>CM073732.1:94715159-96055738 GCA_037113605.1 Calophaca sinica | reverse complement strand
GGTATGACACAAGACAGTTATTATGAATGTGCTAACCATGGAGCATCGATACTCAGACTAAGAATCAACTGTTTGACTAGTGCCGAGTAGATGTTCGTTGGCTCGGCCCAAGGTGCGAGTACGGATCGAGGGTCAAAGAAAGGGCAATGTGACCTAGGAATCCGGAGTTGGACTACGGTCGCGAATCCCATTGGTATAGGAGTTGTTGTATGGCCTCAAAATCCAGAGTTGGACCAGTTTCATTGCCCATTGGTATGGGTGTTTATGCACGCGAACATTTCATGATGCATGAGCATGCACATACTAACAACATTTGAGAATGTGAATTGATGTTGATATATGTTGTGTTGATATGTTGTTTGATCACATGATTGAGCGTTGAACATGCCCTTGAGTTAGGTGTGATGATATTACGATATATATTAATGCATGTTGTTGTATTAGATATATTATTTTATTTCTCATGTGATAGCTTATGATAAACTCGTGTACAATAGATTTGCCCTTGCATTTCTTTTATTTGTGTTATACTTTGGTTGTCACCCTTTTAGATGGTCCTGGAGAGCCAGATGCGACATTCAAGGACAACCTCACCCTATTTTGGGTGTTTGAGTTAAGTGTATTCAGATGCACCGAGAGACTTCCTTGAACATCAGAGCGAATTGACCCCTTGATCAAGTAGAGGTATGAATGAAGGAGTCTGGACAAAACATGATGATTCACAGATGGCTTTAGTATGGTGACTACCAGTGTTTCAAACAGCATCGAGGGGAAAGATTTTTCGGAAGACGTGTTATGTCTTGGGACTTACTAGATGCACATCTGGTAAGAGATCATATTATAGATGTCTTCTGTAATTGGTTGGTGTCCTCTTTTTGTGTCTCTAACTAGTGATCTAGATCAGTGGACTTAGAGTTTTTATCAGACAAGCTCTTAGGACTTTTGTTGATCTTGGTCAGGTCTCTTGACTGTAACTAAGTACGTTGTGTATTCAAGAAATCGAAAAGATGCAAGCTTTTAAAAATTGTTTTTATCGGGTTGTTAAAGTTTTCTTTTGGTATAAGATTTTCCACAACTACTCTATTGAGTATTTTTCGAAAAAGTTTTAATTAACCACAAAAATTTTGGTGACATCAAGGGGGTGTTACAAGAACGTTGTTTGAGTGTCCAGTACTAATTACAGGGATGTTCTAATCAATTAGATAGGGATCATAATCGATTAGAGTAGATTTTTAGGAGTCAGTATAAATTCCAGAGGCATCCTAATCGATTAGAAGAAGTGTCTAATCGATTAAAGTGACCTCTGCAGTCTCAGTAATAATTTCAGGGGCTTCTTAATTGATTAATAGCTATGTGTTAATCGATTAGACACGTTTTTGAAAAGTCTTAATTGATTAGACCTTTGTCTTAATCGATTAGAAGTCTTTTGAACTGCACAGTAATAAAACCAGATGCATTTTAGCCGATTAGCTCATATCTCTAATCGATTAGTGCGATTGTACGGCGTTTTGTACACGAATTTTTACCAAAAACACACGTTTTAACCCTAGGACCATGTGTAACTTAACCCACACAACCAGAAGGCGCTTTTTCAAAGAGCTCAATCTCTGGTAAGCTATCCATGACTCTAGAACCATTTTTCTTCTTTTTCTTTTGGTCTTAGAATTGAAATCTAATGATACCGTTGGGATCCTTGTATTTCGTACAGTGCCTTTTTCCAAACGAGCGTCGTCAAAAGCCTACCTTCTTACTACTTGTGGTTTTGTGATCTTCTCTACTCAAATAAGGGGGAGATATTATAGTTGTAGGTATAGAAGGGTATGGCTGAAGGAGTTTTCCTTAGGCTCCACGGTTTGCTAATATTTTGGTATGCTGTGACTAGTATAATTTTATGTTTGTGCACTTATTGGTGTATCTTGACTTCCATGAATTTTTATACTCTTAGATCATATGAATATGTTTGCTTGTATATGACTGTGAATGATGTGGTGTATATGAGTGAACATGAATTGGTATGAGTGATGGTATTTAGTGATTTCATTGTGACACGATATTGCATGAGAACGTTTGAATTATGTTGTGAACTGTTTCTAGGATTTTCATGCCTAATAACCATAGATTTCAATGAAAAAGGAATTGCTAGAATTAAACAAGTGTAATATAGTACATAAAGGATTTGGACGATTGATAATAGGTAAAAATGAAAGCAAATGTATAGGTCAAATCAAGGAACCACCCGCACGATAAGGGAAAGGCATGAATAACATTGGTAGAAATTAATAATGAGGTACCTAGAGTAACTCACAAGTCCCTCAGGGAATTTTCACTAGCGTCATCTATCCCAAGTCCACCTTACGGTGGCTATGTTTACGATGAGTTCACTGAGAGTGAAAATGTTTATGTTTTAAGATGCCCACTTGTTTTAAACTCCTAGGTATGTGTAGCCGTGATGGAGTTCGAGTTTGTCTTTGTTTGTTTGAGAATCCTAGCCTATTGAGCCATGATGGATTTCCCATGACCGTTTAGGTGAAGTTTTGGAGGAACCCATCCTTGTATGTAATTTTTTTTTCATAATGACCTTGTTTAAGTATGGGGGAGTAAGTTCGAAATGAAAGGTGGAGGCCATCAAGAGTGAGCCTACGTGGCGATACCTCGGCCTTAGGGGTGCGAAGCCCGAGTCTGTGATTCCCGATGGTTTGTGTTTCGTGCCTTGAGCCGAGGGTCGCTTATCAGACTTAGCTACCCCAGTTGTCACCGGACATTCTTAGGATTAATCGAGAGTGTGCGGCAACGAAGTGCCTTCAAAAAGCCAAACATGTCCTCCTAGTCAAGCTTCACACAGGAGTAGATGGATCTACATGCATACGAAGTTGTTGACATGATGTTTCACATGGTCCTTGGTAGGAACACTTGTTTATGTCTGACAAGTTGTTGTGCTGGTGTTAATTGTATGTATAAATATTTGTATTTATGTTTATTCACTTATTCTCTTTAACACCAAAACAACAATGCTACAACGGACTCACCCCCTTTTTCTGTGTGTCCACTTGTGTGCTCTATTTTGAATGACAGTTACACTGAGTATCAGGACAAGTGGCTAATATGAAGTTCCGATCGTGTTTTACATTGTTGGAGTCCTCGTTTGAGAAGACTTTTACTTTTATGTTTTATTTTAAAAACAACAATGTAAGCTTTGTGCTATGCGACACTTGGGGGATTTTTATTTCACGGTTTGAATCGATATTTTCCACAAATTTTTTATGTAGAACTTTTGAAATGACATTGTGTGAAATGTGGTGCTCTTAGCCCATGGTGTTGAAGTTTTTTAAAAATTTGACATTTTCCATTCTAATTGTTTATTAGCATTTTCAAAATTTTTGAGTATTCATTATTTTATTTGTAATAATTACCTGTTAACACACCAATTTATCTACTTTTATAGGGCATTTTTAGTATCTAATTATACTATTTTGCACTGATTAAAGCACAAAGGTACTCATTTATGTCTTATTATCCAGAAATATCATGAAGACACCACTCGGAGCAAAATATGCGAAAAAGGACAAAAAACTGGCTAGTTTTGGAGAGTTTTAGCAATACTGGACAAGCGGTACGGCTTGACCTATATTCGGTACGATTGTACCTAGAGTAAAACTTCAGTAAGGGCATACCCCCTCAGTCTGTAACACCTAGCGCCTATAAAATAGTCCAGTACGGCCGTGCCAAAGGCAGTACAGCCGTACACAAGTGATGTTAGGATTGCAACACACATGGGTACAGTCCAGTGTCATCAACAAAGATCGGTACGACCGTGTATGTATGCGGTACGACCGTACCCCATCTTAGAAAAGTGCAGATTTGAAGCTAGATAACCTAGTTCTCAGCCTAATCTATAAATAGGGGCTCTTAACCTTTTTTCTAAAAACCTTTTGACGAATTCTCAAGTCAAGAGCCCACAATTGAGAGTTCATATCAATTCCCTGCCTCTTTTCATTGATTTGTGTGTTTCCATGGAGCTTGATGTCATCCTGAATCGCTACCGGAGCTCGTGAGGACGTGAAGAACGTGCTTAAGGACCGTCGTCTTACCGAAAGGGTGTCCCGGTTTAGATTCATTCTCTTGTTATGGATTATTCTGATTTTATATCAAAGTTTATGTTATTATCATTGACAATGAGTTGTTAAATCCATCACTAGGGGTGATGGGAGATCCTTTACAATATTCTTGATGCTTTGTCTATTTAATTATATGAGTTTTTATTGAATGTTTGAGTGTTTTATTCCTATTGTGCTTAATCCTATAAGGCCTGATCAACCTTTACTTAGTTGGCTTAATTGTGGTAACAGGATCATGATTAGTTAAACGGAACCATAGGATAAAAGAACTCACTTTATACGTCGGATAGATTATAGCTTGATTCTAATAAGTTATTAGATTAACAAATCCACATGTACTTAATGCACTTTCCTTTAATTACCTTCTAGGACCAAACGGAGTAATTATTTAGGAGGAAGGCTATTGCAAGCTAGGTAGCCCTTAGTAATTTAGAGTGGGTGATTAGTTCTCTTACATAATAGTTAACTCATATCAATTGTTTAGAAAACTCAAGAGTAAAGTATTGGTGAACCCAGTTCCCCTAGGCTTCCCATAACATAGTCAAACCGTTCTCGCATTCATATTGTTTATTGCTTTGATATCGACAACTTTCATTACTTGCGTATTTATAACTTTTGCTCGTCTAGTAGAATAGAATCCTATTAAGTCATTGATACTCGTTCATTCCGTGTGGGTTCGACATTCGGAGTCCTAATTATACTCCACTTTTATTACGAGTTACGATCATGTATACTTGCTTGAGCTGCAACAAGTTTTTGGCGCCGTTGCCGAGGAGTGATTGCGATATTAATTGAATTGGAGGTTTTATTTGCATTAGGCATAATTTTATTTAGTATTTATTTTCTGTTATTTTTATTTAGTACTAAGACATTTTGTTTCCTTTAGTGTATGCAGACAAGATCTCAACATCCTGAACTGATTTTTGATCCTGAAATTGAAAGGACACTTAGATTGTTGAGAAGACAGCACCTAACAATGGCTGACGAACTGACGTTGAACGAGTACTTCATACCAACTACGGATGTGGCAGATAGTGTCAACTATCCGACAATTGAGGCCACTAACTTTGAATTAAAGCCAACATTGATCTCTATGGTATCTGCAGTACAATTCTCTGGCTTATCATCTGAAGACCCAAATGCCCATCTTAAGAGGTTTCAGAAAGTTGCTAATACTGTCAAGTGTCAAGGTGTGACACCGAAGGCCATCAAATTAAGACTATTTTCTTTCTCACTGCAAGGGAAAGCACAATTATGGTTGGATTCACTTCCACCTAATTCTATTACTACATGGGAGGACCTGAAGACTAAGTTCTTGAACAAGTACTTTCCTCCTGTAAAATCCGCAAAGTTGAGAGCTGGCATGTCTGGATTCACCCAGAATGAAGGAGAATTAATACATGAGGCTTGGGAAAGATTCCAAGATTTAATTAGAAGCTGTCCTCATCATGGTTTCACCAAATGGTAGTTAGTTCAGATTTTGTACAATGGTTTCACCATGCAAACTAGAGGAGCTATTGATGCTGCTTGTGGAGGATCATTCGGAAAGAAGACACCCACTAAGGCTTCTAAAATTATGAATGAGATTGCTCAGAACAATGCTCAGTGGTCAGCTAGTGATAGACAAATCGGAAGAAAGAACCAGCAGGTAGGAATTTATAAAGTGGAAGCCAACACAGCTCTAGAAGCAAAATTGGAGGCAATGACTAAAAAATTATAGACTTTGATGGCAGTGCAAACTCAATTTAATGCTAATAATGATTAGGGATGTATGGCAATCGAAGGCCAATTAGAAGAAGTCAATGCTATAGGCCAGAAAGATTTTGATCCAAAAATAAGGATGCAAGAGGCTATGTTGAAATATATGCAAAGACACGAACATCCGTGCATGGGAGTTCTAGCCGGTTTCATGGAGAAAACTAAAGAAAGACTAAAGGCTATAGAAACCAAGGCAGTTAAAGCATCTTGCAATTTCTATGGAGTAACCAGTCATGACTCAAAGGACTGCACTGAGGAGGTGAATTTTGTTGGGAATAAGCAACTTAATGACCCATACTCAAGCACTTATAACCCCGGATGGAGGAATTGCCCAAATTTCTCATGGGGAGCTCAACAGAGATCTCAGGGTCAAAATCAGAGTACTTATAAGCCCCCACATTTGCAAAATTGTGCTCAGAATGATAGAAGTCCCGGAGAAAATGAGATTAACAACCTTATGGGACAAATGAATGAAAGGTATAACAATTTGGAAAAGTTAGTTACTACAAATGCAGAAGGACAGAAATGAAGTGAATTTTCGTCACAGAGAAAGGGGGTTGAACTATGACTTGTTAAAATTTAACTTTCTGAAATTAACTAACTTTCTCTCAAGAGAATTCTTGGAGTATAGAAGGTCAATAAGACAGTTATGAATGAACGTTCTAATGTATGAACTGGTGGTAAAGTGAACTTTTGTAAATGTTCAAAGATGTTTCCAAGTGTGTTTCAGATATATGAGTTTAACAAGTATTCTTTGATAAAAATGACATGCTTAAGTGGTCTTGTTAAATGTGAGGTTTTAGTGAATAAACTTTCTTTAATGAGCAGTGCTAAAACTTAAAGAGATGGAGGATAGAAAGTTTACACACAAGAGTTATAGTGGTTCACCCAACTCAGGCTACTTCCACTCCACACCTTCAGAGAGTATTTCCACTATTTTCACAAATAGTTACACTGCTTTTCAAGTCCCTCCAAGACCCGAAAGCTTACACGATAGTTTCTTCAGCATCCCTATCAACTGTTACACGATAGTTTCTTCTACAGCCCTATCAACTGTTTCACTTTAGAAACTTATACAAGTTTAGAAAGTTAACTTGTTAAACCTTCTAACCAACACTCACCACCTTGGTAGTTTAGAAGAAGCAAGAAACAAGGTTACAAATACAATAGAATGTTTGTAGGATAAGAATAGCTTTTTAATGCAATGTAAATCTCAAGACAAAAGTAAGCTAAAACACTCAGCAATAATGAATCCAGAAAGTTTATGCGTAGAAACTGAGTGAGATGAGAAAGTGTTTGAAGACTGGCTTTGATATGCTTTCAGAATGTTCCAGTAAGCTCTCATACTCTGAAATGTATGTTCTGAAGACTATTTACACTTTTCCTTCATTTATGACCGTTGGAAAGTTTGTTGACCGTTGGGGAGTTTCTCTCTCTTCTGCAGACAGTTTTGCTTTTGTGTCAGGAGCGCAGATTCCAATGTTCCAGTCTGCAACGGGCAGATTCAACTTTCTAATTTCAAACTTTCTATTCTGACTTGAGGATGTTCACGGAATAGTTTTCTTCCTCGTACTGACAAATCCAACTTTCTAATCTTCGAACTTTCTATTCTGTCTTCATGATGTTCTTTGAATAGTCTTTATCCTCGTACTAGATTTGTGTGTTTCAATGCAATTTATTTTAGAACTGTAAGTTCATGTTCCAATATGATAAACTTTCTTTTCCTAAGATCTTACAATAGAAAGTATCTTCAACTTTCTATTGTGCTTGGTGAACTTTCTGAAGTCAAGCAGACATGTATTTTCTTAGGCAGAATACTTTCTTTTGAACTTCCTTTTACTTGAAATCTCTAAAACCTGTCTCATGCAATATAACTCAAGTAGAGACATTAGAAACCAAAGTGATCAGAAAACATAAACTAAGATCCAAAGGTTTGATCATCACTCAAAACTTGAGATAGGGATTTTGCCTCAACAATCTCCCCCTTTTTGATGATGATAAACTTTTGAGATAGTGTTAAATTTTCTGATTTAAAGCATACTCAAATGAATGATATCTTGTTTTTATGAACTGATAAGAAAGTACTTAAGCAACTAAAATATAATGGCCAACAAACAAAAGGATCAAAAGATCGTTGTCCAAACATTCTAATCACAGACATTGCTAAGTACACAAGAACAGAAATGAAAGAAATTAAAAACTTAATATTGTTACTAATACTCCCCCTTTTGTCATTATCAAAAGGAAAGGGGAAATTAGAGAGTGCAGCTACTTTGAAGGCTCAGGCAGATCTGGAAAGATCTGAGTGTGGCGACTCCCCCTGAGATGTGGCCACAGGGACTCTCCTCTTGAGAGAGTTTCTTAACTCCCTCAAGTAACTCTTCAGAAGATAAGACTAGCGTAATGGTTTGAAGAGGTGGTTGCAGAATGTTACCGTTAGAAGGTAACTGTTGGAAGAGAGAGAGAGTTTTGAACGATTTAAAAACTAACCGTTAGAGAGGAGAGTAACTCTTCTGTCAGATCAAAAGAGCCATTAAGCCTAGGATTTTTGAACTTTTAAACGTTATAAAAAAATAACAAATATTGAAATAAAAGACAATGATTAGCAAATGTAACCAGATGTAACACATTAGAGAGTGTATAACCGAAAGTTTATGGAAAGTTTATAATTGAAAGTTTATAGAAAAATTGAAAAATTCAGTGAACTTTCTAAAGTCAGGGTGATTCTATAATATGCAACTTGCTTTTGATAAACCTGAAACTGTCATCAACAAGTGGTTTTGTAAAAATATCAGCCAATTGATTTTTGGTATCCACAAAAATCATTTCAACTTCCTTTTTCTGAACATGATCCCTAATAAAATAATGTTTGATATCAATATGCTTAGTTCTAGAATGTTGAATGGGATTTTTGGAAAGATTGATGGTACTAGTATTATCACAATAGATTGAGATACAAGAGTACCTTATAGAGTAATCTTCAAGTTGGTTTCTGAGGTATCCCCAATGAATTGTTCTTGAGGATGGTGTACTACCATCTTCCTGCTTGAGTTTTTAGAGTTATGTGATTGCTTTAAGGAAGTTCTAGGGTCAGGATCTGACTTGTCTTGATCTTCCTTATCAGTGAACTTTCTGGAACTAACTTGCTGATCTTCAATCTCATCATCATTCTTTCTATAGTACCTATGCCTATTATTCGGGCTTTGTCATTATTACCAAAGGTGACAAAGCCTCCCTATACTCTCTCCAAAGAGAAAAACTTATTCTTCTCGCCAGTCATGTGCCTTGAACATCCACTGTCTAGTAGCCACAGCCTTTTCTTGGATGTTAAGAGGCACTCCTGCATTTGAAATTAGAAGAGACTTGGGTACCCATAGATTTCTGGGTCCTTGGGGGTTAGTTAACTTTCTATAGTTAGCCCTTTCTCTTTTGAAACAGTTTGAGATATGATGGCCAAATTTTTTGCAATAGGAACTTTTACGCTTTGCCTTTTGCCATGATAAGAATATCTATAAGCATGATTGTGATGTCTATGATTCTGTCATTCTTTGTGCTTAGGACCATTTTGATGTAAGAACTCTCTGTAAGATGTTTCGGGTTTTTCAAAGGCATTTTGAATTTGCACAAAGCTAACTAGATCAGTTGTCATCACTTTGATCTTTTCTTTTAATGACTTGTTTTCCTTTTCAAGGTCTGACATGAGAAGGTTTGGCTTTTCAGCTAACTTGTCATTCAACAACTTATGTTGTTCAGAAAGTTTAAAGTGAGAGTTTTGCAAAGTTTTGACTTAGGCTACAAGATATTCATTTTGTTTCCTCAGCTCCTCATTTTCACTTTTAGCCTCACATAACTGACTTTTGAACAACTTGCATTTTTGAGACAAAGTATTTGAGTCATTTAAGAGATTATCAAACATACTTTCCAATTTTAGAGAAGAGCTACAATTAGAGAGTTCAGTGTCACTTACTTCCTCTTGTCCTGAATCTGCCATGAGACATAGGTTGGCTGATTCTTCTTCAGGTTCTGAGGATGATTCTTCTGAGTGAGATGAGAGAGTGTTTGAAGACTGGCTTTGATATGCTTTCAGAATGTTCCAGTAAGCTCTCATACTCTGAAATGTATGTTCTGAAGACTATTTATACTTTTCCTTCATTTATGACCGTTGGAAAGTTTGTTGACCATTGGGGAGTTTCTCTCTCTTTTGCAGACAGTTCTGCTTTTGTGTCAGGAGTGCAGATTCCAACGTTCCAGTCTGCAACGGGCAGATCCAACTTTCTAATCTTCGAACTTTCTATTCTGACTTGAGGATGTTCACGGAATAGTCTTCTTCCTCATTCTGACAGATCCGACTTTCTAATCTTCAAACTTTCTATTCTGTCTTCATGATGTTCTTTGAATAGTCTTTGTCCTCGTACTGGATTTGTGTGTTTCAGTGTAATTTATTTTAGAACTATAAGTTCATGTTCCAGTATGATAAACTTTCTTTTCCTAAGATCTTACAATAGAAAGTATCTTCAACTTTCTATTGTGCTTGGTGAACTTTCTGAAGTCAAGCAGACGTGTATTTTCTTTGGCAGAATACTTTCTTTTGAACTTCCTTTTGCTTGAAATCTCTAAAACCTGTCTTATGCAATATAACTCAAGTAGAGACATTAGAAACCAAAGTGATCAGAAAACATAAACTAAGATCCAAAGGTTTGATCATCACTCAAAACTTGAGATAGGGATTTTGCCTCAACAAGAAAGTATTGAGAGAGAACAAATGGCAACTGTGTTGAATGAGGTGACACAAAGAGAAAAATGAGCACTTCCCAGTCAAGTAGAACCAAATCCCAATGAGAAGTGCAATGCAATCTTCATGGAGAAGGAGGTACCAAAAGAGGAGAAAGCTCAAACCGAGTCTCAGCAGGTAAGTTGCATGTCAATATTCCTTTTGCTAAAATTGTCTCTGAAGTGCCTAAATATGTTAAATTTTTGAAGGAAATAATTTTTAACAAAAACAAGATAGAAGATGAGACTGTTAAATTAAATGATGATTGCACTGCTATGTTATTAAAAAAATTACCACCTAAGCTTAAAGATCCAGACATCTTTGATGTTTCTTGTTCAATTAGTAATAATACATTTAAGGCACTATGTGATTTAGGTTCAAGTATCAATTTAATACCTCTGTCTGTTTGGAGAAAATTGAATTTGTAGGAACCACAATCTACTAAAATGTCCTTGTAGTTAGCTGACAGAACTCTTGTTTACCCAAGAGGAATAATAGAGGATATGCTGGTCAAGGTGGGAAAATTTGTTTTCTGAGTGGATTTTGTAGTTCTGGATATGGAAGAAGATATGGATGTTCCTATTATTTTATGAAGACCATTTTTGGCAACTGGAGATGCTACTATTCAAGTGAAGAAAGGAACCATGACTATGAGAGTTTAGGATGAAGAAGAAATATTTAATATTTATAACTCTAACAAAAATTCTCCCTCTAGTGCTTCTTGTTGTTTCTTGCAGGATGTCAAAGTTAAAAAGGAAAAAGAAAAAGAAGAGCAAGTTGAAGAATAAGATAGCAACTCTTTGGAGCAGGATAAGGACATAACCCCTTCCTTGATATTGGAGGTGCTTTGTTTGCCTAAATTTAAAGGACCCTGTGGCTAGGATCATATTCCCCATATTTTACATTTTTATGACTTGGTCAAGACTAGCAATTTTGCAGGAACCACCGCAGGAAGGATAAGACTTAAGTTATTTCCTCTTTCCCTAGGAGGATTAGCTAAGCAATGGTTCTCAATAAACCCCAAGTTTCACTTTTCCAGTTGGGAGGAATTAATGGAGGAATTTGTAAGAAGTTTTTAGATTACACAAGAAAAAAAGTGGACAAAACACAAGGTTTCCAAGGACTAAAGGAAGACACCCCAGAGGAATTTATAAGTTTTGAATTAAACCCATCCATCATCCTAGAGGTGTCAAAATTACAATTTAAGGGAACAACAGGTCAAGATCCTATTAAGCACGTGAGACAGTTCTGTAAAAAGATGAGGAAGGCTAAGTATGAAGGCGTATCTCCAGATGAGGCAAAACTAATGATCTTCCCATTCTCATTAGATGACGAAGCCAAACTATGGCTTTATCTCCTACCAATTGAAGAAATAAAAACATGGAATGACTTAGTGAAGAAATTCATTAGGGCTTTTTCATATAACTTTGAGGAGCCAGTCTACGTCTGTGAAGACTGTGGGTACACAATGAACCCACCAAAAAAGTGCTCAGGTCCTGCTTGGATGGACCACTCAGAAAAAGGTGACTACTTTGATGTGTTCCCAAATGGTGAAAAGACAAAAGATAGTGTCAAGGACGGGCCATTGCCCCACTGAGGATTAATTTCTGAGTCCTCCGAACCGTCAGGGTCAAGACCTTAAACAAGTGCTTTCCAGGAGGCAACCTGTGATTACTAACATTTTTTATCTCTTATCTGTTTGTTTTATTTTTATTTTTTATTTTTATTCATTTTTATGATTATTGAAAATACAAAAAAAAAATTAAAAATTTTGAAAACTCAAAAATTTTCTGGAAAACCAGTAGGTACGGGCGTACCTTGCTTAGGAATGGTTGTACCACACGGCTTCATCTTCAAAAATACGGAGAACAGACAGGTACGACCGGACATAAAACAATGTACGACCGTACCCCGTGTCCAGAGGCAGAATATAAGGTAAACAGTGAGAGGTAAGGGCGTATCTCACTCTAGTACGCCCAAAATCTCTCTATTCGAGCACCCTCTTCCCTCATTTTCTTCGCATTTCCATCAACAAGATCATCTGGGTACTGATTCTAATCTCAATTTGTGGATTAATTGCCTGATTTACTGGTTGTTTCAAGTTTTTAGTTAGTTTAGGTTTTTTAGTTTTTTTTTACTCTAATTTTAGATATTTAGGGGTAGTTTTGGCTCGGTTTTTCTTGCTTAGAGACCCAAGGAATGATTAGAGACTTATAATTTAGGCTAAAAATTGAGAAAATCTGATCATAGGGTAGAATTTTCACAAATCAGAGCGCAAAGACGGCCGCATTTACCAAGAACAGCCGTCTTGAAGGTCGCATTTAGCGACCTTAGGGTTTAAGCTGACCATAGGTACGGGCGTACCTATGGCAAAGTACGGCTATACAGAGACCTTAAGTCAGGCCGTACTGACCCATTGAATCTGGGCGTGCTTAGAGATACCGCCAGTACCACACACGAAGCTACTGCATCTAATACGCCGCTAAATTTAATTTTTTTCTATTTATTTTGCAGGAAAAATGCCTAAATGCCAAAAGACCGAAGGTTCCTCATCTTTTGCTGTAGCAGCACGTGGTTCTAGGGCAGTGCTTAACTATATTCCCGAGCAGTTTAGGGACAGATACAGGCAACTGCAAGACTTCCACACACATACTCAGAGATACTTGGACAGGTTGTCCTGCAGGAGGAGATGGAGACTTTGCTGCGGAGGATAGGGTGGCTCCAAGCAGCCTTTGTCAGACAACCTTTCTACGTGGAGGCAGTTTTGGATTTCTTGGCCACTTGTGGCTATCACATGAGAGACAGAGAGCCCCAGCACCCAGACTTGCAGGATAAGCCGGAGCAGGAGATGGTAGTTACTTTTTGGATCCGTGGGACCCACCACGAGATTACCCTGGTCAAGTTTAACATCGGGCTAGGATTGGAGACGGTGCAGTCAGTTCAGATGTCGGGGTATATGGAGGCCCTTCTGGAGATCACAGAAGGATGGCATGATTCTGAGAGTTGGAGAGCTCTTATTGGGGATGGCCACTACATTCCCAGCCGCGCCAAGGCCAGCAAGATTAGAGACCCAGCTGTGCGAACAGTGCACAGATGGATATCCCGTTCCATAAACAGGGGAGCCTTGAGTGATGGCACGGTCACGAGACCAAACCTTTTTCTGCTGTGGGCTATGGCACAGGGACGCCGCTGTGATGCTAGGATGTTTTTCTTGCGGACTTGCACCCAGTTGGGCATTCATCTTCAGATTCAGAACACCAGGCACATTGTCTTAGGTTCTTTCATCTCTCGTCTGGCAGCCCACCTTGGCGTTCGCACCAGAGCTAGAGCCACGACCATTGAGATGGAGCCCATTGGACTTCAGATCCTCACTAACATTGGTGTTCTACGGAGATTGGGGCACGGGGACTATGAGGTCATCAGACCGGAGGAGCAGCAGGTGCAGCAACAGGATGAGGCTGCAGATTTTGTCCCACTAGCAGAGGAGCATCCACCACCACCACTGCCACTGCCTTAGCCAGTAGCACAAGGCCACTCCTATGAGGATGTCTTGAAGCGTCTCGACGAGATGCAGTCCAGCTTTGTGGAGCATAGGACCCATGTGGACCGACAGTTGGCACTTATTTTGAGCATTTACAGCACATCCAGCCTTTCCCTCCTGCAGAGTGATCCGAGACTGCATCCTATTCTTCTCTTTTAGTACTTTGGCTTTGCTTTTGCATTAAAAAGAGATGTACATATTTCTGGACACACTCGCAGGATACATTTTATTTTATTAATTTTACATTTCTGTTTGTTATTATATTTTACTGTTATTTCTTTTTATTTTTGTTTCTAAATTTTTGAGTTTTGTGTTGCACAGTTCTTCTGCCGCTTACCAGCTCCATCGGTATTGCGACAAGGAAACAACATATTTTGCCAATATTCCCATTCAATTTGCTCATGATATTTTTCAGAGGGGAGTCTATTTTCACATTATTTTATAGCACTTATTTTATTTTATTTTATCTTTTTGTGCTTGCTTTAACTTAGTCGCAGTGGGGATACTGCTAGAAATAAGTATGGGGAGGGAATTTTGTTATGTTTATTACTTGGTTGTGCTTATAACTGCTTACAATTATAGAAGAACTTTAAATTTTTGGTAATTTAGGGGCTACAAAAAAAATTCTTTAGGACAACATATGATTGAATCAAATTGTTGCTAGTAATTGGAATTTGCTGAAAATTAGCATTGAAGTTCTGTGAGTTCTGACTTTCTGTGTAAGCTATTAAATGTGAGTTTTGAGCCTAAAATAAGAGGCCTCATCATGCTTTTGCCTCTTTTCTTTGTTGAGTGATATTTTTCTATGAATGTGTATTCTAAAACTTGGGCTGAGACCATTACGAAGCGAATATGAATTTATTTTCATGTGAATTTGGAAAGGGTCATTTTTAGGAATTCTTCAGGCCACTACCAGTTTGAATACATTATACCACTAGTTGCCCACTTTTGTGCCTAAAAGTAGTTTATTTAATTTCTTTGGTACCCTTCTTATTACTATTGATTATTTTCTGTGAAGGCCACCTTGGAAAATATCTTTATATGAGAGCAATTAGTAGCAAAATCAAAAGAATAATGTTCTGAATCCCTCCTATATGTTTACAAAAAGAAGGCTTAGAGAATTATTTCCCCTCCTAGTTCTTCAATAATGATTGATTGCTGTATAAATGCATGATGGGAAGAAAGGAAAAGAAAAGAAAGAGCATTGAAAAGAAAAGAAAAATTAGTCATCCTGCTCATGCCTTCATGAATTGCAAAAGAAAAAAAAATTTGTTAATTGAAAAAGTGGGAATTCTTGCCTACTCTTTAAAGTGAAAAAGAATTAAGTTGCTTGTTTTGGATGATTTATTTTTGACCATTTGCATGACCTTTTCTTTCTTTTATCATACCAAACATTATTATCTTGACCCCATTACAACCAATGAAAGACCCTCATTCCTCTTTTGCATGATATAAAGATTCTAATAGTAGAGTTTTTGGTCAATGTACAAGCCTATGGTAATGTCACTTCATTTCAAAAATCTGAGTGATAATGACTATGCCTACAAACACTTTGAGATTGGTGAGAGTGTGACTTGAAAATCACATGCTGTTGGCTTACCTGAACTTACACCTTTAATTGGGCATTCTATTTATTGACATATTTTGTGATTTCATGTTGTTGTCAAAATTATATTTTTGCCCCAATTCAGTAAAAATAGTTTTTCTTACCATAATTACCCAAGTAGTTTGCTTGAGGGCAAGCAAAGATCAAGTGTGGGGATGTGTTAACACACCAATTTGTCTACTTTTATATGGCATTTTTAGTATCTAATTATACCATTTTGCACTTATTAAAGCACAAAGGTACTCATTTATGTCTTATTATGCAGAAATATCATGAAGACACCACTCGGAGCAAAAGATACGAAAAAGGACAAAAAACTGGCTAGTTTTGGAGAGTTTTAGCACTACTGGACAAGCGGTACGACCTGACCTATATTCGGTACGGCCATACCTAGAGCAGAACCTCAATAGGGCATACCCCCTCAGTCTGTACCACCTGGCGCCGATAAAATAGTCCATTACGGCCGTGCCAAAGGCAGTATGGCCGTACACAAGTGATGTCAGGGCTGCAGCACGCATGGGTACGGTCCAACGTCATCAACAAAGCTCGGTACGACCGTGTATATATGCGGTATGGCTGCATCCCGTCTCAGAAAAATGCAGATTTGAAGCCAGATGACCTAGTTCGCAGCCTAATCTATTAATAGGGGCTCTTAACCTTTTCACTACAACAGAATGTATAGAAAAATACGCCACTTTAAACAGCGCTTCCTTCATTAAGCGCTACTAATTATGTTGTTTGATAATAGCCAGCGCTTTCTTAAAGAAGTGCTGCCTTTAATCATTCACATTCACCAGCGCTCACTTAAACAAGCGCTTCTGATTATCAAATACATGAATAGCCAGCGCTTTCTTAAACAAACACTGCCTTTAAACGTTAACCTTCGCCAGCACTCCCTTAAACAAGCGCTTCTGATTATCAAATACATGAAATAGCCAACGCTTTCTTAAACAAGCGCTGCCTATTTTAAAATATATAACTTAATAATACCCGCGCCCTATCAGTACCACTGTTACTCTTCTCTGTTCATCTCTCTCTTTCTCTCGCTCTCTGTCCAAAACTTCCATCTGCGCCACCGTATTCGAGCCGCCCTTCCTCACCGGAACCCACCGCGAGCAGCCCTGACTGGAACCCACCGTGAGCTGCCTTCGTTCTGCCACCGCAAGATGCCTTCGTTGTCACTGGAACCCATCGAGAGTTGCCTCCTTAAAATCACCGCGAGCGGCCTCCTCAAACCCACCGCAAGTCGCCTTCTCACGGCCACCGCGAGCCGCCTTCGTTCTGTCACTGATAATCGAAAGTTAGTAAGTTTTGGTTTTCCCTTTGTTTTCTCTGTGTATATGTTTTTGGATCAGTGGGTTTGAAATTACGTAGTGGGTTTGTTCTGTGGGTTTGGATCCGTGGGTTCTCTCTCAATCATTTTCTGATGTTTGGTGCGTTTATTTCCAGCTTCGTTTGGCTACTAATTAACAAAGGGAATATTTTGTATTCTTCAAGCTCATGAATCAATGTTTTATCTTTTTTTTTGTAGCAATTAATGAACATTATAGAATTTTATATGAATACTAATGTAACCTTCAAGCACTGTTCTGGGCCATTCCAAGAAAATAATCTGCTTGCCTATGGGAATGGGAATGGGATTGGGGATTTCTTCTTCATATACGAGCTTAGTTTGTGTGTTTTTTGTATTCCTCTTTATTTTAAAACACAACACTTCCTGCACCTGGGGACTGTTTTTGACTTCATGTTGTTGTCTCTATGCTTCATATATTTTGTTCCAAGAATCAAATGGAAAATTTGAAGAACATAGGATTACACACTGCCATATAAATAGGGAAATTCCAACATTCACAGTTCATGACAACTAACTGGGTTATATTGAACTTGATAATATTTGTGTCCAAGTGTAATTTTGCTTGTATTTAAACCTTAATTGGGTTATATTGAACTTAATAATATCACAGTTCATGACAACTTTGAAGTGTTTTTTGTTTGATTGGATTGGTTATATTTTGGAATGTCCATATTTTAAGGGAGACTCTGCCAAAATTTTGTTAAAAATTCAAACTGTGAATTGAATACGAACTGTGAATTGTGGATTGACGGCATAGCATTAGCTATAGCCTAATGCGTTAGATTATCATGTTTTGACTATGTTTAGTGAGAATACAAATAAGTTTAATATAATGTTATATTACTGAAGGACTAACTTAGTTTTTTAAAGGTTGAAGTTAGAATGGATTGAAAGTGGATGTCTGCCAATCGTTTGTCGAAGGAATATAATGATGGAGTGAAAGATTTTATTAGGTTTGTAGTTCAGCATGAAGAAGTTCTAGACCTAAATAGAATTGTATGTCCTTGCTTGAGTTGTTGTTATGTAGGCCTAGTTAATGTTAAGGAATTGGAAGGACATTTAGTGAGCTATGGAATTGATCAGAGTTATACCTGTTGAACAAAGCATGGTGAGACAAGAGATGAATCTTCTAATACTATGGGGAATAGTGGGAGATATGCGTCAGATGACACCGCTGCAAATACATATGATGGTGACCACTTTGAAGAGATGGCAAATGCGGTTGAAGAAGATCTTCGTGATTGTCCTCAAATGTTTAAGAAGTTGATAAGTGATGCGGAGAAACCGTTGTATGAGGGTTGTACGAAATTCACCAGATTATCGGCGATGTTAAAGTTGTATAACTTGAAATCTAGCAATGGATGGATGATAAGAGCTTTACGGAATTACTCAACTTGTTGAAGAATATGTTGCCGGCTGATAATGTGCTTCCTAGTTGGACATACGAGGCTAAACAAATGTTATGCTCTATTGGAATGGGTTATGAGAGGATACACGCTTGTCCTAACGATTTCATTTTATTTCGGAATGAATATGCATCGTTAAAGTTGTGTCCTAAATGTAATGCATCACAGTATAAGAAGAAAGAATCGGCTCCAGAGAAGGTTATGTGGTATTTCCCCATAATTCCCAGATTCAGGTGCATGTACCGTAGTTCAGAAGATGCAAAACACTTGACATGGCATGAGGATGAAAGGATTAAGGATGGCATGCTACGGCACCCGGCAGACTCTCCTCAATGGAAAAAAATTGATATTGAGTATCCTGATTTTGGGAAAGAACCAAGAAACCTAAGACTTGCATTGTCTACTGATGGATTTAACCCGCATGGTGTTTAGAGTAGTTCTCATAGTATATGGCCTGTAATTTTGGTGATTTATAACCTACCTCCATGGCTATGCATGAAGCACAAATATATAATGTTGTCTATGTTAATTTCTGGCCCCAAACAACCGGGAAATGATATAGACATATTCTTGGCTCCTTTAATTGAAGACTTGAAGCAAATGTGGGAGATGGGTGTAGAGGTGTATGATGGGTATACAGAAGAAGTTTCACCTTGAGGACTATGATCTTCGGCACAATTAATGATTTTTTGGCATATGGTAATTTGTCTGGATACAGTATCAAAGGCCAGTGTGCATGCCCTATATATGAAGATGGTATAGATTGGATGCGATTGGAACATGTTAAGAAGAATGTCTTCGTTGGGCATCGTAGGTTTTTGCCTCAAAAACATCATTATCGGTCGTGGAGGAAAGCATTTAATAGGAATACTGAAGAATGTAGAGCTCATTTGCCTTTGATGGGTGCACAACTGTTTAAAAAGGTAAAAGATTTGAGTATTGAATTCGGGAAGCCTTTTGCGGGAGAGCTTGTCACACGAGGGTGGAAGAAAAGGTCGATTTTCTTTGAGCTGCCATATTGGAGTTCATTATACGTGAGACATTCCATTGATGTGATGCATGTTGAAAAAAATGTCTTTGATAGTGTCATTGGTACCTTACTCAATGTGCCCGAAAAGACTAAAGATGGCGTCAATGTAAGGCGGGACTTGGTTAGTATGGGATTGAGACGGGAATTGGGACCGGTTAAGAAGGGGAAACAACATACATATCTACCTCCAGCTGCTCATACTTTGTCTAGAAAAGAGAAAACGATTCTTTGTAAGTTTCTTCACGGAGTTAAGGTTCCAGAGGGGTACTCTTCAAATACTACGAACATCGTATCAATGAGAGATCTCAAGTTAAAAGGGTCTAAAGTCTCATGATTGCCATGTTCTGATGGAGAATTTGCTACCCATTGGTATACGATCCATTTTGCCTATCAAAGTACGGAAGACCTTAACTAAACTTTGTTTCTTCTTCAAGGCAATCTGCAACAGAGTGATTGACCCTGGAAAGTTACCAGCATTGCAAACAGAAATTGTTTTGATTTTATGTGAGCTTGAGATGTATTTCCCACCTTCATTCTTTGACATAATGATTCATCTGACAGTTCATCTGGTTAGGAAAACATATGATGGATGTACCCATTTGAGCATTACATGAAGATATTAAAAGGGTATGTGAAAAATCGACCACGGCCAGAGGGTTGTATTGTCGAGCGGTACACAATCGAAGAAGCTGCTGAATTCTGTTCCGACTACCTATCTAATGTTGAATATTCCATAGGGATGCCAAAGTCTCGTCACACAGGAGCAAGCGAAGGGAAAGGGATTACTGGGTGTAAAATATTGACTATATCAAGGCAACAGATGAAACAAACACACTTATATGTTTTACACAACACCGATGAGGTTGAGTCTTATGTTGTAAAACAAACAAAATGCTCAAGAGTATGTACCCAAATAAGAATCAAAATTGGTTAACAAGATAACACAATCGGTGTTTTATAACGTGGCTAAGAGATAACATTTCTGCAGAGTTTGCTGTAAATCCTACCTCAGTTTCAGAAAGACTCAGATGGTTAGCGAGGGGTCCAAGTATACATGTTATCTCTTACACCGGTTATTTGATGAACGGGTACACATTCTATACAATAGAACATGATGATCAGAGTAAAATGCAAAATAGTGGGGTCACTCTTGTTGCTCAAGCTATGCACATCTCAAGTTCCAAAGATAGAAATCCCATATATGCGAATATGTCATACTTCGGGGTCGTTGAACACATATGGGAGTTGGATTATGCGATATTTCGGGTGCCTGGGTTCCAACGTAAGCGGGTTGACAATAATTAGGGTGTAGAAACGGATGAGTTGTGTAACATCCCAATTTTTATAAAAATTATTTTATAGTTTCTAACTACTTGGAAATAAATCATAGAGATTGATCACCTTGATGATTTATGAAAAGTACAAAGAGCTGCTATATTTGTTGTAAACAATTTACTGTTTAGTAATTAATTCAGATTAAGAGACAGTGTAGGAGTTTACTGTTTTTAATATGAATTAATCTTGAAAAAATGTGAAAAATTATTGTTTGATTAAAGAAAATTATTTTATTGAATGAAAAATAATTTTAAGGCTTAATAGATATTTTTAAGTCATTGTTTGGATTTTTATTGTTTAGTTATTGTATTAATTGTCTATTTTATGTCATATTTAATATGACTATTATTTTAATGATTTTGTCTTGATAATTTTATTGTTTGAATAATATTTAGTTGATAAGAGAAATTGAAATTAGAGATCCTCACTACTTTACAGTTTTTATTACGCTGAGAGGATTCTGTTGAATTCTGTCGTTAGGAGACTATTGGGTGAGTTTCTAACTGAAACATGCCCAAATGTGATCCAAATTTTATAAAATTTGAGATCTTAGTATTTTCCAATATTTAGAATATATTGGAATTTTTCTGGAATTTTTTGGTATTAGAAAATATTTAGTGCATTATTTGTGCCCAGAAACTGCCTAATTGCAAAGTTTCGGTTCGTATTTCAAGAAAATGAGATACGTGGGTGCTTTTCTCATGCCGTGAGGAACATTTTGGCTAAATGGTAATTTTTGGGTGTGGACTTGTTTTTAGAATTATTTTTGGAATTATTAGTATTAAAACCTAATATACGCATAACGCCGCATACCCGATTGAGCGAGAACGCGACGAAGCGAAACCCTGAGAAATTTTGAGCAAATGGCTGCTATACATGGACCAATAGGAGCTGAACCATGTGATTTAGAAGCTTCTTTGACAAGTGTAAGCTTAGGATTGGATGATGATAAAATGGTAGGTAGTTAAGGTGGTTACTTTTTGTAACTATTTAGTCATGATCCAACTAAATGATCAAATTTTCTTCACATATTCTCCCCATCAATTTCGTGGCCCTTTCCCTCATTTGGACTTCAGCTCCTTCATTCTCCATTGTTGGTTAGAGAAAGAAAATTTTCTTGAGAGAGAAACTTATGATTCTTGAAGAAACTTAATGATTAAGACTTGTAAACTTAATCCTTTCTTCACCTTCTTGTTCAATCATCATCATCCTTGATTGGTAAGCTTCATAACCCATGCTATTTTCCTCTTTGCTGCCATGGATGGGTTTGCTTGGATTTAGAGTTGTTTTTGCTTAGAAATTGCTAGATCTTGATAGATTAGCTTGATAACTTCTTAGATCCATCAATTTCTTTTAAGATTAAGTATGTTTCATGAATTTAAAAATTGAGAAACCCCTAGATCTGAAAGAGGCCGAGGCCTAAGGGCTGTTCCAAGGGTTTATTTTGGTTGATTTTAGTTGCTTAGAGTTAGATCTTGGAAGGTTATGGCTTAATGAGTTCAATCTAGTCATATTCATGCATAAGAACTTGAAAATGATTTGAAAAGTGTATTTTTGTGTGGTTTTCCAAAACAGCAACTTATTTGGTCTTTAATGAGTTTTATGTACTTGTTTTCATGGCTTAAAGGTAGTACAATTAGTGGATCTTAACTTATGAGTTAAAGATTTATAAGCTTGCATGATTAGAGTATGAAAAGATGAAGTCGTGAAATTAAAAGTTGATTTTGGTTTTATTTCTTTAAAACAGCAACTAATTGTGTTTTAAATGAGTCATATGAAATGGTTTTTGTTGTCTAAAGGTAGTGAAAGAAGCGGATGTTGGTCTATGTGTTTTAGATCTAAAATGGTTTGTATGATTTAAGCATGAAAAATGAAGTTTATGAACTAAAAAGAGTTCCTAGTTTTTGTATATCAAAACCGTGGCTATGAAGCTCCTTTGGAGTGAGTTTTAAATTTGTTTTTAATTGTATTAAAGTGGTAAAGAAGTTTGGTTTTGATAAGAAGTTTTGATTAAGCAAAGTTTGTAAGATTTTGATGTTAAAAGGATTGAAAACTTGGAGTTGTATTTGAAGCCGTAAAACCGTGGGCCTTATTGTGTTTTGGGACATGATATTAAATTTGTTTTAGACCTTAGATAGTTGTAAAAGTGATTGATGATTTGATTTAGCAAAACTTTTCAAAGAAGCATGATTTCGGGAAAAGATTTAGTTTATGTTTCAAGAAATGTTTTGAACTTATAATAAAATTGTTTCTAAAATTTTGTGACATGTTTTAGTGTTTTAAAAGGTGACTCAAAGTTGACAAAACACTATTCATTTGGTAAAAACACTATTCCAATTGGTAAAATTTGATTTAAGCTTTTTCTAAGTGTGTAGAGTTAGTAAAAGTTTCAAAACTTGCATGACTTAGACTTGTTGCATGATAGATGACTAGGTGTGATCCAAATGGGATTAAATAAGTAATTCTTAGGCCTTTAGGGACCTAACCCGTGGCTGCCCTAGGGGAATTAGACTGAGTTTTTCGTCCTAATTAATTGAAACTTGCGTTGTTAGGGTACGCGCGAGGTGCGACTTGACGATAGTTTCGAATTACCTTGCTTGGATTGTTAAAGCGCCCAAGGTAAGGGAAATTCTTATATAATGAGTCTGGGCTTTTCGCCTTGTGTGTTGTTTGATTTTTTGATTAACTGTGTGGCAGTACTTATAGTATGACTATGTGTTGTTTAGAATCCTGTAGCATGTTTTTGGCCCCGCGTGGCAAGACTGAATTGTATTGTGTGACTTAAATCATGTTTGATTGATTTGATTGGACTTGAAATTGATGAATGTTTGATTGGACTTGAAATTGATGAATGTATGTAGCATGTTGTAGCATACTGAATTATTATGTGCTGTACGAAATGTTGTAGCACGCTCTTGGCCCTGTGTGGCATTATGAATTGTATTGCATGCATTAAATCATGTTTGATTTAATTGGAATTTGGAATTGATTGGAATTTGGAAAATATTGTTGATAATAATGGATTAATTAATAATGCGTTGATCGATTGTTATTAGTTTGACGATTTACTACGGTAAATCCAATGCGATTTCACAAGCCGAATTCTGATTTCGTAAACAAGTTGTTAAGGGCATTTTGATTTAAAAGTAAGCGTGAAGGTTTTAGTATAACTAGCCAAAGCTTGCAAAAAAATTTCAAGGAATCAATAGTAGGAAAAAGAACTTGAGTAAACAATGTGATTTGTGAAAACGGTTGAGTTAAATGATGCGTCTGGAAAATTCTGGCTAGGAAAGACCTGGTTATTAAGAGTGTTCGCACCGCCTCTCTTTCCTAGAAATTTTTCCTAATGCATTATTTAGCACAACTAGGGTTTCAACGACCTAGAGCCAAAAAGTATTTTCAGATACATAGGAGTCATACAAGGACTGAGTAAGAGATTTCAAAGATCGAGATTTCGAAAGAATAAAATATAGGGAACCTAGTGTTCCTATTGAGCATATAGGCCATGTGTCCTATGCTGGGACTTAATGTCCTACTTGCATGCGTATTTTCTTGATTAAGGATTGGACCTAGTGTTCCGTGTGGCGTGCCTAGTAACCTAAAAATTGACCCTAGTGTTCTGCATTACGTGCCTAAGTTTTGATCTAAGATTGAGATTAGCGTTCCACAGTTGAACACCTGGACCTAGTGTCCTGTGTTTGAACTCCAAGGGGTATTTCTCATTATCTCAGTTCACTACGTGATGAAGAATACCTAAGCATTACTTAATTAGTATGGGACGCTCATTGTAGTACTTAAACTTTGAGTTACCTCTACCTTTTCAAAATTGGACATAGTTGAGGTTTGTCGATCCGTATTGATTAATTAAAACATTACTCAGGTGCTCCCTACGGTGAGCATGCCATATTGAAGAATTCGTTTGGTTGCATACTGACCATTGAGTATCAACACTCGGAGCGTTTGATTGTCTTAAGGACTTCAAAAGGACGAGTTGTCACTTCATGCCTGTGTGGAAGCAATGCCTAATGCGTGGCAAGCCAAAGGTGTGGCTATACCCTTGGTTGGGGAATTTGATTCGAAAGTTGGGAAATAAAGTTCCTCGTCACTGCTGACCTTATTTAAGGCTACAGGTGTATACACAAACTTGTTCATAATGCATTGGCATGCATGGCTAACCACATTTATGATATGTGATGATTTGTTTGATGAAATTGATATTGTGAGGACTTGATCGTTGATTTGTTAATAGAATTGTTGTTCACATGCAATTGTTTGATATTGTGGTGACTTGATTGTTGATCTGTTAATAGAATTGTCTGTTCACATGCAAATGCTTGATATACCATGATGATGCATGTGGTCTATTAAGTATGTATATGTATATAAAAGCATGTCATTGTATTATATATGTATATATTGTTTGTATGCGACATAGCCTATGATAAACTCGTGGACAAAGAATTTACCCTTGCACTGTCGTTGGATTGGATATTCTTATGGTTGTCACTTCCAGATGGAGTTCCATAGCTGCTGCAGTTTCGTATTTCCAGGAGCGTTGAAGATTGAGCCAGTGGAGGAAGATTCCTCTGAATGTTTCGTGTTTTGATCTTACTGAACTGTTTCTCAGTAAGAGTTATGGTTGTTGGACAGCTTAGTTTAGGGTTTTGTCGTTGTTATTTGCGTGATTACCCATTGTTTTGTAATTACTCTTTCCATAAAACCTCGCCTCAGTGCGAAACGATTGTGTTATGTTTTATTTTATGTGAAGTTTTATTTTGTGATGCATTATACTCTGATATTTGCAAAAGACTGTTTTGGCATCATTTGGAAAACTTTAGTACTCCTTGTCTCATTTTGATAAGGGTTTCAAAGGAAAGAAAAAGAAAAAAAAATTGCTCAATATTTTCCATTGCGAAAGACAGAAGAGTACTTTTTATTGAAAGCATACACGCATCAAAAGTTTTCAGCATTAGATTGGGTTGTACAGTAGAGCTCCAGAAACGGGGTGTTACAATAGTGGTATCAGAGCAGTTCGGTTCTGACCGGACCGCTTTGGGTTAAGCTGGCCTAGATTGTTGGGAATTGTCGGGTATAAGTTTATTATGCCTAGGTTATGTGAACCTTGTTGGTGATTGTCTTTAATGTTTCCTAGTTGAAACAGGTGTGACATTGTGTAAAATTGTGTGCGATCATCTCAGATGATTGATTTTGTTTTGGGGATTATGGTTAGTTTAAGTCGTAGAAATTCGATGCCTTTGAGACGAACGAGTATTTCTGCTAAAGCTAGTAACTTAGACATGAATCACGCAATTCGAGTGATAGTTTGGATAGTAACTACTGTCGCACAACGTTTGCCGCGGAGAATCAACACGATTGGCTAAGACAACGAACGGAGGAGCGAGCTATTGGAGGGCCAGTTAAGCCAGATTATCAGGGCAAAGGACAAAGAGGAAGACAACAACAAGGAGCACCTCATTCCCATCCTCAGGGAAATGATCGCAGTCAGGATCGTCTTGTGGCACAGGCTATTGGGAATGGCCAAGAGTTGAAGTGGCACTGTCACCAATATGGAAGCAAGGAACAGTTAGTTGAAGAATGCTCATCGAAGGACCGACTATGCTGTAACTGCAAGAATCCAGGACTCTTTTCTAGGGACTGTCTATTGCCAAAGGAGGGATCAACCGAAAACGCTGCGAACTTTACGCACCCAGCTACTGGAAGACATACCTGCATGATAGGCGGAAGTGGAAGTCACAAGCACCGACAGTCAAAGACGCACTGCTTCAATGGTGAAGATGAAGTGCACAACGCTAACCAGTATCCAACCAAGGAAAGGTTGTGTTTTAACTGCAAGGAACTGGGACACCTGTCCAGAGACTGTAAAGTACCAGGAGCTGAGTCTGCTATCAACAATGTTGGAGCTGTAAGATCAACCATTAAGGGACATGTTTACACACTAAGCGGAGCGAAGAACTCATCATCTAAAGACTTCATTCCAGGAAACGCGACACAATGGAGTTGAGGGGGCAGAGTTTTACAAAGGAGATTATTCGTAGAAGACGCTATAATTATTGTATTATATGTATTATCATGTGTGCGTGGTTCTAATTATAGACCACATAAGTGATTTGACTCTGTGACATATTTTATTATTATATTAGATTCCAAAATCCAAATTTTTAATATACTTTTGGTATTACGATAAATGTTCTTGTGATTGTTGTATAATTACTTGTGATTTATGCTGTTGTTGATCTTATGGTTAATAATTTTAAGAATTTTCCTTTCCTTTTGATGTCATAAAATCGTGGGTTTTTGAAGATTCGTGGGTGAGTATTTCAAATTACTTAAGTTTTTGATTTTGTGTTGTTTTAAATTATTTTGTTGGTGGCTTTGGAAAACTTTTCTTTTCTTTTGTTGTATGAAAACAATGAGTTATTTCATGACTTTTCTAGTTGATCTGTTGTGGATTTTGTTATTGTTGTGGTTTAGGAGTTTTAAAGCAAAGTTTGGTGTTGATCTTTTGTTAAAAAGCTTTTGAGTGTGTAGGTGTGCAAGCATGAGGCTCTTTGAGAGAACTAAAATTATTCTATGCTTTAATACTTGATTTTTAGTGATTTTGTTGTTGTTGGTGTTTGATGCAAGTTTTAGTTTTTGATTTAAATGTGTCTTGATGACTTTAAGACAATGACAAACCTAATCTTAAAAGAATCATAGTGTTCTTGAGAGGGTTGAGTCTTGAAGAGATCAAATTTTGTTTTATGAGAATCAATTCTTGCTTTGTGTTATTTTTAGAACTTAGAAGATTTAAAAAACAAAAGAATTTTGGTTTTGGGTTTGTGACTAAAAACGTGGTTGTGTAGGTATATTTGTGTTAGTACAATTTTATTGTTATTAGCATGCAACCGTAACTCAGTAGTCGTCGTGACCGTGTTCGTGATTGTGATGGAGTAGAGATCGTAGTTTGGAATAAGGCGTCATTCACGAGGACTTCTTCAACATAGATGCATAGTATTGTGTTTTGTAGACGTTTAAGTTGAAGATGTAGTGTTTTAACATGTTATGATGCATGAATGGAATGTATGCTTTGATGCTGCCTGCTTGAATGTAATAACTTTCATGTCGTATTAGTTTTCAAAGTCCAAAGTTTATGATATGCTTTTAGTGTTAAGTTATGATTTTTCAGATTTCCTGATTTTGTTTTGGTTTGTAAATGAATTTTCGGGAACGAATTTTTTTTTAAGGAGGGTGGTAATGTAACATCCCAATTTTTATAAAAATTATTTTATAGTTTCCGACTACTTGGAAATAAATCATAGAGATTGATCATCTTGATGATTTATGAAAAGTACAAAGAGCTGCTATATTTGTTGTAAACAATTTACTGTTTAGTAATTAATTCAGATTAAGAGACAGTGTAGACGTATACTGTTTTTAATATGAATTAATCTTGAAAAAATGTGAAAAATTGTTGTTTGATTAAAGAAAATTATTTTATTGAATGAAAAATAATTTTAAGACTTAATAGATATTTTTAAGTCATTGTTTGGATTTTTATTGTTTAGTTATTGTATTAATTGTCTGTTTTATGTCATATTTAATATGACTACTATTTTAAAGATTTTCTCTTGATAATTTTATTGTTTGAATAATATTTAGTTAATAAGAGAAATTAAAATTAGTGATCCTCACTACTTTACAGTTTTTATTACGCTACGAGGATTCTATTGAATTCTGCCGTTAGGAGCTATTGGGTGAGTTTCTAACCGAAATATGCTCAAACGTGATCCAAATTTTATAAAATTTGAGATCTTAGTATTTTCCAATATTTAGAATTTATTGGAATATTTCTGAAATTTTTGGGCATCAGAAAATATTTAGTGCAATACATGTGCCCAGAAGTTGCCTAATTGCAACGTTTCCATTCGTATTTTGAGAAAATGACATACGTGGGTGATTTTCTCATGCTGTGAGAAACATTTTGGCTAAATGGTAATTTTTGGGTTTGGACTTGTTTTTAGACTTATTTTTGGAATTTTTAGTATTAAAACCTAATATACGCGTAACGCCGCGCACCCGATTGAGCGAGAAAGCGTCGAAGCAAAACCCTGAGAAATTTTGAGCAAATGGCTGCTACACATGGACCAATAGGAGCTGAACCATGTGACTTAGAAGCTTCTTTGACAAGTGTAAGCTTAGGATTGGAAGATGATTAAATGGTAGGTAGTTAAGGTGGTTACTTTGTAACTGTTTAGTCATGATCCAACTAAATGATCAAATTTTCTTCCCATCTTCTCCCCATCAATTTCGTGGCCCTCTCCCTCATTTGGACTTCCGCTCCTTCATTCTCCATTGTTGGTTAGAGAAAGAAAATTTTCTTGAGAGAGAAACTTATGATTCTTGAAGAAACTTAGTGATTAAGACTTGTAAACTTAATCCTTTCTTCTCCTTCTTGTTCAATCATCATCATCCTTGATTGGTAAGCTTCATAACACATACTATTTTCCTCTTTGCTGCCATGGATGGGTTTGCTTGGATTTAGAGTTGTTTTTGCTTAGAAATTGCTAGATCTTGATAGATTAGCTTGATTACTTCTTAGATCCATCAATTTCCTTCAAGATTAAGTATGTTTCATGAATTTAAAAATTGAGAAACCCCTAGATCTGAAAGAGGCCGAGGCCTAAGGGCTGTTCCATATGGTTGATTTTAGTTGCTTAGAGTTAGATCTTGGAAGGTTATGGCTTAATGAGTTCAATCTAGTCATATTCATGCATAAGAACTTGAAAATGATTTGAAAAGTGTATTTTTGTTTGGTTTTCCAAAACAGCAACTTATTTGGTCTTTAATGAATTTTATGTACTTGTTTTCATGGCTTAAAGGTAGTACAATTAGTAGATCTTAACTTATGAGTTAAAGATTTATAAGCTTGCATGATTTAGAGTATGAAAAAGATGAAGTCGTGAAATTAAAAGTTGATTTTAGTTTTATTTCTTTAAAACAGCAACTAATTGTGTTTTAAATGAGTCATATGAATTGGTTTTTGTTGTCTAAAGGTAGTGAAAGAAGCGGATGTTGGTCTATGTGTTTTAGATCTAAAATGGTTTGTATGATTTATTAAGCATGAAAAATGAAGTTTATGAACTAAAAAGAGTTCCTAGTTTTTGAATATCAAAACCATGGCTATAAAGCTCCTTTGGAGTGAGTTTTAAATTTGTTTTTAATTGTATTAAAGTGGTAAAGAAGTTTGGTTTTGATAAGAAGTTTTGATTAAGCAAAGTTTGTAAGATTTTGATGTTAAAAGGTTTGAAAACTTGGAGTTGTATTTGAAGCCTTAAAACCGTGGGCCTTATGGTGTTTTGGGACATGATATTAAATTTGTTTTAGGCCTTAGATAGTTGTAAAAGTGGTTGATGATTTGATTTAGCAAAACTTTTCATAGAAGCATGATTTTGGGAAAAGATTTAGTTTATGTTCCAAGAAATGTTTTGAACTTATAATAAAATTGTTTCTAAAATTTTGTGACATATTTTAGTATTTTAAAAGGTGACTAAAAGTTGACAAAACACTATTTATTTGGTAAAAACACTATTCTAATTGGTAAATTTTGATTTAAGCTTTTTCTAAGTGTGTAGAGTTAGTAAAAGTTTCAAAACTTGCATGACTTAGACTTGTTGCATGTTAGATGTCTAGGTGTGATCCAAATGGGATTAAGTGAGTAATTCTTAGGCCTTTAGGGACCTAAACCCGTGGCTGCCCTAGGGGAATTAGATTGAGTTTTTTGTTCTAATTGATTGAAACTTGCGTTGTTAGGGTATGCGCGAGGTGCGACTTGACGATAGTTTCGAATTACCTTGCTTGGATTGTTAAAGCGCCCAAGGTAAGGAAAATTCTTATATAATGAGTTTGGGCTTTTCGCCTTGTATGCTGTTTGATTGTTTGATTAACTGTGTGACACTACTTGTAGTATGACTATGTGTTGTTTAGAATACTGTAGCATGTTTTTGGCCCCGCGTGGCAAGACTGAATTGTATTGTGTGACTTAAATCATGTTTGATTGATTTGATTGGACTTGAAATTGATGAATGTATGTAGCATGTTGTAGCTTACAGAATTATTATGTGTTGTATGAAATGTTGTAGCACGCTCTTGGCCCTGTGTGGCATTATGATTTGTATTGCTTGCATTAAATCATGTTTGATTTAATTGGAATTTGGAATTGATTGGAATTTGGAAAATATTGTTGATAATAATGGATTAATTAATAATGCGTTGATCGATTGTTATTGGTTTGACGATTTACTACGGTAAATCCGATGTGATTTCACAAGCCGAATTCTGATTTCGAAAACAAGTTGTTAATGGTATTTTGATTTAAAAGTAAGCGTGAAGGTTTTAGTATAACTAGCCAAAGCTTGCAAAAAAATTTCAAGGAATCAATAGTAGGAAAAAGAACTTGAGTAAACAATGTGATTTGTGAAAACGGTTGAGTTAAATGATGCGTCTGGAAAATTCTGGCTAGGAAAGACCTAGTCATTAAGAGTGTTCGCACCACCTCTCTTTCCTGGAAATTTTTCCTAATGCATTATTTAGCACAACTAGGGTTTCAACGACCTAGAGCCAAAAAGTATTTTTAGATACATAGGAGTGATGCAATGACTGAGTAAGAGATTTCAAAGATCGAGATTTCGAAGGAATAAAATATAGGGAACCTAGTGTTCCTATTGAGCATATGGGCCATGTGTCCTGTGCTAAGACTTAATGTCCTGCTTGCGTGCATATTTTCTTGATTAAGGATTGGACCTAGTGTTCCGTGTGGCGTGCCTAGTATCTCAACCTAAAAATTGAGCCTAGTGTTCCGCATTACGTGCCTAAGTTTTGATCTAAGATTGAGATTAGTGTTCCGCAGTTGAACACCTGGACCTAGTGTCCTGTGTTTGAACTCCAAGGGGTATTTCTCATCATCTCAGTTCACTACGTGATGAAGAATACCTGAGCATTACTTGATTAGTATGGGACGCTCATTGTAGTACTTAAACTTTGAGTTCCCTCTACCTTTTCAAAATTGAACATAGTTGAGGTTTGTCGATCCGCATTGATTAATTAAAACATTACTCGGGCGCTCCCTACGGTAAGTATGTCATATTGAAGAATTCGTTTGGATGCATACTGGCCATTGAGCATCAACACTCGGAGCGTTTGATTGTCTTAAGGACTTCAAAAGGACGAGTTGTCACTTCATGCCCGTGTGGAAGCAATGCCTAATGTGTGGCAAGCCAAAGGTGTGGCTATACCCTTGGTAGGGGAATTTGATTCGGACATTGGGAAATAAAGTTCATCGTCACTGCTGACCTTGTTTAAGGCTGCAGGTGTATACACAAACTTGTTCATAATGCATTGGCATGCATGGCTAACCACATTTATGATATGTGATGATTTGTTTGATGAAATTGATATTGTGAGGACTTGATCGTTGATTTGTTATTAGAATTATTGTTCACATGCAATTATTTGATATTGTGGTGACTTGATTGTTGATCTGTTGATAGAATTGTCTGTTCACATGCAAATGCTTGATATACCATGATGATGCATGCGGTCTATTAAGTATGTATATGTATATAAAAGCATGTTGTTGTATTATATATGTATATATTGTTTGTATGCGACATAGCCTATGATAAACTCGTGGGCAAAGGATTTACCCTTGCACTGTCGTTGGATTGGATATTCTTATGGATGTCACTTCCAGATGGAGCTCTATAGCTGCTGCTGTTTCGTCTTTCCAGGAGCGTTGAAGATTGAGCCAGTGGAGGAAGATTCCTCTGAATGTTTCGTGTTTTGATCTTACTGAACTGTTTCTCAGTAAGAGTTATGGTTGTTGGCCAGCTTAGCTTAGGGTTTTGTTGTTGTTATTTGCGCGATTACCCATTGTTTTGTAATTACTCTTTCCATAAAACCTCGCCTCAGTGCGAAACGATTGTGTTATGTTTTATGTTATGTGAAGTATTATTTTGTGATGTGTTATACTCTGATATTTGTAAAAGACTATTTTGGCATCATTTGGAAAACTTTAGTACTCCTTGTCTCATTTCGATAAGGGTTTCAAAGGAAAGAAAAAGAAAAAAAAAATTTGCTCACTATTTTCCATTGTGAAAGACAGAAGAGTACATTTTATTGAAAGCATACACGCATCAAATGTTTTCAGCATTAGATTGGGTTGCACAGTAGAGCTCCACAAACGGGGTGTTACAAGTTGGGGTTCATAAAGGTGAATTTCAATAAGTTGGGATATAAAGATGAGCCTTTTATTTTAGCATCGCAAGCTCGACAAGTGTTTTATGTCACTTATCCATCTGATATGAATTGGTCCATTGTTTTGTTGACTATCAAGAAAATTGGTGATGGGTTTGATGATCAAGCAAATGAAGTTGCTGATATTGAGGATGACCCTTTCTTTGGGATACAATCATTGTTTAGTGAGGAAGGTACATCAAGAAAGGATGATACATATATTAAACATGATCATAAAGAGGGGATTTGGATCACTCGAAAGAATAGAAAAAGGAAAAGAAGTTCACTTAACATGTATGTAGATTGTGTTTTTTAAGTTAAATTTGTCTAATTACTTGTTAAACATGTATGTAGATTATGTACTTGTATGTCTAATTACTTGTGTGTCTAATTTTTTTTGCAGATAGCTAGATGGCTTCTCCCGGACATGAAACTGATGCTCATGATAGTGATGCCGCGGTGGCCCAAACTGTGAAGCATCGTCCCCGTGGACCGACTGTCAAGAAGAATCTCATCCGATGTAGGAGTAAAGGACAGAGACCAGTAATAAGTTACTTACTAATTAACATAATTTGTTGTTTTTTTTCTATTTACTATCTAATGTTGTACACTTAATTTTTATAGGTTGAATGGAATGTTAAAGGTCAACCCATAGGCATAAATGGCAGATAGTTGATTGGTTTCATTGAATCTCAAGTGCGGCAAACGGTTCCAATTACTTTTAGTAATTGGAGGGAGAAAGATAATCCTGTCTTGGATAGATTGAAAGAGGAGCTTTGGTGCGAGATACAGGTATACACAATCAGTTGTTTTTTTTAATTTTTTAAATGACTATGTAAATATACTTACCCAGCCATTTTGTACTTGTTAATGTATTTGCAGAAAACATTTGATGTTGATGACACACATGAGGACATTTTACTTAAGATTGTCGGAAAATCTCTTCGGAATTTTCGAACATGGTTGTCCAATAATTGGCTGAGGGATGAAAATGGCAATGTTAGATATGAGCCTCCACATGATTATGAATCGGTCATAGGACTGGATACCTGGAGAGACTATGTAGTAAAACACATCGAAGACCCTGAATTTCTGGTATACTTATATATGTCCCTACTCGTATACTTGTATATGTCTATACTTGTATACTTATATGTTTGTTCCTAAGCACATTTATATGTTTATGTAGAGAATAAGTAATGCAAATCGGCAGAGAGCATCAAATCCTTCTTACCCATACAGAGGAGGTGTTAAGGGGTGTCCCGACATTGAGGAAGATATGGTATGCAGAGTAACCCTAAACCCTAAACCTAATTAACACTGATTAATTTCAATTTCTTTGTTAATATGTATAGCTGAAGATGACTGGAGAAGATGTAACATCGACATCAATTGATCGCCACTTCTTGTTGATAGAAGCCTGCCGCAACAAGGATGGTGAGATTGATCAACCCCCCACTATGGAAGTTGCTGATAGAATAGTAAGGATGATAAATTAATTAACATTTTCATTTGCAATCTTTGTTAATAATATTTGTGTCTCAGGATGCCCTGTCACAACAGTCTGTGACACAAGGGGGTGTAACAGACATCCTCATCCAAGCCATACCGATCAAAAAAGTATTCTGGTCGTGTACGGGGCGTGGGATTTGGTGTTTTGCAAAAGGCTATCATTAGTGCACCAAAGCGCGCTAGAAAAGATGAAAATGAAGAGTTGAAAATGATGGTGGCCCATCTCTTTCGGGAGGTCCAAGAATTGAAAAGTAATATGCATCAGAACAAGGGACCAGTAGAGATGGATCAACACCTTAGCACCAGAGATAGCACCAAAGATAGTTGCACTCTTAAGTCACAAAAGGTAATAAATCAAATTACTTCAAAATTTTGTTTGGTAGATTAAGTATTTGTGAATTGCACACTAGCAAGGTAGACTTGTATAGTGACTTGTGCAGGCTGGAATATGGTATTTTTTGTTGTTACAGGTATTAGATAAATTTTGGAATGTCCATATTTTAGCAGAGACTCTGCCGAAATTTTGTTAGAAATTCAAATTGAAGTATAAAAATATTCTAATTTAATATTATTGTGGATCTTGATTACTTAAGGAACCGGTGGAGGTAATGGAACCGGTGGAGGAAATGGAACCGGCGGAGGAACACGAGCCTAGTTTACCCATGGATAGATGTATTCTTAAGTTATTTGAGGTAATTAAGCATTAGAAATAGTTGTCGTTATACGTATTGCATCATTGATTTATCATGTCTAATATTTTGTTTATTCCATTAATGGTTTAGGGCATCGTAGAGTGTTCCTTGTATGTGCCCTTATCGTCTCGACCGGTTGGTAAAGGCATTTCTTACACCGACTTATGCGTTATGTTGTACAATCGTCCATTACCTCCCGGTTGTGTGAAAGTCAGGGTTGACATTGCTTTCAAGGTGGAAGCATCATTGCCAATTCCACTTGAGGACGTAGGTATCAACAACGTGGGAGAGGCAGCAGGTACCTTTGTGGCATGGCCGCAGCAACTCGTAAGAGTAAGTGACGTGTTATTTTTTTAATAAACATTATTCATAATCATATGTATTTATTAAATTACGTGGTCACTAACTATGTATCTTACTGAAATTAATGCAAAATATTTAGGTACCCGTACAAGAATCAGGGCAAATCTCTACCTTCCCCTTCCACATCTCCTGTTACAACCTTTTTTACGTTTCTTCAAGTCCACGCTAATGCTAATCTGGTTGATGGAGCAACACTGAATATGAATATTCCTCCTGAAGTTTTCGGGCATACAGAAGATTTTCCCTTGCCTCTTGGTGCCAAGGAAGAACTGTCTGAAGTTTTTACCCATGGCGCTTGGATCAATCAGATTATTATTATTGTATATATCTGGTACTATATTTAAATTTAAACTATACGTGTTTTTTTCATTGTTTCACCTAAATTAATATTGAAGTTATTATTAATTCATTAATTTGTATACGTTTAATTTAAGGTACTTATATTATGAGATACTGATCCCAGAAGGACGGGCTCAGAGGTTTGTGTTCTTGTGCCCAGAGAGCACAGATTTGTCATTTGATAAGCTTGTCACGGCTAAAACATATATATCTAAATGCTTGGCACTAGCAAACCCTGAGTCTGATACATTGTTTCTGTCACCATGTAACGTAGGGTGAGTCATTTAATTTAATCATATATATATATATATGGCTTACTTAACGCGATACTAATTTTTGTGAAATGCGATGACTTGCTAATTTGGATTTCCTTAATCAACTTTTTTGTAGGCAACATTGGGTATTGTTAGCAATCAATCTTAATGCAAACACGGTGTACCGTAAAAAAATGAAGGATACGTATGAGCAGTAAGAATCTAATATATAGAGTTAAACTGTGCTTATTTTGAGTTTTGTGTGCTATGAATTTTGAATTTTGATGATTCAAAATTAATGATTTTGTTTTTGCACTCAGGGCGGTACAAATTCTTCGACGACTTGATGGAAGTTCCAGGTCTTGATTTTCCAAATCATCCATCGCACTTAACTAGATAACTGTAAAGGTATATATATTTTATCAAAATATTTATGCAGTTATTTAATTTAAAAAATTAAATCTGTATTAATTTAATATTTTTAATTTTATAGTGCCTCAAACAACCAAACAGCAATGATTGTGGGTACTATGTTATGAAGTATATTAAAGATATTATTGTTCACAACCAAATGGAAGTCCCAAAGGAGGTATGCAATTTGTTCTACATTTATTTCCTCTTACATTTCACCATTCTTCCACTTTAATTATAATATGAGTTATTTTTTATTTTGCAGTACTTTCCCGACTGTGGATACAAATCATACTCTGGTTCTCAAATTCTTGAATTAAAGGAAGAGTGGTGCTCCTACGTGGCAAGAAAGTTTGTTTGACGTGTATGATCTTTGTGTTATTGCATGTACATATAGTAGTATGTGATATGATGTTGGCCCATATGAGGCGTTGTTTGGTTATTACTGTTTTGTTAGGGATGTTATATACACATGTATGTTATTTTGGGATGTTATTTTATGCTAAAATTTTGTTACAAAGTTCTTTCAAATTAATATTGAACATTAAATAAATTGATATCATAGTTGTTTTTATATTTATGTTTTGAGGTTCATTGTTTATATACATTTTAAACCTTAAAATGTTTTCAGCTTGAATAGTTCGCGGCCTCTAACAGGTAGCTTAATACTAAAATAGATAAAAAAAACAATAAAAAAAAAAATCTAAATAGCCAGCGCTTTTTAGAAAAAGCGTTGTTTATTGTTTGATAATAGCCAGCGCTTCTTCAAAGAAGTGTTGTCTATTGTCAGAATAGATAGCGCTTCTTTGAAGAAGCGCTGGCTATTATCAGAAATAGACAGCGCTTTCCCAAAGAAGCGCTGGCTATTATCAAAATCCCCAGCGCTTCCAAAACGCTGTCTTTTCGAAACACAATCACCAGTGGGTAGTTAGGCAGCGTTTTTAAGCGCTGGCGAAGGCAAAAAATAAGCGTTGTTTATGTCGTTTTATATTGTAGTGTTTCTAAAAACCTTTTCACGAATTCCCAAGTCAAGAGCCCCCGATTAAGAGTTCATATCAATTCCCTGCCTCTTTTCATTGATTTGTGTGTTTCCTTGGAGCTTGGTGCCATCCTGAATCGCTATCGGAGCTCGTGAGGACGCGAATAACGTGCTTAAGGAATGTCGTCATACCGAAAGGGTGTCCCAGTTTAGATTTATTCTCTTGTTATGGATTATTCTGATTTTATATCTTAGTTTATGTTATTATCATTGACAATGAGTAGCTAAATCCATCACTAGGGGTGAAGGGAGATCCTTTACAATATTCTTGATGCTTTGTCTATTTAATTATATGAGTTTCTATTGAATGTTTGAGTGTTTTATTCCTATTGTGCTTAATCCTATAATGCCTGATCAACCTTTACTTAGTTGGCTTAATTGTGGTAACAGGATCATGATTAGTTAAACGGAACCATAGGATAAAAGAACTCACTTTATACGCCGGATAGGTTATAGCTTGTTTCAGTTATTAGATTAACAAACCTACTTATACTTAATGCTCTTTCCTTTAATTACCTTCTAGGACCAAACGGAGTAATTAGTTAGAAGGAAGGCTATTGCAAGCTAGGTAGCCCTTAGTAATTTAGAGTGAGTGATTAGTTCTCTTACATAATAGTTAACTCACATCAATTGTTTAGAAGAGTAGAGTATTGGTGAACCCGGTTCCCCTAGGCTTCCCATAACATAGTCAAACCGTTCTCGCATTCATATTGTTTATTGCTTTGATACCGACAACTTTCATTACTTGCGTATTTACAACTTTTGCTCGTCTAATAGAATAGAATCCTATTAAGTCATTGGTACTCGCTCATTCTCTGTGGGTTCGACATTCAGAGTCCTAATTATACTCCACTTTTATTACGAGTTACGATCAGGTGCACTTGCCTGAGCCGCAACATTACCTTTTGGGGTTAAGGACGTGATGATCGAATATTTTATGATATTTTAAGTGGTATTTTGGGCATAAATACGCATGTTTCTGACCACTTTTTATAAGGCACGCTCATGTTTGCTCAAGTTTTGTAGAAAAATAGAGAAAGACTTATTTGGAGCAAAACGTGTTTCTGATCTTTTGGACAAGAAGTACGGCTGCACATATTCTATGTATGGCCGTACACCTCTGTGAAGGACAGTAAAGGCATACAAGGCAGTCAGTAAGGGCCAGCGCCAAAGTATTCCAGATGTACAGCCGTACATACATGCGCGTTAAAGTTAGAATTCAGTTTTTACGTTGTTGCGGTATTTTGTCATAACTTGAGCTAGAAATGTCCGATTGAGGTGATCTTTGTGGCGTTGGAAAGCTCTCAAAAAGATCTACAAGGTTGCATATGTTTGGATAGGTATGTATGGTCGTACTATGTGTGTGGTACGGTTGTACATATTACAAGATCTGAACAGCCAGATGAAAATCACGTCTGACGAAGACATAAAGGCGATCTGACCGTACATATCCGAAATTGGCCTATCTGAAGGGGTTTTGACCTAATCATGCCACATCTATAAATAGGGACCCAAGGCCCCCCTTTCGGGGGTGCTTCTAGACCTACGAGACTGCTGATTCCGGACTCCTGACAGGTGTAGCCGTCAAGAGGACTCTGGAGTGTGAGCCAGGATTCGTCTAGAGATCAGAAGGAGTTCCTTCCTGATTTTTCTTCCTTTCTCATTATGTTTCCTATTTGGATTGTTTTTCTACCTAGTGACATGAGCAGTTAAGCTCTGTTCTAGGATCTTTGGTGCAGTTTACCTTAGTAGTTCCTAAGCTATGTCTTAGTGAATATTTTGTTCTTACGAATATTATACCAATGTGGCCCCCTTTTTTGCATAGAAAATGGACCACTTTGTTATAATATTTGTAACATAAGGGACCAATTCGAACAAAAAAAAAAGAGGGACCACATTTTACACATAGAAGACAATGTCGAAACTTTTAATACATAAGGGACCAAACCGAAACCTAAAATAAATAAAAGAGACCAAAAGCATAATTTAGTCTTTATTTATGTATGTATGAGTCGTTGCATTATTTGCGAAGGATCCAGAGTTTTACAACGGGGCAATAAAGGAACCTTAGATAAATCGATTACATGTTTTAGTTAATTAATCTATCGGAGGATCCGGAGTTAATTAATGGATCTATAAGGAAATTAGGGACTTATAACAGAACCGAAAAGGGGAGATATATGACCTTTTGACCAATCCAAACTCCTAGACTATCATAGGACTTAATGCTTTCAACCAAGGTCAGTTCAGGAAATTAGTCTTAGGGAGAAAAGGATGAATAGGATAGAATAGGATTAAGAAAGGAACGAATAGGATAGACGAAACCAAGACCCTAGGCTTTAACTCTATTGTTCTCCTAAACGCTTTTCATGCTTTCTTTATGTTATTGCACATTCAAACAAACTACTCGAACGCTTAAATAATTAAGATGCCCGAAGTAGATTGGTACTTATCCTTATTCCTTGTGGGTTCGACAATTGGGACTCAAATCCCATTTTATTACTACGTTACGACTAGGTGCACTTGCCTGAGACGTAACAGGGTATCACAAGCTGCAAGCACTATCTGACCTTGTTGGCTGACCTGGACATGAATCGTGCCAGCGATGTGATTTTCCCAGTCAATATCTGCACTTCCTTTGCATCCTATGGGCTTCTCGTTTCGATCATCGCTTTACACTTCTCAGGGTGGGCTTCTATTCCTCTTCTTGTGAGCATCAACCCCAAAAAAATTTCGGCCTGTACTCCAAACGAACACTTATCTGTATTGAGCTTCGAGTCATGTTTTCGCAACAGTTGAAAAACCTCACACAAGCTAGACATGTGGTCCTCCTCAGCTGAGGACTTCACAACCATGTCATCAACATAGACTTCTATGACTCGGCCGATGATGTCCCCAAAAATCATGTCCACCAGTCTCTGATATGTAGCTCCTGCGTTCTTCAATCCGAAAGGCATGACTTGTGTCAGTAATTCGAATGGTCAGTCATGAAAGTTGTCTTCTCCACATCCTTTTGATGCATATGTATCCGATACTCTGAGTAAGCATCCATAAAGCTTAATAGGTGAAACCCAGAGGCACCATATACCAAACGGTCGATGCTTGAAAGGGGATAATGATCTTTTGAGCATGCTTTGTTGAGGTCCGTATAGTCAGTACAAATCTGCCACTTACCGTTAGATTTTTTCACCATGACCGGATTGGCCAACCAATTGGGGTACTTCACCTCCCTGACGAACTTTGCTTTCACCAGCTTCTCTGTTTCCTCCTTTATGGCCTTCCTCTTATCTTTACCCTGCTTCTTCTTCTTCTTCTACTCGACTGGTCACGCTTTCAGGCTCAGTGATAACTGGTGGCAAATAAAATTAGGATCGATGCCCAGCATATCCTCGGGCAACTGTTGCTGCTAAAGGAAAGTGCATTTTATCGCAATTCGTAATAAAGTGGAGTACTTTAGACTTCGAATGTCAAACCCATAAGGAATGCGCGAGTACTAGATTAATGGAGATCATTTATTATTTAGACTAACGAAGGTAATGATTACGAGATTGGGACAAACAAACAATAGTAATAAAGTAAACACGTGAAAACGAGATAGATTTAGTTATGGAAAGCCTAGAGGAACCGGGTTCACTAATACGTAATCATTGAATTTACCAATATTACGAGCTATATTCCCGATTTGAAAACTAATCTCCGACTCTATTATTATTAAAATACCCAATAATCATGCAATATTAATAGTCTTCTTCCTAACTATTACCCCCAATGATCATGCAAGGCAATTAGCAAAAAGAGCATTAAACAACAGTGAGATTGTTAATCCAATAACTGATTAGAAACAAGCAAGTATGCTTGGTCTGGAATAATTAGCGAGTTCAGTTATTCCTAGAGTTCCATTAACTAACTGTGGTACGATCGTCTCCGATTAATTAACTTATTAAGGATTAGCTAGACCCTATGAGATTAAGCGCACTAATAACAATACATTCAATATGAAAATAGGAAACTCATAATAGCAATTCAATAAATATCAATGACATAGTAAAAGATCCCTATCACCCTTAATGATGGATTTAGCTAGTCATAGTATTTAGTAATAACATAGAATAACAGGAATCCAAATACGAATCTGTAAAAGACATAATTAAATGAAACCGGGACACTCTTTAGGTATGTTGATGGTCTTCTATGTTGTTCTTTACGATTCTCCTCTTCTCTAGAGCTCGACGAAAAAACAGTGTGACCGAATGAGCCAACGATCCAAAAGGGTTCAAAATGCCTATTTATAGGTTCTGCTACGTACTAGGTCAAACTAGCTTCAAATCTGTGTGTTCTGAGCTTAGGTACGACTGTACTGACTTTATACTTGGCTGTACTGAACTTTGGTCTCGGTGTTAGCTCAAACGTCTGCACTGGGTGTGGCTTGACTACTTTAGGTCTGATCGTCTGACCTTTAGATACGACCGTCTTTGGACTCTTTCTTTGGCGCTAGGTGTCACGACCATGCAATGCGCCCTCACCGTTGTGCCGTTAGGTACGGTCGTACAGGGTAATAGGTGCGGTACTACTTAATGTCCAGAAGCACATAATTTCGCTTCTTTTTGGCTTGATTCTTCCCAAAATTAGATCTTTTGCTTCCCGTGTTGCCTTCTTTACTTCTTTCCATAAATGAGGAAATAGTGAACATATATTATCTAATAAGGAACAAAATCTTAATATTTTATACTCAAAATACCCCAATAATTTAGACAGATTTGGGTGTCAACAGTAACCACGCGAATATGTCTTTCTTCTCTATCGGAAAGGAAATAATTGACCTCTCTATTTCGGCTGACAAAGTTGTTCCCAACTTGATTTTCTGGCTTAACGTTGGGCCGATCTGAATCTCCTTGAGATCCTCTGCTGGCTTTGGTTGCTTCTTCTCCTTCTTCTCACTGAAATCTCTTGGATCTATTTCCAAGAAATTTCAGCTACGATCCCGCTTCCCCTTCTCCCGGTTCTCTGCGTAGGGTTTGCACAGCGTCGCGTGCGTTGCCGTCATCTTTGCCAACCAGCATGGCCGGCGGACTTCCGGCGTGAGCTCCGGCGTGCCTCCGCCCTCCCTTGACTCCCTCGTCCTCGGCGCACTACCTTTCCGGTTCGGCGCACTGTTCACTGACCGCTATAACCGCTCCTCTGTCAGGGTTTGCGATGGCGTTGTCTGCTTCGTAAACGCGTTTGTCTCTGCTTGATCACCATGGCAGGCCTTCCCGTCTGCACTTGGCCTTGCTTTGGGCCTCTCTCCCCCTCTCCTGGCACGGCGCTTCATCAGCCTGGTCCGGCGCATCACTTTGCTGCTCCTTCGAAGCCTTCTTCGCGTGCGGCTTGCATGGCTTCCATGGCTTCCAAGCCTATCTGCCTGTGGCCCTGCGTTGGCTCCCCCAACCAGCCACCCCCCCAAACAACGGTGCTCCTTCCAATGGCAATGGCGGCGCCCCCGCAGACGGCGGCGCTCCCTCCACGGCTTCGCCCTCTCCGGCTCGGAAGTCATTCGCGCAGGCCCTTCACAACTCGTGCCCCATCCCTCCAAGCCAGTTGCCGAAACCCTGTTGGAAAGGAGATGATCTCTCCATCACGATCTCGCAAGATGAATACTTAGCTGGGGTGGAGAGCTGCAAGAATGTCCTTCTTGGTCGCTTGACTATGTCCAAAGGATCGGCGCCTTTGCGCTTTGAGGAGCTGAGATCACGCATTGCAAACCAATGGAGAACCACTTCAGATTGGTCTCTAATTTCTCTAGGCAAAGGTTACTATGAGTTCTCGTTCTCTTCTTTGGAAGACATGAGAACTGTGAGATCGATTGGATCATGGAATTTGCGACTGGTGTCGCTCTTTGCGTGGGTTCCTGATTTTAACCCGAAACTTATTAGGCAATCAAGTGAGCAGACTTGGGTCCGTTTATATGATCTTTCCAGGGAATATTGGAGACCTAAGATTCTCTTTGAGATCGCAGCCGCTATAGGTGTCCCTTTGGCAATCGATGATGCTACTATGAAGAGGTCAATGGGGCATTTTGCTAGGGTCCTTGTTGATTTGGACCTAAACTCATCTATGCAGGAGCGCCTCTTGGTGGAACGTCAAGGTTATGCTTTTCATGTGAGGGTTGAATATGAGAGGATTCCTCCTTTTTGTGTTTCTTGCCAAGTAATCGGTCACAATCTTGAAAATTGCAAGCAATTGATGCTCAATAAACCAAGGGATGCCAAGGCCCAACCTAAGAAAAACTTTGCCAAAGTTGCTCCTAGGCAGGTGGAAGATAGAGTCCCTACTGAGGAGAATCATGCAGATAACAATAGCTTGAACAAGGATAAGGAAGCAGCCATGCCAACCCCAGCAGCTAACGATGTCTCCAAGGATGCTCCGCAGGTGATCTCTATTCACCGTGTGGTGGATCCTAATGCTTTCAAAGGAGTCAATAACGTTCCTTGGGTTGATCACAACAAGAATCCACTAATGGGCTACCTTGATGACAGCGGCATAGTTCATAACCAGGTAATAAATGATGATAATATACTTGTGCTTTCTGATAATGTTGCAGGTCCTATTATGCAGAATCCACAGAATGAATCAGCTGACTCCTCGACAGGGAAGGCTCAGGATGAATCAGCTGATATAGGTTTAATGGTTGCTAATTCTTTTCAATCCATTGAAGACACGGTGTCTGGAAATCGCATTGAGACTCCCCTGGTTCATTGTAATGAAGTTGTGGTGAAAGACATGCAGATAGCTAGCCGGTTGTGGTCAATCTGTTTGAATACTTCGATAATGAGGAAGAAGTAAATCGTCACGACTTTGATAATGAGCATATGCACGATGCTTCCAAGTATTTCGCGGATTCAGAAAGCGGCAAGAAATAGAAGTCAAGCAACCTTCACTAAGTGCTCGAAAATCACAACAGAAAAATGAAAAAAGCGACTTGATTCGTGAGAAGTCGTTACTGAACCGCTCTAAGGGTGGTCCCAACCCACCCGCAAATAAATGTTGAAGATGTTGTCTTTGGAACGTCAGGTATAGGCAATCCGGACACCGATTGGCCTTGAAGAATTTGTGTAGAATGAACAAACTGACGTTTTGATTATTCTTTGAACCATGGATTTCCATACATCAAAGTTCCAAATTGGGTATTTTAACTCCTTAAGCATGAAGTTATTTGCTGAAAATGATAGAGGTAATTTAGCTCCTAATCTTTGGTGTTTCTGTTTGGAAAATTACTCTCCTGTTATTGTAAAAAAAGCCAGGCAACATGTCTGTTTTTCCCTTAATTATGCTTGTGGAATTTTTCTTCTTCTTGTATGCGCCTCCACGTCTTATATCTTGAGAAGACAGCTTTGGGCTGAGCTGCATGAAGTTCAGGTTATTAATACTGGGCCTTGGTGTTTTATTGGGGATTTTAATGCTGTTTTGGGGTCTCATGAGTATTATGGCAGAGGTATGTCTTCTCATCTTTCTTGTGATGAATTTAGAGATTGGGCTGATTCAGATCAATTAATTCATATGACTACTAGGGGTTCTCAATTTACTTGGTCTAATGGTAGGTTGGGTAGTTTCTATGTTGCTAAGCGGCTGGATAGATCTTTTTGTAACAATGCTTGGGTGGATTCTTGGGGTAGTGTTGATTGTTGCACTCTTACTAGGGATAAATCTGATCATTTCCCTATTCTTCTTACTATGAAGAAGTCGGATAGAAATTTTGCTTCCCCTTTCAAATTTTTACAAATGTGGTCTCGACATCCGAATTGTATAAATGTCATTAAAGATGCTTGGAATTACGAGATGCTTGGCTGTCCTATGTTTGTTCTTTCTCGTAAATTGAAAATTTTGAAGTCCAATCTTAAGGTCTGGAATAAAGAGGTTTTTGGCAATGTTCATGTTAATGTCACTAATGCTATGTCTGAGTTAGATATGGTTCAAACCAATATTAGCAATACAGGTGGCTCTGAGGACTTATTTCTCCAAGAGAAGGCTGCTCAATTTAAATTACAGGAGGCTCTGAATTATGAAGAAGACTTTTGGCGGGAAAAGGCACGCTTAAATTGGCACTTGCATGGTGATAGGAACACGGCATTCTTCCATAGAATGGCCAAAATTAAAAGTGTTACCAATCAAATTTCTGCTATTAAAAATGGTGATGTTCTTCTCACTGATCCTTCTGACATTGAAGCACATATTGTTAATTATTATAGTAATTTGTTTGCCTCTGGGAACTCTTGTCAGCACAATGATTTAATTGATAGTGTTATTCCTCACTCTGTGACTGATGACGATAATAATATGCTCACCAGAATGCCTTCTTTAGAGGAAGTGAAGCAGGCTGTTCATTCTTTGAGCGGGGATAGCGCTCCGGGTCCTGATGGGTTTGGTGGTCACTTTTATCACACCTATTGGGATATTATTGCTAACGATGTTTATTCTGCTGTTCTCCAATTTTTCAGACAGAGATGGTTGCTTCCCAATTTAAATTCTAATCTTGTTGTCCTGATCCCTAAGGTGGTAGGCGGAGAGGTTAGATCGATGTCGACCTATTGCTTTAGCTAACTTCCAATTCAAAATTATTACTAAAGTTATTGCAGATAGGCTTGCGGTGGTGGCTCCTAAAATTATATCTCACAATCAACGTGGTTTCATTAAAGGCGGGAATATCTCAGACTGTATTTGCACTGCCTCTGAAGCCGTCAACCTTCTTAAGAATAGGTCCTTTGGTGGCCAAGTTGCTATTAAGATTGACATCAAAAAAGCCTTTGATACTATCGACTGAAATTTCTTAATCCAGGTTCTTCGTGCTTTTGGCTTTAGTGACAAATTCTATGATTGGGTTCATTTAATTCTTCATTCTGCTAAGTTGTCTGTCTCTGTTAATGGGCATCCTTCTGGGTTCTTTAGTTGCAAAAGAGGTGTTCGTCAGGGCGATCCTTTATCTCCTCTTCTGTTTTGTCTTGCTGAGGATGTGCTCAGTAGAGGCATCTCCAAGCTAGTTGATGATGGCAAGCTTCAGTTAATGTCAGGTCCCAGGAACTATAGGGTTACTAGTCATGTGCTTTCTGGCGATGACGTTTTGATTTTTGCGGGGCCTCTCAAAAGAATATTGCTAGTTTCTTTGCAACTTTTGAGGATTATGAAATTTGTTTACGGGCAGGCTATTAGTCCTGAGAAATCTAAATTTTATTCTTGCAGCATCACTCCGGCTCGTTTGCGGCTTATCTCCAGCTGGTTGGGGTTCTCTTATGGCACCCTTCCCTTCATCTATCTGGGTGTTCCCCTTTTTCAGGGCTGTCCTAAGCGTGCTCATCTGCTTCCTATTGCAGACCGTGTTAAGACTAAGCTATCTTCTTGGAAAGGTTCTTTGCTGTCTATTATGGGCAGGGTTCAATTGGTTAAGTCCATAATTCATAGTATGTTGGTTTACAGCTTTCATATTTATGCTTGGCCAAAAAATCTTCTCTCTTCAGTGGATCAGTGGATTAGGAACTTCATTTGGTCAGGAGATGCCTCTTCCCGGAAATATGTCACCGTTGCTTGGAAGAAAGTCTGTTCTCCTACTCTTGAAGGAGGGTTGGGCATTCGTCCTATTAACTCCATCAATCAAGCGGGTATGCTGAAACTTGCCTGGGAGTTTAGAACCTCAGTACTGGAATGGCGAAGTTTACGAGCAGTGTCCTTAAAAATAACTCTCCAGTTCGGTATCACATCTCCTCTTCTATTTGGTCTGGTATCAATTCCAATCTGCCCATCATTGCTAACAACTCTATGTGGCATTTAGGGGATGGTTCTAATATTAATTTTTGGACGGACAAGTGGTTGTCTAGACCCATTGTTGATATTATGGGATTTCACCCTTCGCTGCATCATTTTTTCCAGGCTAAGGTAAGTGATTTCATTCATAATGGTTCTTGGTGTATTCCTGCTGATCTTTGCTCCCACTTTCCTGGCATCTTAGAAGAGATTAAAGGGACTGTTATTCCTATTGATCATGGGTTGGATTTTTTGAGATGGGGTGCCAATGATTCTGGTATTCTTACTTCTAAGGATGCCTATTTGTTTCACGAGCCTCCTGGTCAGCATGCTCCTTGGGCTAAGTTAATTTGGAGAAATTGTGTTCCTCCCTCTAAATCCTTCACTCTTTGGAGATTGCTTCATGATAAGGTTCCTACAGATGACCACTTGCGGAATAGGGGTATTGTTGTGGTCTCCGTCTGCTCCCTTTGTGGGAACTCTGCTGAAACCTCCCACCATTTGTTTTTGGATTGTCCTTTTGCTACTCACATCTGGAATTGGCTTAGCTCGGTTTTAAATAGCTCTGTGGATTGTTCCTCTCCCCATTCCACCCTTGATATTTGCAATAGAGGTTGGAGCACCCAGGTTTTTGATGTTGTTATTGCTTGTGTTATTAATATTTACTGGACCATCTGGCATTGTAGGAATAAGCTGAGGTTTGATAATAAGTTCTTCCCTCCTCAATCGGCAATCAATTTAATTGTGACTAATGTTTCTCTTGCTGGGAATTCTAGCCGTGGGAAAATGTCTTCTTCTATTCAAGAGTTCTCTATTTTGAAGAGTTTCAAAATGAAGGGTCGCATACAGTAGTGGCAGATTATTAAAGAAGTTATTTGGAAGCCCCGACTTTCAAATGATTAAATGCAACACCGATGGTGCGGCTAAAGTGTCTGGCCCAAAGATCCTGCGGGGTATTTTCAGAGGCTCTAATCTTTGTTGTTCTTGGTCATTTCTCTGCTAATCTTGGCATTCGTAATGCTCTTGAGCGTAACTTTTGGGTGCTATGATTGCTATTGAGATTGCCTTTAAAACAGGATGGCGTCGTTTGTGGGTGGAGTGTGATTCTCTGTTAGTGGTTCTTTGCCTTCATAATAGCTCTATTGTGCCTTGGAAGCTCGTAAGCAGGTGGACCAATCAGATTGCTCTTACTAAGCAAATGTCCTTCATCTTTTCCCACATCTACAGAGAAGGAAATTCTTGTGCTGACAAACTTGCCTCTCATGGGATTCATGTCAACGGTACTGTTTGGTGGAATCTCATTCCTAGCTTTATTTCAGATGACTTTTTTAGAAATCGAAATAGCCTCCCATACTATAGGTTCTCCTAGCCTTTATTGTCCTCTTGGATTGTTTCGTTTTTTCTTTGGTTCCGGTCCTGGGTTTTGGCCTAGTCCCCCCAGGCTTTTCTTGTTACTGTTGTTTTCCTTTTTTTTTAATAAAAACAGGGGGGAGTACTCTTTTTCCTTCTAGATGTTTTTTCCCTAAGGAGGGTTTTGCATCAGAAAGGTTTTAACGAGGCTCATTTCCTTCATATAAAAAAAAAAAAAAAAAAAAGATCCCGCTTCCCCTTCTCTCGGATTACTTTCTTCAATTTCAAACTCTTAACATAACATTTTCGGGCTGCCATTTGATCGCCACGAATAACTCCCACCTTTCCTCCTTCAAGCGGATATTTCATACATAAATGTGGGTATATATAGCAGCACAAAGAGCATTTAATGCATGTCGACCAGCAATGACATCATATGAAAACTCAGCATCAACAACCATATATTTAAACATAACAGTTTTTGCATTCTTACCTTCGCCAAAGGTGGTGCGAAGGTGCACATATCCACGTACCCCCACCTGTTCCCTCGAGAATCCCACCAGTTTAATTAATCTATCACCCCATCGCATAGTAATTAGATAAATATTGTGACGGAATACTGTCCTTCTGTCCCAATTTTGGGACAGATTAATGCAAAAAATGTCGTCCCAAAAAAACTACGCAGTATTTTTTTTAAATAAAAAAACTATGTTTGATTGTATCATTCCTCCCCGTAAAATATGACAACAAATGCCAAAAACCAGCAAAATGACAACAATAACTTAAATAAACACAATCATAATATAATATACACATATGACTTAAAATACATTTGTTTGATCACTGTTTCACAATGACTTATAATATACACACAATGTCAGAAAAATACAAACACTTAAACACTAATATACACACAATGTCACCAATGACTTGGACACGTAACACTAACACACACAATGACTTAAGAAATAGGCTCAAGAATACAAGTTATACAATCCACTTTCATCAAACCTTCTAATACAACCCACTTCCATCAAACCTTCTAAGGTTATGAACCAAAATCCATTTCTTTCACTCGAACGTTATCCTAAGACTTCAACAAAAAAGGTTTATCAAACCACTGTACTCTGTAGCCACCACCCAAATGATCTAATTCAACTGCTACAACACTTGATGTTTGACTACTTTTTCCTACAAATGATATATAAGGCTTGGTATTTGACACATACACACTTTCTCTGCACAAATTTCATATAAACAAACCAAGGGTAAAAAAAAAAGTCATGTTTTGCTGATATAAAATAAAATTAAAGGATAAAACCTTCCAAAATGAGAATTTGGTAGTGAAAGTGAAAGTTAAGTCTAATTGTGAATAAAATACAATTATTGACCTGTACATTCCTGGATAAATGTATATTTTGACCCTATGTTTGTTATGATCTGGAACCAAACCCACTGCTCTTTATAAACCTTTCAAAACAGTAAAAAAATTTATAAACCATCACAATGAATTTCATGTATAGAGGATGCTTCCATCTGAGAAAGCAAAAGTAAGAGTGTGCTCAACAACCAAAAGCAACAAGAAGTAAGAAAGAATAAAGAAAAATACCTTGATACTAGTAACAAGAATCTGTTGTTCAGTTTCTTGCTCTAGTACGCAAGGAAAACATGCAAATTAAGTTCATACATGTTTACAACTCAAACACAATACAATTTGCTTAGAAGTTAATAAATTCAAAATAATGAACATTTCTAGATTCAGAAAATACTGGTGCTGATACAGACTCTTGCTATAGTTGAAGCCTTTACTGCTTTCATAAATTGGCACCAATTGGCATTACAGAAACAAAAAACCTACAGAGTCCCAACTACCTATATCGAAGAATCCCAATGAATGTCATTATGTACTATATATACAATATACAATATGTTATACATGTTGAAGTAATTCTTATCAAATTTAGAGAGATAGAATAAGATTGATTGTACTTCAACGCTTCAAACCTGTAGCAATGAAAAATACGATTAAGGATGAAAAATCAAATCCGTTAAAAGATGATTGTGAGTCTCTGTACTCACTATGAAAAGCCTAATTGCACTTAGAGAATTATTTCAAAACACAAAGCCAGTCTGAGGCATTTTAACAAACACCATGGCTTCAAACCTCAACCGACATAAACTTAAACACAAAATACATTGCAAATAGGCCACAACAACAACAACGACATTACTATCATTAGAGCTTAAACTAGGGAACAATAAAAATAAACCATTGCAGTGCCATGGTGGCTTTTAGAGGGGAATCCTATGTTACCTTAGGGCTTGGTGAAATTGGAGACAAATCCCCAATTTCAAGGGATTGGGCTCCATCATCCTCTTGCTTGTATCTTGCCCTAACCTCCATGGAAGCTTGAATCAAGCTCCTCATCTCCTTCCCGCTCCCCTTCTTTTTCCTTTCCTCCATTTCTCTTTTTCTTCTTCTTCTTCTTTCTCTCCCTCTCGGTCTCTGTCTCTCTCTCGGTCCCTTTCCCTGTCTCGCTCTCTCTTGCTCTGTCTCTCCCTCTCGTTGCTCACGGTGGCGTGTCGCCACCTCCCTTCTTGCCGCCAGGCTCGCGGCCACACCGGAGCCGCAGCGGCTCCACCATTTTCCTCTTCTCTCGCGTGGTCTCCCTCTCCCTCTCTTCTTCCTTCTTTCCTTTCTTTTCTCCTTACTTCCTCTGTTTTCTTCTTTTCCCTTTTTTTTCTCTGATCGCGTGTGTGTGTTTTGAGAGAAAAGAGGGTGCTAGTGTGGGAGAGAAGAAAATGTGGGGTATAGTGGGGGTAAATGCATAGGTTTAATAAAATTACTAACAAGTTCTCATTTTATTTCTTAATTTATCCTTTGGTCCTTAATTCAACCTTAGGTAAATTAATAAATTAAACTACTCATAAATAATTAGTCCCACATTTTTTAAATTCTTGAAAAACATTACTATTTTACACCTTAGGCTTAACTTTGGGTCAATTTAATAGATTAAACTATTCTTTTAGGCCATTAACCTCCTTTAATTCCTTAGGAATTAAATCTCCCTTTTCATTAGGGTCTTTAATTACTAAGTTTTAGAAAGTTGGGGTGTTACACCGAGCAACCAGAGGGCAGGGGAAGGCGATTCACTGGGACCAGGGCGGATGAGTCTTGGTCGGAGAAAACCACATGGGTGCCGCCGGAGGAAAAGAAGGAGATGCTAGGGTGGGTGGTGGATGACGCCCATGAATCCCCAACCAAGGGGGAGGAGATATCCCCAAACAAGGGGAGAAACAGCCTCCATGGAGGGAGGAGGGAAGACCGCCACGGAGGGAAGAGCCAGGATCAGGGCGGCGGGTACAAACCCTAGCAGAGCACGAGCCCTTCTCATGTTCAACCACCCACGAAGGGTTCTTTACCTTTATTTTATGAGAGTGTATAACATAATTTTTATTAAATTTATATAAATATTATTTTAGATAATGGAGACAGAATATCAACTTCCGTCCCAAAATGGAGACAAAATATTAACTCCGTCCTAAACCAATAAATTATGTTGAACAGTGAACAATAATAAAAAAAATTTGGGACAGAAATGTGATAACAATTCCATCCCAATGTTGGCGCCAATATCCCTCCAAAAATTTTCTAAATTATTTTGCGACAGAATATATTTTCCGTCTTTAATATGCAACAGAATCCCAAACCCCGTCCCGAAATCGAGACAGAATATGCATTTCGTCCCAAATTTATAAAAAAATGTGATGGAAAAATGTTACGACAAAGGTATTGAAGTTGTATTTGACCCACGCTGTGCGTGAGGGTGGGTATTGAAGTTGTATTTGAGTCCCACATTGCCAAGGTTCCTAGGCTGTGCAATGTATATATGTGGTTGGACCCCCGCATCCTACAAGCTAGCTTTTGGGAGTAAACCCAAGCCAATTTAACATGGTATCAGAGCCTATCATAGATCCATTTGTTGGGCCACCCGTTATCGGGCCACTCGGGTCATGCTCCAGTTGTCTAGTGTATGTTAGAAGTCCCACATGGAAGAATGAGATGGCCTGATTAGTGGTTATAAGTGGGGGACAACCTCACCCTTAATCTAGCTTTTAGGGTTGAGTTAGGTCTAAACCCAAATTCTAACATGGTATCAGAGATCTGGAAATATTTTCAATTCGCTGGACCAAGACATAAACCTTGGTGCTTACAGGGGTTTTAGTGGATTTGCTTGAGAAAGTTGCGAATCATCTTCAGAATCGATTCGTCGTGGTTCTTCTCTCTCTGATTCCAGCAACGCGGTTTTCCCTATACCGATGGCACAGTTTTCTCTTATATACCAGGACACAGTTTTCTCCTCTGTTTCGGTGCTATTTTTTGATTCTCTGCTGCGGGTCTCTATTTTTAGGTCAACCTCTTATTTGGTTACTATTTTTGTTGTGATTATTTTCCATGGCTGGTATTGGACATGTATACCCTCTTAAGACCACTTCCTAATTATCTAATCTTGTTGAGCAGTTCCAAAACTTTCTTGCTACTCAGCCACATGCCATGTCTGCCTCTTCCTTTACAGGCTTGACTTCCTCTAGTTCGTCGGGTATGTCTTCACCCATGTGGATCCTTGATTCTGGAGCATCGCATCATATGACATATGATTATAAGTCTTTTGTGTCTTTAAATCCTGCATCATCTATTTCAGTCATGACTGCTGATGGCACCCCTATGCCATTAGCCGGGACTGGGTCAGTCTCCATATCTAACTTTTCTTTTTCAGATGTTTACTATATTCCTAATCTCACTTTGAGTCTTGCTTCTATTAGTCAGCTAGGTGATTCTGGTTACTCAGTTTTGTTCTCTTCCACTAATTGTTACATGCAGATCAGCAATCCGGGAGGCTAATTGGGACAGGCCGTAGACATGGGGACTTTATATTTTGGATGAGCTAAAAGTTCCAAATGTTGCAGCTTCCACTGTTGACCTGTCATCTTTTCTCTTGAACTTAGCATCCTCGAGTTTTTATTTATGGCACTCCCGTCTTGGACATGTTTCTGCTTCTAGATTAAAATATTTAGCTTCTACTGGTGCTTTAGGAAAGTTGCAAACCAGTGATATTTCTGATTGTTGTGGTTGCAAACTTGCTAAATTTTCTGCTTTGCCTTTCGATAAGAGTGTTTCAATTTCTAATGCACCCTTTGACTTAGTTCATTCTGATGTATGGGGTCCATCACCAGTTCTTACCAAAGGTGGATCTCGATATTATGTGTCGTTTATTGATGATCATACTCATTATTGTTGGGTTTACCTTATGAAACATCATTCTGAATTTTTTGGCATTTACCATATGTTTCGTGAAACTCAACATAATACTGTTATTAAGTGTTTTCGATGTGATCTGGGTGGTGAATACACTTCTAATAAATTCTCTGAGTTACTTGCTTCTGATGGTACTCTTCATTAGACTTCTTGTACTGACACACCTCAACAGATTAGAGTTGCTGAAAGAAAACATCGTCATATTGTTGAAACTACACGTTCCCTTCTGTTGTCTGCTTCAATTCCAAGTGAGTTTTGGGGTGAAGCGGTTCTTACTGCTGTCCATGCTATTAATAGAATCCCATCATCTGTTACCTCAGGTTTGTCTCCTTTTGAAAAGTTGTATGGTTGTGTTCCTGATTATTCTTCCATAAAGGTATTTGGTTCTACTTGCTTTGTTCTTCGTCCACAAGTAGAACGTAGTAAACTGTCTCCTCGTTCTAAAATATGTGTTTTTCTTGGTTATGAGGATGGTCAGAAGGGTTATCGTTGTTATGACCCTACAAGTCAAAAACTTTATGTTTCTCGTCATGTTGTGTTTCTTGAGCACATACCATTTTATTCCATTTCCTCTGATTCTCATAATCTTACCAGGTATGATCTCATCCATATCAATCCTTTTGCCATAAATAATGATAATTTCAATGACTTGGATGTTGAGATTTGCAGGATTGACATTAGTACTTCTACAGATCCAGATGTCCCTTCTATCTCCACGGCTTCCCAAGAACCTCCTGCTATTGCTGATCCTCCTCCTCCTCCTCGTTATCCTCCACGTGTTTGTAAGTCCACTCAATTACCAGATTTTGCTTATTCCACTTATTCCAATTCTTTTGTTTCTTTCCTAACCACTATTCATAGTTTGCCTGAGCCCTCTTCCTATAAAGAGGCTAGTCTTGATCCCCTTTGGCAGCAGCCTATGGCAGAGGAACTTTGTGCTTTACACAAGATAGATAGTTGGGACTTAGTACCTCTTCCACCAGGAAAACATGTTATTGGGTCTCGTTGGGTATATAAGATCAAAACCAAGTCTGATGGGTCAATTGAGCGTTACAAAGCCCGTTTTGTTGCTAAAGGATTCTCTCAAGAATATGGCATGGATTATGAAGAAACTTTAGCTCCTGTGGCCAAAATGACTACTATTCGTACTCTTATTGCAGTTGCATCTGTTTGTGAATGGCATATTTCTCAATTAGATGTTAAAAATGCATTCCTAAATGGTGATCTTCAAGAAGATGTTTACATGGTTCCTCCACCAGGTGTTTCTCATAATCAGGGGGAAGTTTGTAAGTTAAAGAAGCTCTCTATGGTCTTAAACAAGCTCTTAGAGCTTGGCTTGAAAAGTTCTCCACTGTGATTGTCTCTCTCGGCTTCCATTCTAGTGATCATGATTCTGCTTTGTTTCTCAAGTCTACTTCTCATGGTCGTGTTATACTCTCTTTATATGTTGATCACATGATTGTTATAGGGGATGATGTTGATGGCATTTCTGAGTTGAAATTATAGTTAGCCAAGCAGTTTGAGATGAAGGATTTAGGTCATCTTCGCTATTTCTTGGGGATTGAAGTTGCCTACTCTCCTAGAGGTTATCTTCTCTCCCAATCTAAGCATATTGGCAATATTCTTGAGCAAGCTCGTCTCTCTGATACTCGAGTAGCAGACACTCCTATTGAGCTTAATGCTAAATATGCCTTATCTGATGGTGTTCCTCTTCCAGATCCCATTTTGTATCGCACACTAGTTGGCAACTTGGTGTACCTTACTATTACTAGACCTAATATTGCTTATGCAGTGCATGTTGTCAGTCAGTTTGTTGTTTCTCCTACTGCAGTGCACTGGGCAGTTGTTCTTCGCATTCTTCATTATCTTCGTAGCACTCAGTTTCAAAGTCTTCTCTTTCCCTCATCTTCCTCTTTGGACTTGCGTGCTTACTCTGATGCTGATTGGGCTGGTAACCCCGCTGATTGCAAGTCTACTACAGGGTTTTGCATATTTCTAGGAGATTCTCTTATTTCTTGGAGGAGGAAGAAGCAATAAGTTGTTTCCCGCTCTTCTACAGAAGCTGAGTATCATGCTATGGCAGACACCACTTCAGAAATAGTTTGGTTATGTTGGTTGATTTCTGATATGGGTGTATCTTTTTCTGGACCAACTCCTATGTACTGCGATAACAAGAATGCTATTCAAATTGCCCATAACTCGGTTTTTCATCAACGCACCAAGCATATTGAGATTGATTGTCACCTCACTCCCCATCATCTTCAACATGGCACCATTTCTTTACCTTTTGTCTCTTCCTCCATGCAGATTGCTGACTTGTTCACCAAATCTCATTCTATTAAGTGTTTTCGTTTTTTGACTGACAAACTCTCAATGCTTTCTGTTAATGCATCGTGAGTTTGAGGAGGGATATTAGATAATATTAGTTTATAAGGGTAGTATAGTCTTTTAGTATACTACTATATATTCTCCTTTTAATATTGTATTGTTTAGACTTTTGAGACTTCCTAATTGCAATTCTATTGGAACCCTAATAGAGCATCTTCTCTTCCACTCCTCTTCATCTTCTCTTCTATATGATTGTTAACATGGTATCAGAGCCGGATTTTGCAGGCATGTTGTGGGAATTGGACCTAGGCATGAGGGTGGGCATTGAAGTTGTATTTGGCCCACGTTGTGCGTGAGGGTGGGTATTGAAGTTGTATTTGAATCCCACATTGCCAAGGTTCCTGGGCTGTGCAATGTATATATGTGGTTGGACCCCCTCATCCTACAAGCTAGCTTTTGGGAGTGAACCCACGCCCATTTAACAAAAGGTTTGTCGCAAATTTCACCACAAACAGTTTACTTTGGGGCGGAAAATATTTTCGTCCCAAATTTTTGTCCCAGTTTGATTTTTTTTTTTTCTTGTAGTGATGCACAATGCCATTCTAGCAAGGTTTAGAGTAGTGTTTACGAAACTTTGGGAGAAATTAAGGTGAACTATGAGCCTCTTTATTCATCTTCTTCCACATCTTACACATTATGGATTTTACATACTCCTGTGCCTCTACTTTAGAGGCTCCAGCTCCTATAATTATATTATAGGGACTAAACCAAAACAACGAGTATAAATCGTAGCACATTTCAAATAAATCGTAGCACATTTCAAGATCTTAGAGACGAAAGAATACTTTTTAAACTTTAGAGACAAAAATCGAACATTTCATATGATTATAGGGATTAAAAACATAATTAACCCTACATTAAAAACACTTTTACATGTCGTGTTATTTAGAAAAACCAATAAACTAACAACATATTACATTTAAAATAACCCATAACTTAACTTAATTGTTAAAGTTGCGTGTACATATAATAGGAATGGGTTGAAAAATTAACAACAGTATCTGATTCTTGATTTCAGGATCTTGAATGGTATGGCCATCTCCATGCTGGTACATGTACAATGCCATTCTAGCAAGGTTTAGAGCAGTGTCTACGAAACTTTGAGAGAAAGATGAATTATGAGCCTCTTTATTCATCTTCTTCCACACCTTACACATTATGGATTTTACATACTCATGTGCCTCTGCTTCAGAATTAGCTCCAGTTTCATTCATGTAGCATTGGATTGACTTAGGAACATCGCCTGTCTCATTTTCACGCTTAAAAAAGGAATAGGAAAACAATTAATGAGTGAAAAATTAAAAAAAGAAAAGAACAAATTTTTTCGTATATCTAACAATTAAAACTAAGTTGCCAACGTACTTTATATGTTCCAAGGTCATTAGCAAGGCGTAAAATCATTGCTGAAAACCGAATTAGGTTGGAGTTTTCTTCTAAATGAACCAAGTCTTCCATTTTGAATGAACGTGGAATCAAAAAATAAGCATGGGTAAGCATAACAGGTGCGCCTATGGAAATCCACGCATTCTCTATGTATTCTCCAAAGCTTGGTGTATATCCACCATGGTACCACTTTGCTTCAATGAAATATGATTTACATAGATCTGTCCACTATTTGGAATTCAGAATAAAATCGATTACCACTATTCTTGATTAATTATAATATGCATTCAAATCTATACCAAATAGAGATGATTAAGGGGGGTAATAAAAAAAATAATTGCTAACCGCTTTCTTTAGGTATGGAGCGATATAGTAGCCACTCTTTTTATGGGTTTCAAAAGCCATTTCATTGACAAAGTTATAGAGCACATGATAGCATATTTTCATGTAATCCGGAAGACTATATATCCACGGCATTTAGATCCCATCTAAAATCACAAACAAAATTTTGAAAACAATTCATTAATAGAGAAAATTTTCAAATAAAATGGGGAAATTAACTAACAAAAATCATTACGAAATAGCGATAGCGCTAACCTATCAATTGCTTGTGTGAAGAGCTCTAGTTCTTCCAAAGCACCATAAGTGTCATAAACATCGTCAATTGTGGTAATAAGGGCATGCACCTTTGTCTCAACTTTTCTAAAATATTCAAAATGTGGCTTGAAATTTTCTCCCACGGTCCAAAAATAGTTCTCAACCAATCTATCCCTGGCAAAGCTCAACTTTTCTCCAAGGCTACTTCTTTTCCACCATCTTAAAAAAGGACAACAATTTTAAGCATTATTGTGACAAAGTATCATCTCTCTTATGGGTTGTTAAAATATGTCTATGGTAAATAACACTATGCATAGAGGAAATGGAAATATTTTAGTTTTACACACTAATAGAAAAAGTTGAAATAACGACAAAAATATTAGAGACGAAAAAAATAAAATTAGGCTTTAAATTTGGCGTCGCTAACACTTAGCAACGAAATTAGAGACATATTTTGTATTTTTTCGTCTCTAAATTTTTAACGCTATTTTAACTTTTTCTAGTACTGACAAAATGTGAATTTCACCCAAATGGGGAACAACAAAATTATTTATTCTGTAATAAAACTAAATTATTTATGATCAATTTATTTTAAATATTATTTAGTTAATATTGCATAATTTTTTTAGTTTCCAATATATTTCTTTTTAAATAATTTGTATTTAAATTAATAATTATGATATTTGTGCTTTTGCGAAAGTAAAAGCACCTTTTAATTAAAAGTTATTTAAAAAAAATTTTTACTAAAAAAAGGAAAAAAATTCGTAAATCTTCTTTCTTGGTAATTTCAACTTTCAAGGAGACTTAAAATAGTAGCTTTCAAAAAAAATCTTAAACAAAGCATCATCACATAATTATTTTTTAAAGTAGTTTATTTTGTTAAAAGCGCAAGCACATGTAGGAAGACGAGATGAAAAAATAAATAGTAGATTATGAAACTTTCAGCACGTCACATCCAAGTTTCTAGAGGAGGGTATTTGACAACATTCCTAAAGTAGCTTATAATAGCATGAGATGTTAAAATTACATAAATCCATATAAAAACAAAGAAATTTAAATTTAAGCCAAGTTTGGTTAGAAACTGGTCAAAACGGATAAATTTAAAATTTACCAAGTAAATGTTAACTGAAGTCACTCAACATAATGACTGGAATATTACCTTGACGTGTACTTAAGTTCTTCTTGGTAGATGCTTTGAACAATGTTGAAATCCAATTTAGCAAATTGAAGTAAATTAGGACTCATGTTGTGCCTTGTTTCATATACATTAATGAACCACTGAGCCTCCCACCGAGGAGTCCTCCAGAGTAATGGAAGCTCCAAAGCATGACTAATTAGAAGTGATATGTGGGCACTTATCTTCTTGTTCAAATACTCTCGGAGAAACTTTTGAGGTGAAGTCTTTTGCTTCATCCAATATAGTTTCATCTTCCATTGAATGAAATGAAGCTTCATATAGTGACAACAATCCCTCAACATCAGCAGATAGGCATTTCTTGAATTTACCTGTTTCATCTTGAAAGCAAACAAAAACATCTGCAACAAAAAAAAACAAAATAACAATCATATAAATAAATTAATATATACTAATATTGATATTTTCTTAGTACAAATATATCTCTTATCTGAGTCTCTATCTTATTATAGGTTCAATATATAACCTGTAGAAATATTATAACCATGTTGCCTTAAGAGTCTGAACTTGAGTGATGTGAAATATAAATTGTTCTTCCAGTACTTGGATGTTTGTGTGTTGAAAATGTTCCCAACATGTTCTTTATTTCATTCCTAAAATGGTAATCCACTCCAAGCCTTTGCAAGACATCAATAAACTCAAGTTGATCAAACTCATTTTCCATTTTGCAAAGCATCATCCTTACTTCTTCCCTTAGCACTCTGCCTTGTTCTGCATATATTTCGTCCTGCATATTAATTTTATCAACCACAAGTTATTTTCATTTTAATTGCACGGACAAATATGAAACAAGAAGAATAATTAATTAATGATACTTTATATTCACTGCTTAATGACTGGATATAATCATCGGTCCAAATTGAAGGTTTGAAATTTGCAGATCGACGAGGAATTATTTCACTATTATTTGGAACTTTGTGTGAGGCTCTGCAGCGAGTTGGAGGAAGGACATTGGAGTTCCATATTGCTAGAGATGAAGACTTTGTTTTGGTAAAGCCAAGTGGGGTTGATGAAAGTATGGGCAAAACCGTTATAGCTGGAAAAGAAGAGGCAATCATATTTGGAAGTAGTATTTGGTAAGATTTGTTGGTCCTCCTCAGATTTTGTTGTGCCAATATGAAACCCAAATGAAGCTTTATATAAGGCATCTTGAGAGCACATTAACCTCATTAATCATGTCGGATCCATGTGTGGTAAATTGGGGCAGCGAACCCCATTAACTTATTTATTTTTTTACTAGTTAATGAATAATTTTATTTTTGTCTCCATTAAAAATTAAGATAATGTTTGGTTGGAAGGGAGGGGAGGGGAGCAAAATTTCTCCTAACTCAATTTTTGCTCTCATTCAATGTTGGAGTATTTTGGAGGAAAAAAAAATAGGAGATTAAATCATTTAAAATAAAATGACTTAAATAATCTTATATAAAATGTAACATAAATGGTTATAAGGATATATAAGTAAATTAATATCCCTATCCATTAAAATTCCTCCCTTCCCCTCATGAACTAAATAAGCAAAGACTCCTTTCTCATCCCTCCTCAGAACCAAACACAATATTAAATTAAATTTCTCATCTTTCCTCCATTCGTTTGAACCAAACAGACCCCAAGTGTTGACCCCACTAAAGAGCAAAGAAAAAAATAAAAATTGAGCTACTCTCTTCTTTTAAGAGAAAGTAGAAATCTTTTTACTCTCTTTTATCTCTGTTTCTCTATTTATGTTTCTCAAAATACACAGTGGTCTCCATTCTGTTTTATTCTCAAAATCCATCAATCCAAATATTTCACAAGAGCTCTAACTCAACCATTTTTACTCCATCTCCTTGTCTGTCAATTTCTGTCTTCTCTCTCCTTATTCAACATTTTCTCTCCATACTCAATTTCATATTTTGTTACAAGTATTTTTCCTCAATTTCGTATTTTGTTACAATTATTTTTCCTTTCTTTATGCATTGATGTATTTTTTATATAAATATTTATAGAATATGATTTTACCCCCACTTATCGAATTTTTTAGATTTGTCCTGATCATTTGGGAATAATTAATATTAGGACAAAATTTAGGTACGGTACACTAAGTGCTGTGCTTACTGTTCCCCTATTGAAGGATAACACGTGTACTATTTTGTTAATCCCTTCTTAATCAACTTAACACCGTTTGCATAACCACCGCTGCAATTTCAATTTGCAAACCCAAGCATTGACGAGAACACGTTTTGGCTGGTTGGATCCAGCAGGATTGCAGGTTGTTACGGACGTGCGTGGTACTCCGATGTCCAGTCGCGGTGCCTTTGTGGTGCTCCGATGGCCCTAATCGGACTTGTTGTATTGTTCGACGGCGCTCATGGTTGTCAGCGATGTAATCAAGGAGACCCTTGTGAAGGGAACCGTCAGTGGGTGGTAAAGACCCTAAAGGAGAAGTCTTTCTGAAACGGGTGTCGGGCCATGACTGGTTTGGGCAATGGTGCTCACTGCTCTCAAGGTTGTTAGGGGTGAAGTATATGGTGGTGGTTACTGGTCTGGTAAATTTATAGTTAAGGGCTCAAGAAGATTTTGAATGGTGGAGGTTTTGATTTCTAATTTTATTTTTTCATTGGTGTTGGATAATGTTGTTGAGAACTTGTCTAGGGTTATTGAATCTGGGGTTATGTTTCCATGGTGGATGATTATGAAACAATGAGGCATGTTCAAAAGGATGATGACAGTGGGCACAATTGCAACAGGGCTTTTGATGGAAACAGAGATCGGGACTGGAGAGGCTTTGGTTGTAGAGAGAATAGACCGAGTGAAAATCAATCCTTAGCGACGTTAAGTCATTTTTTTGGATTTGTGAAAATAGTACACGCGTCATTTTTTTGGTTGGAAAACAATAGCACCTGGACGTAAGGGACTGTATATAAGTTTTATCCTCAATATTAAATATTGTTCATAACTGTTTCTGGAAAAAGTTATTTGATAAGATACTGTAGAATTATTTTGCATAAACACATATCAAAGCTAACATGTAAATCTGAGATACAATCCTACATCCTTTGCTTTCAATTTTTATTTTTGTCTCACTCGTTTAGAACGAGAATGATTTCTATTCAAGCATCTCATGAACTGATCATGCCTTTGGCTGCAAGTTCAAGGTCGTGTGTATGGCAAGGCAGCTAAGGCTAATGCCTTAGGCCCCACACATTTGTCATTAATAAATGATTAATTTTATCGGTTTTGTTAACGTGTGTAACTTTACACATGATAATGATCATTAATTATCTATATTTTTTTCTTATTAATTACCTACTTTCCTATCTATTTTATAGATTTATATTTATGAAATCTCTCTCCACCCACAAAATAAGAAACTAGGTAATTAATAAGAAAAAAATTGACAATTAATGAATCTTATCATATGCAAAGTTGCACACATTAAAAAAAAAGTAATTTTATTACTATTACAAAGGCCCATACGTAATTAACGTGGCTTCGAATTAATGAAGCATCAAAGGCTGATTTGATTACAAATGTCAACACAACTCCACTGTATTGTAATTTGGAATTATTGAGAAGGAAAAAACTTTGATTGCATATCGCATATTACTAGCTAGTATCCAAAGCTCATCCCCTGTGTTGTTTGCACACCCTGAAATTTAAAAAATTCTCACTTACCCCCTTTATAATTTTGCCTCTCTCAATTTAAAATTTTGCACTTAGACTCATACCCCTTTTATCTCAACCACACGATAATGATCATTAATTATCTACTTTTTTCTTTATTAATTACATACTTTCCTATTTATTTTATAGATTCACATTTAGATAATCTCTCTCTACCCACAAAATAGGAAACTAAGTAATTAGTAAGGAAAAAAATTGGCAATTAATGATCTTTATCGTGTGTAAAGTTACACACATTAGAAAAACCATAATTTTATTACTATTACAAAGGAGTAGAGATCCTCTCCATTTCTTAAACGAAATGGAGATCTCTATTACTATAGTTTTTAGTTTATAAATACATATATTTTTAAAATTATGACATTAATTATGCATTTATATGCAATTATACACCCAAAACTATAGTAATGGAGATATCAATTTCTTTTGAGAAATGAAAAAGATCTCTATTCATTACGGAGGCCCGATCTAAAGCTTATACGTAATTAACGTGGCTTCGAACTAATGAAGCATCAAAGGCTGATTTGATTACAAATGTCATCACAACTCCACTGTATTGTAATTTGGAATTATTGAGAAAGAAAAAACTTTTGATTGCATATCGCATAGTACTAGCAAGTATCCAAAGCTCATCCCCTGTGTTGTTTGCACACCATGAAATTTAAAAAATTCTCACTTACCCCCTTTATAATTTTGTCTCTCTCAATTTAAAATTTTGTACTTAGACTCATTCCCCTTTCATCTCAACCACACGATAATGATCATTAATTATCTACTTTTTTCTTATTAATTACATACTTTCCTATTTATTTTATAGATTCACATTTATATAACCTCTCTCCACCCACAAAATAGGAAACTAAGTAATTAGTAAGGAAAAAAATTGGCAATTAATGATCCTTATCGTGTGTAAAGTTACACACAATAGAAAAACCATAATTTTATTACTATTACAAAGGAGTAGAGATCCTCTCCATTTCTTAAAAGAAATAGAGATCTCTATTACTATAGTTTTTGGTATATAAATACATATATTTTTAAAATGGCGACATTAATTATGCATTTATATGCAATTATACACCCAAAACTATAGTAATGGAAATCTCAATTTCTTTTGAGAAATGAAGAAGATCTTTAATCATTACGGAGGCCCGATCTAAACCTTATACGTAATTAACGTGGCTTCGAATTAATGAAGCATCAAAGGCTGATTTGATTACAAATGTCATCACAACTCCACTGTATTGTAATTTGGAATTATTGAGAAGGAAAAAACTTTGATTGAATATCGCATAGTACTAGCTAGTATCCAAAGCTCATCCCCTGTGTTGTTTGCACGCCCTGAAATTTAAAAAATTCTCACTTAATTACCCCCTTTATAATTTTGTCTCTCTCAATTTAAAATTTTGCACTTAGACTCATACCCTTTTCATCTCAACCACACGATAATGATCATTAATTATCTACTTTTTTCCTTATTAATTACATACTTTCCAATTTATTTTATAGATTCACATTTATATATATCTCTCTCTACCCACAAAATAGGAAACTAAGTAATTAGTAAGGAAAAAAATTGTCAATTAACGATCCTTATCGTGTGTAAAGTTACACACATTAAAAAAACCATAATTTTATTACTATTACAAAGGAGTAAAGATCTTCTCCATTTCTTAAAAAAAATGGAGATCTCTATTACTATAGTTTTTGGTATATAAATGCATATATTTTTAAAATGGTGACAATAATTATGCATTTATATGCAATTATACACCCAAAACTATAGTAATGGAGATCTCCATTTTTTTTGAGAAATAAAGAAGATCTATATTCATTACGGAGGCCCGATCTAAAGCTTATACGTAATTAACGTGGCTAATGAAGCATCAAAGGCTGATTTGATTACAAATGTCATCACAACTCCACTGTATTGTAATTTGGAATTATTAAGAAAGAAAAAACTTTTGATTGCATATCGCATAGTACTAGCAAGTATCCAAAGCTCATCCCCTGTGTTGTTTGCATATCCTGAAATTTAAAAAAATCTCACTTACCCCGTTTATAATTTTGCCTCTCTCAATTTAAAATTTTGCACTTAGACTCATACCCCTTTCATCTCAACCACACGATAATGATCATTAATTATCTACTTTTTTCCTTATTAATTACATACTTTCCTATTTATTTTATAGATTCACATTTATATAATCTCTCTCCACCCACAAAATAGGAAACTAAGTAATTAGTAAGGAAAAAAATTGGCAATTAATGATCTTTATCGTGTGTAAAGTTAAACACATTAGAAAAACCATAATTTTATTACTATTACAAAGGAGTAGAGATCCTCTCCATTTCTTAAACGAAATGGAGATCTCTATTACTATAGTTTTTGGTATATAAATACATATATTTTTAAAATTGTGACATTAATTATGCATTTATATGCAATTATACACCCAAAACTATAGTAATGGAGATATCCATTTCTTTTGAGAAATGAAGAAGATCTCTATTCATTACGGAGGCCCGATCTAAAGCTTATACGTAATTAACGTGGCTTCGAACTAATGAAGCATCAAAGGCTGATTTGATTACAAATGTCATCACAACTCCACTGTATTGTAATTTGGAATTATTGAGAAAGAAAAAACTTTTGATTGCATATCGCATAGTACTAGCAAGTATCCAAAGCTCATCCCCTATGTTGTTTGCACACCCTGAAATTTAAAAAATTCTCAGTTACCCCCTTTATAATTTTGTCTCTCTCAATTTAAAATTTTGTACTTAGACTCATTCCCCTTTCATCTCAACCACACGATAATGATAATTAATTATCTACTTTTTTTCTTATTAATTACATACTTTCCTATTTATTTTATAGATTCACATTTATATAACCTTTCTCCACCCACAAAATAAGAAACTAAGTAATTAGTAAGGAAAAAAATTGGCAATTAATGATCCTTATCGTGTGTAAAGTTACACACAATAGAAAAACCATAATTTTATTACTATTACAAAGGAGTAGAGATCCTCTCCATTTCTTAAAAGAAATAGAGATCTCTATTACTATAGTTTTTGGTATATAAATACATATATTTTTAAAATGGCGACATTAATTATGCATTTATATGCAATTATACACCCAAAACTATAGTAATGGAAATCTCCATTTTTTTTGAGAAATGAAGAAGATCTTTATTCATTACGGAGGCCCGATCTAAACCTTATACGTAATTAACGTGGCTTCGAATTAATGAAGCATCAAAGGCTGATTTGATTACAAATGTCATCACAACTCCACTGTATTGTAATTTGGAATTATTGAATAGGAAAAAACTTTGATTGAATATCGCATAGTACTAGCTAGTATCCAAAGCTCATCCCCTGTGTTGTTTGCACGCCCTGAAATTTAAAAAATTCTCACTTAATTACCCCCTTTATAATTTTGTCTCTCTCAATTTAAAATTTTGCACTTAGACTCATACCCTTTTCATCTCAACCACACGATAATGATCATTAATTATCTACTTTTTTCCTTATTAATTACAGACTTTCCTATTTATTTTATAGATTCACATTTATATAATCTCTCTCTACCCACAAAATAGGAAACTAAGTAATTAGTAAGGAAAAAAATTGGCAATTAATGATCCTTATCGTGTGTAAAGTTACACACATTAGAAAAACCATAATTTTATTACTATTACAAAGGAGTAGAGATCCTCTCCATTTCTTAAAAGAAATAGAGATCTCTATTACTATAGTTTTTGGTATATAAATACATATATTTTTAAAATGACGACATTAATTATGCATTTATATGCAATTATACACCCAAAACTATAGTAATGGAAATCTCCATTTTTTTTGAGAAATGAAGAAGATCTTTATTCATTACGGAGGCCCGATCTAAACCTTATACGTAATTAACGTGGCTTCGAATTAATGAAGCATCAAAGGCTGATTTGATTACAAATGTCATCATAACTCCACTGTATTGTAATTTGGAATTATTGAGAAGGAAAAAACTTTGATTGAATATCGCATAGTACTAGCTAGTATCCAAAGCTCATCCCCTGTGTTGTTTGCACGCCCTGAAATTTAAAAAATTCTCACTTAATTACCCCCTTTATAATTTTGTCTCTCTCAATTTAAAATTTTGCACTTAGACTCATACCCTTTTCATCTCAACCACACGATAATGATCATTAATTATTTACTTTTTTCCTTATTAATTACATACTTTCCTATTTATTTTATAGATTCACATTTATATAATCTCTCTCTACCCACAAAATAGGAAACTAAGTAATTAGTAAGGAAAAAAATTGGCAATTAATGATCCTTATCGTGTGTAAAGTTACACACATTAGAAAAACCATAATTTTATTACTATTACAAAGGAGTAAAGATCTTCTCCATTTCTTAAAAGAAATGGAGATCTCTATTACTATAGTTTTTGGTATATAAATGCATATATTTTTAAAATGGTGACATTAATTATGCATTTATATGCAATTATACACCCAAAACTATAGTAATGGAGATCTCCATTTCTTTTGAGAAATGAAGAAGATCTATATTCATTACGGAGGCCCGATCTAAAGCTTATACGTAATTAACGTGGCTTCGAACTAATGAAGCATCAAAGGCTGATTTGATTACAAATGTCATCACAACTCCACTGTATTGTAATTTGGAATTATTAAGAAAGAAAAAAACTTTTGATTGCATATCGCATAGTACTAGCAAGTATCCAAAGCTCATCTCCTGTGTTGTTTGCATACCCTGAAATTTAAAAAATTCTCACTTACCCCCTTTATAATTTTGCCTCTCTCAATTTAAAATTTTGCACTTAGACTCATACCCCTTTCATCTCAACCACACGATAATTATCATTAATTATATACTTTTTTTCCTTATTAATTATCTACTTTCCTTTTATTTTATAGATTCACATTTATGCATGTAATCTCTCTCCACCAACAGAATATGAAACTAGGTAATTAGTAAGAAAAAAAATTAGCAATCAATGATCCTTATCGTGTGCAAAGTTGCACACACTAAAAAACCATAATTTTATTACTATTACAAAGGCCCGATCTAAAGCTTATACACAATTAACGTGGCTTTGAATTAATGAAGCATCAAAGGCTGATTTGATTACAAATGTAATCGCAACTCCACTGTATTGTAATTTGGAATTATTGAGAAAGAAAAAACTTTAATTGCAAATCGCATAGTACTAGCTAATATCCAAAGCTCATCCCTTGTGTTGTTTGGACACCCTTAAATTTAAAAATTCTCACTTATCCCCTTATATAATTTTGACCTCTCTCAATTTAAAATTTTACATCTTGACTCATACCCCCTTTCATCTGAACCAGAGGCAGACTACTTGTTGTCCAGGATGTGCACTTACACCATCTAAAAAATTAAAAGTACTACTTACCCCCATATAAAATTTATATTTTAACCTCTTTCGGTATAAAAATTTGTATTCAGTGCCCTCACCTAGTCACCTCTTTCATTTCATTCAGTTAGACACAGTTATCTCTGTCTCTCAAAACTTAAAACACAACTTCTCTAACTATCTCACATCTCGACCCAGTCTGTGACATCCTGATTTTCATAACAGTATTAGAAGATAATTAGATCAGTAATTAAGTGATAAATGGGAGTTAGAAACCCTAATTAAAGATGAAATAGGCTTGAAAAAGACTTAGAAACCCATGGAAAAGCATGGAATAAGCTAGAATCTTCTAGAGGGATGAAAACACGAACCTTTTTCCTTATGATCCGTCGCGACGCGATGGAAAATATAAAGGACACCATCGCGACGTGATGGACGAAGGACACATAAGGCTATGGAAGAGGGAAAAAGGGAGGTTCTGGAGAATGCTCATCGCGACGCGATGGCCTTGCCATCGCGACGCGATGCAGGCAGTGGAGAAAGGGGGAGACCTCCATCTCGCCTATAAATAGGCCTTAACCCCCTCCATTCACTCCAACTTCTTCCAAGGGTCTTTGGGAGAGCGTGGAGGGCGTGGAGGAGTTTCGAGGGCGCAACATGGGCAGCAGTGGTCTTCTAAGCTAGGTAAGGGGAAAGATACCTTAATCACTAGGAAAAATAGGTAGTAGAGTAGCTAGTATGTGTAGGGGACCTTAACCCTACTAGGGGTTAATAGTAGTAACACCTCAAGAGAGGGGTTGTGGTGTACGGTGGCTAAGGATAGTCACCGTAGACCTATCAACCAACATTGGTTACGTTTATTTGGTTAATTTATGAGATTAGTAGACAGTTTCCTGTGCGACGCTAGGATTAAATTATATGCTATTAAATATGATTAATGATGGTTCATGATATTCTGCTGTATGTTTGATATTTATGAATACTGGTTGTATATGATACATGTGAGTCTGATGCATAGTCCTAGAGTCAAGGTGACACCCTCTAGTTAGAGGATTACGAATCCCTAGACGGCGATAGCATACGTTACTACCGATACTCTGATTATTAGTGGTGGTAGCTGGGTCGGTGTACCCGAAGTTAGTGTACCTGAGGATTGGTGATCGGACCAAAGGTACGGAGTAGTATGGAGATAGTCGATGACCTTGAGGGTACCTAAGGACCGGTGATCAATTCGAAGGTATGGAATCGGTTATTCGACGAGTCTCCAGGACTCCACGTCTGGGGGACAATCTTGGCCATTCCTTATATGGGGAATGCCGTCCATTTGTGCATGTGGACGGTACCTCACTCCAGTGATCAGAGGTGGTAGTGTATCAGGATATATTCCCAGGATAACCAACTTATCTTATTCTGTGCCCTGAGACTGGTGATCGGTCTAGGGAGCAGGGCGTTAATGGCCCGCAATGTTCAGCGATCTTTGGTTTGGGTTAGTAGGGCCGGTGATTAGCCCAAAAGCTCAAAATTCTGTGTCAATTGGGTCTGTAGGGCCGATGATCAGCCAAAAGACCAGTGACATGTGTCAGTCTGTGGTATCGAAATACGATGTGGTTTGCGATTGTATGCTTAGGAGTCAGTGTGTGATATACGTGGTATCAGTTATACTGATAATGTTATGTTGTGCATGGTGACAGTTATTCTGCTATACTATTTTCCTGTTTGATGGTGATTGATGGATATCTTACCCCTATGTTTTCTTGTGTGTTCTATTGTATGATGATGAATAGCAGATGGTAAAGATCAACCTGTACTCAGAAGTTAGGGAGTCTATGGGAAGACTGCCTAGAGGCAGAGGGAAGATACTTATGTCACGGCCAGTGGGGTTTTTGTCACCCTTGTGGGTGTAGGGTTTTATTTGTACTTGTATGTGTAATATACTTGCACACTTTAATAGATAATAAAATATGTTTGTTTGTTTCAAATATGGACTGTTTTTGCTTAAATAAATAAAGTAAATGCCCTGTCTCGGCGGGGTGTTACAAAGTCTCCCTCCTGTTGGTGGGTGTCATTTTCGTTCTCTGTTTACCCTTTTTACTAGAATCATATTTGTCCTAATTTAGACTAAAACTCTGATTTGATTCCTTTGTGAATTTTCTCTTGTAATTTTTTCTGTTGTAATTTGGTCTCTGTTAATTGGGTCTATGTTGTTTTGTTATTATCTTTTGTAATTTTTTAATTCCTAAATCTTCATATTTTTGTAAGTCCGAAAACTTTTTTTATGTTATCAGAAATCATGCTCTTGTTATTTTGTAAGAAGTGTAAACATTTTCTTTTGTTATTTTAAAAAAAACATGTGCAGATGCTCTTGTTATAAATTTGCTGATTTTAAAATTTTATGCACTCGTTAATTCAAGGTCTTAGGTCTGCCACTGACTGTTGTGCATGCGCAAATAATATCAATGTGCAAGATGAGGATAAATAATATAAGGATTAATGATTCATAAGAATTTGATAAATGATTTTGCACCTAAAAAGACTAGAAAAATAATATGAAGATAAATAATTTATATTTACATTATCTGTCTCTAATAGTGTTGCCTAAGGACACAAAATTTCTCGACACGGCTCAGACAGAGCCGTGTGTATGGCAAGGTAGCTAAGGCTGCTGCCTTAGGCCTCACCCATTGGCCACTAATAAATGATTAATTTTATTACTATTACAAAGGCCCAATCTAAGGCTTATATGTAATTAACTGGCTGTAAATTAATGAAGCATCAAAGGCTGAATCGATTACAAATGTCGTCGCAAATGGGAATTTGGAATTATTGGGTAAGAAAAAACTTTGATTCCAAATCGCATAGTACTAGCTAATATCCAAAGCCCATCCCTTGTGTTGTTGGTTGTGCATGCGCAAATAATATCAATGTGCAAGATGAGGATAAATAATACAAGGATTAATGATTCATAAGATTTTGATAAATGATTTTGCACCTAAAAAGACTAGAAAAATAATATGAAGATAAATAATTTATATTTATATTATATGTTTCTAATAGTGTTGTCTTAGGCCCCAAAATTTTTAGACACGACCTTGCTTCAATTCTTTGTGGGAGGAGGTCTGATCTGGGTGCAAATCACCAGGATTGAAATGAGTTTTAGTGATTAATCAAGTTTTTAATATCCAGTTGTATTTCCCGTAAAAAAACCATTGATATATTATAAAATAATTAATATTTTAGTAATCATTAATTTTTAATTAATTAAATAATAATATATCAATTATTATTAGAAGTTGGTTCACCGTGAATTAACGCTCATATTGACCTATAATGAAAAAAAACTCATAATGACCTCCATCCAAAATCTTTATACATTGTTTGTTTTAGGTGAAAGTAGGAGGAAAGAAACGGAGAAGGGTTAGCACAAGTCTCAATGAGTCTTCTATTGTTTAGATGCATCAAGAAAGTGGGAGAAAGGAAGAATCTGAATGTGGGACCCACCAAAAGCCTTTCCTCCCATAAGCAGGGCTGGATACCGGTCGGCTTCGGCCGGATTCGGTCCTAAATTTTCCCATCCAATGAAAACCACGGACGTTAATGTATGGCCCATTTCCGTCTGTTTGAGCCAACGGTCAGGGCAGGTGACGGTTCCGGCGGGTCGTGGTTCTGGAGGGTGGGTTGTTGCGGTTTACAGCTTTTACATGCGGCGGCTCTTTCTCTGGTAGTCTCTCTCTGTAAATCTCCCTGTTGAGCTTTTACATGCGTTGGAGTGGAAATGAAGTGCTGATGGTGAACGGTTATTGCCTCTGTTGCAAAGTGCTGAGGAGATGTGGAATAACAGTGACAGTTAGTTTGATTTTGATTCATGAAGAGGGCGAGTCTCAACAGTAAGAGTTCAGAGCCTAAGAGATAACAAGAAGATGCGTTTTAATCGGCAAGAGACGGGAAGGGAGGAGAAACTATGTGGAACCAGTAATTTGTTCGATAATGAAAATATCAAAAGAAGATAATGAAAAAAGATAACATGCAGATTTGTTAAATTTGATAAAATCTTTTTTTTTATTTTATAAAATCTGCATCTTACTATTTTAATTTTAAAATATATAAAAAAGTGGACGAGTGTTCCACCCGAATGTGTTGGATAAACTCCTTTTTTGCTTTTTCCTTAATTTGTTAAATTAAATCTTCATATGTTTTTACAAGAAATTGAATCTGCAAGTTAAAAGGGACAACTTTTCAGTAAACACAATTAATAAAAGTTTTAATTATTAAATTGTAAGACATATGTCTTGCTGTAAATTGATTGTTGCGTGAGAGAGAAGCTGAATTGATTGTCGCGTGACATTTTGTCTTTGCTGTGTGATAGCTGTCACAGCAGTCTAAACCTGCATTGTGCAGTGTGTGTGTGTGATGCATTGTGCAGTCACATCAGTCTAAACTTGCATCTCCTTCAATTTATGCTAGGTCGGGTTTGAGTTCCGCTAGACTCAATTTATAGAACTGAATCCACCCTAATAAACCCATCTGTAACTCATTTCTCTCACACTGGGTACCCGACACCCGTCCGAAACCGCCCGTAAGACCAGTTTATTTATCGGATATATCGGTTTTTGGTCGGATCATAAATTTTGTCCAGCCCTACATAAGTGACGAGAAAGCTCCAAGACCAATGTGTTTTATGTTTTGTTCCATATTTTCCCCATGCTTAATGAAATTAAAAATTAATTCAAGAAATTGAGAAAAAATAATAAATAAACTAAATTAAAAGTTTAATTTCATTAATAAATTAACTAATTTTTTAATGGTTTAGTTTATTTACATATAATCAATTTTTATGACATTTACAAATAATCAATTTTTTTAATAATACCCCATTTTCACATAGGGATATTTATGTTATTTACTAAATATATATATTTCTTTTCTCTCACTTTCTATTCACATTAACTCATACTAAACAACTCAAAAATTATCTCATTTTCCCACTTTTATTCCTTCAACAATCCCTCCTTCCCCTTTCTTTGCTCATCCAAACAAAGCATTAATTCTCTCATCCAAGATGGAAAGGTCAACCAAAAAAAGTAACCAAACATCATTCATTTATAATCAGGGTAAATTACACTTTCTTCACTTAAGAAATGTCTGAATTATACTCACATTCCCTCTAATGTTAATATCTATGCTCTACTCCTCTAAAATATAAATATAAATATCTATTAGCAATAAAGGTTGGTCTAGTTGTTAAGGAGTCGTTTCATATCCCACAAGAACGTGAGTTCAAATCTCATTGCCGATGTGAGGATGTCACTCTTCATCAGACGCAAAAGCTTGCTTCTAAGAAGGCACATGGTAAGTTGCTTCTAGATGGCAGTAGAAGCATTATGCTTGATGCTGCTTTGATATTGCTTGGTCTTCAACCAGACTGATAGTAATTTTTTGGTGATTTCAAGCAATTCCTGCTAAGATAACTTTCTACACACTTAAAAATACTTCATTAAATATATCAATTGTTCACTTAAGATAGTCAGTGTTATTGTTGGGATTTTGGCAAGCGTACCAAATTATCGAAGTTAACATTGATGAATAGGGTTGTCGTATCCTCAGGGAATTGTGTGATACTTGATGGATTCACAATTATTCTTGATAATTTCACAGATATCTATATACATTTCTATTCACAACAAGTTTCATGTTGTTGAAATATGACATTTAAAGGATGTAAGTTTATAAGATTTGATAAAACAAACACTAGCAAGTAAAATTTGATTAAAAACAGTATTAAAAGATGTTGGGAATGGATTTCGTCTAACCTCACTTCTATGGAATTCAATAATAATATATGACTATTTTCCTTATCAATGATATTATAAAAAAAATTCACTCAATTACCAATTCTTTAGTAAAAGAGATTCTAAGATCCTCCCTTAAACAACAATTCCTTGTTTATTCAATGAAAGACCTTGCATTAAGATAATCATTCAAAAGTAACTGAAGTATCAAGTTCTATTCCTAGTAACAAGACCCATCAGGTGATTACATTCAAGTCTAGAATTAGAGAATATTTTCCAATCAAACTCTAAATCACAAATCAAGATATGAGTGATCAAAACATATCAAGCATTAAGAGAAGAATTAAATCACTATCATTGGTAAGAAAAGATAGTATATATATTCATAAAGAGATTACATAAGAGTTTGGTAGATTACATCCAATTTCTAACTACAAAGAAGATTAGCTACTCATTGTCATGAGAGCCACTCAAGAAATACCATAAAGATGAAAGATGAAAGATGAAATCTGACTCCTTTCGATCCCTCGATGGTTCTGGTCTTCAAAGTCTTCTATTTTTCTTTTCTCCCCAGTGTTGTGTCCAAAAAATGATCACCTCTTCCTTTTATATTAGCTTTTTGCGCAAAAACAGAGGATTCTGCCGCTAAAAAATCGCTCAGCTCCAAGGAATTCGCTTAGCTGAAGCAGAAACTCCATTGGCTTAGTGCAAAATTTTCGCTTAAGCAAATTTACGGCGGCCAAAACATGCTTTTCTGTGACAAATTCGCTTAGCGAATTTTTCAAGCTAAGCGAATTTGCTTCAGCTTTGTTTCCTTTCTTGATTCTTCTTTGATTCAACCTACACAAAATAACAGGGAATTTTAGATGAAATCTCAGAAGATTAAAGTTCTATTGTTCTAATAAAATGCTAACTTGTGGTAAGAAAACACCTTTCAATTCACAAAATTGAGTTAATAAATGCCCTATTAAGCACTAGAATAACAAGTAAAATTGGCACTTATCAACTCCCCCCAACTTAGCATTTTGCTTGTCCTCAAGCAAAAGACATCAAATTAAAAATAGTTATCATGACCCAAACTATTTACACTAAAGAAGACATGGTTTGAAAACAATCAACTGCAATAATTTTTTTACTGCTGGAATAATCACTTTCAAATTTCTCTGAATGATGTTTTCAACTGAAAACCATAACCAAGCTACATCCGCACAGTTCTGTTAGTAGTCAGTGAAATAACAATCTGCAGTCAGCCAATCAGAGAATGACATATTTTCTCACATCAAAGTGTTTCACTCAATAACATGTACTTGGTGAGTGTTTCTCTCATCCATACACTGCATCCACACAAAATCAAATTTGTTTGTCATCTCCACTAATGTCACAAAGTATATAATCAAGCATGGATCACTAAGGTCTTTCAAGGGTTGTAACGTGGTCTGGCTACAAAGGAATTTGGTTTCTCAGGATACGACTAGCACCTAAAAGATGAAGAGAGCACATGATACCAACTAATTTCCATTCTTCCAAAGTAATCCTCTATTCTCTTGATCACAATTCCAACCAAATATGTTTTGTTCCTTTGTTTACATTCAATTCCTTCCTTCTCTTTCTCTCTGTTTTTCTCTTTTTTTTTAAGATATGTACAGAATTAATAATAATATACAAAGAGAAGAGCATATTGATGCAATTCCACAATTAGCAACCTTAACCTTGGTTCCCCTTACAAATAAAAAATTAGAATAAATTCCCCAACTTGTATACAATGGAATAACAATCATTTCAGTCCATAGTAAATACCAAATGCTCTCTTTATCCTATTAGGTGTGGGTGAGAATTTGGTTTTTCTTTTAAGCTCACAAGGGAATTTGTACACATGAAAAACACATTTCTTTTTAGGCTCAAAGGGGTTCATCAAAGGATATTATCACTTTTATGGTTAGCTATTTGGCTCAGAGGTTTTATCAGAAAAAATTGCCTTGATCCTTTCCATGCATCATATATATAGGGTTACAAGCAGAGAATTAAACAAAATCAACAGCATGAATAACAGTGATGGCTCTTAATGCATTTGATTCTAAGATGCTCATAACTCACAGGCTTAAGGTTCAAGCTTGCCCTGACTTGTGACTGTTTCATGCTACTCTTACTGACTAACCATTGAACTATGCAACAAGTAACAAGGTTATACTAATCATGCATACCACCATTTTTCATTTCAATCCAGACTTAAATCATTATCAACTTGATAATTGATTTTTCTCAAACCATATCACAAAAAAAATTTGTGTCATCAACTAAGTACCAAAAGTTAAGTGCTATAAATAAAACAAACATAATTTAAAGACAAAGCATAAACTACTAAAAACAACATAAAAAGAGTAGGGATGAGATGTTATCAGTCTCCAAGAATTTGATCAATGAAGTCTTGCTCATTTAACGCCTCATCACCACCATCTCCAGCTTTAGCTTCTCCTTCATTCCTGGCATCTCTTTCAGCTTCATCCATATGTTCCACCCCCTGGAAGAATAGGACTGTCCCCAGGCCATGCAACATGAGCAACAAAAGCATCTGGTGTAGGCCATGGGAAGGGATTATAGTCTCCCTGATGTTGATGCAATGTGAACCTGTAGAAAGAGTCGTTCAAACTTGTATAAGCTTTATAATTGGCAGCATGTTGCTGCTCCATGTGTGTGAGATGAGCAGTGAGGCGAGTCTCCATTGGAGTCATTGGAGGCTGTCGAACAGGTGCAGGGCAAGATGAGCTTTCTCCAGGATTTTGTTCTGCTGGATTGACACAATAATTTTTGATGAACTTTGCATTGATTGACATTCTCAGCTTTGTTTGTGGATGATTTGGAATATTGACACCATGGACCATGCACAAGGCAGTGATCAAAGGTGGAAAACCCAATGACTTGGATGTAGCTGCCTCCTGAGCCGGTGTTGATATGACAAACTTATACATTTCCTCCGAAATTACCGTAGCAATATCCACAGACATTCTTTTTAGGATAGAATAAATGAGATATGCTTAGTACATTGGAATATCTGAGGTGTGAGAATTAGGAGCTATGTTAGCGAGGATGAAGTTGGTCCAAATTTGGGTGATTGTTTTCATATGGGACCTCAAAATTCTCAAAGCCTTGCCCTGCTGATTGGCCACATATGTCTCACCAGGAATACACAAAGTCTCAGCCACTTTCCAATCTGCGAATCCATTTAAAGTCAGTTTCAATCTATTTTGATACGTGCACAGTTGACCCTCTTCTAGAGCAAGAGGATTGCCTAAAAGATCATTGATTGCATTTCTGTCATCTGGAACCCAATGGCCACTTACCCAGGATTTTCTGGTTTTGGATCCTGCCTTCATTGGCCAAGCATTTGCATAGAATTCCTTAAAAATCTGCTCATTAACCCGGTCCACTGGTATAGCCAGCTTCTCCCATTTCCTTCTCCTAATCTCATCTTGAAATTCCTCATATTCTCCAACATCCAATTCAACTTTGCGATCACACAAAATTCCCCGTATTTCAAGCATCATAAACCTTTGTTGTCTGGCACGATTTGAAAATCTTGGCCTGTCAGGTGGCTCTATTGGCATTTAAGGAAGTTGTTCAAGTTATTCTTCCACTTGTTCATCTTGGGCAGCCATTTCAAATGCTTTTCCTTTTCTTTTCTTGCTTGCAGGAATGGTGTGAGTTGCTTTTCTTTGAGGCATCCTGAAATGATTCGAACCAATGCAAAATAACATTTGACACATTAGAACATTTAATCAAACAGTAAGCAACACAACTTTCCAAACACATTTGGGATGGTTTATCAAGAAGAAATTTTCAATTCCAAAGAATATTCACAAATCCCTAATTTCAGTCCCAAATCCCTAATTTCACGTTTTTGCCTCTAACCCAACATAAATTCAGAAATTGGAAAATCATGCATGTGGGTTGTGGGAATCAAAAACAAACATCAAAGCATAAGAGCAATGTGAAATGAAAGTGAAGGTTCATCAAAACATTCTAACAATATTCACAAAAGAAAATCACTAAGCCTACTTACTTGAAAAGATAATGAAATGCGAATGATGATGAAATGCGACAGAGAACGATGGGTTTTGTGAAGTGTTGAGTGTCTTTGTGTGAGAGAAGAGTGTTGACGAGAGAGATTGGGAGTGACGAGAGAGATTATGAGAGGCAAGAGAGAATGAGAAAATGTGAGTGAAATGGGAGAAATGAAAGACCTATGCGCTGAAGCCCTTTTTAAAAAAAAAAAAACTTTGTGGTTCGCTTAGTGCATACTGTTTCGCTTAGCGAAATTGCGTCAGGGAAGTCCATTCCCAAAACAAATTCATGCGTTTAGCGAGTAGGTATTCGCTTAGCAAAATATTCAGACTAAAATGAACATAGATTTTCTACATAATTCGCTCTAGCGAGTAGGTATTCGCTTAGCAAAATATTCAGACTAAAATGAACATAGATTTTCTACATAATTCGCTCTGCAATTTGGTATGCGCTTAGCGAATTCACATCAAAATTGCACCCTTTCCACAACTTCAAAAATTTTCTATTTTCCACACAACATTTTCAAAACTCATCACCACATGTACCCCAATAGTTTTAAACATTGAATCTAACAATTCGTCCACCACAAATCACTAAGAAAAAACTTAAACTAACTATCAAAACACATATGCTATAAGATTAAAAAGGGATAGAAAACTGGGTTGCCTCCCAATAAGCGCTTCTTCAGTGTCATTAGCTTGACATTGAGTGTGTCCTCAAGGATCAGCCAAATGAATCACAATGGTGAGCCTTTCAACTTCACCACCTAAGTAGGGCTTGAGCCTTTGCCCATTCACAGTCCAGCTTCTCTTTGTTGATGGATCCTCCAGTTCAATTGCACCATATGGTCTGACTTCTTTGATGGTAAAAGGTCCTAACCATTTTGATTTAAGTTATCCAGGAAACAATCTGAACCTGGAGTTGAACAATAAGACTTGTTGGCCTGGCCTAAATTCTCTCTTCAAGATTTTCTTGTCATGATAAGTCTTGACCTTTTGCTTGGAATGCTTGGAGGATTCATAAGCTTGTAGTCTCATTTCTTCAAGCTCATGAAGCTGTAGTTTCCTTTTTTCACCAGCTGCCTTAGGATCAAAATTCAAGAACTTTAGAGCCCAAAATGCCTTATGCTCTAATTCAACCGGAAGATGACATGCTTTCCCGTATACCATTTAGAAAGGAGAAAGGCCAATAAGAGTCTTGAAAGCTGTTCTATAAGCCCACAAGGCATCATCCAACTTCATGGCCCAATCTTTTCTGGAAGAAGCAACTGCTTCTCCAATATTCTTTTGATTTCTCTATTTGAAACTTCAACTTGGCTATTGGTTTGAGGATGATATGGGGATGCTACCTTATGCTTGACACTATAATGCTCCAAGATTTTCTTCAGCTGTACATTGCAAAAATGAGACCCTCTATCACTTATTAGAACTCTTGGAGTGCCAAATCTGGTGAAGATATTTTTCTTTAAAAATTTGATCACAGTTTTGGCATCAGCTTTGGGTGCAGTCAATGATTCAACCCACTTGGAAACATGGCCCACTGCCACAAGGATATATTCATTTGAGTAGGAGGATGGCAGGGGTCCAACAAAGTCAATTCCCCAACAATCAAATAATTCCACTTCAAGAATGTTCTGGAGTGGCATCTCACGTCTTCTTGATATGCTCCCAGATCTCTGACAGTTATCACATTTCTATACATGATCATGAGCAAACTTGAGAGTGGGCCAGTAAAATCCTGATTGAAGGACCTTTGCAGCAGTCCTTTCACCATTGCAATGTCCTCCATAAGGAGAGTTATGATAGTGCCATAGGATATTCCTTGATTCTTCTTTAGTCACACATCTCCTTAATAGATTATCAGCTCCAAGCTTGAATAAATAAGGATCATCCCACACAAAATAATTGGCATCTCGAATCTTTTTCTGGTGCCAATTAAAATATTCAGAAATTACACCAGCACCAATAAAAGCTTTTCATCGGGAAATTCTTCCAAAACCTCCAATTCTTTTGTGGTCACCTCATTATTCACCAATCTGGACAAGTGATCAGCTACAAAATTCTCACTTCCCTTTTTATCTTTACTTTCTAAATCAAATTCTTGTAACAACAGAATCCATCTAATCAGTCTTGGTTTAGAATCAGATTTGGTCAACAGATATTTGATAGCAGCATGATCAGTGTATATAATAACTTTGGAACCAATAAGATAAGACTTAAACTTTTCCAACCAATAAGATAAGACTTAAACTTTTCCAAGGCATACACTATTGCAAGCAATTCTTTTCAAGTTGTTGCATAGTTAACCTGAGTTTCATTTAAAACTTTGCTTGCATAATGTATAGCATGAAAAACTTTATTTTTTCTTTGGCTGAGAACTGCTCCCACCGCATAATCACTAGCATCACACATTAATTCAAAATCATATTTCCAATCAGGAGCTGTGATAATGGGTGCAGAAGTCATTTTTTGTTTCAAAAGCTCAAAAGCATTAAGACATGAATTATCAAAATGAAAAGGAGTGTCTTTATTTAGGAGATTGCTCAATGATTTGGCAATCTTTGAGAAATCCTTGATGAAGCGCCTGTAAAATCATGCATGTCCCAAAAAGCTCCTGATTCCTTTTACATTTGTTGGTGCAGGAAGCTTCTCAGTGATCTCTATCTTGGCTTTGTCAACTTCAATACCTCATAATGAGATCTTGTGGCCTAACACAATGCCTTCTGTCACCATAAAGTGACATTTCTCCCAATTTAGAACTAGATTAGTCTCCACACATCGATTTAGTATGGTATTCAAATTTGCCAAGCAAGATTCAAAGGAATGACCAAAAACAGAAAAACCATCCATGAAAACTTCAACGCACTTCTCAACTAGATCAGAAAATATGGCTAGCATGCATCGCTGAAAAGTGGCCGGTGCATTGCAAAGCCCAAATGGCATCTTTCTGTATGCAAAGACACTAAAAGGACATATAAAAGCTGTCTTTTCTTGATCTTCAGGATCCACTGCAATCTGATTGTATCCCAGTATCCATCCGAAAAGCAATAATAAGCTTGACCTGCCAACCTTTCCAGCATCTGATCCATAAAAGGTAATAGAAAATGGTTTTTTCTCGTTGCTTGATTCAGCTTTCGATAATCTATACACATTCTCCATCCAGTGACAGTACGGGTAGAAATTAATTCATTCTTCTCATTATGGATGACCGTCATCCCTCCTTTCTTTGGGATAACTTGAATTGGGCTTACCCAAGCACTATCAGAAATAGGATAGATCATCCCAGCTTCAAGCAATTTCATCACTTCCTTTCGAACTACCTCTTTCATGGTTGGATTGAGGCGTCTTTGAGGTTGAGCCACTGGCTTAAAGTCCTTTTCCATCAGAATTCTATGCATACAATATGAAGAACTTATATCTTTAAGGTTAGAAAGATTCCAGCCAATTGCTCCTTGATTCACCTTCAATACTTCAATCAATTCTTCTTCCTCCTTACTTGATAAAGAACTGCTGATGATTATTGGTTTGCTGCTCCCTTTCTCAAGAAAAACATATTTTAAATGTGGAGGCAACATTTTCAACTCCAACTTCTGATCTTCCAACTTTCCCTCACCCTTCAATTCTTCTATAACAACTTCATGTAAGGGAACTTCTTTCAGTGTGTCAAGATCTTTCAAACATTTTTCAATTTCCTTTTCTTCTTCATCATTCAGCACATCAAAGGCATCAATTAAAGCTTTCTCCAAAGGGCTTGGAGTATGCAACTCCTTACTTGCCTTCAAGAACACTTCATCTAGAGCATCCATTATAAAACATTCCCCATTATCATTAGGATGTTTCATAGCTTCAAAAACATTGAGATTGACTTCATCTCCTTGAACTCTCACTTTCAACTTGCCGTCATCAGCATCCATTACAACTTTGGCAGTTTTCATAAAAGGCTTACCCAATATAAGAGGAACTTCAGTATCTTCCTCCATATCCATCACCACAAAGTCTACTGAAAACATGAATTTGTCCACTTTTACCAACACATCTTCCACCACACCATGAGGACGTTTAACGGATCTGTCAGCCAACTGCAATGTCATCCTTGTAGGTTTGATTTCTACCTCCCCCTCGCCAATTCTTTCTAACATAGAAAGAGGCATAAGATTAATGCTTGCACCTAAGTCAATGAGTGTCTTTCCAACAGATAAACTCCTTATAGTAACAGGAAGAGTAAAGCTTCCAGGATCCTTTGATTTTTTAGGCAATGATTTCTGAATAATTGCACTGCAACCATCTTCCAATTCAATTATTTCTTCATCTATAAATCTTCTCTTCTTACTCAAGAGTTCTTCCATGAACTTGGCATAAGTGGACATTTGCTCCGAGGCTTTAGCAAATGGAATGTTGATTTGCAATTTTTTGAAAATATCAAGAAATCTTGCAAATTGCCTTTCTTTCTCCTTTTTTGTTGGAGCATGAGGATAAGGAAGATGCTTAACTAGAGGACTCTTCATTTTTTTCTCCTTAGCTAGCTGACTCTTGGTTTTCTTCTCCTCCCCTTGCTTTTTCTCCAACTCTTCTCTCTTTTCTTTTTCATTTTCTCTCTCTTTTTCTTTTTCTTCACCCTCTTTATTCAACTCTACTCCTTTTTCACTCTCTTTTTCTTTTTTCACTCTCACTTTTGTTTTTAACAACCATCTCCTCAACTTCTAAATTTTCACCAATTCCCTTTCTAATCACAGTACCCTTCCTGGTTATAATGGAGTTACATTGCTCTGAGTTACCCTTCTCCTTAGGATTCACCTGTGTATTGCAGAGAAGTTTCCTCCATTTTGCCCAGCTACCTGCTTCGCCAATTATCCCACTTGTACTTCAAGATTTTTGATGGAAGCTTCTGTATTTTTCTAATTATTCATGGAAGCCTGCATAAATTGAGTAAGAGCTTCTTCCATCTTAGACACCCTAAAAGGTTGAGGGGGTCTATTTGAAGGTCCAGCATCCTGTCTCCATCCAAGGTTAGAATTTGGATTGTTTCTCCAACCTTGAGAATAGTTGTTGGAATAATTACCTTGCCTTCCTTAATTGCCCATATAATTTACCTGTTCCTCTTGTGTTGCACCAGGGGTTGGACAATGGCCATTTGGATGATCCCCTTGACAAAAATCACATCTTAGAACCTATTGAGAGGGTTCTGTATACTTTAAAGCTGTTGTGGTAACTTAGACATTTGCTTCGTCAGTGCTTCAAGCTATTGTGTCATAAGCTCATTCTGAGCTAGAATGGCATTCTGAGTGTCTAGCTCTATAACTCCTCTATTGTGTATGGGACTTCTATCATGATGGACTTGGAGATCACTAGCAGCTATAGGATCAATAATGATTATTGCTTCCTCATGGCTTTTAGACATCATCGATCCTCGAACAGACACATCTAAGATCATCTTTGTTTGAGGTCTCAATCCATTGCAGAATATATGCAGCTAAGCTACATCATCAAAACCATGATTAGGACATTTTCTCAACAAAGATTTATAACATTCCCATGCTTCACACAAAGGTTCATCAGCTCCCTGTGAAAAAGTAGCAATAGCAGAACTGTTATATTTGGATGGCAGGAAAAATCTGACAAAGAATTTTTCTTCAACATCCTCCCATTTGGTAAGACTCTGATTTGGATGAGATTGAAGCCAAGTCTTAGCTTTTCCTGTCAATGAAAATGGAAACAACCTCAGATAGACAACTTCTTCTTCATCTTCTGAAAATCCCATTATACCACACAACTCATAGAATGTGGAGAGGTGAGTTTATAGGTCTTCATGATCTAAGCCTGCAAACTGATTTGAATTGATCAGACTTAACAAAGCTGGCTTCATTTCCAATGTATTGAGTGATGGTCTGGTAATGCTAGAAAAATGTCTGGGACCTTGCTGATGAGCATAATCTCCCAAAGTTCTTCTCTGATTGTTCTGATCATGCGCATTGTTGTTATTCATATTTCCTTGATTGTTGTTATTCGGATTTCCTTGATCCTCCATTTTCTCTTGTGGTTGTAGCTGTAAAACATCAGAAGAGCTAGGAGTAGAAGATCCTGCTTATTGTTGCTATAGTTTGTTTAGTAACTTCTCTTTCGTAGTCCTGCTGTTATTCCTCCTTGCTGTTTTTTCTATCCCTGGATCAAACAACAATTGATTCTTAGGAGTTTTACCTCGCATAGACAAAACAGAGACACTAAACAAAAAGTCAACATAGAACACAAATAAAAAAGAAAATATACTATAACTATACACTAATTAAATTAGAATTAGCAGACTTAACAAGTGATAAATATGAATATGTTAAGTATCTGACACAAAATTCCCCAGCAATGGCGCCAGAAAACTTGTTGGGATTTTGGTAAGCGTACCAAATTACTGAAGTTAACAGTGATGAATAGGGTTGTCATATCCTCAGGGAATTGTGTGATACTTGATGGATTCACAATTATTCTTGTTAATTCCAAAGATATTTATATACATTTATATTCACAGTATGTTTCATGTTGTTAAGGATGTAAGTTTATAAGATTTGGTAAAACAAACACTAGCAAGTAGAATTTGATTAAAAATAGTGTTAAAAGATGTTGGGAATGGATTTCATCTAACCTCACTTCTTATGGAATTCAATAACATATATGACTATTTTCCTTATCAATGATATAACAAATAAAGTTCACTCAATTACCAATTCCTTACTAAAAGAGATTCTAATATCCTCCCTTAAATAACAATTCCTTGTTTATTCAATGAAAGACTTTGCATTAAGATAATCATTCAAAGGTAACTGAAGTATCAAGTTCCATTCCTAGTAATAAGACCAATCAGGTTATTACATTCAAGTCTAGAATTAGAGAATATTTTCCAATCAAACTCTAAATCGCAAATCAAGATATGAGTGATCAAAACATATCAAGCATTAAGAGACGAATTAAATCACTATCAATGATAAGAAAAGATAATATATATATATATATATATATATATATATATATATATATTCATAAAGAGATTACATAAGATTTTGGTAGATTGCATCCATTCCCAACTACAAAGGAGATTAGCTACTCATTGTCATGAGAGCCACTCAAGAAATACCATAAAGATGAAAGATGAAATCTGACTCCTTTCGATCCTTCGATGGTTTTGGTCTTCAAAGTCTTCTATTTTTATGTTCTTCTCAGTGTTGTGTCCAAAAAATGATCACCTTTTCCTTTTATATCAGCTCTTTACGTAAAAACAGAGGATTCTGCAGCTAAAAAATTGCTCAGCTCGAAGGAATTCGCTTAGCTGAAGCAGAATTCTTCATGCTGAAGAAACTCCATTTGCTTAGCGCCAGATTTTCACTTAAGCGAATTTATGGCGGCCAAAACATGCTTTTCTGATACAAATTCCCCTTAGCAAATTTTCCAAGCTAAGCGAATTTGCTTCAGCTTTGTTTCCTTTCTTTATTCTTCTTTGATTCAACCTACAAAAAATAACAAGGAATTTTAGATGAAATCTCACAAGATTAAAATTCTATTGATCTAATAAAAATATTTACAAATGCTAACTTATGGTAAGAAAACACCTTTCAATTCACAAAATTGTGTTAATAAATGCCCTATTAAGCTCTAGAATAACAAGTAAAATTGGCACTTATCAGTTATCATCAAAAATATTGAGGGTCCAGATTTATCATTCGTCTGGGTTCCAACATCATTGACCTAGTTTGCATTCAAATTTGGAAGAGGGAAGGTTATGATGATGGAAAACGTGATAGGTTGCAACTTAATTTGATGTATCTGGTAAACGATATAAGAGATTATCCATGGATTGTGCTCTGTTCCGAATATTCTATAGTTGGGTGTGCTTATTGGCAGAGAATGCCCTCTGACTCAATGTGAAAAATTGCAATTCACTCGCCCCATCATAAAAGGCTTTTGATAGAGCTTTCCAAATATTTCAGGCATTTTAGGAAAATATATCGCTTCATAATATCTGGGAGCACAAACATCAACAACCACCGTTTAACTTTCTGATTGTTAGTGTACCACTTTTTGTATCCATCATCCTTTTCAGCTTGCAATTCACTCGCCCCATCATAAAATGCTTTTGATAGAGCTTTCCAAATATCTCAGGCATTTTAGGCGAATATATCGCTTCATAATATCTGGGAACACAGACATCAATAACCACTGTTTAACTTTCTGATTGTTAGTGTATCACTTTTCGTATCCATCATCCTTTTCGGCGGTTGTGTATAACCACGAACAAATGTGAGTTTCTCCTTTTCAATAAGATGCATCTCCAGAATCTGAGACCACATATCATTATTCGTTTCGTTGAGTATATAATTAGGGACAAACCAATAACCTAGCTTATGGGGGCATTTTGTGACACCTAAATCTGTTAAGCCAAAAATCAGAAAAAATTGAAACTTTAATCAAACACGTGAAAACATACAGGAAATTAATACCGAAATATTCACATCAGAGTGCGTACAATAGTAGAAACAATATACTCTCCACTGGCCGTGATACAAAACTACAGGAGACTCAGCAGTCTCTCCTAGACATCAACAACCTTGCCAAGAGTATCTTCCACCTCGATCAATAGCAATCTTCTCAACTTTCTCCTCAACAGCTACGGAATCACCGTCTTCTAATCTCACAACAATAATACAAGGATACAAAAAAATATAGAGAGGAAGTAAGAAACTCATAAAACACCATACAGTGGGAAACAAGGTAATATACAACACAATAATATCTTCATCCTAATCTGTACACATGTCGGCAAATCCACACGAATTCACAACTGGAGAGTATGCTAGGCTACCGTACTCAATAATTTTTGCACCTAGCACGTTGTTCTCAACTATTTCCGACACTGACCCCTAACGTAAGATCAGCACTCTACCAACTGTGAAGACTTGTGCATAGGCTCACATAGTCCATCACAACTACAACACATGCAACAAAGTCTAGCTACTTTTAGCCCAATAAATCGTAATCGAGGAGTATTGTTCCCCAACTGTGGAAACAACACCCGACCCAACCATGAGCTATCCTCCGTTAGGTAACTAAACAACACAACTACAACATATACAACCGAATCTACATATATAAAGGCTAATAGATCATAATCGAGGAGTATTGTTCCCCCAGCTGTGGAAACAACAATCACCCGGCCATAAGCTATTCTCTTTTAAGCAACTAGACAACACAACTACAATATATACAACTAAATCTATCAATATGTAAGCTAATAGAGCATAATCAGGTCAGTATGCCAAGCAATCGAGTTCAACTACTTCTGACACTTAGCACGTCGTACTCAACTATTTTCGACACTGATCCTCAATTTAAGATCAGCATTCTCCTGACCATGAGCTATTCTCCTTAAACAACTAAACAACACAACTACAACATATACAACTAAACAACAGAAGGTCTACACAACTAACAACATGTTACAACATACAACAGGTCATCATATATTCACAAATACGACAGCACACCAGAGCATAGTACCAAACACATCATGTTATTACACATTGACAGATGCTGCAGCAAACCAGAGCATAGCATTACGCACAACATGATATCACACAGTAGCACATGAACAACATGTTATAGTACTATAATACACAAAAGCATGTTATCAAGCATAACATGTTATCACACTCTCTTGATCAATATACAAGTCTACACTAGTGTCGCGAAGGCGACCAACTATCACATTATCAATTAAGTACACATATTGTCACACATAATCAATTCGTCATGCATATACAAATCTATTGTCATACCGTTAAGTCATCTATCCTAATATCACATGTTATCAATCACCTATGAACATCATGAATCAATCCTTTGTTGGCTGATGGGTATACGACGCCTATCCTTAGACGCCATAGACCATAACCCCTATCCTTAGGTGTTATTGACATCAACCCCTAGTAGGGTTTGAGGTACCCTACACATGTTAAAGATTATACACTACACTTGAAATCCTGGTGATTAAGGTTTCATCCTCCTCACCTGGTAAAACTCCTGTTTCGCTCCTACTGATGATAAGCCTAACTCACGAACTCATAAACGCACGAACTTGGAAACGAAGGTCACGAACACACCTCCACACCACACATATATGGTTCTGCCCCTTAGTGGCACAATCACCTAAACTTGTCCACAAATTCCACCAAGCCCGCCCACGGGGTCCATAATTCACTGGAAACACAAAAACACTGCCAGATTAGAATATGAACAACGAACGGATGATGAATAATTCCTGGAAAGTATGAACATGGTTCTGCTCTTACCATACCAAGGATGGCAGCCACGAGCATACAAGCTTTGAAGTGTTTCCTTGCACTTACAACGGCTGAAATCATGCACCGGACTCCAAACTACGAAGGATACACTGTTAGGGACCAAAACCAAAACGAACGGTGAATTGAAATCAAAAGTATAGACCCTGGAACAAAGCCATACCATATGACTATAGACTCACCAATAAAAAGATTTGTAGTTGTGGGTCAATTCCTAATTCATTCGGCAGCCAAACATGCACCAAAACACTAAAACACGAGGAACAGTTAATCAGGGAATAAAAGCACCAACCAAGGGTCACGAGTTTACCATGAGAAAGTTAAGGTACAGAGGCTTCCTCCTCTGTTTCATGACTCACGGAGTCACCTCCAAAAATTTTGGCAAAATCCAAGCTCGTTTGGTAACCGTACGGTCAAACAGGGCCAAAACAGCACCAGATTGAGGTTAGGAATGAGAACCATACAAGGCATCATGAAATCAGATTAGAAAGTGGTACAAGAGAACCTAGGAATAGAGCTTTACCTCCATAAAACGGCATTTGGAGATAAGCCTTAGAAAGCACGAACGAAAACAGACAAATCGGTACGATCGGATTGATGAACTGGCACTTAGAATGGCTTGGGAATGGATCACCAAGCCTTAGGAACTCAAGAATAAGTGTTCTCTGGTCTAGAAGGAGTGTTAAGGTAGTGGAGGAAGAAGTGGGAACTGAAAGAAATAGAAAGAAACTGAAAAATGGACTTATATAGGCATTTTGCCACACTGGTCGCGCCCCACACACGTTTCTGCCGACCTGCATGCACCACGCGCGCCTTCCTGATATGCTGCACGCGCGCCATGCGCGTTCCAGCTGTTCTTTCTTCCCACTGAAGGCTTCCTATGCATGCTTGCCACGTGTCGTTCTCTCATTGGACCAACAATTGATCCAATCACAAAGCATCAGTGTCACGAACGGATAAAGATCTGATGGTCTACGGTGGTTTAGCACGCGCCATGCACGCCCCAAGGCTCCTCACGTGCGCGTCACGCGCCCTTGTGCTGTCCGGTCCGTTTTCGCGCGATTTCTTCGATTCCGATGCTCGTACAACCTAGAACTTGATACCCTAACACTTAAACCTCATTCTAAACACATAGGACATCCAATTGACCTTAGAATTAAGGGTTTATTACTCGCACGAATGCTCACACTCGCTCTAGGTTATCGGTACGCCAAAACCCTAACCTTAACTTCGATTTCTCTCAAATTCTACGAGGCTTCTAAGACTAATACTTAAACCCTACCAAGCACTCCTCTACGTCTCTCCAACCTTCAAAACCTCGCTAGTCTCATACTTACACTTACACAAGGGCACAAAAAGCGATTACGCCACTAAACACCTAAGTACACTGCCAAACTCCACCGAACATGTAACGACCCGTTTCCGGACCGCTACTAAACTAGAAATAAACCTATATGCGACGCGTTTTTTTTTAAATGGTACTCTTGTGTCCTTTGGAAAATGCGGTCTATTTTTTTTATTTTTTTTTAAAAACAATCATATCCGTATAGTACAGAGTTGCCACAGCATTTATACGCATGGTGCAATCTAAGACACAAGATCCATGCACTGTAAATACATACATATATATATATATATATATATATATATAACACGTCAGCGAAAACAGTACGTACAAAATAAAGACAGTGCATAAAGATGTCCCAAAAGAATATACCTATAGTATGAAGACCCTCATGAGAGCAATCATACTCCGGGGGTACTCCCGGTAGACACCCACGCAAGGGGCTACTCCAAAAGTAAACCACCAGTCTACTCTATAATACAAAAAAAATCCATCAAGCCCGATTGCTCCCCAGATAAACGGTACACCAAAAGCAAATACTACAGTCATCTATAACAAAATAAATAGACAGTCAAACAACATGACGACTACAGATAACTATCTGAATTCTCAGATGGATCCTCCTCCTCCTTATCGTCCATCGGGTCCTCTCCAGTCAAATCGATGGAAGGTGCCGTCACAGGAACACCCTCCGGCACGTCCTTTGCTATCACCGCCTCCTCCAAGAATCTCGCCGCTACACCCACCACCACTCTCTCGCAGACAGTGAGGTGTCCCAAGGGTAGGGGTCCTGGTCAATAACATGGAGAAATCGTTCGTCTCGCTCAGTGTCCCGCCGAGAACTCGACAATAACCGCCTCGAAGTAGATGCCCCGCAGCTCCCGCCTAATCACACTTTACGCCTTGGCCCATCAACTTCGATCCTCGCCCTCATCTCGGAAGTGGAGTCGGGAAGGCAGCCTCGGATCTCGAGGGGTCCCACCGCGCAGGAAGATGATGCCGCATAGTCTCTCCCTCAATAGCTCGCCAAGCGCCCACCACCGCATCATCTGACCGAAGCTCATCGCGGTAACCGCGGTCTCCCTGCCTCACCGCCATACCACCCTTCTCGAAGCTCAGCATAACATCCTCAAAGATAAACAACGCGACGATATGGGGTCGAACTCCATCGGGCCGCGGCATCTCTATAACCTGGAAAATCAAAGATGATCTCCGCCGATGTCCTCATCGCCGACGTGACGCTTCTTCGCCATCGCCTGGGTAACCATCATTGGTTGAAGGCACCCCGGAAAAGGGTCAACTTCTCAATAAATCAGGAAATAAAAAATCTTAAACAAGAGGCAACACAACAATATGCACAGTTCTCAAGACGCAACTCAAGACTCAACTTAAGACTCATTCCCTCACAACACTTTCGACAATCTTCCGTAAGGTAACGCTGAACAGGCTGCTGAATTCCAGCCAATAGCCTTGAGCTCCACGACCACCCTAGGAATTTTAGGATATGTTCGTTGACGCTACGACGTCTAACTAAGCTGCCGAAAACCAGCCGTAGCCTTTTAGGGGATCCTAGCACCCTAGGTTATTCGGGATATAGGGATATAGTTCATAAACGACACGACAACTCCAAACGACACGACGCCTAACTAAACTGCCGAACTCCAGCTATTGGCTTTGGGTTCTGCGACCACCCTAGGATATCTGGGATATAGTTCATGCACATCACGTCGACACTTTTCACCACCCCAATGAAACAATCACAGCATATAATCATTCAAGAAGCAATCGAATAATTATTTAACCACATATCAATAATATTCATCCCAAGCTTAACACAATGCACTCAGGTCAACAGTATAAGCAGTATAAGTATTCACAACATATCAAGCATCGACACCGACAACCCAGTTCATCCCTCCAGCAACTCAAGCTTGGGTCAGAGAGGCAATCATACAAGTGTGGGGGTCAGACAACTACTAACCACTTGGCAGACAAGCCCACTAAATAATCATAAATAAAATTTTAAGAATTAAAAAGTTGAAGGGGTGTGAGATTCCTCACTCGAACCCCGAGGTTCCTCGCACTTTTCGCTAAGACTCTGAAATTAAATAATAATGCTTATCTCATGTCTAAGAGTTGCCCTTACCACGCTTGTTTGCTAACGAGGTACCGCAGCCCCGAGTCCACGCCGCACTGCCTCCTGATTCAACTCCTATCACCATGAGTAAACTTAGCACAAGCTAAAACTTAACTCAAAACCTTAGGCTCTCAAACCTAACCCTTTCCTAAACCAAACACTTCCACTTAGAATTTAATTTAAAATACTAAGTCACATATTTGAAATATTTGTGCAAAGAATTATCTCTTAAGAAATAAAACATAATGCAACATTATTTTTCTTGAAATATGCATAAGTTGGAAAAATAAGGTTCTACTAACTAAGTTCAAGTCCTTCAAAATTTTGAAACACAATTCAATACTAAAATCAACTTCATTTTATCTAAAACCTTAAGTTAAGGCTCTACTAGGTACCTTGGGTCTCACGGAACCCAAATCACCTCATATGCTTCATAGCCTTAAAATTCAAAACAAATCCAATTCCAATCAAACCTCTTCCAAAATTTTCCACAACTTAATCATTCATCAACACAATAATTATAAATTAAAACGCAGAACAATTTCTCTCCCAAATCTCCTAAGGAGCTTGCGGCCAACATTAAGGAAATAGGAACCAAATTTTGAAACTTCCAAACAATTAAATAACATCTTTCCATAGTCCAATTTTTTCACAAAACAACAATCCAATTCACAAATTAAATCTCAATCAAAACCAATCCATTTCCAAACCCATTTCAAGAACAAGGTTTTTCAATAAAACTTACTAACTTTCTTATTTTAACAAACTCAATAACACTTATACTAACTAAAACACAAGAATCATCAACTAATTTCATGGTTCCCAAATTAATTACCCCTAATCCCTCTTTGTCAAGAATAGGTGTTTATCATAAAAATTACCGAAACAACTTCTAATTCCAAAACTATGAACAAATACAACAACTACAACACCAATTAAGCTCAAAATCATCAATTAATTTCTTGCTTCACCAAGGATCACACAAACCCTCTTCTTTCCCTTAAGGTCTCGCCTAGGGTACTAAGGAAAAAGGGATTGAAATGCTCATCTCCTCTTTTGATCACAATCAAGCATAAATTAAACATAAAACAAGACATAAGAACAAGAAATGGAAGTGAAAGAACCATCACCTACTCCCTCCTCTAGCTCGCGGCCAAGGGGCTGTTTTTGGGGGAGAAATGGTGCTCTCAATCCTTGCTTGGGTGATGAACTAGATGATGATGAAGAGAAGAAGACATGGGTAACAAAAGATGTGGAACAATGGAGGTGAGGTAGCTTAGGAACCAAGAAAGAAAGTGGTCTCCATGGAAGCTTGGAGCTTCTCTATCTAAAGGTTGAAGATGAAGTGAGTAATGAGGGTAGAGAGAGGGAGGGGCTGCGGGTTTGCGCTGGTTAAGGGGAGGGAAGAATAAATTTTTTTATCACTTAATAACACTTGGTTAAAAATGGGTTAAGTAAAAGGTAATAAAAAAACTAATCACACACTAAATGACACCTCTCATAAAGTGAAGATTCTAATCCCATCAACTAATCTATCCCATCTAATCTCACATCTCTCATGATTACCCTCTAATTCTAGAGTCTAAGGGTTGCTAAAACACGGCGTCGAGTAACCGCGTTACCAATTAATTACCCGCCGATAAAATCGCGAAAATTAATTTAACGAGAAATTAATTCACAGCGTGATAAAATATTATCATAAATAATAAAAACAATCTAAAACACTCAAAAATAATCACAACAAGCTACGATTCGATTTTCACCGAAATCGGGGTTCATTTAAAATTTTATCTGCGGCAAAATTGCCCGGCGATTCGAAATGCGACGAAACTTCGTTAGAATTTTTCGACGGTATTTGAACCATGAATTAATATGAAATATTAACTCTCAAATTTAATTTGATCTTGATTTAATTAATTCACTTACTTAGCGAACAAAAAATTGCTTATTATAGCATAAATACGACAAATATTACACTACAATAACGCTAAATAATGTATCGTAAAAAAATACGGATGTTACAAAACACACTTAGGCACACACAAATACACCTAACTCCACCTAATCACATGCTAAGCAAGGTTTAGAAAATTGAGAATGTTATACATTTGCCACCACTTAAATTTTAGATTTTATAACTAATATATACATATGTATATTTATATATAAATATAATATGTAGATAACAAATGATGAGACAGACTTCATCCAGAATGTGGGCTTCGTCAGCTTTTTGTATAATAGATACATTAACAAGATTTATAACATAAAGAGGGGTCAAGTTACTCCCATAGTACTCTTTAGAGTTACTCCAAATCTTGACCCTTAATATTAGTTAATGGTTAGGATTAACCACTAATTACTCATCACGTGAGACTTCACTCTTATTTTTCCCAAAACCTAAGAGTTTGCACTGGTGGTGAGATTGAATAATGTAACACTCCTCGATGCCACATCTGATCTCTGATTAATATCGAACTTAAGCACCATAAAAACGATAACCAAAATATGCAAATTTCAAAATTTTAAAAACAAATATATATATATATATATATATATATATATATATATATATATATATATATATATATAGAACTAATATGCACATCCTGAACAAGGAAGTTTCAAAAATACAAGAAAATGGCGTGGTATAGACCTAGACCAACCGGTAAGCACATTGTACAGAAGAGCCTCTGTGGCGTCTCTCAAAAAGAGTCTAAGTCTACCTATTCGACATCAACCTACAATGTTGGGTACTCGGTCCAGCCTCGTCATCTTGACGTTTCCCAATGTCAAGTCTGGGTATACCTACCATCTGACGACTAACCCTCACACCCTGTCTGCTGTAGCTGTACTAATTGTACAATCATCACGAGCTCTACGCATTTCCTCAAAGGGTAGATTCATCCTAACTTTAATGCTACCTATCTGAATCCTCGAAGACTCATCTGTTATAGTCACATAGCAGGTAACTAAACCTATGTAGATCGCCACAAAAGTAGAGAAGTTTAGATGATAGCCATGTCCTCCCTAGTCATTATAGATGACCTCTACAGTTGCTTCAATCGATACATGCATTAGGATCGTCAAGATCCACCTGCCCATCTGTCTATTTCTCAGCCTCTCCATCGTCAACCTCTTCATCTAAGATGAGTGAGAAATAGTACATACATAGAATATAAAGGAGTAAGTCTTCTAAACGTCATAAAAGAGGGATATCAGAGTAGCGTTTAGAAGTTTAATGCACAAGCATATACGGTTAACTACAAGCATCCTCAAACCGTTTTCTAGTAGTCTTGGCTACATGTGACCATCCTGGTATGCATTTTGGATTCCTTTAATTGCAAACTCACTCTTTGGGAGGGTCGTTGTCAACGTAATCCCTTCCTTCCTTTCTGGACTCAAAAGCTATTCTTCCTTACCATCGGCCTCAAAAGGTGTCCCCCTGCGGACTGGACTCACCATGTGCTAGTCTAATCAGAAGACTGTAAATCAATCGTAAGTGTGTCCCCGTCCGTCAAAAGATTTGCTTCCACCATCCTTTCCTGAGAGCTTTAAACAAAGAACCTTGCGCAAGGAGGCTTCCATTCCAGGAATTTAATCGGTGTTCTGGGAAGGAATCTCTCTAATCAAGAGGTTCTCTATACATATAGAGTGATTCTACTTATCATCCGGAAGAGAGTAGACCTCTTCAAGGAAGAATGATGTTGAACCTTTCTCACTAGAGAAAATCAATGCACATGCTATGTCATGATGCATTCATTCAAGTTTTCATGTTCTGACCGACGAGCCTAGTATTCTGACCTCATATTCTCTAACATTTCGTCTTAATTACAACGTAATCAGTCAATTAATAACATGGTCCTGGCTACATGTGACTATCCTGGTATACATGTTGGAAAATTCCTTTAATTACAAACTTACTCTTCTGGAGGGTCGCTGTCAATGTGATCCCTTCCTTCCTTTCTAGACTCAGTAGGTATTCTTCCTTACCGTTGGCAGTGGCGAACCTAGGACCCTGGGTCAGTGGGTGCAAAATTTTTTAAAATTATACGTCATTATTGTTAAAAAATTCTAATAACAAATTATTGCTAAAAAATTAAGGGAATATTGGCAGCGGTAATAAAAAGTAAAACTATAAGAACATTCCCAAATGATTAAGCTACGCAAAATTGTATTAGATTACAACTTTGTATTGCGTGTATTGAAAAACAAATCCATCATTTATATTACTTATATATCCTTATGATCATTTATATTATATAAGGTTATTTAAGTCTTTTAAGTCATTTTATTTTAAATAATTTCCCATCCCTTCCAAAAAATCCAACATTGGATGGGAACAAAAATTGAATTAGGAGTGATTTTGCTCCCCTCCCCTCCCTTCCAAAAAATTGAACCAAACATAAAAAATTAAAATAACTCATCCCTTCCCTTCCATTCACCTTCAACCAAACACTATCTGAGAGAGGGTTGAGAGATGAAAATGTATGGGGTCAGGGTGTGTAAAAATTCAAACTGAGTGGGGTCAAAAAAAATTATATAAGGGTGTGAGTGAATTTTTTAAAATTTGAGGGTGTGCACTCAAATGTGAATAGGTCCGCCCCTAACTGTCGACCTCAGAAGTTGTCGCTTTGCGAGCTGGACTCATCACATGCTATTCTTATCAGAAGACTTTAAATCAATCGTAAGTGTGTCCCCGTCCCTCAGAAGAGTTGCTTCCACCATCCTTTCCCGAGAGCTTTATACAAAGAACCTCGCGCAAGGAAGCTTCCATTCCAGGAATTTAATAGGTGTTCTGGGGGGAATCTCTCTAGTCAAGAGGTTCTCTATACATATAGAGTTATTCTTCTTACCATCTGGAAGAGAGTAGACCTCTTCGAGGAAGAATGATGTTGAACATTTCTTACTAGAGAAAGTCAATGCACATGCCATGTCATGATGCATTCATTCAAGTTCTCAAGTTTTAACATCCGAGCCTAGTATTCTAACCTCATATTCTCTAACATTTCATCTTAATTACAATGTAATCAGTCAATTAATAATGGTCGAACACTGAACTCATACAAGTCAAACAAGCAACTATTTACGGTAATGAATCATCGATCATAACCGATTTAAGCATACTGACATGTAAATCAGACACTTCACGCAAGCAATTTAGTAAACAACCATTTATCATATTAATTCAAGAAATAAATATCTTAAATATGGTTAATAAACAACTCTCAATATTTATTTCAAACTAGTGTCGATCCTAAGGAGCGTCCTAGATTGACTTATATATTGTAGTTCGTAATAGGTGGAGGGTTGTGATCCACTAAGCCACATTAAACTTTAAAGGCTACTCTTATCTCCCTGACATGTTATCCGGCTTTCGCTATCTTAGAATGGTGCATAGGCGTTCCTCGAACCTTTAAGAAAAACTTTTTGCCCCTTTCACGATCAGCCATGAAAACTTAGCCGAAATACGCGCGGAATACGTCAACATGTTCAGAAAACTACATAGATTTCAATAGAAACTACGAATTTAACTATGAGGACCAAAATGAAATAAAATCCCATTATCAAAAGAAGTAATATCGTACCAAATTTCCAAGCGAAATTTTGACAACTACGGGACCAAAGCTTCAAGATGGACTAAAGATGAATTTTGGGACCATAACGAAATTTCAAAATAAGTTCATAAACACTTCTTGACTATAAGAACAGAACCAAAACCAGGTTAAATCAACAAGGATCAAAGTTTTAGAATCAGTTTTGAGTTTACCAAACAGTGATTTTCACACATACAACACTAAAATCACTAACAGGGACTAAAATGACATTTGGCTAGATTTTTAGGCCTGAAGCCAAACCATGAAATCAATGTTAAAACAATGGTAACAGAGATGATTTTGAAAAGCATACAAACAAGTTCAAAGTCGATGGGTAATACTTTGGTCCTCCTGACAAATCCTGAGCTCCTATGGTACCTTTAGCCCCTAAAGGGTTCTAAACGACGATGAAACAAAAATGAAGACTTACAATAGGAGGAGATAAACTTAAAACAACTCAATGAACACTTCTTACAACTTAGTTGAGTCGGATTGATAGCAATTCCAAACCACGAACTAACTTTTGTAGAGTTTCCACTGAGACGAGATCACCACACCACAGTAACGCGAGAACTAGGGTTTAGGACGTTGAAACTTGATTAGAGAATCATGGTTTCTTGATGAAACCACGAAATTAGAGTGTTTGGCCATGTAAAAACATTACAAATGAAGCCAAAGCTTTGATTTATAATTTTTCCAAACTAGGCCCGACGCTTAAGTGCTCCAAGGCGGACGCTTAAGCGTTGGTGCGCTTTAGCGTTGGAATCCCCCACACTTCAGCGTGCTGATCCGGACGGGTTTGACATTCTTTCGTACTTGACACGTGGTAACACGTGTCAAATGGTCCCCGTTCTGCGTGACAAGTAGCGAGACACATGTCACACAAGATCATGTGTGACGATGCCTAGATAGGTGACTAAGCACCCAACGCTTAAATGTGGGGTAGGGCCACACTTGAGCACTGAGGCCCATGCTTAAGTGTTGGCAGGTCCACGCTTGAGTGTGCTGCCTAGTTTTAAGGGTTTCTGTTTTCGCTTGTTCGTTCGTTCTAGGTCAGTTCTAACCCTAAACTTGGGTCCTATGAGCACACACAAGTCATGGAACATGTCATTACATGTTACCATAAAATAAATCAAAGAATTAGGGTTAGATTAGACTCAGATTTATACTAGAGTTAATCTAGGGTTAATGACCATAATAGAGATTAACAACTAAGGATTTGACAAATAACGCCTACAGCGAAGGCGGCAGAAAAAATGTGTGCTTACCGCACACCACATCTTCTCCCCTCTTTGTCCCTTTTCTTCGCCAGAAACAAAATTTCACCGAAAAGACTTGCCATACATGATCGAATAATGGGGGTAGCGGAAGAAATGGAGAAAGAAGAAATAGAAAAACCCACATTGGATGGTTGTATCTATCTGAGGTTCGGATGAATCAGGTTTCAATATATGCTTGAATTTAATAAACATAAGCATTTTGATTGAGACAAATTGATATATCCATGAAAATTGATATATCAGTATACCCGTCACAAACTGATTCAAGATAAGCATTTTGATTTCAGGTTTTAATTAAAAAATTGAAACAATTAATTTTAATTGACATTTTTTTCGCGACTAAAATAAATTGATTCTTGTATTCTTGTAGTTGAGCATACTATAAAACATTAAACAAAGAGGAGTACGTGGTGGGTCTGTCAAAAAATGTTTCATGGATGATAAGCATAGCAGGTGAAGAACCTTGTGGCTTCGTAAAAAATGGGAGATGGGTCGGAGGTGGAAGTTTACGAAGGAGCACAAGAGGATAAAAGTCAGAGAAGAGTAATGCAGAACACATTGTTTTTCATTTTGCATATTACAAACAAATAGTGAAACGGAGAGGGTACACTGTTTTCAAAGTTGTGGGCACGAGAGTCAATAAAGATCACGCGACTTCATTAGTTATAAACATAGGCCATTGGATTAAAAGAAAATTGAGGTTGAGGATGTTGAGTAACTCTTTTGAAATTACTCTTGAATTAACTTAATCGATCCTCTTATGATATAGTATAATAATAACTTACAAAATTTATGATGTATACTTATATTTTTAAAAATGATATGTTATATTTTTAATATTATAAATTTATATATGAGTTTTGCCTCCATAATATAAAATTTTTGGGTCCATCCATGAGTATAATCCCTACTGAATAATAATTGGAGCAGGGGCAGACTTTTTGTTGTTTCAGCACCTTTAGAATCGGATGTACTCATGGCTAGGTTTGAACCTACTCTAGTACCAAGTTTAATTTTGAGAAGAATATTTTTCTCATACATATTTGACAAAATCACTTTAGAGATCTTTTATCTTAATTTAAAATTTCGCATTGACCCTTTGATCTTTTATTTCTTTCAAGTTAGTCTTTTAATTATTAAAATGTTAAAACACTGCTAGCCAAAACTTGAGTTTCCATCCACTTCCGTTACAAATTTACTTATGTGTCAGTTAAATGTTCAATGTGGCAATTAAGGTGACCCGTTTGTCTAAGACATAGTCTAAGTCATTGGCTGAGCCATTATTTTTATTTATTTATTTATTTTTATTAAAAAACATATTCTTCCTCATTTCATAGAACCCTAAAAATATCCTCTTCCAATGAATCATCAGATCCAAACAATCTCCTTGAACTCAATCATCAAATGACTCATTAGATCCAAATAGTCTCCTTCAACTCAATCATCAATACCCATTCCGAGAGAACAATACAGTTGGCAAAAATGTAAAACCGGGGACAAAACAAATTGAAGGTAGGAAGCCGAGAGCAAAAAGGGCGGGGAGAACAAAAAAATCGAAACCCAATGGTACAATAGACAAAATTAAAACTTGGTCAAACTTAATGACCGAACAAGAGAGAGGAAGTACTACACAAACATCTACTCTTCTACACAGATCTTGGGTTAACTCGAGTGTTGAGTTAGAAGAGAGAGGGAGTTCAGTTCTGTACTTTCGAGATCTACTTTGTATCTCTCCTGTGTTGAGAGTAATATCCAGTGCTACGCTGTAACTATGGTCTATGGTATTCTGCAGTAGCAATCCTAATCGTTGTAATAGGCTTTAGCCCATTGGACCTCGTTTTTCGTGGTAATGAATTTGACGATGATTCAGACCCAAAAAAAAAAACCTTGAAAGCGTGAAAGTAGTATTAGGAATATGAGGGAAATAACATTTTTTATCAAATGGTGCATTGGAAACGAACGTATATTCAAAATACCAATGTTAAGTTATTTCAAACAACCACTTAGTATGGAAAGATAAGATTGTGAATAACTTGATAATTTGTTATTAGTTTGTATCAGTATATATATACAACTTAACAAACCTAATTTTGGAGTAAATCAAGCTAACAAACTCCTACTGATTCTCCACTAATTAAGCGCTAAACTTTTGTCTAAAGAATGGGTCAACAACAGATTTACAAAACTGAATAATTAAAATAATTAAAGTCTAATTATTATTATTGATATCCTCCCGCAAGTTGTATAATCTGGAAGAGAGATGCAACTTGGACAGTAAGGACTCGAACCGAGGGCGAAGCAGTGGTTTTGTTAGAATATCAGCAAGCTGATCATCAGTAGACACAAAAGACACTCGAAACTTGCCATGTTGGACATTTTCTCGGACAAAATGATAGGCTAAGGCTATGTGTTTCATCCGAGAGTGGAAGACAGGATTAGCACTTAGATTTGTGGCACCGAGATTGTCACAATATATAACCGGATTCGCAGTTGGCGTGTGACCAAGTTTTGTAAACAAGGAAAGGACCCATAGTAGCTCACTAGCCGTGTCAGCCAAGGCTTTATACTCTGCTTCTGTTGATGATCGAGCAACAGATCGTTGTTTTCGGGAGCTCCAAGAGATGGGAGTGCTGCCGAGATACAACAAATAACCAGTGGTTGAAACATAATCATCCTTGTCGCCCGCCCAATCCACATCCGAGTAGGCATGAAAATTCAGCGGGGCAGTTTTCGAGATGAAGACTCCTTTGTCACAAGAGCCCGCCAAATATCGGAGCACTCTTTTGAGTGCAGACCAATGCGCCGTTCGTGGTTTCTGCATGAATTGTGCAAGTTTGTTGGTGCTGAAGGCGATATCTGGGCGAGTAAGACTCAAATATTGAAGACTTCCAACGAGTGCTCGGTACTCAGTTGGGGAAGGCAGGAGGTCACTTGAATCCTTGAGTAATGGAACACTGGCAGATAAGGGAGTGGATGCCGGTTTCGTATCTGCCATGCCTGATTTATGTAGCAGATCAGTGATATATTTCCTTTGTGAAAGAAACATACCTGCAGCGGAAGGAATTACTTCGACACCCAAGAAATAGCTGAGACAACCAAGGTCTTTTAATGAAAACCGAGCAGCGAGTGTGGCAATGAGTTTGGACAACTCGGCAGAGGAACTCCCAGTGACAATTATATCGTCAACATACACTAATAAGTACAGTGTAACACCCAGTTTTTGGTAAATGAAGAGAGAAGCATCTGCAGTTGAATTGACGAAGCCAAGGGAGAGCAGGAATACTCGAAGCTCCGTATACCAGGCGCGGGGTGCCTGCTTTAGCCGATAGAGTGCCTTTTTGAGGCGACAGACATGATCCGGGAAGTCTTTGTTGACGAAACCAGGTGGCTGGATCATGAATACTTCCTCCTTGAGCGTCCCCTGAAGGAACACATTGTTGATATCAAGTTGACGTATGGACCAACCCTGGCGAACTGCAAGTGTTAGGACGACTCGAATGGTCACCGGTTTAACAACTGGGCTGAATGTTTCCGTATATTCCCAACCAGGGCGTTGGTGAAACCCTTTGGCGACTAACCGAGCCTTGTAACGATCAATCGATCCATCCGGATTCCGTTTGATTCTGAATACCCATTTACAGCCAACCAAATTCTGAGCAGAGGACCGACTAACAAGATCCCAAGTGTTGTTACGGTGTAAGGCATCAAATTCAGCTTGCATGGATGAGCGCCAATCAGGGTCGCGAAGAGCCTGGGTGATGGTGCTGGGTTCGATGGGAGAGGAGGGTCGGACATGGAGGTTGAGCTTGTTGAGGGGTTTGACGATGTTGTTTTGAGACCGGGTGATGATCCCGCCGCCATTGGTTTTCTGTCTCTTGTTAGGATTGACAGCGGGTTGGGTTGGTGGGGCAGCAAGTTGTGGGGATGGTTGTGAGATTGGACTGGGAGATTGAGTGATGTTGGTGGGTTCGTTTGAGGGTGATGATTGGGCCGGATCTGGTGGGTGGGTGATGGAGGGAGAGGGAGTGGCAGCGAATAAGTCTTCAGGTGGGTTTAGAGTGGTACTCACCGTGGGTTGGTCTATGGGCTGTAAAATGGAGAGTTGGAGTGGGCCTGTTTGTTGCTCTGCACTTGAATTGGATTGAGCTACTAGAGAGCTGAACGAGAATTCAGATTTGACGAACTTCACATGGCGAGAAGTGTAAATCTTTCCTGTTTTGGGGTCGAGACACAAATACGCATGTTGATCAGCCGAGTAACCTACAAAAACACACATAGCAGACTTTGGCGCAAGTTTATGATTAGCATATGGTTTAATCCAGGGAAAACACAAACATCCAAAACATTTTAACTTATGATAATCCGGGCTAATGTTGAGCAATTTGGAATAGGGTGATTCGTATCCAAGAATTGGAGTTGGGAGGCGATTTATGAGGTAGGCTGCGGTGGTCATGGCGTGAGGCCAATAGGTGAGGGGCAATCCCGAGTGATGGAGGAGAGAGAGACTGGTTTCGGCGATGTGACGATTCCGGCGTTCTGAAATTTCGTTGTGCTCGGGTGTATGAGGTGGGGTGGTGTGATGACTTATACCATGGTTGCTTAAAAAGGGACGAAGACCAATATATTCGCCACCATTATCTATGTATAAGATTTTTATTTTGTGGTGGTAGAAATTTTAAGTAAGCGATTTAAATTTTGGGAATATGGTTTGCACATCAGATTTGTGTTTCATTGGATAGAGCCAGATATAGCGAGTAAAATGATCAACAAACATGCAATAGTAGCGAAGACCATCAATGGATAAAATAGGAGAAGTCCATACATCCGAAAAAATTATTTCCAATGGATAAGAGGATTTTAGAGTGGATTCATGAAAAGGAAGCTTGTGACTTTTGCTAATTTGGCATGAGTTGCAATCTGATTGCTGGAATTTATTTGAGCCCAAAGAAAAATGTTGTTGAATGAATTTGAAGATTGAAGATGAAGGATGCCCAAGCCTATGGTGCCATGATGCAGAGGATTCCGTACGGACGGTGTGGACGGATGGTGAGGTGGCGGGCCAGAGATAAAGTCCATCCACACATGGGCCTTTATGGGTTGTTTGGTCCGTCTGCAAGTCCTTCACATAAAAAGAGTTTGGCAGGAAAACAACAGCAGAGTCAGTTTGTTTGGTAAGTTTAGAGACAGAAATGATTTTTTGTTTCATGGAAGGAACGCACAAGGCATTAGACAAGGATAAATCATTAAGTAAAAGTGTTCCAGAATGAGAGATGTTTAAACCTGAACCGTTACCCACAAACAGCGAGTCGGGGCCAGTGTACCGATGATGAAGCGCCAGGTTTGCAAGATCATTGGTTACGTGATGCGTTGCTCCACTGTCAACCAAAAAACCAGTCTGAGATGGGCCAGCAGCTGCAGTATTGGCCTGAGCTTGTCCAGTGTAAGCCGGAGGATCCCGAGGGGGCGGCGGGACACCGGGGTGTTGCTGTCTGAAGATGTGGCACTGAGATAGAACATGCCCTTTGACATTGCACCACTGACATCGGTCGAGAAACGGTTTTGGAGGGTTGCGATAGCCAGTGCGCTGATTAGACTGTGCAGAGAATTGCCCTGACCGAGACCTGTTGTTGGAGTTAGGCCGAGCCTGAGCATTCAAGGCTGTAATTGGAGCAGGATTCTGTCTCTGAGCAGCAACGATGGAGAGTTACTGGATGAGAAGCTTCTCGAGGAGGTCATCAAAGGTAATTGGGGTGTCCCTTGCATTCACGCCGTCAATGACGGCTCTGTAGCCGTCGTCGAGACCGCGCAAGACATGGTCAGTCAGGTCTTCAACAGAGACAGGAGATCCAAGTGATGCAAGAAGATCTGTTGTTTGCTTCAGGGAATGCATATAGGTTGTGATGGATTGTGTACCTTTGGAAGCCGTACGGAGACGCTCCTTTAGTTGCTTGAGATGACTGCGGAATGCCTTGGCATAGGTGCTCTTGAGAAGGGTCCAAAGATCATGCGAGGTCTTTGTCTGAGACACCAGGGAGGCCACTTCATTGGAGAGGGTGGTGAGGAGGGCGCCATAGATGAGGCGGTCCTGTCGACGCCATGTCTGATAAGCAGGATTTGGGGTCGTCACTGGAGACGATGCAGTGGTGGAGATCGATTCCGACGGCGCGGGGAAAGATCCATCCGGATATTTGAGGAGATCATAGCCATCAAGTAGAGCTTCAACTTGGAGTTTCCAATTAAGATAATTGGTGGGAAGAAGCTTGGTGACATTGATAAGAGTGATGCAGGCAAAGGGTTTGGATGGCTCATAGGGGTTGGAAATGAAGGAGGTGCTGTCGTTGGCCATTGGAGGCAAGGATGAGAGTTAGGGTGAGGAACGGCGTCCTTAATTAGAGAGAGAGAGGGCAGGATCGTTTTTGCTCTGATACCATATGGAAAGATAAGATTGTGAATAACTTGATAATTTGTTATTAGTTTGTAGCAGTATATATATACAACTTAACAAACCTAATTTTGGAGTAAATCAAGCTAACAAACTCCTACTGATTCTCCACTAATTAAGCGCTAAACTTTTGCCTAAAGAATGGGTCAACAACAGATTTACAAAACTGAATAATTAAAATAATTAAAGTCTAATTATTATTATTGATACTTAGATCTGTAAATCATTGAACCATTCAATTTGTAGCAACCACAAATCAATGTGAAAAAGAAAAAAAAAATCAGCATAATCAATCAGAAAAATATATATAATTTTTCCAGAAACTAGTCAAAAAAGCTTTAACTGAAAACTGCATAGATGAAAAATCGAGGAGGGGGAGAACCAGAAAACAGAGGTTGAATCTCCAATAGCATGTTTCATTGTCGCCACCTTCTAAGAGCACTTCCCAGCCTTGATTCTTTGTTCCCATTTCTGGGTTTCTTAGAATAGGGAAAGAACCTAATTGTTTTTAATAAAAAATTAATTAAAAAACCATGATTCAGACTATGACTCAAATAAAAGGGGCCACCTTAATTGACACATAGATCATTTAACAAACACAAGCAATTCCGCAATGAAAGTGGATGTAAACTCACGTTTTGGCCAACAATGATAATGTTTTAATATTTAAAGGATTAAGTTAGAAAAAAAATAAAGAATCAATATAAAACTTTAAATTAAAATAAAAAATCGACATATTTACAATAAATTTGTATTCGGATATATAGCCTACAATTACAGCAATGTACTGCTCACTTTCTGTTATATTGTGCCTACAAAATAAGAATAAAATAAGAATAAGAAATCTCCTATATTCAGTATCCTATTTTATAGATAACTTTTTAGTAAATATTTCGGTACCAAAAAAAAGCTGGGTACTAATACCCATCCATGAAAAGGACAAAAATAATATCAATAAAATAAAAAAATTATAATTCAAACGTAAATTATAAATATCAAAACAAAATAAAAACTATAAAACAAACTCTAAATAAAAGAATAAATTGAAATTTTGTGTAAAATAAGTAAAACAATAGAAGAAATTGATAAAAATATAATTTTATTATTAGGAATGAAAAAAGAAAAGAAGAAGAAACTAGGAATGAAATTAAATAGTTTACACAAACATTAGAATATTATTTAAGCAGAGATCCAAATAACAGAAATAGAGAAAAAATAAAAAGACTCCTTAGAGAAAGTGAAAAATGTGTTTTTTTTATAAATTCTTTAAGGAATTTCCCCTAGACCCTCACATTAACCGGTATGAAATCTAAGAATTTAATTTTACTTCAAACAAAGTTAAAAAAGTGACGTGACGTCAAATGATTGGCCGCTGCGTACTCATACCTAATAAAACTCTCGGGTACCAGAGTTCTCACCTAATTATTTTGACGCAAAAAATATTTATTTTACAGATAACAAAATCCATTAAATTATGCAAAAAAAAAAATTTCTCAATAGCGAAGAATTAGAAGAATTGTGGTCACTGGGCACTTCTGATGTATGTCACATTCCTTTCCACTAGGGACGCATTGAATGGTAACACCCCTCTCTCTCTCTTCTCTCTTTCTTTTTTTTTTCCCTTCTTTCTCTTCTCTTTTTTTTTTGTCAGAATTGTTTGGTTCATTGAAACTGATGGGCAAGGACCAAACCACAATAATACAAGGGCTAGGCCTAACATGAAACAACACAGCGCGCACACACTAACCACAGGAACTATAATAACCAAGTCACAGACTAAAAGAACAAACTATCGAAGCCCTAGTTAGAGAGTTTGCCAAATTAGGGTAAGAGACAAACAAGCTCATCTTGCTTCTGCTAAAGACCACACCGAATTAAGCCACCAACAACCACCAAGCCTGCGCAACAGTTATTGCAATCTAATTCGGATCTACCTACTCCAGCTCAAGAAGATAAGATCAGTCTATGACAACAGCTACCAAGGCATCAATCGATCGACAAGGCAGATTCCAGAACAACACCGATCGACCGAGCAATTACCAGGACACCACTAACAAGCAGATATCGCCACTCCTAATCACCGACACTAACCAGAGGTAGAAAGCATGGCGTCCTTCACAAGTGCTTGTCTCAGACTCACTGGGGGGGTTCCAAAACCAATCCCTAATCAGGGTGTTCTTAGCTCTTAACCAAGCCAAGGTATGAGCTGAAGCATTACCCCCTAGCCACCCAGGTGAAACTACAAGCAGAGAAACTCGATTTCATGAGTAAAATGTCATTCACAATTTGCTCAATCTTACCTCTTTTACACTTGTTTCTATAGGTCTCAATGAGCTCCAAGCAATCACCTTCAAAGATGAGAAATTTCAAGTCCATATTATGAGCAAGAGAGACTGCTTCACGCATCGCCAAAGCCTCTGCCACCAAAGCATTTGGGGCATAGGATTGACAGTTATGACCAAACACCAAGTCTCCTTTACTGTTTCTTGCAATAATGCCTGATGTTGCTCTCCCAGTAGTCAAGCTGAATGTTGAGTCCGAATTGACCTTAATAAACTCACCATGAGGAAGTCTCCATTTACCCTAATTACCCCTGTTAACTCCATGACTAGTTTCCTATTGCCCCTCACCAGTGTGATGAGTCCAATATTCTAGACATTTAACTTGTGAATTTTGGCAAGAGTCAATAGGTCTAGGGTTTTGTTATTAAAACTGGCCTCGTTCCTGCTCTTCCAGATCTCCCAAAGGGTAAAGATAATCTTGGACAGAATAACCTGCTTACCCAATGGGTGAGAAGATGCCTCTGTGATAGTTTTAGTGAGCCAGAGGGTAATGTTATTAACAGTTTCTCTAGAAGGCATTCTAATGACCTGAATCCCAAACTAGATTGGTTCTGTCCACGGGCAAAGTAAGAAGCAATGTTCCACTGTCTCTTCTTCCTTTAAACAGATAGGGCATAGGGGATTTTGAGCAATTTTACGTTTAAATAAATTGTCCCTGAGAGGGAGAGCATTATGAATCACCTTCCATAGAAACATCTTTAACTTTTGGGGCACAATTGCATCCCACAAATCCTTCCCGAGAGAGGGAGGTATACCTGTAGAGGAGGAAGGATTAGAATCCAAACAAGTATTCATCTCTTTACACCTATAATATCCTGATTTGACGGTAAATTCTCCATCTTTCTCTTCTCTCTGGATGTATCCCTTTTGTGGCATGATAAGGCTTGTAGCTCATAGTGTAGACTAGTGGGCTTTTTTTTTGGGGTCAAAGTGTAGACTTGTGGGTTAGCTTCGATCTTGTTGGCCGAAAAAAAAAACAGTTGTTACAGAAAACAAAAAGATAGATTACGTTTAGCATTTACTTAAACTGTGATGGATAGATTAAACAAAAGGCCCATGATTTTCCCCCCTCCCAATTTTAATTTTCCCACCTCCCCACTCCCCAAAATGACAAAAATACCCCTCAGCTTTTCCTAACCTTTTCCCTCCCTTTTCTCTGTGAAATCGTTTGAAACTCCCCCACCTCCCACCTCGTTGCCGCCGCCACCTCCCTCCCCGTTCCCTTTGCCCATCTTCCCTCGTGATATCCACGACATCCTTCTGTCCATCGTCGCTGCCCCTCCCTGTTCCTTCGTCCCCTTTTCGCTCCAAATTGCATATTTTTTTTCTGCAAATTTAGTGTTTTCGGATCCTTATTGCCGGAAACCCCCGACAATACGAATCCAGACGTTCAAATTTTAGTTTTGAAACAATGTACAAACCAGAAACAAGTTACCGATATCATCCGGTAACATGAATCTGGTCGTTTTAAAATCTTAGTTTTAAAAAAATATACAGTCCAAAAACAGGTTTCCGGAATCGCCCGGCAACAAGAAGCCGGCTGTTATAAAATTTAAAAATATCCAGAATCATGTTGCCGGGTTATTCCGGCAACTTGTTTCTGAATCCTTATTTTTCCTAATTCTTACAGAGGCATACTTTGCTTCCTTCCAATTTCTTCCAATCTCCATTCATCTTCATTTCAAACCAAATTTCAATGAAATTAAAAGTTCAAACACAAGGATTGAGTAAAACAATATATTCCAGATCAAACAAAATTAAAAATTCCAGATTGTTACAGAGGCATAAATTGGGTAACATATTCAACATAACAAATTCATAATCAACACCAACCCATTTCTAATCATATTAGGTGACCAAAATCAGTTTACATAGAATTCATGAGCAAACACCTACTTCAGAAAATTCCATAACAAATTATGATGTGTTTATACAAGAATAGGACTCAATCAACAACAATTACATAAGATTTTGTTCTGGTTGGTAAAAATATCGAGTTCCAATCATGCATGAGATGCGCATATACAGTCTCCCATTCCCTAGCTTTGTCGCTTCTACAAGTTTTCCAAAGTCGATCTAATGGAGGTATTGCAGCTTCGTTCTTGAAATATACCTGGATACATGTCATTTTTTAACAAAATTAGTATTATCATCTATCAAAGCCAATTAAGTGTCAGAAAAATAAATATGACACATAGATGTCATACCTGTACAAAATGTCGCATACTATGTATATATCCAATGCAAATGACGCGGTGGGTATTACGATCTCTTGGTGGTGCATACCGAAGAGGGAAAATTGTGTAACTTTCCCTTAATTCTAAACATATAAAGACACCTTATACTTGTTAGCAATGACATATCCTGCATCTGGTATCCTCATCCACTTGTCAGGCCTGCATCTGCCCACGTTCTCAAGATATAGGGATCGAGTTAGTCCGTCCACGCACTCATCGCCACCAAGCACACCGACATAGTCGTCACGGTTTTGTTGAAGATCTATAATTAAATCCAGCCGGATTAAAGGCCAAGAATCCTCACTCATACCAAGTAAAGTAGCAATGCTGCGATATCCACAATTGCCATCAGCCTGTACATCAATAATGTTCTCGATGTATTTATGAATTTGATGTGAGAATTGATGTATCAATGGCAAGACTGGCGGCAGAGGTGGCGGTGGAGCTGACTTCTTCGATGGAGGAGGAGATGGCGGTGGAGGTGGAGGTGGAGGTGGAGCTAACACTTTAGGTAGAGGTGGATGTGGAGCTGACACTTTAGGTGGAGGTGTCGGGGTACTTGAATTCTTGGATTGAAGAGGAGCTGACCGTTTAGAGGAAGTTGGAGTTGACATGCTATCATGTTGGGATGCAAAAAAGTCATCAACACGTTCCCAATAAGATGGATCACGTCTTGTCGAACTATCTACTGATAATCTCTTTCCTTTATTTGGTGCTCCCTTTGGGTTCACCTTACAAGGGGGTGGGCACATGGAAGTGGTGTCAGGAAATGCTAACTCGCACAATTTCGCCTTCAGTGCTAACTTGCCTGCAACATCAAGCTCCTGGAACCTACGTGCCAATGCTTCTAGCTCAACCTGTATACTTAGTTCTGAACCATGGCCACTGTCGGAGTCACGGGTGTTGTTGAAGCTCAATCCCCTCTAATGAACATGGATTGACTCCAATGGGATTGGGATGTAGTGCATTGTATATCTGGCCAATTCACATGCACAAGGTAGCCTATCAGTGTACCGTAGCACGCATCCATATGCAAAACTATCAATACCAACCGTGTTAACTCAACAAAGCTCATCTATAATGTGGTCTAATGCACTCCTCACCACAAGTCCATTTAACGCTTATAGACTGCAGTATTATAACAATATTGTTCCCTACTAATGATGTGCTCGAATGAAGCCTTCAACTCAGTGTGTTGCAACCTGATCATGTTGTTCATAGCATCCCAACAACTACATAAGTCTCCTCTATTATCAGCTAACAACCTCTTCAACCTCCAGTGTGCAGACTCAGCCCTGTTAAAAATCAAAAACACCAACAAATGTGAGTAATCAAACTTTTACAAGATGCATAAACACCAACAAATACGAGTAATCAAAAGTTGTATACCTGTTGGTTGTTGTGTTTCCAAGGTGCATTACCCGGTCTATCCATGCTGCAACGAACTTTTCATTGTGAGGATTCAGCCAAGTGGTTTTGACATAGTCAACAAAGTTACCGAACGGTGCTGATTCATCCTCAAAATGTGCCAATCGGTGCACGTACACATCCACGTCAGGGGAGTCAATAATGGAATCAAATGCAGTCATGATCAACTCAATTTTCTCCTGTGGATGCACGTAAGTCTTGCACTTGGCCCTGACATTCTAGCGGATATGGAATTGGCACAGCAGGTTAGATGACGTGGGAAAAACTTTAGCCACTGCGTTCATCAATGCAAGATCTCGGTCAGTCACTATCACTTTTGGCAAGGCATCCTCTCTTAATAACATACTCTTCAACTTCTCAAGCACCCATATGTTATCAATTTTCTCAGACTCCACAAAAGCAAACTCAACAGTGAACATCATCTCAGTTGAGGTAACACCGACAACCTCAAGTAGTGGCATCTTATATATGTTAGTCTTGTAAGTGGAATCAATCAACAAAACAGTGCTAAACAAATTTAGAAGTGTGATGGCTTCTGGATGTGCTCAACATATATCTCTCACAACATCAACACCATCCGCCTTTCTGTGCCAGTGGACATAATGATCGCGATGCATTAGGTTCATCAAGTGTTACAGCTCAGTTCTGTCCTCTCTAAGATTTGACCGAATCTTTTGACGTGCATTGTAAATCTGTCTAATTGTAGTGTGGTTGTCTGGGTTGTTCTATTGCAATGATAGTAAGGCGCTTCTCGGCTTGATCATATTCTTTGTCATGTCACCCAGAAAAGACTTCTCTTCGGAAGTAAGCCGACCAACATATGGATGGCCTTCGAAGCTTTTGATCAGCTCGTGATTGTGAGTCCTGCACATTACCTTCAAAACCCACCCTCCAACACCTTTCACCAGGTTTCCTTTCAGTCTGAATGGGCACTGACTTTTTCTAGCACCAGTCGCCTTCAATCCCGTCTTGTAAGTTTATACTTGCCATTTTTTTCACAACTCAGCATCACAAATGTCTTGCCACTTGATGGCCCATTGTCTGATCTTGAAATAACAAGCATGCATCCAATAGATTTACCAACAGCACGTGTCCATGCCAATAGGTCATCTCGGGTAGAAAAGACCTGAAAACGCAAAAAATATTGATTTGACAACTCATCCAACAGTAACAAACTACAAAACTAATCAACAAAAGAGTAAGTACCGTCGTAGTAGTGAATGCCCTAGTACAATCCTGTGTAAGTTCCATTGCGGTACAATCTGCGTCCTGTAATGTGTCATCCACTGCAGTACAATTCACGACTTCAGTTACATCCATATCAGTACAATCTGTGGCCTCTGTAATATCTATTGCACTAGGCATTGGGGTGTCGGGAAAATTGTCTTCCATGGTACTCTATCTGCAACACACACAAAAATCTATCAAAATCAAAACTGACTTAAATCCGAAAACTAGATTCCGGAACGTATCGGTAATATGAATCCAGAAGTTTTGAAAAGCATTAACGTCTGGAATCTTGTTATCGGGTACTTCCGGAAACAAGAATTTGGTAATTTTTAACTACCGGATTCATGTTGCCGGAAGTATCCGGAAACAAGATTTCGGAAAGTTTGAAATCGCAGGAAAAAAAGACGATAGACGGACCTGTATTGACGGCCAGCAGTGGCTGTGATGCCCGCAGCGGCTGCGAAGGGACAATGCGACGGTGAGGTTGAAGTTGGGAGAGAGATGCAGTGGGAGAGTGGATCGCCTGAGAGAGTGGGAGGGGTTGTGGGAGGGGCGAGTTCTGGCTGTGAGTGGGGGGAGGGGAGGTGAGGTTGGGAAAAGGGAAGAAAAAGAGGAAGTGGAGAGAAAAAGAGGAGGGGCAATTTTGTCTTTTCAAATAAAAGGGGAGGTGGGAAAATTAAGTGGGGTGGGGAAATAAAACCCCTAAACAAAAAGATATTGTCAAAAAAAAAAGATTAAACTTTGACCCAAAAAAAAAGATTAAACAATAAAAGGTTGACAAAAAAATATTAAACAAAAAGATAGATTACGCTTAGCATTTGCTTAAACTGTGATGGATAGATTAAACGAAAACATATTGTCAAAAAAAAGTTTAAACAAAAAAAGGTTGACAAAAAAAGATTAAATAAAAAGATAGATTACGCTTAGCATTTGCTTAAACTGTACGAAAACATATTGTCAAAAAAAAGTTTAAACAAAAAAAGGTTGACAAAAAAAGATTAAACAAAAAGATTGATTACGCTTGGATAGATTAATTAAACAAAAAAAGGTTGACAAAAAAAGATTAAACAAAAAGATAGATTAAGCTTGGCATTTGCTTAAACTGTGATGGATAGATTATAACCTACTTTTGTCCCAATCAATTAAAAGTAGGAAACAAATTTAAAGTAGTAACATTATCACCCTTCCTGATTGAATACGAGAGTTAACAAACGGAGATTTTGTGGGCTTTCTACGACCCTTCATAGAAGGTGAATAAAACTTACTCACTTTGATACTAAAGCTAGATATTTATTAATGAAAATTAATTATCAAAAAAAAAAAAAAACAAACGGAGATTTTGCGGTATTTGAAGACCTGCTAGCTAAAAGACTCTTGGCAGAACGTGAAAATAATCAAAATATATTACTCCCTTCGTTTGCAATATTTCTCAACATGCATGTCTCAAATTTTTTGTTATTTTAAAATATCAAAATAATATTAATTATTTTTTAATAATAATACTCTCGTTCAAGTAGGAGTGATTACAACTTATTACTGTAGTAAGTTGATTATAAATAGAAATATAACGGTGTATTTTAATCTTAACACATTATTTTACCATAGAAATTAGCATAACTTATCATTTTTATGAGAAATATGTATTTCCTCAAACAATGCCTCTGTTCCAATATATATGTCACATTTACTAAAAATTAAATATTGTCTCAAAATATATGTCATTGTCTATTTTCAATGTAATATTAAATACTTTCTGCCAATTTTATCCCTAATATTAAATAGTTTTCGCCAATGTCACGTAATATTAAATGCTTTCTGCCAAGGTTAATTTGATAAAATTTTTGTTCTCTTTCTTTCGTTTATTGATTTTTCTTAAACTGTGTGATTTAGCCAAATATGACATATATAATGGGACGAAGAGAGTAATATGGAAGGAAAAAAATATTTTTTAAAGTTCTTTCTTAGTTTATTTTTGAGGTCCCAAAACTTTTCAGATTTGGGGGAACTCAAAAAATGAATGTAAGTTTTTGCCATATTGCTAATAAATCATTAGTCATAAGTTCTTCCTTGCTTGCCCTTCTTTTCCCTCCCCTCCAAACTCCTAAACAAACTCTTAGGTAAATGAGTTAGTCATACAACTTTGACTTAGGATTTTTTAGGCAAACAATTTTATTAAGTGACTATTAAATAAATGTTTATCATATGTGCACTACTATATAAGTTTTTTTTTCCAAGCAAAATTGGCATGAAAAAGCATCACTATAGAGAGGGAGATCCCAACTATGTTGGCACCTACAACTCTAACAACCATTTGTAGCACACCAAAAATATTTTAAAAATAGAAAAGAGTACATCGATACGTGGGAGAACAAGGCCAAAGCCCAAAAAGAAACTTTCTAAACATATAAAAAGGAAGATCATGCATGTTACGGTGAAAGTCTTCCTTTAGGAAACTAGGAACTAAGTCCCACCAAGAATAACATTGAGAAGTTACCCCCATGGCTGCTAGCTTATCCGCACAAGTGTTTCCATCTCTATAAATATAGGAGACTATAAAAGTCAAACTTTTATTAAGATGAATACAATTTTTCCATCTAATCCTAAGGCGCCAAGGGATAATTGAGGTGAATAGTTGTCACAAGAAATGGGGGGATTTGAATTGTGACCTGTTAAAAATCCTGCACTTAAAACAATTTAACTTACTCTCAAGACTATTCTTAGAGTTGAGTAAGTTAGTTATGCAGCAAACAAACTTACTCAAGTTACTGAATTAATGATGCAAGGTGTTATGTAAATAACAGAACCATATGAACTGATTTTAGCATTCTGTAAAATATGATTCTGCAGCCTTTACAATAAACAGATTCTTTGATTTTAAGTGAAGTGTGTGAATTGTCACAAGTGATATAATAAAGATGAGTAAAGAGAAATAGCACAAGATGTATAGTGGTTCGCCCCAAATCTTGGGCTACATCCGCTCCTCACTCCCAGTGAGTATTTCCACTATTTCCCAAATAGTTACAGTACTTGTGACCACACCTTAGCCTTACAAAAGTGTTATTTTGTTCAGCCTCTTCAAGCTGTTTACACACAAAAACTTACTCCAATTCATGACCTATCCTCCTTAGAATAACTCCTCACCAACACTCGCCAATCTAGGTAGCTTGATAGGATTCAACTAAGATCAAACAGATACAAGGATAAAGTGTTTTGGGGTGCTTGGGCTTGATTACACAGATGAAAAATATAATCTAAGACATTGTGTTTATGAGCAAAGAAGTATACTAAAATATCCCCACCCCACACAAATTCTGCAGAGTGTACTTTGAGTAAGTTGAGAGGCAGTTGGTTTGGTAATTTGAATTGATGCAATAGTTATTTTTGCTTTCTCAATCTTTGCAGTCTTCAACTTCTGATATATATAGACTTGATTTTATCAATAAAGCCGTTTCAGAGCCGATGGAAGACCTTGGAAAGGTTTTGTGTAGAGTCATGAGTGATTCTACAAAAAGCATATTTGTTTTCTACCTACTGTCAGTCCTGTCACCTGTCACTTCTGCTTTTAGAACATTATCTTACTGAACCTCCTCATTTGCAGCAGTAGCAGCAACTTCCTCTTGCAATCAGTGAATATTCTTCAATAAATGACTTGGTGTGCTATTAAATGTAATCACTTGATGCATTTAATTTGTCCCTCTGTTGTTGAATCTGTTTGTGCAGCACACGAGAGTAAGTTTGGCAAACTTACTCACACTGAGTAAGCTTTACAAACATTTACTTTAACCACTCCAGCTTGCATTCTTCTAAATTCTTCTAGACTTTGTAACATGTAACCAGCCATATTGCTGCCCCTTAATGCCTTCATAATTCACTCAGATTCTCATGGTTAATCTCCATTATCTTCTTGCTTGACATGTTCCTTTGTTTCTTTCTTTGCTAAAACTTACTCAATTTGGAATGTTAGAATAACAAATGAGCAGATTAACTTAAGCATCTTTTCACAGAGTTTGTTTATCATTAAAACTGAAATTTGAGAGTTTGTTTCAACAATAAGATCTATAGAAGAAAAGGATTGGACTACTAAAGATGAGTCGCATTCCAACCAAAGCTTGTTCCAACCCTTTTGAGAAGAAATTTCAATAGCCATCATTACCGACATGACCTCTGCGTGAAAAGCAAAATGGGTGCCAAAATAAGAGGCAAAACAACCAAGGATAGTTGATCTACTATCTCCAAAGATGCCCCCACCACCAGCTGGACCCAGAGAGCCCCGAGCAGGACTGTCAGTGTTACACTTAATCCAACCACAATTAGTCACTACTATATAAGTTATTTTAATAATTAAAGAGAAAATGTGATTAAACTATTTTTATATAAGGTGATTCAAATATTCTTTTCATCTCAGACTCATCCTAAATTTTCAATTATTTGAATAAAAAAAATAAAAAGTCAAGGGATTCTTTTTTATTTATAAACCACCGTAACTAAGGTCTTTGGCTCCCCCGTGGCACCCTAAGTTATCGCCATAAGCTTTCACCCTTTGGATCGGTATGAGACTAATCTCACCATGTTCACCTCACTAGAGGTTGAGGCGCTTACCACCTCAACCAACCCAATGTTGGAAAATTCAAGGGGTTTTAACAGAAATAGACAATAAGACTTGGTTTAACATAATTAAAAGATAGTTTGTGGTTAACTTAAAGGAAGAATGATTTTTTTTTTGACTGGTAAAGGAAGAATGATTATGAAACTAAAATCACACGTTTGTCACATTAAAGAGACCATAAATATAATTAACACTGAATAAATGTATTCTTATGAATGGGGAACATTGAATCAGTATTAAACATTACTCCCTCCTTTGGACTAAATACATAGAATCTTTTCATATCAAAAAACAAATATATAGAATCTTTTGTTTATATTAGATAACAGAAGTAGTATATAGTTACATGAATTCCATTAATTGCTCATTTTATTTTTTCCCTTTAGTTTCAAAATCAAACCACTAATCCCAACTTTACACCAAAAGGTAGCCAGATTAGTGTGAGAATCATGGCCCTTATTAAAAGGTTAGTGGTGGATCCACTCACAGTGGATTGAGGGCAATTGACCCCACAAAATAAAAAATTTTATACTTGAACATTTTTTGTAATTTTTTTTGTCCCCATAAAAAAATAGGTATTGCCCTCATTAGATAATATTTTTTAAATTAATGTAGAAAGTTATAAGAGACAAAAGAGAGAACAAATTGATACTAATTTTATCCTTTTATCATTATAACTTTTACCGCTCCTCTAACACTAAGCACAAACAATGACACAAAAAATATCATATTTCAAAAAGGAAACATTGTACCAAACAGAGAAAGAAAGAAATTAAGAGATTCGGAAACCCCAAATGATTTTCTTGGTGATTTTCGATCAAGACCAAGAGGCAAGAATGTGAGACCAATAAGGATCGCATGAAAGATGAATGGTTGACTGTTTGGTCACATACCTAGTGAGAGATATTTTTAATAGTGTTATTCATGAAAAAATTATATAATATTTTCAAAATATGAAAATGAGTAGAGAAAAATTGTAATTTATAAAAGCTTAGGTGTTTTACGTTTTTATTTATATTTTGAAAAAATTATAATATTTTTTTTTTGTGAAAATATTATAGACTATTTTCTTATTTTCAAGAGCCACCACTATTAAGTGGGTGGCATAAATTTACTATTGGACCACCATTCAACTATATGGAAGAACTGGAACAAAGAGAGTGGGGGACCAACCTCAACAACGAGAAGCCAAAAGCATATAATACCCATGGAGAGGTTCCGCAGCACATACGTGCGTAATGTGCCTAGGATCCATGGCCTACAACTTTTACTTAATATTCCATGTCCATTTTCATTGAATGTCATTGCCAAGAATCTGAAATCTAGAAAGTATTTCTTTGAATTTCGAATTGGGTATTTTGGACTAATCTCAGATCCAAGACTGGACATAAGAAGCGTGAAGTTCACAAGACTAGACATTTGCTGGTGTATAAGTGGCACAATAACAGGTGGTTAAACAAAAGAGTAATGATAAGAACTAATATTGTTTGTGTTGTTGTGGGCGCCTCCTCAGCTAGATGGTATTTGGCGATGACGTCAAGTGCATCTCCGATGGTGGTGATGATGATGACTCCTATGGTGATGGTAAGTGGAGAGAAGGGGTTACTTGCAGTGGAGGTTTCGCCAGGGTAACAATATATTATGGGTGTTAGTGACGTACCTTTTCCACCTGGGGCGTGTGATATTTATGTGGGGTATAGGTGTCTATGTCAGTGCTTGGTCAGGGGGATATTCTCTGGTGATTGTGAGGGGAAGTCATATCAGAGGATGGTCGATGCGTGGGGCGTGACTAAAGAGGTTCTTCCCCTTCTAGCCTTGCCTCCTGGCTCTGGTATGGGAGAATTCGACTAGGATCAGCGATTGTATGTCCAATCCCCAAAACATATACCATCTTAGAATTTATATTTGAGCCTGAGTCAATCCCAAAAGATAGCTTGGTGAGAGTTGCCCTCACTTATAATCACTATTATGACTATATCACTAATCAATATGGAATCTCCAATAATATTTTGCTCATTATGATTTCAGTTAATAGAACTCCTATATGCATGTGTTAGCAAATTCCATATTGGGGTATGGGATCCTTTCTCGCCTCTTCGACACGCAGAAAAAGAAAAGAGTGGAGAAAGAGATGTAAGAGAGACGAGGGAGAAGACATGAATGAAATAGAGGGAATTAAGTGAGAGATTGAGACGATGGAGAGAGTTAGAAAGAGGATGGGCTCGAGAGGATCCATATCTCCTATTAGGAGGTTTTAAGTGAGATGGGTTAAAAGGGATAGTTTAGTTTTAGTTACAAGAGAATTAAAGAGTAACAAATTTAGTTACAACAAAGTGAAAGGTTCGATCTGTTTGACAAAAATAAGCTATGAGCTAGCTAGTAGATGATAAACTGGCTTATAGTTGATAGCTTATAGCTGAAAAACTAGTGGATTAAAATTAAAGTGTTTGGTAAAATTGACTGTAGAATTAACTGATAAATATAAAACGACATATTTATTTAATTTATATATATATATATATATTATTTATTTATTTATTTATTTAAAAATGACTAATATTTTTAATATTTGAATTTATTTCAAACCATTTATCAACTTAAAATTTAGAACATTAAATTTTTTAATATCGATTGTTATTTTTTAAATTAAAATTAGATAACATATATAATATGACATATTTATAATTTTTAACATAAATTTTATTTTGGTGTTATAAATAACAAATTATTTTACGTTAAGCGATTATAAAAGAAGAATAAAATCAAAATAATAAGGTAAAGGTGGGAGAAAATATAATAACCTATAAGCTCAAATGTTATTTAAAGCAAAATCTCAAGAAAAGTTATAAGCTACTCAGATAAACTAGTTTTATTGGCTTATCAAACAAAGCAAAAGAAGTGTAAGAGGGAAATAAAAGAGGGAAGAGAGGAGAAAACGAACATCTCTAACCGCCTTTTCAAAAACAAAGAACGAAATAACAAAAATGTTATTCTATTAAAGCGAGATAGACTTGGCTCTTGAATATTCGGTGCAAAAAAGAGTTTCTTCTGTATTTATTTTCATTCTGTAATAAAAATTTATCAATTTTGTTTGTGATTCTAATCAAAATCTGACAACATGCATGCCACCGGTGTCATCATTGATCATGAAAATAATATAACATGTAAATTATGAAATATTGTGAACCATCATTCTGTTATCAAGTACTTGGCTAAGCTTTACTTAAATTAGAGGTGAAAATATACTGGGTCACATAAGGCTTTGCTTGAATAGGTCTGGTTTGTTCAAAAATTCAAATTCAAAGTCTAACCTGTTACCTGTCATAGGTTTTTTTAAGTCTGGTCTAACTTTTTTGAAAGTTTGATATGGTCGATTAGTCTATTTAAAGACATGTCATCCGACTTATCTCTAAGTAGATAGTTAAAGGAATAATAGGCCAATAAGAATAAATTTTATGCATGATAAATTATAAATTACAAAAATTAAACCAATACTACTTGAGGGCATGAGCTTTCTAGGATTGAGACTGTCATTTTTATTTGATATCGGTGTTTTTTAATATCTAATCTAATCTTTTTAAAGTGTGACATGATATAAATCCCTTTAAAAACATATTTTGTAATAAGGCTTTTTTTTTACTCATTGTAATATGGCTGTTAAATAGACCATAAGTTTATCAATAAATAAATTTATAGACTTAAGACTTTTATGTAGGCTATCACACTTAAATCCTTAGAAAGGTAAATAAGTATATGACTTTGCATATTATAAAAAATCTTATTATAATATTACAACCAAGAATATTATCATATTATTTAAATAGGTCGTAAGAAGCTTTTTAGATGACCGATAGTCTGACTTTTTTTTTATCTAGTTAGGTTTTTTATTTTTAAAAAAGTTCTAGTCTTTTTTATTTGAAAAAGGGCTTTATTAACCACACCCCCATTTTTAGTAAGATACACCCCCTATCGGGTTTTATTTTTTCCCAAAAATGCCCTGTCCAGAAATTTATTTATGGACGTGATAAACCCAGTCACATTTGATACAACCCCCATTTACGACCTATGCAAATATATTTACGGATGGTGTCTTTGGAAATATATTTACGGAAGGCGCATCCGTAAATATAATTACGGAAGTTGAACAAATCTGTTTTTCTTTGCTAACACCCCACTGATGTGTCAGTGCTAACCAGTGCTAGCCTGTAAATGAATAGAAGTCGGTAAATGAATGGATGGAATCACACCGATACTTTGAACAGTTGGAATCGCACCAAAACATGTATAAATGGAAGTCAACTGTGACACCACAACATCATAATTCAACCATCTTCCTTCTTTCACTCACTCACCTTCATTATAAACACGAGTTCTAGGCTTGTTGTTTTGCATCATACAATGGTCAAATTACAACAACTGATAAAGGGATCACATTCAAATATGATGTCCCTAAAATATTTAGGGTAAACGAAGACATCACATTTGATAGCGGATATCCACTATCGAAGCCCTATATCTATGGGACATGGATGTGTTGAATATGGAGCTCTCAAACTTGAAGATGATAGCAACGTAGAAAAGATGTTCTCCGTCTTCGCCGAATATGCTAGCCTCAGGCCGATCAAGCTATATGCAGATTTGGTCAGATCCAACAAGGAGATTATCGCTTGCTTGAAAAAACCAAAGTCTGTCGACGAAATCATCGCCAGTTTGACTGAACCACTACCATCAACCAGTTCTACTAAACATACCATCATCAACTTGACACTACCATGATCTATATTTTCAAGTTTGTTGTTTTTTAAAAATGTTTAAGTATGCTTTTGTTTTTAGTTTCCTGTATTTAAATATGTTTAAGTATGCTTTATTTTTAAATTTATAGTATTTTAAATATTTTTAATGTTGAAAGTGGTTTAGGTATGCGTACATAAGGCAAAAATACAGACCCAAAATACAATAAGCCAATAATAACTGATCCAAAATACAATATGCCAACTATAACTGATCCAAAATACAACATCATAAATATATACAAAAAATATATACATTGGTGTAAAAATATGCCAACAATATGGACGTTAATGCATCTGTGCTAATCCTGCCCTCCTCCTCCTTCTCCTCTGATAAGGCACGGGCATCCCTACCTCACGTATCATAGCCTTAAGTGCTGACCAAGCAGGGGTCCCCTCTTGCAACTCCCCTTTGTCCAGTATACCCTGCAGGCCGTCTCGGACCAATGCGAGCTTTGCCAACAAATAATAACTTAACATATTAAATAAACATTAAAAAAATTTATTTACTTAGCAAAGTTATATAAATTATTATTGATTTACCTAATAAAGATGAATAGAACTGGTGGAGGCAAAGTTGTCTTGTTGTGCCTCTGATTTGGATGCATGTGCAGTATGAGTAGCATCTGCAGCATGACCATATGACTATGCCATGGCCTCAGCAGTCGCAACCTAGGGTGGGTCCCTCTTAACCGGTGGTAAAAGGTACAGATGAGAGACTCGCACGTACCAGCGAAAAGACTCTGTTAAAGAGTCACATGGCTGGGTGACACGCTCAGACCTAATGGCCACGTTCACCATGTGCTTTCCCCATGCAAGGTCTACGGCATCCATCTCCTCCGGGGACGTCACTAGTTGTGCAAACTTCACAGGACCCCGAGGATGCTCTGATGTACCTGAACTGTCACAAAACCCACTTTAGGAGGTGTGAGTGCATTATCCTGTCGCACCGGACCCACTCAGAGAACCAGGAGATCTCATGAAATGGACGGTGCTGTGATGGTCGTCGTATGGAGACCAACACACGTCATCAAGAGCCAGCCAGTCAAGAGCAGTCTGGTACGACCTCACATCTTCACTCTGTGACACCTTTAACCCTATTTCATATTTATTATAAGGAATAACTATAAACGTATTCATCCCAAAATAATTAAATGGAAATACAATGGTTTTTCAGAAACTTTCGCAACGAGTTAAGAGCACCATGTTTCACTTCAAGTTATCATCTCAAATAAAATGGAAAATGATTCTTTCAAATAGTTTACATATACTTGCGGAAAATTAAATAAAATAAGGTAAAACCCTAAAAGCCCGTGTCACATAGTTCAGAGCTTACAAATCCCAAACTTAAAATTTAATGACACAACATCAAGTTTCAAATCCAAAATAAAGGACTCCAAGTAAATAACGAAAAGTAAGTCTTCATACTACCCACTCATTTTAGCATTTGAAGCCTCTGTCACAAATTTAAGAATAAATAGAAAACACAAACAAAAGGGTGAGTCTATTGTAGCAGTGTTGTATTGGTATTAGGGAAAATTAATGAATACAAACATATATAAATATACATATATACAAGCACAACTACAATAACTCGTCAATCATAGAGTCAAGTATCCTTATCAAGGACAGTGCAAATCACTACGTCAATCACTTCGTATGCATGTGGATCAATCTACTACTCCTGGAAGTTTGATTAGGAGGACATGTTGTTGCGCACTCTCGACTAATCTCAATAATGTCCGGTGACGGTCATGGTAGCTAAGTCTAATAACTGACCCCTAGCTCAAGGCGCGAAACTCAAACCATTGGGGACCACATAATCAGGCTTCGCACCCCCAAGGCCAAGATATTGCCACGCAATCTCACTCATATTGACCTTTACTTTTTATTTCAACGGTACTCCCCCATTCTAATCAAGGTTAATATGACAAACAACATACAAGGTTGGGTTTCCATCAAACTCCACCTATCATAGGTCTGAAGTGAATAGTTGTCACAAGAAGGGGGTTTGAATTGTGACCTATTTAAAAATCCTGCACTTAATACAATTTAACTTGCTCTCAAGACTATTCTTGGAGTAGAGTAAGTTAGTAATACAGCAGATAAACCTACTTAAGTTACTGAATAGATGATGCAAAGAGTTTAGTAATTAACATGCTGATAAACAGAAGCATGTGCAATGATTAAAGCATTTTATAACTTATGATTCTGCTACCTTTTAATTTAAATCAGGTTCCTTGATTTTAAGTGCATTGTGTGAAGTGTCACAAGTGATATAATAGAGATGAGTAAAGAGAAATTACAAAGATGTATAGTGATTCACCCCAAACCTTGGGCTACATCCACTCCTCACTTCTAGTGAGTATTTCCACTATTTCGCAAATAGTTACAACACTTATGACCACACTTTGGCCTTACAATAGTAGTCTTTGCTTCAGCCTCTTCAAGTTGTTCCCACTCAGAAACTTACACCCAGTTTTTGACCTATCCATCTTAGAAGAACTCCTCACCAACACTCACAACCTAGGTAGCTTAATAGGATTCAACTAAGAACAAACAGATAAAAGGATAAAGGGTTTTTGGGGTGTTTGGGCTTGATTACACAGAAGAAAATACAATCTAAGGCATTGCGTTTACAAGCAATGAAGTACACTAAAAGATCCCACACAAATTCTGCAGAGTGTACTTGAGTAGGTTGAGAGGTAGTTGGTTTCACGATTTTAACTCAATGCAACAGTTAATGCAAGCTATCTCAATCTTTCCAGTCTTCCCTTTCTGAAATATATAGACCTGATTTACCAAAATAGCCGTTGCAGAGCCGTTGGGAGACTTTCAGAAAGTTATGTGCAGTGACAAGAGTGGTATTGCATAAAGTAAAAGTACTTTTGTACTTGCTGTCAGTCTTGTCACTCTGTCACTTCTTGTTTTGCAACCTTTTCTTGCTGAACCTTCTCATTTGCAGCAGTAGCAGAAACTTCTTTTTGCAATCAGTGAATGTTCTTCTCATAAATGACTTGGTGTGCTGATTAATGCAAGCACTTGATGCATTTAATTTGTCTTTCTGTTATTGAACCTGTTTTTGCACACGAGAGTAGGTTTGTCAAACTTACTCATCCTGAGTAAGTTTACAAACTTTTACTTAATCACTGAAGCTTGAATTTTCTTGTTCTTTTAATATCTTCTAAGCTTTATGACATGTTCTTTTCTTCTTTCCTGGAAGCCTTGGATAGAATCTTCGTTGCATTTGCCAAGAATTCTTTTGTTTCTTTCTTTGCTAAAACTTACTCAATTTAGGTAGTTAGAATAACAAATGATCAGATTAACTTAAACATCTTTTCAGTGAGTTTGTTTTTCATCAAAACTAAAATGAGAGAGTTTATTTCAACAATCTCCCCTTTTTTGATGATGACAAACTCTAGATAGAGCATTAAGTTTATCTGACTTTATAATAGACATTAATTTTATGAATTTGCAATTGAGAGCAAGATCATGTATTTAATAAAAAATCAGAGTGGCAGAATAGAAGCAACAGGTAGTTCATTGAAATTTTAAGGATCTTACATCATCTTGAATTACATTTGAATTACATAATAATTCAACAAAAATAGTACAACCAAAATGATAATTAAAGAACAGGAATAGCAACAAAAAGTTAACAAAAGATCACATTATCCTACTATCCTAAAGTAGCTAACTTAATCTCACTTCTCCCCCTTTTGTCACCATCAAATTCAGAGGGCAGAAGTTCACATTAGGATGCTACTCTTCAGGAGATGAGGATCCAGATGAGTCAAATTCTGCAGGTGTGGGAACGTCTGGTCCATGTTGAGGAAATACAAAATTGGGAGGGTTCAGCCTTGGATCTATGTGCTGCAAGGTCCAATTTGAGCGAGTCCAATTTCTCTCAGCTTCCCTTCTTTGTTCTTGTTGAATGTAGGAAAGTCCCAGTAAAACCTTCTTGATTTCCTTTGAATTTCTCTTCACTTTCTGCTCCATTTTGTTCATCCATGCGGTTGGTGGATTCTGCACTTGTTCCACAGAGCGCCTGCTTGGTCGGCTTTGGGTGTACATTGGATGAGAGGGTTGGTCACCAATATTTTTGAATAGAGAACCCAAGGAACTGAGATGATTGGACATCTCAGGCAGAGGTAGGAATGAGGGATCTGAGCTGACTGGAAATTATTGGGCAGGAAGAGTCGAATATAGGTGGTGGAGACAAAATTTTATATAAGTTTGCTGAACTGGAGGTACCTTCTTTGTGAAAGGATTGGAACAGATTTTTAATAAGATCCTCCTGAGCTTTTTGAGATGGTTCAGAAATAGGAGGTTGCAGAATTGGAGTGGCTTGGATGAGTTGAGTTAGAGAAATTGAAGTAATCTCCTCATCAGCTTTACCCTTTTCAGGAGATGGTGAAGATTGTTGTTGTTCATCAATATCTATGTCAGCAGCCTCAGAGAAGGGGAGGAATGGGTTTGTCCATCTTGAATTTCTTCTACCTGCTCCCCTGAGCCAGTACCTCAGGGCCTTTTGGTTGCTTCTCATGAGTTTTTCCTTGTCCTGTACTTGCTCCCCCTGAGCAATAGTCTCCTCATCTTGCTCTTGCTCTCCATGAGCAATTACTTCCTCATCTTGCTCTTAGTCCTTTTGAGCAGTTGCTTTATCATGAGATTGGTTCATGATCGTTAAGTCAGTTGAATGCTCCTTTTAAGCATCTTTCTCTATGATAAGAGGTTCCTCAGGAGTAAGTTCTTTATGAGTAGGAGTTTTAAGAGTAAGTTCTTCCTGAGCAAGCTCCTTTTCCAGAGAAGGTTCACCCACTGCCTTATCCTTCTTGCTCTTCCCTTTTCGTCTGGATTCCTTCTCTTGCTCCTTCAAATCTTTTTCCTTTTATCCATCCTCCTTTGATCTCTTCCTTTTCTTGGAAGAGGATGACACTACCTCTTGATCTTCATCATTCTGAGAAGGCATTTGAATACCCATTTGGTTCAAATTTTTGCTCCAAAAAGTAGTCCATTTTCTTGAATATTATTATCCAGCCAATGGTACTTTGAAGAACTTGAAAATTTTTGTCAGAACCATACCATATGGGAGGGAGGATGCCTTCCTCAAGGTGGAAATGGAATTGATCATGTGGCACAGTATAACATATGGTAGGCTTAAAGATTTTTCTTGATGAGATGATAGATTATGAGTAAATCCAAATCATTAATCTTTTCAAAGCTACCTGCTCTAGGGATTAAAGAATGAGCCTCTATGCTATGTATGATTCTTTCTAACCCTTATAGGTTTGTAACCTCTATTTTAGGTTGAGTGAGTACCATCTTCAACACTTCCTCCTTAGTGATTTTGGCCTTTGCATACCACATGTCTCAAATAGATGAACACCATTGTCAGGAATTTGCAGAGCTTTGCTGACTGTCTCAGTTGAGAGATGGATTGTGATCCCTTTCATAGTGCTAGTCAGTGTGGTTCCTTCCTTATCAACAGAGGCATTAGAATAGAAGATTTTTACCAACTTTTCATAGATCCTTTCTTCTATTTGTGCAAAGTCAGACCATCTTTGTCTATATAGGAAGGTGTATAGATTCCAGCCATGATCTTTAAGTTCGTCAAGCATGTAGATTCTTCCTGGAACAACTGTTTTATTATCCTATTTTTCATCTAGTTCAACTTATTCCTCCATCACCTTCTTCCCTTTTTCGTTGATAGAGACTTTCTCCTTCTTTGAATCTTTTTGCTTCTTCTCCTTCTTTACCTTTTTTATCGTTTCAGAAAGGGTTTCCTCTTTCCTTGAGAGGGGGTCTGTAATGGTTGCCTCAGAATCATCATCTCTGATGAGAATGACTCCACCATCATCATGAGATTTTTTAGATGAAGAAGCCCCAACTCCAGATGCAATACGAGATGACCTTTTGCTTGGCATAGAGGAGGTTTTCGAGGATTTTGGGGATTTTTGTTTCATTGGAGAAAGGGAAGGGGTGGAGCTGACGAAGTAGCAGAAATGGGAGGAGCTTCAGAGAATAGATATGAGGTTGGCAAAACGCAAGGAATGATTGCTTGTGATTTTTCTCCTGTGACTTTCTTCATGCAAGGAAGCTTGGTTCTCACTATTGTAGATTTAAGGATTGTTCAGGTTATGGAGTAGAAGGAAAATGAAGAAGAGTAGTGGGTTATTTAGAGTTTTAAAAAAAAGGTACGGTTATCAGAAAGAAGAATGTTTATCTTGGCCTCCTTTACCTGCTCAGTACCTTCATGAGTTGTTTTCAAAGTATCCCAGAGTTCTATTGCTGTTTCACATCCAGTAATTTTATCATACTCACTCCTGCCAAGAGCACAAGTGAGATAATATTTTGACCTTGAGTTGAGGAGGACTTTGTGCTTCTCATCATTTGTCCAGGACTCTGTTGGCTTTGGTGCAGTTCTTCCATCATCATATGTTATTTGTGGAGTGAAAGGGCCATTTTCCACAATATCCCATATATCATTGTCTTGAGATTCCACGAACAACCTCATTTGACCTTTCCAATAATAGTAGTGGTTTCCATCAAAGCCAGGGGGTCTGTTTGAAGATGCTCCCTAGGAAGGAACATAACAGTGTTAGGATATCCCATCACATCCTCCAGGATCTTTCCTCCTACACGGTTAGGTGTGCTAACCCCTTGAGGTACAGCTCTGGTACCAATTGAAGTGAATAGTTGTCACAAGAAAGGGGGTTTGAATTGTGATTTATTTTAAAAATCCTGCACCTAATACAATTTAACTTGCTCTCAAGACTGTTCTTGGAATAGAGTAAGTTGGCAATACAGTAGATAAACCTACTTAAGATACTGAATAGATGATGCAAAGAGTTTAGTAATTAACATGCTGATAAACAGAAGCATGTGCAATGATTAAAGCATTTTATAACTTATGATTCTGCTACCTTTTAATTTAAATCAATTTCCTTGATTTTAAGTGCATTGTGTGAAGTGTCACAAGTGATATAATGGAGATGACTAAAGAGAAATTACACAAGATGTATAGTGGTTCACCTAAAACCTTGGGCTACATCCACTCCTCACTACCTGTGAGTATTTCCACTATTTCCCAATTAGTTACAACACTTATTACCACACCTTGGGCTTACAATTGTAGTCTTTCCTTTAGCCTCTTCAAGCTGTTCCCACTCAGAAACTTACTCCCATTTTCTGACCTATCCTTCTTAGAAGAACTCCTCACCAACCTAGGTAGCTTGATAGGATTCATCTAAGAACAAACAGATAAAAGGATAAAGGGTTTTTGGGGTCTTTGGGCATGATCACACAGATGAAAATACAATCTAAGACATTGTGTTTACAAGTAATGAAGTACACTAAAAGCTCTTCACACAAATTCTGCAGTGTGTACTTGAGTAGGTTGAGAGGCAGTTGGTTTCATGATTTTAACTCAATGCAACAGTTAATGCAAGCTCTCTCAATCTTTCTAGTCTTCCATTTCTGAAATATATAGACCCGATTTGCCAATATAGCCGTTGCAGGGCCGTTAGGAGACTTTTAAAAAGTTCTGTGCAGTGAAAAGAGTGGTATTGCATAAAGTAAAAGTGCTTTTGTTCTTGTTGTTGATAACATCAATATTGTGTCATTTTTATAAAGATATTAGAGTGTGATTTGATTAAATTATTGAATAATATCATATACAATTCACTCTCTTTTAATCTAAATTATGTAGAAATGAAAAAAATAAGCAATATGGTGAAGAAATGCAAGTTTGGGCTCGAAATTGAGCCCAAAAACAGGCCCAACACAATCAGAACGGCGTTGACACGGAAAAAGGAACCATCCTATGTCATGTCCATCGCGTCGCGATGGATATTACAAAGGATTCCATCGCGTCGTGATGGACCAAAAGTAAAACAGCATGTCGTGGACCCAGCTGCATCGCGTCGCGATGGAGATTACAAAGGATTCCATCGCATCGCGATGGACCAAAAGTTAAACGGCATGTCGACAACACGTATACAGGCTAGACCCTGCTGGCATCGTGTCGCGATTCAGATTATAAAGGAAACTGTCGCATCGCGACGGACATAATGAAGAAAACAAGCGCGTCGCAATGCGCCATTTTCCCAGGATTTTCCTATAAATAGAACGTTGAGCAGAACATTTCAAACTGCCCCCCAGGATTAATTCTCTCCCAATTCTCTTCTTCTTTTGTAATCTTCTAGTCTTACTTTGTAGTTGTTCTGCTAGTTTTAGTTTTAAATGTGTCTTTTGTAAACATGTTATTGCTATCTTCAAATATGTTTAGTAACTAATCTCGTCATTGAGGTGACGGGGGATCTTTTACTTTATCTGTGGCATCTTTATGATTTGTAATATGAGCGCTTAAATCATTTTGATTAAATTATTCATGGTGATATTACTTTAAAAAGAATTAGCTACTCTTTACAAAGTTAATTAAGTGTGTGGCGATCGTACCTTCAATTAGTTAACGGAACTCTAGGGATAATTGAATCTGCATGCTCTGTCGGATCAAGGATTGCGTGTTCATTTCCAGTCAGTCATTGAATTGGTAAATCTATTGATGATTTATGCTCTTTCTATTTACTTGCTTTGAATGATCAAACAAAGTAATAAATTAGGAGGAAGATTGTTAACATTGCATGATCATTGGGTGTTAATAGCTTTTGAATAGATGATTGGTAATCAGTAAGAATTGTTACTCATGTTATAAATTAATCAAATACACAGATATAAGTATTAGTGAACTCATTACTTTAGTGTTTTTATTATCTAATTCCTTTCTTAAATATTTTATAATTTCTTTTCTACTTATTTGTTATACACTCTTTATTTAAGTTCACCTCGAACCACTTGTCTAAATAACAAATTGATCTAAGTAGAGCAGTAATCATTCACTATTCCCTGTGGAGACAATAATCTTTTATACTATAACTTAATGAGATCGTATACTTGCGATTTTGACCGAACATGTTTTTGGCGCCGCTGCGAGGGAATTGTTAATGATATTGATCGAAATGATTTGTTGTTAATTTAGACGCTTTTTGTAATTATTTTATTTTCTCTTATTTTATTTTTTTCTTTTATTTTTCTTTTTTTGTCATTTTAATTCTAGTATCACCTCCTACATGGATGGTTTTATTTTTATCTTTTATTTTTAATTTATTTTATTTATTATTGTGCCTCCTAGTTGGAAGGTTAGATTTTTATTACTTAGTGCCTCCTGTTTGGAAGGCTAGATTTTTAGATATTATTAGTTTGTGTCTCCTGGTTGGAAGGCTAAATTATCTCTTCTTTCCTTTAAATTTTAAATTTACTTTTTAAATTTATTCTTGTTTTATTTTTATTTTAATCTACCTAAAGAAAAAAAATATGGATTCTCTTTTCTTTTGTGAGTGTTGTGGTTTTGTAACAAACACTGCGGATGCAAGTCACAAATCCTTAGAGAATCAAATATCAGTTTTGGTTCAATCGATAAACCAAAGGGAAAGAGAGACCTTGCTTAATCAACTAGAGCCTAAAGATGAAATCATCATTTCTGAGGATGATGAGAAGTTTATTGAAGGTACTGAGTCTGACACTTGGTCTCAGACGGAGTCTGACATTCAGGTCATGCTTGACATTTAGCCTAAGACTGAGTCTAACACTTGGCCTGAGACTGAATCTGACACTTGGTCTCAGACTGAATCTAACATTTGGCCTGACACCGAGTCTGATACTTGGCCTGAAACTCACTTTGAAACTTGGTCTAAACCAGAGGTTGAACCTAAGCATGACTCACAACCATCCCTGAAAAAGATTGGGGTTCTCGCAGAAGAGAGTGATTCTGAGGAGAGCAAGAAAAACCTCCCAGTTCTTAATGAAGTGCAAGAAATGAAAACCCCAATTACTTTGGGACAGACTCTTGTAGTCAATATTGGTGAGGTAGCCATTGAAGCTCACAAAGGAAAGATAACTATTAAATCTGGTAAGTTACAGGATATTTCACAATTTCTGAATTTTAACCCCTCTCATTCAATTTTTTTTTTTTTTGATAGGCCCCTCTCCTCCAATTTCTAGTTACTATATTGATGATGTGGTTGCTCTTAACAACCCTCCTTTAATTTCTTGTGATTTTATTAATAAGATGGTGGTTGTTAACAATTTTGTTGACTTAAGAATGCAGGATCCTTTGAAATACATCACTAACATACAGGATCCTAATATGTTGGTGGGGGATGTTAAAGTAAAAATTGCATCACTCCATGAGAACCCTTCACCACCAAAAAGAAAGAGGTCAAGCAACTTGAACAACATGGTTAAGAAATGGCGAAGAGGGAATGCGCTAAATGCAAAATTCACTCTTGGAGAACCAGCTGGTTGACCACTTCTAAGCAATTTGTCAAGCTCACGACGTTAAATAAAGCGCTTCACAGGAGGCAACCTTTGTTTATATTATTTTAGTTTATTTTATTTTATTTTATTTTATGTTCACCATTTTATTTTGTCGACAGTTCTCTTCTCACTTACATCATCTTGACAAAACTATCGTTTTTGGAAGAAATTTGCCTACTGCACCTCCTCCGGAATTTGCTCGTGAAATTTTCTACAAGGCAATCCCTTTCAACTCTTTACTTTTAGCACTTAATTTTATTGTTATATCTTTTCTTCTTTATGTGCTTATGTTGTGATTACTAACATTAAGGACAATGTTAGAAATAAGTGTGGGGGGAGTTAACCACTTGACACTACCACTTAACACTTTGTTATCACTGTTTTGAACAACTTGAAGCTACTAATTTTGAGGTGAAAAACATAAACTTTTTCGGACAGCTTTTGATGCTTAATAAGATGATATAAATTTCTGAAAGCTGAAAATTAGAAATGAGCACTTGATTGAAAATTTTTCCATGAAATAGCTTCTAAACGTGAGGATTTGAGCCTGATTTGAGTTTGCGCACTGCTGCAAGATTTTTATAACGCTATTCTTCATGAGAGTTGTTTTTCATTTACATTGTGTTCTAGAACTTGACATGCGACCATTCAAAGCGAAACTAGTTTATAGAATTTTGGAAAAAGATCGGGGCACTTAGGATTTGTTTCTAGCCTGCTACACTTTGCTATTAAATTTCACCACTTAGTTGACCACTTTGAGCTTTAAAAAGAAGTTATATTCTATACCCTCTGATTTGATTGAAAAAATGATAGATTCGGGTACCCTTTTTTAATTTAGAATGGAGCAGTTTAGTTTTGGTGACAGATATATTCTTTAGAAATGTGATAAAGGCAGAGACTTATTCCTTAAAAAAATAAAAAAAGAAAAATAGAAAAATAAATAAATAAAATAAAATGAGGAACTCTGATAAATAAGGAAAATGTGAAAAAAGAAAAATTTGGTGCTCTGTTTAAAAGTGATTAGACATCTGAAGCTCCATTTTTTATCCAAAAGGGTAGTTGCTCGAATTTGATTAATTATTATAGCCCCTTGAAATATCCTTTCTTTGAATTTTCATACCTTAAGTTTTTACCCCTAACCTCATTACAACCTTATAAAAGACCCCTTGATTTCAAGTTTTTCTAGAAATTTTTAGTCGAGTCTTGGTTTATTGTCAAGCTTATGGTAATGCATTGTTTCTGAGAAAAATTGTGTAAAATCCCCTAAACCATTAAACACTTGAGCGATTGAGAGGGAGTAACACATTCTTGGTTGGTTTAAATTTAAAGTGCTTACTTTTCTAATTATCCAATCAAAATAGAAAAATATTTTCTTTAAAAAAGCTATCACTTAAAACATTTGCTCTGTCCCATTAATTGGTTAGCTGTTATTGATAAAATTATTGAGAACTCATAAACCAATTTGCTTGAGGGCAAGCAAAACTCAAGTGTGGGGGTATTGATAACATCAATATTGCATCATTTTTATAAAGATATTAGAGTGTGATTTGATTAAATTATTGAATAATATCACATAAAATTCACTCTCTTTTAATCTAAATTATGCAGAAATGTAAAAATAAGCAAATATGGTGAAGAAATGCAAGTTTGGGCTCGAAATTGAGCCCAAAAATAGGCCCAACACAATCAGAACGGCGTTAACATGGAAAAAGGAACCAGCCTATGTCATGTCCATCACATTGCGATGGAGATTACAAAGGATTCCATCGCGTCACGATGGACCAAAAGTAAAACGGCATGTCGACAACGCGTATACAGGATGGACCGAGCTGCATCGCATCGCAATGGAGATTACAAAGGATTCCATCGCGTCCAATGGACCAAAAGTTAAACGGCATGTCGACAACGCGTATACAAGTTGGACCCAGCTGGCATCGCGTCGCGATTCAGATTATAAAGGAAACTGTTGCATTGCTACGGACATAATGAAGAAAACAAGCGCGTCGCGATGCACCATTTTCCCAGGATTTTCCTATAAATAGAACATTGAGTAGAATGTTTCAAACTGTCCCCCGGGATTGATTCTCTCCTAATTATCTTCTTCTCTTGTAATCTTCTAGTCTTACTTTGTAGTTGTTCTGCTAGTTTTAGTTTTAAATATATCTTTTGTAAACACATTGTTGCTATCTTTAAATATGTTTAGTAACTAATCCCACCATTGAAGTGACGGAGGATCTTTTACTTTATCTGTGATATCTTTATGATTTATAATATGAGCGTTTAAATCATTTTGATTAAATTATTCCTGGTGATATTACTTAAAAAGAATTAGCTACTCTTTACAAAGTTAATTAAGTGTGTGGCGATCGTACCTTAAATTAGTTAACGGAACTCTAGGGATAATTGGATCTGCATGCTCTACTGGATCAAGGATTGCGTGTTCATTTCCAGTCAGTCATTGAATTGGTAAATCTATTGATGCTTTATACTCTTTCTATTTACTTGCTTTGAATGATCAAACAAAGTAATAAATTATGAGGAAGACTGTTAACATTGCATGATCATTGGGTGTTAATAGCTTTTGAATAGATGATTGGTAATCAGTAAGAATTGTTACTCACGTTATGAATTAATTAAATACACAGATATAAGTATTAGTGAACTCATTACCTTAGTGTTTTTATTATCTAATTCCTTTCTTAAATATTTTATAATTTCTTTTCTACTTATTTTTTATACACTTTTTATTTAAGTTCACCTCGAACCACTTGTCTAAATAACAAATTAATCTAAGTAGAGCAGTAATCATTCACTATTCCTTATGGAGACGATAATCTTTTATACTATAACTTGACGAGATCGTATACTTGCGATTTTGACCGAATAGCTGTCAGTCTTGTCACTCTGTCACTTCTTCTTTTGTAACCTTCTCTTGCTGAACCTTCTCATTTGCAGCAGTAGCAGAAACTTCTTCTTGCAATCAGGGAATGTTCTTCTCATAAATGACTTGGTGTGCTAATTAATGCAAGCACTTGATGCATTTAATTTGTCTTTCTGTTATTGAACCTGTTTTTGCATACGAGAGTAGGTTTGTCAAACTTACTCATCCTGAGTAAGTTTACAAACTTTTACTTAATCACTGAAGCTTGAATTTCCTTGTTCTTTTAATATCTTCTAAGCTTTATGACATGTTCTTTTCCTCATTCCTGGAAGCCTTGGACAGAATCTTCTTTGCATTTGCCAAGAATTCTTTTGTTTCTTTCTTTACTAAAACTTACTCAATTTAGGTAGTTAGAATAACAAATGATCAGATTAACTTAAGCACCTTTTTACTGAGTTTGTTTTTCATCAAAACTGAAATGAGAGAGTTTGTTTCAACAAGGTCATAAACAATCCATCGTGGCTCATATGGCTAGGATCGTCAAACAAAGAATAATTTGAGCTCCATGATGGCTACGTATAGCTCGAAAACTCAAACAAATGGTTATCTTGGGCCACAAAACATTGCCACTAACAATGGAATTTTCATAAACATTGCCAGCAGATAGTGAACTTGTCATAAACATTGGACAACACCTATGGAAAATCCCTAAAAGTCTATTAAGACACATTAGAGGTTCCAATTACTTTATTCTAATTAATTAGGATTCTTTCTTTAATATTCAAGTATACCTCCATTATTAAGACACTATCAAAACACCCTCTTTTGTTGGTTCACTATCATTTAGCACCATGATATCTTAGGTATTTCTAATTGATTAAAAAGGGTCTATATTACACTAAGTGATTTAACTCATCTCCTAGTCTCAACTCTAATTAAATCATAAGTAATTAGGTTTGGTGTCTTATTAGTCCTTACTACTCAACACATCATTAATCTATAGAACTCTCACTTGATTCTTTGACTTAGGCACTCTAAATGATAGGTCCTATAATGGTGAAGGCTTACGTTAAAACATTTTCTAGTTCGATTGACTCTACAACAAACAATCATAAACAAATCCTAAAGATTAACTGTAGTGTTGTCAAGGTCATTCCAATGGTCACCCATGGCCGTCACTTCCATGGTTACAATATATCATGAACACACTTACAAGGCACAAATTTCATGTCAACATATGCTTGTTTAAAAGGATCAATAGTCTCAACCAACAAATCATTTAACCATTCAATTCAAACACTCAAGCATGTCATAACATTAATTCAAAACCAACAATATATATATATATATAGATAGATATAGATATATAACCCACAAGCATTATTTACAATATTATCACATCATGGGACATAAGGAAAACCTCTTCACATATCCCCTCAATACCCACAACAACAATATCGCCCCGTACCTGAATAGAGATATTCCTTAGATCACAAGGAGTAGAAAAGGTTACTGAGATTGCCGGACTCATTCTAATCGATTAGAAACCCTCTCTAATCGACTAGAACACCTCTGGAAAGGCCGCTAACACTGCAAAACATATTCTAATCGATTAGAACGTTCCTGAAATTGGTACTGTGCTGGTAAACGCTATCCTAATCGATTAAAAAATGTGTTAATCGATTAGGCTCATGAAAAACTCCAATTTTGACATTCCAACACCTTTCAAACACAATCTAATCCACACACAATCATTCCAACACATTTATACCATGCATAAACATTTCAAATTAACAAAACATGGAAAATGAGAGGTGTTACACATTCCTTGGAACTGCTCACCATTGGTGGGCCCGAGGAAACTCCTTCGACCACAACACGTGCTCCTAACGGACATAGATGTTGGGGAAGTGCTCTAGAATCCAGGTCTAAAAAAATAATGCAGTGAATCAACAACAATAATTAATTAGTTGTAATTAACAACATAAACAATGGTCGAGGCATATTTACCCGTAGAAGCGTCATGTACCTCTCATCTGCTACGTCTTGTGCAACCTCGTGTCGCACAAATGATCATATAAGAATGTCAGGCTAAAAGTACCCCATGCATACTCTCCACAAGTCTGGACGTTGCAGAAGGTCTCCAAGTAAATGACGTCCATGTAGGTCTGACTCTTGTCCGCAAATAGAGTCAGACCTACAAGACGCAGTAAATAAGCCCTGACAACATGTGCCTGATGTTGTTGCACCACCGGGACCCCCTGGTACTCCTCCTCAACCGCCCTGGCACAATTCATCTTGTAGTCGTAGACTCATAATAACTAGCTGTAGCGCACATGTGCGCCACTCGTCTAGTCGCACTCCGCCTCGTCCTTGTCGTGGGAAATGCCAAGTAGCTCCTCCAACAGGGCGCATGCCTCATGTCTGGTCATGGTGTTGAATGGTTACATCTTCCCGACTATCAAGATATGAAGCAGGCAAGAGACTTCATCGAGGGTGATCGTCATCTCGCCACAGGGAAGATGGAAGATGTTGGTGTCCTTTTGCCACCTCTCAGCAAAGGCAGACAGGAGACCTTTCTCCACGGTGCTGAAGCAAAAATGTCTCAAGGGCTCAAACCCAGACCGCACCAAAATCTCAAAAAGCAAGTCATTATCGTCGCGAATGACATAGTGCCCGATCTTCCGCGCGTGGTTAACCACCGTCAATGCACTCCGAAACTGTAAACAAAAAACAAAAACAATTAATTAGAATTGCTATACAAATATAATTAACAAATGTTAGACATTTTATTAATAGTTAACAACATTTACATCTCTGACCCATACGCGGGTGGTAGTGTGGTCCCGAAATGAGCGGAGGAGAGAAATGTCCTCCGGCCCCCAACAAATGGTGTCGGTAACCCCTCAGGCTGTGCGTATGGTGGGGGTGGTGGTGGAATATCCTGATGCTATGCTGGTGATGGAATATCCCTAGCCTGTGGAGGTGGAGATAGGGGAGTTTGTGGTGAAGATGATGATGAAATATCCCTAGTCTGTGGTGGGGGAGATGGTGGGGGTGGTGGCGCGATATCCTGGTGTTATGCTGGTGGAGGCGGTGACGGGATCCCCCGACCCCATGCAGCCTGAACCAGCTCCTACTTCCGTTTGCTATAGGAAGTCGTAGGTGCCTCCCGTCCTGCTCGTCCTCCTTGTGAACCCCCTTGCCGTCTGTTGTCATACCTGCACGACAATCAGAGAATTAGAAAAAAAAAACATTTGAAATTCTGACCAAGTCCATAAATAAATTTACGGACACTCCGTAAATACATTTACAGAAGGCATGAAAACATGCCCCATAAATTTATTTATGGACATGGTCAGAATTTCAAATTTTTTTTATTAACTCCGTAAATATATTTACAGACGTTAAGAGATGGCATCAGTTTAACATTTCCATAAATATTATATTTACGGACGCAGTAGACACTGTTTCTATAAATACATTTACGGAAGGGCTTTTTTTTTTAATTTTTAAAACTTTCGAAAATTTATTTATGGACATAGGTTTTATCGTGTCCATAAATAAACTTTTAGAGATTTGCGTAAACAATTGAAAAACGCTGAAAACGCAAAAAAAAAATGAAAATGGATGATGAGATGATTTACCTGGATTGAATAAATGAGATTGATTGAATGGGGGATTGATTAATGGGATTTGGGTGAGAGAGAGAGGGAAGAGTGAGAGAATGAGAGAGAGAGAGGGTAGAGGAAAAGTGAGGGGGCAAAGAAGAAAAGGAAAAAGTTTTAAAAAAAATTGTTTTAAGTGATTTTCCGTAAATATATTTACGAACAAGCACCGTCCGTAAATATATTTACGGAGAGGGTAAATCCAGAAAAAAAAAATTAAAACCTGTTAAGAGTGCATCCTACTAAAAAGAGGGATGCAGACACTAAAGTTCTTTAAAAAAAAAAAAGTCTGGTCTAACCTAAACCTGATGTAGGCTAGACCATAAGCCCTATCAGGCAGTCTGACCTATTTCGATCTCTAACTTTCTTTTTATTTCGATCTCTAATTTCAATTAATAGATTATTACCGATTGCGTCAAAAAAAAAAAGGCTTTTACCGAACAAGCAATCAATGGTTGAAATTCTTATTCGAAATTTTAAAAAAATATATTTTTATACTTAATGTTGGAAGTGTCATTCCCAGGCCAGCAAATGTTTACCTCAATTATCAAGTAAAAGGATGATCACGGCCTCTAACTCAAAATGAAGAACTGTAATTTGTGCAACCTTATCGGAAACTTTTCCAACATTGATGGTCTTGAGTATGTTTTGGTAGTGCGATTACACATGATTCCATTTTCAGAGGCCCCAATTCGTATGAAATTTTATTTAGTATATGTATAAATATTAAAATAAAATTTCATATAACTACAAATTTTGTATATTAAAGCTTAAGGGCCCAACATTTTTTAAATTCTAGATCCTAAACTTAGTAAGTCCTTACATTAAACTTCCGATAAACCATTTTTTACTAGTTTTTTACGGTCGAGTCAGTTTTTGTAAGGCCCCAATGTAGCGACCGAAAAATCCGGTGGGATTTGTTCGAGTTTAATGGAGCTGCCACCAATAATTTATTTCATAGGAAAAATATTGGAAAAAACCTTTTTTAAGAGAAAAATGGTCCTTGAGACCAGATTTGGGTTCGGGTGTCGATTATGTGTAGGGAAGGTATTAGCACCCTACAACATCCTTTCGAAAAAAGGTTACCTCTAATTAATTGTGCAAAATTTATTAACTTCTTAAAAAAATATTTATTTCCCTTTTATTTTAAAAAAAAATTAACCAAGATAAAAAAAGGACTTAATAAAAGTCGTTTATTTTTGCGCTTGACAGGAGTGGGCTCCTGCTCCTACGTATCTCCCGGTACAGTGGAGAAATCAAAGGCTACGTAGTTCTTGGGTAAAAAAAATGGTTGTGTGTTGGATGATTTTAATTGTATATTTTTTTTTATGGAAAAAAGGTAGGTTTTATAGGGACCAAACAAGAAGCAATCAAGAGTAGTCCTCACTAACAACCTATTTTGTTTAGAAAATTAATGGTGTTCGTAATGATCAAATGAGAAGCAATCTCGAGTGATTATTACTAGTAAAAAAAAGATCGATTTTATTTTTATAAAGAAGATAGGCTTTCATAGGGACCAAACAAGAAGCAATCAAGAGTGGTCCTCACTAATAACCCATTTTTATTTAGAAAATTAACGTTCATAATGATCAAATGGGAAGCAATCTCAAGTGATCATTACTAGTAATTAATCTTAATAATTCAATGTGTGATTTTTTTCAAGAAAATATGGTTTTAAAAAGTTGTATGATAAATTGAAACTTAATTGAGTAAAAATTGTCTATAAAGAAAACAAAGAAGATAAATGAGCAGAAACTCAATACTTATAAACAAAACCAAAATGAATCCAATAATAAAAAGACCGATAAATAAAAGAAAACGAAAAAACAAATGTAAGAAAAATAAAAGGTAAAGGGGTTCAACAGATAGGAGAAAAAAACCTAACACACGCACACATCCACGTAAATGTAATTCACTGGGAAGGGTAGAGTTAAAAAAAAATACAATTATTATTCTTTATTAAATAAAGAAAGTAGAAGAAATGAAATAAAAAATAAAAGAAGGCTAGGGGTGACACGCTAAACCTAAAGGTTGAAACACAACACACACACACACACACAAACACAATCAGAGAAAGAAAAGCAGAGGAAAGCCAGCGCCGCAGAAGAAAGAAAAAGATGAGAGGGAGGGAGAGAGAGAGAGAGAGAAAGAGAGAGGTAACCACCTTGTGGTCTAGCGAGGGACTACGAGAGAAGATGAACAGGATGCGCGGTGGAGGAGAACGGCGCTGTGCGGAGCCGCAACGGAGGTGGAGAACGGCGCTGCACGGAGCTGCGACGGAGGGGCTGGCCGTGCGAGGAGCGGCGGCGGCGGCGAGCGGCAGGAAACGACAATGACAAGTTTGGGCTTAGATTGGAGATGAGTTAGCTTGGTTTTGAGGATGGAAATGGGTTTCAGTGATGAAAGGAGGTGAGTATTTGATCTCAGTGGAGAAAATAGAACATGGTATTGGGAATAGTTGATGAAGATGGGAAAGGTAGCAACAGGGAAGACAATTCTGAAAAGGGTTATTATTTTTTTTTTGCTCTTAATTTTTGTTCCTGCTTCTACTGTAGAACCCTCTTTCCTTATCAGTGATCGAATTCAGTGAATCAGGACTCAACGTGGAGTCTCTAATTCTTTTTTTGGTGGTGAAAATTCTTCAAAGAACTCCCCTAAAATTCCCCCGTTTGCTGTTCTGTTGTTGCATTTATAGAGCAAATGGGCTCTAATAGAACAATGGTTAATGACCCTTGTGTAACACCCTCAAATTTGAATTATTAAGATCCTATAAATTGTGTGTTCATATTGGTAATTTTGTGACAACTTGAGTGTGTTTGCCTTAATAATTAATATATTTTAATTAATACTATTTTACTATATTTTTATTAAATATTAGTTTTGAATTTATTATAAATATTTTAGAATAATAGTATATTTTAAAAGTTAGTTAAAACATGAATTTCTTTAATTGAGAATAGTTTAGAAAGAATATAATTATTATATACATTATTATATATATAGATATATGTGTGTGTAGTGCTGATGCTTTAAAAACAAAAAAAGAAAGAAGGCCCACGTTTAAGCCCAGTCCAGCCACGCCTCTGTTTCAATCGTTGATAACTATTCATCGTCTCTAAAAGCAAATCGGTCGTGCAGTACTCACAAACCCTCACTTTGAATTTCTCTGCTCTTGTTCTCCCTTCTTAGGCCACGAAAAAATTTCCAAATTTCAACCTCCCACCCGAAATCGACCATAGAACACGTTTCCGGCCTCTGTTCATTCAACCGTGACTCTGTACGTCGCGTTTATTTTGGTGGGGCTAGCTGTAATTTCCTTTTTCCGGTCAGCACATTTTTCGGTTCGAAAAACGGATGCCATTTTCGGATTTCTCGCGTCGAAACCTTCAAGAATCACTACTCCTTTGCTCGATTCGGTGAAGTTGACGCCGCGCCCCTTATAACCCTTTTGTCTCGGTATGTGGCGTTTTTCGGTTACTCTTTTTACTCCATTTTGATTTCATTTTAGCCTTAAAAATTATAAAAAAATATATTATACTAATTATTATTTTTTTCAGCCGCGTTCCGCTCTTCTGAAAATTTTATCCTGTGCTTAGTTGGTGCTCAAATTGTCGTTGTAGCCAGTTTTCTTCGCCTTGGAATACTTCAAACTTTTTATTGAGGTAAGGGGGGTAGATGGATACAAGATTAGTGGGCTCATGGATATAATTAGGCAATAGGGACGTCACATGGTCCCTAGACTTGGCGCGGTTGTGCAAAATAAGTACCTTTGCCATTGTGATGGGAAAACTTCATATTGAATTCTGTCATGATATTTATGTTAATAGAAATTGTCTTATAATGTGTTGTTTGAGTTGATATGTTATGATATGTAAGGATTATATGATGATTTGCTTGTCTTGGCTTGTTGTTGATAAATGTATGTATGAGGTAAATGGGTTAAACTGAGATTACTTGTTGCTATATGATGTTCTGAAATTGTTGTGTTGAGTGAGAACTAGATTATCATAGGGTATGGTTTGTTATATTTAGATCCTCTAGGTGCTATATCATGGTTATGTGAAGGATAAAGTATGGACGGTGGGTATGATTGTTACGGTGATGCTCTGGTGTAATGAGTATAAAATCACGCAGTTGTTCCAAATTCTACTTAGAAGTGCATATTTGTATCCTCACCGATTAGCAAGGCAACAGGAATTTTTCTTGGCATATATTGCACAATGCAAAATGTCCTTCTTTTCTTATATTTATATTTATAGGCTAGTTAAAGTGCCACTGAGTCTAAATATCTTATTTAATGTTTGCTTTTCACATCAAAAAGCATTATTACGTACATAATTTTTTTGCATGGGTGTACATGACTTAAAAGTTAAAACTACTTAGTTACAACTCTGGTGCGTTTCACACAGATGTAAACATGACAGTGTTATGCGGTACAAAAATCATGACAAAAAAATGTTGGTGAAGCACCGATTTGTTTATGCTTAAAACATATTTATCTGACATTATGTTTCTTTTGCATTTAAGTTACGGTATAAACAAGTCTTAGGACTAGGATATGACAGTTGACATTTGGTGTTGGTAGTTTAAATGCTTTAGAAGTAAGAATTGACGTTGTGAGTATTTAGCAATAGTTGTGCAGAAAAATGATTAAATCTGGGATTGTTTTAGCTAAGTCTTACTCATTTAATTTTTGTAAATTCAATACATAATAATTACTAACCCAAACTCTTTTGAATAGCGTCCTATAATTTTAGGGGAGAAGTAAGGTACGTCCGGTAAAAAAAAATAATAATAATAAGTAAGTTGAAACACTTGGGTTAAGAGTTAGAAATTAAGTTAAGTTTGCTTAGACTTAGCATGGTGAGGTAGGCTGATAACTCGGACTTGTTCCAAGATTGGGGAAACTTGTTAGTTTACTGACGAATAGCATCCTCGTTAATGTTGTTGTAGCCGACCGCTTGATACGATGGTCGGTGTGCTGTTATGTCGTTGTAGTTGTTATTGTTAGACACTTGTTGGATTTGTGTTCTTGCATCATTGTGTCTTGTTAAGTTAACGTTATTGGGGGTGAGCAACGATGATGCGATATAGTATCGGCCATGATGGGCAAGGTACCCGGCCTTGGGGGTCAATCGGATAGGGGCGTCTTACCTAAAGGCAGCGGCTTGCAACCAATGTTGGGGCGTTGACCAATTTATCAGGTTACCCTGACTAGACACTGTTCGTACTCAAGAGTGATGATGTTTTCTCACTCGCTCATCTGAGTTAGTTTGGATCCACATGTTCGGTGAAGTAGAGATTGTCTAGGTTGCATTAGTACTCGTTAAGTTATGCATCCATGTTATGTGTCAATTATACCGAAGTTGTTATATGCGCATTGCTTAATCTATGTCCTTTGCCATTTGTGCTATGATTGTATATGATGTCTAACCCCTCTTTACTGTGGCTACTCATACACCATTGTGTATGTTTAGACGATGAGATTGCAGGTGATGATGATGATGTGGCTGATAAGTGATACGTGAAAGCAGTCACCGTAGTTAGGATTTCCGTTGTTATTATTTTATTGTTGTTGATTGTTCCGATGTAAGTGCTTGGGTTAGCTCTGAGACGTTGTGACATCGGGGTGCTTTTATTTTTTTGAATTTGACATAATTGTTATTTGATTTTTTCGCAAGTTTGTACGAGCGTGATGACTCTACCTTCGTTTATGAAAAATTTTATTGGACCGTATTTTTCAGCGGTTATATTTATTTCAATTTATTTCTTTAATAATAACATGCGGGTAGAGGGTGTCACACCTTGTATTGGCTGTTTGCTGCAGGTATGGTTGGTCAAGCAAAGGAGAGCTGGTGGTTCTGGGTGGTGCCTGCAAAGCTGCTTGGTTGAAGAAGAAATGGAAAGAAACAAAGGAACAAGAAGAAAGCATATTGGACCCATCCCCAAAATGCTTCTGCCCCTGCCTCTGTTGCTGTTGGTTGTTGCATGCAGCGTTCCTGCATTGCTTTTGCTATTTTGTTTTTTTTGCTTTTTTTCTTTTTTTTTTGTTCTGTTCTATTTTTCTTTTGTTTTGCCTTTTTTATTTTTTTTTGATTTTGTGATTTTTGGGCTTGGTTTGGACTGTATTGGAATGGACATGGTTATTATTATTGGACTTATACTTGTGATTGTGATTTGCAACAAAAAGGCCAACAACTTGTTCCTCCTTTTTTTATTGCAATTGGGCTGAAATTAGCCCAAAGGATTTAACAAAATGAACCCAAAATGTGCTGTTAAGAATAAAGTAAAAACAACAATAAAAATAAATTACAGGAGGTAGGTGGACAAAATTAGGGTATAACAGCTGCCCCTCTTTAGTTATATTTTATTAGAAAACGTGAATAACAAAGGTTTTCATATTTTTGTCATAAAATAGAAGTAAAGATAAAGACACTAATTTTGTCCCGAACCAGGATAACGAGGGATTGACGCTCGGTGCGTTTAATTGGAAAGCAATAAAGAAGGGTCACCGCCAGGTCGGGTACTGGCGCGATGATCAAAAAGCAATAATGAGGGATTAACGCTTGGCGCGTTTATCAGAAAATAATAAAGAGGGGTCACCGCCAGGTCGGGTACTGACGGGTGATCGAAAAAGCGGTAATGAGTGATTAACGCTTGGCGCGTTTATCAAAAATTATGAAGAAGGGTCACTGCCAGTTCGGGTACTGACGCGGTGATTGGAAAGCAATAATGAGGATTCGATGCCAAATAAGGTATTGATGCGTCGATGGGAAGCAATAAAGAAGGATCACCGCCAGGTCGGGTACTGACGCGGTGATCGGAAGGTTCGACGCCAAGTAGGGTATTGATGCGTCGATGGAAAGCAATAAAGAAAGATCAACATCAGGTCCGGAACTGATATGTTGGTCAAAAAGCAATAATGAGGGACTACCGCCAGGTCGGGTACTGACGCGGTAATCTTAAAGCAATAAAAAGGGTTGATGCTTGGCATGTTTATCAGAAAACTATAAAGAAGGATCTCCGCCAGGTCGGGTACTGACGCGGTGATCGGAAAGCAATAAAGAGTGAACGATACTTGGCATGTCGCTTAGAAAGCAAAAATAAAAGACCAATGCTCGGTACATTGTTTTGAAAACAATGCTGAAGGATCAATACTTGATGCATGGACCAAGCGTAACAAAGTGGCTGAAAAGGTTGTGATATGAAGCGGATGCTTGAATAGATGATATGTGATGCATGTATGCAATGTGACTACTATTTTTATTGCATTGGTTCCTTATCCCGTATGATCTCTGGTGCTTAAAGATATGGGATGGACTGAGATTCATCGGATTTAGTCATGCTATGCCTTCGACTGGGAGGGAGCGCGAGTTATCAATGCAGCGCTAGTTATTTTTTAAAGGTAATCCCTTTGCCCTTTTTGAAATTTATTTGTTGAGATTTGGCATTTCCTCATGATTCTTAAGATGTATATAATAACTGTAATGCTTTCCCATATCATCACATGCTTCACAATTCAGTGCCTATTATCATAAAACAACATTTTGAAATACAAGAACGGAGGTGTTTGGTATTCAAGAGAAGAGTTATGTGTACAAGGACTGAAGTTACACAGACTTGAAAATACATCAAGAAAAATGCGGAAAAAGAAAAAAGAACAAAGAAGGACAATAACTAAGCAGATATTTTATAGTTTGTGTCTTTGTAGGAACCAATGTCAGCTTCCCATATCCATAACTTTGATTACTCATTACTCTACTTCTGAAAATATATAAAACTGCCCCAGTTGGGTAAGAGCCTCTTGATGCATCAGCCTTCTTCAATGACTGATTTCAGACCCTAACTTTTGCTTGGATTGCTCTTTCAAGTTTTCAATCCAACGGGTCGCTCTAATTTTTGCCTAGGTCTCCTTTCCAGGTTTTCAACCTAGCGAGCTCACTTTTGCTTGGCTTTTTATACGTTTTTCTTTTTAGCCATAATATTTTTTGACTGTATCAGAGTTCACTGGGAGTGGGAGATCTTCACCGTCCATCCTTGTGAGGATTAAGGCTCCTCCAGAAAAAGGTTTTTTCACCACATACGGGCCTTCATAATTCGGAGTCCATTTTCCGCGAGAATCCTTTTGGATGGGGAAAACCTTCTTGAGTACTAGGTCCCCTCTTGAAATTCCCGAGGGCGAACTTTCTTTTCGTAAGCCATCTTCATCCTGTGCTGATATAGCTGTCCATGACATAAGGCCATCACTCTCTTTTCTTCAATGAGGTTCAATTGATCCATCCGAGCCTGAACCCATTCTGCCTCTTCTAGTTTTGTCTCCATCAATACCCTTAACGAGGGGATCTCGACTTCAATGGGAAGCACTGCTTCCATTCCATACACCAGCGAGAAAGGGGTTGCCCCTGTTGAGGTGCGAACCGAAGTTCGATAACCGTGCAAGGCAAAAGGGAGCATTTCGTGCCAGTCTCTAAATGTTACAACCATCTTCTGGACAATCTTCTTGATGTTCTTATTCGCAGCTTCAACTGCCCCATTCATCTTTGGGCGGTACGGTGAGGAATTATGATGTTGGATCTTGAAGTCATTACACAGCTTCTTCATCATCTTGTTGTTCAAATTAGTCCCATTATCAGTGATGATCTTATTTGGCAAACCATAGCGGCATCAAATCTCTCTTGATGAATTTGACAACCACGTTTTTTGTCACACTCACATATGAAGCCGCTTCAACCCATTTAGTGAAATAGTCGATTGCGACGAGAATGAAGTGATGTCCATTTGATGCCTTTGGTTCAATGGGTCCAATGACATCCAATCCCCACATTGATAAAGGCCATGGTGCTGTTAAGATGTTCAAAGAGACTGGTGGCACATGGATGTTATCAGCGTAAATCTGACATTTGTGGCATTTCTTCACATAACCGAAACAATCAGTCTCCATAGACAACCAATAGTAGCCAGCCCTCAAGATTTTTCTTGCCATTGCATGCCCATTTGCGTGAGTCCCAAAGGAACCTTCGTGAACCCCTCGCATAATCTTTTCCGCCTCAGTCTTATCAACACACCTGAGAAGTACCATGTCATGGTTTCTCTTATAAAGCACTTCGCCATTTAGAAAGAATCCCATTGCCAACCGCCTTAATGCCCTTTTATCATTCTCTGAGACATTAGGAGGATATTCTCTACTTGTGATGTATCGTTTGATGTCGTAATACCAGGGTTTGCCATCAGGCTCTTCTTCTATTGCTAGGCAGTGTGCTGGCCGGTCGTGATTCTGTATTTTTATGAGCGGTAGGTTCTCCCTGTTACTGATTTTGAACATTGATGATAGAGTAGCTAAGGCGTCAGCTAGCTGATTATCTTCACGCGGAATGTGATGGAAGGTGACTTCATCAAACTGCTCCATCAATTCTTTGATGTGATCGTGGTAAGGAACTAATTTGGAATCCCTCGTTTCCCATTCGCCTTTTAACTGATGGATAACCAAAGCCGAGTCTCCATATACTTCAAGAATTTTGACCTTCGATTCAATGGCCGCCTGAATGCCCATGGCACATGCCTCATACTCTGCCATATTGTTTGTACAATCGAAACACAATCTCGCAGTAAATGGGATGAAATGACTTTCTGGGGAAATCAGCACAGCTCCAATCCCATGTCCCAATGCATTAGAAGCACCGTCAAACAACAAGATCCATTTTTTATCGTCAGCGGTTTCTTTTCCTTCAAATAGAGCCATTATGTCTTCGTCTGGGAAATCACACTGCATTGACTGATAGTCTTCCACAGGTTGATGAGCCAAGTATTCAGCTAATGTACTGCCCTTAATTACTTTTTGGGTGACATACACAATATCATACTCGGACAACAACATTTGCCAACAAGCAATTCTTCCTGTGAGAGCAGCCTTTTCAAAAATATACTTGATCGGATCCATTTTGGACACCAAACAAGTTGTATGGGATAGCATATATAGTCTCAAACGATGTTCGGCCCAGGCTAATGCGCAACATGTTCGTTCTAACAATGAATACCTCATCTCGCAGCTAGTGAATTTCTTGCTCAAGTAGTAAATAGCATGCTCCTTCTTACCAGATTCATCATGTTGTCCTAGCACACAACCCATTGATTCGTCCAATACTGTTAAGTACATGATTAGGGGTCTCCCTGGCACAGGGGGTACCAAAATCGGTGGATCTTGTAAGTACTGTTTGATTTTCTCAAAAGCTTTCTGGCAATTGTCGTTCCCTTTGGTTTCCTGATTCTTACACAGCAACTTGAAAATTGGCTCACAAGTAGTAGTTAGCTGGGATATAAACCTGGCGATGTAGTTCAATCTTCCTAGGAATCCACGAACTTCTTTTTCGGTGCGAGGAGTCGGCATTTCTAGGATTGCTTTTACTTTGGCCGGATCAACTTCTATTCCTTTCTGGCTGACTATAAACCCCAGGAGCTTGCCTGACCTTACACCAAAGCTACACTTAGCCGGGTTTAACCGGAGTTTATACTTCCTTAGTCGCTCAAAAAGCTTTTGTAGGTTAGTGACATGATCTTCCTCTGTTTTGGACTTTACAATCATGTCATCCACATAGACCTCTATCTCTTTGTGCATCATGTCATGGAACAAAGCCACCATTGCTCTTTGGTATGTTGCCCCAGCATTTTTTAATCCAAATGGCATTACTTTATAACAGAAAGTTCCCCATAAAGTGATAAATGTGGTTTTTTCCATATCCTCGGGAGCCATCTTGATTTGATTATAGCCAGAATATCCATCCATGAAAGAGAAGACAGAGTGTTGAGCAGTGCTATCTACCAGGACATCAATATGTGGCAAAAGGAAGTCATCCTTAGGGCTGGCCCTGTTTAGATCTCGATAGTCAACACACATTCGGACCTTTCCATCTTTCTTTGGGACTGGGTCAATATTAGCCACCCATTGAGGGTATTTTGCTACAGCCAGAAAACCGGCGTCGAACTATTTTTTTACCTCATATCTAATCTTGAGTGACATCTCTGGTTTCATTCTTCTCAACTTCTGCTTGACCAGTGGGCACTCAGGTTTTAATGGCAATTTGTGCTCGACTATGCTATTATCTAATCCAGGCATATCTCGGTATGTCCATGCGAAAACATCGACATATTCAAATAGGAGTTTAACCAATTTTTCTTGCTCACTGCTTTTCATTGTGGTGCCGATCTTAACTTATTTCTTGTCTTTTTCAGTGCCCAGATTGATTGTTTCAGTTTCTTCCTCGTGGGGTTGAATCACTTTAGCTTCTTGTTCCATCAACCTCATTAATTCAGGAGGGGTATCCCAATTGTCCTCATTATCTTCCTCAGTATGATTAATGGGGTATTCAAAATTATAGTATGAGTTACTGGCATCGTTATTTTCAAAGACAATGTTTTTGGATCTGCATTAGTTAAAAAAATGACGAAATGAAAAGCGGAAAAAGATGAAGAGAGATGGAAAAGATGGAAAAGGAAAGAAAAGAGAAATGATTGGAAAATTCAAAGTGCATTTTATTGATAATGGTACTGAAATAAAACATGTGAGCCCTTTTGACAATAAATTATTCTAAAGCCTTGGGCAGAGCAATAGAATTTGCATTACATAATTACTTTGAATCAAAGATCACGGGAAACTCAACGATCTCCCAATTTCCAAGTTCTTCATTCGGCGAGCAAGGGTGGACAAGGTTGACATTGTCGTTCTCTGCACTGCGATCGTCTTTGATAGCTGCTATCTGATTCGAATTCAATATTCCTGCACTCCGAAAGCTTTGCCTGATGTCGCAGATAAGGATATTCTCATCTTTTGGCTCCCTGCCTTCCAATCTAGCTATCCTCTTTTCTTTTCTTTCTTTGGCAATTCTTTTTTTGTCAAACTTGTTAGGTTCGTATCCCAACCCATATCTGTTTCTGTTATCTGGAAGCTCTACCAGCATCACGATCCCTTGTTCATATCTTCCCAATCCACATCCGGCCTGATACCCTCCTTTCATCATAACTTTAGCGATCATCATGGAGGTTTCAGACAACTTTGGTTTCTTCATTAGGACTCTTTCTCCCACAAAGGTGGCATTCGCAATCTCCAACGTTTGAAAAGACGTCTCAAGAGCTTCTTCTGTAGCCTCGATATAGCGCGTGGAGGATGGCTTGCTTACTAGCATCTCTTCTTCACCAGAGACAGTCACCAACTTATTATCCATTGAAAATTTTAGCTTTTGGTGTAAGGTTGAAGGCACAACTCCAGCTGAATGGATCCATGGTCTTCCAAGGAGGCATTTGTATCTTTGATACGATTTCCATCACCTGAAAGACTACCTCGAATGTGCGAGGGCCGACCTGTATAGGTAGCTCAATCTCTCCAATAACCTCTCTTCTAGACCCATCGAAGGCTCTTACCACCATGGTACTGGGCTTCATATACGATCCATCAACAGACAACTTTGCCAAGGTAGATTTCGGCAAAACATTTAGAGATGACCCATTATCGACGAGTACCCTAGCAAGGATATAGTCTCCACACTTCACAGAGATGTACAATGCTTTGTTATGCCCCATTCCTTCAACTGGAATTTCTTCATCAGTGAAGGTAAGGTAATTACTAGCAACAATATTACCCACAATCCCATCGAATTGGTTCACCGTGATGTCATGGGTGACATGAGCTTCATTTAGCACTTTCATCAATGATTCCCTATGGCGCTCAGAATTCAGCAGCAGTAATAACACAGATATTTTTGCAGGAGTATGATTCAACTGATCCACCACCTTGTATTCACTCTGCTTCATAAATTTCAGGAATTCACAAACCTCTTCTTCAAACATTACTTTCTTGTTTTCTTCTTCTTTCTTTGCCTTATTACCCATATCTTTATCAATGGATTCTTCTTCTTTATCTTTTCCCTTGCGAGCTTTGTCCATGGGTCCGATAGGGGTATAAATTCGTCCACTTCGGGTCATCCCACCGATTCCCGAGATGTTAGTGATAGCAGGATTGCCAGATCCAGACGCCGCTTTTAACTGGTCATCCCCTAAATTGTCCACAAAGACCTTCATATTGTAATCCCATGGCACTGCATTAACGTTCTTGAAAGGGAAAGGAGTTGGTACATGAATAGTTATCGGTTTAGGCGCGCCTCGGACTGGCTTTAGATTTCCCTTGTTGTAGCAAATCTCCAATGGTTTTGGGAAAGTCATGTTTTTATCCTCACTTGACTGAAGGGTTAATATGCTTTCATCTTTCTTCACACAACCTACCTGTATCAAGTGTCTGTCTAACAATTCTTGGAGAATTTGCCTGAATTCCTCGCATTCCTCTATGCAATGATTGTCATCAGGATGCAGACTACACAAGTCCCTCTCATCGTATTTCATCTCAATTATACCGAACTTGCAGAGTTTGGCATAAATGATCCTTAAGGGAGTACGAACATCTTCCACTTTCATTATCAGGGGCTGATTCTTAAATTCTTCAATAATGGCGTTGACTGCTGAACCTCCATGACCTGGAAGGGGATTACTACCCACAATAGGGTCATCCTCCTTAAAACTCAACCATTTGGCATTGATCAGATCTTGAACCACATACTTCAAAGCTTTGCAATTTTCAGTTGTGTGACCTACTGCCCCTGCATGAAACTCACACTTGGCATTTGGGTCATACCCTCTTGGGAAGGGAGGTTGGAGTGGTTTCATTGAGCGTGGAGAGACCAAGGAGTTGCTGATGAGGTGCTGGAACAAATCCGTATAAGTCATGGGAATAGGATCAAATTGGACTGCTTTCTTTTCTTGGTCATTTGGTTGTTTCTGGTTTTGGTTCAGTTGGGTGGGAGCAACTGGCTGTGCTTGTGTTTGGATGGGGGAAGGTGGTCGAAAGGGTATCATTGGTTGGTTTGGCCGGGGGATAGGATTATGAGAGGCGGCGGCAATGTATGGAGGGGGAAGTAGGGGTATGGAAAAGGATGTGGGAAATTGGTAAAGAATTGGGGTGGTTTTCCTTGTGTTTGTCCTCCCGGGCTCGTCATCACAGCATTGGTTTCCCCTTCTTTCTTCTTTACGAAGTTTGTTGGGGGTCTCTTGATGTTACTAGTTCCAGCAAAACTTTGGGCAATCTTTCCATTCCTCATTCCTCCTTCAACTCTTTCCCCTACGATGACCATATCTGAAAAGTTTGATGATACACTTCCGATCATTTTGTCATAGAAGGGTGATTGAAGAGTATCCATGAACATGGCCACCATTTCTTTTTCAATCAGAGGCGGTTCCACTTGGGCTGCCAGTCCTCTCCATCGTTGGGCATATTCCTTGAAAGTCTCATTGTCTCTTTTTGCCATGTTTTGCAACTGCATTCTGTCAGGAGCCATATCAATGTTATACTTATACTGCTTCAAAAAGGCATCCGCCAAATCTTTCCAACAGCGAATATGAGATCGCTCAAGGTGTGTATACCAACTCGACGCTGCCCCTGTTAAACTATCCTGGAAGAAGTGAATCAGAAGTTTGTCATCATGTGCATAGGACGCCATCTTCCTACAGTACATGGTCAAGTGGTTTTTCGGGCAAGTTGTCCCTTTATACTTGTCAAAGTCTGGCACCTTGAACTTCGGCGGCACAACCACATCCGGTACGAGACAAAGATCTGAAGTGATACTTGAACCGAGATAACTCACTCCTTCTACAGCTCTTAGTCTATCTTCAAGGATTTGCAACTTCGTATCAGACCACTGATTCCCAACTGGGACGCTCAGATTGGGTCCCCCTATAGCTGGAGACCAGGCAATGCGGTTAGTCTGGGGATTCAGCGGATTTCCTTGAATATAATAGGGGTAACCAAATGGTCGGGGATTCACTACGGGGGCCACTACGGGCGTACTGACTCCTTGAGTATTCCCGACATGGGATGGTGCATAACCAGGTGGAAAGGTGTATGTCATGAAGCCAGGAGTTGAGCTTTGAACTGGTATGGTTTCAGTACCTGAGTCGGATCCTTGAGCTACATCTTGCACAACAAGTGCTTGGGAATCAGTTTCTGCAGAGTTATTGTTAGCACCTGGCGGTGTGTAACCGGGCGGGAGACCAAATAGTGGGAACTGTTGTGCATGTGGGCCTTGAGGGTTATGGTTTGTAGTATCATCATTGGCTATAGGTGGCGTGTAACCAGGCAGGAGTCCGTAAAGTGGGAACTGTGGTACTTGATTCTGAGGGTTGCTAACTGGTGAGTGTGTAGGACCCTGCGGGTAAATTGCAAAAGGTACCATCATCCCTTGAGTATTGAGACCATATTGCAACTGCATAGGGCCGAAGCTAGGTGGGTTGGAAGGTGTAGCTTGACTTTCATCATTCACTGCTGGAGATACCCCATCTGCAACCTTGTCTTTGTTTAGGGATTGCAGAAGCTCCAAAACTTTGCTCATCTGTTCCTTCAGCTGGTTGACGTCCTCTTTCATCTCTTGGTCATCCATGATCCTTGATTGAGAGCGAGTTCGATAAGGGTGTCGAGGAACCAGTTTGTTTGATTATTTTCTGGGTGATTAAAAAAATGATATGAGTATATAAGAGAAAAAAAATGAATGAATGGATGTGGATATATGAGTCTATTCATTTTGTACCAGGGAACCATAGGACTCATTGTTGTAATTATCTGTTTATTATTGTTATTATTTTTTTTTTAAAAAAGCATTAAGTAATTTGGAGAATAAAATTGGATCAATAAGCAAAGTGACAAATCATTTATTGATGAGAAAGACAAATTGTACAATTCATTCAAACTAAAATCTCATCAATTAGCTGTCCTTTTTTTCTTCTTAATAGGACAACCAGCCTTTTCTCTTAACTCTTCTATCAAACTTTTACAAAATTCAATAAACTTGTAAACATTGGTTGATTGGCGCCTTGGGATATCTATGATTGCTTGATTGGCCAAACTTGCCAACTTTGAAAAACGGTCCCTCTAATGCATGCCTTCATTCCTCAATTCATTAAAGAGCGCTTTATTTTCTATCTGACTGACCAGTTTTGTAAAACGATTCTCCCAATACGTGCTTTCATTTTTTAGGTCGCCATAGATCTTCTCTTGATATTCAATATAGTTCCGCAACTCATTTTCATCTTCTTGTTCTTTTTTCAGCGCATCTTGATATTTCACAAGCATCTCTTCTATTTCTTCCTTGTATTGCTTCTCCTTTTGGGCTCGGTTCTCATACCCAGCTACCACCTTCTCAAGATGTTGCTTTAAACCTTCAAGCTCCTCTTGCAAATTCTTTTCGGTAACCGATGATTTTTTCCACAATCCTTTCCATATATAGGCGTTTTCTATAGCCTTATCCCTCTCTTGATTACGCAGCTCTAGCTCTTCATTTGCCCCTCTCAGACAAAGTTGCACATCATGCATACTCTTTTCCTCTACTTTTGCCCTTTTGTTGCTTCTCTCGATGAACTTCCCTTTTAGGATATTTTCCGACTGCAAGTACTTGTTCTCTTGAAGTGCCTTTTCTAACCTTGCTTGTAATTCTTCCTTTTCCTCATTAGATTTTGACAATGCCACTTTAAGCTCTTCCATCTCTTTACTCGTAATAGGGATAGATTCCGGTGCCTCTGGTTCCGGTGGGGGTGTACCATTGAACGGCAATTTGATTTCTCGAACCCTACTTTCGATCCATTGGTGGTAACTATACGTAGCACCAATGCTTCTTTTTCCGAGAACTTTCCCTTTCCGAGTGACTTGGTCCCAAGCATGTCGGACCTTTCTAAGCATTCAGCCATTTCCTTGATCGAACTCATATACCACAAAGGGGGTCGTCATCTGATCTGACGGTGGATTCATCATAGGATAACCAAGTTGTCTTAGCAGCAGAGAAGGATTATAGTTAATACATCCTCTTGTTCCTATAAGTGGAACATTAGGGAAATTCATAGCGATAGATCATTTCATGTATATCCAACCACCACAGGTACCATCGGACCGTCTTTTCATCAAGATCTGCTAGAGTTACAAATTTCACCGATCTCCATCTCGACCCTACATCACATGTGTTGAAGTCTGCAAAGGGACGTGATATTTTCCTATTTCCGAATACGTGGGTGACAAGCCACACATAGAGAGTGGATAAGCAGCATGATAGTTTCTTCCCTTTTTTTCATGACAATGAGTGAGGGCACAATAAGTATCCGCAAGAATGGCTGATACTGGGCTCTCTTTCCCTTTTTTAAAGGCTAGGAACACATCAATCGAGGCCAAGTCTATATAGCCATCAATGCGTGGAAATAACATAATTCCAAAAATTGTAAGAGCCAATACTTCCATGAAAGACGCCCAATCTTGAACATTAGCCAAATGCCTCATCTTTTCTTCAAAATACTCTAGCGGAAACCCTTCGACACCATTTCGGTTTAACTTTCTTTTCTTTAATTCATCCTCCTTGTCTTTCAGAATTATAGCAACCTCTTGCAGGAGATCAAAATCTCGGGTGCGTTGGTAGGGTTTCATGTTTTCGGTCGAATATCCTAAAATCCGAGCAAATTCTTCCAGTGTGGGAGCCATTTGGAAATTCTTGAAAGTGAAGCACCTCATGGGAGAATCATAGAATTGGATAAGTGCAGAAATGGCATTTACTTGCACATCCACCTCTAGCAACTTGAGAATATTCCCATACTTTCCAATGAAGGTTATACGCTGAATGCTCGTCGTCATTAAATTGGCACACTTCTTCAGGCTTTCTATTTCAGGCTTTTTTATCCTCGGATGTATGTGCTTCTTTAAGGGGACAGTTTCGCCACTTGATCCCATATTATCTCACAAAATAATTACAGCCAAACTTTGAGTTCCTATGCTTCCCTGTCACCTAAAATGAAATGAGAATGAATGACATTTTTTTTAAAAAAATTCAACATGTTTTTTTGGAAGTATGAATGCATGAAGATATAATGTTGAGTGATGATGATGACTATTCATGTAGCATGCACAAAAATATGTGATTTAGTAGACCCTTTTTTATGCATGGACGTGATATAACAGATTTTTGGTGGAAGAACAAAAATGATATGACGCCCCTTGTGTCTTAAATGGGTTAAACCTAAAATTAGAGATTTTCTAGCCTAAGGGGTCTATAGTCTTGTATTGAGTGATAGATCTCATGGTGGCTCTAATCACATTCTCACCAAAGGCCTCTAGAGCTAAAGTATCCTCCTGAATATTAACAACAACGATAGATAACTATCCGGTGCGGAATACTCAGAGGGAGCACACTCTAGATGAAGTTCTCGCAATAGCCAGAAGGAAAGCAAATTACAATTGACCATCACCGAACCTCCACTCAACTTAAGCTTTGCTCTGACCCGGGTATAGGGCCTTACTCACATGTGTGTGCGAACGTGTAGGTGCAGTGTGTGAGAGGGGCAACACCCTAACACTACCCGAGCTGCAAAACAAATAAAGCATACAAATATAGTCGTCTATCCTAATGTTTAACATGTACATAATATTCACAACAAATTAAAAAATAAACAAATAAATAATAAATAATTATTTACAAAAGAAAAAAAATAAAAAGAAGGGGAATTAAAAAAAATGAAGTTAATTATTTGGCACAATTAATCATGTTAGGCTTGACTCTCAAAATGTCCCCAGCGGAGTCGCCAGCTGTAGCGACCGAAAAATCCGGTGGGATTTGTTCGAGTTTAATGGTGCCGCCACCAATAATTTATTTCATAGAGAAAATATTGGAAAAAAACCTTTTTTGGAGAAAAATGGTCCTTGAGACCAGATTTGGGTTCGGGAGTCGATTATGTGTAGGGAATGTATTAGCACCCTACAACATCCTTTCGAAAAAAGGTTACCTCTAACTAATTGTGCAAAATTTATTAACTTCTAAAAAAAATATTTATTTCCCTTTTATTTTAAAAAAAAATTTAACCAAGATAAAAAAAAAGACTTAATAAAAGTCGTTTATTTTTGCGCTTGACAGAAGTGGGCTCCTGCTCCTACGTATCTCCGGGTGCAGTGGAGAAATCAAAGGCTACGTAGTTCTTGGGTAAAAAAAAATGGTTGTGTGTTGGATGATTTTAATTGTATATTTTTTTTATGGAAAAAAGGTAGGTTTTGTAGGGACCAAACAAGAAGCAATCAAGAGTGGTCCTCACTAACAACCTATTTTGTTTAGAAAATTAATGGTGTTCGTAATGATTAAATGAGAAGCAATCTCGAGTGATTATTACTAGTAAAAAAAGATCGATTTTATTTTTATAAAGAAAATAGGCTTTCATAGGGACCAAACAAGAAGCAATCAAGAGTGGTCCTCACTAATAACCCATTTTTATTTAGAAAATTAACGTTCATAATGATCAAATGGGAAGCAATCTCAAGTGATCATTACTAGTAATTAATCTTGATAATTCAATGTGTGATTTTTTTCAAGAAAATATGGTTTTAAAAAGTTGTATGATAAATTGAAACTTAGTTGAGTAAAAATTGTCTCTAAAGAAAACAAAGAAGATAAATGAGCAGAAACTCAATACTTATAAACAAAACCAAAATGAATCCAATAATAAAAAGACTGATAAATAAAAGAAAACGAAAAAACAAATGTAAGAAAAATAAAAGGTAAAGGGGTTCAACGGATAGGAGAAAAAAACCTAACACACGCACACATCCACGTAAATGTAACTCACTGGGAAGGGGGAGAGTTAAAAAAAATACAATTATTATTCTTTATTAAATAAAGAAAGTAGAAGAAATGAAATAAAAAATAAAAGAAGGCTGGGGGTGACACGCTAAACCTAAGGGTCTGTTTGGTTCAAATAAGAGGAGGGGAGGGGAGGGATTTTAATGGAGGGGAGGGAAGGGAAGGGGAAGGGAGGGGAGGGATTTACTTTGATTTTGTGTTTGGTTGAGAGGAGGGGAGGGGAGGGAAGCCTTTGCTTGTTTGGTTCAGGAGGGAAGGGGAGGGATTTTAATGGAGGGAAGGGATTAATTTACTGGTATATCCTTATAGTGTTTTATATTATATTATATATAAGGATATTTCAGTAATTTTATTTTAAATAATTTAATCTCCCCTCCCCTCCCCTCCAAAACCCCCACTTTGGGAGGGGAGCCAAAATTGGCTTAGGAGGGATTTTGCTCCCCTCCCTCCCCTTAAAAAAATTGAACCAAACGAACATAATTTAAAATATCCCCTCCCCTCCCCTCCAATACCCCCAACCAAACACACCCTAAAGGTTGAAACACAACACACACACACACAAACACAATCGAGAGAAAGAAAAGCGGAGGAAAGCCAAATACAGAAGAAAGAAAAAGATGAGAGGGGAGAGAGAGAGAGGTAACCACCTTGTGGTCTAGCGAGGACTACGAGAGAAGATGAACAGGATGCGCGGTGGAGGAGAACGGCAGTGCGGAGCCGAACGGAGGTGGAGAACGGCGCCGCACTGAATCAAGGATGGAGGCTGGCCGTGCGAGGAGAGCGGCGGCGGCAGCGAGGAAACGCAGCAGTGACAAGTTTGGGCTTAGATTGGAGATGAGTTAGCTTGGTTTTTAGGATGGAAATGGGTTTCAGTGATGAAAGGAGGTGAGTATTTGATCTCAGTGGAGAAAATAGAACATGGTATTAGGAATAGTTGATGAAGATGGGAAAGGTAGCAACAGGGAAGACAATTCTGAAAAGGGTTATTATTTTTTTTTTTGCTCTTAATTTTTGTTCCTGCTTCTATCGTAGAACCCTCTTTCCATATCAGTGATCGAATTCAGTGAATTAGGACTCAATGTGGAGTCTCTAATTCTTTTTTTGGTGGTGAAAATTCTTCAAAGAACTCCCCGAAAATTCCCCCTGTTTGCTGTTCTGTTGTTGCATTTATAGAGCAAATGGGCTCCAATAGGACAATGGTTGCTGACCCTTGTATTGGCTATTTGCTGCAGGTATGATTGGTGATGCAGAGGAGAGCTGATGGTTCTGGGTGGTGCCTGCAAAGCTGCTTGGTTGAAGAAGAAATGGAAAGAAACAAAGGAATAAGAAGAAAGTATATTGGACCCATCCCCAAAATGCTTCTGCCCCTGCCTCTGTTGCTGTTGGTTGTTGCATGCAGCGTTCCTGCATTGCTTTTGCTATTTTGTTTTTTTTGCTTTTTTTCTTTTTTTTGTTCTGTTCTATTTTTCTTTTGTTTTGCCTTTTTTTATTTTTTTTTATTTTGTGATTTTTGGGCTTGGTTTGGACTGTATTGGAATGGACATGGTTATTATTATTGGACTTATACTTGTGATTGTGATTTGCAACAAAAAGGCCAACAACTTGTTCCTCCTTTTTTTATTGCAATTGGGCTAAAATTAGCCCAAATGATTTAACAAAATGAACCCAAAATGTGTTGTTAAGAATAAAGTAAAAACAACAATAAAAATAAATTACAGGAGGTAGGTGGACAAAATTAGGGTATAACACCCAACTATGATTTTCATTACATTTTTTGAGACCTTTACTCTGGTTTAAACCCCACTTTTTCCGCTAATTGTTCATTTGTGCCTCATCTCCTCACCTCTGCCGTCAACAAAGGAAACATCGAAACAACAACTTGAAAAGCAAAAACAACAAAGAATCCAAAGCTATTGGCTCACTTAATAGATGATTTGAACAATATAGCACATATAAGGTGATTTTTGAAATTTTAGTATAGAAAGACTTGGGTCATTTTCTGATAAAGACTTGAAACTATGTTGTAAACATCTTGAAACTTATCTAAATTGAAATTATGTTTCAAACATCTTGAAACTTATTTAAAACATGACGGTTCTTATGATTTTGATGGTGAAATTCAATTTGAAGAATTAATAGTCATTAGAGAGGTTTTAACAATGAATTAAAATTAAGTTTTATGATATTGAGTTCTTTGAAAAGATTTAATTGTTTTTCTAATGTATCTACAACTTATATAATAATATTAATTATCCATGTTACTGTTGCATATGTTGAGAAGTTTTCCTAAATTGAAATTGTTAAAATCTTACTACTATGTAAAAAAGTAGATTAAACAATCTTGCTTTATTTCTATCGAAAATGGTATTTTAAAGAACCATGATTATTAATAAATTATTAATAATTTTGCAGTAAATATCGGGATAATATTCAAAGATTAATAAGACATCAGTTTTTCAATTCGCACATCACAGCCAAAATCTTAGAGATGACCCTGTCAACTAATAAAGGTTTTTTTTTTCTTGGTCAAATAAACAAATAAAGGTTGTTTCGGAATCAATCTGCCATGTGAATGACAAAGTTTAACTTAATTTCAAAACAAAACCATTAATTAGTTAAATACGTGTATATCAAGGTCTGAATACTCAAATATAAAGGAAGCTAGTAAAAGAAATAAATAATCGTTTTACCTAGTAAAAGAATCAATTTGCAATTGTGTTGTTGGCACTTGAACTATTAACCTCCCCCATATATAAAGACTAGTGGACCTCTCTCTCTCTCTCTCTCTCTCTCTCTCTATATATATATATATATATATATATATGATTTTTCTATCCTGTACAATATTGTACAGGTTAATAAATTCAAAAGAGAAAATTTACATTGAAACTTGTGTATTTGGTATTAAATACTTATTTTTACAATGAACAGTAACTATATTGGAAAACAAAAACTGTTCATTGTAAAAATAAGTATTTAATACTAAATACACAAGTTTCAATATAAACTTTTTCTTTTAAATTTCTTAACCTGTGCAATATTGCACAGGATAAAAAAATTCATATATTATTGTTCTTTTTCTAAGATTTTCTGTGGTATGTATAAAACTGAAAACACAAAATAACAAAACTGCAGACAGACAGACCCAAGGAACGTATAGGGGACCAGAGTGCCCATCTAGGGATGACAATTAGACCCAGGCCCACTGGGCACCCACAAAAAACCCGTAATGGGCATGGTAAATACCCGCTTTATGGGTATGGGCTTGGGCCTGGGTAATTATCCGCAAATTTGAGTGGGTATGGGTGCGGGTACGGGCACTCTGGTGCCCAGCCCGCTCCGCAGCCCGCATATACATATATATGTACAAATTATAATTTTATATCAAAATATTAAATAGAATTAATTAATCTATCTACTTTCTTTTTTTTACCGGAATCTATCTAATTAATCTATTTATTTTTTTTTACCGGAGTCTACTTATTGTAATACGTACTTGTTTTTTCATATTTTGGATGTTTTTATTTGGCTAAATACCATGATTGGTAATATTTTAGAGTTGATTTGAAATATTTTGGATCATATTTTAATTAAGTTATGATGTTCTTTTCGTTATTTATTATCTTTTCATGGTTAAAGTGCGTGTAACGGGTGCGGGTACAGACACTTAGGTACCCAACGGGTTCGGGGACAAGCACTAAACTTGCTGCCCACGCGGGTATGGGCTCAGGTATGGGCACTTTTTTCCAAATACGAATATAGAGACGGATACTATAGTACCCTACCCAGAGGGTACCGATTGCCATCCCTATGCCCATCCAAACCGAATGATACGCATTAACTCTTTTTTTTTTTTGGGTGCTTGATACGCATTAATTCTTAAAGAAGATACGCATTAATTCTTGCAGGAGAATATGGGATCTGTGAATTTTTCAGATTTCTCAAAGGCCGAAACCAAATGTATAGGTCATATTAGTAGGCAGTGACCTAACAATTTGTTGAATTTCTCAAGAATTATTATAATAACCTTGATTTTTCGTCCGTATAATATAAGAAAAGTATGAATTCGAATCCTACTCCAGCGTCTACATAGCTCCTATATATTAAAATCCTCACTCCTCAGAGTGGAGACATCTCTTAGTTTATTTTGAATCAATGATTTTATTTTATTTTTATTACTTTATTCTTATTAAATATTATTCCTTAAATTTAATCAATCATACATTTTTATTATTAATTTCAGAACTTTTCCGTGTTGTACTGATCAAAAAAAATTTCTGTATTGATACACTTTTTAAAAACAGTTTTTCTGTTTTTAAAAATAGACAAAAAAATAAATTTGAATCTTGTTAAACTTTTAAAAACAGAAAACAGTTTTTAAAAAGTGTAATCAAACAGTCTCATATACTTCTTTTACAATTTTGATATTTTTTAATTTATGTTTTTAAAATTTAAAAATATCACTTGTCAAATTTTAAAAAAAAATATCATATAATACACAAAATATCAATTCATACAGTCTCAGTTTGGTAAGGCTAAGAACCTAGCTTATAGTTTATTAGACTAGTTTATAAGCTTGTTTAACCTAATGAAAGGTGTTTGGTAAGCAAATTTATCACATTAGCTTATAGCGTTTTTTGAGAGCTACTTGAAGTAGCATCTCAGTTTATAACTTATAACTTTTTATCTTTTCTCTCATTTTTATCTTCATTATTTTATTCTTTATCCTTTTTTAAATTTAAAATAAATATAAAATCTTATCTTTTTTCGTCATTTTATATTTATTAGTTAGTTAAATAGTTAATTTACCAGACAGTACAATTTTAATTAACTAGTTTTTCAGCTATAATCAAGCTTATCGACTATAAGTTAGTTTATAACTTATTTTATACCAAACCGAGTCATAATAATGTTCCCGTAAAAAAAAATTCTATTAATATAACGTGAACCTTTTATACTTTGGTTTTTTGCTGATTAAGACTCCTTAATCTTTTATAATTTGAAACTAAAAAATCATTCAAAAAGGATATCGCGTATGATACAGAAAAGCCCTCTACTCTCGGGGCTTTTGATCCTATCTTTCTTTTTTATGGATTGAATATTTTTGTTTTTTGGTGGATGACTTTTGATCCTGGCTATCGAAAGCTTAATACTCTATAGTTGCGTCGTTGGCACATAAACCCTTTTTTTTTTTTTTATAAATTGTTTGCACATAAACCTAATCACGTAGAAAGAGGGATTTGAGATAGTGACATCCAACATAAAAAGATACAAACGGTTTTGCAGTTTTCATTCAGCAAGGAATTCTCAAGAAAGACGACACTTAAGGGCATGGGAATTACAGATACATATATAATAATAATATGTACTCGTACACCTTACGGGATAATTTCTATCCGATGTTTTTGTTTTAAAAAAAAAACCATTGCCAGTAAAAAAAACCATTTCAAAATTAATAAGAGAAATAAAATAAGATAAACTATCATATTATATTTTAATTTAGCGTTTCTGGAGCAAGTAAAATAGAACAACTCAAATCTATCACCTATTTTATCATCTTAATCTAGTTAAAATTCTATCATGAAAAGAGGGCTGAGTTAGAAATAATAGGATACGATAAGTAAAAAAAATACGATATTCACTCTTATAATAAAAAGTAAAAAGTGATGTTTGAATATCAAAAGACTCTTTTTTTGTTTTTACCGGAAATATCAAAAGACTTAGAGCCCGTTTATTTTACATTTTGGACCCAAAATGTCGTTTGCGAAACTCCGTTTGTAAAATTCTCCCTCACACCTCTTTTGACAAATCAGTGGTTTGGTGCCAAAAATTGTCTCGAAAAAGCAAATTCTTAAGAAACTCGGTGAGCACCAATTCAACCAAACAGACACTTAAATGTTACAAATAAGATAAGACGATGTGTAACATTTAAAATTAAACTCCAACAAAAAAAAACTCAACTCAAATAAAAATAACAAAAATTTAAAATGTGATGCTTTTTTTTTCTTTTTTTCTAAATGATATTCCTCCCGGCCTAGGGAAAACAAGCATCAAAGATGTTCAACTACAATTCTACTTCACCTAGTTCTAGTGATTCTCGTCTCGTCACGAAAACTCTATCTCTAGTCTTAAAAAAAACATAAACCTTAACAAGTTGCCACGTGTACACCGTAGCTTCGCTATCATACGGCTTACACGTACCACATAGTTTTTCCCTTCCGGGTCTTCGGTATTTCATTCTCCCTATATCTAGGAATATCACTCGCATCAAAATTCAAAACGAACCAAACCAAAACAAAAAGATAGCTTTAATATTTCATAAAACCAAAACATGGAAGAGAGTGGTGGCGGACACCGCAGAAGAGAACCACTTCTGGTGACGCCAGAGGAAGAAGCTGCAAACGCTTCATGGAGACTCAATGTTAAGGAATTTCATCTACCAAGTCAAAACGTTGATCATCAAAACCAACGTTCCTTCACTTTCAATGGCCTTCTTCGCAAGCCTAGTAAGCCATTCTTCACCCCCCGCCCCTCTTTTTTTCTTCTCTTAAACCTTTGAAGTTTCTGTTTTGTGTGATGGACTCTTTTTCCTTTTTTCTGTGTTGTTTTGAATTGTGTGAAGTGAAGTGAAGTGACCCATTATGCCATTCATCACCCCTTTTCACTTTTTCTTCCCTCCAATGTCTAAAGTTTCTATTTTGTGTAATGGGTCTGTTTGGTTTTCTATGATTATGTAATGGGTCTGTTTGGTTTTCTATGATTATGTTATGCATGTGTTGGATTTTGCATATTCAACAAGCTTTTCTACACTTTTTTCAAGGTTTCAAATTTTTGTATCACAAATTTTGATATTGCCGAAAATCGCAGTTCACATTAGTTGGAAGCTTTTATTCACTTTTTTCAAGGTTTTAAATTGCAAGTCATAGTTGTATTACAAACTTTGATTATGCGGAAAATCGCGTGTCACGGTAATTGCAAATACTTTACATCGCAGAGAATCGCAGTGAAATGCATTCAAATACGGCGGATGTGGCGTTAATTACAACTGTATTGTCTAGAAACCTTAAAAACCTTATTGTCTCGGCCTTGGTCGAGAACCTTTATTTAAAACTTTTTTTTTTCGCTTCTTTTATTTTCTTGAATGTTTAAACTTTTAAAATCTCTGTTTTTCTTTTGTGATGGGACTTTTTTTTGTGTGTGGTGATAAGTTTGAATTGTGCAAACCGAAAAAGTAAGAACAGTGATACTGTTAATCTTTTTGTGTTGTTTATTGTATAGCCATGGTGGGAATCTTTACTTCAATGAAGAGCCGAGCCTTTTATGGTGAATATGCTATTATTTGATTGATCATAAGTGCTATTATTTGATTTGGTATATTAGTATAATACAATAATTCGGTTTGTTTGATCAAAACTAGATGATGATGATTGATATTGATAATGGTCATGCCTTTTCGTTTTTTTTGCTCTTTCCCTAGTTACTGTTTCTGAAGATACTCCATTACTCGTATCATATTAATCCTTTATTGTCAGAATTTCTTGTACTTGATTCCATTTATAATCAAAGCTTAATCAGGCATGAATCTTCCTTCCCTTAATACCTTTTTTTGCGCTTTTCAGATCATTCTTTTGTATCCTTTATAATCTTTTCTAAAAGGATAAAATAGATCCTCAACTTGAGTACTCAACAAAGGTTTATGTACAATTACTTGTTCACAAATGTTTAAATCTTAAAATATTTATTTTTCAGTAGGTTGATGATTTGAAAATTTTGACGTTTCTGGTTTTTAATTTACTTGGGAAATTGATTAAAAAAAAAGCACGATTAAATAATTCAGCATTAAAATTTGTCTTCAATATGTTTTGGTTTAATTGCGCGCGTGATCAAGGTTTTAATTCACAGTCGCGTCACGATCCTTGATATTGCAAAGAACATGGTCAAATGCGGCTAATGCGACTTAAATCGTGGTTGCGTTGCTATCACGGAGACCCCAGAAACCTTATTGTTGCAGCCCAGATCGCGGTTGCGGACCTTGATTTAAAACCTCGCGTGTGATAGTGCTTGGCCCTAGCTTCTGAGCTAATTGTCATTTACACTGTGTGCTGCATAAGACTGCTATTCAGCTCCAACATGTTCTATTACTTACATGTATCATGTGTGGCTTTCCTAATCTAGTTTATAAAGTGGTTTGGCTTTCTTCTTTGGAAGTTTTTGGTTATGTTTTGGCATGTGACTTTGCCTAATTACTGTATATTACTGTATGAATAATCAAAAATTGTGTTGTAGGGAAGCAACGCAAGGTAGCAGAATATTACAAGAAACAGGAGAGACTCCTTGAAGGATTTAATGAGATGGAGACTATGAATGAAATGGGTTTTTTCCCCGGAAGTCTCACTGAGGTTGATTGTTCTATCACATGATTTACTTTAACTAGTTTTGATGACTGTAATGTCAGTGAAAATTTGTGATTTCCAATTAAACCTGATCATGTCAAACACATGCATATGAATGATTAACTTGAATCCACATGAAAATTTTACTTAATAAACATGCATTATGTTTGTCAGGATGAATTGAAACAACTAGCAAAGAGTGAGAGGATGGCAGTCCATGTGTCAAATATGTGTAACTTGGTGCTGTTTGGAGCAAAGGTTTTCGCGTCAATTGAGAGCAGATCATTAGCAGTCATTGCCTCAACTATGGATTCTCTCTTGGACCTCTTGTCAGGGTTCATATTGTGGTTTACTTCCCATGCCATGAAAAATCCTAACCGATATCACTATCCGATTGGAAAGAAACGCATGCAACCGGTGGTAAGATAATTTAGATTTTAAACTGCAAGCTGATTGAGTCCTTAAATTTTTTTTGTAAATGCTATCTATCAATAGTTTCATAATGTCCTGAGAGTGAAAATGACTGTAAATGGTTATTTAAGATATTCTCAAAATAACCATTGCATGGTTACGTAACACAGACACATGCTAATTGGTACATTCTTCTATGCAGGGTATCATTGTTTTTGCATCAGTAATGGCAACCTTGGGGTTGCAGATTTTGATCGAGTCCGGCAGGCAACTTATTTCAAAGGTAATTAAGATCAACTTTTGTTGTTCTTATTTGTTCACTAGATCCCACAATTTAGGTTCAGCACTTGTTTTGATTTTGAATTTGAGTTTAATCAGTTGTGTCATGTGTATACATGTTTTAAATTTCTCAGTATCATTCTTTTTTTCTTACAGGCTATGCCTGAAATGGATCCAACAAAGGTTGATTGGATGATTGGGATTATGGTATTTGTGACTCTGGTGAAGTTCATCCTTATGGTCTACTGTCGAAGATTTAAAAACGAAATCGTTAGAGCATATGCACAAGATCATCTTTTCGATGTCATTACTAATTCCGTTGGATTAGCTGCTGCTGTTCTAGCTGTCAAGTTCAAATGGTGGATTGATCCAACAGGAGCTATTATTGTAAGTTTATATGACTACACCTTATTTTGCTTCTCATTTCACTGCTTTTTCTATGCCTTTTGATTAGGTTCAAATGTTCAACAAACATTAATTCCATTAATTTTTTTCATATAATTCTACAATGTCTATAAACTCGAATTTGGATTCTCTACACTTGGGAAGTCCTAAATTTGTTGCGGTTGTGCATCTCTGGCCATCCGATCAAAAGATCAGACGACCGCTTTTCAACTCGGTATTTTGAACCAAATTTACCAACTTGAAACATGAGCCGTCTGATCTTTTTGTGGCAAATGCTAATCAGTGTCCTTAAAATTCTATTCAATAGGACCTAACATACTTTTAATTATTAATCTTATAAAAATAAAATTTTGATCAACGGTCCAAGATGCATAACTGCAGGAAATTTAGAATTCCTAACTTTAGGGAGTCGCGATCCAAATAAACTCCATGTATATTGAAGGGAGGTTTTTGTGTTCCATGATTGATAATTTGTTGGTTACTTCATGCCAACTTTTTGATTGATGCACCAATGAAGATACCTTGAATGTGTATTGCAGATTGCATTGTATACAATTAACACATGGACTAAAACAGTCATTGAGAATGTTTGGTCACTCATTGGAAGGACAGCACCACCTGATTTTTTGGCAAAGTTAACTTACCTTATATGGAATCACCATGAACAGATCAAGCACATAGATACAGTTAGAGCATACACCTTTGGTGCACATTACTTTGTGGAAGTTGACATTGTTTTGCCAGAAGACATGCTTCTCAACCAAGCACACAACATTGGTGAGACACTTCAAGAGAAGCTAGAGCAACTTCCAGAAGTTGAGAGGGCTTTTGTGCACATAGATTTTGAGTTCACTCACAGACCCGAGCATAAAACCATGGTATGATGATGCCATAGGAAGATGATGGAAGTGACTACTATTTACCTATGTTGATTGACAAATAGCACAATTTTGCTTTATTATGTTTATAGTTTTTTTTTTTTTTTTTGATTCAATGTTTATAGTTGTTGATACGTCGGATAATTCGTTTTTATGATATAATTCATCGTTTAGTTGACTTCAAATATTGCTATCTTCTTCAAACTATGTGATGTGATGCCATATTATTAAGCTTTGATTGGGGCAAAAAAGAATGTTGGTTAATTAAAAAGTTTAGGTGAGGTGGACCTAGGGTCGACCTAAGGGTAAGGCTACTAAAGCCCTTGCTTTAGGCCTATCAATAAAAAAATATTTGTCATTAGTTTTTATAAAACAAAAATACTACGTATCATAACAAAAAGGCCCAATTTCAAGCTTTTTTACTTAAAATAAAAAGGCTTCTATTAAAGTTTGTTTTGTTTGCTTTAGGCTTTACTCACTATAGGACATTATTGGGCCAGCCTTAGGTGGATTCTAGGGACTCACAAGGATCTGGGAAAACCTCAAGGCCAAAGAGTACTTACCTAGATATATATTATTCACCAACGAATTCCTCGTCTCAGCAACGAAATTCAAACTCGTTCTTTGTGGGATATAAGTTATATCTTTACCCATTATACCACATTCGTTGGCGGACAGAAGATTGCTGAAGATATCATCCAAAACTAATTGCGTATGCATGGATTCTTTGTCAATGTGCACGTCATAAAATGCAATCCACCGCATAAAGGTTATTTGTTAAGTCCCATCAACTGTTAAGCAATTCTTGCATGGGTTTAATAAAGGTAATTTCTGCAATGATTTTTTTCGTCTTTTTCATTATTATTTTATAAGTTCTTATTTTAAATAGATTCATATTGTTTAAAATTGTTAACAAAATCTTTTTTTTTAATTTAAACAAGTCATTAATTATTAATTACTGTTTTTTATTTTGACGAATTAATTATTAATTACTGTTGAGACCAATATTTTCTTAAAATTATAAGGATTTATTTGAAAATTTCTATCCACGAAGAGGGTTGAACCAATTTGGGACTTTGAAACCACACATGCACTACAACAAATGTTGTTTCTGGCAACACTATTTTTGGCAACAGGTGTGAAATGTTGCCTAAAAGTGGATTAGCCAACATTTGACAACTGTTGCCATTAAATATGTGTTTTACACTACACCTTTTATGTAACACTTGAAAAACTGTCCCCTCAAATTGAAATGGGAATATTTTTGAACTGTTACTAGAACATTTTTTTCGCATCAGTTAAGAAATGTTCCCTAAACTATATCTGGGGACAGTTTTTAACTGTTGCACTTTTTTTGATAAAAGGCAACGTTTTTTGGTTGTTGCTCTATTAGTGAAATTAGTGAAATTATGGGAGGCAATTTTTTTATCCTTCCCCGCCTCTTCAATTTTTTAACCTTCCCCACATTGCCAAACCTTCATATTCCTTCCTCTTTTCACTTTTGAACCCTAATCACATTTGACACCATCACGATTTACGACACCATGGCTCCCGGCGTCATGGCCGCCAATCACTCCAGCAAGAGAGCCACCCCTGGCCCTCCTCAACCCGCCAAGAAGCCCGTCTTCAAGATCCACAAAGGTCCCCTCTCGCCTTCTCTCTCCTCGTCCACCTTCCAATTTGTTGTTGAGGGGGCGGCAACGAGGGCATAGCGATGTCATCGAGGGACGGATCAGTTAGGTTGTGGTCTCAGGACAATCGTAAGTTCGTGTGTTCCAAGGTTCTGGTAGGGCACTCGAGCTTTGTGGGACCCTTGACATGGATTCCACCGAGCCCTGAATTGCCACAAGGTGGGGTTGTGTCTGGCGGCATGGACACTCTCGTGATGGTGTGGGACTTGAACACTGGTGAGAAGGTTCACACCCTCAAGGGTCATCAATTGCAGGTCACTGGCATTGCATTCGATGATGGAGATGTTGTATCCTCTTCTATTGATTGGTAGTTTTTTTTTTTTTCTATTTCAATTTCACTTTAACATCATCAATTTCTTTTGAAGTCTAATTGCCCTGCACTTCTCAGTTTACCTGATTGATGATTCCTTATTTTTGAGATTTGGATGAGATCAAATATAATGTATTGAGCCAATTAACTTCATTTACTTCAAGAGTACCTCATAGCTGCCTTGGCCTTAGATCAACCTCAAGTGAGCTAGTGTAGTGCCTTATTTTGTAAATTTTCTAGTATAGGCTTCTTAACATCTTAGGTTTTCCACTTATCCGGTAGGAGCAATTAGAATTTCTTGATACTGGTTTATGTTTCAGATCAAACAAATTACTGCTGTTTTAATTTAACCCATATTTTGCAAACTTTACTGTTGTATTTGACAATGATACCTTCTTTGGACTTGTTGTGTATATATATTGAGGTTATATTATATATCTTGTAAAATTTCTCATCCTGGATTTTTTGTCATTATTTACTACAGGTTTCTTGTGCGAGACTTTGAGACGGTGGAGGAAGGGGCAGTGTATAGAGACCTGGGAGGCTTATAAGGCACCGATCCAAGCAGTTATAAAGCTACCTACCGGCAAGCTTGTTACAGGTATAGCTACTTGTTGATACATTTTTGTGAACAGCTTTTCGTTGTCAGTTGTTTGGTTATAGTCATGTTAAGGAAGTATTTATACTTGGTGTTCTGCAGAGCTTGCCTAAGATCTCTTCATGTTACCTATAAGCCTTTTATTCTTATGCTTGATATTGAAATGGTATTAGACTGAAGTGAGTTTGTTGACTTTTCTTCTGACATTTAGGTTCAAGTGACACTACTTTAAAGACCTGGAAAGGAAAAACTTGTTTACATACTTTTGAAGGACATGCAGGTTTGCTTTCCTGTCTTTAGACATACATTTTAATCTTTTATTTTGTCATCAGTTTATAATGAATTTGTTAACATCTGTTTTGTTTTTGTTCATATATTTCTTTGAGTGGTTAGGAATGGCATAATTTGGTGTTGAAGCTCTCTCTCTCTCTCTCTCTATATATATATATATATATATATATATATAACCTTGCGATTGTGTAAAGGTAGATCTATTATGATGATAATCTGATTCATGAAGTGTAAAGCTTCTATTGGTTCGTATTTCTAAATTAGTGATTGTAGGTTGGGCTACAATTGAGCTCTTATTCGATGTGATTTACTTTTTAGATATTTTCATTTTATCACTTTTATCTAGAATATCTCATGTGTCTTGTGATTATGTTCAGTGTGCCTATAAAACATGGAAGTAGAGTAGTGTGAGTTTATTTTCCTTATTTGGAAATGGAATGTATTTGTGTCATTGTGCTTGTTTTATTCTAATAATTAAAAAAATTATGATGAGAGTTTTAAATATGCCTAATCCACTTTACTACTTACAATGTGGTTTTTTCTACTAATTTGTGCGATTCATACCATCAAGAATTAGAAGCTGAGAATGCAGATTATCTCGACTTGCTTATTGCCACTACTCTGAGGTTAGCTAGTAAATTGTTTCACAGGTTTTAGCATTTTTTGCTCTATTTTTGTTTTATCTTCTTAGTCATGGAGCACAGTGATTGTTTTCAGTCTGGAAGAATTAACCAAAGAAAAATAAAAGGTAAGCGACAGATGTGATGTCTTTGATGGATTTCTGTACTGATTTAAGTGCTTTCTTGATTTGTATGTTTACTTTGTTTATGTTTTTAAGCTCCATAAGTGCTTTTTGTTTTGTATGGGCCATTTGTTCTATATACATGGGTTTTCTCTCTTTCACATGTTGTAGTAGCTTCTAATGAAATTGAAAATGTAAATGAAATAAAATAGATTTTATTTCATTTATCTGTTTTTGGCCTTTTATCTTTTTGTCATAAAATAGATTTAATAACTTTACATGAACATGAATCATCAAATATTTTTAACTGACGCAATACTTTTTTCTTACACAGGAAAGCTATCAATGAAGGGGACATAGATGAAGAGTTGCAAGATGATGCATTTTGATCCTATTTTTTTGATTAGATATATATTTGTTTTGGATTTAACTTTTTTGTTAGACACATACATCAAAATGAGATTTGATCAAATCATGTCCTTTTGTTGACTATTATGGTACATCAAAATGAGATTTGATCAAATCATGTCCTTTTGTTGACTATTATGGTACTGATTCTGTATTAGCAACTATTGTGGAACATATTTATAGTATTATGCCGCAGTTGATTAATTTTCAGTAATTTATGAATTAGTTCTTGTTATGCAAATATTGGTGACCAAATTAAAATTAAAAAGAAAATGTGAGTAATTATTGTATAGGTTCAAATTAAGGTTCCATTTTCAAAGATGATTAGAAAAAAGATAATATTACCTATGGTTACAATTAATGTAAAATATTGCCCATAAATTTTTAAGCTACAATTATCAATTGTGCCCAAAACAAAATTATTTTTAAGGTGAAAAATGTTGCCTATAATCTATAGGTACAGTTAAAAGGTGTTGCCTATATAAGTTAAAGCAACATTTTAAAAAATGTTGCATTTGCACATCAGGCAACAGTTACGAACTGTACCTAGTAATGGCAACACTTGAAAACTGTTCCCATTAGTTAGCGTCATAAATGTCACCTATTCCTATGGTATAGGGAACAGTTTTAAGAAGCGTTGCCAGAAAGTGCAGAAAACTGTTGCCATAAGTAATAGGCAACGGTCGCATAGGCAGCCCTTGAAAACTGTCCCCTATACTTTTAGGCAACAGTTTTCTTGGTTAAGACAACATTTTTTAACCGTTCCCATAAAGAAAAAATGTTGTAGTGATGGGTAGTTGAAAAAATAAAAGGAAATTTACTTGAGTTCAGCCACGTCATTCTTGCGATGTTTTATGGTTTAATTTTTCGTAACATTTAGCATTATTTATTTTTATAAAGTATGCATATCTAAACGATAGCTATTTAGATATTACAAGTAAATATTTGTATTTGTTTTGTCCCAATTTTCAGGTTGTAAGTGTATTGGGCCTTCTTCTAGCGACTTAGAATGTTGTTCCAACTGGTCTGACTTGGTTAGACACAGTGAAGTGAGTACTTGCAAAGCATACTTGCAAAGCACTTTGACGCTCAAATAAGTATGTGCTTAGCTAGGGCTAAGAGAATGAAACAGTTGCATACCTTTACGTAGAGTATTATTGTCCTTTATAGATAGTAAATCGGGGACCACTCCTTTTGTCTCCATGTGTTTGAGGCAATGTTATGAAAACCGGACTGGACCGGCCGGTCCGACCGGGAATCGGAACCAGTACCGGTTAGGAGACGTCTGCGAACCCGCCTATCATTAAACTGCCCTAGAACTGGGTGAACCAGCCAAGAACCGTGAAAACTGGTAAGAACCGGCCCGGTTCTGTTTACATGTTTTCTTTTTTCTTTTTTTTTAGCTATACCTGTATAAAAAAAATTCATGAACGGCCTTAGACAGATTCGAGCCCGGGATCTTCAAGTGGTATTGGACACGCTTAACCACTAGGCTGCATCTAATTCTTACAATAACTTTGGAACTTCTGATTTTTGTAGCGTATGATTTGTTTTTCAACAAATAAAATAGAAAAGTGAGCTTTCAAAGACTAGAACCATGGTCCAAAAGGATACTAGATGCATTGCTACACCACTAAACCATTGCCAGCATTGGTCTAATATCTCTATTTTATTATTTATTTACATTATATTGTATTAAAAACCTATAATAATATTATTTAATTACTTCCAGTTCAACCGCGGTTTAACCACGGTTAGACCATTAAACCTTAAACCAGTACTTTTACCGGTTCAATGGCTGGTCTGGTTTCAAAACATTGGTTTGAGGTCTCATCTCGATAATGGGTTTCCTTAATGTGGGGAGCCTATGTGATATGCCACCTGTCAGGTCTGATGCAGTTTATGTGGGGATGCTTGGGACTAGGTTCTTACTATCCTTAGGGGTGCTATTTGTCCCCCTCCCTTTTGCCTTGTGTAATGTCTCTAACTCGATGCGGAAATTAAATAAAAACGTTGGTTGCTTTCAAATAACACGTTAAGTAAATAAATGTATTTGAAAATGCGAGTATAATTTTTTCTTAAAACGGCAAAAAAATTAGGCTATAAAAGTGATAAGTAAATTCACATTTATACACATAACTGAAAGTTTCACAAAGTGGTAAAAGTTGTTCGCAACAAAGTGTACATAGTTTGTAACTAAAATACAAAGGAAATATAAGAATTAAAACCTAAAATAATAAGTACAAACTCTATAAGCCAAATACATCAACAGAACAACACCATAAGTACAATTACTTCAAAATATTATAGAATTCATCAAAATACAATACAGATCTAACAAAAGAAATCCTATACTCCTACCCATGACACCCTAGCTGGTCAAACCTTCAGACGCTTGCTAGAAGTCTCTCTAAAAAAGTCTGGACTAGCAGGATCCTTAGATGGATCCTCCTTCTCACTGCTCCGAGGGCTACTGAAGCTGAAACTCCTCCACTTCCCCCAACCAACGTCACGGCCTTTTTCCTCGCCGCTTGGGAGAATGAGGTAAGGAATGAGATGCCTCGGGTGCAGGGAGAGGAGCCTCCAATACTCCGATCACGCTCTTTCAAGCGGTGCGCCTAAAATGAGGGTCTAGCCCTCGGGAGGGAGTAGAAGGCAATTAGTGGCACATCCTAGCATAAGGCAATTGTAGCTCTAAGTTATTGTTGTTGTTGTGAGTACTCATTATTGGCCTCTAACCTGGACAATACATAACATATATCATCCTAGTATAGGAGACGCTCTGGGCCTCTGCACCAGTCGCCCAGCTGTCATCGTTGTCACCATCAAGAAACTCCAATCTCGTGTTCCCTGCGCGAGTCAGAAGACCAGCCAGCTGCATCTAATTCAAGCATCCATGAAAAGGAAGAAGATATAGATGCAAGACATAGAATGGGTGAGAATCTCGTTCACGAGTTCTATCGCAATAGTAGCACAAGAATAAAATAAATACTACTAGTGCATAGGCATTTAAAAATAATCATACTATAGCAATATCTGCATTCAATAAATTATAACATTAGTCAAAAATCACATCAGAATCTCACCCAAACATCAATAAATGCCCAATGAATGCATGAAAAAGCTCCTTCATTTTGAGGTTGTTCCTATCCAATGCATGAGAATTCGATCATTCTTGTTTTCACTCATGGAGATTTCTAATTTCCTTTCGTTTGAGCGATAGGCAGTGGCACCTCTATAACATAGTTTTTAATGAGACGAATTCTCAATTTAGATCCGAGCTCCAACCATTCTAGGTCGACTGATCCACCATATCATCATTAGTTTCATCTCTGGTCGGGTACACCCTTGTCTGGTACGTAGTCAATTTACGCGGCTCAGGGTTGCAACACCCAGACCTGTCGTGGGAGTTCAAACACAAATGTCCCCAATAAGCCTAGCAGCCTTAACTAGCTATATTCTCAACCGCATCGAGTTATGGCCCATTTAATGACTGTAAAACCCTCATTTTCGCTCCTTAGAGCTTAGTTTATATTTGCATGCGTGAATATGTTTTTATATGTTATTATATGTTCGAAAATGCTTTTGGATGATTAGAATACTAATTAGAAAGTTACGAATCTCGAATGGGCGAACCGGGATGAAAAAGGGACTCGAAAAGCATCTGTAGAGGGTGCAGGGTGCCCAGATAGAGGCGCCTGGACTCTATCTGCCAGAGCATAAGGCGCAAGGTAAGGGCGCAAGGCGTTTTACTGCACACGTGTTTTAACGTGTTTTGACCCAATGAGCTTGACCTAAGTGACCCTACTCGGCCTAAAACATCATGGGATGATTAAACTACTTAACCCTAACCCTAGACACTTATCTTAGGCTCTGTTTGGAAAGACCAAAATGCTTTCTTATAACAGATAGCTTATAGTGGATAAGCGCGTAGCAAGTGTTGGTAACCACTAGCTTATAGCCTTTTTTTCACTAGCTTATAACGTTTTTCCAGATGCTGTTTGAAGTAGTGTTTGAGCTTATAGCTTATAGCGTATCATTTTTCTCTCTTTTTTACCCTTACTACTTTAATTAAATTACTCATTTGTCATCTATTAAATGAAGTGAAAAATTATTAATCTTACAATCTCTCTCTAATTTTTTTAAAATTTCTTTTATGTCATTTTGTATTTATCAGTCAGTTTAATCGCTAATTTTACCAAACACTTTAAATTCAATTTGCTAGCTTATGCGCTATCCGCTACTTTTTACCAAACAAAACCTTAGTCATCATAAACCCTACCTGAGAGCTACTCAATGACCCTAAGGAGGATCTCGCCATTTTTAATCATTTTTTCTCGTTTCTCATTGGAATTCGATATCGTTTGAAGGGCTACGACCGTATAAAGATTCCCCATCACCTAATAATATTTTAAATAGTTTAAATTATTTTTTACAATTTTTAATAATAATTTGATATTTTTAGTTTTTATTTTAAATATTGTTATATTTCAGCGAACTTTAAATTATTTTTTATAATTTTTATGTTTTTTGTATTATGTAAGACAACAAAATTACTCTTGTTTAAAATTAAAAATAACATATAATTTTTAAAATTAGTTATATTGTTTAATTATTTTTTATTTTTTATTATTAATTTTTTCAATTTTACTTTTTAATTTAAATTATTTTTTATAAAGGTGAAATACGAAAACAAATTTTTTATCCTATCTTATTGTTTCTAGCCTAGCCATTCTCTTAGGATATAATTTTAACTAAATGGACGAGGTATGATAGGTGACATGATTGAGTTATTATATCATACTAGCGCGACAAACACTGGATTAAGATAGGAAATGATAGTTTATCATGTCGTGTCTCTCATATCCTAGTCATCAAACACACTCTAATGACTCACCACTCACTAGCTAAATATCACACCCAATCACAAACTTGTAATCATTAATTTATTTTTCCTACATTACAAACAGGAAAGCATTGAATGCAAGTGAGACAGTCCAAAATACTACCTCTGTCCCTTATTATAAGACATTTTTGACCAATGCATACGGATTAAGGAAATGATTATTTACAATAAATTTGTCAACAATGTGTATTCTCATTCAAATTACCCTTCAATCAATTTTCCACTTAATTAAGGCATTGTATTCTCTTTCCACTTAATTAGGGGTATTTTTTGTATAAAAATAATTAATGCACCTAGAAAATTGGAAAATGTCTTATAAAAAGGGCAACAAAACTTTACAAAAATGTCTTATAATAAAGGACGGATGTAGTATATGCATATGCCCATTATCAAAAGAGGATTATAAAATGGAGTAAAATAACAATAATATTCAGTGTATATTTGGAAATGAGGTTGCAAGACAATTTCTCATGTCCCGATGAATAGTCAACGCGGAAGTTTTCTCATGTAGGTTAAAACTTGACGGCAGTCAATAATTTTTTACGCGTTTCCAAACATGCAATTAGAAACAACATTATATCACAGTACCTGACTCCGACACCGACAAAGAGCACCTCAAATACATCTTAGTACTAATTTTACTTTCAAGTTCATGAATAAAATGCGATGTTTTTTAGCAAATCCATTCAACACCCTCTAAAAGGTTCTGTTAGCACACAAAGTTTGGGATATAGGAAGCAAGATACCTACCACACCATGATTGAGTCAATACCACTAAAGTAAAAAACCAGTAAATCAGAGCATTTGAGAGTAAAAAAAGGTGATTTGCGAGAAAAAAGGGGCATGCGAACTTGTTTCTACGGTGAGGCAGTGAACTCTTCATGACACGACGAAGTTTCACTTATGGTCAGAGGTTAAGCGAAAGGGGTTCTTTTCAGTATGGAGGCTCGGAGTAAGGGTGTAATGTTCATTAAACGCTCGATCAAGCTTGTTTGCTTAATTAAATAAACAAAATCAATCTTGAGATTCGGCTCGATAATTTGAATGAGCCAAGCCTGAGCCTTACAGACTCAATGTTAATGGCTCGTGAATAGCTCGTTTGAAAGTATAATTGTCTATATTTTATTTTTCGTATTATTTTTATTATGTAATACATTCAAGAGACAACTTCACATGTGAAGAATCATTTAGCAACCAAGTCCTAATTGATCATAGAAAGATGAGGGAAGGAATTGCCCATGGGTGCTTATGCATGAGCATCCATTCACCATTGTGGAGGAGTTTGGATTTAATCAAATCATGAAGTATGCAAATCCTAAATTTAATAGTATCTCTAGAAAGACACTCAAATCTAATTGTATGGTTGTATATGAAGCAAAAAAGAGCACATTAAAAGAGTTACTAAAGAAGGTTAGTAATTTAAGCCTCATTGGAGTACCCCAAAAAAAAAAAGTTAAGCCTCACTACTACTGACCTTTGGAAATCACAAAATCAAAAGATTGAGTATATGGTCATAACATAACATTTTATTGATGTTATTGAAGAAGGTTCCTAATTTCACATACCACATGTTAAACACATTTTTTTTATTTGTCATAATATCAAAATCATATTTATTAACTAAAGTGATAAACTTAAAAAATCATTTAAGAAAAATTTCATAAATATAAAAATAATCAAGTTATAAATGATCTTAACAATCCAAGCTCAAGCTTTACATTTTTTTTAATAAGTCAAACTCAAGCTTTTAATTATGCTTGTTTAAATAAATGAGATAAGCTTGAGCACTCCATTTTTTTCACAAGTCAAACTCATGCTTCAAATGTTCGACTCGACTTGTTTACACTCCTCACTCGGAGGTTAAGTAAACAAGGTTAACCTCTACTCATTGTGGTCGGTTGTGGATGATGGTGGCTCAGAGGTTAACCTCCTTTCAGTATGAGGCTCACAGTCACAGTAATCACACACTCACAGGCTGCAATGGGTTCCTTATTTCCTTTCAATTTTTTTTTATAAAAAAGACAAAAAGACCAAAATGTTTTTTGTTCCCACACAAATATTTGGGGTATTTCTATAATCTTCTATGGGGACCATGTGAGGTGGGGCACGATCCTTTTCCACGTGTCCATAAGGACCCAAATAGGGCAATCCCCACGGGAGTCCCCACGCATAGGTGGGAATTGACATCCCCATTCTCTCCACACCTAATGTCTTCATGGTATTAGCCACGACCACGCCAGATTTGACTCCTTTAAAGTGATGAGAGGTAAAGTAATTAATCTCAACTATAAATTAGAAAATCAAACGTTAATAACACATTCACGATTTGTTATGTGCGTGCATGTAATATCGACAATTGATTTATGTATTAGTTTACATTCTACAAGAAGTTAGTTACTCACCTTAAAGAAACCAGATCCAACCACCACTTAACCATAAGACCCAACACATTAGAGCTGGACAAGAGAATTTGGACTGAGCCAAACCCGAACAACCCGAAAGAGGGTGTGTAACATCCCGCCTAAATTACTTGTTATAGTGTTTAAATTAATTTAGGCCTTGTATGCTTTAAATCAATTGATGATTTGAATGTTTGGGGTGTAATATGTTAAATTAGGTGTAGTACCCTAATTTTGTCCGGCCTTTTTATTTTATTTTATTTTATAATAATAATAATAGTAATAGTTGTAGTAGTAGTAGTAGTAATAAAAATATTTTTGGTCTCATGAAAAAAAGAGGAAAAAAGAAGGAAAAAAAAGAGTTTATTTTTTATGGAATAAGGTGTGTGAATTAAAATATGGGAGGTGCCAAAAGCAGTCACCCAATCATAACCCTAAATCTCATTCACCCAAGCGGTTGCTCATCCTCTTCACTTCCCCACGTTCTCGCCTCACCCTTTCTCCCATCATCTTCATCATCTCCCATTCTTCTCCCTTTCTCTTCTTCTTCTTCTTCTTCTTCTTCTTCTTCTTCCTCTTCCATCCACACTTTCAAACCCTAACCCTAATGCGGCCGCCAGCATCTCTTTTTTTCCCCTTCTCTTCCTCTCAACTGAACCCTAAACCGTCCCCTTTTCTCTCCCCTAATCCCGGCCTCATTTATCCTCATCCCCATCAAAACCGAATCCTATCCATCATCATCTCCATCGAATCGCACTGATTCTCACCACGAGGATTTCGGATCTAGACGCAAGAAACAGGGAGTTTTTCGTTCCTTTCTTATCTTATGTTTGAATTTGATTATTTGATTTTTAACTGATTCGTTTGTATGTTTTTGAAGCTTCTGAGCCTATAAAAGCTAAAGCACACCAAGGGGAAAGGGGGAGAGGAACCTTAGTAGCAACAGAGAAGACGAACGAAAAGTGGGAGAGGCAGAAGAAAGAAGTCGTGGCCATGAACCCGTGAGGCCCCCAGAACCAAAAATAAACACTTTCTCTTAGTTCTATTTTCTTGTTTCCCCCATTATCGTTCTGTACAATTTTCTGGAAAATTTAAACCCAGGTTTCATTCTCCTTCTCTTTTGTATTTCATCTCTTTGTTTTTATCTGATCATGTTCTATAGGCTTTGATCTGGACTGTGATAATAAAACGGGATGTAATCTTCTCATTCTCCTTCTGTTTACATTTTCATGTGTATTGTCTTTGGTTGATTATGTGAATACAGCTCGTGATTTCTTCTTTGATTCACGTGACGGCTCAGCAAAATTAGAATTAGGGTTTGGCCTTCCAAATGGGCCAAACCCAGATTTGGGGCTGATTTGTAAATTATTTCTCTTTTCCTTTTTGTATATTAAGAGGGTTATAAATGCAAAATAAGGTTTCTAGAACGTATCCTTTTTAAAAATAAATACACGCATATCTTTTAAACAAAGAGGTTAATGTGTTCTTCTTCTTTTTATGTGATAAAATTGATAAAATAAATACAGAAAATGGGTCCTTTTGACTCATTGGTTCATATTTAATTTTGTGTACAGTTTTTTTAATAACCTTTTGGGCCTTTGTGAACAATAGATAATAAAATGGGGTTCTGGCCTCTAAACAAGGTTCTGGTTTCTTTTTAATAAAAACGTCAGTAACTATTTATTTCAGAACAAATGTGATGTTATCATAAAATAAATGTTTTTTTTAGGGAATTAATTTTGAAGGCAAACAATTTTTTTCGAATAATTAAAGGTACCGTTTTTACGAGCGTCGAGGGGTGCTAATACCTTCCCCGCGTGTAAATAGCTCCCGGGCTCAAAATCTGGTTCAAAGACCATTTCTTTCAATTCTTTTCAAAAAATAGGTTTTCCAATGTTTCCTATAAAAATAAATATTGGTGGCGGCTCCATTTCAAATTGAGGGTGGTTGTCACAGCTGGCGACTCCACTGGGGACTATAGAGAGTTAGGCCTTAGAATTGTTTGAATTAATTTGTTTGCCTATCATATGATTTATTTCCCTTTTCTTTCTTTTATTCTTTTTTTTAATCTATTTGTTTTAATTTTGCTTTATTCTTTTTTTACATGTATATATGAACTTTAGGATAGTCACCATGTGTATATTGTTTTATTTATTTTGCAGCGGGTAGTTTTAAGTTTGCTCCTTCACACACTTCACTTTATACACTTTATTTACACACATTATGAGTGGGTGCCCTATACCCGGGCCCGAGTGAACCTTAAGTTAGGAGAGGCTGTGTAATGGGTGCTCTGCTGGACGTACGGCCAGTGGGTTCCTATGAAGGCCTCACCTAGAGTTTGGCTCTATTTGAGACAAAGTCATCCTTTAATAGTATACCTATTATTGGTGGTAACATTCTCAAGTGAGACCCTTGACTCTAGGGACCTTTTAGATTAGTATCTTAAATCCACCCAATGGAAAGACACTTATGTGGACCATAGATCCGTTCTAAGGAACTACCGGCCCATATCACCAAAGGAGCAATCTCTATCTGTCTTGTTTTCCATGTGATCAAAGCCGTAGAACCTAAAGTCTTAGGAATTACTGGTCTACCTCACAAGGGGCACTTGGCCCATTTTTTATCTTCATCCATTTAAATTCCATTATTTTTCAGAAACCCTTTTAAAAAACAAAAACAAAAGAAGATTTTCTCTTTTCCATCGCATTCTTTTTGCATGAAAAAAGCAATAAATTAAAAAAAATGTAATAGAAAAAGATCTTTTCATTCTCCATCATATTATTTTACATAAAATGTACATAAAAAAAACATTCATAGCATGCATAACCATGACATCCTCATAACATAACTTTTTTTCCCTCAACAGAAAAAATAGATACAAATAAACTTTCCCTGCATCCATACTGGACTCGAGCCCAATCTAGACTCATGGACTTGTTGGAACAGAATCAACAAGCGATGAGAGAAGAACTCGACCAAATCAAGGGTAAGATGGACAAGATATTGGACCTCTTGCAGAACTTGGGTGCAAATTGACCATTGATGAGAACCATTCCACCAGCACTAATGAGTATCGAGAGGCTTCTAATGGCCCATCAGGAGGCCCCCTAGATCAGGAGAGACTCCAAATTGTGGAAGATAGGATGAAAGCAATTGAAGGGGCAAATCATATTGGGTTCAAAGCTTCAAAAGTATGTTTGGTCCTGGACGTGGTAATTCCTCTAAAATTCAAAGTTCCTGAGTTCGTCAAGTATGAAGGTTTAACTTGTCCAAAAAGCCACCTCATCATGCACTGCCAGAAGATGGCCTCCTGCTCCAGTAATGATAGGCTCCTAATTCACTTCTTCCAAGAGAATCTTACTGGGGCATCCCTACGCTGGTATATGCAGTTAGAGCGGAGCAAAATTAACTCATGGAATGATTTGGCTAACGCTTTCATCAAACAGTATAAATACAATATGGACATGGCTCCTGGCCTCTCCCAGTTGCAAACCATGGTAAAAGGGGGCAATGAAAGCTTCAAAGAGTATTCCCAAAGATGGAGAGGGATTGCAGCCCAAGTGGAACCTTCACTATCAGAGAAGGAGATGATTACCACATTTATTGACACTCTCCAGTCACCTTTCTATGACATGATGATTGGAAATATCTCTTTAAGCTTCTCAGACCTAATCATTGTCGGGGAAAAAGTGGAAGCAGGGATAATAAGCGGAAGGATTGGCAACCTCAACATTCAACAACCATTGCGCAGTATGAGCCAAGAGATGGAAGAAGAAACAAACGTTGCTCATCACAACATGCCAAGTTGGGGCAGTGGGTCATTTAATTAAGAATTGTTGAGGCTTTGAAATACAAAGTGCAAGATCTGATCAATGCCAAGTGGTTGGACTTCAAGAAAGATAACCCTGTTTACTTTTTATGCTTTGCTCCAAGCCCGAGGGCATATCTTGTAAAGGGCTCATTATGTTCTCATCTTTTCAGTTCATCAATAAAACTGCAATTTAAATTTTTTTTCAATTTAGCTCATAGAATAATGGTAAAGCAAATGCACAAATTATCAAAAGTTCAGTTTTGTGAAGATGTGAGCAATGAGATTTTGAGATGAAATTTGGCCCTTTTTCTCTATCCAAATACTTATCCCTTGCTACCCCTTTTAAGCCTAAAACGAAATTTTCTTTCAAATACCCTGAATAAGGATCGTCCATACAATGAAGAATAGTACAAGTCTCCGATCAACTTTGTCTTTTCAAAAAGAAGAAGAGCAAAGTAAGCAATAAGGTATCAAAGACAATTCAAAGAAATGTCAAAAACGTGTCAAAGACACCTACGAAGATCAAAAAGGAAACCGCAAAGACGAAACAAATGTGCTAGCGAAAAATGAAGTGCATCTTTACACTAAAGATCCTTGTTTTTATAAACCCTTAAACACTTTTTGGGCCTGAAATATCCTTTCTTTCATAACCCTTAACCCCTGGCCACGTTATAACCCTAATAAAGTCCAGTCTGATCAAAGTCAAACTGTTCATATTTTCTCAAAACTTGATTTTTGAAAGAGGAGATCCATATAAACTCCTCAGTGCAGTTGCTTTACCTAAAAAAAGAATATAAAATAAAATGCTCGCTAGGCTGAAAACCCAAAAGGGCGGTCTAGGCAGAAGTTAGAGCGACCCGCTAGGTTGAAAACTCGCAAAGAGCGGCCCAGGCAGAAGTTAGGGTCAAATTCACAAACATGTCAACCCGGATTGTACTTCTTGGACCTAAACATAAACCAATAAGCTAGGGGCAAAAGGTAGGTCCATCATCTACAAGCTTCACATTCATTCCGGTTTCAGAACTACGCAAGGTGATCTGTCTCTCAACATAGATCCTTCCTCACTTGGCTGGATGAAGGCCAAAGGGACACTGAAAAGTCTCCATGGATCAAAGTTGTCAATCTAATCCTTCCAAAGGCATTCAAAGCATGAAGATGAAAATTTGAAGATCCACAAAATGATTTGTCAAGGGGCAAATACACAAACCTGGTGCATTGCAAAGTCAACCATTTGGACAAGCAAGCCAACATAAAGTTATCACCCCACGAGTCTAGGGGCAGAGTCCTCAAAGGAATTCAGGGAAATCAAAAAAAAAACTCAAAACAATAATAATATCCATGCATAGCATACAATTCATTGCATTCTGCATGATCATTAATACTTTTGGGTCCCCGACCCACCTCCAAAATCATTTCTTTAAAAAACAAAACAACATTCATGTATGGCATATCAATTCATTGCATTTTGCATGATCATTAATACTTTTAGGTCCCCGGCCCACCTTAAAAAAATATTTCTCTAAAAATAAAAATTTCATTTCATGCATGGCATACCATTCATTGCATCATGCATGACTATCAAAGTTTTTGGGTACATTGACCCACCCTCTCAAATATTACATACAGTTGGTCTGTTGTTACTTAGTAAGAACTAGTACTCAGCCTATTCAATCTATTAGCATGAGTTAGGAACATGTCCTACACCTTGCTGGGAATCTGACCCATCACCTTGGGAATCTGACCCGAGCCTTTAGTTGGGAACCGGACCCGCGTCTCGAATCTTCATCAATTATGGAAATCAATCCACACCTTTTAACACGAGTTAGGAATCTGACCTATACCTTGTCGGGAATCTGACCCGAACTGTTTCGAGTGACGGAAGAGCTCGTACACTGGATGTTCGCCTGCAATAGGGAAACCAGTCCATGCTTTAGCAAGAGTTAGATTCTGACCTACATCTTGCCGGGAATCTGACCCGAACCTATATTGGGTGACGGAGAAACTCATATCACGGATATTCCTTAAAGTAGGGTAGTCAATCTGTACCTTTTAGCAAGAGTTAAGAACCTGACTTACCCTTGTTGGGAATCTGACCCAAACTTGTGTCGAGTGACAAAGAAACTCCCGCCCCAAACTTTTCCCAAACAGGGAAGTTAATTCATTTTGTAAGAGTTAGGAACCAGACCTATGCCTTACCGAGAATTCACTAGGAACTGAACCTAGAATCCTCACCAATTTTGTAAGGAATCATAGTCGTACCTATGCCTTACTGGGAATTCCCTAGGATACCGACCCTAGAATATCCCACCAAAGTCGGGAACCAACCCCGCAATCTCAAACCACTTGTTTCGGACAAAATTAGAGTCATTTATCCTTAATTACCTTTTACAACGAATGCACGAAGACCTTCGAGTAAAATGTAATTAAGGAGGGGCAGCTGTAGTACCCTAATTTTGTTCGGCCTTTTTATTTTATTTTATTTTATTTTATTTTATTTTATAATAATAATAATAGTAATAGTTGTAGTAGTAGTAGTAATAAAAATATTTTTGGTCTCATGAAAAAAAAGAGGAAAAAAGAAGGAAAAAAAGAGTTTATTTTTTATGGAATAAGGTGTGTGAATTAAAATATGAGAGGTGCCAAAAGCAGTCAGTCAAAAGGTGGCCGCAGCCCACATAGCCTAGCCCAGCGCCCTTTCCCTCACAATCACGCTACCTGCACCTCCCTGCTTCTTCTCCACACACCCCCTGCGCCTCATTCCCTTGGGCGCTGCTTCTCGCACCCCGCTTCATTCACACACCCCCCTCCCTCATGCACGCAGCCCAGCCAAATCCAACAGCCCAATGCCCAACCCAATCATAACCCTAAATCTCATTCACCCAAACAGCCGCTTATCATCTTCTCTTCCCCACGTTCTTGCCTCACCCTTTCTCTCATCATCTTCATCATCTCCCATTCTTCTCCCTTTTTCTTCTTCTTCTTCTTCTTCTTCTTCTTCTTCTTTTTCCTCTTCCATCCACACTTTCAAACCCTAACCCTAATGCGGCCGCCAACATCTCTTTTTTCCCCCCTTCTCTTCCTCTAAACCGAACCCTAAACTGTCCCCTTTTCTCTCCCCTAATCCCGGCCTCATTTATCCTCATCCCCATCAAAACCGAATCCTATCCATCATCATCTCCATCGAATCGCACTGATTCTCACCACGAGGATTTCGGATCTAGACGCAAGAAACAGCGAGTTTTTCGTTCCTTTCTTATCTTATGTTTGAATTTGATTATTTGATTTTTAACTGATTCGTTTGTATGTTTTTGCAGCTTCTAAGCCTATAAAAGCCAAAGCACACCAAGGGGAAAAGGGGGGAGGAACCTTAGTAGAAACAGGGGAGGAGCCTTAGTAGAAACAGAGAAGACGAACGAAAAGAGGGAGAGGCAGAAGAAAGAAGCCGTGGCCATGAACCCGTGAGGCCCCCCAGAACCAAAAATAAACACTTTCTCTTAGTTCTATTTTCTTGTTTCCCCCATTATCGTTCTGTACAATTTTCTGGAAAATTTAAACCCAGGTTTCATTCTCCTTCTCTTTTGTATTTCATCTCTTTGTCTTTATCTGATCATGTACTATAGGCTTTGATCTGGACTGTGATAATAAAACGGGATGTAATCTTCTCATTCTCCTTCTGTTTACATTTTCATGTGTATTGTCTTTGGTTGATTATGTGAATACAACTCGTGATTTCTTCTTTGATTCACGTGACGGCTCAGCAAAATTAGAATTAGGGTTTGGCCTTCCAAATGGGCCAAACCCAGATTAGGGGCTGATTTATAAATTATTTCTCTTTTCCTTTTTGTATATAGTATAATTATGAGGGTTATAAATGCAAAATAAGGTTTCTAGAACGTATCCTTTTTAAAAATAAATACACGCATATCTTTTAAACAAAGAGGTTAATGTGTTCTTCTTTTTTTTATGTGATAAAATTGATAAAATAAATACAGAAAAGGGGTCCTTTTGACTCATTGGGTCATATTTAATTTTGTGTACAGTTTCTTTAATAACCTTTTGGGCCTTTGTGAACAATAGATAATAAAATGGGGTTCTAGCCTCTAAACAAGGTTCTGGTTTCGTTTTAATAAAAACGTCAGTAACTATTTATTTCAGAACAAATGTGATGTTATCATAAAATAAATGTTTTTTGTAGGGAATTAATTTTGAAGGCAAACAATTTTTTTTGAATAATTAAAGGTACCGTTTTTACGGGCGTCGCGGGGTGCTAATACCTTCCCCGCGCGTAAATAGCTCCCGGGCTCAAAATCTGGTTCAAAGACCATTTCTTTCAATTCTTTTCAAAAAAATAGGTTTTCCAATGTTTCCTATAAAAATAAATATTGGTGTCGGCTCCATTTCAAATTTAGGGTGGTTGTCACATTAGGGGTGTAGATAGTACTGGCAATGTGATAATTAGAGAAAAGGGAAGGATATGTTAGTAACCTAGCTCTAGAAAGTAAGGGCTTAATGGGCAACTTGAGAAAATTATTTTTTTCTCTCACTCTTTCTTTCCTTCCCACGCCTCTCAACTCTCTCATTTTTCTCCTCCCTCCTTCTTTTTGCATTCTGATACTGCTTTGGAGAGGGAAAGAAGAATAGGTGCTAGGGTTTCAAGGATTGGAGGGAGATAGAGTGAAATTAGTGAAAGTTCCTTTAATCTTTACTTGGAAAAAAGGTTGAAGCTGGACATTTGGTCATTCTTGAAGATTTAGAGTTGCCCTAAGTTAGCAAAAAGGGGGAGCTCGAAATTGTAGAGAAGAGGAGAAGAAGAACCAGAAAGTTCCAAGCTTCTATCTTTATTTCCTTGAGTTTGAGATGAGTCTTTCTCTTTTTTAGGTGATGGGCACCCATAAGTTCCTCATTAGGGATTATATTCTCTTCCTCTTGTATGGTCTCTTAGCTTTTATGTTTGGGTTTAGGAGGATCATGAAATGGGTTTTGAGTTTATATGATTTTGTTTGTTTCATTTGGCTTGTATTGCAAGTTGAATCTTAATATTTGATTTTTGGTGTTATCTTAATAAATGCCTTGATTCACCAAATAGAGATGTTAAACCTTGTTTTAGAGTCCTCATATGATTGGAATTGGGGTTGGATTGAAAGGTATTGAAGGATGGATATGAGAAAAAAAACAGAAAAAAAATCTGCTGCACAGGCCAACACAGCTGTGCTTCGTTCTGCCTCTTGCGTTTTACAGAAAATTGTGGGACACAGTCGTGGTGGCCAACACGGCCAGGCCATGCTCCCCTGCAGTTCTTGCTTATTTTTTTATGTTTTGATAGGATTGACCTATAATTTTGGCTTCTTATTAGGAGGGTTTCAACCCTAGTTATTAGGCAATGCTAAATGAAATATAATTGCTCTATGGATGATGCATTTGATTGCTTGAAACTGGATTGTGTATGGAATGTTTGCTGGTATGGATTGCAATTCGGCGGCAAACCCGTCGTTTTTGAATTGTTGCAATGTTCAACGGCGTGGACCCCTTTTTGGTTATTACCTAATAGATGGGATCTTAACTCAATTGCAATTGAGCCAAGGGGGTACATTCATGAATTCCTTGTGATATATGTTTGCATTGTGACTAATGCTTATGTTCAAATTATGACATTATGTTTTTTTTAGGAAAGTGATAGTGAGGGATCCGTGAAGGACTCACTGGGATTTTCAAATCTCATCCTTTCCCTTTAATATTTTCAGATAAACAGGTTCATGGTGACTGACTGTAGCATGGAGCAGTTTATTAGGAGCAAGTCTTTTATTTATTTTGTTATGTAAATTTCATTTTGAGATTTTTGAACCTTATGTAAATCATTTGCTCAAGACTTATGTAATTTATATTTTTGAAATACAATTTTCTGGGTTTTATTCTCATGAATATGTCTCCCTATATGAATTACGACTTTTTGGTAATCAAGTTTTAATTTATCCGCATTTGTTTGTATCATAATTCGTTTAATGACTATGATTCGATGTAAATTGAATTTCGGGCATTACATTATGGTATCAGAGCTGTTCTATCTTGTCAGACTGTGGAATCGTTAGAAGTAGTTTAATGTGTTATTGGGATCTGTTGTTATCTTTCTTCTTATTATGCTATGGGATATTGAGCCTGATCAACTCAAAACTTTGCGCATTTTATCCAGAATTATGGCTTCGGGTTTAGGACGACGCGGGAGACCAAGGAGGAATACCACAAATCCCGTTGACCCACCGAGACAAGATAATGCTTGGACGCAAGGAATATTGCAAGCCATTCAGAATCAGGCCACGGCTACCAACAACCTCGTAAACCTCATCACTCAACAACAAAAGCAAGCTCCATAATAGCCCCCACCTCCACCAATCCAAGTAGCAGATCCAAATCAAACATTCTTCAAGTTTCACAAGATGAAACCTGAACGTGAACACAAGAAGGGGGGGTTGAATTGTGTTGAAAACTTTTTACAAACTTTAAGTTAAAAACACTTAGAACACAGGTTTTTCAAAACAGTTTGTTAAATGGATGCTGGAAATAAACCGGACGCTGGAAAAGCAGTTTGAGAAAACTTGATTTTAACACAGGAGGATAAAGATAAATAGAAAGCAGTAAAGCAAGAGACACAGAGATTTATACTAGTTCACTACCAAACTGGTAGCTACGTCTAGTCCCTTCGTTCCTGAAGGATTTTTCACTATAATCAATCTGATTACAATTTCCTCAAGAGTATTCTTCTGTCACAACCTTGACAATACTCTCAACTTCTCAAAACGACTCAGTACAGTCGAGCCTTTGAGGGAACAGCCTTAATTAGGCCAAAACAACTTTTACAAATAAGTTGAATACAAGTATGAATAACTCTCACAGAGAGGATACAAATTAAGCTCAATATAGAAATGCTTTCTAAAAGAAAGTGTCGGACGCTGAGTTCAGTTCTTGTAGTCCAGAGACTTGGCTCGAAATTTGATTGCTCACAGAAGCAGTGTTTTCAGAGTATTGACTCTTTGTAGTGTATAGCAACAGTGCTTGTTCTCAGTAAATGAAGTAATATACTCTTGTACAGTTTCGAAAATTTTGACAGTTTTTCGCAGCATCTTCAATGGATACCTTGAGGTATATATAGGAGTTATGAAGGATATTACCGTTACAGTAAAAATGGCTCCTTTCCATTGAGTGAGGTGATTTCAAAAAGCTGTCTCTTTCTTCCTTTCCAGAGAATATCTCAGTAGTACATATTACCGTTTTCGTACTACCTTGCTTTTCACAATTGCTTGTACGATTTTTGTCTTTTAGCTAAAGGTGTCACCTTTGATACCTCGTACAACAATTTTGGCACATAAGATCAAATTCGAAATCCGTTCCAGAGGCTTCAGAGAAGAGGAGCAACAACATGACCATCACGTGATATGAAATGAAGTTCAGACGCTCGCTCAGAACGGAAGATCGGACGCTCATAGCAATTGGATAAGACTAGTGTCACAAAAGGATAATTCCAGACGCTCACTAGGACAGTATACTAGGATGAGCCGGATGCTGACACATGGAGTGTATCCTTCTCTTGAGAGCTTCTTTCTTCTTGTTTAAGTGGCTTAGAAATGTATGTAATATTAGTATCTGCACACTTCAAGAATAGTTAGAACATAAATTGTTCTCTTGTGAATATTTTGTTATCATCAAAATTAATGAGGGTCTAAACTTCTCAATCGTTTAGGTTCCAACAATCTCCCCCTTTTGATGATGACAAATATCTAAGGTAGATGAACAATTTAGTTTCAAAATGACATCAAGGGTCTCCCCCTGAATTTAACAATTTTGATATATAAGATAATTCTAGTATTTAGGCGATAGTTGATAAACAAATTCAATTAAGTGATCGCAAAACAAAATACGTAGATGTATCAGAGTAAGATCGGATGCTGATTAAAAGGATTGATTTAATCAAATTGTATCAAATTTATTGATCATTATAAGAGCATTAGTACCAAATTCATTTATCATTATAAGAGCACTAGATCAATGAATATTAGCGCATTAATAAGTAACCACACAAATGCTATGTATGAAATGCTATGCATGATACTTCAGTTCCAGCGTATTCATCGGACGGTGAGAATCGGACGGTGGGTTAGTCAGATTTTCACGTGTTCATCATACGTCAGATTTTCACGTGTTCATCATACCTTTCTTTTACTCCCCCTTTTGTCATCAGACAAAAAGAGTGTAAAAACACATCATAGTCAAAATAAGACTTAGAAAAATTTGAATATAAGACAGATAATTAGAGCAAAAATAGTGTATAAGTGTATCAACAAAAATAAGAATTATCACTTAGTACCAAAAAAAAATTTAAAGCAAAACAAAGTTTAGGGGTTTGGTAGAGGTGGTGGAGGGATGTTGAGACGTTCATATAGTAATTTCAGAGCAGTCTCCAGCTGAGTGACTTTCATGTTGGTGGCCTTCATTTCTTCAAATTCAGCTTTGGGAATAGTAACCATCTCATTGCAGGAGTAGAAGTAGAAGGTCCAACTTCTGGTACGGGTGCAGGTTTCATCTTCTGATGCTCTGCTAGCACCCAGTTGGATAGCTTAAGTCTCAATTCCTTCTTCCGTTGAGCTCTTAGAAAGAATGCATCATTTGGTATAAACCATTTGATGAAATTTCCAAGTTTTCTGAGCTCAGATTCTGTTTGAATTTCCCATTGATATTTCACATCTTCTGGATACAGCAGATTCATGAAGATGATTTCTCTGTGTAGAACTACATCAGCAGTGAAAGCATCGAACCTATTTCCAGCTTCTTCTCCCCATATACTTCTGATAAAGACACTCAAGGCTTCACAAGTGAAAGAGAGTGCTTCATTTTCTGCCAGGTAAATTCTTCGCAGATTTTCCCTGTCATCTTCTTCTAGCACTAGGGGGTCGAGGCATGGTAATATGGCTTTGTCTTTCCAAGACTCAGACCATTGACTCCAAGTAAATCCAATTTCGAAGTGCTTGGTCACAGCAGCCCATTGGTCATATATCTTCATGCAGTCAAAAGGTCTGATTACTGAGCATCTGAACATATCATCGAAGTAGACTGTTCTAAGATTGATGTCAGTAACTCTGCTGATTGTGCCAACTGTTGGAATAGTGGCCTTCTCGGCATTGCAGCAGTTTGAGGAGCCAGTTCTCCATTCATCTTCCTTCGCAGAAGTCGGGTAAAACCTTCGGCATGATCCTCGAGATCTTGGTGTCGGAAGCTCGAGAGAATTCCTTAAGGTTGTACTTTTTAGGAGCCTTCTCATATTCCTTGAGCCCGATCTTCTTTGAATGGTCGCTTGCCGGGCGAGTTCTTTCCTTTTCCCAGGGATAGACCAAGGTAGCCACCTTTGTCTATCTGGTACAATCTTTACTGATACAGAAGAAGGATCCCTGTACTGTCTGATTACTTAAATCTTCTTCATCTCAAGACATGTGCCATGAAGGCAGCTTCTTCATCTGTAATCCACCTTCCGCATTCTTCCAAAGTGAGCGGTTCATATTGTGGTAGGGATCTAGGAAGATCAACAGAGAAGGGAATTGCTCTGCTTCCAGATGCTGGTCTCAATCTTCCTTTAAATGACATCTGGAAGTAGTCTTCTCCATCCTTGAAGGTTGCACTTATTGGAGAGGCAATCTCTAATCTGGCAGCTCCAGAGGTGAAGGTCTTCAAATACCATGTGGAGGGACGATTGTAGATGCTATGATATATCTCATACTTAACAAACTGTGGTTTGTATGAGACATTTTTCCTTCCACCAGCGTCTGTAGGTTTAAGGGTAATGGTGAGTAAGGTGGGAGTGGTTTTGGTGATTTTGTAGGTTTTAGGTGTGTGGGGTTTGAAGGGATTAATGAGAGGTATTTTGAATAAAAGGTTAAAGGGATGAGAGTGAAGTTTGGAGATATATGTAGTCAGTGAAGTATTTGAGGAAATTTGTGGTAGGTTAAGGTTGAGTGTAGTGGATGATGATTGGGTAGGTTTAGAAGAGTTGAGGTTTGTTGGAGGCTCATTTTGGTTTTCCTGGTTTGTGTTTGTGGTTGTGAAACAGACAGAGGTGGTGCAGGAATAACATCATGAGCATCAAACACAGATACTGATTCATCGGCCGGTAAAATCAAGTACCTTTGGGTCAACTTCGATGGCTTGACCAACCTTCTTTGGACCCTGCAGTAGCAAAGCAAAGATGGGAGGAGGAGGAGGGATTTTCTTCCCTTGACCGGACGCTGAAGCATCCTTTTCAGCTGCTGGTCTAAAGTGTTTCTCCAAGACCTTTCTGATGGGAATTCTATCCTTATCTTCTTATTCTTCAACAGTAGGTGCCACCTTCTGCTTTGTCCTTCTGGTCTCCCTTGAAGGGGACTCAGCAGGTCTTTTCACACCAGTCATTGAGCTTCTGGTGGTTTTCTTTTCAGCTTCTCCTTCCTGTTGCTCTATTTTCACCTTCTTGATCATAGAGCCTGTAATAAGCTGCATCCTGACCAAACTGTTGACTCCAAAAACTTCTGGACGCACAACAGCACCAACACCAAAGTATTTTTCCTTTTCCTTTGTGTTGATGGAGTCAGTCAGCTTCCTTACAATGCCGTCTTTGATCATCATAATGGAGAGAAGAACTCCATATGGGATTATCTTGACGATATTCTTCTTATCAACATTCTTCCTTGAGAAGACAAGGGCATTTATCAGATTGTTGATAATCAACCTTGGCAGATTGATTTTCTTCCCAGCCATGTAGTTCCTCATAATGAACTTTTGCTCGTAGTTCACTATGTCGCTTGACCCAGCCTTCAGAATCACGCTCTTGGCGATGATTTTGTGCAGTACACGGTAATGGATTTTCAAGTCTTTAGCCGTGGGAGAGATGTTCTTCTTCTTCAGTTCACGGTAGTTCTTAAACAGAGCTTCATTGACTCTTTCAAGTCCTCTGTAAGCATCAGCCCAGTTTGAGTGGTAACTGATTCCTTCACACGGGCACTTGATTGTCTGAGCAATAGAGTTGATAGTGAGGCGTAGTTTGAATCCTCTGATGTGACCTTCTATTATTTCCCCCGGAAGTAAGTATGCACTTCCCCAGAATTCCTTAATAGCGTAGCTCAGTACATCCACTGGTTCCCAAATGAAGTAGTTCTTCCATCCCAGTTTTTCAAGACCTTCCTCAAAGTCAAAACCATATAGCTTGAAGTTTTCGAAATTAACCCGGTTCTCATTCAGAAGTTTTGCCTCAGAGAAGACATCGAAGGCAGCAGTGTATTGTCCAACCTTTCTGTCGGCCATTGTGGCAATTGAAGAGAAGGTGATGGAGATTTTAGGGTTCGAAAACACACACAGAGAGAGATAGAGAGAAAGAGAGAACGAGTACGGTTTTGTAGAAAACGCAGATGGAGCAAAAAATGTGGAGTAGTGGGAAAGTTAATAGAGAATGGTACAGTTCTTTTTCAAAATATCGCTTCGTATTTCCACATAAAAAATTAAATCAAAAAGAAAAGAAAATAAAGATTCGCCTTTTCATTAAATGCAGACGCCAAAATAAAAGTAAAAGTTTTTATTGAAAACGTAAATAATCATGACTCAGTAGATATGATGAGACGCTTGAGTCCTTAACACGTGTGACACGTGTGGGTGTGCTCAGACGCACGCAACTGATTCATCAGATGATGAGTTATGATGCATATGACAAATAAGATGCTTATGCACATACATGCTTATGTCATATCAGATGCTGAGATTTTGTTTATTTTCAGACGCTGAGATTAATCATTCTTCTATAAGATGAAAGTTTAAATTTCTTCTTATAAAATTGAATCTATCTTCAGCAAGGGGTTTTGTAAATATGTCAGCCCACTGATGATCAGTGTCTACAAATTTTATTTCTAGAATACCCTTCGAACATAGTCTCTTATAAAATGATGCTTAATCTCAATGTGCTTTGCTCTAGAATGCAATATAGGATTTTTAGTAAGACATATGGCGGATGTATTATCATAGAAGATAGGAATGTTACTCTCTTTTATCGGGTAGTCTTCAAGTTGATACTTCATCCACGAAGTTGAGAAGCGCAACTTCTTCTGAGATGTATTCACCTGTGTTGAGAGTGCAATTGTGCTTTGCCTTTTGCTTGACCAAGACACAAGATTAGCTCCAAGGAACTGGCGGCCTCCACTTGTGCTCTTTCTTTCAATTCGATCTCCAAAGAAAGTCAAGATCACGAAACCTACTAATTTGTAATCTTTTGATTTCTTATAAAGCAAACCAAGATTAGTAGTTCCTTGCAAATATCTGAATATTCTTTTAACAGCACTTAGGTGTGATTCTCTAGGATTTGATTGAAATCTAGCACACAGGCAGACGCTGAACATAATGTCAGGTCTTGAAGCCGTAAGATAAAGTAGAGATCCAATCATACCTCTGTACATTTTCTGATCTACTTTCTTACCAATTTCATCTTTACTAAGAGTGCAGGTAGAATGCATAGGTGTACACATAGGCTTACAATCCAGCATCTTGAATTTCTTTAATAATTCTTTGATATATTTGCTTTGATGTATATAGATCCCATCACAGCATTGCTTGATTTGTGTTCCAAGGAAAAACTTTAATTCACCCATCATGCTCATCTCAAATTCAGCCTGCATAAGCTTAGAAAATTCTTTGCAAAGGCTTTCATTAGTGGCTCCAAAAATGATATCATCAACATAGATTTGAACAAGTATGAAATGCTTGTTTGAGGATTTTCTGAAAAGGGTAGTGTCAACTAAACCTCTTGTAAATCCATTTTTCATTAAAAAGGAACTTAGTCTATCATACCATGCTCTGGGAGTTTGCTTAAGACCATATAGAGCCTTTTTAAGTTTAAAAACATGTTCCGGAAATTCAATATCTTCAAAACCAGGAGGTTGTTTAACATAAACTTCCTCAGTTATAAAACCATTTAGAAAAGCATTTTTCATATCCATTTGATATAATGTTATCCCATGATGTGCTGCAAATGAAAGTAAAATGCGAATAGCTTCTAGTCTTGCAACAGGTGCAAAAGTTTCAGTGAAATCAATACCTTCTTCTTGTGAGTAACCTTGAGCAACTAACCTTGCTTTATTTCTCACAACTTTACCATCTTCATCAAGCTTATTTCTAAATACCCATTTAGTACCAATAGCTTGCTTATCTTCTGGTAGAGTGACTAGCTTCCATACATCATTTCTTTGGAACTGATTTAGCTCATCTTGCATTGCTAGAATCCACCCTTCATCTTCCAAAGCTTGATCAATCGTCTTAGGTTCCATTTCAGAAAGAAGTGCAAAATCAGCATGCTCCTTGAAAGAGGATCTGGTTCGTACTTTATCACCAGGTTCTCCTATGATTTGATCTTTTGGATGATTGGTTTTGTACTTCCAGCTTTTTCTTGCTTCAGCTTCCGCTTGAGTAGAATTCTTCGTCTTATCACCACCGGATGATGAAGATGCATGTTCACCGTCTGACTTGTCACCGAGGTTTAATTCTGAAAATAACTCATCTAGCTCTGACATAGCAGTGTCAGGCTTCTTATCATCAAACTTGACATGAATGGACTCTTCAACTGTCAAAGTTTCTTTGTTGTATATTCTAAAAGCTTTAGATCTTTCAGAATATCCCAAAAAGATTCCTTTGTCAGCCTTGGAATCAAACTTACCAAGCTGATCTTTAGTATTCAAGATATAACAAATACAACCAAAAGGATGAAAGTAAGAAATGTTTGGTTTTCTACCTTTCCACAATTCATAAGGAGTCTTATTCAAAATAGGTCTTATAAAAATTCTATTTTGAATATAACAAGCTGTGTTTACTGCTTCTGCCCAAAAATGTTTTGCAATATCAGTTCATTGATCATGGTCCTGGCCATTTCCTGGAGGGACCTATTTTTCCTTTCTACAACACCATTTTGTTGAGGTGTTCTAGGAGAGGAGAAATTGTGAGAGATGCCATTTTCTTCACAAAATTTTTGAAAGCTTTCATTTTCAAATTCTCCCCCATGATCACTTCTAATAGAAGAAATACATATGTCTTTTTCATTTTGAACTGATTTGCAGAAAACAGTAAATACCTTAAAAGACTCATCCTTGTGGGCAAGGAATTTAACCCATGTCCATCTAGTAAAATCATCAACAATGACTAATCCATATTTCTTTCCAGTTAAAGAGGCTGTCCTTGTGGGACCAAAAAGATCAAGATGTAAAAGTTCAAGTGGTCTCGAGGTTGAAACAACATTTTTTAAATGAAAGGAAGTTTTAACTTGTTTTCCTCTTTGACAAGGCTCACACAGGGCATCAGATTGGAACTTAAGATTTGGTAAGCCTCTAACAAGATTGTGCTTGTTTAATTTTGAGATTAACCTCAAATTAGCATGACCCAATCTTTTGTGTCAAATCCATTGCTCATCTTCAACAGACATAAGACACTTGACATCTTGTTTTGCAAGTTCAGAAAGATCAACTTTATAAATGTTTTGTTTCCCCTTTGCTGTAAAGAATATAGATCCATCATTTTTGCTTTTTACTGAACATCCATTTTCTATAAAGACAACATTATAACCACTGTCACATAATTGACTTATGCTCAGTAGATTATGTTTCAGTCCTTCAACATATAAAACATTATCAATAGAAGGAAGAGAGCCTTTACCTATGCGACCGATTCCAACTATTTTACCTTTCTGGTTTCCTCCGAAACCAACGAATCCAGCTTCTTTAGGTCTTATTTCTTGGAACATATGCTTTTCTCCCGTTATGTGACGCGAGCATCCACTGTCTAAGTACCAAGATAGGTGTGTTGACTTTGTTGCTAAGCATGTCTGCAACATAGACTATTTTATCTTTAGGTACCCATATCTTTTTGGGTCCTTTCTTGTTAGTTCTTGAAGGATACTTGTCCTTCTTAGTTGTAAACACAGTACACGCACTTTTCAAGTGACGGTTATTGCGGAGATACACCGCAAGCATTTACTATGCTTATTAGATTTAACAGACGCAGAATCATTTTCCAAAAGAGGTTCATCTGATATATAACCAAGACCATGAGTTGTCGTTTTACTGACACCCCAAATCATAGAAGCTTGCTTGCTTGAGTTACACTCTCTGCAAGAAACTTTTGAAATGCATGTTCATAGTCATTTGATTTGCGATTAGGATTGCACTGTAACTACTGAGCTTTTAACTTGAGAGCTCTCGACCTGGTTGCTTGATGGCTTCCAGGCGCTGGTTATCCACCAGACGCCGATTTTCGGTTTTGACACGGTTCTCTTCATTAGTCTGAGTTTTCATTGTGTAAAGAATGAAAATCTTGTGATAGTTTTGAAAATTTCTTTTTCAAATTCTTATACTCAATAGAGAGAGTGGCGTAATCCTTTAACAAATCATCAAATGCAAGTTGAAGTTCGTAATAAGAGTCATATATTATTACCTCTTCAACTTCTTCTTCGAATCAAGATCGATTAATACGCCATGAGGGCAATGTGAGCTTCTTCTTCTTTATCTTCCTCGATTGGAGGATAAGTCAAGGTCTTCCCATGTTGCCATGAGACCTTTCTTCTTTTCTTGAAGGAGCTTCTTGTGGATTTTTCCTTAAGATTAGGACACTCGGACTTGAAATGTCCAGGCTTCTTACATTCATAGCAAATGACTTGGGCTTTGTCCTTGTCTTTGCTTTCCTTCTTGTCCTTTGTATCTTTCTTCAAACCTCCTTCAAGTTTCTCTTCTTCCACATTCTCTGGATCTTCTTAGATATGAAAGCTAGCTCATCCTCCGATCCATCATAACCTCCTTCTGAAGCTTCATCATTTGATTCTTCTTCTTCAGCCTGAAAAGCTTTAGAAGTACTAGGTTTATGTTGATTAACTCTTAAAGCAATAGACTTACTCTTCTTGGTAGGTTCTTCTTCATTTAGCTCAAGTTCATGAGCTTTCAAAGAACTCATAAGATCTTCAAGCCGAAGGACATTTAGATCTTTTGCTTCTTGAATAGCAGTGACTTTGGGTCTCCACTGCTTAGTCAAACTTCTCAAGATCTTTCTCACATGGTCAGGTGTAGTATAACTTTTTCCAAGGGCCTGCAACCCATGAACAAGTGTTTGGAACCTTCCAAACATAGTTTCAATGTTTTCTCCATCTTCCATTTTGAATAGCTCACACTGGCGTACCATCATGCTAGCCTTTGTTTCTCTTACTTGGCGTAACCCTCATAAGACAAAACAAGAGAATCCTGATTTCTTTGGCGATATCAAACTTACCACATTTATCATATTCTCTTTCTGTCATATACAGATGAGAATAAATCTAGCCTTCGATTGGTTTGACATCTCTTTTTCTGATCATCAGTCCAGTTTTCCCTAGGTATTGCAACACCAAGGGCATTAGCGGGAGAAATGTATCCACTTTCAACTATATCCCACAAATCAAGATTTTGTGCCTCAAGGAATGCTTTCATCTTATCTTTCCAGTAATCAAATTTTTCTCCATTGAATAGAGGAGGACGGTTCATATGACCACCTTCAGCAGACATGTTCACAGTAGGATCTTTACTCTTAACTCTGTTAAGTGCTCAACCAAGAGACCGAGCTCTGGTACCAACTGAACGTGAACACAAGAAGGGGGGGTTGAATTGTGTTGAAAACTTTTTACAAACTTTAAGTTAAAAACACTTAGAACACAGGTTTTTCAAAACAGTTTGTTAAACGGATGCTGGAAATAAACCGGACGCTGGAAAAGCAGTTTGAGAAAACTTGTTTTTAACACAGTGATCAATGCATTTTAATGCATCTTTTATAGCATTGCACTTAGTGTTCTTAAATGTTTATTTTGCCCAACAATTACTTTTTAGCATGGTTTTATATCTTTGGGTCACGATTGGGCTTTAGTGAAATTATTTGCTAATTTTCGGATTTTGTTATATCCTGACCCATGTTGCTTCTTCAGGCCATAACTTGGGCTATACTTGTCCGATTTCAGTGTTCTTTGTGGCGTTGGAAAGCTAAGAAGCAGAGCTACAATTCTTATGTTGGGACCGAAGCCTAGTTCTGCCGTTTTGAAGGCCTAAATTCCACTTTACCTAAGCTGACGAGCTGCACTACGAGTTTTGGGCCTATTTTTAGTTTGTTATCGGGCTTTTATCTTATAACCCGTTTAGGGAATTAGGTTTTCGTTAAGCTGAGACTATTAGATAGAGGATCAGCCTTTTTCTTTCATTATCTTACGTTTTATTATTCACTTGCGTACCCTAGCCTCCATGGAAGCCTAAGTTCCTAAGTTGATTCATCGGTGAAAGGTTGTCGTTACAGATTTTGAGGTTCGGTGCTTAATGTTTAATACAATTTCTTTTTAATTTCTTAAATTACATCTCTATCAATTTCGAATTTGGTTTAAATGTTTGCAATCTATCCAGTTCGTTTTCTGCTTAGTTAATTGTTCTGTCTTCATTGCGAAAACGCGATTCAATTGTGTATGAACGCTTGATTGTATGCATCTGTTTAAATCGTTAATATTTCAATTGCTTGATCGCTTAAGATTAATTGATTGAGTAGAAATTGATAGAGGGTTGATTAGAATTCTGTTATGATATTGGTTGTGTTTTAACGGCGCTTGTCCGCTCCCGTGACCGATTGAACCCGTTGTTTCGGCGCTTGCTCGGAACGGTGTGAATTCGTATAAACTGATTAACGCTTGTTTAGTTAGTTTATGTCAACTGTGAATTCGGAATTAATTGAATTGTTGTTATTTAGAACCTGTGATAAATCCAAGACGTGCACCCGGAAACCGGTGAATCAATTGTCTCTATAATCGATAATTCTCTCATGAACTGTTTTCACAAAACCCCTTTTCGTTATTGTCAATTTTCTTATTTCCTGAATTTGGTAATTTTGGTGTTAGAGGTCTTCGTGAGACGACCAAGGTCTCTTGCCTTGTTACTATATTTACTGTTTAATTATTTTGACCCGCGTACGACCGCTGATCAAATTGGCGCCGTTGCCGGGGATCTCTAATTAGAGATTACCAACTTCAGGACCCACTAATTACTGACGTTTCTTGCTCTGTTCTTAACGTGTTTCTAGGCCTTGTTACAGGTTGTAGCGCCGAGGCTGGTGATTCTAGGATTGCTCAGTCAGATTACGTGGCGAAAATAATAAAAATCGGTTTTGCAATCTCGTCAGATTGCTCAAAACCACAATTTGAAAAATCCGAAAAAAATCCAGGATCAAGAGTTCCTTAGCAGAAACTGCTTACGGGACAACAGGCTTAAAATCCCAAATTCCTTTGTTTTCTATTTTTAATTAATTTTTTTAATTTTTCATATCTCCGAAAAAATCCAAAAAAAATTGCATATCTTTCTTTTGATTTAATTAGATTTTTCGTGGTATTTTTATAATTTTTAGGTTAGATTTTAGTCGTTTTCCAAATTTTGCATTTATTTTAGCGTAGGGACATAGTTGGTATTTCTAGAATTGTTGCATTTTCCTATTCCTTGATATATACAGTGCATGACTAGGTCCAATACTATTAACTTGCATCCTTTTGACCCTGAAATTGAGAGAACATTGCATCATAGACTTAGGGATCATATAGAAGTTAGTGATAGTGATAGTGACAGCATCTTTAGCCATAATCTATTTGATTCTGATCCTGATTCTAATCCTGATTCTGATTTTGATTTTGATTCTGATTCTGTTAATATGGCTGATAGAACACTTAGGGAACTTGCTGCACCTGATGTTACTTACAATGCTCTGTGTATTAATTATCCCGAACTTGCTGTCCCTTTTGAATTAAAATCTGGTTTAATACACTTGTTGCCAAAGTTTAGTGGTCTTGCAGGTGATGATCCACACAAACATCTTAAGGAGTTCCACATTGTGTGCTCGACCATGAAGCCCCAAGGAATTCCAGAGGAGCACATTAAACTGAGGGCCTTCCCCTTCTCACTCCAAGATGCGACCAAGGATTGGTTGTATTACCTTCAACCAGGTTACATTGAAAATTGGAATGCTTTGAAAAAATTGTTCCTAGAAAAGTTCTTTCCTGCGTCGAGTGCCTCAATCGAGAAAAGAGATATGTGGCATCGTGCGTAACCCAGCTGAGTCTTTACATGAATCTTGGGAGAGATTTAAGAAGTTGTGTGCAAGCTGCCTCATCATCAAATCTCTGAGCATTTACTCATCCAAAGACTTCTACGAGGTTTATTGCCCATGGACGTAAATATTATGGATCTTTGCTAGTGGAGGGCACTTGTAGACAAAACCCCAACAGATGCAAGAGCTTTAATAGAAAATATGTCCATCAACTCCCAACAATTCTGGCGAAGCAATTCTGCGGTTCTAACAAGGGAGTGAATGAGATCTGAGGCTAAGGCTACTAGTGAGAAGAACTTGGAACACAAAGGTTGGAAGAACTCACGGCTTTGGTAAAAAATTGGCAACAGTCGACAAAGGGTTTGTGGTATTTGTACCTCTGCAGAGCACCCCACAGATGCATGTCCTACACTGCAAGAGGACCCTAATGCTGACACCCCTCAAGCATATGCGGCTAACATCTTTAACCCTCAAGCCAATGTCGATTTGTCCTCTAACAGGTACCACCCAAACTGGAAGAACCATCCTAACCTTAGATGGGGAAATCAAGCTGCACAACAACAGCCCAAGCAGCAAAATAATCCACCGCAAGCTGCTGTCAGGCCTGAACCTTCATTAGAGGATCTAGTTAAGCAGATGGCTGCCCAAAACCTCCAGTTCCAACAGAGAACAGATGCCTCAATTCAGAATTTGCACACAGATGGGACGGATGGCTACCACAATTAATCGGATGCAAGCGGGGCAAACCAACCGCCACTCAGCGTTGGTCAATCCGAATGCACCAAACCCCAACGTTAGTGCCATTACATTGAGATCTGGGAAAGGCTGTTGATACCCCAAAGGTGCGAAACCGTTGTTACGAAAAATAATAAGGCACCTGAGCATATTTACGATGAACAAAAAGTGCCCTCCCTTTCCCTCATAGAGCGGTGAGTACAAAAAACAAGATGAGGAGAGAGGGATAAGGAGATCTTGGATACTTTTAGGAAGGTGGAAGTGAACATTCCCCTTCTTGAGGCAATCAGCGATTCCAAGATATGCCAAGTTTACGAAAGAGTTGTGTACACATAAGAGGAGGTGAAAGGGAATGAAAAAGATAAACATGGGGCATAATATTTCAGCCCTCTTCCAATCCATGCCCCAAAAGTGCAAGGATCCAGGGACTTTTGCCATTCCATGCACCATAGGCAACAATCAGTTTGATGATGCCATGTTAGATCTAGGAGCTTCAATCAATGTAATGCCTACATCTATTTTTAACTCTCTTGCTTTTGGACGCTTTGCGAAAAGCAGGTGTTACCATTCACTTGCAAATAGAAGCGATGCTCGGCTCTTTGGATGGTTGAGGATGTCCTTGTTAAAGTTGATAACCTTATTTTCCTGCAGATTTTTATATTACGGATATGGAAGTAGAGACTAAGTCCAAAGAGTCACCCATCATTTTGGGCGTGCCATTCTTGAAAGCGCCAAGGCCAAAATTGATGTTGGTACCGGGACTCTTTCCATGGAATTTGGTGATAAGCGTTGTAAAATTTAATATCTTTGATGCTATGAAACACCCCATGGAAGAGCATTCCCTTTTTCATATTGAATTGCTCATTGATTTGGTTGATGATGTTTATTCCGATGTTATTCTATGATTTTCCTTCATTGGTCGATTTTTCTTGTGATGTTACTTGTGATTGTTGCACTAACACTCATACTTGTCTTTGAAGTTGAGCCTGTTTTGCGAGTTGACACTTTGCCTAATGTCCCCAATGACATAGGCTTTGTTGCGAATGTAGCTTCGCTACTAAGATTCTGCCTCTATTGAAAAACCACCAGGTTCTAGAGCTTAAGCCACTCCCCAAAGAGTTAAATATGCATATTTAGAGGGAGTGGTGATTTACTGTTATTATTGCGGCTAACCTTGATTACGAGCGGGAAGAGAAGGCATTGCGGATCTTTGAAAAAATACAAAAAGGCCATCGGATGGACCTTAGCCGATATTCCTGGTATTAGCCCATCCATGTGTATGCAGGATTTTACTTGAGGATGGGGCGAAATTGCTAGCAAATTTCAGAGGCGGCTTAACCCATTAATCTTAGATGTTGTGAAAAAGGAGGTGACCAAACTCCTACAGTGGCATCATATACCCAATTTCGATAGTCAATGGGTAAGCCCGGTCAAGTGGTTCCAAAAGAGTGGTCTCACAGTGGTGAGGAATGAAAATAATGAACTCATCCCCACAAGGGTTCAGAATATCTGGAGAGTGTGTATTGATTACAGGAGACTTAACCAGGCAACGAGAAAAGATCACTTTCCTTTGCCGTTCATTGATCAGATACTTGAACGGTTGGCTGGTAAGTCACATTATTGTTTTCTTGATGGTTTTTCAGGTTACTTTCAGATCTATATTGCACCAGAGGACCAAGAAAAGACCACATTCACTTGGCCTTTTGGCACTTTTGCCTATAGGAGGATGCCTTTTGGCCTATGCAATGCACACAGGACTTTCGGTATTTGCATGATTAGTATTTTTGCTGATTTGATAGAAAATTGCATAGAAGTGTTTATGGATGATTTTATTGTTTATGGTTCTTCATTTGATTCATGTTTGAGTAGTTTGGATAGAGTTTTGCAGAGATGCATTGAAACTAACCTTGTTCTGAATTATGAAAAATGCCACTTTATGGTAGGACGGTATTGTTTTAGGGCATGTGATCTCTGAAAAAGGAATGCAAGTAGATCCCGCCAAGATTGAAGTGATTTCTAGTTTACCTTACCCATCTTGCATTAGCGAGATTCGTTCATTTCTTGGTCATGCGAGGTTTCTGAGCGCTTCATCAAGGATTTCAGCAAGATCGCTCTTCCATTGACAAACCTGCTGCAAAAGGATGTTAGCTTTACATTTGATGATAAATGCAAGCAGGCCTTTGATTGTATTAAGAAGTCCTTGACTTCTACTCCCATCATCCAGCCACCTGATTGGACCTTCCCCTTTGAAATCATGTGTGATGCATCTAATTATGCATTGGGGGCGGTTCTAGCACAAAGAGTTGACAAGGCTGCCCATGTTATTTATTATGCTTCTAGGACTTTAGATGTTGCACAAATTAACTACACCACTACGAAAGGAGCTTTTGGCAATTGTATTTGCTCTTGATAAGTTCCGATCATATTTGCTTAGTTCCAAGGTGGTTGTTTTTCTTGACCATGCGACTTTGAAATTTCTTTTAAAGAAACCAGAGGCAAAGCCAAGATTGATAAGGTGGATGTTGCTCCTCCAAGAATTTGATTTGGAGATTAAAGATAAGAGTGGAGCAGAAAACTTAGTGGTGACCATTTAAGCGAGGATAGAGAGGTGAGGATTCCTCCCACTCCATGATGACTTTCACGATGAGCGGCTCATGCGACTACGTGAGGTAACTCCTTGGTATCTTTGATATAGTTAATTATCTTGTGGGTGGAGCCTTACCCCCACATGCATCTAAGGCACAGGTACATAAACTCAAAAGTGATGCAAAATATTTTGTGTGGGATGATCCCTATTTATGGAAGTTTGGTAGTGACCAGGTGATTAGGCGATGTGTACCTTACCATGAGGTTCCATCCATTCTTCAATTCTGTCATGCTTCTCAGGTAGGTGGACACTTTGGTCCTCAACGGACAGCGAGAAAAGTCTTAGACTCGGGTTTCTATTGGCCCACCATTTTTAAAGATGCATTTGAGACTTTCCGCACTTGTGAACAGTGTCAAAGGGCTGGGACGGCAATCACTCGCAGGAGTGAAATGCCTCAGCAGCCCATGCTTTTTTGTGAGGTATTTGATGTATGGGGGATTGATTTCATGGGCCCCTTTCCTGTTTCTTTTGGTTTTACTTATATCCTGCTTGCCGTTGATTATGTTTCCAAATGGGTGGAGGCAAAAGCCACTCGTACTAATGATTCTAAAGTTGTTGTGGATTTTGTCAGTCCCAAATTTTTGCGAGTTTGGTATTCCAAGAGCCATCATAAGTGACCAAGGTTCTCATTTCATGTCGCACCATGGAAGCTTTGCTTGAAAGTATGGGGTGGTGCATAGGGTTTCTACACCTTACCACCCCCAAACTAATGGGCAAGCTGAGATTTCAAACAGAGAAATTAAACAAATTCTAGAAAAGATGGTGCAACCAAGCAGGAAGGACTGGAGCCACAGGCTAGAAGAGGCTCTTTGGGCGCAAAGAACAGCTTACAAAACACCAATAGGGATGTCTCCCTTTAGACTTGTGTTTGGTAAGGCATGCCACCTCCCGGTGGAGATAGAGCACCGTGCTTATTGGGCGGTAAAAGGTTGTAATCTTGAACTGGAAAAAGCAGGTAAAGAGAGAAAGCTTCAATTGCAACAACTTGAGGAGCTTAGGCTAGAAGCCTATGAGAATTCCAAAATTTATAAGGAGAAAACTAAGCACTTCCATGACAAGATGATTTCTAGGAAGGAGTTCTCCATTGGGCAAAAAGTCTTGTTGTTCAACTCAGGCTGAAAATTATGGTCGGAAACTTAGATCCAAGTGGATTGGCCGTTTGTTATTACTAATGTTTTTCCTCATGGTGCGATTGAAGTTAAAAGTGAGGCGACAAACAAAATTTTCAAAGTCAATGGACAACGCCTCAAAGTATTCCATGAGAGTTCGCATTTGAAGATGCACCCATAGAAGAACTCTCATTGGAACATCCCACCTACACTTGATTTGACCAGTGAGTCCCTCCTCCTTACTCTTGTTTTATGCTTGATGTTTTCATTGAGGACAATGTATGATCTAAGTGTGGGGGTGTCTTTTAGTAGCTTAGTAGTTTTGTTTTTGTTTTTGTTTTGAGTAATTTGTTAAAAAAAATTTGCATGCATTTTCATTGGGTTTCTTGGTTTGTATGAGTGGGGAGTGATTTCACTATTCTAGGACTATAGGTCTTGTGGCATGATATGGATGACTTCCTTGCATTCCTAGTGTGATAAGTTGGTTTGGAATATTAAATTGTGCATCTTTTGTGATAGATATTTTCCTTGGTGAGTTTTGGGCCTTATAATGGATGGAATACATTTTGCCATTCTCTTTCTTTCTTGAGCGATTTCACTCATGATTGTTGGTTACTCTAGAACTTGACTTGACTCTTGTTGAAACTCTTGTTCACATGCATGTATTGAAATGATCTAGGCAATTTTTGTTCTTTTTAGCCACTAGCCAAATAAGCCTACCTTGCAATTATCCCTTTGTTTAGCCCCTTTGAGCCTATTTATCCCATTCTTTGTTATATAGCTCATTACAAGCCTAAAAGTGAAAAACAATGTTATGACCCAATCTTAGGGGATTAAGGAGCTTTAAAAAAAATGAGAAAAAATTTCAAAGGTGTGGGGGCTTAAGGATTGTGGTTGTAAAAAAATATGTATTGTTGTGCTTCATTGCTTCATTGGGATTTTGGCAAAAGAAAATAAAAAAAAAAAAAACAAAACAAAAAGAGTAGTGGAGCATATCAATTTCAAAAAAAAAAATGGATTGAATTGTGGTTGAATTGCCTTCCCCCATGATTATTTGGTAATTGTTTTCCATTGCTCCTCTATCCTCTTTGATTTTATAGCCTAGTTCCCCTTTCAATTATTCCACCTTGACCTTGGCCCCATTATAACCTTAACAAAGACCTTTTGATCTTTGTGTGCATGTGTTTCAAGTGTGGATGTTAGAGTCTTGTCAAGCCTATGGTAGTGCTAGCTTTCATGATGTGCTTTGAGTGTAAACACTAGCCTAGACACTTGAGAGTTTGAGAGAAATGCTTTCTTGTGAGGATTCTATCACTTTTGATGCACTCTTTGGTTATTCTATCCTCTTGGTTGCTTTGAAGGTAATTAGATGTTGTTCATGATTGCCATGAGTCCTTGAAACCTTGAATGAGCATTTTGCTTGCCACTTTGTATCCTTGGAATTCATTGGAAATGCATCTTTGCTTTGTTTTGAGTGTTTTGCCCGGAGTGCAAAAGCTTAAGTGTGGGGGAATTTGATCAATGCATTTTAATGCATCTTTTATAGCATTGCACTTAGTGTTCTTAAATGTTTATTTTGCCCAACAATTACTTTTTAGCATGGTTTTATATCTTTGGGTCACGATTGGGCTTTAGTGAAATTATTTGCTAATTTTCGGATTTTGTTATATCCTGACCCATGTTGCTTCTGCAGGCCATAACTTGGGCTATACTTGTCCGATTTCAGTGTTCTTTGTGGCGTTAGAAAGCTAAGAAGCAGAGCTACAATTCTTATGTTGGGACCGAATCCTAGTTCTACCGTTTTGAAGGCCTAAATTCCACTTTACTGAAGCTGACGAGCTGCACTACGAGTTTTGGGCCTACTTTTAGTTTGTTATCGGGCTTTTATCTTATAACCCGTTTAGGGAATTAGGTTTTCGTTAAGCTGAGACTATTAGATAGAGGATCAGCCGTTTTCTTTCATTATCTTACGTTTTATTATTCACTTGCGTACCCTAGCCTCCATGGAAGCCTAAGTTCCTAAGTTGATTCATCGGTGAAAGGTTGTCGTTCTGCATTTTGAGGTTCGGTGCTTAATGTTTAATACAATATCTTTTTAATTTCTTAAATTCCATCTCTATCAATTTGAATTTGGTTTAAATGTTTGCAATCTATCGATTCGTTTTACGCTTAGTTAATTGTTCTGTCTTCATTGCAACGCGATTGATTGTGTATGAACGCTTGATTGTATGCATCTGCTTTAGAATCATAATATTTCAATTTCTTGATTGCTAAGATTAATTGATTCGAGTAGAAATTGATAGAGGTTGATTAGAATTCTGTTATGATATTGGTTGCGTTTTAACTTGGCGCTTGTCCGCTCCGTGACCGATTGAACCCATTGTTTTGCCGCTTGCTCGAATAAAGGTGAATTCGTATAAACCGATTAACGCTTGTTTAGTTAGTTTATGTCAACCGTGGTCGGAATTAATTGAATTGTTGTTACTTAGAACCTGTGATAAATCCAAGGCGTGCACCCTTAAACCTGAATCAATTGTCTCTATAATCTGATAATTCTCTCAACAGAAACTGTTTTCACAAAACCCCCCTTTTTCGTTATTGTCAATTTTCTTATTTCCTGAATTTGGTAATTTTGGTGTTAGAGGTCTTCGTGAGACGACCAAGGTCTCTTGCCTTGTTACTATATTTACTGTTTAATTATTTTGACCCGCGTACGACCGCTGATCACACAGTAGGATAAAGATAAATAGAAAGCAGTAAAGCAATAGACACAGAGATTTATACTAGTTCACTACCAAACTGGTAGTTACGTCTAGTCCCTTCGTTCCTGAAGGATTTTCCACTATAATCAATCTGATTACAATTTCCTCAAGAGTATTCTTCTGTCACAACCTTTACAATACTCTCAACTTCTCAAAACGACTCAGTACAGTCGAGCCTTTGAGGGAACAGCCTTAATTAGGCTAAAACAACTTTTACAAATAAGTTGAATACAAGTATGAATAACTCTCACAGAGAGGATAAAAATTAAGCTCAATATAGAAATGCTTTGTAAAAGAAAGTGTCGAACGCTGAGTTCAGTTCTTGTAGTCCAGAGATTTGGCTCAAAACTTGATTACTCACAGAAGCAGTGCTTTCAGAGTATTGACTCTTTGTAGTGTATAGCAATAGTGCTTGTTCTCAGTAAATGAAGTAATATACTCTTGTACAGTTTCGGCAATTTCGACAGTTTTTCGCAGCATCTTCAATGGATACCTTGAGGTATATATAGGAGTTATGAAGGATATTACCGTTACAGTAAAAATGGCTCCTTTCCATTGAGTGAGGTGATTTCAAAAAGCTGTCTCTTTCTTCCTTTCCAGAGAATATCTCAGTAGTACATATTACCGTTTTCGTACTACCTTGCTTTTCACAATTGCTTGTACGATTTTTGTCTTTTAGCTAAAGGTGTCCCCTTTGATACCTCGTACAACAATTTTGGCGCATAAGATCAAATTCAAAATCCGTTCCAGAGGCTTCTGAGAAGAGGAGCAACAACGTGACCATCACGTGATATAAAATGAAGTTCAGACGCTCGCTCAGAACGGAAGATCGGACGCTCATAGCAATTGGATAAGACTAGTGTCACAAAAGGATAATTCCAGACGCTCACTAGGACAGTATACTAGGATGAGCCGGATGCTGACACATGGAGTGTATCCTTCTCTTGAGAGCTTCTTTCTTCTTGTTTAAGTGGCTTAGAAATGTATGTAATATTAGTATCTGCACATTTCAAGAATAGTTAGAACATAAATTGTTCTCTTGTGAATATTTTGTTATCATCAAAATTAATGAGGGTCTAAACTTCTCAATCGTTTAGGTTCCAACAAAACCTGCAACCTTCACGGGAAAATCTGAAGCCCTGGCATCCCAGCACTAGTTGGAGGACATGGAGAAAATCTTTAAGGTGGTGCATGGTACCGAAGAGCAAAAGGTCACTTTTGCCACACACATGTTGGCAGAGGAGGCTGAGAACTGGGGGAGCGGGGCGCTTGCAGGCCTACATGATGGACGAGGGAATACCCCTAGTACGTGGACAGTTCTGAACTGCTTTCTTAGAAAATTACTTCCCTCAGACGGTCAAGGAGAAGATGGATAGAGAGTTCGTCTAGCTGCAGCAAGGAAACTCCACTGTCGCTAAGTATGTAGCCAAATTCGAGGAATTGGCGAGATACTCTTGATATGCCCGGTTTGCACCGGATGATAGTTATAAAATCAATTAATTCAAATGGGGTTTAAGGGCAGATATCCAAAACAATCTGGCCCAAACAGATTTCACAAGCTTTGCTTCTGTAGTCCATAAAAGCTATGTGGCCAAAGATAGTTTGAAGAAGATGTATGATGAGCGCCAACTGAAATGGTCAAAGAAGAAGGAAGAAAGCAAGACCAATCAACCTTCCAAGCAAAAGGGAAATTCCAGTAAGGGAAAACAAATTCAGCCCTCTGAAACTGATAAACCGATAGTGTGTTCTACTTGTGGCAAGACTCACAAGGGAGAGTGTATGGTAGGCAAGGTTTATTGTTTCTACTGTCATGAGATGGGCCATTATGCAAAGGATTGCCCAAAGATTAAGAAGAGGGATGCATCCAAACCCAGTGACCCTACCCAGGGGCGTGTCTGCACCTTAGATGCGAAAAAGGAAAAAGGTACGGATGGTCTGATCAAAGGTACGTGTCTCTTGCTTAACCAGGCCATAGTTGTTCTTTATGATTCTGGTGCCACCCGTTGTTTCATAGCTTGTAAATGTGCCTTGAAACTAGAGTTAGCCCTTACCTCTTTACCTGTTCCCTTGTACGTACATACCCCTGCCGATGGCAGTATTTCTACTTCCTTGATATGCTAGAATTGTCCTCTCAAAATTCAAGGAAAAGTATTCATGATTGATTTGGTTTGTCTACCCTTGGAGGGGATGGACATTATTCTTGGGATGGATTGGCTCTCAGCTAATCAAGTTGTCTTAAATTGTTACTGCAAAACTATAGAGTTCCCAAAAGTTCAAACTTTTCAAAGTAATTTCCGTCCTGAAGTTTTGGCTAGTGCTTCTCAATTAAACCAATGCCTTATAGAGGGACATGTAAGCTATGTTCTGTTACTTTCTTCATCTTCAGAGGTTGGATTAGATTTAAATGTTGTCACTGTTGTGAACGAATTCTTAGATGTGTTTCCTGAAGAAGTAACTTCTTTACCTCCAGAGAGGGAAGTAGAGTTCTCCATAGAGTTAGTCCCTAGGACGGGACCAATATCCATAACTCCATATAGGATGTCACCTTTGGAACTTAAAGAGCTTAAACTCCAACTAGAAGACCTGATAGCTAAACAGTTTATTAGGCCTAGAGCTTCTCCTTGGAGAGCCCCAGTTTTGTTAGTGAGAAAGAAGGATGGTAGTATGAGGCTGTATGTTGATAGACAAATCAATAAGGTCATCATTAAGAACAAGTATCCACTTCCTCGAATAGATGATCTCTTAGATCAACTTGGAAGAGCTTCAGTTTTCTCTAAGATTGATTTAAGATCTGGTTACCACCAAATCAGGATTAAGGCCAAGGATATTCCTAAGACAGCTTTTAGGACTAGGTACGACCTTTACGAGTATTTAGTTATGCTTTTTGGTCTGACTAACGCTCCATTCGTGTTCATGGATTACATGAATCAGATCTTAAGACCCTTCCTAGACAAGTTTGTGGTGGTATTCATAGACGATATCCTAATTTATTCCAAGAGCCCTCAGGAGCACGAGGAACATCTTAGGATTGTCTTGAATATCCTTAGGGACACAAGACTATTTGCAAAACTTGAAAAATGTGAATTATGGTTAGATGAGGTGAAATTCCTAGGACATGTCATATCCCAAGCAGGAGTGTCAGTCGACCCCAGTAAAGTACAGGAAGTGCTGAACTGGGAAAGGCCAACCACAATTACCGAGGTCAGGAGATTTTTAGGACTAGCTGGATATTATCGTAGATTTATCCAGGGATTCTCTCAGCTGGTACTTACTTTGATTAGACTAACCCGTAAGGGGCATCCGTTTGTTTGGAGCAAAAGTTGTGAAAACAGTTTCCTAAAACTCAAAATTAGGTTAACCACCACACCAGTTCTGATTATTCCAGATCCGGCCTTAGGATTTGAAGTTTTCACTGATGCTTCAAATAAAGGTTTAGGTTGTGTGTTAATGCAAAACAAATAAGTGATAGCCTATGCCTCTAGGCAATTGAAACCACATGAAAAGAACTACCCAACTCATGATTTAGAACTTGCGATGATAATTTTTGCCCTAAAGATTTGGAGGCACTATTTATACGGTGCCCGGTTTGAAGTTTTTAATTATCATAAGAGTTTGAAATATCTCTTTGATCAAAAGGAACTCAACATGAGACAGAGAAGATGGGTAGAACTTCTCAAGGATTATGACTTTGAGCTGAGGTATCATTGAAGAATTTGTTTGGATGCATACTGACCATTGAGCATCGACACTCGGAGCGTTTGATTGTCTTCAGGACTTCAAAAGGACGAGTTGTCACCCTATGCCCGCGTGGCAGAAAGCCTTTGTGGCAAGCCTTTGTGGCAATACCCTTGGTAGGGGAGTTGATTTGGACGTTGGGAAATAAAGTTCCTCGTCACTGCTAACCTTGTTTAAGGCTGCAGGTGTATACACAAACTAGCCATACTGCATTGACATACATAGCTAACCGCATTTACGATATGTGATGAATTGTTGATTGAATTATGTTGTGATTACTTGATCACTGACCTGTTGATAGAATTGTCTGCTCACATGCAATTGTTGATATTGTGTTGACTTGATTGTTAGTCTGTTGGTTGATTTGTTTGCTCACATGCAATGCTTGATATACCATGATGATGCATGCGGTCTATTAAGTATGTATATGTATATAAAAGCGTGTTGTTGTATTATATATGTATATATTGTTTGCATGCGACATAGCATATGATAAACTCGTGGACAAAGGATTTACCCTTGCACTGTTGTTGGATTGGATATCCTTATGGATGTCACTTCCAGATGGAGTTCGGTAGCTGTTGCAGCTTCACTTTCAGGAGCATTGAAGATTGAGCCAGTGGAGGAAGATTCCTCTGAGTATTTCGTGTTGGGTCTTGCTGAGCTGTTTTTCAGTAAGAATTATAGTCGTTGGCCAGCTTAGCTTAGGGTATTGTGTGTTTGTGTAATTACTCATTGTCTTGTAATTACTCTTTTCAGAGAACCTCGCCTTAGTGCGAAATGATTATGTTATGTGAAGTATTATTTGTGATGCATTATACTCTGATAATTGCAAAAGTTTGAATTGGCATCATTTAGAAAACTGTAGTACTCTATGTCTCATTTTGAAAAGGGTTTCAAAGGAAAGAAAAAAAAAGTGACTCCTATTTTTCCATTGCGAAATACATAAGAGTACTCTTTAACTGAAATCATGCAAGCATTAAATGTTTTCAGCACTAGATTAGGTTGTACAGTAGCGCTCCGGAAACGGGGTGTTACATTAAGTGGTATCAGAGCAGTTCGGTTCTAACCGGACCGCTTTGTCTAAGCTGGCCTAGATTGTTGGGAATTGTCGGGTATAAGTTTGTTATGCCTCGGTTATGTGAACTTTGTCCGTGATTGTCTGTAATGTTTCCTAGTTGAAACAGGTGTGACATTGTGTGAAATTGTTTGCAATCATCCCAGATGATTGATTTTGTTGTGGGCTTCTAGTTTGTTTAATTTGTAGAAATTCGATGCCTTCGGGACGAACAAGTCTCTCTCTGTCGCACAATAGATTGCCGCAGAGAATCAACACGATTGGCTAAGACAACGAACGAAGGAACAAGCTATTAGAGGTCCAGTTAAGCCAGATTGTCGAGGCAAAGGACAAAGAAGAAGACAACAACAAGGACATCTCATTTCCATCCTCAGGGAAATCACACAATCAGAATTGTTCTATGGCGTTGGCTATTGGGAATAGCCAGCAGTTGAAGTGGAACTGTCACCAATGTGGAAGCAAGAAGCAGTTAGCTAAAGAATACTCATTGAAGGACCGACTATGCTGTGACTGCAAGTAGCCAGGATATATTTCTAAGGAATATCATTTGCCAAATGTTGATGCTGCAAAGGTTGCATGCCCAACTACTAGAGGATATGTCTACATGATAGACAAAAGAGGGAATCACAAGCATCGATAGCCGAAGACGCACTACTTCAACGGTGAAGATGAGGAGCACAACGTTAACAGTAACCAACCAAGGAAAGATTATGCTTAAACTGCAAGGAATTGGGATATCTGTCCAGATATTGCAAAACACCACGAGCTGAGTCTATTGTCGACAATGTTGAAACTACAAGACCAACCACTAAGGAAGGTGTCTACACCCCAAGTAGAGCAAAGATCTCATCATCTGAAGACTTCGTCTCAGGAAATGCGACACAATGGAGCTGAGCGAGCCGAGATTTACGGGAGAGATTATCCATAGGTGACGCTATAATTATCGTACTATATGTATTATGGTGTGTGCGTGGTTCTAACTATAGACCACATAAGTGTTGTAACTCTGTGACGTATTTTATTATTATACTATATTCCAAAATCCAAATTTTCAATATACTTTTGGTATTACGATGTATGTTCTTATAATTCTTGTATAATTATTTGTGATTTATGTTGTTGTTGATTTTGTGGTTAATGACTTTTAGAATTTTCCTTTCTTTTAATGTCAAAAAATCGTGGGTTTTTGAAGAACTTGTGGGTGAGTATTTTCAATTACTTAAGCTTTTGATTTTGGGTAGTTTTAAATTGTTTTATTGATGGCTTTGGAAAAAAAAAATTATTTTCCTTTGCTTTCCACTCTTGTGTCTTTGTTAATGATCTCGTTGAAAATGGTTTTAAGTTTTAAATGGTATTTGTTAAAACTATGATTTAGTAGTAGAAGTTTGGAAAGACTTTGTTTTCTTTTGTTGTAAAAGATAATTCAAAATTTTTAGTCCATCTTGTCTTGTTGGGAAACGCTTTTGAACTTGTTTTCTTTTGGAAAACTAAGTTTTATATGTGTGAGACTAGATTTCAAGTTTTAATAAAAAGTTCGTAGTAATCTTGTTTTGTTGGTGTTTGATTTAAATTTTAGACTTTGAATTAAGTGTGTCTTGATGATTTTAAGACAATGAAAAACCTAATCTCAAAAGAACCATAATGTTCTTGAGAAGGTCGAGTCTTGAAGAGATCAATTGTGGTTTACGCAAATTAACTCTTGTTTTGTGTTATTTTTAGAAATTAGATGTTTTAAAAATAGAAGGAATTCGATGTTGGTTTTTGTGTTAAAACGTGGTTGTGTAGGTGTGTAGGTGTATTTGTGTTAGTGCGGTTTTATTGTTATTAGCATGTCGCCGCGACTCAGTGTTGTTGTGATCGTGTTCGTGACCGTGATGGAGTAGAGATCGTCGATGGAATAAGGCGTCGTTCGTGAGGACTTCTTCGACATGGAAGCGGAGTATTGTATTTGTAAACTTTAAGTTAATAGATGTAGTGCCTTACTTTAGTAAGTATATATGAATAAGATGTATGCTTTGTGTTTGATTGTTTGAGTGAAAAATTATTATGTTGTATTATTTTTCAAAATCCAAAATTTATGGTATGTTTTTAGTATTAAGTTACGACTTTTCATAGTTTTGATTTTGTTTTGGTTCATAAGTTAATTTTCGGGGACGAAAATTTTTTAAGGAGGGTGGTAATGTAACATCCCAATTTTTATGAAAATTATTTTGTAGTTACAACTACTTGAAAATAAATCGTAGAGAGTCATGACCTCAATGGTTTGTTAAAAGTACGAAGAACTACCAAGATTTATGGTAAACAATTTACTGTTTTAGTAATTAATTCAGATTAACAGACAGTGTAGACGTATACTGTTTTTAATATGAATTAATCCTGAAAAATGTGAAAAATGGCCATTTGATTGAGGAAAATTATTTTATTGAAAGAGAAATAATTTTCAGGACTTAATAGTTATTTTTAAGTCATAGTTTGGATTTTTATTATTTAGTTATTGTATTAATTGTCTGTTTTATGTCATATTTAATATGACTATTATTTTAAAGATTTTGTTTTGATAATTTTGTTGTTTGATTAATGTCTATATGATAAGAGAAATTGAAATTAGTGATCCTCACTAATTTACAGTTTTTGTTACGCTGCGAGAATTCTGTTGGAATTCTGCCGTAAATAGGCTATTGGGTGAGTTTCTAACTGAAACATACCCAAACGTGATCCAAATTTTTTAAAATTTGAGATCTTAGCATTTTCCAATATTTAGGATTTATTGTAATTTTTCTAGAATTTTGGGCATCAGAAAATATTTAGTGTATTTTCTATGGCCAGAGACTGCCTAATTGCGACGTTTCGGTTCGCATTTCGAGAAAACGAGATACATGGATATTTTTCTTATGCCGCGAGGAACATTTGTGATTTTTGGGTGTGGGGTTATAATTAGAATTATTTTTGGGAGTTTTTAGTATTAAAACCTAATATACGCGTAACGACGCGCACCCGGTTGAGCGAAAGCGCGACGAAACAAAATATCTAGATATTTTGGGCCAAGGGGGGATGTATCCAGCCACTAGGGGAGCTGAATGTGCTTTTAATGATGGCATGTACAAGTGTCAAGGTGTGATTGGTTGGTTAGTAAATGGTAGGAAGTTAGTTTAGTTGGTTTATGACTTAGTGAGTTAGTTTCTAACTAAATGAACCTTTCCTTCCCATTCTACCCCTGAAATTTCGTGGCCTCATCCTCATTACACACCAGCACCATTTTCCTCTTCCATTTGTGAAGAACTTGAAGAAAAAACTTAGAGAAGGAAAGTTGTGATTTTGGAAGTTTTGAAGATTCAAGTGTGCATCTTTGCTTCCTTTCATCTCCACCCTTGTTCAATCATCATCCATACTCTTGGTAAGCTCCATAAATCTTTCCTCATCTCTTTTGGATTCCATGATATGATTTTTGATGGATTCAAGAGTTATTTGAAGTTAAAAAGCTTGTTTTTGGCTAGTATTGCATGACTAGTTCCATAACCCTTTGTTTTCTTCCATGAATCACTTTGATTTTGGTATTTTGAGTTTGGAAACCCTAACCCCCTTTGCTGGCCGAAACCATAGGGCTGTCCCAAGTTTTGTTCTTGCTTTGTTCTTGTTGATTTGGTGTTAGTTTTGAAGGTTTAGTAGTTGTATGTTTGGATCCTAGTCATATAACTATGTTTACAAGTTTTTGAAAATGGTTTTGGATGCAAAAGAGGGGCTGGAAACCGTGGCTTTGAATGGCATTTTGGAGGATGTTTTAATTGTTTTCAAAGTGGTTTAAGTGTTAGGAAAGTTAGTTGGTTGATAAAGGAATTGAATGTTATGAAATGTTTTGTTTTGGAAATGAAAAATTGAAAAAGATTTTGGGGTTTGTTTTTGATGCATTGAGCCGTGGGCCTCATGGTATTTTAAAACCTTGATTCAAGTTGTTTTATGCCTCTTAATAGTGTAAAAGTTGATCAAGAATTTGATTTAGCAAAACAACTTAAAGAAACTTGATTTTTGGAAAAGATTTAGTATATGTCTTAAACATGGTTTTGAAGTTGTAACTAACCTATTTCTTTAATTTTTATGGCATGTTTTATAGTTCTAAAAGTAGTTCAAAGTTGATGAAATACTATTCATTTGGTAAGAAACACTATTCATTTGGTAAAAAAATTTTGGTTTATGTTTTTCTAAGTAAGTAAAGTAAATGAAAGTTGTAAAACTTGTTTGACTTGAACTAGTAATGTAGTATATGATTAGATGTGATCCAAATAGGTTAAGTTAGCAATTTTTAGGTGTCTTTTAGGGCCAAAACCGTGGCTGCCCTAGTAGTCTAAGGGCTTGGGTTTTTGGTTCTAATACTTTTAAGTTGCGTTGTTAAGGTTCGAGCGAGGAACGTTCCGGTGACGCGTTGGAAATTCTGTATTCGAGGCGTATTAGAGGTAAGGGAAATTCTTATATAATGAGTTTGGGCTTTTCGCCTTGTGTGTTGGTTGGCTTGATGTTTGATTAAATTGTGTGGTAGTACTTGTAGTATTACTATGTGTTGTTGAGATGTTGTAGCATGAATTATTGTGTATTGATTTGGCCCTGTGTGGCAAGACTGAATAGTATTGTGTGACTTAAACCATGTTGGATTAATTTGATTGGACTTGAAATTGATGGAAGTATGTAGCATGTTGTAGCTTACTGAATTGTTAGGTGCTGTATGAAATGCTGTAGCATGTTCTTGGCCCTGCGTGGCATTATGATTTGTGTTGTTTTCCTTGAATCATGTTGGATTTATTGGAACTTGGAATTGATTGGAATTTGGATAATATTGTTGAGGATAATAGGTTAATTAATAATGCGTTGATCGACTGTTATTGGTTGACGACTTACAACAGTAAGTCTGATGCGATTCCATGAGCCGAGAAATGTTTTCATGGTAAACTGAAGGTATTTTTCTAAAATAAGTCGGTGTACAAATAGCTTTATGGATCAGAGGGTTAGAAATTGTTTAAGAGGTTCTTTTAAAAAGAAAATTTTGTAAATTTTGAAAACGGTTGAGTTAAGTAAAGTTTTTGGGAATTATCCTAGCGTATTATTTAGCTCAACTAGGGTTTCAACTACCTAGAGTTAACGAGTATTTACTGATACATAGGAGTAATATAAGAATAGAGAAAGAGAGTTCAAAGATCGAGTTTTTGAAAGATTAAAACATAGGGAACCTAGTGTTCCTATTGAGCATATGGACTATGTGTCCTGTGCTGGGACTTAATGTCCTACTTGCGTGCGCATTTTCTTGGTTTAGGATTGGACCTAGTGTTCCGTATGGCGTGCCTAGTATTTCAATCTAAAAATTGAGCCTAGTGTTCCGCATTACGTGCCTAGAGTTCTGATCTGAGATTAAGACTAGCGTTCCGCAATTGAACACCCAGACTTTGTGTCCTGTGTTTGCACTCTAAGTAATTGTTAAAGGTATTTTGGCTTAAAAATAAGCATGAGGGTTGTAGTATGACTAGCCTAAGCTTATAGATAAGTAGAAATGGAACCATGCTAGATAAAGAATTTGATGAAACTCGGGTTCCAATGACCCAAAGCTAAATGAGTGATTTATTTTGGTACAACCTCACCTAGGTAATATAAGAATTGGAAGCATGAAAATTCACTAAGTAGAGTGAGTGAGTTGAGGTGTCGTCGATCCGCATTGATTAATTAAAACATTACTCGGGCGCTCCCTACGGTGAGCATGCCATATTGAAGAATTTGTTTGGATGCATACTGACCATTGAGCATCGACACTCGGAGCGTTTGATTGTCTTCAGGACTTCAAAAGGACGAGTTGTCACCCTATGCCCGCGTGGCAGAAAGCCTTTGTGGCAAGCCTTTGTGGCAATACCCTTGGTAGGGGAGTTGATTTGGACGTTGGGAAATAAAGTTCCTCATCACTGCTGACCTTGTTTAAGGCTGCAGGTGTATACACAAACTAGCCATACTGCATTGACATGCATAGCTAACCGCATTTACGATATGTGATGAATTGTTGATTGAATTATGTTGTGATGACTTGATCACTGACCTGTTGATAGAATTGTCTGCTCACATGCAATTGTTGATATTGTGTTGACTTGATTGTTAGTCTGTTGGTTGATTTGTTTGCTCACATGCAATGCTTGATATACCATGATGATGCGTGCGGTCTATTAAGTATGTATATGTATATAAAAGCGTGTTGTTGTATTATATATGTATATATTGTTTGCATGCGACATAGCCTATGATAAACTCGTGGACAAAGGATTTACCCTTGCACTGTTGTTGGATTGGATATCCTTATGGATGTCACTTCCAGATGGAGTTCGGTAGCTGTTGCAGCTTCACTTTCAGGAGCATTGAAGATTGAGCCAGTGGAGGAAGATTCCTCTGAGTATTTCGTGTTGGGTCTTGCTGAGCTGTTTTTCAGTAAGAATTATAGTCGTTGGCCAGCTTAGCTTAGGGTATTGTGTGTTTGTGTAATTACTCATTGTCTTGTAATTACTCTTTTCAGAGAACCTCGCCTTAGTGCGAAATGATTATGTTGTGAAGTATTATTTGTGATGCATTATACTCTGATAATTGCAAAAGTTTGAATTGCCATCATTTAGAAAACTGTAGTACTCTATGTCTCATTTTGAAAAGGGTTTCAAAGGAAAGAAAAAAAAAGTGACTCCTATTTTTCCATTGCGAAATACATAAGAGTACTCTTTAACTGAAATCATACAACCATTAAATGTTTTCAGCACTAGATTAGGTTGTACAGTAGCGCTCCGGAAACGGGGTGTTACATTAATAGGTCCCGATCTAGTACAGGAAACCACATATAAGATTCGAATAATTAGGGACAAACTTAAAACCAATCAAAGTCAGCAAAAAAACTATGCTGACCTGAAGTCTAGACCTCTAGTATTTGAAGAGGGCGAACATGTCTTCTTGAAAGTGTCTCCTACAATAGGTGTTGGAAGAGCACTCAAAGCCAAAAAGTTGCACCCTAGGTATATTGGTCCTTTTCAGATTCTTAATCGAGTTGGTTCTATTGCATACCAACTTGCACTTCCCCCCTCCTTATCAAATTTACACAATGTGTTTCATGTGTCTCAACTCCGAAGATATATTCCTGATCCTTTCCAACCCTTAGATCATGAGTCCGTACAATTGAGATCGGATCTAACGTACCAACCCATGCCGGTCCAAATTGTGGACCGCAACTGCAAGACACTAAGGAACAAGATCATCCATATGGTTAAGGTCATCTAGGAAGGATCCACACCGGGAGAAGCTACTTGGGAAGCGAAGGAAGAGATGCGGAACGAGTATCCATGCTTATTTCAATAGGTATGTATATCTAATTTTTTAGGACAAAAATCCTAAAAGGTGGGGAGTAATGTAACATCACGCCTAAATTACTTATTTAGTTTAAATTAATTTAGGCCTTGTATGCTTTAAATCAATTGATGATTTGAATGTTTGGGGTGTAATGTGTTAAATTAGGGGTGTAGATAGTAATGGCAATGTGATAATTAGAGAAAAGGGAAGGCTATGTTAGTAACCTAGCTCTAGAAGGTAAGGGCATAATGGGCAACTTGAGAAAATTATTTTTTTCTCTCACTCTTTCTTTCCTTCCCACGCCTCTCAGCTCTCTCATTTTTCTCCTCCCTCCTTCTTTTTGCGTTTAGCTCCTGCTTTGGAGAGGGAAAGAAAAAGAGGCGCTAGGGTTTCAAGGATTGGAGGGAGATAGAGTGAAATTAGTGAGAGTTCCTTCAATCTTTACTTGGAAAGAAAGTTAAAGCTGGACATTTGGTCATTCTTGAAGATTTAGAGTTGCCCTAAGTTAGCAAAAAGGAGGAGCTCGAAATTGTAGAGAAGAGGAGAAGAAGAACCAGAAAGTTCTAAGCTTCTATCTTCATTTCCTTGAGTTTGAGGTGAGTCTTTCTCTTCTTTAGGTGATGGGCACCCATAAGTCTCTCACTAGGGATTATATTCTATTCCTCTTGTATGGTCTCTTAGCTTTTATGTTTGGGTTTAGGAGGATCATGAAATGGGTTTTGAGTTTATATGATTTTGTTTGTTTGATTTGGCATGTATTGCAAGTTGAATCTTAATATTTGATTTTTGGTGTTATCTTAATAAATGCCTTGATTCACCAAATAGAGATGTTAAACCTTGTTTTAGAGTCCTCATATGATTGGAATTGGGGTTGAATTGAAAGGTATTGAAGGATGGATATGAGAAAAAAGCAGAAAAAAATCTGATGCACAAGCCAGCACAGCCGTGCTTCGTTCTGCCTCTTGCGTTTTACAGAAAATTGTGGGACACAGCTGTGGTGGCCAACACGGCCAGGCCGTGCTCCCCTGCAGTTCTTGCTTTTTTTTTATGTTTTGATAGGATTGACCTATAATTTTGGCTTCTTATTAAGAGGGTTTCAACCCTAGTTATTAGGCAATGCTAAATGAAATAGAATTGCTTTATAGATGATGCATTTGATTGTTTGAAACAAGATTGTGTATGGAATGTTTGTTGGTTTGGATTGCAATTCGACGACAAACCCATTGTTTCTGAATCGTTGCAACGTTCAACGACAGGGACCCCTTTTTGGTTGTTACCCAATAGATGGGATCTTAACTCAATTGCAATTGAGCCAAGGGGGTACAATAATGAATTCCTTGTGATATATGTTTGCATTGTGACTAATGCTTATGTTCAAATTATGACATTATTTTTTTTAGGAAAGTTATAGTGAGGGAAACGTGAAAGATAAACATGTTCATGGTAACTGACTATAGCATAGAGCAGTTTATTAGGAGCAAGTCTTTTATTTATTTTGTTATGTAAATTTCATTTTGAGGTTTTTGAACTTTATGTAAATTAGTTGCTCAAGACTTATGTAATTTGTATTTTTGAAATACATTTTTCTAGGTTGTATTCTCATGAATATGTCTCCCTATATGAATTAGGGCTTGTTGGTAATCAAGTTTTAATTTATCCATATTTTTTGTATCATAATTCATTTAATGACTATGATTCGATATAAATTGAAGTAGGGGCGTTACAAGGTGCAAGTAAACAAGAGATTTTTTGCAGGTCAACAGGTCCTCCCTTCAGTAACACGCGGTTTCTTACGGGTGGGTTCAGGTATGTAAAAACAACATTGACACCGCCCGCAAAGGTTATGGCGTATGTATTCATTTGGAGTCTAGAAACTTTTTCGTTGCAACATCATTAGATATTTCTTACTTTTTACATTTCTCTCACCCAGTTATCACTTCCGTTTCACATTCAAAATGAAACCCTAGCGTCGTAGTGATGGAAACTCTCTTCTCTGAGCTATCTCTCAAAATGAAACACAGGTCAATGCCACCAAACAAACTATCATCAACTATTCAACTTCTCTCACCATATTTGTGATCACTTACTATTTTTACAAATCATTAATTAGTTTAAAGTGCAACTTTTTTTCCTTCAGAAAAATATTTTTTAGGGATGCTTTTAAAAGTTTGATGATTTGAGTAGCTAGGTTTGTTTAGTTTTGTTGAAAGTTTCATTTATTTAAAGATTTTTATTTTTATGTAAAGCTTGATGATTTGAGGATTTTATTTCTTCTCACTGGATATTGGATAAACCCATCAACTACCCGTCAACCCACCACTAGCCATATCCAATAACTAAAATGGACAAAAGTGGGCTTGGAATAGACAATAGACACATACGTTTTAAATTATTTAAATTTTTTTAAATAATAATGAAAATCCAAATCTCTATTTTGTATCTATCTCTCTCCTAATTTCTCCAATCTACAATGATATCTCTACTCGTATGCTGAATCGGAATAGCGTATACTGCAACAACAGCAGAAAATCACAAAGCCACTGCAATAAAATTGAATACCAGAATTAAACAAAATAATTTCTCCAATCTACAATGATATCTCTACTCGTATTCTGAATCGGAATAGCGTATACTGCAACAACAGCAGAAAATCACAAAGCCACTGCAATAAAATTCAATTCCAGAATTAAACAAAATTTCAATTAAAAAGTTTGAAATATAAATTGTCCGTAGTTAGAGATCAGAAATTGGTAAGAGTTGTCGGTCACGGTGATTCAGAAACACGGACCAATGTAAAGCTCATCATGTCTCTTGATTTCCACTAAAACTAATTTTGATGTAAAAAACAGAAATAATATTCAAAACTAAAAAAAGAATTAAAAATCAAAGTAATCAGAGGCTTTTTTTTTTTGGTGCATAAGTAATCAGAGGCTTTAAATACAAGGAATCATGAAAAGAACCATATCATATTGTTGCAGTTTTTTTTTCTTATGATTGATTGTTAAAACAGAGTAAAATAAATTCATTCTTATTTCGGCATTAACTCGTCAAATAAAAAATGAATTTTATAGGAAAAAAACGATTGAAAATTTAGGAACATCTGAATGCATAAGCCTGAGTAAAAATCAAGGGCCAATGCCAGAATCTCAGTTCCAAATCGTTATCGGCAACGTACAGCACTGAATGCACCATGGAATAGGCGAATCAGAGACTCTAATTTGTTGCCTCTTTTTTTCAAATTCAAAGCCTAAAAACATATATAAATCAAAAATATAGAAAGAGAGATAGGCTCAGAGAGTATAGATGACATCAACAAGCTCAATTTAGCTTTCATAGTTTGATGGTATATATAAATTCGTCATCACTGCCTGAGAATGAAAGGAAAAAAAAAAAAAGTGAAAGGAGAAAACGAAAGATTTTAGGGATATTTGAAAGAGAGTGTTATCGAGTGCAATCTGTGAAGAAAATTTGGAAACGGTGATTGACAAGAGAACAAGAGAATGGAGGGATTAAATAGGTAAGAACGGTGAGACGAAAACCCTAATTTCTCTGCTGTGAACGAAATTATGGTTGGGTCCTTCATTCTTTTTGGGCCTTTTAGCCCAGATGATTTTGCAAGATGTTGGGTCTTCTTTTCGTTAGATTGCAACCCGTAAAATTTCTCGGGTTTTATTTAATACATCCCCGGTTTTTAGTACAATACATCTCCTGTCAGTTAACGTGTTCGAGAATGCTACCGTAAATATATTTTCGGACATGTTTGATAGTTGTTCGTATTAGAATCTGTCAATATCTTTTATATTTGGTAACACAATCATAGGAAATCATGTAAATATTTTTTATATTTGGTGTACATTTAGGAATCATGGCAACAAAATCACAGGATTCAGTTACGATTTTGTAGCCAAAGTGATTGTATATATATTTACTTATCATATCAATGAAAATCAAGGCAAATATTTCTCTCAAAATATTTCTATCATGGTATCATTAAGCTTAGGTTTTCCATAGCCTCTCCTTCTCACGTTAAAGCGGAGGTTCTCGCCTTCATCCTCCCTCATGGCCGGAGATGACCCTCTCTCTCCTAAACCCACGTCTTCGACTTCTCCCAAAACTACTCCCACCATTCATCCTGCTCTCACCGTCCCCAACATCACCAACTTCATCAAAGTCACGCTCAATATTGAAAAAGGTCAATACAATACCTGGTCTGAACTTTTCAAAATTCATGCCAGGGTATATCAAGTCTTTGATCATATCATTCCCCCATCACCAACTGATCCCCAGACCACTCCTTTTCTCAAACAAACCGATCCTAATCTATGGTCGCGTCTTGACGTCGTTGTCCTCCAATGGATTTATGGCACCATCTCTAATGATCTTCTCAACACAATCATTGAGCGTGATTCAACCGCTAAGCTTGCTTGGAACCGCTTATTTGATATTTTCTATGACAACAAAAACTCTCGGGCTCTATACCTAGAACAAGAGTTTTCGAGAGTGACCATGGAGCAGTTTCCTGATGCTTCCTCTTACTGTCAGCACCTCAAATCGCTCTCGGATCAGCTATCTAATGTTGGTGCTCCTGTTTCAAATGAACGGTTGGTCCTTCAACTCGCTTCCGCTTAACAGATGCTTATGCCATGTGGGCTCCCAAATTCGTCATGGAGACTCTCTTCCTCCTTTTTACAAGGCCCGCTTTATGCTCGTTTTGGAGGAAACGGCACGGCAAAAAGTGGCGACAATCCCCACAGATAACTCGCTTTTCTAATTTCTCGGGATGACAACTCTGCTGAAATCGATCTCAACATCACAACCGCAACAACAACCATGGCAACAACAAATTACGGTGGTCGTGGCGGTCAGAAGCAACCATGGTGGGTGTGGTAGAGGCCGAGGAGGGGGTCGTGGAGGTCGATCACAAAGAACACCAACCAAAGAAGACGGCAAATAGCCTCCAACACAACAAAGAAGAATGGGTGTATCCTCCTTGGGCAGGACCGTGGCAGCCATGGGCCACACCACCGTGTCCATATCCTACAACAGGACACTGGCCGAAACCTCTCCCATCTCAGCAGGCCCGCCAGTCAGGAATTCTTGGGCCTAAGCCTCAGCAGGCCCATATAGCAGCAACCTCTCAACAAACACAGTCTCCATATGCTCCTACCGATATCCATGCTGCCATGCATACTCTCTCCCTTTCTCCTCCTGGTGATAAATGGTACATGGACACAGGGGCCACCTCTCACATGACTACAAATGGAGGTAATCTTACGTCTTATTCCAATATGAGTAACAATATTACTGTTGGTAGTGGTCATCATATTCCAGTTATTGGTTGTGGAAATGCATCATTACCTCACCCTCATCATCATCTAACCTTAACCAATGTCTTGCATGCACCCAATTTAATTAAAAACCTTGTCTCTGTAAGAAAATTTACCATTGACAATGATGTTTCTGTTGAATTTGATTCCTTCGGTTTTTCTGTGAAGGATTTTCAGACAGGGATGCATTTAATGAGATGTAATAGCTCGGGTGAACTTTATCCTATTACCACAAGACCATACACTACAACACCATCCACCTTTACTGCTTTATCCAGAGAATTATGGCACAATCGTTTAGGACATCCGGGAGCTCCTGTTTTACATTCTCTTCACCGAAACAATTTTATTGTCTATGATAAGTCTCAGAATAATTTCTTTTGTCATTCTTGTCCTCTTGGAAAACAAATTAAATTACCTTTTTATGAATCTTTATCATCCACTTTATTTCCTTTTGATATAGTGCATAGTGACCTTTGGACATCACCTATTCTTAGTTCAGGTGGACATCGTTATTATGCTTTATTTCTTGATGATTTCACGAATTTTTTATGGACTTTTCCTCTCGCAAACAAATCTCAAGTCTATTCCATTTTTCTCCAATTTCGTAATCACATTAAAACCCAATTTGAAAGAGAAATTAAATGTTTTCAATGTGACAACGGAAAAGAGTACAACAATGCGCTTTTTCATAAGTTTTGTGAACTCAATGGAATGGCTTTTAGATTTTCTTGTCCTCATACATCTTCTCAAAATGGAAAAGCCGAAAGAAAAATTCGTACAATAAATAACATCATCCGAACTCTTCTTGCTCATGCCTCTCTACCACATTCCTTTTGGCACCATGCACTACAAATGGCCACTTACCTTCTCAATATTCTCCCAAATAAAAAGCTTTCCCTCCAAACACCCACCAAAATTCTCTACCAAAAAAATCTGTCCTACTCTCATCTTTGAGTTTTCGGATGTCTCTGTTATCCTCTTATTCCATCTACCTCTAGAAATAAATTACAAGCTCGATCAACACCATGTGTGTTTTTGGGGTATCCATCTAACCATAAGAGGATACAAATGTTATGAGTTGTCGAGTCGAAAAATAGTTATTTCTAGGCATGTTGTTTTTGATGAAAATATTTTTCCCTTTTCTAATTCAATTGCTCCCTCCTCATCAAGTTATGATTTTTTGGATACAAGCACTACACCTTTCCTTCACTCATCTCACCAACCCTCTTTCACCACTCATGATGACCAAACCTCTCCACCTCTAAATACCAACACTACGGAACAATCCTCCCCCACCCAACACACAACTACACCAACCCTATCCTCCCCATTGCAGTACCACTGCTGCGTGCAACACTGCACCCTCCCACCACACCGGCCCAAAACACAACTCCTCTCCAAGCCCAACCCGAGCCGACAACTTCTCCACAAACCACTTCCTCAACTCCCTTACAACAGCCCCATCCTCCAAATCACTCTACACCTATCCAAACTATCCAACCAACTTCTCTAGCCAACCCACCACACTCTCCCCAAATGACCACCCGAGCACAACATGGCATTTTCAAGCCTCGCCAACTTTTTAATCTTCACACCTCATTGACCTTCCATCTCTCCTTTACCTACTAATCTCCTTAATGCATTAAATGATCATAATTGGAAAATGGCCATGAAAGACGAATATGATGCTCTTATTGAAAATAAGACGTGGGACTTAGTGCCCCGTCCGTCTAATGCTAACATTATTCATAGCTTGTGGATTTTTAGGCATAAGAAGAAATCTGATGGCTCCTTTGAGCGATATAAAGCTCGGCTAGTAGGTGATGGTGCAGGTCAACAAGCTGGTGTCGATTGTGGTGAGACTTTTAGTCCAGTTGTCAAACCGGCTACTATCAGGACGGTACTAAGCGTTGCTTTATCTAAATCATGGTGTCTTCACTAATTAGATGTCAAAAACGCATTTTTACATGGAAATCTTGATGAAACCGTGTACATGCACCAACCTCCTGGTTTTCACAATGCCCAACACCTGAATTATGTCTGCCTGCTAAAGAAGTCACTTTATGGCCTCAAACAAGCACCTCGGGCTTGGTACCAACGATTCACTGATTTTGTAGCTACGTTGGGTTTCTCTCACAGTGTCTCAGATCATTCTTTATTCATTTATCACCGAGGTGACGACACAGCTTATATTCTTCTCTATGTGGATGACATCATTATTGCTGCATCTTCAGATACTCTCCGTCAATCCATCATGTCTAAACTTGGCTCTGAATTTGCTATGAAGGATTTGGGTCCCCTAAGTTATTTTTTGGGCATATCTGTTACAAGACATTCAGGAGGTCTTTTTCTTTCACAAAACAAATATGCCGAAGAAATTATTGAGCGAGCAGGCATGTCTTCCTGCAAACCATCCTCTACACCAGTGGACACCAAAGCCAAACTCAGTGGATCTTCAGGAAATCCATATCATGATCCAACCGAATATCGGAGTCTTGCCGGCGCCTTACAATATTTGACATTTACAAGACCAGATATCTCCTATGCCGTTCAACAAGTGTGTTTGTTTATGCATGACCCGAGGACCCAGCATATGACTGCCTTGAAGCGAATCATTCGCTATGTTAAAGGTACTCTTACTTTCGGTCTACATCTCTCCCCCTCCTCCATTGATAAGCTCACCACATATACTGATGCTGACTGGGGTGGATGTCCAGACACCAGAAGGTCTACGTCTGGATACTGTGTATATCTCGGGGACAATTTAATATCTTGGTCTGCGAAACGACAACCTACCTTGTCTCGATCCAGTGCTGAAGCCGAGTACCGTGGAGTTGCTAATGTAGTTTCCGAGTCCTGTTGGCTTAGAAACTTACTTTTGGAGCTTCATTGTCCTATCACGAAGGCTACATTAGTCTATTGTGATAATGTAAGCGCAGTCTATCTTTCCGGCAATCCTGTTCAACATCAACGCACTAAACACATTGAGATGGATATACATTTTGTGCGTGAAAAGGTTGCTCGTGGTCAGGTACGGGTTTTACATGTTCCTTCACGTTACCAAATTGCTGACATCTTCACTAAGGGTCTTCCGCTGCAACTCTTTGATGATTTTCGAGATAGTCTCAACATTCGTCAACCTCCAGTTTCGACTACGGGGGTGTATTAGAATCTGTCAATATCTTTTATATTTGGTAACACAATCATAGGAAATCATGTAAATATCTTTTATATTTGGTGTACATTTATTTAGGAATCATGGCAACAAAATCATAGGATTCAGTTACGATTTTGTAACCAAAGTGATTGTATTTATTTAGGAATCATGGCAACAAAATCACAGGATTCAGTTACGATTTTGTAGCCAAAGTGATTGTATATATATTTACTTATCATATCAATGAAAATCAAGGCAAATATTTCTCTCAAAATATTTCTATCAGTTCGAAATTACATTTCTAGACGTAGTCTGCACTTGGAAAAAATAGTATTTTTTTAAAACAACATTAAAAGAACTAAATACCTATCTATACACTCAAATAACTACAATCTTCAATATTTTGTATCATCCAAATACTATTGGTATATTAAAAAGAACAATATTTGTTATGTAACTTGGAAATAAAAATACATAGTCTTCACCTAGGTCTACAACAATCTTTTGTTTACTCATACATGTTGTTGTGTGTGTGGTAGGCCAAGTAGATATGCTATCATGCATTGATAGCATTACATCAACATGCCCAAAAAAGGATGGATTACACTTAGTTGACTTATCTAAATTACCTTTATTCTTCTTTGGTGCACATTTGGTTTTTACCTTGTTTGGAGGTGGACACGTTGAAGTTGTATTTTATTCTTGATAGCGATTTGTCCAGCATATCAGATGTCTCAAGTATCTTGTTGATGGCTTCCTACTCTGCTAGACAACAAACAGGTGTCAATTTCTCGTTGATCGAGACAACCTCAAACTTCAACTTCCTCCAATGACTATGAACATGTACCAAAGGAATGGCCAGTACCATTCATCATAAAACCTAGCAACCTGGCATGCACATGGTATTTCGTGTGTCGTTCTAATTGAGCAGCCACATGCACTACTCTCCACACCAACATACTTATTTACTCGGTCCACTTCTGAAGCAATGAGATTAAGCGCACTTCTAGAAACATAACCCGATAACTTCGCATATAGGGAATTATTGAACTTGTGTTCCACTGTAATCATGCTCTGTTGGAATGATGTAGATATTTCATTGTGTTGCAGTAAAGTTATGTTGTTCATTACATCCCAACAACAATACAAATCACCCATGCTATCTTGAAGCAACTTCTTCAATCATTCATGTGCGGATTCAACTTGTCCAATCAATAAGTAATGAATATTACAATGTTATACATTATAGTCACTAGTGTAAGGAATGCATAAATATGATGAAGTATCTGTTTGTAGTTGTGCTCCCAAGGTGCATCACATGATCTGTCCAGACCCTCACACATTTGTCCTTATTTGGGTTCATCTTTTTATTAATCACGTAGTCAATGAACTTCTTAGATTTTATGCACACTGTTTGTAACATTAACAGACGCTCTTCATATTCATCCTCAGATGAAGAATCCACGACACTTTTCCATGTAGTCATCACCATTCCTTTTAGCTTCTCTAAAGTCCAAACGAAGTTTCCTTTCTGCTCTGCATCCAAGTAAGCCCATGTTGTAGAAAATATCTTCTCAGTAGATGTCATACCAACAACCTCAAGTAGTGGCAATTGATACTTATTGGTTTTGTATGTGCTATCAATTACCAAGACAATGTGGAAAGTGTTTAGCAAGTTGATGTTATCAGGATGTGTCGAGAATATGTCTCGACAACATCAGAGTCATCAAACAATCTCTAATCATACACATAGTTATCACGTGCCAATAACTTCAAGAGATACAGTATTTCTGTTCTAGGACCCATTTGATCCTTCTTATATATACAGCACATCGATTGTAAACATGATGGATAGTACAAAGATTATCAACATTGTGAATTTTCAGTGTGACTAGAATGCTTCTGGGCTTTACCATATTCTTTTTCGTACCATCAACTAAAGACCTCTCTTCTCCACTTAGTCGACCTATGTATGGGTGACCGACTAAAATTTATGTCAGGGGATGGTTGTGTGTCTCATTCACTACATTAAGCTTCCAACCTTCACTAGTGCTCAGAGGCCTACCTCGTACTCTGAAAGGGCAATCACATTTTTTGGTCCCAGTATCCTTACGAGCGAATGTGTTATTGATTTGCCAGTATTTCTCACTCCTTTCACAACCCAAGACGAACATCGTCTTCCTTTTAGGTGCACCAATGTCTGACCTTGAAATGACAATGACAAATCATAACTTCTTCCTAACACCACGGGCCCAGCTCAAGATATCATCTCGAGAACCAAATACCTGGAAAAAAAACACAGTAGATTGTATTATTATGATATTCAAATTTTCATAACTTCAAAGTAAAATTAACAATTCAAACCACCAACCTCGTCTGTGATGAAATGCTCATTAAAGTCTGGATGTTCAACCTCAGGTTTAGCTTGCAAACATTGTGCAGCATCCACCGCAGACCACTCGAGTGGCATGGTATTCAGCATCCACTCAAGTGGCATGGCACCCGGCATCCACTCAAATGACATGTTATCCAACATCCACCTAGTTGGCATGCTATCTGACATATACTCAGATGGCATTGTATCCTGCCCCCACTCAGATGACATTGTCACCTCCTCTGACATCAAGCCAATCCACTCTTCCATACCTGTTTCAAACAATCAAACGTATAATTTAAACAATTTTTTGGCTTCTCAATACACTCTGGAATTACACTTACGAATGTTGGTTTTTTAACACATACGTAAATATATTTACGAATTTGTGTTCCATAAACCCTGCGTCTGGATAATGTATTTACAGACGACATTTTTAAACTGAAAATTTGAACACATCCCCGTAAATTTATTTTTGCGTAGAATATTTATTCGTAAATAAATTTACGGAGACTTTCAAAACCTGTCCAAAATTCAATTTTTGAACACAACAAAAAACCATAAGAAAAAACATAAACGTGAAACGAAAAAAGAAACGAAAAAGGGAATGCCTGATGTGAAATAGGATGGGGTTAGGGAATGTGTGATTCAAAGAGATTTATAGTAAGATTTGAATAGGGAGAGGAGAAAGGAGAGGAGAGGGGAGGAGAGTAGAGTAGAGGAAGATGAAGATGAAAACGAAGATGGAGATGGGAGAGTAGGGATCCATATTTTAAAAAACCAGGTTTAATGATATTCCGTAAATATATTTACAAACAGGTAGCGTTCGTAAGTATATTTATGGAGAGGTGTAAAAAGAAAAAAATAGAAAATGCGTCGGGGGTGCCTTCAGGTATAGAGCAAATTTCTTCAAGAGTGATTTTAATAGTTGAATTCATCTTAATTTGCACTCCAACCCGGGTGGTGATGCGGATTTCAAGTGGTTTGAGTTTTGGCCCACTGCTTGTCATCAAATTTGGAGATGGCACATTCTTCAGGTTCATGACCCCTTCTTTTATTGGCCTTTCAAGTTGTGGCTTAGCATTAAGCAACGTTATATAGATTATCTCCATGCAATGTCTAGTAGAGCTAATGTCCATTTGCGGCAAAAGATTGGGATGAATGTGAAATGGAATCCTCCTTATGTGGGCTTTATTTCTTTAAACACTGATGGAGCTTCAGAGAAGGGGCTCAAGGTGGCGGGCTGTGGCAGATGTCTACATGGTCACTAGGGAGAGTGGTTATGAGGGTTCTCAAATCTTGTGGGTAATGCTACAACTTATGAGGCCGAGTTATGGGGAGTATTGGAAGGGCTTTCTTTGTCCAATATGAAGGGATACCAATTTATTGAGCTAAACTTGGGTTCAACAGTGGTGGTTGCTAGCATCAAGGGGTGGAGTGTGTTAGTTGGTGCTAGCTTTTGAAGCGTATCAAAAGGTTGCTTCTCGATAATTGGATTATGAAGATCAAGCATGTCTTTCGGGAAGCAAATAAGTTTGCAAATTTTCTTGCTAACTTAGGTTGTGAACAAGCTACTAAAATGGTATTTTATGAGCAATTCTCAACTTCTCTTATCTCAATTTTGCATTCTGATGTATTGGGAGTCTCTACTCCCCGTTTAGTTTCTCTATAATTCGTCTTTCGAGCTTATGCCCCTTTTAATTTAAAAAAAAACCCAAATTTCTCGTGTCCCAACTCGACATAATACATTAGAATCTAATTTTAATCTATTTCCTGTAATACACTTTAATTTAGAGTGGCGCTAACCACACCCCCTAGTTTGCTAACCATACCCCCTGACACATTATAATATTTTAAAATACCAAAAATACCCTTCCCATGAAAATGCTCTTTCTCTTCCTATATTGAGTTCAAATCATGTAAAAATGCTCCTTCCCTTCCCACGAAATCGTTTTGCAGAACGTATGGTTTGGGTTCGGTATCAACAAATCGCTCGAAGCAGTTGAGTGATTTAAAATGGCTTCAAAACGTTTATGTACAAAAAAAAGGGCTTCAGAACGTATGGTTTGCACGTCATTTCTGCATTTTTTCTCATCGAAGAAGGTATACGTGATTTGAGATCACGTAGCACCCAAAATATGGTTTTTACTTACGTGATTTGAGATCACGTAGCACCAAAAAATTGGTTTTCGCCTATGTGAATTAAAATCACGTAAGGGTACGTGATTTGAGATCACGTAGCACCCAAAAAATTAGTTTTTACGATACGTGATTTGAGATCACGTAACACCAAAAAAATTGGTGCTACGTGATTTTAATTCACGTAGGTAAATACCAATTTTTTTGGTTCTACGTGATCTCAAATCACGTACCCTTACGTAATTTTAATTCACATGTGTCAAAACTAACTTTTTAGGTGCTACGTGATCTTCAAATCACGTAGCCTTACGTGATTTTAAATCACGTATGTCAAACAATACGCTGATTCCAAAAGCTGTTGTGAATTAAATCCATCCAGCTTTTCCAAAAACTGCTAGTCACAGTGATGAGTGGTGCTGAAGGAATTAAATCCAACAACACGCCAATGTGCTATTTTTTAATGCTTCCCAATTTTTTTTAGTTTGCTTCCAACAGTTCTTCATCAAATCAGAAATGGGTTTTTAGTCTTGACAAAAAAAAGAAATGGGTTTGTAGTGTTGTGAGGAAGAGAGGAAGAGAGATGTGGGAGAGAGTTTTGTTGCTGCTAGGAGCACAGAAGGTGTGAAGAAGAAGAGAAGAACTGTTGGGTGGGTTTTGAAAATTTAAAATGGCTTCAGGGGTAATTTGGTCAACGTACTTGTTATAAAATCTAACAAGGGGTGTGAACAACAAACTGGGGGGTGTGGATAGCGAGAGACTTTAATTTATTTTAAGGAGTTAGTTATGGCATAACACGTCACTAAAATTAATAGTTGTAAATAATTGAAGAACATATGTACTATCTAAAAAAATAGCTATAGCAAGTTTCCTGTAAAACGTTGCACCTCAGTTGAATTTAAGTAACCTTTTGAGGGTGGTATTGAATTTATGTTTTTAGTCCTCCATATTATGTTAATTTCTGGAATTGGTCCTCCAAAAAAAATCGTAACTTTTTAGTCCCTATCCTTTGAAAATATATTTTCGTCCGTCCCTTAAGCTAACTCCGTTTGTTTTACATCCTACGTGTCCCAATTGAGTCGACGTGTCCATTTTCATCAGCATCCATTAGACTCGGTTGAGAGAAATTGGATTAGACCCGGTTGAGAGAAAGTGGATTGTAAACCCTAATTTTTTAGATTACACACAAACAACCCCTAATCTTATCATTCCCTCCACCTCCAAACCTTAAACGAGATTTTGTGCTTCTATGCATCCGTAGTTAAAGAAGAACACTGTTTGAAGGACGCTGTTGGCGGCAAAGACTCTATTGGCGACGTTGAAGGTATGTGCTCTCCAAACATGATTTCCCTAAACCCATTGTGTTTCATTAGTCAAATGGTGTGCGTATGTGGGGTATGGGGGGCTAGAGGGGTTTAGGGTTGTTTATTTTGTAATGGGGAACATGTGGGCTGTGGGGGACCCGAGGGGACCTATTGGGACATTGTTAACTTACCATTATTCTATGCTTTAAGGTTTTTTAGTGCTTTGTTTATTCTGCAATTGACTGTTGTGGGAATTGTGGGATCACAACTTTTGTAAATTTGTGTATTTTTTGTACACGTGCGTCGTGGAAAACATAGTCTTTTTGCTGACAAGGATGCTCAGGAGTTAGTAAATTATGTCATTAGTCACAAATATGAGGTTAAGGTATATGTTGAACATCCAGTAGCAAATCCTTTGGTGGTTGAAGATGTTGTTGATGGGTATAACAGTGTGCACTCTGCATATGATGGCGATGAAGAATCTGAATATAATATTCATTTCAGTGACAGTGAAGAAGACAGGGATTTGGGATTGGATGATAGTTTTGACATACCTTTTGAAATCGAAGATGCTGAAGTGGAGAATATTGGTACATCAAGGACAAGGAAGGGTAAAAGGACTCCAAGGAAGTTCATGAGATGTAATGCACAAAGTAGCAAGGAGACTGAAGCACCTACTGCTAGTTCATTTATGTTGCCACCTAATCTTGACAAGGGGCATCAAATAGATACCTAATCTTGACAAGGGGCATCAAATAGATGTTGACTACTCAAGTGAAGAGTTGGTCAGTGATTGTGATGAAATTTAGATTGGGATGGAATTCAGCTCTTTGAAAGACTTCAAAGAGGCTATGCTAGAACATTCTATTTTGAATGGAAAACAAGTTAAATTTGTAAGGAATGATGTCAAGATGGGTGAGGGTTGTATGCAAAAATGAATGTGGTTTCATTATATTGGTAAGTAAGGAGGGTTGCAAGAATACATTCAAGGTGAAGACTATGGATGGAAAACACAACTGTGGGAGAATTTTTTATAACAAGAATATTGGATCAAAGTGGATTGTCAAGGCTACAGTTGACAGATTCAGACTTGGTCAGAGGGTTACTATAAATGAAATTATAGATTAGGTTAGGAAGACATATGTCAGAGGTATTACTAGGGCAAAAGCAATCACTACTAGAAAGATTGCTATGGAAATTGTGGAAGGAGATGCCTATAAGCAGTATACACTGTTGTGGTCTTATAGTGCAGAATTGAAGAGGATGAATGCTAGAAATACTTGTAAGTTTCAAGTAGATAGACCAACTCATGACCTACCACCAAGATTTGGCAGATTATACATGTGTCTTGATGGTTGCAAGCAAGGATTTCTGAAAGCTTGTAGACCTTTTATTGGAGTTGATGGATGCCACTTGAAGACACCTTATGGTGGTCAACTGCTTATTGCAGTGGGAAGGGATCCTAATGATTGACACTTCTCACTTGCCTTTGCATTGTGGAGACAGAAACTAGGGGAAGTTGGAGGTGGTTTCTCATTGTTTTACTTGAAGCATTGGTGACATCAGATCAAATAGATGGGTGTTCATATTTGATCAACAAAAGGTAAACCATTTTTGTTTGTATTGATTTTAATAAATGGTTGTTCATACAAGTTTGCATTAATACAAATTTTGTTTGTGTGCATGGTTAGGGCTTGATTCCTACTTTTGGGGAAATGCTAGAAGGGGTGGAGCACATGTTATGTCTAGGGCATCTATATAAAAACTTAAAGAAGTTGTTTGGAAGGGGTACACTGCTAAGAGATTTGATGATGGAAGTAGCCAAAGCCACATATTTTGAAGCATGGGAGGAAAAAATGCAAGAAATCAAGGAGATTGACAGCAAAGCTTATAACTAGTTGATGCTTGTTTGAACCAAATCTTGGTGTAAGCACACACTTAGTTATTATGAAAAATGTGATGTACTGATGAATAACTTGTCTGAAGCATTTAAAAGTTACTTGCTAGAGATAAGCCAATACTAACAACGTTTGAGTGGATAAGGACTTATCTGATGGGTAGATTTGCTGCATTGAAGGAGAAACTGGTTAAGTACAATGGCCATGTGATGCCCAAACTAGGAAAAGGTTGGATAGGAAAATAGAAAAGAGTGCCCATTGGTACGCTGCTTGGGCTGGGAAAACAAAGTTTGAGGTTAGGCATAACATAATTATAGATAAGTTCATAGCTAATTTAGAACAATGGTCATGTACATGTAATTTATGGGACTTGGTAAACATACCCTACAGACATGATGTAACTGCCATCACCTATAACCAACATCAACTAGAATGATATGTATATAAGTGTTATCTTAGAGAGTCATATGCACTCTGCTATGGTCACACAATTACCCCCATCAATGGGCAAAACAAGTGACCAAAGACTACTATTGACCAAATATTTCCCTCGGTCCACAAACAGGGTACTGGGAAGCCAAAGAAATTAAGGAGAAGGGAACCTGATGAGGATCCCAACCCAAGTAAGTATAAGAGAAATAACACAAGCAACAAGTGCAGAAGGTGCCATAAGTTTAGACACAATAGTAGGAGATGCCCGAATAGACCAGTGGATACTGAACCTGAAATTATTCATGACACTGCTATTGAGAGAAATCCTGAAGAAACTCACACTGTTGCTTAGGGAAATGCTGAACAAAATGACACTACTGATAATGGAAGCCATCCACCTACTCAACAAGCTCAGGTTATATCAGATGTTGAAAATCCTGAAGAAGTGGTAAATTAAACTAACTCACATTTGTGTTTGGTTTTTATTAGAACATTAATGATAACCAATTTTCATTTGTGTTATTGTAGACAAAATTAAGAACTATGAGAAGAAATATCAATTTTCTACAACACCTTAAACCAGCTGCTAAGGGGAAAAATCATGTTGTTGGCAACAAAGTCCAACAACAACCAAATCTGGTAAGGGGAGTTTTAAAAAACCTGTTGTTGCTACTAAGGGGACTGCTACTACTAAGGCTAGATTTGCTGCTGCTAAGGGGACTGCTACTGCTAATGCTAGATCTGTTGTTGCTAAGGGAGCTGCTCCAAAATCTGTTGCTGATACAACACCTACTACTGCTGATGAGTTCTCCAACTCTGACATGATGGACAAGATTGTCTGGATGAATGGTGCACAGCTGATGGCAGCAGTATGCAAAACCCATATAGGTAACTGATTTTGTGCTTCCTTGGTTGCTTGGGTCATGTTCACTTTTGCATAACTAACTCACTGTTTTGTGTCATTATGTAGGAAGAGAAGAAGAAAATAATTGATGAACTGAATAAAATTAAGAACAATGGAGGTGAAGCTAGCACGAGTAAGGGGAATGAGAGTCAAGTGGATAAGAGGAAGAACCAACTGATCTTGAGGGTACCATTCTCCTACCTCCACGCATGGATGAACTGGATGCCATTTCTTCTCTACTGCTGCATCGATTTTCTTCTTTTTCTTCTTCTTGTTCACGACCTCTTCTTCGCGTGTATGCATTTGGTTTTTAGGGTTACTTTCTTTTAAAAGCCTAAAAGGAGTTGACATGGAGTCCATAGCACCAGTCAAAATTGACACATAGGATTAATGAATTAGGTGGCATATGGTGAAGTGAAGTGGATCAACTTATAACAAGTCAGCAACACTATTAACAGAGTTAGCTTAAAGGACAGACGTAAATACATTTTCAAAAGATAGGGACTAAAAAGTTATAATTTTTTTTTGGGACCAATTCCAGAATTTAATAAAATATGGAGGATTAAAAATATATTTAAGCCTAAAATAAATATTTTTGAGAAGTTCTAACTTCAAAGGTAGATAATGAGTTCTTCAAATTTCGTCAAAAAAACAAGTTCTTCAAATCCTATCCCATCCAAATATTTTAAAGAGAAGAAAAGTACAATTATTTACATATTTAAGAAGTTTATTCATATTAAAATATAGCCCATAGAAGAGACGAAGAGCAAGTATCCCCAATAGCTATTGATCATATAAATATAAATATATAAAAATAATTAGTATTATCAAGCACTTAATTTAGCTAATAAATTATAGTTCAATAATAATTCTAAATTAATTATGTTAAGGGTTAAATATGTTTTTATTCCTTTTAAAATCATGACATTTAAATTGTAGTCCTTATAAAATTTTTAGTCTCAACTTTTACAAAACCGCATGTTTTTACATATATATTTGGATAATTTATTGTGTAGACTAAAAATAGATAAACCTTTTATAGGAATATTTTATAAAAAATAAAAACGTATTTAACGCTTGCGTTAATAAGCTTCTATGAGCTTTTTATCAAAAAAAAAAAAAAGTTTCCTATAAACAAAAAGTAAAACAAAAAAAGGGCTAGTTGGCAATCGCAAGTGTGCATTGTCGTTGCGATGTTGGAGCTCAGTAGCACCTTCCCTCTGTTCATAATAAGAGTAACCGTGCTTCTCTCTCTTTTATTATTCACTCCCGATACACTTCAGGTGCTACCAAGATAACATGGAGATGCAGTGTGCAATCAGGAATGATGTTACTGAAGTAATTTCAATTTTTTATTTATTTATTTTGGCTGTTTCGGTTATGATTATTCTGCAGTTTGAAATGATTGTTACAAACACCCTTACTTCTTCTTGCTTTCTGCAGCTAATTGGAAATACTCCCATGGTTTATCTTAACAAAGTTGTGGAAGGTTGTGTAGCACGGATTGCTGCCAAGTTGGAGTCATTGGAACCCTGCTCAAGCGTCAAAGACAGGTAAAAAAAAAAACTCTACTGTTTTTCTCTGTAACAATAAATGAGGCGTTGTTTCTTTTCTGATATATTATTTGGGATGTTTGAGATTTTTCATATGGTATCATTGTGAAGTAGATTCAGAAATATAATTATTAGAAAAAGAATCTGGTTTTAGTTGGTTTGGTCATATACCGAGCATTAGACCTAACTCAACTCCAAAAACTAGCTTACAAGGTAAGAGGATTATCCAAGCATATCTCCTGTCGATATGGGATTTCAACAATTGTTAAATAGAAATATATTATATCCTACTATGTACTGAAAAAAATAAAGAAACATATGTTACTGAAGGGGATTTTTGCCTTGGTCCTGACTCCTGATTTTACTAACTAGGAGTTTTATGCGAAAAGGATAGCTACACTGTTCTTTAGATCTGCCTTACTAACATAGGGATTCTATGTAAATGGAGACATTCTAAGTGTTATTTCGGAAATCGGAATGCAGGATAGCATTGAGTATGATCAAGGATGCTGAGGACAAGGGCCTCATTACTCCAGGGAAGGTTGGTAATTGAACTCTTGTCTCGAGGCACTGCGTGTTCTACATATTTGATAGTGATACAATTTATCAATTTAGTGTTTAGTGGCTCCTTTTTTCCCCAATAAACCAATCATGTTTAGTCATAATAGGGATGCCATGCTTGAGTTAGATTGTTGTGTTCTCTGAAATGAGATTTTTCTGTTTGGTGAAAGACTGTCCTTGTTGAGACTACTAGCGGAAACACTGGAATTGGGATGGCATTCATTGCAGCACTTAAAGGTTACAGGCTAACCTTAGCAATGCCTGCTTCAATGAGCCTTGAAAGAAGAATTTTGCTCCGTGCTTTTGGAGCTGAGCTGCATCTCACGGATCCCGCTAAGGGCTTCAATGGTAGTCTTCAAAAGGCTGAGGAACTAGCGAAGGAGATACCTGATGCTTTTATGCCTCGTCAATTTGATAATCCTGCAAATCCAAAGGTAATTCATCTTGATGTATTGTAATATAGTAAGTTGATATTCTGATGGCATCAAACCTGTCACATCCCTGTAGATTCACTATGAAACCACTGGCCCTGAGATATGGAGAGATTCTGAAGGAAAAGTTGATGCCCTTGTAGCAGGTATAGGAACTGGTGGTACAATAACAGGTGCTGGGAAATTCCTCAAGGAGAGAAACCCAGAAATCAAGGTTCCTTTTTATGTCACACATGCCTGTGGCTAGTAACTGTGGAGGGCATATAATAATTTAAATGCTTTAAAGTTGTAATTAACTTTGATGTTAATGTTGTGTGTTTTCATCAAGGTATATGGAGTGGAACCAGTTGAAAGTGCAGTCTTGAGTGGAGGACAGCCAGGTAAATTACTGTCTGTAGATGATGCACCAGTCTTATTTTCTTTTCCTGTCCTATTTTCTCTCCATGTATAACCTCTTCAATAACACTACTAGCTCTTTTTTCTCTTGAAATGATCAAAATCTTAAGATTTTACTCTCTCCTCTTGCTGACTTTTTGTCTGCATTTTAAATATTCTTAAGATAGGAAGCCAGAAGTATCTTTGTTAGTAAGTTAAAAAAAACAACCAAACAGTTGGTGCAATTGACTGAGTTTCCCATTTTTATTGAGCTCATAATGGACTATGAAAAACAAGGGTAACACACTAATGCCTACTGCCACTCACTATCTACATCTATTTAATTGGTTCAGGAACTGCTACCTAAAATTCTTTTGGTATCGATCTTAGGGAAGGATTTGATATATGCTTCATTGCATCTACTATACCTAATGTTATGATTTTTCAATTATGGCCAAGTTTTAGAGGCATTTATTACTTTTCTCAATCAGCTTCTTGAACTGCATATGTAAATTTTATTTTTTATTTCTTTCTTTTTTCCACAAGACAAGACAATCGTTCAGTATTTTACTTCTAGACTCTGACATCTGAATGAACATATACTAATTGAACATGTTGCATGTATATGTAAAAGGCAAGCATCTGATTCAGGGAATTGGTCCTGGAATTGTTCCTGCTGTGCTGGATGTTAATCTACTTGATGAAATTATTCAGGTAACATTCCATATAAAGATATATCAGGATATTTAAGCGCTACTACAATACTGTTAAAATTTGTATAATATTGTGTTCATAGAATTTGTTTTATTAATGTTATCATTCTGTCGGGAAACCACCTATTACTAAGGTCTATATTAGGAAACAGCAAAGGAAATGCGGGAAAATTGAATAATTAATGTAACAAATTGCATGTGAAGCAATTAAGGAAAAATTTGTTTAAGGAAATAAAAGGATATGGATGCAGAGTTGACCTGTATAGCTATATGAAAAGAGTTGGGGAGAAGATAAAGGCAAGAAATGAGTTGAAGATGGTAAGGGAGGGTGCAGGGTCTCTCCAATCCCATGTGTTGTCTTTATCAGTTTCAGACTCTTAACGTTTCTTGTAATCTACTACACTGGTATTGCTGCCTACTGTTACCAAAATTATTTGAGTAATGATACAGTAGATTACCGAATTCAGGGTGTTTTACTTTTGATCCAGTTTCTAACAAATTCTTATATACTATCACATGCTATACAGTAAGGACTAATTTTGTGAGGTCTCACATTGATTATGGAGTTGCTGAACTGTTAGTGCTGATTGTGTTGAAAATAATAGTAGTATTTAGTGTTGTATTGAATTGGAAGTATTAAGATCATTAAGTAGTCGCTGCTAGAAATAACAGATAATAGGTGTAAATGAAGCATTGGAAATTTAGGATCATATGAACTAGTTATTTATTGTTCTCGTAAAATAATTGTGTATATGTAGATACAGCCTGCTGAGTGCAGATCCCTCGAGCAATTCGCTCAAATCTTCTCTATTATTTTCCTAGCCCTTTTCCAAGTGTAGATGAGACTCTACACATTAATCAATTACTTGGTTTCATCATTACATTTTAAATGAGACTTACAGATACATAATGCAAATAATTTTTTGGCACTTAATTTATGGTTATTTTTGCAGTTTGAAAACTCAGATGGTACTTGTATATTTCTGTGGAAGGATTTGGTTCTTGTTTTTTTATCCTGTTGTTAATTTTTTTTCAGGTATCAAGTGAGGAAGCTATAGAAACTGCTAAGCAGTTAGCCCTGAAAGAAGGTTTGCTGGTATGGCCATGGTTATACATTTACATAACATTTCTTTTAAAATTAAAATCTCCATGTATTACTGGTTGTGTATGATATTCTTTTGGCCATTATGTGCATTACTGTGGGAATTCAATGTTATTCAATTTATTCCATCTCTTTATGTTGACAGTGATGTTTTCCCTTATTCAGGCGGGGATTTCATCCGGAGCAGCGGCAGCAGCAGCAATAAAATTGGGAAAGAGGCCAGAAAATACTGGGAAACTCATCGTTGTAGGTTTAATTACTACTAGGGGTGTCAAAATGGATGGATTGGATGGATTTCCTTATGGATCATAATTGATGGATTGGAAAAATGCATTTATCCATTTACCATCCACTAAAATTTCATCAAGAAAATCCAATCCATCCATCATTCATTTAAAAAAAAACCATCCAATCCATCCATTAGCAATTTTTTTTTGGATGGATATCCAATCCATCCACAAAAATTATTTTTAATCACAAAAAATATTTTAATTACAAAAAATTATTTTTAATCATAAAAAATATTTTACTCTCCTCTCTCTCTCTCTCCCTCTCCCTCTCCCTCTCTTCCCTCTCTCTCCTCTCTCTCTCCCCTCTCCCCTATCTCTCTCCCTCCTCCCGTGAGAAAAGCTAAGACCGGTTTCACGAGATTCTGGCTTTTCCTTTTTCTCTATATTGTATATATTAATTAATATTATTATATATTAAAGTTAAAAATAGTATTATTTTGGCATTGGGTGAGAAAAGGACAATGTTGATAGCAGTTGAGATTTGATTTTATGGGGAAGCAAAGCAAAGAGAAAAGGAAGAGTTTGATTTTATGGCACTGACCTTTCGAATGAGAGGTGAGCTTAGAGCAGAAGGAGCGAGGAATTGGAAGTGTGTAAACTGAAGTTTGTGAAATCTGAATCGTGGAAGTGAGGTGGTGCAGGGAATTGGATTGAAAGAGAAAACGAGCACTGTTCAGAGGAGAGAGATGAGAGAGGGGACTGAGAGAGAGAGAGAGAGATAGAGGGGAGAGTGGAGGGAGAGAGGGGAGAGAGGAGGGGGAGAGACAGAGAGAGGGGGTGAGAGAGGAGAGAGAGGAAAATATTTTTTTTTATGATTAAAAATATTTAGTAATTAATATATTTTTATGATTAAAAATATATGTTATGATTAATTAAAAAAATTATTCAATTCATTCATTTGTCACTCCTAGTGTAATCCAATGGATTTAGAAAAATAGTGTATAGATAACTAACCATCCATTAAATTGAATGGATGGATTGGATCCAATTCATTTAGTTTTTTTGTTTGTAATGGATGAATTGGATTAATTTTTTTATGGATGGATTAGATGGATGATGGATAAATGGATCACTTTGCCACCCCTAATTACTACAAAAACAATTCTGGATTGGTATATCCTTAGTTATGAAATTCTGTCTTGCATAAACCTTCAACTTCATGTCACACACTGAAGAATACTTGAAGTTTCATGTGCATTGATGTGGTGATAAGAGTGTCTGTAGTCACGTCAGGGACGGATTGATGGATTAAAACGTAGTTATATATAAATCTCATCTCAATAATCATGTCGCTGTCATTTTGGTTGATGCAGGTGGTGTTCCCTAGTTCCGGAGAGCGTTACCTTTCTTCTCAGTTGTTTGAGTCTTATAGACATGAGGCAGAGCAGATGACATTTGATTAGGGAAAGTGTTACTAGTCTTCCTGCTGGTTAAGAGACTTTGGATTCACTTATAAGGAGTTGTGATTTAAGAACAATACTGAAGCTAATATTAGGAGAAATTCTTGCACAAGTTACATCTGAAAACAATGTAACATACATTTTAGTTTAAAATCATGGCTGAGTTGGATGCAGAAGGTGATCTCTTATTTATTAATGGGACAGTTGTTCCCGTTCTTCTTTATGAAACTTGATACTACCTATTCCAAAACTATAATTTGAGAACACTTTTTTTATACTCGGTCCAGGAGATAAGGTTCCCTGCTCAATCAATTTCTAGTATTGAATGCAGTTTTGGAATAGGATATGCCATGAGATGCACTACTAATGTGTTGCCGGAATATATGAAAATTCCAATAAATTGATAGCAGGTCGCAGTTAAATTCATTTTGCCAAACCCATTAGTCCCTCTGTTATGAAATATAAGCAAAAAAATCTATGTATTTGGTTCAAATTTGAACCAAATACATAGATTTTTTTGCATATATTTGAGACCGAGGGAGTATGTTTTAATTGTACTCTTACGTTTTATTATTCTCTCTTTCTAGGTCATCACTAAATAACGGGAATTTTTTTTTTAGTGGATAATGAGAAATTCTTAGATGGACACAAACGTAACATGTCAGATTTAGACACAGCCAATTAAAAGTGTCACGTTATTATCTATATCATTATATAAAGGTAATTACTTTCAATAACTGTTTTTTAGTGTCCCAATTTACTTCTTATTTTACTCTTGAACAGTTTATAAGAAAAAAAACTGCAAAAAAAAAAACTACATCTTTTTCTTCGTGCTTGACCTTCTATACATTCTTTTCTTGCAGGTATTCATCGTAGTGCAACAGAAATGCCGTGCCCGTCTTGCCGTTAGTAAATTATAAAGAAAAATAAAATAAATATAGGAAGAAATAATTTGTTTCTATTTCATCAAAATCCTTTCTTAACTGATGTGGTCTCTCTGATTGAAACCCAAGCACGTTCCATTGTAAACAGATTACCCACTGCATACAGCAATCACTTGGCTTTTGTTAACTGCACCCTGTAACCCATTCACACACCCAACACTTTTTTAAAATTCCTAAAATGCCCTTATAATATTTTACCTTATTTTACTTTAAACATATTTACGGTTTGGTTGTGCATATTTACGGTTTAGATTTTATATATTTACAGTGTTTCTTTTTTGTAATTTACGGTTTGTTATATATATTTATGATTTTTCTTTAGATATTTACGGTTTAGGCATCATATTTACGTTTTGTTATCATATTTACGTTCTATATCAATTTATAGTTACGGTTCTTTGGTTTCCAAGCCCATTGGGTACCCGCAAAAAATACCCGCAACGGGTAGGGTAAATACCCGTTTTATGGGCATGGGCTCGGGCTTGGGCAATTACCCACAAATTTGAGAGGGTATGAGCGTGGGTATGGGCACTTTGGTGCCCACCCCGCCCCGCACCCGCGCACACACATATATATATATATTATATTTATTTATATATATTTTTTACAATAAATATTTATTTATATATATTAATACATGTAATTATAATTTTATATAATTTTTTAGTTTTCCCTAATTCACACTTAAATCACGCTTCAGCTGGTAACCAAAAAAATCACGCTTCTGTTCAGCATTTGTGCCTTGTGCCGCTGTGCGCCGTTCTCCTTCAAGGTCTGCAGTGTTCCCAACTTCTCGTTCTGCAGGTGTGTGACATATTGGGGGAGTTACTTCTTTTTTTATTATTTTCCTATTAATCCAATTGGTTCTTCACTTTTTTGTTTCGAATATTGAAAAATTTCACCTTCTTTCATTCTTTTTACTGTTACAATTCTTACAATTATAGTAGTTTCACTCTTCATTTATATTTCCCTTCCCTTCTTGCACTTCTTTTCACCCACGTTCATATTTTTTCACTTTCTTTGATCATCGCCATTTTTCTAACCCATGTTCCACTTGTTGACTCTTTTTATAAATTTATTTTATCACTTTCTTGCACTTTTTCATGTTCATATTTCTTCACCAGTTTCATGTGTTTTTTCACCCACGTTCGTAGTTTTAAAATTCTTATGTTTCACTTTGATTATTGAATAATTTATAATTCGATTCTTGTCATTTTAGTTTTCTGGAAAAAAATAAGTTATGATTGGGAGTTCCTTAATCATTTGAACAATCCAGTGCTTTATCTGCCTTATTTTTGTAATATCTGTCTTAATCTTCCTAAAATTTGAGCCACTAGTTTTTTTGTTATTTTTCCCATTGTTTGCTCTTTTTTATTGGTTCTTTTGGTCTAATATATTTCCTAACAATTGCATAAATTCTAGATGGAAAATCTGAGTGGATTGATTCAATCAAAAGAATCTGAAAATAACTCTTCTCCCACACAACCTAAAAGTACTCCTAGGGATAATGTGGGTAGTACTGACAAAGATCAATCCCAATCCCCAACAGGTCATGCTCTTGTTAATGTTGATGCTGATGCTTATGAATTGACTATTGATGACAAGAGAAGAAGTATGTCAGTTGTTTGGAATCACTTCAAGAAAAAAACAATTAAAGGAGAAGAAAAAGTTGTATGCAATTATTGCAACAAAGATTTGGCAGGTAAAAGATCTGATGGAACTAGTCATTTGAAGAGACATTTTCAGACTTGTAAAAGAAGGCCGTATAGGGATATAAGACAATCAATCTTATTGAGAGAACAGAAGAAAGTAGATTGATCATCTACTTATTTGAGTAACTATCACTTTGATCCAAAGAAATCAAGGAAAGACCTCGCTAGTATGATAATAATTCACGAGCATCCACTATCAATAGTGGATCATTTGGGGTTTAGAGCATATTCAGAAAGTCTTCAACCTTTGTTCAACGTTCCTAGTCGAAACACGGTTAAAAGTGATATTATCAAAATCTATGAAAATGAAAAGTTGAAGACCATGGGACTCTTAAACAAGATTGAGAGTAAGATTGCTTTAACATCAGATTTGTGGACAACTAGCAACCAAAAGAAAGGGTATATGACTGTTACAGCTCACTACATTGATGATGACTGGGATATGCAAAGCCGCATATTAAGGTATGATATTTACATGAAATTTGTTAACCTTGATAATTTGCATTGTATTAATACCCAATAAATTATATTGCATAATAAGTTTGTGTATGTAGAATGTCCATGTACAGCTGAAATTATTTCAGACAAGTTGGTTGAATGCATGATAGATTGGAATATTGATAGAAAACTGTCAACCATCACTTTGGATAATTGTAACACTAATGACTGTGCTTTTGGTATGTTGTTAAACAAGCTTGATTGTTCTACTCTTATGCTTGATGGTCAATTATTTCACATGAGGTGTTGTGCACATATTCTAAATTTAATTGCTCAAGATGGTTTGAGTGTACTTGGAGATGGCATAGAAAAGGTTAGGAACAGTGTTGCTTTTTGGACAGCCACACCTAAGAGAGACCAAGGTTTTAGGGAAGCAGCACGTCAAATAAAAGTTTCAATCACAAAGAAACTCATTCTTGATTGCAAAACAAGATGGAATTCTACTTATCACATGCTTGTTGTTGCATTGGCTTATAAAGATGTTTTTACTCGTCTGAAAACAAGAGAGTCTTTGTATACAACTTTGCCTACAGCGAGTGAGTGGGAAACTGCAAAAGAAATCTGTAGTAGGCTGGAAGTCTTTAATCATGTAACTGAGATGTTTTCAGGTACACATTATCCCACAACAAACATATTCTTCCCTTTAGTTTGTGAAATAAAGCTGTCTTTGAAGCAGTGGGAGACTTGCTCAATTGGGGCTATTAAAAAAATGGCTCAAAAAATGATTGATAAATTTGACAAATATTGGTCTGTTATTCATGGAATCATGGGAATTGCCACAATTTTGGACCCAAGATATAAAATGAGGTTATTAGAGTACTTCTTTCCTTTGCTTTATGGAAGTACATCTTCAGATGAAATTAGCTACATCAAGCAATTATGTTTCTCATTGTTTGAAGATTATCAAACTAAACTCAATGGGATGGTTGAAGGTTCAACTGAAAAGTCCAATGACAAGGATCCAAATTTAGATTGTTCATAGCAGCAATTATCTTACTGGTTATGACTCATTTGTCAATGATACCAATGAGATTGTATCAAAGACTGAGCTAGATCTCTACTTGGAAGAGAAGGTATTGCCTAGGAGTGCTACATTTGATATACTTGGATGGTGGAAAACAAATGGGATTAAGTATCCAACATTGCAAAATATTGATAAGGATATTTTGGCCATCCCAATTTCAACTGTTGCTTCAGAATCTGCTTTTAGCACAGGCAGTTATGTGTGCACAAAGCTGGATGAAGCATCAAAAGGAAGGTAATCAATGTTGCATTTATCTATTTGTTCAATGAAATTTGTGTTTAGTCTAACTATTAATTTTGTTTTTTGTTCTTGTTTCTATTGGTATAATTGGACCAAAGCAATATTTACATGTGAAAGACAAACGTTTGCAATCTTTTCAAGACTCTGATTCTGAGGATGAGGTAATATAATATTACAAATTTATTAACAATTTATTATTATGACTTTACAGCTTTATAATGTATAATTGATGTAAAGTATCTTATTTTTTCAGGATATGGAGAACATCGGCTCAGGAGTTACAACTTTGTGATTTTATTCATTTGAATATTTATTGTAATACGTACTTGTTTTTGATAGTTTAGATGTTTTTTATTTGGCTAAAAATACTACGATTTGTAATATTTTAGAGTTGATTTAGAAGATTTTTGGATCGTATGATTACATTGCATACAAAAGTAGCCAAGTCACTGAATACTTCTGCATGATTTCTTCGAGTCAAATGTTGCAGTTCATCTAGCGTTGATGTTGTTGTTTTGATATTATTATTATTATCTGTGCAAGTGTTGTTCTCTAGCTGATGAGTAGTTAAAAGTTTACATGATACCTTAAACTGAATATATGCTTGTTGCAGTTTTTGTGGTAATATTTTTCTGGATGGTATATATACTGTCTTCTATTATTGGGGGTTTTTCATCAATTGACTATTGCTAGTTGAATTTGAATTTTTTATTTTGATCTGTGTTGAACAACCCAACGAAGCAATAGTAAGAAGCATAGACTAAAAGTAGGATGGTCCAATATTTGGCAAAATAATATAATTTGTAATATTTTAGAATTGATTTAAAAAAAAAATTGGATCGTATTTTAATTAAGTAATAATGTTCTTTTCTTCATTTATTGGTTTTTCATGGTTAAAGTGCGGGTAGCGGGTACGGGAACTTAGGTACCCAGCCCGCAAAGGGATGGGCACTAAAGTTACTGCCAGCGCGGGTATGGGCTCTGGTACAGACACTTTTTTAAAATGCGGGTATAGGGACGGACACTATAGTACCCTGCCCAGAGGGTACCCATTGGGATGGGCACTAAAGTTACTGTCAGCGCGGGTATGGGCTCTGGTACAGACACTTTTTTAAAATGCGGGTATAGGGACGGACACTATAGTACCCTGCCCAGAGGGTACCTATTGCCATTCCTTTGTGCACATATATATTTACGTTTGTGCATATATTCTTTATACATATTTACGGTTCTAATTAGATATTTACGATTCTTATAGATATTTATGGTTTAGGCATATATATTTACGGTTTCAGTTTTAAGTCACATATTTACAGGTTTTTACTCACGTATTTACGGTTTCTTATTAAAAAATTTCTAACCCGTAAATATTATAAAGTGAAAGATAAACGGATGAGGTAAAATATTAGAAGGGCATTTTAGGAATTTTAAAAAAGTGTTAAGTGTTTGAGTGGGTTGCAGGGTGCAATTAACAAAAGCCCAATCACTTTGTTGGAAAACAGAAACAAAGCCCCACATTGCCCCAGAGTAGTAAAGCATATATAAGCTGAATTGCCTTAGTCGTAGTGTCTAGATTTTTTTTTTTTTTGGGATAAATGGACACATCCAACTTGATTACTATACTGTAGATTGGGCCTCCATGCATATGGGCCCGTGCTTACTAAAAATACAGCATGGTATTAGAGCCCAATGCTTAACAACCTGATCCAAACTAAAAAGGCTACTGTTGACCACAAAAAATAGAAGAACTACTTAAAAATTGAAAAAAAAAAAAAGAACTAGGTCTCTGACTCAAAAGAAAATGGAGTACAAGAAGCCTAATGGTTTGGTTCCTTGAGTTCAATACCAGAACCAAAAAAATGATAACTATCCAAGTTACAACTAGGCTTGTGACAAAAAAAAAAGTCACAACTAGGCCAAACAAACAAAAAGCTAAGCTCGTTGGACTTGAAAGGGGGTGTTGAAAAACAGAAACAAAGTCCTCTATCGCCCATAATTGAGGGTAGAAAAGCCTATATAAGCTGGAGTGTTTTAGTCCTTGTGTCTAGACATTTTTAGGACAAATGGACACTCACCCAACATGATTTGCTTGGAGAATGGTAGGTTTGCTGAAATAACCTCATCTTCCTCATGCATGAGGATCCTTTGGACCTAGGGGGTGAACGACGTGGTGTGTTGCCAACCAAGAGAGGCCAACTACATAGCTGAAAGTGTTTTGTTCTGACTGCAAGAGGATCTTGACACTGAATGCCCCACTCTTGGGGTGTGTTTCCCCTTGGTTTTGGACGGTGGTGCCCGTAATCTTTCTGGGCTAAGAGCAGGTAGGCTTGTCGGATTTCCAGGTGTTAATGCACGAAATGGTGCAAGGTCGTACCTTTGCTCCTCTGCCTGGTAGTTGGGCAATGAGCTCCGTGGTGATTACTCCTCCTCTGGGCGTGATGTCCTTCCTCCTTCAGACCGGCGGATGGGGTACTTGCAAAAGGGACTCCGATGCCTAAGTTAGATAGGGCTTTTTAGGGTGAGCATAGAGCTCGCATCATAGAGATGAGTTTAGGGTTTAGAGAGAGTGTGTTCAAACCTGGGGGGTCAAGCCCCTTTATATAGTGGAGTCACGCCGGGGGAGGGTAACCACCGATCCGGAATCTACGCGCGGTCACTCCTCCCTCCAGCTTCAAGGATCGGCTCGTCTCTTCCTGATATCTCGCACCTGCCAAGTCCATCGCGCGCTGATTACGTGATCCTCAATCTTCGGAGTGGCAACGGCTCCAAGCATCGTCCCCAGGTGTATCCCTTTCTAGAAGGTTCGAGGGTCATGAGTCAGCTCGCCCCTGACCTACTAGGTGTTATCACTGGGGCGACCGTACCGGAGGACCGGTTTGACGCCTCCGGGGTCGGATGTAGCTCGCCGAGCTCGAAGAAGGTGGAACTGAGCCTGGCCGGCTCGGTTCGGTGGACATGCTGGAACTCGCCCGGCTCGGTTGGGTGGACATGCTGGAACTCGCCTCGGGACCGATCCGTAACAGCTTCCTTCTTCAGAAAGTATTATTTGGAAGGCCTTGCTAGATTAATGGGCTCGGGTATGGTTGGGCTCGGCTCGGTGATCCAGTTAAGAGCCCAGCTCGGACATAATACCAGGTGTTTTAGTCTTTGATTTTGTTCAGAAATAAGTTGTTGTTGCTGTTGGGCGAGGAGCTCTACTAATTCTTTGCACCCTAATTCTGACTCTTGAGGTCATGCAACGTTTCCTTGGTCTTGAGCTACAGCGGAGGTGGTTGCTTCTCATCTTGATCAAGAGTCGGTTGTGGAGGTGAAATTGGGCCGATGAGAGTCGAATAAGGATTGCTCTGAGAGGTCACAGTAACAGAAGCCTCTGCCCATCCACGTGCTCCTCAGGAGGCAGAGGAGGATACGTCCCCTATTGTGTGACAATAGTTTTGCGAGTGTCAACCATTCTTGGAAGTCTTGCACATAAATCGAGTTGAAAGGAGTGATGATGGAATGACCAGTCTATCATTCTCGCATATGGTGCCACTATTTATGTATGAACTTACAGGTTAAGATATAGTCATTTAGGTGGTAAGAGAGCCTTACATGACTCTTAAAGTTGTTAGGGACTCATAATCGACTATTATGTCCGTTGTGGGATAACTGTAATTTAGTTATGAGGTGTTATTCGTCCGTTTAGCACTATGTATCTCGAAATAAGGCCTTTTGACTTTTGAGCCTTACTAATAGGCTTTCAGTCCACTGACCAAGTAACCGAGATATTGGCTCAGATCAATAGTATAATATTTAATATGTCATACACACACAATATATTTATTATGTTTCATAATTATGAAATAGATTTTTTTTGAATTGATTAGATGTTGGTCAATATTTGTTATTTATTAATTTTTATAGTTGATTTTAGCATTAACATAGTAACTTGTGTTAATAGTTGGTAAAAAAAAAAAGGGCAAATTACTCCAGATGTCCTTTATCTTTTTTTTGTTTCGATTTAGTCTCGCATATTTTAAAACGTTAATTTTGAGGCAAACTATTGGCTGACCTACAACGAGAAATACATATGTGCCACAAGTACAATCTGTCATTTCAATTGTGTTAGAAATTAGAACCCAAAAAGTTGTTGCAAAAAGCAAAAAACAGACCAAGTTGGCCAACATTGTCGATATTTTAGAACATGTGAGACTAAACTGAAACTAAAATTAACTTTAAAGAACTAACTTGATACAAAAAAATGATAAAGGACTGAAGTGCAACTTTAAATTAAGATAAATGACCTATGGTGTAATTTTGCCTAAAAAAAAGACATGTCAAAGGGACACTTTATTCCATTTAACTCAAATATGATTAATGAGTTGGGGTGAAAGTGAGTATGGTCAAGCCTTATCATAAATAGACTTAGGGTGCGTATGGCCCAACTTTTTTTAGGCTTAAAAGCTACTTTTAAGCTAACATTATAAAAAAGAGCTTTAAAAGTTACGCTAAAGTTATTTAGTATTTTTTACTTTTTTTGCGTTAAAAGCTGCTTTTAAGCTTAAAGCTGTTTGGTAAAATAATTTTATAAAAAGTTTAAATTTCGTTTAAAATTACTATAAAGGGTACATAATTACTAATTTATATTTAAAAATTTTATTGTACTAAAATATTCACATCTAATCATATTAAATAAAGTTGTAAAATATTTTAATAAAAGTTCTTATTTACCAATTGTATAAAATAAAATTTATTAAACCATACATTAAATATCCAATGCCAAAAATATATAAACAATATGTCTTAAGGTTGTTAAGAATTTTTTTAAAAAAAAAGAACACATCGATAATTATATTTGGTACTACCTGACTAACAAAGGTAATGGACTTGTACAAAAAATAACAAAGGGAATGGACTTGCTAAAAAAGAAAGAGAGAAGGGGGGTCTCAAAACTTACTAATAAAAACGAGCTTGACTACTGAAAACGGTGAAAATGACAAAGCTTTATTTATTTTTAAAAATCAAACCTGAATAAAAATATCCAACTAACATAAAATAATATAATATTCTTCAAAAAAAAAAACTAACATGTAATATTAGTTAAAAAAAAATTTCAGGTAACTTTATGATGGAGGAAACAAAACTTACCAAGCGGGCGAAGAAAATAATAGAGATATGAATAATAATTGGAAAACAAGTTAGTGCAAGATTCGAAGGCTAGTACCCAAAAAAAGCTCCACAAAAGCCATCTCAAAGCTGCTATTACTAGCTTATTTTGAAGTTACATTTTTTATGTTTTCCTTCACATAAAATAAGCTCTTTTTTTATTTTTATTGCTTTTCGCAAAACTTGTTTGGCCCAGCTTCCCCTTAAAAGGAGAAAAGAAGTTAAAAATAAGCTGTGCCAAACGCACTTTTAATCTATTTTCATCTTTAGCTTTTTTGTTAAGTTATATTTCTGTCATTCTTAACTTTAAAATCGTAAAATGGACAAATATATATCCAAACTAAACCAAATAAATTAAGGGCCCGTTTGATGACCATGATAGGATGGAAAATGATAGGATAAGGAAAAGAGAGTTGAATAAGGATATGATAGAATATAGACATGATAAACTCTTATCACATCATGTGTTTGATGTGCACTTGATATCAAACTGAATAACATTATATTATCGTATCATGTGTTTGGATGAACCAAATAATTAAATAAAATGACAAAATTACCCATGCAACAAAGTGGTATATAATTTTCTAATCTAAAATTAATATATATATATATATATGTATAAAATAATGTTGTCTATGGGCAACATTGAAAATTTTCTTCTTCAGTTTATGGGTTAATTGGTAATCTTACAATTTAATAAATAGTTTTAGAATAAAAAAATAGGCTTATTTTTTAATTGTTATCTTCAGTTGGTTTTAATTGCATTAAATTGTTTTAACTAATTTATGTAATAAGTGTTTCAATTAATTTATGAATTAATGGTTTTAAAGTAAATAAAATATAACGGGAATACACTTCTTAAACGTTATATGATAAATTTATTGTAAAAAAATGTTATATTTTTTTTGGTTCGGGGACCATCGCTGGCTACCCACACAGTGTCCCAACGCTTTCAACGAAAGACTAATCTGCGCTCGTCCGTAGAGGCTTGGACTGGCCAAGGCTTAGTTTTGCACCCAGGTGGAGTCGATCCTGCTACCAACAGGCCGACCCCCCCAAGCACCCTAGTGTTCCACCACTAGGCCAAGTGCACTTGGTTGTAAAAAAAAATGTTATATGATAAATTGTGTTAAAAAAAGTTATATGATAAAGTTAATTTATTTATATTATTACCTAAACCTAATGCTTATTTATATTTTTATATTGCATTAAAAACATTTGTATTTTTTTTTTACAAAATGTATGTTTATATTATATGCTATAAGAAAAAACATTTTTATAATTTTTCAAAAAATACTTTAGTTTAATATAACAATATAACAATAAGTATAAGTTAAAATTAAATAGTAAAATAAAAATGTAAAATATAAAATATATTAGTATTTGAATTTGTTTTATTGTCTGAAACAATTCTCTATTTAATTCCTTTTATTATATATAATGTAAATTGTTATTAGTTAGTACAAAAAAATGGATTAAATTGTTTTAACTAATTTTTCTAAATACTATTTCAATTAATTTATGAATTAATTTTTTTAAAGGAAACAAATTATTACTATATATATATATATATATATATATATATATATATATATATATATATATATATATAAGAAGATATTTCCCATTTTTGGTTAGTAAGTGTTTGTGAATACCACATTTTATCTATTTTTGTGATTTCATTTTTATTTTTAGTTTCTAATTTTAATTTTATTTTCTTTTAATCTAGATTTTATTTTTAGTTTTTAATTTCAGATTATTTAGGCTTTGTTTTTTATTTGATTTAATTTAGTTATTTTTTCAAATTAAAAAAGTAAAAATTAAAAAAAAATTTAAAATTAAAATAGATGTCAAATGTTAAACTAACATAGGTAATACTACATGATGGAGTTCAAAGTGGCCTAGCAGCAAGACTCCACACACTAGGTGTATAGAAGAGGGGTACCGCGGGTTCGAACTCGCGTCCCAACATATCATGTGTCCCCGCAGCCTTTTACCATCTCTGTTGCACTTACTGGACATATCTTATCAATCTTTAGCTCCTAAAGTTTATCACTTATGTCGTGGATAAAAAAATATTTGTATTTTTTTTTACAGAATGTATGTTTATATTATATTCTATAATAAAAAACATTTTTATAATTTTTTAAAAAATACTTTAGTTTAATATTACAATATAACAATAAGTATAATTTAAAATTAAACAGTAAAATAAAAATGTAAAATATAAAATATATTAGTATTTGAATTTGTTTTATTGTTTGAAACAATTTTCTATTTAATTCCTTTTATCATATATAATGTAAATTATTATTAGTCAGTACAAAAAGATACATTAAATTGTTTTAACCAATTTTTGTAATAACTATTTCAATTAATTTACGAATTAATTTTTTCAAAGGAAACAAATTATTACTATATATATATATAAAAGAAGATATTTCCTATTTTTGGTTAGTAAGTGTTTGTGAATACCACATTTTATCCATTTTTGTGATTTCATTTTTAGTTTTAGTTTCTAATTTTAATTTTAATTTTAATTTTAATTTTCTTTTCTTTTAATCTAGATTTTATTTTTAGTTTTTAATTTCAGATTTTTAATGTCATTTTTATTTAGGGTTTGTTTTTTATTTGATTTAATTTAGTTTTTTTTTTCAAATTAAAAAAGTAAAATTTAAAAAAAAATCTAAAATTAAAATAGATGACAAATGTTAAACTAATATAGGTAATACTACATGATGGAGTTCAAAGTAGCCTAGCAGCAAGACTCTACACACTAGGTGTATAGAAGAGGGGTACCGCGGGTTCGAACTTGCGCCCCAACATATCATGTGTTCCCGCATCCTTTTACCATCTCAGTTGTACTTACTGGACATATCTTATCAATCTTTAGCTCCTAAAGTTTATCACTTATGTCGTGGATAAAAAAACATTTGTATTTTTTTTTACACAATGTATGTTTATATTATATTCTATAATAAAAAACATTTTTATAATTTTTTAAAAAATACTTTAGTTTAATATTACAATATAACAATAAGTATAATTTAAAATTAAACAGTAAAATAAAAATGTAAAATATAAAATATATTAGTATTTGAATTTGTTTTATTGTTTGAAACAATTTTCAATTTAATTCCTTTTATCATATATAATGTAAATTATTATTAGTCAGTACAAAAAAATACATTAAATTGTTTTAACTAATTTATGTAATAACTATTTCAATTAATTTACCAATTAATTTTTTTAAAGGAAACAAATTATTACTATATATATATATATAAAAGAAGATATTTCCCATTTTTGGTTAGTAAGTGTTTGTGAATACCACATTTTATCCATTTTTGTGATTTCATTTTTAGTTTTAGTTTCTAATTTTAATTTCTTTTCTTCACTACAAGAAAATTCGGATTTACCGACGGGCATATACCGACGGTCAGAGACCGTCGGTTAAACGTTGGATTTTCCGACGGCCAAGCCGTCGGTAAAATAACAAGTCCGTCGGTAAATTTACCGACGGTCAATGCCCGTCGGTAATTTCAAAGATATTTCATTCTGTGGCGTATTTTCAAATACCGGCGACGCTTATACCGTCGGTAAGTTAAAAAACCCGTCGGTAATGCCGAGCAGTTCTGACGGCCTAGACGTCGGTAAAAAGCCGTCGATAATCTTGGCGATAATAATCGAAGCCAGGCCTTCCCTTTCTCCTTCACCTTCTTCCCTCTTCTCTTTCACTTCCCCCTCTTCCTCCGCCCCCACCACTACGCCGCCACCACCACCACGCCCCCACCACCACCAGGCCACCACCACCACCACCACCACTCTATTCTCTCTATTCTCTGCTGCTCACTATTCTCTCCTCCATCTTCATCCCTCTTCTCTTTCACTTCCCTTTCTTCCTCCGCCCACCACTACGCCGCCACCACCACCACGCCCACACCACCACCAAGCCGCCACCACCACCACCACTCTATTCTCTCTATTCTCTCTGTTGCATCCTTTGTTCTCACCGTTCTCACTCTTTCTCTCCACCACCACCACCACCACCGCGCCCACACCACCACATCTTAGTCGCCACCACCACTGTGTTTCCTCTCCCAGCACCACGACCACCACCGTGTCTCTATCTCTCTCTGTCTCTCACCTCTCTCTCTATCCCCCGCCACCTCCACAGAACACCATCTCGCCGCCGCCACCTCCACAGCACCACGCGTCCGCCGCCACCACCTCCACAGTACTTCCGCGGCCACCTCCACAGCACCGTGGTCTGCCGTCACCTCTGCCACCACCGTCTATTCTCGCCTCTATTCTGTCCTTCTTTGTTCGTGTTTTTCTTCCGAATCCCAAATTGATTTGGTGTTCCTTTTCGATGTTTCAGAACGATTGAAAGTTCTTGAAGTGATTTGAAGGTTTTTGACGTTATTTTGAAGGTTTTGGTGCATCACGTATTCTTTGTGGCTTGACCTCCAATTTTGTGTTCTGTGATTTTGGGAACTAAGGTTTGTTTGTATTCCCTGTTGTTGGTATTTGATTTTTGTTTTAGTAGCTTTGCAAGAGTAGCACTGCGTGAGATTATTAGTTGTTTGATGGTTGTTCTGCTGTTATTGATTTTGTGGATTGTTAGTTGTTTGACGGTTGCTCGCTCTTATTGATTTTGTGGATTGTTAGTTGTTTTAAAAGTTTAGGATACTTATATTATGTCCAAGGTTAAAAGTTTATCTTAAGCATGCTAATTAGAAGGAAAAAAAAACAATTCTAGTTGGCGCATCCTGCTCCGTTAGCATCATGATTTGAAAAAATATTGAAAAAATATTGGAATAAAGTCTTAAATCGCAAACCTATGCCTTTGTTCGTTTTGTTGTAATTCGATTATTTTCAGTTTATATGCTCATGATTGACCAATGTTGACAACAAACAGACAATGTCTTTAGATGGAAACCGTGGTCGAGGTAGGGCTTCCAGGAGGCCGATGATGTCTGCAAGGGAGTATCGGAATAGCTTTGTGACGATTGAGGATCGCGATGCTCGCCATCGTGATCCTCCTATGCCTTCTAGGAGGCCGATGATGTCTGCGAGGGAGTATCGAAATAGCTTTGTCATCAGGACTAAGGATCGTGCTGAGGATCGTGATTTGATGAACCAGCATGGTGATCCCAGGAGGCCTGTAGCTACCGGTGATGCTCATCGAGGGACATACATCGTTCAGGTCTCCAGCGATGACGATGAGATCTTGGAGTATACTCCATCCACACCGGAGTATTCTCCAATCGGAGAGGATTACACTCCGACCTCACCGGAGTATTCTCCAATCGGAGAGGATTACACTCCGTCCACACCAAAATATTCTCCCACCGTAGCAGATTACACTCCATCGACTCCTTCGGAGGATTCTACCGCCCGATTTTGTCCTGGGGACCCCTCAAGGAGCCGCCACTAGCTAGCCTCTATTTTATATTATGCATGTTATGTACATTAGTATTTGACTGCTTTAACATTTTAATTGGATAAATGTATTAGGATAATATATGATGTATGTCTTTACATTTGTGCTTTTCTATTTAATTTTTGTCTTAAGCCTAAGTTCCAATTATTCCAACGTTTCAACGATTGTTCGCGAAACCAGGCCGCCACCACCACCACCACCACTCTATTATGCTCTATTATATGTTTTACATGAGGAGGTTAAATAGCTTTTGAGAATTCATGATTTGATAAAAATAGTGAAAGCCAAAAAGCTTACTTGGGGTTTATTTGGAATTATTTTATAACATGATTGTTGTTTGGTTGGCATCCTGCTCATTTTTGTTGATTGCTATTTGGTAGCTTGTTAGTTAAAATTTTCTATGTTTTTTCTGTATTTTTAGTTCGAGGCCACGACATTGCTCCGAGATTGCCACTCACATCGAAGGACGTGGACACTCTCTTGTTCTGAGAATTAGGTATGCACTCTAACGAAATGTCGGTTGACTCATTGGGTGGAAAAGGGTTGGCTGTTGACCCCCTTGCGACATATTTATTTGATTTGCTTCATAGTTCTCTCCAGAGAGAATTTTGAGGTGCTGTGTGTTTTGGCTAACAAAGGATGGTTTATGTTGAAGTGATGTCTAGTTGTCGTAGTTTTCGAACAAGATATGAATCCACATTGAAATTGATTTTCGATTCAAAATTGAATTCAATTGAAGAGTAACTCTATTTTTTTAAAAAAACATATTTTTTTAAAAGCAGTAGTAGTTCTAGTGGTCGACTCGCTTTTTTAAATTGAAGTAATTTTATTATTAACAAAAGGTAGGAATAAGAAAGGGTAACGCAGATAAAATACGAGCTTGTTTTATAGCAATCGTAATTAATCGTTGTTGTTTTTAGGTCAATCTATTCACCCGTCTAGATAATATTTTTGATGAATTCGAGGGTCCCGTTGAGTTCTTCATAATCATAATATTTTGGATTCGTATAAATGACTCAATAGATCACCTTTTCCTATGTTTCAAAATCCCATTTCATTTTTTTAATGATGTTTTTGAAAAATGAACTTCATTAATTGATTCAAAACCCTCTTCTGGATAATATATGTCGATACTTTTTCTTTTAAGTTGAAAGAAAAGTAAAAGAGAGAAGGAATCACTCGATTTACTTCTCCGCAGAGGAATTTTGTTTGATGTATATTTTATGTTAGAGTAAGGTAGCATGTAGATTATTCATTTAGCAAGCAACACATAAACTCAATTTGATAAGTGAATCTACGATCCTATGTTCATGCTACGTCTCGCTATACTTGTAGAAACCAATTTATATTGAGATAGTAACCATATTAATCTCCAAAATATTTACAGATTATAACTATATACTATACTGTAAATACAAACAACGTTTATTAAACTAAAAAATTTAACATATGAAAGACATATTATTACACAAAGACATGAATTACATCATGGAAATTGATTCCCAAATTAATCATATCAGACACTAATTATAAACTATTAAAATCCTATTTTTGATGAATTTAATTATGTGATGATCTTATTTTTTTTAAAAAATAATAAAGTAACCAATTTTATGTTGTTTAGAGATACCATCAACTGCCTTGGTTAATGTAGTAGATTCTGGTGCTAGGCTAGTTTTTAAGCTGTAGAAACGAGAAAATGATTGTTTTTGGCCAATTAAAGGATTAGGATGTATGGTAGATGTGACCATATAGGAGCTCTAATTGCATGGCATATACCAAGCCAAACCACTATGAAAACAAAAATTGTTAAAAGAATTTATGCTTCCCTTGCCGTCGGTATGCTTGTTTAATTCTATCCTTTAAGAGGATGTCAACTTTCAACATGTTACATTTTAATTATTGATGAAATGGATGTTTGATTGTTGTTATTAGTATCGGAGAAAAGCCTTAGCTTCCCGTTTGAGGTTCAATATATTATTGAGTGCGTGTACTCTTTTAGATACCACGTGTTCATTGTATATTGAACCTTGAATTGTCCAAGTCGGACAGTTTGGGAAAAAACTTTTTCTTTACTTATATAATAGTTGTTGCTTGATTCTCGTATCTTGATATTTGATGAAATTTCGGTTAGATTCATTTCCTTTTGTTCTCTGGGTGCATACTTGATTGCCTTGTTCCTAATCACGATCATTTTGTGTACTCGAGAGACCAATGGAAATCTCACTAAATTTTGTCAAGTATAAGATATGAGAATTACGGAATGACTATTATACGAAGTTCTGAAAAAGTTTTTCCTCGAATGGGATAAGTCATACCATTTAAAGAAAGAGAGCGGTTGTAAGAATGTCGTCTTCTGCTGAAATTGTCATTTTTTTGACATGCGAGAAGATGGAATTTTTTCCTTCAATCGTAGTTGGATGTACAATAGGTTGTATCCGGAAGAGGGGTTTGAAACAATCTTTGCGATGGGATTGATCACTTCGTTCATGTCGCAATGGCACACAAAGATTTCGAAATTAATGGAGGGATTAGGTGTCCGTGCCTTAAATGCGATTGCGAAAGATCAAGAGCCCAGGAGAGGTCATGTTGCACCTGCAGAGAGTTGGATTTATGCCTAATTACTGGATTTGGACTAGACATGGTGAAGAGTTACCTCGGGTTGGATTAGGGGTTGGCGATAATTGCACAGGTGCTTCAAGTAATTGCGTAGATACGGGATATGGTGAGCAGATTGAATTGATGCAAAATATGGTTTGTGATGCCTTGGGGGTCAACGTATCATTCGAGGAGCCACAGTATGATGACACAGATGAACTTCCAAATGAGACTGCACAAAGATTTTATAATCTCTTGTTAGAAACAAATAAGCCGTTGTTTGAAGGGTCTGCCGACTCTAAGTTATCAATGTGTGTGAGACTTTTAGCTCTCAAGTCCAACTGTGGTGCTACGGATGTGTGCTTGGATCTCGTAACGAAGATGATGTTGGACTCGTCACCTATCAGAGATGGTTTGCCAAAAAGTTATTACGAGGCTAAAAGCTTAGTGTCCAAATTGGGGTTGGAATCTAAAAGGATTGTCAAGACTCGCAGGTGTATAGCGAGTCAGAATCGTCCATAATCGAACACTTGAGAAATTTATCTCATGGTCCTAAATCACGTGTAAAAGAATGGCACACGTATTTCGTAAACGGTTACAAATTTCAAACTCAGTCAAAAACAGAGGGGGAAAACAGTTTAAATGGAGTTTATGTAAAAGGTGCCACGAGAGGAGGGGAAGACGACTTCTACGGCGTGATTCAACATATATATGAGTTGGCGTACAATACTTTAGACTATACTAAAAGAATAGTGCTATTTTATTGTAATTGGTTTGATCCGTCAAGTAGAGGCACAAGAATGGATCGCAAATATAATACTGTTGACATATGCATGAGCAGAAGATACCAAATGTTTGATCCGTTTATCATAGCACAACATGTAAGATAGGTGTATTATGTCCCTTATCCGTCAACTCGAAGGGACAAACAAGGTTGGTGTGTTGCAATAAAGACAAAACCAAGGGGTCGCATTGAAGCAGATGATCCACAGGAAGAAGTGGCTTATCAAGTGGATGAGATGTCTCATGTCAACGTAGTAAACGAAGTTGAACCCATTTCTCGACTACGTGACGATCCAATCACATATGAAGATGTAAATGGAGATGAGGAATTAAATGAAGAAGTGGCAGAACCATCAAGATCTGAAGACGATGCCGAAGCAGAGTGGGCAGCATGGGCAGAATAAATTTGTTTAACTTTTTACAATTAGAGAATTTAATGTCTAACAACATATTTTATTTTTTGGAATTCATTTTTAATATTGTTATGTTTAAATATAATATTTCATGACTGTTATTATTGAATTGCTCTATAGACATATATGGCATCAGGAGGTTCAGTTCAGGCCCCCACCACCCGGTAGTGGTCAGCGGAAGGAAGGGCATCATTGTCGACCCCTCGTCGTCGGAGGCCGAACATTATTAGGATTGATGATGCCTGGCTATGCGATGTTGTCATCCACACGGCGTCGCATACATCTACGCCTACACAAGGCTCCAGCCGAGTTCGCCCCTACGCAGCCTCGTCACATTGGGCACCTACACGATGCGGGACCTTCTCGCCGACACCCATTTACATGATGCCCACCCAGGGTTCCAGCAGACACTTGCCGCTTCTTCCTCTCATTTTGTGTTTGAGGCGATTGCGGACACTCATGTGTCCGATCGGGAGTATAGTGTGGGCGGACACTGATCGACCGGGTTCGGCAGACGAGGAGGTTGGCGGCAGGATGAAGCGGGAGGTCGTTGATGATATTCGAGATCTTTGCAAGATGGCGAGAGTTGCTATCGAGCCACGGTGGTAGAGGTGAGTATGTAGGTTGAATACACATTTTTGCCCCTTATCTTTTTTTTTGTTTTCAATTTCATCCCTTATCTTTTTTTTAGTTTTCATTTAAGTCCCTTAAACTTCAAAAATCACATCAATTTCGTCTTTTCTGTTTATTTATTCATATTTTCTTAGACGAATCACCATCTGACATGTGGCAGAAAAATAAAATAAAATAAAACAAACTGCCACGTGTAAGATGGTATTTCGTCTAAGACAAAAAAAGAATAATTAAAAAGAAAGGACGAAATTGAAGTAATTTTTATAACTTAATGGACTTAAATGAAAACTAAAAAAAAGGATAAGGGACGAAAATTACAGCTTTAACCTATATATTTTTAACTTGTTTGGTATGTTGTTATTGTTTAGGTTCCTTAGTCAAAGCCAATGCGAAGGCTATCACTAAGTAATTGAGCAAAATTACCACAGCCTATTGGCCCACCTGGGGACGCTGACTGGTGAGCGGAGGCACATGTTCAATTCTTTCGAGTAAGTTGTTTATTTTTTTTTGTTGCGTATTATTTTTATTTCATGAATCTCAATTATTTTTAATAACGTATTATATTCATACAGAGAGGGTTTCTTGGAAGGAAGAGCAGGAGGAGCGGATCAAGAAGAACTTCCATATGAAGGCTTCCCACCGCCTATCCGATATGCTTAGAGATGCCCGCTCAATGGGCAGCCCACTTGGATAGGAGATGAGATCTGGCGGCGACTACTGGCGCTTGGAACTCCCCTGAGTTCAAAGCGGTAAGCGAGAAGGCGAAGAAAAATAGAGCCTCTGAAAAGGGTGGGAGCTTGCATACTGGAGGTTCGGTCAGTCAGGCGCAGCACGCAGCTCGACTTGGATGTTTTATATTATTATTATTATTATTATTATTATTTAGTTAAGCTTTTTTTATTAAATAATTACAGTCTCAGCGGTTGCAAAGAGAGGTTCAGTTGCACGAGCTCCATCGTGCAACTCATATTAGGAGAGGTACCGGTGAGTTTGTCGATGAGCGGTCGAGGCGGACCCAGGTAATTATAAAACATAATGAATAGTTTTTTAACAATGTTTATATTGTTTTATTACAATAAAAATTGACTAATTTGTTTATGTTTGACAGGAAGAGTGTGAGGCGAGGATGTCTCAGGTTAGATCTCAGACATCCTCATGTTTCCCGTCTCAGAGCCCAGAGGATCCAGTGCGGCCGATGGTTTGGGCGAATGTTGTTGGCGGCAAGAAGAAGGGTCGCTTATCACGGTCTTTGGCGACCTTGCCAAAGAACTACAAGAAAGGGCCTCGCTTCTGGCCGGAGAGTCGCCCAGCCGATCGTGCTACCGCGGATGAGCGGGAGATAAGCGAGTTGAAGCGGGCCATGGCGGCAGCAGCGATTAGCGGCCGAGCAGCAGCGGATCGCGGCCGTCCAGCAGGAGGAGGCCCGCCGGACGGCTGCCATTTTGGCTCAGGTGCTGCAGCGACAGGAGGATCTGTACCATTTGCTAGCTCGCCAACCGTCTCCTCCACCGCCTCCGCCTCCGCCTCATAGTACTGGTGATCATGTCGATGATGTAGATAGTGATAGTGATCATGATCATGATTATCAGGACTATTAGTTATGTTTGTATTGATATTTTTTTATATTTTCGGATATTTTTTATTACTGTTTTGTTCGTCGAATTTATTTATTTATTTGTTACGTTTCTTTTTTTTAATTTGTTTTATAGTTATGTTATCGCATTACATTTTTAAATACAGAAAGAAATTAATTATTAAATGTGATAACTAGTAATCGTTAATTAAATGGATAAATAAATTAAATTGATTACAGAAATTAAAATTAAATAATTTAAAAAAGTAAATAATTTTTTAATAAAAATAAATATTTAAACAATTTTCAAAAAAAATTTAAGTTCGGATTTACCGACGGTCATGGCCGTCGGAAATGTCATCGGAATTACTGACGGGTTAAAACCGTCGGAAAAACCGTCGGAAACTTACCGACGGCTTAAAGCCGTCGGAAATGGCATCGGAAGTTTCGACGGGTTAAAACCGTCGGAGAAAACCGTCGGAAATTTACCGACGGGTTAAAGCCGTCGGTATGTATTTGCGACGCGCAGTTTACCGACGGCCTAATGTCCGTCGGTAATCCGTCGGAATTTTTTTATTACCGATGGTATTTGTGGATTACCGACGGCTTTTGGCCGTCGGTAATCCCGCTATTTCTTGTAATGCTTTTAATCTAGATTTTATTTTTAGTTTTTAATTTCAGATTTTTAATTTCATTTTTATTTAGGCTTTGTTTTTTATTTGATTTAATTTAGTTTTTTTTCAAATTAAAAAGATAAAAATTAAAAAAATCTAAAATTAAAATAGATGACAAATGTTAAACTAACATAGGTAATACTAGATGATGGGGTTCAAAGTGGCCTAGCGGCGAGACTCAACACACTAGGTGTAGAGAAGAGGGGTACCGCGGGTTCGAACCCGTGCCCCAACATATTATGTGTCTCCGCAGCCTTTAACATCTCAGCTGCACTTACGGGACATATTTTATCAATATTTAGCTCCTAAAGCTTATCACTTATGTCGTGGATAGATATTGAAGATACTAAAAGGGGATGATAAAGTTCAAAATTTTGATGAATCGCATAGGAATGATCATGAGCGTTCAGGGTATTTCTTCAAGGGCATGCCTTAATATGCATTTCAGTTTGAAACATGTGATTTTGCATAGGTGAATTATGTTTACTTTTTTATTATTATTGAATTCAGGTAGTTTTTCAAATATTTGTTTCCTTCTACTATACTGTTATTTTAAATCATGTTGACTAATTTTTTTAACTTTTTTGGGAAGTCTTTATAACAATTTTTGTTTGATTTTAGGACCGTGGGAACTAAAACAAAAACAGTTTCTATTTCAAATTGAATTTACTGGTAGCATCAAAAGCGGGGCTTAACTTTGTTCTTTAGAAATTTTCTTGCTGTTAATTTTTTCTATTCTTCTATCGTGATTGTGTATAATAAGAAAAAAACACAACTTCATTTTTTGTTGTAAATTTTAATTTTTAACTATACACCTGGTTTTTCGTAAAAAAATGATACACATACTTTCTAATTGATAAATTTATTAATAATGATTTTATAACAAATTTTAATATGCATTTTGGGATTGTTCAATTTTTTTTTTACATTTTAGGTTAATTTAATCGTAAGTTAGTAAATATGTAGCTTGGTAAGTGTTATTCTAATCTTTTTTTAATTATAGCTTGGCATGTATTATGTCTTCTTTGTCTTTTCTAGAAGGGTTGATGTGTTATTCAACATCTTAGTCTGAATATATTTGTGTTAGGTGACAATTTTTGTAAGGTTTTTGCTTTCCTGGTTTATGGGTTTGATTACATGTGATTTTTTTTTCCTTTATATCTTAAAATTTTGGGTGTTGTGGGGTTTTGTATATGAGACTTATGCTCTATGGTGTTATGTTGTTTTTGCTTTCTAGGTTATATGTCAGTGGGTTTGATTTTAGGTGGCATTTTTTTGCAAGGAATGAGCGGTGGCAATACCTTAGTTATTGCCACCGACAAACACAATGCTACAAGACTTTTTACAAGGATCATTTCTCACTAAAAAAGTCGAAGGTAACTAAATGTTAACTGACTTGGATGTATTTTGGATATATACTTGCAAATTTGGTAAACATTAACAAATGAAATAATAGAATCATAAAGTGGATACATGAAATACTCTTTAATTATTTATTGATAGATAAAACAAAAGAAACATTCTTACGAACTTATTGGTCAAGTGGTATCTTATCTTATAAGGGCAGATTAGTTGAAATACTTGAAGATGACTTTAACATAACCTTATAGTCTAATTTTTCATTGGTCGTAGAAACTGATCACATTACAAAATGCTCTGCATTCTCTGACAGTTTTTTTTTTCATTTATTGTCTTGAAAGTTTGTGAGGTGCCTTTATATTTTTTTTATTTTTTTTTTCTAAATTTAAATTAATTTTTAAGTTAACCGAACATATCATATCCACGTGCATCAAACATCCGTGCATCGCACGGGTCATGTTCTAGTGTATATATATATGCAGTAAATTAGACTTGAAAAATTGCATTAATGTACAATTAAATTATAATTTATAAGTTAAATTTTATTAATTGTTATTGCTTCTATTTAATTATTTAATTGTTTGAGGCAAAAATTGTTAAATGAAATAAAACGATTTTTATGAATGTGAAAATGTTTTAAAAAAATATTTGAAAGATAATTATATCACATTAAAATGATTAAATATTGCTATAGAATATAAAATTTTTATATATGATAAACACATTAAGTGTTTAAATTAACTAATGGCAATACTAATTTGTATTCACCTATTTTAGAAAAATTATTTTGAAAATAATTAATTGATAAAATATATCATTACTAGAAAATGTTGAATTTAGCCAGGAAAATTACTTTATCTAAAGAAATAAAAGTTATGTATAAAGAATTAAATAAAACACTAATAGAAATCAATAAAAATATAAATTTATTAATAGAAAATACTGATAGAATGGCAAATTATACATGTTATAAAATAAAAAATGAACGAGATGAAATAAATAATATACAAAATACATTTGACGGAATAAATAAAGGAAAAGAAGTTGATGAGAACCAAAATATTAATAAAATTAGGGAAATTCTCCAACAACTTGAAGATCACTTAGAATATGAAGAAAATAATAGAAGTATAACAATAAATGATTTAGAAGAATTAATAGATCACAAATCAGAAATAAAAGAAATAATAAGATATGAATCTTCAAGCTTACTAAGACCAGTATCTTCATGGAGAGGATAAAAGAATAACATATGGAAACCTTAAAAAGGTCAAATGATATTGAAGAAAGTCAGCAATTATTAGAACAATTAACAATAATTGAATAAGAAAGTAAACAAATACAAAAGGTAGAGCAAAAAGAAGCTAAAAAGGAAACTCAAGAAGTAATATTAAATTATAGTTCTTCAGAATCAAAATCGGATTATGATGAAATATTTATGGAAAAAGGAGAAACAAGCAATGTAAGATCAAAAAGAAAATGGGAAGAACATTGGAATCCAAAAAGTACATGGGGAAAACATGAATTTGAAACAATGAATAAAAACGGATATTCAAAAAAGAGTGGTAAATGGACTAAAATTCAAAAAGAATATAAACCACATTATGAAAATATTAGACAAGGAAACATACTAAATATTGACTGTGCAAGAAATAAAGAGGAAGTGTTATTACATTGGACTAATGAGATGACGTTACTAATAGCAACTGATGAAAGATTTACTAAATTAGACTTACCAAGTGTTAGAAACCTAATAACATTTAAAACAACAAGAAATGTATGTACAAAAATATCTAACAAGTATAAGTGAGCAAGATTGGCAACACTATCCTAGATATGTAAGAGATAATCAAGAATTTGCTTGACTAATTATGAATTTGATTTACTTAGAGTTCATAGGGTATAATATCCTTGAACATGAAGAAAAGGTAAATAAGTTTTTACAAGAAAAAGTAAAAGCACATTTAAAAGGAATACAAATTTGTAATATGTGTGAAGTAGAAAGTTTTATCTGCGAATATCAAAAATACTATTATGAATTAAGTATTGAGGTAAAGGAAGTATATAAAGAAATATCTATAGATAACTTACCATACCCAATTAATGAGAAGATAAGATCTATATGGCAATTACGACCTGCTAAAACTGGTAATACCCTAGAAGGAATTATACAAATCTTATATAATGAATTAAGACAACAGTGCTTAAATAGAGAAACAATTAGGCAATTAAATAGAGGAAGAAATGTAATTTGTTGTGACATACTAGAAATAGAGAAACCAGGAAATCATGGGTGTAATCGGCAAAAGAGAAAATGAAAATATTATAAAAGAAAACCTAGACTAAGAAAAACTTATCCAAAGAAAAAGGCTTATAAAGATTCTAAGAAAAAATATTTTAGAAGAAAAAGACAAACACCGAAAAAAATATTGTTCAAAAGGGAAAAAGAAATGTGTATGCTGGATATGTAATGTAGAAGGTCATTATGCAAATGAATGTCCACAAAGGAAAGAAAAGGACTCTAAAAAAAATCAAAATTAATAAAAAGAATATATAGAATATATAATTTGGAGCCATTGGAAGAAGAATTAAGTAGTACCGATGAGAGTATATATGAATATTCGGAAGATGAATTATCTTCAGAAGAAACAAAATTCAAATAGTACTTATATTAAAATAAGAATTGAAAAAGAGAATAAAGAAACAGAGGCATATATAGATACAGGAGGAAGTATTTGTATAGCAACAAGAACATTATTTAGTAAATGAGAAAGATTAGAAAAACCATTAAAGATTCAAATTGCAGATGGATCGATACATCAATTATTATGGGTTTAGCCAAAAGAATTACATTAAATATTCAAAATAAATTATTTATAGTACCTACAATTTAGCAACAAGAAACTGGGTTAGATATGATAATAGGAAATAATTTCTTAAGATTATATGTACCTTTCTGCCAGAACTTAGAATATATAACACTAAAGACCCCATATATTAGAGGAAAACAATTAAGAGAAATAATAAATATTCCAATTGTTCATTATTCGGAAAGTACTTTTTCTAAGAAACAATCAGAGTTTAGCAAGTTGAAATGTGGTGAGATAATAGAAATAGCATGTAGAAAAATTCTCCATGTACTAATAAACTTAGAATCGGGAAGAGAAATTCCAGCTCATATTGAAGAACTTTTAGATAAAATATGTACTGAAAACCCTTTAGATCTAAAAATTAATAACAAAGATATGGAATTAGTAGAATTAAAATTAAAAGATCCTATAAAAGAAGTAAAATGTAAACCAATGATTTACACAAAACAAGATAGAGATGAATTAGCAGAAAATATTAAACAAATGTGTGATAAAAGATCAATAAGACCATCAAAGAATAAACATTCAGCTCCAGCCTTTTATGTTGAAAATCACAATGAAATAAAAAAAGGAAAAAGAAGGATGGTGATAAATTACAAACAAATGAATGACGCAATGGAAGGAGATGCATATTTTCTTCATAAAAAAGACCTAATTATTGAAAGAGTAAGAGGTATGAATTGGTTTAGTACTTTTGATTATAAGTCAGAATTTTATCAAATAAGACTAACAGAAGAGTCTAAAACCTTTAACAACATTTAGTTGTTCTCAAGGACAATATGAATGGAATGTACTCCCAATGAGAATGAAACAATCTCCAGGAATTTTCCAACAAAGAATAGATTCAATACTCAAAGAATTTAAAGATTTTTGTCTTATTTATATTGATGATATATTAATTTTTACCAATAAAGATTTAAATGATCATTTTAATAAGGTAAAACTAGTACTTAATAAATGTTTGGATTATGGAGTAGTTTTAAGTAGAAAAAAGGTTGTTTTAGCTCAAAATAAAATTAATTATTTAGGATTAGAAATTGAAAAAGGAAAAATTGTAATGCAGAAACATGTATTGGAAAAACTTCAAAACTTTCCAACTAAATTAAAAGATAAAAAATATTTACAAAAAATTCTTGGATTATTAACTTATATTTCCAATGAGGGTTTCATAAAGAATCTTGCCACAGAGAGAAGGTTACTTCAACAAAAATTAAAGAAAGATGTTCTTTGGTCTTGGACCGAAGAAGATGAAGCAATTATTATCAAATTAAAGCACTTATGTTAGGATCTTCCTGGACTATATCATCCATCAGATGATTATTTAATTATTATTGAAACTGATGCATCAAATGAATATTAGGGAAGAGTTATGAAGGCAAAACCTCCTGGACAAAAGAAAGAATTACTATGTAGATACATGTCTGGAACATTTTCAGAATGTGAAATCAATTATCCAACACATGAAAAAGAAACATTAGCACTAATTCGAATGTTGGAAAAACATTGAATTTATGTGCTAGATAAAGAATTTATTGTTAGAACAGATTCTACTTATGTTGCAGGTTTCAAGAATATCAACCACAAAGGAATATACAAGCAATGTAGATTGATAAGATGGCAAATGAAATTAGTCGAATACAATTATTCAATCTCACATATCAAGGGAGAAAAGAACGTGTTTGCAAATATACTTTCAAGAGAATGGAACGAAGCAAAGCCGAAATGCTAGATAAACAGATAGCAATCAAAGAAGCACATAAGGCTCAAAAGGAAAAAGAACTTGAGTTGATTGAAGCAGAATTAAAGCTTTTGACATTGCAACGAGAAAAAGAAAATTTTCCAAAGGAATCAGTTCCAGAAGAAGTAAAGCCTAAAAAATGGTACACCATTTTTAATGGACCATTTCCAGGAATTTATAATGACTGGTACAAAGCAGCACCACACTGTCAAAAGATCACAAGAGTCTACCACTAAGGATTTGTGTAACGACCCGTTTCCGGACCGCTACCGAGCTCAACATACCGAGCTCGAGTTACCGAGCTCGACACACCGAGTTCAAGTTACCCTGTATGCGATGTGTTTTAAAACGATACTCTTGTGCCTTTTAGAAAGTACGGTCTATTTTTTTTATATAAAACCAGCTCGTGCACATCAGAGTATCTACAGCTTTTCGAAACATGGTGCAACTAAGACACAAGGCTTAAATTCTAATAAAACATACATGCATAACATACATATATACCACTCGAAATAATAATGTACACAGAGTAGTAAATGTACAAAGAAATACACCTAAGGTATGACGACTTCAGGAGAGCAATCATACCCTGGGGGTACTTCCGGCAGACACCCACGCAGGGGGCTGCTCCAAAAGTAAACCGCCAGTCTACCCTGTAATAACAAAACATAACCGGCCCAACTGGTCACAACCACTATACACAAAAACATAGACAAAGCAAATCACGACAAGTAGAGGTTGTCGCCCTGATCCTCGTCGAGCTCCTCCTCGTCATCATCTGCTGTCGCGTTCCCTGCACCCTCGACATCGCCTGGGTAACCGTCATGGATTGAAGGCACCACGGGAAAGGGTCAACTTCTCAACAATTCAAAATAAACACGGCATAAAGAAATAAGCAACACAATAATGTATATCAATCACCACACGTGACTCGACCTTCTCACTCTAGACTCGACTCAACTCGCGATCCATTTCTCTCGACTCGACAATTTTTCCGGAATGCACACGCCGCATCAGTATCTTTGGAAAGTCCAGCCGAAGCCTTGGGATCTTCGCTCTCCCTAGGACAGTCAACTCAGGTCCCATAGCGTGGCGACGTCTAGTCAATCTCCCGTAAACAAAAGGGGACCTAGCGCCCTTAGTTATCCGGGTCACGGCTCAAAAACGTCATAACGACTCGTGTAACGACCCGTTTCCGGACCGCTACCGAGCTCAATATACCGAGCTCGAGTTACCGAGCTCAACACACCGAACTCAACATAAAAGATATATGAGATGTGTTTTAAAAACAAAACTCTTGTGCCTTTTAAAAATACGATATATATATTTTTTTTTTAAAAAACCGACTCGTGCACAACAGAGTAATTACAGCTTTTCGAAACATGGTGCAACTAAGACACAAGACTTGAATTCAAATAAAACATACATGCATAACATACATATATATATCACTCGAAATAATAATGTATACAAATACAGAGTAGCAAATGTGTAAAGAAAATACACCTAAGGTACGACGACTTCAAAAGAGTAATCATACCCTGGGGGTACTTCCGGCAGACTCCCACGCAGGGGGCTGCTCCAAAAGTAAGACCACCGCCTACCTCAGAGCAACAAAATAACATCGCCTAAACCGTCACGACCTCGAACACAAAAGAAAAACGAAGTATAGTCCTCAGAAAACAAATATCCAATAAACAAACAATCACGACAGATAGAGGTCGTCACTCGGGTCCTCGTCGAGCTCCTCCTCGGAATCATCTACTGTCGAGTTACCTGCGCCCTCGACATCGCCTGGGTAACCGTCATGGATTGAAGGCACCACGGGAAAGGGTCAACTTCTCAACAATTCAAGATAAGCTCGACATAAAAATATAAGCAAACAGCAAAGTATAACATTCACCGACGTGACTCGACCATCTCACTCTAAACTCGACACAACTCGCAAATCCATTTTCTCTCGACTCGACAATTTTCCGGAATGCACACGCCGTCTGCGTATGTCGGAAAAGTCCAGCCAAGCCTTGGGATCCTCGCTCTCCCTAGGGCCGATACAACTCAGTCCCGTGGCGTGGCGGCGTCTAGTCAATCTCCGTAAACAAAAAGGGGACCTAGCACCCTCGATTATCCGGTCACGGCTCAAAACGTCATACGACTCACCTAGCTCGCTCACTCGATGAACAATTAAGCATCACGATATTCAAAGAGTTAAACACAAGATATTCAACCGCATGTCAAATAAAAGAGCAAGCTCGACATGAAGAAACGCAATTCAACATGCAATACACACTTCACGACATATATTCAATCACATATTAAATACATGCAAAAACTCAATCATATCACAACATTTCAACTCGACACAAATCAGGAAAATCCATACACAATAACATAACCACGTAGAATATGAAATGCCCTTATTTAAGGACTTATAAAATAAAGCCTTAGAGATTTCTAGGAGTTGCCCTTACCGAACTCCAAGTTAATGCTGCTCGACAACGACCTCGACACAGCTGTCTTCAAAGAGCTCGACAACGACTTCTCTTACTCGATCTCGACACGGCTGTCTTCAACGAGCTCGACAACGACTTCGACACGTACGCTTCTCAGTCGACCTCGACACGTACAGTCCTCGATCTGGATTCTGCTGCTTCCGCGTCCTTGGATTCGCTTTCCCGTACCCTTGATTCGGAATTCACTCGATCTCGGGAAATAGACTTCCTAAAACAAACACAACTTAGATCGATCCATGGGTTCTAATACATCTAGCTCTCTCTTCCCCAAACTCAACCTCAACCCAGAAAAATATAAAACTCAAGAACTGAAAGATATTTTTCCTCTAACACAAAGTTAGGGATTTCGATCAAAATTTCATGAAAAAGTTATCTGATGCTTCAACAGATAGATCGACAACAACAATAACCAGAAGCAACGAATGAAAAACAAGAAATCGAAACGAACCAAAAATGGAGGTTTCTGGGCACTGCCGATTGCAGAAATCAGAGAAAGAAATTTGTTTTACAAGCCCAATTAATCGGTTAGAAAGATAGGTAATATCGTGAAGAAGAAAACCCATCAATTTGACATGATTTGGAAGCATAAAACTGGTTAAAAATGGAAGAAGAATTAGCGCTAAACAGTAGCACAGAGGAAAAGAAAGATCTGTTCTTCATACCTCAATGGTGATCGAGCAGGCGAGATATGGGTCGAGAAGATGATGATGAACAAAATTGATGAAGAAAGCTTGTGCAGAATCTCGATGGAACTCACGGTTTCGTCGATGGAGATTTTTTTTTTTGAAGAAAACAACGAAACACAGAGCAGAAGGAAGGAAGAAGAAAGAAGAAAAGAGAAATGAGTGTTTGAGGGAAAATCGATCGTGAATACAGCTGGAAGGGCATAATCGTAACTCCAGCTATAAGATGCCAATCCCAATAATCATCTACCCGTTAAATCGTTCCTCTCATAATTACCCTCTACTCTGTCGGTCAACGGCAAGCCGACAATGTAATAATTACAAACAATATAATAATAACGCTGAATAACGTTCGAAAGAATACGAGGTGTCATCTCGACACGATGTCGACAAGAGTGCTCGTGCAAGCGTACAAGGTTCTAACACGAGTTCGTGAACGCGGTCTCCTCAGCTCGACTTGCGTCCTCATCATTTCGATGCAGCGACTTCATCATCTCGACACCCGACCTCCTCAGCTCAGCAGCTAGTGCACGTGGTCTCATCAGCTTGACAAATGATCTCGGCAAACGATCTAGTCACGGGATCTCGACACAAGGTCTTGGTCGAGGTCTCGATACGTCGTCCTAATACGATGTCGATCTCGTCCTCAGGTGTTACAACTCGCCTAGCTCGCTCACTCGATGAACAGCTCTCCGCTTACAATATTCAAAGAGTTATACACAAGATATTCAACCGCATGTCAAATAAAAAGAGCAAGCTCGACATGAAGAAACGCAATTCAACAGTCAATACATAATTCACAACATATATTCAATCACATATTAAATACATGCAAAAACCCAATCATATCACAACATTACATGCTCGACACAAATCAAGGAATCCATACATAGTAATATAACAATAAAAATCCTAAAATGTCTGGGAGTGCCCTTACGCACAAAACATAAACACGTAGAATATGAAGTGCCCTTACCGAACTCCAAGCTAATGCTGCTCGACAACGACCTCGACACGGCTGTCTTCAAACGAGCTCGACAACGACTTCTCTTACTCGATCTCGACACGTATGCTTCTTAGTCGACCTCGACACGTACAGCTCTCGATCTGGATCCCACTGCTCCCACGTCCTCGGGTTCGCTCTCCCGTACACCTCGATTCGGAAATCACACGATCTCGGGAGTCAGACTTCCTAATACAAGCATAACTTAGTTCCATCTATGGGTTCTAATAACACTAAGCTCTCATTATCCCAATCTTAACCACAACCCAAGTAAACATTACAAAATAACTCCTTTTCTCTAAAATTTTATTGAAAACTTCTTTCATACATTACCAGACAAAGCCATTTTTCCTCTAACACAACGTTAGGGTTTTCGATCAAAAGTTCATGAAAAAGGTTATCTGATGCTACAACAGATAAATCGACAACAACAACCACAAGAAGCAACGTACAACAACTAAAACAAGAAATCGAAACAAACCAAATAGGGAGGGTTTTGGGCACTACCTATTGCAAAAAACAGGGAAAGAAATTTGTTTTACAAGCTCAAATAATCGGTTAGAAAGGTCGGTCATGTCATGAAGAAGAAAACCCATCAATATGAGATGATTTGGAAGCATAAAACTGGCTAAAATGGAGAGAAGAAGTGGCGCTAACAGTAGCATGAAGGAAGAGAAAATCTGTTTTTCATACCTCAAATGATGGTCGAGGTGGTGATATATATATGTCGAGAAGATGATGAGGAACAAGATTGATGAAGAAAGTTTATGTAGAAGCTCAATAAAATCCAAGGTTCTTCGATGGAAGTTTGGAGAGGAAGAGGAACTCAGAGAAGAAGGCAGAAGAAAGAAGAAAAAAGAAAGTGAGGGTTTGAGGGGCTGATCGAATATACAGCTGGTGAGGGAAGGGCATTATCGTAACTACTGTTATGAGATGCTAATCCCATCAATCATTCTACCCATCTAATCTCTCCTCTCTCATGATTACCCTCTACTCTATAGGTTACAGATCTAAAAAGAAGCACAGCGACGAGAACTGCAGGCCGACAATATAAATATAACAAACAAAATAATCATAACGCTGAATAACGTTCGTAAAAATACGAGTGTTATCATCTCGACACGATGTCGACCAGGGTGCTCGTGCAAGTGCACCAGGCTCTAACACGAGTTCGTGCACGCGGCCTCCTCAGTTCGACATGCGACCTCCTCAGCTCGGTACGCGACCTCATCAGCTCGGTACGCGTTCTTGGCACGGGATCTCGACACGAGGTCTTGGTACGACGTCCTAATACGAGGTCGATCTCGTCCTCAGGTGTTACAATCTCTCCCTCTAAAAAAAATTTCGTCCTCGAAATTGCAAATAAGATTCTTACCTCGGAAAAGTTCAGGGTACTGAGTCTTCATCTTCTCCTCCAGCTCCCAAGTCGCATCTCCAGTTTTCTGATCCCACACAACTTTGACAAGTTGAATCTCTTTGTTCCGCAACTGTTTGGCTTTCCGATCAACGATCCTTGCTGGTGATGCTTCGAAGGATAAGTCGTCCCTTAGTTGAATCACATCCGGTTCGATGACATGAGAGGGGTCGGAAATATACTTTCGCAACTGTGAGACGTGGAAGACGTCATGAATGTTTGACAAGAAGGGTGGCAGGGCAATCTGATATGCCCTTTGGGCCGTCTGACGAAGAATCTGATAAGGTCCAATAAATTTAGGGGTAAGTTTCTTGGACTTGATCCCTCGACCAACTCCAGCAGTGGGGGTGACTCTAAGAAATACATGTTCTCCTTCTTCGAACTCGAGTGGTCGACGTCGTTGGTTTGCATAACTCTTCTGTCGACTTTGAGACGTTCGCATCCTATCTCTGATCAAATGGATCTTCTCGATGTCCGCTGGATCATATCCGTCCTACAATGTAACGCCGCCATCCTGGTACCAACAAAGAGGCGTCGACATTTACGCCCATACGATTGCTTCAAAGGTGCCATTCCAATACTCGCATGGAAACTGTTATTGTAGGTGAACTCCACCAATGGTAAGACGTCGTCCCAACTTCCTCGGTGATCTAACGTACACGCTCGCAACAAATCTTCAAGCGATTGGATCGTTCTCTCAGTCTAACCGTCAGTTTGGGGATGATATGCCGAGCTAAGCCTGAGCTCGGTTCCCATCGCTTCTTGCAATTCCCTCCAAAAATGAGACGTGAACTTCGGATCTCGGTCCGACACGATTGAAGAGGGTATACCATGAAGTCGCACTATCTCCGCGATGTAGATCTCGGTCAGCTTTTCCACGTTGTATGTCGACCTCACTGGTAAGAAATGAGCTGATTTGGTCAATCGGTCGACGATCACCCAAATCGAATCATGCTTCTTCTGCGTCTTCGGCAAACCTACAACGAAATCCATGGAGATACTGTCCCATTTCCATACTGGTACGTCAAGCGATTGTAGCATTCCCGCTGGTCGTTGGTGCTCCACCTTTGCTTTCTGACATGTTAAACACGAAGCTACGTACTCAGCCACTTGCTTTTTCATTCCGGACCACCAAAAATGCTTCTTCAAGTCTTGATACATCTTCGTAACTCCTGGGTGAATACTAAAGTTGCTCTTATGCGCTTCGTCAAGTATTAACTTTCTCAGCTCCGCTACGTTAGGTACACACACTCGGCCATTGCATCTTAAGATGTCGTCCGTTCCGACTTGGAATTCTGTCGCCTTCCCTTGCGCTATCAACTGGACCTTCTCTTGCAGGAGCTCGTCATGAACCTGCTGGTCTCGGATCTCGTCCAACAATCTGTTAGAAATGGTAAGCATACCAAATCTCAGCTTCCCCGGTGAAACTTCCACACTCAACTTCAAGTCTCGGAACTTCTCGAGCATCTCCAACTCCTTGATCATCATTGAGGAAACTAGAACGCTCTTCCTGCTCAATGCATCTGCTACTACGTTAGCCTTACCGGGATGGTATTCCAACGTAAAGTCGTAGTCCTTGAGAAATTCTGTCCATCTTCGCTGACGCATGTTGAGCTCTTTCTGATCGAACAGGTACTTCAAGCTCTTGTGATCGCTGAAAACAGTAAGAGTGCTCCCATAAAGGTAGTGTCTCCATATTTTCAGCGCAAAAACCACCGCTGCCAACTCCAAGTCGTGAGTAGGGTAGTTCCTCTCGTGAATCTTAAGTTGTCTTGAAGCATACGCGACCACCTTCCGATGTTGCATCAGCACGCATCCCAATCCCTGGTGTGACGCATCACAATACACCTCGTAAGGCTCTTCGGGTTGAGGTAAAATCAGCACAGGCGCTGTTGTCAACAGCTCCTTCAGTCTTTGAAAACTGGATTCACACTCCTCGGTCCAGGCAAAAGGTTGATCCTTCCTCGTAAGCCGTGTAAGAGGCGCGACAATCTTCGAGAAACCTTCCATGAATCTTCGATAATAGCCTGCTAAGCCAACAAAACTTCTGACCTCGGTAACCGTCTTCGGCTGTTCCCACGCTAGTACAGCTTCAATCTTAGTTGGATCCACAGCTATCCCTTCTTTTGAAATCACATGACCAAGAAAATTCACCTCTTCGAGCCAAAATTCGCACTTCGACAGGTTGGCATAGAGTTGCTTCTCTCGTAATATCTGCAGTACTCGACGTAAGTGTTCTTCGTGCTCTTCTCGGTTCCTCGAGTAGATCAGGATGTCGTCGATGAACACTACAACGAACTGATCCAAAAACGAATGGAAAATCCTATTCATGTAGTCCATAAACACTGCTGGCGCATTTGTCACTCCAAACGGCATCACCAAATACTCGTAGTGACCATACCTAGTCCTGAAAGCTGTTTTGGGGACATCTTCCTCCTTCACGCGAATCTGATGGTAGCCCGACTTCAAGTCTATCTTGGAAAAGATCGCCGCTCCACGAAGTTGATCCATCAAGTCGTCAATACGGGGTAACGGATACCGGTTCTTCACAGTAACCTTGTTGAGCTCGCGATAGTCCACGCACAGCCTTGATCGTCCATCCTGCTTCTTAACCAACAACACTGGAGCTCCCCACGGTGACACGCTCGGTCGTATGAATTGCTTTGACTCCAAGTATTCGATCTGGGACTTCAGTTCTTTCATCTCGGCAGGAGACATCCTGTATGGCGCTTTGGAAATAGGTCCTGTCCCTGGAATCAGGTCGATGGAGAACTCGACCTCTCGTGACCGGTGGTAACCACAGCACGTCTTGAAAACGTCCACAAAGTCACACACTACAGGTACATTCTTCACTTCGATCTGCTGGAAAACTTCCGAACTAGCCAGATACATGTATTCCCTAGTTCCTTCTTTCAAAGAAACTCCGATACGTTCAGCAGAAAGATAATTGGAGACTCCAAGGTCTGGAAAAATTATAGTTTTACGGGCACAGTCCAAGAGGACATGGTGGTGTGACAACCAATCCATCCCGAGGATGACATCTAAGCCCTTAAGAGGCAAACAAACCAAATTGACCACAAACTTTCTACTCTGAATAACCACTACACAATTAAGACATGCAGTGTTTGTGACTAAGGTTTTAGCAGCTGGGGTTGTAACTACCAATTTGAACGGTAAAGCAGTCACAGTCAAGTTCAAATGGTTCACACAATCAGAAGAAATAAAGGAATGGGTTGCACCCGAATCAAAGAGGACGGATAAGGATTTACCCTCAATCTCACATTCACCTTGAATAAGATCTTCAGCTCGCTCTGCTTCCTCACCGCTCATGCAGAAGACTCTGCCTTTAGCTACCTGACGCTTTCCTTTGGCCTTTGCCGCAAGCATTGCCGGTTCAGCTTTAGGTGTGGGACAATCTTTGGCAAAATGCCCTGGCTTCTTACAGTTGAAACACACCTCCTCCTTCTGAGTACAGTTACTCGCATAATGTCCTGGCTTTCCACAACGATAGCAAGTCACCTCGACACCGGTCTGACCTCCACTCCTCGCTCCTTGGGTCATCGGACGATATTGTCCCCTGTTGTCGTTCCCCGGAGGTCGGTTGTAAGGCTTCTTCTGCAGTTGTTTCCCTTTCTGTGTAAACCTCTGCCCCGCACTCTGGGGTCTCACCGGTCCGCCTACAACAGTTTTCTTCTTGTGGCTTCTTACTCCTTCTACCTCGACACAGCGATCTATCAGCTCTTGGAGGTTTCGAATCCTCAAGGACACCACCGACTTCTGAATGTCAAATCTTAATCCCCGTTGGAATCTCTCACTTAACCATCTTTGGTCAGCTCGATCACGAAATGGACTGAAATACCTCGCCAGTGACTCAAACTTGGCCGCATACTCGGACACTGTCATACCGCCTTGCTGCAATTGAAGAAACTCTTGCTCCTTCTCAGCTCGTGCAGTATCTGGGAAGTACTTGTCCAAGAACCTTTCACGGAAAAGCTCCCAGGTCATCTCGCGACGTTCTGCTATAAATGTTTGCTTCACTCCCTTCCACCAATACTCTGCATCTCCTAGCAGCAAGTAGGTGGCATAGTCTACCTTCACGTTGTTTGGGCAATGAAGTGCCTCGAAGATCTTCTCGATCTCTTGCATCCAAAGATCAGCTTTATCTGGATTTGGCTCACCATAGAACTTCAGTGGATAATGCTTCCTAAAGTCTGCCAATCCTCTCGCTTCAGCACTCCGCTCTGCTCGCTGTTGTTGCTGTAAGTTTTGCTGGGTTAACGCTGCCGTCTGTTGAGCCATCGCGTTAGCCTGTTGAGTTCACGGCGGTGATTCTTGAGCCATGGCTGCCGCCATCTCGGTCATAGCTTGAATTGCTCGTTCCATGTCGGCGTTCTCGGTACAAATTGTCGTATCCCTACGAGGTGGCATTAGATTCCACAAAGTTCAAAACCACCGAGAATCTCACAACAAGGATGTGTTAAAACACACTGCTTCAATCAAGAAACAGTTCAAACAATTTTTCAAGCAATAAGTGCTTCACTTAATCAAACAGCAATCAACATAGTACGATTAGGTACCCAACACACACACACACACACACACACACACACACACACACACATATATATATATATATATATCCCGACACAGTGACCAGTCCAAATTTCCTATGCACAGCTCGGTCAGAACCGAACTGCTCTGATACCAACATTGTAACGACCCGTTTCCGGACCGCTACCGAGCTCAACATACCGAGCTCGAGTTACCGAGCTCGACACACCGAGTTCAAGTTACCCTGTATGCGATGTGTTTTAAAACGATACTCTTGTGCATTTTAGAAAGTACGGTCTATTTTTTTTTTATATAAAACCAGCTCGTGCACATCAGAGTATCTACAGTTTTTCGAAACATGGTGCAACTAAGACACAAGGCTTAAATTCTAATAAAACATACATGCATAACATACATATATACCACTCGAAATAATAATGTACACAAAATACAGAGTAGTAAATGTACAAATAAATACACCTAAGGTATGACGACTTCAGGAGAGCAATCATACCCTGGGGGTACTTTCGGCAGACACCCACGCAGGGGGCTGCTCCAAAAGTAAACCGCCAGTCTACCCTGTAATAACAAAACATAACCGGCCCAACTGGTCACAACCACTATACACAAAAACATAGACAAAGCAAATCACGACAAGTAGAGGTCGTCGCCCTGATCCTCGTCGAGCTCCTCCTCGCCATCATCTGCTGTCGAGTTCCCTGCACCCTCGACATCGCCTGGGTAACCGTCATGGATTGAAGGCACCACGGGAAAGGGTCAACTTCTCAACAATTCAAAATAAACACGGCATAAAGAAATAAGCAACACAATAATGTATATCAATCACCACACGTGACTCGACCTTCTCACTCTAGACTCGACTCAACTCGCGATCCATTTCTCTCGACTCGACAATTTTTCCGGAATGCACACGCCGTACCGTATGCTGGAAAGTCCAGCCGAAGCCTTGGGATCTTCGCTCTCCCTAGGACAGTCAACTCAGGTCCCATAGCGTGGCGACGTCTAGTCAATCTCCCGTAAACAAAAGGGGACCTAGCGCCCTTAGTTATCCGGGTCACGGCTCAAAAACGTCATAACGACTCGCCTAGCTCGCTCACTCGATGAACAGCTCTCCGCTTACAATATTCAAAGAGTTATACACAAGATATTCAACCGCATGTCAAATAAAAAGAGCAAGCTCGACATGAAGAAACGCAATTCAACAGTCAATACATAATTCACAACATATATTCAATCACATATTAAATACATGCAAAAACCCAATCATATCACAATATTACATGCTCGACACAAATCAAGGAATCCATACATAGTAATATAACAATAAAAATCCTAAAATGTCTGGGAGTGGCCTTACGCACAAAACATAAACACGTAGAATATGAAGTGCCCTTACCGAACTCCAAGCTAATCTTTGCCGACAACGACCTCGACACATTTGTCTTCAAACGAGCTCGACAACGACTTCTCTTACTCGATCTCGACACGTATGCTTCTTAGTCGACCTCGACACGTACAGCTCTCGATCTGGATCCCACTGCTCCCACGTCCTCGGGTTCGCTCTCCCGTACACCTCGATTCGGAAATCACACGATCCGGGAGTCAGACTTCCTAATACAAGCACAACTTAGTTCCATCTATGGGTTCTAATAACACTAAGCTCTCATTATCCCAATCTTAACCACAACCCAAGTAAACATTACAAAATAACTCCTTTTCTCTAAAATTTTATTGAAAACTTCTTTCATACATTACCAGACAAAGCCATTTTTCCTCTAACACAACGTTAGGGTTTTCGATCAAAAGTTCATGAAAAAGGTTATCTGATGCTACAACAGATAAATCGACAACAACAACCACAAGAAGCAACGTACAACAACTAAAACAAGAAATCGAAACAAACCAAATAGGGAGGGTTTTGGGCACTGCCTATTGCAGAAAACAGAGAAAGAAATTTGTTTTACAAGCTCAAATAATCGGTTAGAAAGGTCGGTCATGTCATGAAGAAGAAAACCCATCAATATGAGATGATTTGGAAGCATAAAACTGGCTAAAATGGAGAGAAGAAGTGGCGCTAACAGTAGCATGAAGGAAGAGAAAATCTGTTTTTCATACCTCAAATGATGGTCGAGGTGGTGATATATATATGTCGAGAAGATGATGAGGAATAAGATTGATGAAGAAAGTTTATGCAGAAGCTCAATAAAATCCAAGGTTCTTCGATGGAAGTTTGGAGAGGAAGAGGAACTCAGAGAAGAAGGAAGAAGAAAGAAGAAAAGAGAAAGTGAGGGTTTGAGGGGCTAATCGAATATACAGCTGGTGAGGGAAGGGCATTATCGTAACTACTGTTATGAGATGCTAATCCCATCAATCATTCTACCCATCTAATCTCTCCTCTCTCATGATTACCCTCTACTCTATAGGTTACAGATCTAAAAAGAAGCACAGCGACGAGAACTGCAGGCCGACAATATAAATATAACAAACAAAATAATCATAACGCTGAATAACGTTCGTAAAAATACAAGTGTTATCATCCCGACACGATGTCGACCAGGGTGCTCGTGCAAGCGCACCAGGCTCTAACACGAGTTCGTGCACGCGGCCTCCTCAGTTCGACATGCGACCTCCTCAGCTCGGTACGCGACCTCATCAGCTCGGTACGCGTTCTTGGCACGGGATCTCGACACGAGGTCTTGGTACGAGGTCTCGATACGACGTCCTAATACGAGGTCAATCTCGTCCTCAGGTGTTACAATTTGCAACCAAAGAAGAAGCTAAAAAAGCACTAAAAAATCATCTTGAATTGGAAAAGGAAAAGGAAAAGAAAGGTAAAGAGATATATCTTGGCCCAAAAACTTATTCAGAAACAACAAAGAATCCACCAATAAAACTATCTACATTTAAAACACTAGGAAAAATTCCTTATTCTCTAGATGATTTTCAAATTACTTTAAGAAAGGATCATGAACTACAAGTACAATTTTCAGAAAAGAATTTTTGGGAAAATTTTGAAAGATTAAAAAATTGGACTGAAAAAGAAAAAAATTAATTGTTTTTATATGGTTGATCGGAAACTTTTTGGGATTAAAGCAATTAATCTTCCTGGAGCACCTTCAAATTTAACATATAATATGTTCCAGTTTGGACTTATTGATTGTCTTTATTTAAGCCCAAATCATGAAGAAATTAATTTTTTCCCTTATTATTTCAAAGAATCAGTTCAATCTTTCAGAAGAAAATTGCAGGAGAGAAAAATATTTTCCTAAAATTTTACTCAGCTTATCCAAATTTTACTACTAAACAACCAGCTAAGCATTTGGTTTTTATTGGAATAAGCAATAATAATTTTCCTCTGAAGGATGAACCCAATGAAATGGTCTATGGGGAAGAATTAATTACTCAAGTAATAAGTAACTAGTTGGCAAATATTTTCTCTCAATATCAAGGTATTGGAAAAGGCTCTTACATCAAAGTATTATACAAAGGACCCTACACTTTGCTTTTGAGCAAGACCAACAATAAAGAAATAAAGGAAAAAGACATGAATCTTCTGACAAACTTTGAAGCAGCTTTCTACACACTATCAGGACCCCAAATGGAATATAGGCCATATGTCCTCAATAATTTATGCACTATGATCAAGAAAAGTAAGGACCATGCATGTGAAAGATGTGTCAAAGAAAAAATTATTGCCGACAAAGCATTAGAGGAGAAAGAAGACTTTGAAGCAATAGTGGAGGAATGAAGACTCTGGAGCATTTTGTGCCCACGTGAAAGACAAATTAGTGAATAGAAAAATGTAGAATTATTGGTCACAATGTAAGGCACTAACGTAGTGCCATAATACTATTGTAAATAGTTGTAGGCCATTTAGGCTATAAATAAGACCTTCCCTTGAGGTTGTAAAATAGAGTTTTTTAGAATGAAAATTCTCTCGTACGAGAAGTGTTTCTATTAGGAAACTTGTGCTAGTTCATTAGGAGCTAGTCGGATACTTGAGAGTGTATCCAACCACCCTTGTAAAATTTCCACTTATCATAAAAAAAATCACTCAATATTCCACTTATCCTTCTTGATTTATTTTTTCTACTCAAAACTTTGTTAAATATTCAATAATTAATGGAGAACTGCGAAAGCAGCAATGGGCTTACTTAATCAAAGATTTAGAAGTATAGTCAGGTATATTTACTTAACTTTTCTTGAATAATATAATTATTTTTAGTATTATTATTGTTATTATTATTTTATGCTTCAGTAAGATATATATAAGAATTAAAATGGAAAGAGAAAAAATAGATAATAATGATATTGAACACTTACATATTACTGAAGAAGATGGAAATTATGAAGGAAGTATTTTAATAGATCCAACATTATTTCAAAAAATACAACAGGAAGATTTAGATTTGTCAAAAGATGCAAACATTAAAGGAGTTAAAGGAAAGGAAAGATTTAAGGGGTTGATGAAAAAATTTAACCAAAAAGAAAATATAATATATTATGAAAAATAATTAATGAAGCACCAACAGACATAGCAGATGTTCAAGGAAATACTTGTATATAGTTATTAAACAAGAAAAAAAATTATGGAATTAAAAAGAAATATAAAGAAAAAAGAACATAGTGATAAAATAGGATATATTCATATAGGAGCAATACAAGTTTTAATAAAAACAACTTTTCAGGAAGGAATAAATTCACCAATAGAATTGGTATTAAAGGGTGATAGAATCACTGATCCAAAGGACAAAATATTAGGAGTAATAGAAGGAAATTTAGCTTATGTAAAATTAAAATTTGAGATTCATCCAAATATTGGAATACCTTTAAGTACACAAAAATTATATCAGTCACTAACTCTTGAACACAAATTTCTAAGAGGTAATTTAATGAAAACAGGAGATAAAATTTTCTCAGTTACTTATTGTGTTAATTACACACTAACAAATTTACATCATAGTATTACTTTTAGAAATAATGATAGGATAGATATCCCAAGTCTATTTGAAGATATAAGAAAGATTTATTATCCTAAAAAAAATGAAATAACTGATTTAGGAACACTCATAAGAAAACCAAAATTATAATACCAAAACCGATTGGATTTTGTGAACTAGAAGAAATTGAAGAAAACAAAATAAATAAATTGGCTAATCAGGTAAAAGAACTAGATTTATATGTAAGAAATAGAATATGAATAGTTTGGAATTAAGAAAAGAAGTAGTTAGAAATGAAATTAAAAATTTTCATAGAATATTAAAAGATTATCTAAAAAGAAATTTAAATGACAGAAATAGGAGAGATATAAAAGAAATACTTATAGTAGAAGAAAATATACTAGTAAAAATAGAAAATCTTGAAAGATCTAAGAAAAGAAAAAGATAAATACTGCCAAGTTTTTTTATAAAGGACAAAGTAATAGAAATAGAAATACAAGTAAATAACAAACTTAGTATATTACATATAGATGCAATAGAAAATGAAGATAAAGACTCTTATGAAAAGTTAAAATATATTTGGTCATAAGAATTATAAAAACAAAAATATGTGAAGAATATGGAAAACTTTATGTACAATCTATAGTATATAAAAATGAAATAAACGAAGAATTGTGGTACCTAAACCTACCAAGAGATGATGAAATACAAGAAGAATGCTCAGAGAATAATTTAGGAATTTATTTCGCAGAATTAGATATAGAAGAAGATTGGTTTGCAGATGAAGATTAAAGAATTAAAGTATATTTTAGAGAATTTTGGAAAGAATTCATCAGAAATTAGAATAAATTTAGCAAAAATCATGGATTTATTTCCAACTATGTACTTAACCGTAAACACGTACTCAACTGGTATCAGAGCACTATTCTAGAATTAATTATCAATGGATAAATATGGTATTTCAGATGAAGAAATAAGAAAAGATAAATTAGAAATGATTTCTAGACAGATACATAGTGAAAAAATAGAATTAGAAAGACTTTATTGATCATTTGATTATTACATGCAATGGCCTGAATGATTAACTAGTGAAAATTGACAAGAATTAAAAGATATAATTTTAACAGTAAAACGAAATATTAAAACATTAAAGGATGAATATAAACAAAATTGAAAAGGAATTATGAATTATAGAACTTATAGAATTTATTAATGGAACAAAATATATAGTAGCAGAGTTGTGTGATAGATTAGATTATTTTATAAGTAATCCCCCACTGTTGGTTGCTTTGGCAATTTCAGCGATATGGGGACACCGGGACTGGGGTTCGAACCCGAGTATTACCGCTTAGATGTGTGTGTGTTTGTTGTTTACCATTTCTACTAGTTGATCAAAAAAGATTATTTTATAAGTAAAGGAAATAGTATAGAAATTAATGATATAACAAAATTTCTTATAAAGTATCAAAATAAATTGTGCAAATTTGAAACAAAATTGAGAGAATTAAGAAATTAAAATTATGCTCGTCACTAAGCTATGTGACCCAAAATTAGAGGCTAATTATTATTTTCCATCGCTAAAACTCATCGCTAAATCACCTGATTCTAGTTGTGTATCATTAAATATTAAATATTAAATATTAAATATTAAATATAATATGTATTAAAATATAAAACATTCCATGACATTAAATAATCATAATTTAATGCATATTAAAATGACTTACAATAAAATCTTGGAAATATATAAAAAATTTAAAATAGTGAGTGGAGAATAGTGGAGATTATACCATAGTTGAATGTTATAAATACTAACACTAACTATTTAAGAATATTTTGCATAAATAGATATTTCAAACAGTGAGTTTATTCAATTGAAATAAATAGTAAACATTATTATAATCCTATTCTTTTGATGAATAACATTGTTAAAATCTTATTGATTAGTTATCTCTCATAGGTTAACATTAACCTTATTATCTCTCATGCATATCACGAGATGCATAGTCCAACTATTTTTTTATTAAGCAAATTTTTTATTAATAATATAGATCAAACACAAGCACAAGGTGAATAGTTACAAAACACCAAAAATTAATGAACTCAAAATGAAACGAAGTGACCAAAGGACAAAAATACAAACAACTGACAAATAACCATAACTACATTTTTAATTTATACTAAAGTAATTATCAATATGGAAAATACTAATGAATAAATCGAAAATGCAACTATATCAAAATCAACAACATCGTCGAACCTCGTGTAGCATTGCTAGGATTCTAATTTATAATGTTTGACGTCCTTATGTAGCTCTCTATATTAGAGGGGTTTCGTCAAGCCACAGCAGAGATATGATTTTCTGAACATTGTTATTGTTTTCCACCACGTCCTCATTTGAATTTCTCATATTAACGTGTAGCATAATGTCGCCCAATGTTCTCACACACTCGTTCTGCAACACCGTAGCCACCTCTCGAACTGCCGAAACCTTATTTTGATATAATATTTGGAGAGAGATTTCCTTGTCCATAAGGCTACGCATCCGAGGGATGTCATCGTCTTCAAATGACGAATGTATCATGCTAGTGTTGATACAGTTAAGGCACGTAACCCCTTCATCTGCAAGCTCATTAATTATAGTGTAGGATGAAGACCATATCTTGTGGACCACGTTATCATACCCGACTCGTTCCAACCATAGCCACAGGGCGAGAAGTTGCATGGACTCCGTCGGATCTCGTGAAAGGTCGACCACGAGGATTTTATATAGCTCTCTGTCCATATGGTGAAGGAGGAACTCTTTTTCATAGATGTTGAAGGTAAATGTAGAAGCCATTGCAAATTTAGCAGGAGGAGTCAAACACAGAATAATAATGAGAAGAAAGTGAAGTGAGGAAAATGATTGAGTGCGAAAGAGTCTGTGTGCTCTTACTGACTATTTATAACCAATGGCAATAGAATTCTAATTGCAATCAAACACAAATTTTTAATATTTTTTATTAGTAAACAAATTTTTAATATGATAAAAGATAGAGTTTAATTAATATAAAATTATAAAACTATTCCGTTTAGATTTAGTTTTAACTTCCACATCAGCTGGTTTGTTACCAAAAAAAAAAAAAACTTCCACATCAGGTTATGATAAGAGTTAAATTAAATTAACAAAAAAAAAAGAGTTAAATTAAATTTAAAAAAACAAAATCCGTTAGTTAGCAATGGTAATTTGAGTAGGAAGGAAGTTTATCACGAAGTCTCATTTTGCCTCCATCCCACTGATCGACGTCTTCATAAGCCCTTTTTCTTCTTCGTCTCTTTTCTTATTTTCATTTCGTAAGCCTTTCCTTATTCTTCAAAAGGCGATGTCTGAAGGTTTCTGTTGGTGGGTGTGGATGAATGTGGTTACTCGGTGGTGATGGTGGTTGTGCAATGCTGCTGCCATCTACTTAATTGGATCATGAATTTCTTCCTAAAATTCTTTTGGTATCAATCTTAGAGAAGGATTTGATTATATATGCTTCATTCATTTTAGTGTACCTGCGAGACCTAATGCTATGATTTTTCAATTATGGTAAAATTATAGAGGCCTTTATTGATTTCCCCAATCAACTTCTTGAACTGCATACGTAAATTTCATTAGGCATTCCTTCCTTTTCTTTTTTCTCACAAAAAGATCACTCAGTATTTTAATTTAGGGATATTTTACACTGACATCTGAATTCACTCAATATACTAATAACTGGAAATTTTGCTTGTATTTTTTTTTTATAAGCAAAAATATATATATTAACAACGGGAGTACAAGGGGTACTCCAAACCCAAATATACAAGGTTCAAGGGAGGGAGTGCCTCATTAAAACCTCTCAAGGCCAAAACCCAGTGGGAAAAAGATCAGAAGAGGAAAAATAGTACACCACCCAACCCAAGAATGTAACAAAGACTATTAACAAGTCATCCAACAAGAATATAGTGCTACAACGCCTACCATATAGGCTAAAACATTTTAACAACGACCTGCCATTATCATTTAGATAAAAAAGCCTACTCAAACTCTCTGGCGCACCAACCAGCGACTGTAGTACCTCCTCCATCCCCTGTAGACAAACGACCTGCAATAAAATACCAATACCATCCCGGTCATCATAACCTCACAACACTTCATTGCAGCATTCAAGGGGACTAATGCACCAATCAGAATAAGTCTTTCGTAGATGTCTTCCTGCTCAAGAGATAAACCACCTCCACGACACTTGTTTAATCCTCGCAAGTATCTCCATAAAATCCACCTGCCCTCCATTAAAAATCACCTCATTTCTGGTGAGCCACAAAGTCCATACCACTGCGCACCAAATGAGATGCCTTAACTTTTTCTTGTGTTTCCCAGCCCTTTTCATTGGAAACGTAAAAGACAAGAAATGATCAACCAGCAAATTATGACCAACACTAGACACTCCGATCCAAGCAAGGACTTGTCTCCAAATATTAGAAGAGAGCTCACAACCGCAGAACAAGTGATCAGAAGTTTCAATGGGAAAAGAGCAAAAAGGGCACCCTTGCTGTTCCGGAAGGATCACCACACCCCTCCTCTGAAGTTGCTCACGCGTTGGTAACCTGTTTTGAATTAAGCGCCACACAAAAACCAAAGCCTTCGATGGGACCGAAATCCGCCATATTAGTTCAAAAACTGCATCCATACTAGTACCCCTTCCAACGCCCAAATCAGTAATCATATTATCGTATGCAGTTTTTGTGCTAAATGCATGCTCCTCGCTATATTTCCAACCCCAACCATCTGGAGTAGAGTGGGATGGATTAAAATCTGCAGCAACAGTTTGCAAGTCTCGCAAACTCACCTCTTCCGCCATGGACAGCGCATGGTCCCACTGCCAATTCCAAATCCAACCACCGTCTAACCAGTAGCCCGCCTCTGCAACATCTACTTGATGAAACTATTCAGGTAACATTCCAATTTCCGTTTGTAGATATATCAGGATATTTAGCACTACAATACTGTTAATATTTGTACAATACTGTGTCCTTAGAATTTGTTTTATGAATGTTATCATTGTGCTAGGAAACCACCTTTTACTAAGGTCTATATTAGGAAACAGCAGAGCAAATGAAGGGAAAGTTGAATAATTAATGTAACAGATTGCAGGTGAAGCAATCTAGGAAAACTAAGTGGTTTATTTAAGGAAATAGTTGAGTGGTTTTTGTAAGGGAATAGAATGGAATATGGAGGCAGAGTCAATCTTCTATAGCTATAAGAAAGAAGTTGCGGAGAAGATAATGAATGGCAAAAAATTTTGCTGAAAGAAGGTTTGCTGGTATGGCCATGGTTATATAATATGTATTTATATCACATTTTATTTTGAAAATAAAATCTCCATGTATTACTAGCTGTGTATGATTTTCTTTTGGCCATTATGTGCATTACCGTGGGACTTCAATGTAATTCAACTTATTCTATTGCCATTAGGTTGATGCAGGTGGTGTTCCACCTGCATCACCTGCATCAACCTAATTTTTGGAGAGCTGAATCTTTCTTCTCAGTTGTTTAAGTCTTATAGACATGAGGCAGAGCAGATGACATTTGATTAGGGAACTGTTCCTTGGCTTCCTGCTGGTTAAGAGACTTTGGATTCACTTACAAGGAGTTGTGATTTAAGAACAGTACTGCAGTGCTTGCTAATATGAGTAGAAATTCTTGCGTCAGTTACATCTGAACACAATGAAACATATCTAGTGCGGCAGCATCTACCATGCTTCCAATAAAAGGGGGACAACCAGTGTTTCCCTTATAGATATCTGTTTGATTATAATAAAAAATATGGACGGATATGATTAAAAATTGGCAAGACCAATCTCTATTGTTAATTTTTGTATAAATAATAAAATAATGATTTATTGTATCTTTTAAAATGGGATATACCATAGACTGGGCTATCTAGTACTATTGTAGAAGTGTAAAGTAGGGAAGACTCCATTCATACATTGACATATAGTTCATTTTAAAATCGTGGTTGAGTTGGATATTATTGGGACATTAGTTCCCATTTTTACGGTACTGCAGTAGTACTACTGGTAACATGACTAGTATTGTAGGGGGGCATTGAATTGAGTCCTCACTCTGCATTTCAACTTGCTTACCTTCATTCATGTTAATTGTTAGAAGTCCCACATTGAAGAATAAGATGGTCTGATTAGTGGTTATAAATAGGAGGTAACCCTTACCCTATGAGCTAGCTTTTGGGGTTGAGTTAGGCCCAACCCAAATTCTAATATGGTATAGCGTGAGGGGGTGTGTTAGAAGTGACACATGAAAGAATGAAATGTTCTGATTAGTGGTTATAAGTGGCGGGCAACCCTCACCCTATGAGTTAGCTTTTGGGGTTGAGTTAGGCCTAACTCAAATTCTAATATTAATAGTGTTGGTCAAACTGCTATTACATAAACAAGTACTGTTGTCAACCAATGCAGGAGACAATTTCATTACTAAAATTTATGAAACTTGATACCTAATCCAAAGCACTACAATTTGAGAACACTTTTTGATACTTGGCCCAAGAGATAAGGTGTCCCTGGTCAATCCAATGAAAGTATTGAATGCAGTTTTGACATACATAGGATATGCCAAAAGATTTAGATACCCTACTAATTTGTTGCTGGATTATATATATTAAAATTGAAATTGAAAAATCCCAATAAATTGATCGAAGTTGCATTCATTTTGCCAAAACCATAATATTAAAATTGTATCCATATATTTGATTATTCTCTCATTCTTTCTCGGTCACCGAATAACACTTACCCTAGCCTATAATAATAGAAATAAAAGATGCTAAAGTGCAGGGTATCTTGAAAAGGAATGTGCTCTCTCTCTTTTGTATTGGCTCTCATAAAGAAGTCAGAACCTTGAAGAATATCCATTTAAGAATTCCTTTCAGGAAGGACCCTCTTTGTATTCTTTCCTCTGCTAGGATGTTGTTTATTCTGTCATTTCTGTTTCAATTCTAGGAGCCTTATCCATAACAGCATTAACAAATTATGCACCTTACCCTTCATTTCAATCATAGACATAGGATGTTGCCGGAGCCCACCCCTTGACTAGTATTTGGTATTTTAGCATAACTCAAATTGTCTCGTGATAAATACAGAGTTTGTGAAAGATGATACACAAAAGCTCGTTCATTTTTTTTTGTTAAAAAATATGTTCTCACAAAAAACTTAATTACATTGTGGGTTCCTTTTTCTTCGTCACTCGTGCTGAGCATGGGTTCTCTCAGCTAGTTAAAAAAAAAACAATCGCTCATTTCTAGGACCTGCAATATTGTATGAGACTAAGTATTGAGTAGTAAAAAGGTAATAAAAACATAAACATTATGATAGATGAGTGATTATGAAAGACAAGATAGGATTATAAATTGAGAGAAAATTCTAAGCAGAAGAAACTTATGAAGAGATGAAAGAAAATGATGAGAAATACCAAATGATTCTCATTAACTTTGATACTCGGAGATTACCGAGTATTTATACTAACTACATCAAGACAGAAAATGAAATGCAAATTACAATGAAATGACATGTAAAACTGATCCAACTTAACCAACTATTTGACAGTTACAACTGAATTCTAACCGACTAACTAATTGGATGAGTTGGCACTGATTAACTCTGAGCTGGCACTGCTTCTCACTTTTCCATTGTTAATAAAAATTGGTGTAGTTCCAATTGTAGAAAAAAAAAGAAATTTGGCCATGGAGAATACCTGTGAGAAGGGTTGACTAGATAGAGGATAATCAATAGTTAGAGATTAATGAAGACTAAAAACAAAAATATAGGTTAAACTACAAAGAGAGATTTAGAAGTAAATGTTTATCTCTCAATTTAATATATAACATGAAATTATGATCGGATTTATGTAACTTAGCTGGTTATTGTTGTAACTTAATCTTGAATTTATCATCAATTTGAATAAAAAGAAACTTTACAGAACCATTTCAACATGTAATATCTTTTTTAATGAAACGTGTTATATCTTTTACGAAATGTATGTAGTCTAAACTTAAACTAAAGTTCAAAAGGATTAAACCAATACATCTTGGTTCCAGTGGTTGCATCCTTAAGCAATGTTTCAAGTTTGTTCGAGTCTTGTGGACGAAAATAACGTGTTTGAGCCTTAAATGTCGTGCCGGGCCTTGGAATGATTGCACACTTTGCCATCATTTTATTTCATAAAAAAAAGTTTAAAAGGATTAAATGACACAAAAATACTAAGGATAACTCGAAAGAAATGAATCCCCTGCTGTTTTCCAAAAATTGCATGAAATCTCAACTAGAATTTTATTATTATTATATAAATATAAACTTTAATGAGTGACATAATTTAGATCAATAATTGCACCCTGTTGTGCAGTTTGGTTTTTTTTTTTTGACAGAAGTTGTGCAGTTTGTTAAAACTATTTATTTTTGTTGATAAATGCAGTTTGTTAAAACTCTAGAGAATCAAAATCCTAACTTGCGATATTTTTGAAAAACTAAATGTGATTTTTAAAAAAAAAATTAGTGAAAATTTAGATAATTTTTTTATATGAAAAATTCACTCATAACATTTTCACTCTCTTACGGGATACTAAACTTATTCAAGGGAGGGTATTTTCTAATATGATTTTCTCTATAAGGATATTAATTCTTCTGCTTGTATTATATATGTCCTTTTCCTGAACATTTGTACTCCCTAATTGGAAGGAAAAATATGACAAAATGCAAGGGCCAATATGCAAAAATGGCAATGCTTGTTTCTATTACATTCATTCATCCCAATTTCATGTCCGCGTTCAAAGCCACTCAAACATCACACAATAAAACAAAGTTAACAACAACCTCAATTTGCTTCAGAACACAAACACAAAACAGAACAAGCAGCTTACAAATCTCAACTCTCTTTCTCTCTCTCTCTCTCTTTCTCAAATGAAAAGCTAATATCTTTGAAAACCATTGAACATTAAAAGCTATGGCTTTTCTTCTACCCAACCTCCAACCTTATCTCCTAAACCAATCCAAATCCAAAGACAAAACCCTTCACCACCAAACTCTTTCACCACCAAAACCCACTTCTCACTTTCCCATATCTTCCACTTCCTCTTCTCCCTTGGCCACCACTTCACAGGTTAACACTCCACCAACAACAAATGTCCAAGATAAGCAACAACAACAGCCAAAGGATGAATTCTATGTCAACCTTGGCCTTGCTGTTAGAACCCTCCGTGAGGACCTACCTTTGATATTCATCAAAGACCTCAATTATAACATTTACAGGTTACTTTCTCACCCCATGTCATGTTACCTTGTCATCAATTTTTCTTTTTTGGGTTGTTTTATCATTATTATTATTATTATTATTATTATTATTATTATTATTATTATTATTAAATAAAGTAAAATTATGCAATGTGAATTATGCATGGTTTTAAATTGCGGTTGTGGAGGCCTCAAAAACTGACACGTTGCAGGAAATTGAAGACAAATACGACTGCGATTGCGGTTGCGAAAGTCTCAAAAACAATTACGTTGCGGGAGCAATTGCAATTGCAAACCGCAATTTAAAACCATAGAATTATGTCATATGTCAACACTATATTCATTCTCTATAGCCTAAAATAATATTTTTAATGATTTTCTTATCAATTTAAGTTTCAAAATTTTATAAATATCACACCAAATCTTGATCTTTATCAAATCACATTATTATTATTATTATCAATCGTTCGTTCTTCATACTTAATATTTTACTATTGTAATAAATTTAAGTTTAAATTAAATCGAAGTCAAATGAACTGAATTTTTTTTGAAAGAAGTTTTAAGGAGCTTTTTATTGGAATTTGATTATTTCAGGGATGATATTACATTCAAGGACCCTTTGAACACATTTACTGGGATTGAGAAGTACAAATTGATCTTTTGGGCTCTGAGGTTTCATGGAAGACTCTTGTTTAGTGAGATTGCACTTGATGTATACAGGGTGTGGCAACCTTCAGAGAATGTGATATTGATTAGGTGGAACCTTAGGGGAGTGCCACGTGTTCCTTGGGAAGCTAAAGGAGAATTTCAAGGCACTTCAAGGTATAAATTGGACAGAAATGGCAAAATTTATGAACACAAAGTTGATAACTTGGCATTCAATTTTCCACAAAATATGAAACCAGTTTCAGTTTTGGATTTGGTTACTGCTTGCCCAGCAAGTCCTAATCCTACATTTTTGTGGGGTAGTGTGGATACCTATTCATCATGGATAGCTTTATATAGAGCTGTTAGGGAGACATTGGATCAAGAAGGGAGTTTGCTACTACCACAAGATTGTCTAGCTACATGTTCATAGCTATGAGGTGTTTCATAGGTTATGTATACAATAGAGCTTAATAGGGTAGGTATAATACTATAATACTATAATGAATTTGTTCCATAGCATAAAATGGTCTTTCTTCAATGATAAGAATGTATATAGATATAGGCAGGGATACAGAAGAGTTCAAATTGCTCATTCTGTTGTTGGAGGAAATGGAGATTCCTATGTTTGGTGAGCTTACACAGGAGATATATATATGTGGGTGTGCGCGCGCGCACGCACTAATCTTCTAAATATATTTTAATAATTTAGAATTTCTTTGATTCTGTTACAAAATTGAATCTTGTCATTTTTTTTCTCATATAATCGCTGAAAGGTATGGATCACACTTGTTTAGGGAACAATATTCTATAATCTCTTTCAGACTTGTACTATTGACTTAAAGTAGTAAGTTTTATTTATTTTGTATTGATTTTAACTTTTGAAACTCAACTTATGACTTAGGTGATGATTTCCTTGAGTAGTAATTTGTTCTATAAGAAAAGTTAATCTAGAAATGCTAATATGGCATGTAGAAAGACATAATTCTTATTATTTTAATTGTATTTCATTTACAACCACTAATACATTTATATAGACTAAGAGGAACCTAATGGGCCTGACTAATGAGCCTTATAGAAAAAACAATATTAATTACAAACTATATGCTATATTTACAACACTCCCCCTCAAGCTGGTGAATGGATATCTATCACTCCCAGCTTGCAAGTAAGTTAGCTGAATCATTCTATTGGCAAACCCTTTGTTAACACATCCGTTAGCTGGTTCCCAGAGTGAATGTAGGCTGTTGTTATCACACCACTATCTAACTTCTCTTTGATAAAGTGTTGGTCTATCTCAATATGTTTTGTCCTGTCATGCTGAACATGATTCTGAGCAATGCTCATAGCTGATTTATTGTCACAAAACAACTTCATAGGACCCTTATACTTTATCTTCAAGTCATTAAGAACAATCTTCATCCATAGTAGCTTACAAATTCCTTGTGCCATAGCTCTGAACTCTGCCTCAGCACTTGATCGAGCCACTACATTTTGCTTCTTACTTCACCGAGTAACAAGGTTCCCACATAGGAATGTGCAATAACCTGAATTAAGTGGACCTTCTATCACTCACTGAACCTGCATAGTCTGTATCCGTATAGGTCTCCAAAGTCAATCTTCCACCTCTTTTGAACAAGAAGCCTCTCCCTAGAGTGGCCTTGAGATATTGCAGAATACGATCCATAGCTTGTAAGTGTCTCACCCTCGGATCATGCATAAATTGGCTAACCACACTGACTGCATATGCTAAATCTGATCTAGTATGTTCCAAGTAAATCAATTTCCCCACTAGTCTTTGATATTGAACCTTGTCAACTTTAACACTCTCCTCTTCAATACTTATTTTGTGATTTTGCTTGATGGAAACATCTGCGGTTTACATCCAAGTTTTCCTATTTCTTGTAAAAGATCAAGCACATACTTCCTTTGAGAAATGAAAATGCCTTGCTTAGAGTAGGCCACTTCAATTCCTACAAAGTATTTGAGTTTTCCAAGGTTCTTCATCTCAAATTCAGTAGATAGTTTCTCTTTGAGTAGTTGTCTCTTAACTAGATCATCTCCTGTAACAATAATATCATCAACATAAACAAGAAGTATTGTCAGCTTTCCTCCCTGTGAATGTTTGAAGAAGAGTGTGTGATTGCCTTGGCTTTGCTTGTAGCCTAGGCACACCATAGCCTTCGTGAATCTTCTAAACCAGGCTCGGGGAGGCTGTTTTAGCCCATACTAAGATTTTCTCAGTTTGCACACCTTGTTTGCTCCACTAGTGGGTCCAAATCTAGGAGGAATCTCCATATACACTTCCTCTTTTAAGTTTCCATGTAAGAATTCATTTTTGACATCAAATTGTTGTAGTTCCCACCCAGAGTGGGTGGCAAGAGAGAGTAAAATTCGGACAGTGTTCATCTTTGCCACAAGAGCAAATATCTCCTCGTAATTGACACCATAAGTCTGAGTATATCTCTTTGCCTCTAGTCTTGCCTTGTATCGATCAAGAGTGTCATATGATTTGTATTTGACTGTATAGATCCACCTGCAACCAACTGGCTTCTTGCCCTGTGGCCGCTTAACAATCTCCCAAGTTCCATTCCTTTCAAGTGCTTTCATTTCCTCATCCATAGCTTTGACCCAATTGATATCTTTTAGTGCCTCCTACACAGGTGCTGGGATTTTCACAGAGTCAACAGCTGTAATAAAACTTTGATGCTGCAGGGAAAAATGTTTAGAGGAAACAAATCGAGAAATGGGATACTTGGCACAAGACCTTTTCCTTTTTTTCAAGGCAATAGGTAAGTCATCTAGATCAGGGTCAAGAGCATCAGAAATATGAGAATCAAAAGTGGAGGGATTGTTTTCAGTACTTACCTCCAGTTCGGATAGTTGAAGTTGTTGCTGGACCAGGTCGGGTTTTCCTCTCCTATGATAAGTCAATGTTGGATCACTAGCATTATTCTTCAGTAGTGTTAAAGGTGTTGATTGCTGCAAAACGGAAGACAAAGGAGGAATAGGGAAAGAACCAAAACCAGGTGACTCAGAATCGGGAGGCTTAGAATCAAGTGGCTCAGAACCAGAACCAAGTGACTTAGAATCGGGTGGCTCAGAATCAGGTGCCTCAGAATCAGGTGACTCAGGGATGGAACCAAAAATACATGACTCTGGAACAGATGACATAGGAAGGCAGGGACCAAGGAAAAGAAACTCAGACTCAGATTCCAAATTACTGCTCTCCCCCTGAAGCTGAGGACGAGTGAAAAAAGACACATGTTCATGGAATGTGACATCCATTGAAACAAAGTACTTACACCTGGAAGGATGATAATATTTGTACCCTTTTTTGTTAGGCGTATAACCCACAAAGACACATCTGACTGCACTAGAGTCCAACTTAGTTCGGTGTTGCTTATGAATATGGACAATAGCAACACACCCAAATACTCGAGACTCAAGACTTTGCATGATAGGAGCAGAAGGAAAATGTAAGGTCATAAACTGAACAGGATTAACATTACCTAAAACACGAGATGGCACCCAGTTAATCAGATAGGCGGTAGTCAATACTGCTTCACCCCATTATGAGGTTGGGACAGACATTTGGAAGAGAAGGGCTCGAGCAACTTCAAGTAAGTGACAATTTTTCCTTTCTGCAACCCCATTTTGTTGTGGGGTGTCAACACATGTAAATTCATGGATGATGCCCTGTTTACTAATAAAGCTTGAAAGACTTTGATTGTCATATTCTTTCCCATTGTCGAAACATAATCTTGTAATGCCTTTCCCAAATTGTGTTTGTACCATATTGTAAAATTGGATCAACAATTGAGGTACTTCTGATTTATCATTCATCAAGAAAAAGCCAAGTTACTCGAGTACAATCATCAATAAAGGAAACAAACCATCTCGCACCAGAAATATTAGAAATAGGGGCAGGTCCCCAAACATCAGAATGAATAAGATCAAACGGTTTATCACTTTTAGTAAGAACCACCGTTTGATCTTATTCATTTTGATGTTTGGGGAGGACAACACCTGCTGACTAGCTCGTTCATCAGATATATAGTATAACCCTCCCTGTTCCTTGGCAATCGTTTTCCCCATTGTAAGATCCTGAAAAACACAATGAGAATTAAAAAAAATCACTGCACAGTTATGGTCCTAGGTAAGCTTACGAATAGAGATAAGGTTATTCGAAAGACTGTGAACATGAAGCACATTTTTCAATTTAAAAGTTGAAGGTCAATGTCCCCACAACCATCAACATGAGTGTGATAACCATCTGCAACAGTAATATAAGGAATGTTGGAAGGGGAAGTATAAGTTAGAAACATTTCAGAATGAAAGGTCATGTGATGAGTGGCACCAGAGTCAAGAATCCATGCACTTTGTGTGACAGTATCAGCAACATTAAGAGAATTCAAGGCTGAAACAACCATAGATCTATTGTCAGACATATTGATTGGTGTCCTGCGACAGTGTCTTGCTCAAGAGAACAAAAAATAGCATCCAAACAGTGGTAAAGAGCCCCTGAAGACAACTTGAGAAGGGGGATCCACAAGCTGGAAGTATCCAACACAAAAAAGCAACAGGAGCAAAGTCAAATGACCAGAAAAGCAACCCACTGAACCTGGAATGCAGTAGTGGCAGAAAAACCTGAAAAGAACAAGAAAAATGAGCAAAAACGTGTGGGTTTCAAATGACCCACGAACAAAAGTGCTCGGATCAGAGTGTGGACCCCCAAAATATAACAAGGAGGCGCTGATCTACAAGCTGGCAAAGTACGGCGGCAAGTGGTGCACGGGACAGCGACGCATGAGCTGCACGTGCCAGAGAATGCCTCTGCTTGTGGTGGGACGTGGGGGCGCGTGGGCTAGAGTTTGGCCACGCGCTTCCGGGGTTTGGCTGGTTTTTGGGAGTCGGTCCTAATGGTAAGGTCACCGGAGTGATCGGAGTGGCGAAAGGCGGTGTTCTGTAATGGCGGGTTAGAGTGTTTGGGACGATAGGTATAGTTTTGGGCACTATTTCTAGCGCTGAAAAGGAAGCGTACTGCAAAAACAAGGCAGTAAGACCAAGCCGCAATGAAGGCGGCAACAGAAACCGTAATGAAGGCGGCTAGGGTTTATGCGGAAGCTAGGCCGTCAAGATCGACAGCTCGTGATATCATGTAGAAAGAAATAATTCTTATTATTTCAATTGTATTTCATTTACAACCATTAATACGTTTATATAGACTAAGGAGAACCTAATGAGCCTGACTAATGGGCTTTATAACAAAAACATTATTAATTACAAACTATATATATGCTATATTTACAACATGGCATAAATTGCCTTGTAGAAATCTTTTTCCATTACCTATTTCTTTTGTTCTATTACTAGTCAGATACATAGACCTGGTTTTGTTGTTTTACATCTTATATATGATCTTGCTCTAGTTAATTAATACCTTTCACTTGTTAAAAATGAACTCATGTATTCTATTCTGACAATTCCATAGTCAATAAGTTTGACATTAATTTACATGGCAATGATATAACCTAAAATAGTATCCACATTTTTGCTTTTCTGTTATAAAATACATCACAATTTGGTTGTTTTTCATGTAACTTGATTGTATGATTTGAGGACAAAGAATGTTTTGTTGATTTTCATCCAAAATGGTTTAAACATTCTACTTTGCAACCCAGCATAAGTGTGTGTATTGATGTTAGAATGCAATTGAAAACTTATATCTGCAAAGAAGTAAAATGTAGTTGTAGCACTTTTCTACTGGAATCAAAACACATATCATCTTGTGAATTTATGATTTTGCACTCACTTTTTATGACTTAAAGAACATTGCTTCTTTTGATAGCCTTCTGATATCAAGTTTCCTAACTTGTGTATTTCCATATTTTGACACGAAATCTTTTTGCAAGACCTTTTTGCGGTGATATATGCTAATGATGGAAAAATAGCACATGGCTCAAATCGTAGGAGTGACCAATTTGGGAGGCTAAGTAACCAAGGGTTAATTTCTTCACTCCATCGGGTGAATCAGAGATTAGTCTCATAGCCTATCTAAAGAGTCGAAGCTTGTGGGGTTACCTTGGGGTACCACGGGAAAACTAAATGCCCTAGTTAATGTGATTTAAAAAAAAGCACTTAATTGCAAAAACGCTTTGGCTTATATCCCTAGCACTTCAAGTCATCTTTTTCCATCTTAGTTCTCTTTACATATTAATTTAAACAATGGCTCATGTAGAAGAACAATAATGCAACACCTCTTTCTGATATAGTATCCCATCTAAAAATATATGGGATGAAGTATCAAAATAATATTTGTCATAAGAAAATGAAAAATTCTAAGAAGAGAAGCATACTCCTTAAAAGCTATGACTCTGTTTGGTTAAGATTTTAAAGAGACTAGAATCGATTCTGTAAAAAAAAAAAAATAAGACGAATATAATTGAAAATCACTATTCACGTGTTTGGGTTACAAAATTGCGGTCGATAAAATTGATTCTGGGTGGGTAGAATTGATTCTTTTAGAAGTAAGAATTCCTAGATTTTGCGTTGGATAAAATCGATTCTGGGTCTGTGACCCACACATTTTTTTACATTTACACATTAAAAGTGATTCTATATTTATCATCCAAACGAAATCAATTCTTTTAAACTCACTTTTAAAATATCATTACTAAACACAAATCAGTTTTTTTAACTCAATTTTTTTAAAATCAATTCTTTTAACATCAATTTTTTAGAATTAATTCTACGTCAATCTAAAACAAACGGAGCCAAGTAATTTGAAGTTTCCAATGTTCTTCTTGCTGCTTTTGTTCGAATTGTTTTCCCTCTATTATTTAGTACATGCCTACCCTGTAAGTTCTAAGGCAATACTCTTATTCTCCACCTTGGATCTTAGGTTAAGAGGGATAAGAGACATTAAATGCAAGCTTGTTCTCTTGTATCATTTCTAATTTTTATCAAAATTATATACCAATTATATAATCAGTGGAAAGAGAATAGCATTTTCATTAAAGGATTTGTTCTGATTATATAGAATATTAGAAACAGTAGGTGTGGTCCTAACTGAAGCCTTTAACCAAGTAAAGAAGAAAAAAAAAAAAAAAAAAGGTTCACGCTTCGCATTCCAACTTAACTGCCCAATAATGCTTATAAATAAAACCGACCAATTAATAAGTCAAAAAATGAATAAGTGGCCCATGCAGGTCTCGAACCTGCGACCTTGGCGTTATTAGCACCACGCTCTAACCAACTGAGCTAATGGGCCATGCTGATAAAGCTTCTTTGAAGTTAAAATTAGAAACGCATATAGATAACCGGGACACACTTGTAAATTTAAACTGCTTGCATTGATGTGTGCATTTCTTTCCTCACTTGAAATCATTTAACTGAAAAATCAGGAACCAAATCCCTGCAAAATTTTGAAGATTTATTACTCGAATAAACAAATGATGATATGAAATTGTGTAAAAAAATAAAAATATAATGATATGAAATGAAAATGCGAATGAAATAAACATGAATTTCATGAAAACAAACTATATAATCACGTGTTTTAACTTTTACTGGTTGTTTTATATTTTTCCTTATTATTTTCAACATTTTAAGACAACTAGTGTAACAACCCGTGCCTAAGGCACGGGCACGGGTATCGACTATACAATATTTACTTTTTAATTTTTTATGGTGTGTTTTACTATTTTTATGTTTTATAACTTTTTCCTAACAAAAGTTTTAGAAAAGTAGCTTCAATAGATATGAATATCAACAGGTGAAAAATTATATAGTTTTATCTAAATAATATAATGTATATATGTATTATATTATACTAAGTGTTATAGACATATTTTTTAATAAATATAAAATTATAGGGATACGGGAAATTTTTTAAATTCAGGAAAAGGGTGCGGCCTAGATATGTTTAAAAATTTTATTAAAATTTTTATACAGACACATATTACACACAATATCGTAAATAATAATTTTTAAATATTTAATATTATATATTATGTAATGTATTAAATAATATTTGTATATTAAATTTATTGGTTCAGGTACCATTTGTTCAGTTATAATAAATAATAATAATAATAATAATAATAATAATAACACAATATGTTTTCAGAAATAATAATAGTAATTATAAATAATAATAATAATAATAATAATTATTATTATTATTATTATTATTATTATTATTATTAACAAAGCAATATTTATTTAGTGAGGCAATTTTCTTTGTATGTCACTGTCCATTATTTAGAGTTGGTAAACAAAAAAAACAGAGTGCACTATCTATCTAGAGTTTTCTGTCATGTCTTATCTCATCCACTGTTTTTTTTTTAAAGAAGACTATTTATTTTGAAAAAAAAGAAGAAAAAAAAACAGAGAATGAGAAGCGGCATAAAAAAAATCAAAGCAATAGAAATAGCAGACAAACCTTGCTAACCAACATAAAAAGTACCTGAAACAGTAAAAGAAAAATGAGAACAAAAAAAATAATAAAAAATCATAAAATAAGAGAGGAGGAAAAGATAATATCATCCGTACTTGTATAAAAATGAACGTGTTTTAAATTTAAAAATTTTTATTGCTATTTTACAATCACAAAAAATTTAAAAAGAGCAAGCATCAAAACAATAGAATTTTAATTTTTAAAGTAATAAATTAATAATAATCTATATTATTAATTTTTAATTTTTTAAATTCTCCTAGTAATTACTTATCATTTTAATGTTTAAATTTAGATCTGAAATGATTATTGTTCAAATTTAAATTGAATGGCAAATCAAATTATATTTTTATCCTTTATATATTTAAATTTAATTACGGTTGGAACATTTATATTATTTACGTTTAATGTTCAAATTTTTTAAATTTATTATGAATAATTATTAAGATGATGACACGTGATATAATTCTTTTATATAAATAGTATTTTTTTTGATACTATGTCGAGGATTAATATTCTCAGGGCCTTGGCTGCATTAAGGTTACCCCTCTTAATGGCATTTTTTGTCATACCCAAGGTTCGAATTCGAGACCTTGGGTAAGAGACACAATCGCAGTACTAGCCGGACCAACGCTTAGTTGGTATATAAATAGTATTATAAACATAGATATAGATATATTAAAATTCATAATTAAACATTTTAAAATTCAAAATTGAAATATCCTCTAGAATTAAATTCAAAACCTTATTTTATACAAATAAAAAAATAGATAATAGAATAATTTAATTTAAGAAGATAATTTAATTTAAATACACTTTGTTTTAATAGTCAAACTAGAATAAATGTTGTATAGACACCTAGCATAACAGCATGTAACAAAACATTCTTTTATATAATAATAATAATAATAATAATATATAGATCTTTAAAAAATTAGTAATATATAAAATTATAAACAATAAATAAATAAAATGTAATAATAATAGTAATAATAATAATAATAATATAAATATAGATTTAGTATTATAATAGATAAATAATAGAATATAGATAATAGAAAAATAACAGTTGATTTGAGGTTCAATATTTAAAATATAGTTTAACATTAATAAAATAAATTTGTTATGAATGAATGTGAGAGTCACACTTGACGTCATGAAAAACCTTTTCTTATATATGTAATTCATCTAAAATTTATATTTTATAATTTATAATAATATAATAATAATATAGATAGATAGATAATAGATGATAGTTGATAGATATTTAAAATATTAAAAATAGAAAGTAAAAACAAATTTGAGTGATATTGCCATAATCAAAATTTTAAATATTTTTTAAATAAAAAACACTCTAATTCATTCTAAGTAAAATTTCACCGAATTCAAATTTATGAATAAAAAGTAAATATTGGTAAAATTTTATCTCCTAATTTAAAAAGAGAGAATGATGAATGTTGAGTAATTTATGCATGTTCACTACAGATTGTTTTTTCAACCAATCATCATTTCATTTTGGAATAGGGAGGATATGACAATTATAGTTTATAGGGCAACAGAGATTTTCAATGTTTCTTATTTACGAACAAAACTTTCACATTAAATGAAGACCAAGAAAATACAAAAACTACGAAATGTTCATAAAGATTAAAAAAATATGCATCACTAAAATAAATACAGAAAACTAAACAATTTACACAACAAAAAACCAATTAAAAAATGGCAAGTATAATTTATTACACAATAACAGAAAAACAAAATCAACTCAAAATATTAAACAAAATAAACCTAAGAGTCAATATTTCTTTTGTGGAACCTAAAAATCAATCTCAACCATAGTATTGTACACCAAATCAATTTCACGCCATAAGAATTATATATCTAAAACAAAATCAAACATTGTTTTAAAATAACTATCTTTCTCTGAAGCAAATCCCACGGGAAAAAAATAAGGCTTATCTTGTCATCTATACCTCCAATAAGAAAAGAACATTTGAAACAAAAATAAATAAATGAGCGAGAGAAATAGAGAAATAAAAAAGAGTAAAAAAAAGAATAAGAGAAAAAGAGCTGAAGAGAGAAAAATAATAATAAGAAATACGTGTAAGAGAAAGAAAAATTGAAGAGTTAAAAGAGATGGAGAAAAAGTGTAAATGAATTGATAGAAAAGGAAAGAAAATGTAACACCCTGTTTTCGGAGCGCTATAGTGTCTAATATAACTCTTTTTAAAGACTGCTCGCATGGTTTTCAAAAATTTGGATCTAAATAAATTTTTCTCTCTTTTCGAAATCTCTTTTCAAAACAGCAATCAGAGTATAACAGCGTTTTCAAAGCATGATGCTTAAGTAACAATACAATACAATACAAACAACCATGCAACTGAAATATTTATAAAAGTCGCTCGAGGCGATCAATGTATTTTAAAAAAAAAACGAATATAACTCAATGAAATACAGTGAATACAAAATCTCTCCTATAGCTGGTCAGCACACTACGACACTTACTGAACTCTCTAGTAAGTTTAACAAATATGGCAAAAAGAAATACACAGAGAAATACTCGGCTAGAGTCCTCCTCAGCAATGCTCCTCTGTAGTCTCGACTACTTTGCAATCTTCACCATCTGGGTTGTATCCATTGAAATTGGAGAACCACGGGCAAGAGTCATCTTTCGAAAATAATCATATAATAGCAACAGCATAGACACAAATCATATTATACTAACAAGTTATATCTAAACACACATAAGATCATGGTATATCAAATAGTCATTCATATTGTCGAACGTAAATTCATGTACTAGGCTCAATCTTGGATTAGAACTTAGGGCACGTCATTATGAACACTAGGCTCTTTCTCAGATTCGAGACTATGCAAGCTAATGCGGAACACACACTGGCACTGGTACCAAAATCCAGAATCTAGGCCAAAACCCTTGCACGCAATGCGGAACATTAGACTGGACCTTTGATCGAGACACTAGGAACGTAAAGTTGAACACTACTCTAACCTTTGATTGAGTCACTAGCTACGCTAAATAGTACACCAGGTAACTTCCCAGGAAAAAAAGGTGGTGATGAACACGTTTAAATATCAAGTCTTTCCTTGCCAGAACTTTCCTAGACATGCACTATTTGATTTAATTTCAAAAACCTTTCTAAACCTTTTCCATAATAGTAGAAGACACTGGAAAAATCTTCCAGGTTAATAACCTAAAATCCAAATCCAAATCCAAAGCCAAATCCAAAACAAAAATCAATCAAGTAGTACGATCAATATAATCCAAACAGGTTGCCATATAAGGCTAATCAATACGATCCACACAAGTAATAATACTACAAGCATTACTGGAACCAATCAGTTCAATCAATCACACAACTAATAAGGCAAAAAGCCCAAACTCATCATGTAAGAATTTCCCTTACAATCCTCACAAAACATAGACACATATAAAGCAATAAATTAGAAGATGCCCTCACCCTAAGCGCTTTAACTATCCATGATAACAGTTAAATAGTCTATTCCCTCGACCCCAGAACCTCACCAAGGATGGCACACTAAAAGAGAAGAGAAAAGGAGAAGAAAGAAGAAATTCCAAACTTTTCTCTCATTTTCTCTCTCTAGGATCCTACTTTCTCTCTCTAGATTTCTCTCACAAATCCAACTTATGAAAATAACCTAAACCTTGGCCTTGTATTTATAGACATATTTCAAGGACACGTGTTGCTTTCTTATGGTTCCGTTTGTCTCAAAATTGTAATGCCACGTGTCGAATCCCTATGGTACTACTTGTCAAAATTCTAATGGTCCGGCGACTACTATCCACGGGTCACAATCTTATTGGTCCAAAGGAGATGAATTCATTTGTTCTTATCCTAATCTTAGTCAGCACTTAGTCATCGATCCTATCCTTAATTAAATATCTCCGATATTTTCTTACCTACCAATCACGTCGCGCGATAGGTTTTTCACATATATAACTAATCTAATAGTAAAAAATATACTATTATATTTTCTTTTACCCAAAAATTATTATGACATATTAAGAATTCTCTTTGCCATGTCATCATTCATGTGAATGTCATTTTTCGGAGCGCGTTCAATTTCTCCGTCGTTTAGCGATTTAAACGCTAGAAAATATTCTATAATATTTTCTTTCACCTAAAAATTACCAAATAAATTCTAAAAACTCCAAAATAATGGAAAACACTAATATCCCGAATTTCATCGAAATCGGGTCACGTTTGAGTGTAATTTCGGGTAAAAACTTACCCGGTAGTGAAATTTGCGACGAAACTACGTCAAAATTTTTCGTAAACCTTTCAACATTTTTTCTAAAAATTGGGATGTTACAGAAAACATATGAATTACTGAGATAATAAAATTAATGGGTGTAGAGAGAATATATATAAGAATATCCTCTAAAATAAACTAACCTAATTTGCAATTTGTAAGTTAAAATATATCTGAGAATTAAAATTAAAATTTGTTGTGAATGAATTTTGTGGTGACACGTGGCATAACAAACTTAGAGTAGATAGAAGATAATAGAAAAATAGATAATAGATTTGTTTTAAATATATTAATTAATATATTAAATTTAAATAGAATGTGTTTTAATTTTTAAACTGAAATGAGTGTGGTCTTGTCACGTGGCATAACCAAAAGTAACAAAACCTTATTTTATATATATATAATTGATTGATTGATAATTGATGATTGATAGATAATTGATAATTGATTGGTTTTAAAATAACTTTAAAAAACATATCTATTAAATTTCGAATAGAAGGGTGGTTAACGATTTTATATTTTAAAATCAAATTTTGAAATAACTTTAAAAAATACAAATATTAAATTTTGAATAGAAGGACTAGTAATATTTTTTGAATTTAAAATTTTTATTGATTTCAAATTTATTTGAATATAAAAATTCGTTTAAATTAAAATATTTTGAATGATTTAAGTGGTGACACGTGGCATAAAAACCGCTAATATAATTAATAGATTAAATAATTAATATCTAAGATTTAAAATTTAAAAGTAGGAATAGATTAGTTGAAAATTAAAAACCTTCTTATATAATATATAATAGATTGTTCCTTTCTGAAAAAAAAAAACAGACAATTGTTCCGTATATGATCATTTGTACTTGATAATTATTTTTTCAACAAATCTTGAACTCTAATGTTGTTCCTTTTTTAATTTAAATACTCCTGTCTTTTTTTTGTACAATTTAAATACTCCTTTCTTTTGTTTTAAAAATTAGGCTTAAATATGATTTTCGTCCCTGCAAATATAGAGGTTTTTGTTTTTCGTCCCTGCTAAAATATTTTTTTTGTTTTTCATCCCTGTAATTTTCTTAACTTTGTTTTTGGTCCCTACAAAAATTTATTTTTGCTTTTCATTCCTGTAATATATATATTATTTTGGAATTAGTCCTTTTATTTTCCATATTTCAGGGACTTAAATCACATTGGTCTCTAATTTCAGGGACTAAAATCAAAGATGAAAAAAATATTACGAGGACTAAAATAAAACAACAAGGATCAAAAGTAAAAATTCTTATTATGCAAGGATGAAAAACAAAAAAAATAATTTACAGGAATAAAAAACAAAATTTTCTATAATTACAGGGACGAAAAATATATTTAAGCCTAAAAATTAACACTGTTAAATATTCCTTTCTTTTGTTTTAAATATCCCAAACTTTTTTAAAACAACGTATATATATGCATAGTATTAGGCACTATTACTTTTGTTATTCAAAGTAGTGCAGTGGTTTGGTGATGTTTTACAAGTGAAAGGACCTGGTCTTGAATCCCCTAGAGTTAATTTTGCATTTTATGTTGATTTTTGCTCAAAAAATGTTAAAATTGCACCCAGATGCATCTAACTCATGACTTCTCATATATAGAAAAGCTATCTTATCGCTGCGCTACAACGCTTATATGAAATAAATTGAAATATAATTATATATATCTAAGTTAAGCTCCCTCAAAAAAATAATTCAAGCTCTGCCACATCACTATCACCACCATTTCCCACCCCATAACCACGCTACCCATAGCCTTCCACCTTCAGGTTCCCCCCAACCCCACCCCAACCATCTCCCGCACCCACAACCTTCCTAGCGAGCTCACAAGTCCGAAACATTTTTCTACATTTTCAGGCTATTCGAGATCTAGTTATTGGATGTGTCCGGTAACTAAATGCCGAGTGAAGAAAAAAAGACGAAAAATTAGTTTCATGAGAAATGATGACAGTTTGCACATCCGGTAACAAGATATTAGACGAAGAAAACCAACAAAAAAATCATATCCCCGAGAAAATGAAAACAGTTTGCACGTTTAGTAACAAGATACTGAACGAATTAAAAAAAACAGTTTCCTAAAAAACTGATAACACGGAGAGAAGAATTAAAAAAAGAAGTGGGAGAGGGGCCATGTGGGATTCCAGAGGAGGGGAGGGGGCATCCAAAATAAGGGAGGGGACTGGGGTTTAGGGAGGGAGGAAAGGGGGAGTGGGGTTTTTGGGAGGGGAGAGGGGAGGGGGAATGGGGAAGAGGGGAAAGGGTAGGAGTTAAAACGGAAAATTGGGGGGAGGTGGGTAAATGAAACAGTGAGGTGGGGATATCATTTTCCTACAAGTTCCATCGTAGATCTTATAGCCTAAGTCATCATTTCTTAGAAGTTGGGTCATTCATCGTTTCTTTATAAGTCATAGATTTGTTGTAGGTCATATCAGGGTTTATTTATTTACATAATCCAAAACAAAAAAAAAATCATCTACCTAAATACCTTAGCCCACACATTATATACCTAAATACCCCTTTTATGCCAACATGAAAGTCGGCTTCGCTAATGCTGACTTCCCAACATATTTTTTTTCTCTTCTGAATTTCATGGTGAGAAGTCAGCTTTGGGAAAGTCACCTTCCTTTGTTTTTTTGTTTTAATTAATTCAACTATTTTGTTAATTAATTTTGTCAAATTAACTTTAACTTTGTTAATTTTTTAATAAATTTTATTAATTCTGTTTAATTTTAAAAAATAGTAGTAATTATTATAATTATTAATAGTAGTTATAAATAATTAAAAAGTACAATTTATAAATTACACAATGATACTAATACTAATATTACATAAAAATTATTCCCTTAAATAGTGCTCTGTCCCACTTCACTGATGAGTGGGTCATCTTGTTGCACAATCTCAAGTACAATAAACTGGAGAGATTGGAGGAGGAAAATCTAGTTCGGTAAGATGTTTTAATATGGAGGGAACACCTGATTCGGAATTTCCTGGCGAAATATGTTGTTTGTTTCTGATGCGGTAAGTTAGGACATATTTCTCGCGACTACAAATAGGGAGCGTCAACAAAGGCTAATGTTAGAGGCAAGGAACAAGGACGCAATCACAAACAGCGGGACAACAAGCTGCAGACATCTGACAACGTGGTGTGTGTTTGTGTTGAAAGGAGCTGACTCCTGTCAACCTATAGTAGACGAGTAGTGTCATCTATGTTACAGTGTATTACTATTAGTCTTTTTAAAAACAAGAAAAATGATATTTGGACACATATTTTGACACAAAATACGATACACCATATATTCATACGTGTATGGACCATATATCCGTATATATATGGACAATATTTTTTTTTCAATTTTTTTTTATTTTTTTTAGATTTTTTTTAGCTGTTTAAAAAAACAAAGCTGTTAATTGAACACAAAAATGGACAAAAAAATGGACACATATACTATCCAATTCTCAACGTTTTTTTGTTTATCTGGTTAATACAGTTTATTTATCTGGTTAATGTTTCACATTATCTGGTGAATTCCAACTCTGAAACTTAACACATTCTATTTTATTTATCTGGTTAATGCAGTTTATTTATCTGGTTAATGTTTCACATTATCTGGTGAATTCCAACTCTAAAACTTAACACATTCCATTTTATTTATCTGGTTAACGCAGTTCACTTATCTGGTTAATGGCTCACATTATCTGGTGAATCACAAACTCACATTTCATTATTTATCTGGTTAATACAGTTCATTTATCTGGTGAATGCAGTTCATTATCTGGTTAATCACAAATATTTTCTAAACCACTTAAAAAAATCTATAAAAAATAAAAAAAAATTGAAAAAAAAATATATACGTCCGTACTGTACGGACCGTATGTCCGTACAGTACGGACCGTATGCGTATGTGTGTTTGTGTCAACTTTTGTGTTCAAAAAACATTATTGTTAAAAAAATATTTATCATTAACCAGATAATATTAACCAGATAAATGAACTTCGTTAACCAGATAAATAATGAACTTCAGGGTTGACATTCACCAGATAATATGAACCATTAACTAGATAAATGAACTTCGTTAACCAGATAAATAATGAACTTCAGGGTTGACATTCACCAGATAATATGAATCATTAACTAGATAAATGAACTTTGTTAACCAGATAAATAATTCACCAGATAATGTGAACCATTTATTTATCTGGTTAACGAAGTTTACTTATCGGGTTGATGGTTTATATTATCTGGTGAATGCCAATCCTGAAGTTCATTATTTATCTTGTTAACGAAGTTTATTTATCCGGTTAATGCAGTTCTTTATCTGGTTAATGACAAATATTTTTTTAAACAGCTAAAAAAAATCTAAAAAAAATAAAAAAAATTGAAAAAATATCAGATTCAGATCAGACGGACATATGGTCCGATGAACGGACTTTGTGTCCCATTTTGTGTCCCCTTTTAAAAAAAATTGAAAAAAAATACTGTATCTGTACTGTACGGATATATGGTCCGTACAGTACGGACTTTGTGTCCCATTTTGTGTCCCCTTTTGTGTCCAATTTACAGGACTCCAACACAATCCCCTTTTCGTTTTTATGTAGATACCTTTGCTTTTGGATTACTATGAATAACTTAGACGCTAATGATAGGGCCTGTGTGTGTGTGTTTATTTTGGTAAATCCTTGAGAATATCTTTTAGTCTAAGATTTCTTTAGTAGTTTGGTAAGTGTGTCAGTCCCGATAACAATAAGATCTAATAACTAGAAGCAGAATGACCAGAGTGGTGTAGCAGAAACTTGGTGAAACTTTAGTCACATTTTTACAGAGTTGTGTTGGTGATAATGTATCCCGACATTTTCACCCGGGACTCTCTTAGAAAAGTCAACAAGGAATTTTTAGAGATTAATTGAATGAATGAGGTAAGTTAGTTTATACTGTTATTATCATTTCTGGTTGTTGGTAAATGGGACTCATCACCTTAGGGACTTTTCTGGAACTGAGGAAATCGTAATGATTAGGATTAAGGATGAGAATAGGTTGGGCCGGGCTAGGCTTTGTGTAACGACCCGTTTCCGGACCGCTACTCGACTAGAAATAAACCTATATACGACGCATTTTTTTAAAACGGTACTCTTGTATCCTTCGAAAAATGCGGTACATTTTTTTTTTTAAACAACATCATCCGCAAGAACGCACAGAGTAGCTACAGCGTTTCGAAACGTGGTGCAATCTAGGACACAAGACACATGCACTGAGAATACATACATGCATATATAGACAAGTCATTAGATACAGTACGTGCAAAATAAAACAGTGCAGAAATGAACAGAGAATACACCTATGGTATGAAGACCCTCGTAAGAGTAGTCATACCCCGGGGGTACTCCCGGCAGACACCCACGCAGGGGGCTGCTCCAAAAGTAAACCGCCAGTCTACCCTGTAGTACAAAAAAAACATCCCGAGCCCGACTGGTCACCAAACTAACTGTACACCAAAAGTAAATACTACAGTCATCCCAAAACACAAACATGCAACAGTCAATCACGACAAATAAAAGTCGTTGCCCGGATCCTCGGAGGGGTCCTCCTCACCATCGTCCGCCATCAGATCCCCCGCGTCCTCGCCATCGCCTGGGTTGCCATCATCATTTGAAGGAACCACGAGAAAGGGTCAACTTCTCAATAAATCAGGAAATAACATTCATAACAATGGGCAAAACAAGTATATGCACAGTATTCGAGACACAACTCAAACTCTCACAAGACTCGACTCAATTCTCATATTCTCTCGACACTTGACAATTTTCCGGAATGTAACGCCGATCCATCCACTGAACGTCAGCCGTAGCCTTGGGCTCTCTGCTCATCCTAGAACATTCAGCTCAGGTTCCTTGACACTACGACGCCTAACTAATCTGCCGAAAAACCAGTCAGAGCCGTTTAGGGGATCCTAGCACCCTAGATTAATCGGATCAAAGCTCAAAAATGTCACGACACTCAACAACTCGACTAAACTCTCGCACTCCAATGAATAAATTGCCGCATACGATAATTCAGGAAACAATTGAATAATTATTAGACCGCATATCAAATAATATTCATGCCAAGCTCAAAATAGTGCGAACAGTTCAGCAGTATAAGCAATTCATCTCAACAATCATAACTCAGCAAACAACGACAGTCAAACAACTCAGTTCATCCCTCTGCAACTCAATGGAGTTGGCAGAGAGGCAATCAAACAAGTGTGGGGGGTTGGGGACAGCTGCCAACCACTTGCAGACAAGCCCACTAAATAATCATAATATCACAAAGCAGTAAAACGAAGGGGTACAAGACCCTCACTTCGAACCCTGAGGTTCTCAGACTTATTCTCATAAATACTTGAATTTAAATTCCTATCAATATTTAAAGTTGCCTTTACCACAAATGCTAACTAGCGTAGCACCGCAAGCTTCGCGTCCACGCTACACGATCTCCGAGTTCGGAACTCTTATCACCACAAGTAAACTTAACACAATTCTATAAACTCAACTTAGGAACCTAGGCTCTCAACATAACCCTTTTCTAACCAAGCATTCACATCAAACATTTAGTCACCAACTACTTGAAAATAATAAGGTTTTGGAACCAAAATCATTTCTTAAGAAAACCAAACATAATACATTTTCTAATATTCTTGAAAACCTTTAAAGTAACACAATCACAACAACTTGAAAGAAAGAGGTTTTGGAACTAAAATCTTTTCTTGAAAAAAAAAACTAAACATAACACATATTTAATTCTTTGAAGACTTTGAAATGAAAACAATTCCAATTAACCACTCTTTTCATAATTCTCTTAAGCCTAGAAATACATCCATACAATCATTTAAACAAATTCACACAAAATAATTTTCCTTCCAACCTCCCTTATGGCCTCTCGGCCACCACCCTTATTCTATACAAAAGATTTGCAAAACTTCTTTTTACAATCTAACAACCCATTTCTAAATCATTTACCTATACTCCAAGACATCAAAACATTAAGACATACACAAGACATAATTCAAAGCACATCTCAAACATATTCCAAAACCATTTCCAATTACTTCAAGAGCAAAGTTTCCAAATCCTAGATTAGCATCATTTCACATAGCATTTTTTTTCTTTCAAATAACAAGTCATGATCAAGACCAAATTCACTAAGTTTCATAACTCATTTACAAAAACATCTCCAAAAGTAGAAGTTTCAAAGAGTCCTTCAAATTCTTTTGATTCCAAAACATTTTAATCATGGCCACAACAATGCTAATAATTAGAGAACAACCCAAGCAAGTTCCACATGCTATTCTAGTCCCTCAAGAACCAAATTTTCACAAATCACTTACTAATTCTCTTACTTAAGCATGCATAACACATCCAATAGTCATTAAATCAATCAAGACGTGTTATTCATCAATTAAATACATGATTCACCAATAAAAAAGAAGATGCAAAACAATTTTCCCCCTTCTAATCTCCTCCTAGGGCTCACGGCCCTACACCCTTTTTCAAAGACAAATTACAATTTTTCATACAACCTCACCAACACCAATTTTATCAATTCTTCTACTTCATCAAACCACACTTAAAACACTCAAACAAATCCTCATCAAAGCTAGGCATGTTCTTACAACATTCAAGAATCTAAAATTCCAAAATAAATTCCTAATCATGCATACAATCCAAAATTAACAACTAAGACAACAACATGTTTGGGAGAAAACATGTATGGGAGAAAACAACATGTATGCAGACAGTTTGGGAGAAAACTTTTTCTTTACTCGTATAATAGTTGTTGCTTAATTCTCGTATCTTTATATTTGATGAAATTTCGATTCGATTCATTTCCTTTTGTTCTCTGGGTGCATACTTGATCGCGGTATTCATAACTGCGATCGTTTAGTGTACCGAGAGACCAATGGGAAGTGCTGCCGAAATTTTATCAAGTATAAGATATGAAAATTAAGGAAGGACTATTATACGAGTTCTAAAAATTTTTTCCTCGAATGGGATAGTGTCATACCATTTAAAGAAAGAGAGCGGTTGTAAGAACGTCGTGTTGCTGAAATTGTCATTTTTTTTAACATGCAGAAGATGAAATTTTTTTCTTCAAGTCGTAGTTGGATGTATGATAGGTTGTATCCAGGGAGAGGGGGTTTGAAACAATCTTTTTGCGATGGGGTTGATCACTTTGTCCAAGCCACAATGGCACATAAAGATTTCATAATTAATGGAGGGATTAGATGTCCGTGCCTTAATTGCGATTGCAGAAGGATTAAGAGCTCAGGTGAGGTCATGTATCACCTGCAGAGAGTTGGATTTAGGCCTAATTACTGGATTTGGACTAGACATGGTGAAGAGTTACCTCGGGTTGATTTAGGGGTTGGCGATAATTACACAGGTGCTTCAAGCAGTTGCGTAGATACGAGATATGGTGAGCAAATTGAATTGATGCAAGATATGGTTTGTGATGCCTTGGAGGTCAATGTATCATTCGAGGAGCAACATTATGATGACACAGATGAACTTCCAAATGAGACAGCACAAAAATGAGACAGCACACATTTTTCGTAAATGGATATAAATTTCAAACCAAGTCAAAAACAGAGGGGAAAAAACAATTAACAGTGGAGTTTATGTAAAAGGTGCCACAAATGGAAGTGAAGACGACTTCTACGGCGTGATTCAACATATATATGAATTGGCGTGCAATACTTTAGACTATACTAAAAGAATAGTGTTATTTTATTGTAATTGGTTTGATCAATCAAGTAGAGGCACAAGAGTAGATCGAAAATATAATACTGTGGAGATATGCATAAGCAGAAGATACCAAATGTTTGATCTGTTTATCATGGCACATGTAAGAAAAGTGTATTATGTCCCTTATCCATCAACTCGAAGGGACAAACAAGGTTGGTGTGTAGCAATAAAGACAAAACCAAGGGGTCGCATTGAAGCAGATGATCCACAGGAAGAAGTGGCTTATCAAGTGGATGAGATGTCTTATATCAAAGTAGCAAATGAAGTGGAACCCATTTCTCGACTACGTGACAATCCAATCACATATGAAGATGTAGATGAAGATGAGGAATTAAATGAAGAAGTGGCAGAACCATCAAGATCTGAAGACAATGCTGAAGTAGAGTGGACAGAATGGGTAGAATGAAATTGTTTAACTTTTTACAATTAGAGAAATTAATGTCTAACAATATATTTTAATTTGTCAGTTACTTTCATAACTTGATGTTTATTTTTATGTAATTCATTTTTAATATTGTTATGTTTAAATATAATATTTCATGACTGTTATTGTTGATTTGCTCTATAAACATATGTCATCAGAATCAGGATCCGACCCCCAGACCAACCACTGGGGGTAAAGGGAAGGGGAAGGGCATCACCATCGACCCCCCAGTCGTGGGAGGCCGAACATTATTAGGCGTGACGTTGCTGGCTTTTCGATGTTGCCATCTACCCAATGTCCACGTATATCTACGCCTACATAGCCTCCAACGCGTTCGGCCCCTACACAGCCTACGTCACATTTGGCACCTACACAGCCTCCATCGCCTTTTGCACCGACACCCCATTTGCCTCCCATTTACATGATCCCCAACCTGGGGTTCTAGCAGACACATGGCGCTTCTTCCTTCCATTTTGTGCCTGAGATGGTGCCCGATACTCATCAGTCCGAGCATGAGTATAGTACGGGCCATACACTTGATCAGATCGGGGTTGAGCAGGACGAGGATGAGCAGTAGGAGGTTGATCAGGAGGTCGTTGAGGATCTTGAGATGCTGCATGATGGCCGAGTTATTAGCAGGCCAGCTGGTAAAGAGTAAGTATTTATATTTTTTTCGAGTTATTAATAATTTACATGTGTATATATATATAATTTGTTTGACATCTTTTTATTGTTCAGGTTCCTTCCCTCAAAGCCAACTGCGAAGGCTATCACAGCAGTAATTGAGGATAATGACCACACGTTTTGGCCCACCTGGGGGACGTTGAAGGACGAGGAGCGGAGGCATATGTTCAAATCTTTTGGAGTAAGTTGTAATTTTTATTTTGTTGCATATTATTTTTTTATTTCATAAATTTCAATTATGTTTAATAATGTATTATATTGAAACAGGAGAGGGTTGCTTGGGAGAAAGAGGATGGGGGGCGGATCGAGAAGAACTTCCATATGAAGGCCTCCCACCGCCTCTCTGATATGCTTAGAGATGCCCCCGCAGGGGACAGCCCCACTGGATGGGATACACTCTGGCAGTAGCTGGGAGAGCACTGGCGCTCTGCTGAGTACAAATCCATCTGTACGAAGGCCAAGAAGAACAGAGCCTCTGAGAAGGGTGGGAGCTTGCACACCGAAGGTTCCGTCAGTCAGGAGCAGCAAACAGCTTGACTTGTACGTGTTATATAATAATAATTATTATTGTTAGTTATTATTTATTATTTATTTAAGGTTTTTTTATTAAATAATTACAGTCAAAGAGGTTGGGTAGAGAGGTACAGTTGCACGAGCTCCATCGTGCAACTCATATTAGGAGGAGTACCAGTGATTTTGTTGATGATCGGTCGAGGCGGACCCAGGTAATTGTAAAATATAATGAATAGTTTTTTAATAATGTTTATATTGTTTTCTTACAAAAAAAATTGATTTATTTGTTTATGTTTGACAGGAGGAGTTTGAGGCGAGGATGTCTCAGATTAGATCTCAGTCATCATCATGTTCCCCGTCTCAGAGCCCTGAGGATCCATCTGCACTGCTTAGGGTTTGGGCAGATGTTGGGTGGCAAGAAGAAGGGTCGCCAATACGGTGTTGGAGACCTTGCCAGCAACTACAAGAAAAGGACCAGTAGCTTCCACATCGGAGAGTCATCGAGTAGTGGTGGTATCAGTCGTCGCTCTGCTGCGGATGAGTAGGAGTTAGCTGCTCTGAGGCAGAGAGTGGCCGCTTTCGGGAAGGAGACCCATCGGACGAACGCCATTTTGGCTCAGGTGCTGTAGCGACAGGAACAGATGTACCAGATGCTAGCTCGCCAACAGCCTCCTTCGCCTCCGCCGCCTGGTACTGATGATGTCGCTGACGCAGATGGTTTAGAGTGACTCGATCATGATCAGGACTACTAGCAGGACTACTAGGATTATTAATGATGTTTATATTTATTTTTATTTATTTTTATTTTTTTGATATTGTTCGAATATTTTTTTAATTACTGGTGTTTGTTCGGATATTTTATTTATTTATTACTTTTTTTTAATTTACGTTATCACATTATTTATAAATTAATAATTAAATAAGTAAATAAATAATTAATTAATAATTAAAATTAATCAATTTGATTAAATTAATAGATTAAATTAATTAAAGAAATTAATTAATTTAAAAATTAAATAAATAAATCAATTAATTAAATTAAATATAAAAAATTAATTAATTAATTTAATTCATTATTTAATTAAATTTGGGAAAAAAATTAAGAATACCGACTGGCGTAGCCGTCGGTAATCACCGCCATGAATTACTGACGGCTTAGACCGTCGGAAAACTACCGATGGCCGTGTCCGTCGGAAATTACTGCCGGGTGGTAACCGACGGGTAAACCCGTCGGTTATACCGATGGTAAAAAAAACCATCGAAAATCATTTGCAACGCCCATTTTACCGACAGACTAGTGGCCGTCGGGAAGCCGTCAGTAATTTTACGTGCCTCGGTACACCCGCGTTTTCTTGTGGTGAACTAATGATTACTAAGCTATTTAATTAAACCTAAAATAAGTTAATTTTTTTTTCTATAAATACCTTTCACTTATTCACTTCAATCACCATCAAATTTCTTACAACTAAACCCGGCCACAACTACTGCATCCTCCAAATACCAATCACTCTCATTTTTATTCTCTTCTTTTGTCTTCCTTGTTGGCCACACCTTTAGCACATAAAATATCACTTTTCATCTTCCACTTACTCACACAAATTTTGAGAGTAACACCGACACTAATGTACGAAGAGAAAGAGTTAAGAGAGTAGTGTTTTGAAGCAAAGAAAGAAAGGCTTAAAACAAAAATAGAAGAAGAAAATTAAGAGGAGGAACCACGACTCTCACTAAATACAAGGAGCTTTGGTTTGGAGTTTTTCTCTTCTTCAAGAGGCTTAAGGTGACAATAGATGCGCCTAAAAACTTCAAAACCTCCCTGTTGGTGTGGCTTATATTATGAGTTAGTTTAGAAATGATAATTAATTTATTTTAATATTCAAGTTATTTGATAAATTTTCATTTGAGTATTGTTTTGTTTATTCTTAAAGATAAATCTCTTTGCTTTAACTAATATAATATAATATTATATAAGTTATAAGATATATTATATAAGTTATACATAAGTTGTATATATATAAGATGATATCTAATAACAACCTTAAGTTATATCTAAATGTAGCTTCTACGTTGCTATAAAATTTAGAAAGTATATATCTGATATTATCAACATTAATTAATATATATACTTGTTAGAAAAATAATATAAATTAATTTGTGTTTAGTAAATATAATATTATAAAGTGAGTTAGTGAATGAATTATAAAAGATTGGTTGAGTATATATGGAGGATTGAGATGCCAATGAGGTGAAGCCCATTTGTTGTTAATTTCTCTTTTTCGTATATTAATAGAAATCAATGGGTAACAGAGGTTGGTGCTCTCCGGTTGCTGACTTAGTGCTCTGGGCAGTTATTCATATTTTTTGGGTAATTTGATATGCCGGAAATCAAACCAATTTCTAAAATAGTAAAATTTCTTTGGAGAGATCCATTCATCTGGTGGTGGTTGCGGTTTCCTTATCTGGTAAATTATAGGTTCTTTTTCCAATTCTATTGTTGAGTTTTCCATTCTGAAATTCTTCTCAGTGGAGTCCCACGCTCCCAAAGCTCCCTCTATCATCCCGGTGACTTGGCACAGGCCTCTCTGTGGTTGGGTCAAGTGCAATTCGGATGGCGCTTCTAGAGGGAACTCGGGTCCTGCGGCTTGTGGTGCTATTTTCAGAGATTCTAGTGGAGCCTTCATGGGCTGTTTTGCTGACTATTTGGAAGTAGCTTCTTCGTTTCATGCAGAATTAGTGGCGGATATGATGGCCATAGAGTTTGCTCATAATAAAGGTTGGCAGAAGTTGTGGTTAGAGTGTAACTCCATGCTCGTGGTGCAAATCTTCAAAAATCATGCCTTGGTGCCTTGGAAATATAGGACTCACTGGAAAAATTGCTCCTTTCTTATTACTCAAATGCATTTTTTTATTTCCCATATTTTTAGAGAGGAGAATTCTTGCGCGGATAAGCTAGCCTCCCATGGGGTCTCTAGCCAGTGTTTCTCTTGGTGGGATTCAACCCCAAAGTTTATCATGGAAGACTTTTATCGTAATCGGTTTAGTCTTCCTTATTTTCGCTTTTCTTGATGTTTCTCATATTTTTCCGTGGGTTTTGGCCTAGTCCCCCCTTGTTTCTTTGTTCTTCTTTTTTCCACTTTTTTATCAATAAAATAAGGGAGGAGTATTATTTTTCCTTCTAGATGTTTTTTTCTCTAAGGATGGTTTTACATCAGAATGTTTTAACGAGACTCATTTTCTTTCTTTGTCTAAAAAAAAATAGAAATCAATGGGTAAAAGTTATTTTATATTTCCTTTTACCATGACATGCAGGCATCCATCTTCTACCCCTTTTTACATCCACGTGCTCGTTTCCTCATTTAAAAATCATCCATTTTTTTTTAATTTAAGAGTGATCCTCATCTGGCTTTTTTGTCATTTTCGGTAAAAGATTTTTCTTTAATGTTCTGTCATTATTTTCTAATAAAGATAAGAACAAGAAAATTCATATATTTTGAAATAAAGATGCTAAAATAATTTCTACTTAAATTTGATAATGCAGTTGAATTAAATTGATTTTATCTTTATTTATAGATATCTTTTTTTGAGTGAAACTAATTGCAAGACTACTTACAGCATAATAATGTAAAATTTTTAAAATTTAAACCAATCCCATAAGTTCAGTAATTTTGTTAATATAGATATAAATTGTTTTTATACAAATCGACAAACTATAACACGAGCTATCAGGATGATTTTTATATAAAATTTATTTTATAATTTGAGGCTCAATACCAAATATAAAATGCGTGCGATTATGTGAAAGTAAATAATTGAAAAATTGAAATAAATATATGTAGAGTATATAAGTAAGCTATGTGTGATTGAATTATTTTAACTCGTGGATTTGGAAAGATTATTGAAATATGCAATATTTGAAGGAAATGAACACAAGCTATGGAGGTATGTAATGAATTGATAAGGCAAAACATATGTATGGAAAACCATGGATCATACATGTATTTGATTGATTGAGAAGATTATATGTTAATGACATTTCTGTTGATGAGAATGAGATATTGAAATGCTATATCATTGAAAGCACTGATGCAAAAATTTAATGTTCTAACGTGAAGATACATTCGTTTATATTATCATGAATTATGCGTGACATTTGCATATTATGAGTACGGAATTTCTGGCATAATGCCAAGGAGAGAGCTACACCTTGGTGCAGTGTGAGTGCGCTAGTGAAGGCTGAGATGGCCTCGGGGAGTCACGGTGCGAGATCTCACAAAAGGCCAGGAGGTAGCTCCCCTATGCCGTGGTATTTGGTACCCCTCAGTGACAAGCCCGATGAGACGCTGCTTCACTCAGGATCAGTGGTAGAGTGTTCCGGTACAGCCATATAGCATGCTACTTGAGATATGAGATTCCACCATAATTTGGGCTGATGAATACGGAACATGTCCTCCCGATCACTCCACCAACTATGAGATCTCTCCATGGAGTAGATGAGCGGGCCCATGCAATGCATACCATGCATCAGACACATATTGTTTGTATTATTATAGAAATAGATATTTATGGCATGTATATATCTTATAGTGTTTATCAGTAATTGTTGTATATTTCTATTTTCTTGTTTTGTTGAATTGTTGTATGTGATTACTTCTATTACTAGTTTGTCTATTATCATATACATAATTACTAAAAGGGAGGATTTTTCCGTACCTACCATACCAGGTATGGCAGGAATTTCCATAGTTCGAAGTAATATACAAAACGTTTTCTATTGTCATTGAATTTTACTCATTTTTGGGATTTTTGGCATTTCCAGGTATCAAGTGTCATTGGGTTCTTGATAGCATTTCCAGATAATTGGTAGATCCCAATGAGAAAATTTCTTTCAGTCAGGTCAAGTCGAATCATGTGTCTCTAGTCGGTCAACTAGCATTTCTTGTAAATAAACTAACTCAAATTTATCAAATTTTAATTTTAGTATTCATCATCATTATTATTATTGTAAGTTGTGATTAAGTATAAATATTTGATGATTAATTTGATGTGATATGAATTTCTAAATTTTAATATAGAACTACGAAGTTGTGACAAACTATTTTGAAAAGAAACTTTTTTTTAAAACAAAGGAAGGTAAGGAGCCTCGTTAAAACCTTCTGATGCAAAACCCTCCTTAGGAAAATAATATCTAGAAGGAAAAAAAGTACTCCTCCCTGCTTTTATTCAAAGAAAGAGAAAAATGCAGAATACAAAGAAGCCATGGGGGGACTAGGCCAAAACCACAGAAAGAAACAAGAAACCAACAAGATACATCTCGTGGAAAACAATAACCAAACCCAAGAAGGGTCATGAAAAACGATAGCAAGGTAAACCTATTCTATTCCGAGAAAAGTCTTCAGACAAAAAATGAGGAATGGCGTTCCACCAACATAAGCCAGTAGCGGTAACTCCATAGTTGCCAAGTTTATCAGCGCAGCAATTTCCTTTTCTATAGATGTGAGAACAAAGAAAAAAACATCTTTTTAGTGATATGCAAGCAATTCACCCAACTGTCACGAATCTTCCAAGGAACAATAGATAGATTTGAAAAGGCATGGATGACTAATTTTGAATCACATTCTAGCAAGACTTTGCGCCAACCCTTCAAATGTGCTAATTCAATGGCAATAATAACACCCCATAATTCTGCGGGGAAGGCATTAGCAACCCCTACTGGATAGCCAAAGCACCCAAGAGCAGCTGCACTACTATCCCTGAAAATACCCCCACACGCAGCAGGGCCAAGCAATCCACGAGCAGCACCATCGGTATTTATTTTGACACAAGAGCAATTAGGCAGACACCAATTGACTTCAATAATCTTAGGAGACTTACCAGGCTTACAAGAAATCATGAACTTTTTAAGAAGTGAAAAATCTTGAATTGCACCGTTTCGACAACCATCAGAAAGAAATCCCGTAAGGTTAGCGTTGGAGATGGTCATAGAGATAGAATGCTCCATAGAAATAGATTTGTTCTCAAAGCGCAGAAGATTCCTAGCATGCCAAAATTGTTGTTACTAATTTTAATTTAAGAGTATTTATTCATGAATAAAAGTAAGTAATATCCTTTTTTTAGGACGTTATATTATGATATCAGATCAGTTCGGTCCAATCGGGCTGTGAGTTTTTCGTAGGACAAAATAATGTGTCTAGTATGATCCGGCTTAGGTTGTTAGTAATTCTTAGTCTTTTAGCAATTTGCTTCTAAGTGCCTTAGTTTCAAGTTATTGGGACTAGCCACTCCAATGGTTTGTTCAAGGAAAGAGGAAGGATAACAATTTGCAGGGATAAGTGTTGGAAAAACAATGGTTCGGTTTTTACAATTTGATTTATGCTAGTTGCAACTAGTTTTGCGAAAATAATTTCCTAATAATTTTAAATAAAAAAAATACACATTTTGTGATTAAAAATAAAATCTTGATTGTGCATGAAATTATATGTCTATTGTTTGGATTGAAGCTGAGTCTACCCGATTTAGTAAGAATATGCATAAAAATGCTTTATGAATATTTGATATCTCAATGTTCATGTTTGAGCATCCTATAAATCATTGTTTTCAGGTTTCATGCTGTTTTATGAAATTTGGATGTGTTTTGTCATTTTTTTTTTGGAAATGTTTTTATTTCATTTTTGTTTGTGTGTGCGGTTTCATGAGTAATGAAGCGGAGGATCAATTTTAAACTGGTATTAGAGAAACTCTTTCAAGGAGAAAATAACTTTTGTTGGAAAATTTTATTAAATTAACTCTCACCTTAATTGAAATCAAAGTTACAGATTTGGATCCTCTCCCACAACTCTATCCCTCAATCCCTTTACAAAAATAGATCCCGTCCGCTAGAGTAATCTAACAGTTAATAGATTAAAAAAATTTAAAAATAGCAGGTTTTCTCTTTTCAAAAAGGCTAGTTCAATTTGCGAGATGCTCTGTAACGCGCTTCTTGCAAACTGGGAATATGTTGTTTCTTCCTATCTATGAACGTATTCCATTTTTCTTGGTAGCCAGTTTATGAACGTGTTTTTTTTATCTTTCATTGTTTTGATGCCATGCCTCCCTTTAGCTTGTTCAAAATTCTTGATTTCTTGCAAAGGAAATTTGGCATGACTGGTTGATAATTTCTTTTACTTTCTCATTTGTGTTATTGGATGTTTCATCTTTGATTAGATCATGTTTAAAAGCCAATCCGTGACTTGATTTATTTTGCTTTTTGGGGTTAAAAACAAATAAACCCCACTTCATCAAAAGCACATCATCAAGCAATTTTAATCTGCAATGGAAATTGTAATTCAATTAAGGGTTACTATTTTTGAACCCTGCAAATCGTAATTCAATTTGGCAAATTGAACTGAGAAGAGTAAGAAAGCTTCATAGAAACGGATGCACCCGTAAATGGGGGAGAAAGTCCTTTTTTTCGTAGAGAACCTACCTTTTTTGTTTTTTAGTTTTTTATTCTATCGACCGTTCGATTAATTTAAAAGTTGAGATTTATTTTTGTAAAAAGATGGGGAGAGATAGGCTTGTAGGAGAGGATACAAATCCCAAAGTTACAGCCTTCAATATTACAATTGGTACTCCAAAAAAAAAAAAAACCATTGAGATAGATAAAAGTATAATTAAAATTCAATTAGCTTATTCTAGTCTTCGTAAGGTTTGAAGTTTAGTGGGGTTAGTGATTTGAATTGATTCCACATTTAGAAGCCTCTTGTTTTATTGTTGTGATATGGTAATAAATTTTTATCCTTGTAGTAGGTATTGTTTACCGCTTCATTAAAAAAAAAAATATGACCACTTTGAATTTAAATTGAGTTCATTTGTTAGTTAATAACTAATTGTTTTGGATACGGAACTTGTAGTCCTCATGTTCTAGTGGTTACTTACTGAAATGTAAGAACTAAAGCATTATACTTATTGTAGCTGAATGTGGCAAAAATATTTATTAGATAAATAGTCAAAAGCAATATTTGAAATCGGATTTATAGTTACATTATTGTTGCATTCGTATATTAGTTTGTATTTGTCTTCATCTTGTTTATCGTAAAATTTTTAAGTTAGTTCTTAACTAAATAGAAACACCAAATTAGGACTCCTAAATCTAAAGCAACAAACAAATTGACCAATAGATATTTTTTTTAGTGGGAATATCAAAATTTGTTGTATACATGGTAAAAACATATTCTGGTTTCTAGATCTAGATATTATTAATCATCCAATTGATTTTCCAATAGTGGGAATGAAGGGTTGAAAATAGAATTGCTACGAATTTAATTGTAAATAGGTAAGAGAATTTGAATTGTGTTTGATATTTAGTTTTTTTTTAAGCGAATTTGGAGGTTGTACCCTTAATTATACAAATCAATTTTATTCAAAGTTCTCTGTTTTTGGCTGTCTATATGCACTTCTTAGTAAACTCCTCATTCATGTTATTGTGATATAAAGTAATATCATCATTCATCCATCATCCATTATAAATGGTCCCTACTTTTCTTCTAAGATCTAGAACTAGAACTGAAGCAAGTATATGTTTAAATGAAATTGTTCAAGTTCTGTTTTCCTCAAACATGTAAAAGCGATCAAGTTTATTTTGGTGAAACTAAGGGTGCCATAATGACCTGATAAAGGTTGGAGAAATAAATTATATATTTTCTGCATAAATCCTTTTGGTTTTTTTCAATTCATGCCCTTTGAGTTCATGCTATCCTTATGTTAATTAAGATAAATAAGTAACAATTATTTGCAATGATAAACTTAACTTATTTATGAAATCATCTAATACATAATGCATGCAAATACATATACTTTGATTGCTTTCATATTAGAAATAGAATAGATGAAATATTTACTATTTTATCTTACCATAAAGAAAGTTGTAAAAAAAATATTCCTTGCTAAAAATCTTATTAGCAAAACAGGAACTTCTGATTAGTTTAGAAAATTATCATTAATATCACATGAAAATAAGAATATGTATTCAAGTAATGGTAACTTATATATTAAGAAGAAGAAAAAAAGAGAGTAACGGTCACTTAAATTTAGTGTCTGACTTTTGGGGACAAAATTCTTAAAAAGGAGGGGACAAATGTTACACCCTCAATTTTAAAATATATATATTTAAACTTAAGAAAAATAATTTACTGATTTTATAATAAATTAAAATCTTAAAACAAGAGTTCACAATGCTTTTATATAATTTTATGATATTTAAAAAGAACACTTAAAAATGAAATGTTTGAAATGTTAAGTATAATATCATACACAACAATAATTTTTTTCCTCGATAAATACACAAAAATAATATTAGTTAGAAATTTATAACTATCTTTATTACAGAAAACAATAAATATTTAAAAGGAAATATTGAAATATTATAAGAAAAATAATCTATAACTAATTAGATTACTTCCGAGAGAATTAGACATTTAAAATATTTATGATGTCGAAATTATATTGGTACCTAAAACATGCATAATATCAACATATATATGATATAATATAATATAAAAAAAGTTACATAATATATCAAATTAGAGTTTTGATAAGTTAAAGTGGTATCAATGTATAAGTTAACGTAATATCATATAGCTAATGTAAGAAATTTTAATATATAAGAATTGTTTGTTCAAAAAAAAAAGAATTCTTTAGTTATAGAATAAAAAGAAAAGGTTTTACAAAAAGCAACTTTTGGCTTTAGCAAATAGTTGTGCCATGTGCCCTTATCATAAGCAATCTTGATAATCAAGAAATAATCTTAGCTATTCAAATAATTAAGCACATGTGATAACTTATACTTGGATACAATTTAGCCACTTTGCACTATTATTAGCCATTAGATTAGAAACTAACAAGTGGATTGATCTTCTACCATATAAGTGTTTAAGTGATGTCACTATGATTACATCATCCTAATTACATCATTTAAAATGATTACTAAGCTATTTAATTAAACCTAAAATAAGTTAATCACTACTACGAAATAGACTTTCGGAACAGAGATTTTAAATCGGTTGTCTTAAACAACAGATTTAAAAAGAAATGCGATGGTATTTTTGAAATTAAATTGAAGTTTTAACATTCAGCTTGACATTCAAATCGGTTGTTTATCACAACCGATTTAAAAGATTTTACGGAAAAAAGAATTTAAATTGGTTGTGATAAAGAACCGATTTAAATGAGATTTTAAATCTGTTGTTTGTGGTGACCGATTTAAAAGACCTAATATTTTAAATCTATCCAAATGATCACAGATTTAGAAGAGGCTTGCATCGTATTTTATTTTTCTTTTCCCTCTTCTTTTCCCTCACGAACCCTACAGCTAGCTCGTCCTCTTCTTTTCTTTGCCCTCTTCTTTTCCTTCTGAAACCCAAATAGGCCACTCGTCCTCTTCTTCAAGCTGCCGCTGCCACTCGTCCTCTTCTTCAAGCCGTTCGTTCTCCTTCAAGCCGCTGCTGCCACTCGTCCTCTTCTTCAAGCCGCCGCCGCCGCCGTTCGAACTCTCTCAGTTTTTCTCTCGATGATAGTTCTTGGAGGATTCAATATATATATAGACACAAGGGGTAATGCAGTGTAGTGCTTCATATATGTTTCATTTGAATGTAGTTTCTCCCCTGTTCAACACCTCACCTGGCTTTTTTATGTGTTAATTTTGCAGTGAATCTCGTTTGCTAGGCTGTTTCAACTTCAACATCTTTTGATAGTAAGTTTTTTATTTCGTTTCATTTTCTATTTCCGGAATAAATTCATCTGATATGTTATTTTGTTACCTGTTTCCATCTTGAAATCTTTTTATCTCTGATATTGAATGGAATGTTTGTAGTTTGGTATACATGTTGAAATTTCAGTTTGATGTAATGCTTCTTAGTTGAATATTGCTTTGTCATGTAATAGGATGGTTCAATTAAGAAAGAATGTTATTGTACGCTATTTTAAAGACCACCAATATTTTTTTAATCTGTGTGTGTCATGACTTTTAGATTGGGGGTTTATGCAAGTGAATAATAAGTAGGCCTAATGCCTAAGAAATAATAAAAATGTGAACATTTTGACTACCCGAAAATCATTTCTCGGGTTTGATGACTCCTGAGCATATAGCATTTGTATTAATAGCATATTTAAGAAAACATGGAAACCATTAGATTTATTAGTTAACTACTGTGAATTTATCAATTTAACATAAAAGGGGTGCTGCTGAAATCACAGAAATAAGGTTTGTCTTTTATTCATGCAATTGTTTTCTTTGTTTTCCTTTCTTTTTCTTTCTTCATTTTCTTTGTGGTAATTGAATCTTTGAAAGTAAAAGGCAAAATAGAGTGAAAGACTAGATTTAAGATCTATGGCTTTTTTGTGCAAGTTAAGAATGAATGATGGGTTAATACTGTGCGGGAGATTAAATAGCAAGTATTCCAATTAGATGGTTTTAGTGAGGAGGATTTATTGGTCAAGTGCTTTGTGGATTTAGTCGTGGGAGACTTTTTTTAATTGAAAATTTACTGAATAGATGGATACTAACATATGATTTCTATCTGGGTATGTAAATAGATTTTTTCTTGCTTCATGGTTTCCCTTTTGATTTCTAGACGCTAGGCAAGGTAGAATTTGAATGTGCTGCTGCTTGCTGCTTTTCTGAAAGTTTATTATGTACTGAAATTTAACCTTTAAGTAATTTGTCCCTGACTGACTGCTTTCTCTTTTTATTTTTAGTCCCTCTTTTTGCTTTCCATGTGAATGGGGAAATTCAGGTTTCTTTAGCTGTTGATGGGACTTTGCTACTTGCTTCAATTTCTATTGTCAAAGCACTTCTTGAGGTATTGCATTGCATTGCTTCCCCATTATTGTAAATGCAAAGTAAGTAGCAGAGTATTGCATTGCATTGCTTCCCCATTATTGTGTGGCTTGGCTTAAATACTCAGTTTGTTTTACTTTGCATTTACAATTATCTTCCTGAGTGTTTTGTGCATATTTTAAACACTACTGAAATTTTAATCAAGGTGTAAATAATTAGAGATGGGAGATAACTTGATTCCATGCTTTGGATTTAGAGATGGTAATGGCAGATGTGAAACTAAATTAAAAATATTCATTTACAAATATTAGGATATTTAATATTAACTGAGTGCACAACTTTTATATTTATTTGTAGGTGGTTCGTCAAATCGACGGGTGGGCATGTGGGATATATGTCATGTGGAGAGCATTTATGACGTTTATTGTTGATTCATTGTCTTTGGTCTATGGTTAATATGAATGTGATTGCATGTTTTCTTGCTCCTATGGGTGTGTGGAGCAAGACTGTTTATTGTTAATTCTTGGCACCCATTGATATTTTGTTAGAAATAGTTGTGAATTTTTTTTCAAAACGTAGTTATGGATCGTAGTTGGATGCAACAAAATCGATTGAGTGAAGACTATGAGAAGGGAGTAGAAGAGTTTCTGAATTTTGCTCAAACGAAGCTTCCTAAAAGTAGCGGAACATTTTCTTGTCCGTGTGTTATTTGTGTGAACCAGACACCACAAATAGTCGACAAAATACGAGAACATCTAATTGTCTATGGGATTTGCAGCAGTTATACAACATGGACATGGCATGCTGAGAAGAAGGAAATGTCAAGTGTGTCTGAAGGAAAGAAAACTGACGTAGAAATGGACGATCGGTTAGAAGACATGATCCGTGATATTGGACATGAGTCTTTTAAACGAGCACATGTTTATGAATCCTTGACAAAAGACAATGAAGAGGCTTTGTATAAGGGGTGCACAAAATTCACACGGTTGTCTGCCGTGTTGAGATTGTTTAATCTGAAGGCAATAAATGGGTGGACTGACAAGAGCTTCATCGACTTGCTTGAGTTGTTGAAAGATATGCTTCCAGAGGGTTACACATTGCCAAACCGTGCGTACGATGCGAAGAAGATCTTGTGTCCGATGGGTGTGGAGCATAAGAAAATACGCGCATGCCCAAATGACTGTATATTGTACAAAAAAGAGTTTGAAAATGTTCACAAGTGCCCCACGTGTAGGCTATCACGCTACAAGGTGAAGGGCGGCGTTGACAGTTGCGACGATGAGAGCACAAAGGGTGCGCCTGCAAAAGTTTTATGGTATCTTCCAATAATTCCAAGATTGAAGCGACTGTTTGCCAATGAAAAAGATGCAAAGAGTATTAGATGGCATGTGGATGAGAGGAAGTGTGACGGACAACATCGCCATCCTGCCGATTCTTTGCAATGGAAGAAAATTCATACTCTGTTTCCAGATTTCGGCAATGAGCCAAGAAACATTAGGCTTAGGCTTGCTTCTGATGGAATGAATCCGTATGGTAACTTAAGTAGCAACCACAGTTCATGGCTGTTGTCTTGGTAGTTTACAACCTTTCTCCTTGGTTGTGCATGAAACGCAAATACATGATGTTATCCATGATGATTTCGGGCCCGAAACAACTTGGAAATGACATAGATGTTTTCCTAAGTCCCCTGATTGAAGACTTGAGGAAATTGTGGGATGAGGGCGTTGATGTGTTCGATGCATATTCCAATGAAAATTTCAAGTTGCGTGCCATGTTATTTTGCACCATCAATGACTTTCCAGCATATGGAAACTTGTCCGGATATAGTGTTAAGGGGCATAGTGCGTGCCCTGTATGTGAAAAGGGCACCTGCTACAATCAACTGAAACATGGAAAGGAAAACTGTTTACCTTGGACATCGTAGATTTCTTCGACGTGATCACCTGTATCGTAGGTTGAAAAAGGCTTTCATGGATGTCAGGAAAATGGTTTAGCTCCGAATGCCTTAACAGGGGAAGAAGTGTATCAGCGAGTGAAGGACATCAAAGTCATATTTGGCAAGAAACAGAAACAAAAGCAGTCCATTGTGAAAAATATATGGAAGAAGAGATCTGTGTTTTTCGATCTTCCATACTGGTCCAGTCTTGTTGTAAGACACTGTATAGATGTCATGCATGTGGAGAAAAACGTGTGTGATAGTGTAATTGGTACTCTTCTCAACATTCAGAGCAAGACAAAGGATAGTGTGAATGCTCGTCTAGATATGGTTGCAATGGGTATAAGACAGAAATTAGCTCCAGAGCCAAAAGGTAATGCCACATATCTGCCCCCAGCATGCCATACTTTGTCAAAACAAGAGAGAAGAAGTTTTTGCGAGTGTCTTCGTGGAATCAAAGTGCCACAGGATTACTCTTCCAATGTTAAAAACCTAATCTCACTGAAAGACCTCAAAGTAGTTGGGTTAAAGTCTCATGACTGCCATGTATTGATGCAACAATTACTTGTAGTGGCTATCCGTGGCATCTTGCCAAAAGAAGTCCGACATGCCATAACTAGATTGTGCTTATTCTTTAATGCTATATGTGCCAAAGTCATTGACCCTACGAAGTTAGACGACTTGGAAAACGAGGCTGCTATTATATTGTGTCAGTTGGAGATGTACTTTCCTCCATCATTCTTTGACATCATGGTCCACTTAATTGTTCATATAGTGCGGGAGATTAGATTGTGTGGCCCCGTTTATTTAAGGTGGATGTACCCAGTGGAGCGATATATGAAGATCTTGAAAGGGTATGTTAAGAATCAATACCGCCCCGAAGCATCCACTGTTGAAAGGTACATCGCAGAAGAAGCCATTGAGTTTTGTACAGACTACTTGTCAGGAGTGGAACCTGTAGGGATTCCTAAGACTCATCATGTTGGAAGATATGAGGGTAAGGGTACACGAGGGTTAACCGTTAAGAGCATGAGTCGTGTGGAGGTGCTTCAAGCACATCTGTATATATTGAATAACAATGCTGAGGTTATACCTTACTTAGAAGCTCACAAAAGAATTGTCAAGGCCAGTAACCCTCGAATGAACGAAAAAAGTGTGTTGAGAGAGCATAACAAGACATTCCTATCTTGGTTCAAAGCACAGGTTATGAAGGAATATGATACTGCTTCTGATACATTAAGTAGGCTAGCACATGAACCTAGTTTTAATGTCTTGTGTTGGAGTGCGTACGATATAAACAATATTTCCTTTTACACAAAGTCATAGGATGACAAGAGTACCGTTCAAAATAGTGGGGTTATGTTAATGGCTTCTTCAATGCATTTTTCTAGTTCAAGGGATAAAAACCCCATTCTTGCATCCGTAGCTTACTTTGGGGTAATTGAAGAGATTTGGGAGTTGGATTACTGCAAATTTAAGGTGCCTCTTTTTAAATATAAGTGGGTTAACAGTAATAGTGGAGTAACAACCGATGAAATGGGTTTTACATTGGTGGACTTTGACAAAGTAGGTTACAAGGACGAGCCTTTCATCATGGCTGAACAAGCAAAACAAGTTTTTTATGTCAATGATCCTTCTAGAAAAAATTGGTTAGTGGTCCTACAAGGAAAAAACATTCATGATAATAATGAAAATGAAGATTCAACCCTTAATATTTCTGAGACTCCTTTCTTCACAACACAAATTCCTACTTCCATTGAAGAAAGGGATGTGGACGATGTACGTGCCACTCGTGGTGATCATAATGAAGGGATATGGGAGAACATATGTATTTCACCCATGGAATAAATTTAAAGGTTAATACCTATTTGTTATTGGCATTGATTGTGCTTATTTTGTTTTGTATTTAAATTTACATTTGTTATTGTGTTTATTAAGGATTTATATTCTGCTTTGTCCTATATTATTGTTTCTGACATTTATCTTATGTCCTCTAAACAGATATCATGGCTGATCCTGTAGATAGTACGACATTTACAAAAAAGAAGACTAGATCAACCACTTCTTGTCAGGAGTTGACTTCTAGACGTCCGACTGGATATAGGTATCCAATTGAGTTTGATGGGGAGACAGGCCAGCCTACAGGGCGCTATGCAACTAAGTTCAAGACATTTGTGTCTATGTTGGCTAGAACCAAGGTTAGCATATTGGTAAATGAATGGGAGAAAGTGGATGACGGCACAAAAAACTTAATTTAGCAGGATGTGACGGTAATACCTCTTTTTACAAACTCCTTTAATCTCTTATACTATTTAACTAAATCTGTTTATTACTAATATCATTTTATTGTCTATTTAAGGAAACATTTGATGTTCCTGGCGATAAGGGGCTTAAGAAGAGATGGCTGTCTTATGCTGCTGATCGTTGGAAGTCACACAAGACTATGCTCACCAAGACTTATGTTTTTGGCCCTGGTGATAAGGACGAATATAAGACCCCATGTCATAAGTATAAATCCATTTCAGAAGAAACATGGGAGTTGTTTATGAAGAGTCGACATGACCCTAAGTTTTTGGTTAGTACTTTTTCTTAATTTCTCATGTTAATTGATTTTACGTTTAGCTAATTTACATGTACGTTATTTGTAACAGGAGAAAAGAGCACAGGGAAAACAAAACCAGGCCAAGAACAAGTACTACCACAGAACTTCTCGTGGTGGTTATGCATATTTGAAGGCCACCTGGAAGGAGAATAGGTTGAAGGAAATGCAAAAAGAGAGTGGCAATACGCTATTGACGGTGGATGATGTTGATTCTCCACCACGCCACGAGCAATGGAAGTTGGCCCGAATAAAGCCAATCGGAGGGTATATAAATGTGGAGACAGCCACTGTTGCCTCAAAAATTGTAAGTAAAACTTTCAATATATCATTTTTAGTGTAATATCTTACATAACATTGACTTACATATATGTTGGCAGGATGACCTTGTGGATCAGGCCACTCAAGGAACTTTTGTTCCTGATACACGTATGGATATCCTGACTACTGCCATTGGGACACCTGATCACGGTGGTCGTCCCCGCGTTGCCCCTTTTGGTGTCGGCCTGAAGACATATTATGGAAGTGCTGCACCTCGTGGCAAAGCAAAAGCCTATGCGGAGATGGAGTCCTTCAAGGCAGTGCTGGTGCAGCAGTTTGAGGAGACCTTCAATAAGAGGGTAGATAAGGCGGTAGCCGAGGTATGTATAATATGTTACAATATAAAATAAGCAGTTAATTTAACTGATTTAGGAAGATATTAATTTATAAAATTTCATTTACAGAGACTTGCATCTCGGGGTTGCATAAGTCAACCCAGCCCATCAACATGCAAGAGTTACAGAGACAATTAGTCGAGGGTAGAAAGCGATGGCGAGGTATGTATAAAATGTTACAATATAAATTCAGTAGTTTAAGTAAATTTGCGAAGGTTATTTATTTATAAAATTTCATTTTGCAGAGACTTGCAAATATGGCTTGTGCAAGTCAACCCTCATTTGGCCAGCCCAACTCTATGAAGACTCCTATGCACGAAAGCGCTAAGGACAGTTGCTCACCGTCCCAACCGGGGATGCCAACCCCCACTAATTGGTTGAGAGAGTTATCTGCCATGTTATATGACTTTGGGGGCCAGTCACAGGGGCTACTGATGGATTATGACCCCGTGTCCGTTGAACATTATTGGGTTGGAGAGAAGGAGATAACCGACATTACTATGGGTGGACGTTGGCTTGAATTATGCCACCTGGCATTATGGGGCTCGTAAGTATATGTCATTCTAAGTTTATATTGTAAGCATGCTTAAATCATTCGTAATATTAATTAACATGTTTTTCAATATATTAGGTATTGTTGGCGCCTATGTAAGGATAGGGGCTATGGTGATAGGTACAGAATTTTTTCGCCTTACCAGATTGGTTCTTTATGTCCCAAGTCTGCTCCCAAAAAATTGGAGAAAATTCAAGCATACATCCGGAACAAGATGTGGGAAAAGAAGAGGCAATGTTATTTAGCACCATACTGCTATAGGTAAGTTCATTTACGCGTGTTTATATAGTTTTCTTTTGTTTGTCTATTTCTTCATACCATTATTGTTTTCCAATATTGCAGTGACCATTGGCAGTTAGCCGTCATTTGTCCTGAAGACCACGTTGTCGTCTGGATGTGCTCTTTGGGTTATCGGCCTAATCAAACCATTGTAGAAAGAATTAATAAGTAAGATTCAATTTAATTCTTAACATATACTTTATGATATAATTTTAGAACTTTGACTTATCATGAATATTCTTTTATCAGTGCAATCGATGGATATAACAGGCTTAAAGGAGTTAGGAGAAATAATGCGCCTGAATGGTTATTGCCCAAAGTAAGTAGTTTAAATTAAAAATATTCATTTACAATATATTAGGATATTTAACATTAACTGAGTGCACAACTTTTATATTTATTTATAGGTGGCTCATCAAATCGACGGGTGGGCATGTGAGATATATGTCATGAGGAATATGATGACCATTATCTCGGCGGGGATAACCGGAAATTGGATGGAGGTAATATTTAAAAACTCAATAAGCTTAATTGATTTCGTACTTAATTAAGCATTATTTTGGTTATATTAACTAGCGTTTATATTTTTTTTACAGGTATTCAATGATACAACACCAATGTCAAATGATGCGATTTTGAGCATAAGACAACTCTGGGCAGAATTTTTTTGTAAATTCCATAACACGTTGAAATATGTGCCAAAGAAGAAAAAGAATAGAAAAAATGGTGGAAAAAACAAATAATGAAGTTTAAGTTTAAGTTTATGTTTGATTTAGTTAAGTTTGTATTTGATTTGGTTTAGTTTTAGTTTGTATTTGTATATAAATTGGTTGCTGGAAAAATTTTGTTTCTGTGATTTCTTTGGTTGCTGTGAAAATTTTGGTTGCTGTGATTTCTCTGGTTACTGGAAAAATTGTTACAGGTATATATGGTTGCTGTAAAAACAAATATAAAATTTACAAAAAAATTACTTTTTAAATCGGTTGTTTACAGACAACCGATTAATAACAACCGATTTAAAAGGTTAACCTTTTAAATCGGTTGTTATTAATCAAGCGATTTTAAATCCCCAATTTCAGACTAGATTGTGACTCGAATCTAGACTTTGTAAATCGGTTAATATAAATAACCGATTTAAAAAGTTGAATTTAAATCTGTTAAATCACCGAATTAAAATCCCTAAACTTACTAAATCCGGAGCATTTAAATCGGTTGTCCAACCGATTTGAAACCCCCAAATAACCGATTTTAAATCCCGAATTTATACTAGTGAATTTTTCTTCTATAAATACCTTTGACTCATTCACTTCAATCACCATCAAATGTCTTACGACTAAACCCACAACTATTCCATCCTCCAAATACCAATCACTCTCGTTTTTATTCTCTTCTTTTGTCTTCCTTGTTGGCCACACCTTTAGCACATAAAATATCACTTTTCATCTTCGACTAAGCTGTATATATATAAGATGATATTTAATAACATCCTTAAGTTATATCTATATGTAGCTTCTACATTGCTATAAAATTTAGAAAGTATATATCTGATATTATCAACATTAATTAATATATATACTTGTTAGAAAAATAATATAAATTAATTTGTGTTTAGTAGATATTAATCCTTAATAAGAAAACTAAGTTTTCTATGACATATGTCAGCACTACAATTACTCTCCTCTGCTTCTCTATTCATGCAACACGTGGCAAAGTTCAAAACTCCATTTCAATTAGGAATGTAGCTTCTCAGCTCTCTCTCCCTCAAGTGAATGAATGATATATGATTGGTTGACTATATATGGAGGATTGAGATGTCAATGAGGTGAACCCATTTGTTGTTAATTTCTTTTTCTCGTATATTCATAGAAATCAATGGGTATATGTTATTTTATATTTCCTTTTATCATGACATGTTGGCATCCATCTTCTATCCCTTTTTACATCCACGTGTTGGTTTTCTCATTTAAAAATCATCCATTTTTTTTTTAAATTTAAGAGTGATCCTCATCTGTCTTTTTTGTCATTTTAGGTGAAAGATTTTTCTTTAATGTGCTGTCATCATTATTTTCTAATAAAGTTAAGAACAAAAAAATTCATATATTTTGAAATAAAGATGCTAAAATAATTTTTACTTAAATTTGATAATGCAGTTGAATTAAATTGATTTTATCTTTAGTTATAGATATCTTTTTTTTTAGTGAAACTAATTGTAAGACTACTTTATAGCATAATAATGTAAAATTTTTATAATTTATACCAATCCCTTAAGTTCAGTAATTTTGTTAATACAGATGTAGATTGTTTTTATACAAATCGACAAGCTATAACATGAGCTATAATTAGGATGATTGTTATATAAAATTTATTTTATAATTTGAGGCTCAATACCAAATATAGAATGCTTGTGATTATGTGAAAGTAAATAATAGAAAAATTGAAATTGAAATAAATATATTAAGAGTATATAAGTAAGCTATGTTTGATTGAATTATTTTAACTCGTGGATTTGGAAAGATTATTGAAATATGCAATATTTGAAGGAAATGAACACAAGCTATGGAGGTATGTAATGAATTGATGAGGCAAAACATATGTATGGAAAACCATGGATCATACATGTATTTGATTGACCGAGAAGATTAGATGTTAATGGCATTTCTGTTGATGTGAATGAGATATTGAAATGCTATATCAATAAAAGCGCTGACGCAAAACCTTAATGTTCTAATGTGAAGATACATTCGTTTATATTATCATGAATTATGCGTGACATTTACATATTATGAGTATGGAATTTCTGGCATAATGCCGAGGAGAGAGCTACACCTTGGTGTAGTGTGAGTGCGCTAATGAAGGCTGAGATGGCCTTGGGGCGTCACGGAACATGTCCTCCCAATCGCTCCTCCGATTATGAGATCTCTCATTGGAATAGATGAACGGGCCCATGCATTGCATACCATGCATCAGCCACATATTATTTGTATTATTATAGAAACCCATATTTATGGCATGTATATATCTTATGGTGTTTATCAGTAATTGTAGTATATTTCTGTTTTTTTGTTTTGTTGAATTGTTGTATGTGATTACTTCTATTACTAGTTTGTCTGTTATCATATACATAATTATTAAAAGGGAGAATTTTTCTGTACCTACCACACCAGGTATGGCTGGAATTGTCATAGTTCGAAGTAATTTATAAAACTTTTTCTATTGTCACCGAGTTTTACTCATTTTTGGGGTTTTATAGCATTTCCAGGTATCAAGTGTGGCATTGAGTTCTTGATAGCATTTCCAGATAATTGGTAGATCCCAATGAGGAAAAGTCTTTCAGTCAGGTCAAGCCGGATCATGTGTCTCTAGTTGCTCAACTAGCATTTCTTGTAAATAAACTAATTCAAATTGATCAAATCTTAATTTTAGTATTCATCATCATTATTATTATTGTAAGTTGTGACTACGTATAAATATTTGATGATTAATTTGATGTGATATGAATTTCTAAATTTTAATATAAACCTACGAAGTCGTTACAAACTTTTTTGAAAAGAAACTTTAATATTTATATATGCAAAAAAAAAAAACTGTTGTTACTAATTTTAATTTAAGAGTATTTATTCATGAATAAAAGTAAGTAATATCCTTTTTAGGACGTTACATTATCGTATCAGAATAGTTCGGTCTAATCGGGTTGTGAATTTTTCGTAGGACAAAATAGTGTGTCTAGTATGATCCGGCTTAGGTTGTTAGTAGTTCTTAGTCTTTTAGCAATTTTTTATGCTTCTAAGTTCCTTGATTTCAAGTTATTGGGACTGGCCACTCTAATGGTTTGTTCAAGGAAAGAGGAAGGATAACAATTTGCACGGATAAGTGTTGGAAAAACTATGGTTCTGTTTTTACAATTTGATTTATGCAAGTTGCAACTAGTTTTGCAAAAAAAAATTCCTAATAATTTAAAAAAAATATATATTTTAAGATTAAAAAAAATCTTGATTGTGCATGAAATTATATGTCTTGTTCCGGACTGGGCCGAGGCCCAATCCGAAGATCCACTTTCCAGGCCCATTTCCGCGCCAGTTTGTTCCGCCTTCCCTCGAGACCATGTCGACGTGGCCGATCCAACGGTCCTCAGCATTCCACCCCAGCTCATCACAGGCTGGCAACGATCTGACGATACCCCGGGTATCACGGAACGGTTATTCATCGGTAACCGTCCTCAACTCGTATTAAAAGAGAATCACGTCAAACGATGGAGGTAATTATTATTTTTCTACCTCTTCACTCACCTCTTACACACACTGACTTGAGTGTCGGAGTGTTTGCAGGGAGACCCCCCCAACACCCCGCCGTCATCCGTCGTGGACGCTGCCGGGTTGCTTCTCTCCGCCATCCTCTCAAGTTCGCTCGTAACATTGGCGCCGCCTGTGGGAATCGTCTCGATTTCATTTTCCTTGCCGGTTTTTCCTTCTTCGCTCGACGATGACTGGATCGAAGCGTCAGATCGCGACCCGCAGTTCCACTCATGCGAACGCAGATCTTGAACCACCGAATCCGCCGATAGCTCCGGCGGAACCACCTCACCATGGACCTGTTAATTTCATCGTTGAATTTGAGAGACAGAGGAGTAACCTTCCCCCTCCGCACCAGAATGACGCCGTTTCGATCGTTGTTGCTCAAACCGATACAGGAACAGAGACTGCCACCTTTCTCATCCGTGAGTTCCGTGAATTCATTCGGAGCCATGCCGAGGCGATGCACGCTCAGAATCAACGCCTCGATGGAATGGAGAATCAGCAGAAGGAAATCTCCGTTCGCGTTGCCACACAAATCGAAAACAGAGAAGATCGTGTTTCTCGTTCTCCTCAGAGATCGAAGGAGTCTGAAAATCTCAGATCTGTTCATCGCCACCACCGTGGCACGACTCCACACCGCTCTGTGCATAGAGCACACCGCCATAACCGTTCTGTGGATCGTACTCCACCTCACCGCCGCCGTGCTCTTTCTGTTTCATCAACTCATTCTCGGAGCGATGACACGGGTGACTCGTGCGAGGCTTTTGGTCCTTTTACGTCCAAGATCATGAAATCCCCGATTCTGAAGCATCTTCAGAAACCACCCGCTTTGGACTCATACGACGGCACCACCGACCCCGACGAGCATGTTGGTTGCTTTGATACTGTCATGGGCTATCGAGGCACCCAAGGGTCGGTGAAGTGCAGAATCTTTCCCCTCACTCTGAAGAAGGCAGCGTTGTCTTGGTTCCAGACTCTTAAGAAAAATTCCATTGGTTCGTGGACTGAGCTCGTCGACCAGTTCTCCGCGCATTTCACTGCGTCTAAAGTCCAACCCAAGTCGACAGCGGCACTGGCCGCAATTCAGCAGAAGAAAGATGAGTCTATCAGAGACTACGTCGAGCGCTTCAACAAAGAAACCATTTTGGTGAAGAAATGCTCTGACAAGATGAAGCTGTACTTGCTAGAGCAAGGCCTGATCGAAGGAAATCTATTCAGCGTCGACGTTGGTATCGACAAACCGAAGACCCTGAACGAGTTCCTGAAGCGAGCTCAGAAATTTATGAATTACGAAGAGAAGTTGATAGCATCAAAAGCCAAAGACAAATCCCCAGAGTGACATTGACAACTGTCGGAGTATACGAGAAGAACTCGACCTCCTTGACGAATGCAGAGAGCTTGCAGCACTCAGCGAGGTCGCAGTGAAACAGAAAATCGCAGCAAGATACAACCGAAGTGTTGTGCCCAGGGAGTTCATGCCTGGGGATCTAGTTCTTCGACGAGCTGATGTTGGCCTGAAGAACGCCCCACAAGGGAAACTTGCGCCCAACTGGGAAGGCCCGTACAGAATCGTCGTAAAGACTGGTACCGGCGCCTACACCCTCGAGACACTACAAGGACAGCAAATTCCAAGAACTTGGAACGCGGCAAAGATGAAGCCCTGAGATCGAGCCTCGTGCCGAGACCGCGTGCACGAGCTCGTGATAAAGCCTTGTGCCTTGCACAAACTCCTGATGATGAGATCGAGCCTCATGCCGAGACCGCGTGCACGAGCTCGTGATAAAGCCTTGTGCCTTGCACAAGCACCTGATGATGAGATCGAGCCTCGTGTCGAGACAGCGTGCACGGGCTCGTGACAAAGCCTTGTGCCTTGCACAAGCACCTGATGATGAGATCGAGCCTCGTGCCGAGACCGTGTGCACGAGCTCGTGACAAAGCCTTATGCCTTGCACAAGCACCTGATGATGAGATCGAGCCTCGTGCCGAGACCGCGTGCACGGGCTCGTGACAAAGCCTTGTGCCTTGCACAAGCACCTGATGATGAGATCGAGCCTCGTGCCGAGACCGCGTGCACGCGCTCGTGACAAAGCCTTGTGCCTTGCACAAGCACCTGAGATCGAGCCTCGTGCCGAGACCGCGTGCACGAGCTCGTGATAAAGTTGTGCCCTGCACAAGCACCTCTGCAACAGGTGGATACGCAATCCAGTACTCGGGCGACCTACCAGGCCCACCTCTGCAATTTCAATATTCAGACGGCTTTAAACTCGGCTACGTCGTTGACCTTGATTATTTGATGACCTCAACCTTGCCGCTTGGACAGCCAGATCAACTACTCTCACAGGGAAGTATAAAACTCGACTACGAGCACTTTACTCAGCATAAAAATTAATGCTAACTTTATTACATCAAGTTGTTGCAAATTGTCTATACTTTGACAGGAACAGTGCCCCAAAACCAAAGGTCGAGCCCGCCATGGAGCTCGGCACCCAGCGTCGGAAGAACCTCACTCGCAGCTCGACCCCCGTGGTCCCGAAGACCCCAGGTCAGCGTAAAGGCTTGGTAAGCTCGAACCTCGTGCCGAGACCGCGTGCACGAGCTCGTGATAAAACCTTGTGCCTTGCACAAGCACATCAAGCCTCGTGTCGAGAACTGCCTCAGCAGAGGTGGAACACGAAGGTCCCGAACGAACTAATGAACAAGCACGACACGACGACGCTTGCAGTTCCTTACGAACAAGGACGTCGAACGTCGACATCAACGAACTTCGACAACAAGTCACCACCTCGACATTCGAGCTAGCACTTGGGGGGCAACTGTTCCGGACTGGGTCGAGGCCCAATCCGAAGATCCACTTTCCAGGCCCATTTCTGCGCCAGTTCGTTCCGCCTTCCCTCGAGACCATGTCGACGTGGCCGATCCAACGGTCCTCAGCATTCCACCCCAGCTCATCACAGGCTGGCAACGATCTGACGGTACCCGGGGTATCACGGAACGGTTATTCATCGGTAACCGTCCTCAACTCGTATTAAAAGAGAATCACGTCAAACGATGGAGGTAATTATTATTTTTCTACCTCTTCACTCACCTCTTACACACACTGACTTGAGCGTCGGAGTGTTTGCAGGTACACCACCCCAACACGCCGTCGTCATCCGTCGTGGACGCTGCCGTGATTGCTTCTCTCCAGTCATCCTCTGAAGTTCTGTCCAGAACATGTCTATTGCTTGGATTGAAGCTGAGCCTACTCGATTTAGTAAGAATATGCATAAAAATGCTTTATGAATATTTGATATCTCCATGTTCATGTTTGAGCACCCTATAAATCATTGTTTTTAGGTTTCATGCTGTTTTATGAAATTTGGATGTGTTTTGTCATTTTTTTGGGAAATTTTTTTATTTCATTCTTGTTTGTGTGTGCGGTTTCATGAGTAATGAAGCGGAGGATCAATTTTAAACTGGTATTAGAGAAACTCTTTCAAGGAGAAAATAACTTTTGTTGGGAAATTTCATTAAATTAACTCTTACCTTAATTGAAATCAAAGTTACAGCCTTCAATATTACAATTGGTACACTAAAAAAAATTCCATTGAGAGAGATAAAAGTATAATTAAAATTAAAATAGCTTATTTTTGTCTTCGTAAGGTTTGAAGTTCAGTGGGGTCAGTGATTTGAATTGATTCCACATTTAGGAACCTCTTGTTTTATTGTTGTGATATAGTAATAAATTTTTATCCTTGTAGTAGGTATTGTTTACTGCTTCATTAAAAAAAATATGACCACTTTGAATTTAAATTGAGTACATTTGTTAGTTAACAACTAATTGTTTTGGATACGGAACCTGTAGTCCTCATGTTCTAGTGGTTACTTACAGAAATGTAAAAACTAAAGCATTATGTTTATTTTAGTTGGATGTGGCAAAAATATTTATTAGATAAATAGTCAAAAGCAATATTTGAAATCGGATTTATATTTATATTATTGTTGCATTCGTATATTAGTTTGTCTTTGTCTTCTTCTTGTTTATCCTAAAATTTTTAAGTTAGTTCGCAACCAAATAGAAACACCAAATTAAGACTCCTAAATCTAAAGCAGCAAACAAAAAAATCTTTTGAGTATCTTTTTTAGTCAAAAAAAAAAAAAATCTAAAGCAGCAAACAAATTGACCAATAGGTATTTTTTTTTTTTAGTGGGAATATCAAAAGTTGTTGTATACATGGTAAAAACATATTCTGGTTTCTAGATCTAGATATTAATAATCATCCAATTGATTTTCCATTAGTGGGAATGAAGGGTTGAAAATAGAATTGCTACGAATTTAATTGCAAATAGGTAAGAGAATTTGAATTTTGATTGATTTTTAGTTTTTTTAAGCGAATTTTGAAGTTGTACCCTTAATTATACAAATCAAATTTATTCGAAGTTTTCTGTTTTTGGTTGTCTATATGCCCTTCTTAGTAAACTCCCTATTCATGTTACTACGATATCTTTACTATAAATCCTGAAACGTCACTGAAGGCCTTTTTCCCGCCCAATCTCCTAACTCATTTGCAAAGCTGGCCATTAAATGTCAACTCTACCTACCATAATCTTTTCATTTATTATGCCAGCTCATACCCTCACGCGTTTTCTTCCAATTTGAAACAATTTGAAATTTCACCTTTCTTCTTCCTTCCCTCTTCCTGCTTTCTTTTCTTCCCACAACCGTAACCTGAAATGTGAAATTTCACTCTTCTTCCCCTTTCTTCCTTCTGCTGCACTTTGGGACCTAGATTTGTTGGACTAGATCTGAATTGAAGAAGAAAGCCGGTGACGCACACATAAATGGAAGATCGCTGCATTTGTCGTTGTCGGAAATGAAATCGTCACCGCCGCGAGCTGGGTGTGAAGTCATCTCTCTCGGTTCGACCTGTCTCTCATCTGCGACAAATATTCTCCAATGACTTCCTTCACACAATGACTTCTGCAGAGGCGGAACAGGGAAGAAGAAGGAAGAAAAAGAAGAGGAGAATAAGAAGGAGATGAGGCGCTGCGACAAAAAAGAGCCGCGCTGTAGAGAAGCCGCGCCTGGTGTGCGCTGTTGCAAAGCTGGCCATTTTCAGTTCGACGGTCGAGATCGCTTTCAGTTCGACGGTCGACGGTCGTACATGCTTACGGAGGGAAGGGTTCCAGAAGGGGACGGTCGAGATTCGCTTTCAGTTCGACGGTCGTACATGCTTACGGAGGGAAGGGTTCCAGAAGGGGACCTGGAGTAGGAACTCGACGCAGTAGGATTTCTTTGCGATAGGAACTCGACGCTTGATAGGATATCTTTGCGATAGGATCTCGATTGTCGAATCGAAAATGATCTCGGCCGAATCAGAAGCATGCAATGGCATGTACGACTGCTCGTTCGGCCGTACATGCTACGGAGGAAGCGGTTCCGAAGGGGACGGTCGACATTCGCTTTCAGTTCGACGGTCGTACAAGCTTACGGAGGGAAGGGTTCCAGAAGGGGACCTGGAGTATGAACTTCGGCCTTGATGATTTCTTTGCGATAGGATTTCTTTGTCGAGATCAAGCTTGATCTCGACAGGTTGAGCTTTATCTCGAGCTGTCTAGATCAAGCTCAAGCAGTCGAAATCAAGCTTCATCTCGACAGCTTGAGCTTGATCTCGACGTGAAGCTGTTGATCTCGACAGCTATTCACACCTGGAGTATAGCAGCATTGAAACAACTTTCTAATACATAACAAGAGTCCAAGTGCATGTTAATACGGGAAAATTACCTGCAGGGTGTATTTTAGGAAAAAGCTTACCAAATTAGTGTAGGTTGGAAAGAAATTCCGAATTTGGGGTAAGTCGTATATACTATATACAACATACGACTTCACTTTTTCAATTTTTTTTTGTGAAGTCGTGCATGCCACTGCATGCTTACAGTTCGACGGTCGAGATCGCTTTCGATTCGGCCGGTCGGCGGTAAATATGCTTACGGAGGGAAGGGTTCCAGAAGGGGACGGTCGAGATCCGCTTTTAGTTCGACGGTCGTACATGCTTACGGAGGGAAGGGTTCCAGAAGGGGACCTGGAGTAGGAACTCGACGCAGTATGATTTGCTGCACTAGGATTTGCTGTCGAGATCAAGCTTGATCTCGACAGGTTGAGCTTTATCTCGAGCTGTCGAGATCAAGCTCAAGCAGTCGAAATCAAGCTTCATCTCGACAGCTTGAGCTTGATCTCGACAGCTTGAGCTTGACGTGAAGCTGTTGATCTCGACAGCTATTCATTTGCTGGCGAGATCAAGCTTAACCTGTCGAGTCCTCAAGCAGTCGAAATCAAGCTTCATCTCGACAGGTTGAGCTTGATCTCGACAGTTTGAGCTTGATATGAAGCTGTTGATCTCGACAGCTCATGCTGTCGAAATCAAGATTGATCTCGACAGACTGAGCTTGGTCTCGACAGGTTGAGCTTGACATGAAGCTGTTGATCTCGACAGCTATTCACACCTGTCGAGATCAACCTTGATCTCGACAGGTTGAGCTTTATCTCGAGCTGATTCAAAATTTGAACCCTCATTATACCAAAAAAAAATTAAAAAAAAAATTCAACCATCGATCTTATCTTTCTCCCGATCTCCCTCCTTTCTTCCTGCTCCATCTTCTCCTTCCATCTTGCTCTTCCTCCTCCCTTCACACCACCAAAATCGCCCCCTTCTTTATTTCTTCACCATTTTCTTCATCCTTTTCTTCACCATTTTCTTCTTCTTCTTCTTCTCCTTTATTCTGAAAAAAAAAACCTTCACTCTCTCCCATTTTCTTCAAATCGAATGCACCGGTTCGCTTCTTCTTCTTCTACATTTCGAGACTGCTCCATTTCTGCATCTTCTAGGCTAACTCGGTGAGAATCGTTTCCAAGCGCTTCTCGGACTATTCACACCTGTCGAGATCAAGCTCAAGCTGTTGGTCCTCAACACGTCGAGATCAAGCAGTTCACAACCTCCATCTTCCTCGAATCCTTGGAGAAGATAAAGACATGCATCTTCTCCCTCCACCTTCGTCACCATATGAGAAGCAACTCACACTTTTCCATCTAAGAATAATATCGTGGATGTGAAAATGGTAGACAATTGATGAGTTGGATATTTGATGCCCGTGTAATGCATCACCAAGTTCCTATCCTTTTTGGGATTGTTATCTGTTCAGGTCATTTGTCTTTTTGGATTCCAAGTATGTACTTAAATTATATATCGAACTACTATGACTTAGTTGTGAAAATGGTAGACAATTGATGAGTTGGATATTTGATGCCCGTGTAATGCATCACCAAGTTCCTATCCTTTTTGGGATTGTTATCTGTTCAGGTCATTTGTCTTTTTGGATTCCAAGTATGTACTTAAATTATATATCGAACTACTATGACTTAGTTTTCATATAACAAACAATGGGATGTAATATTAAGTTTGTATGTTGGCTTCCATATGACATATATGTGCTATATCGTTTCACTATCGGTCTGCACAAATGTTTTTTAATTGTTACACAACTTGGATTACAAACCCTACTGTTGGTTTGAGAGGTATGGAGTATAGTTAAGATTTTATTTTTGAAGTATTTCCATCGAGTATCAAATGTATAAACACAAGCCAGGATCTATAGATTGTTTTGAACAAATAAATAATTTCAATTACACTATAAGTAATTGGTGATTGAAAGTATTATCATTTTGACGGATATTGCCCCGTGCATCGCACGGGTTGTCGTCTATATATATATAAATCCTCTATAGTCTCTAGATAATTTTTTCCCGCCCAACCTCCATTTAATGTTCGACAGCCACACTCCTTTCTTTTCTCCATTCTACTTCCCACTACTGCCCATTAAATATTTACCTAACATCATTTATGACGCCAGCTACTACCCAAACTCTCTCCCTCCTTCCCGGTCGCATCGTCTCCTTCCCAGATTCGAAAAAATTTGAAAACCTCTTCTCTCTTCCTCTCTCATCTGCGACGAGGATCTTCTCCAATGACTTCCTTCACACAATGACTTCTATAGAGGCGGAACAGAGAAGAAGAAGGAAGAAAAAGAATATGAGCCGCGCCCAGTGTGCGCTATTGCAGCATCAGTAAAGGAGCCGCATATCCCCTTCTCTCCTCCCCGCCGTCGCCGCCTCCTTACCATCATCGCCCACCACTTGGTCGCTACCACTGTTGTTGGTTTTGGGTGAGTTCTCTCCACCTTTTGAGTGTCCCTAGAAAGGAGGGAGAGATTTCACCTTTGTCTTCGCCTTTTGTCTGACTTTTTTGATTGTCAGATGATAGAGTTGGGTGTTCTATGGAGGGATGGCTGAGAGAGCTAGCAAGGGGGTGAAGAACAACTACATGCAACGGCGAGGAGGGAAGCGACAGGCCGTGTAAGGTTACTCGCAAGAGGTCTTCGGCAGCGATGGGTCGCGCAGCAACCAAGTGGAGTCTTCAACGCTCGCTTAAAGATCAACGGTGGTCGAGGTCGAAATGGACGGACGTAAGGTCGAGGTCGAGGTCGAAATGGACGGACGTAAGGTCGAGGTCGAAATTGGCAGACGTAGGTCGAGGTCGAGGTCGAAATGGACGGACGATGAGTCGAGGTCGAGGTCGAGGTCGAAATGGACGGACGTGAGAGTGAAGGCTCTGTAAGTGTGGTGGAACCCATGATGAGTATTAGACTTTTCTAAATAATGAATAGAAAAAAATGTATTTTAGAGTTTTTTGGCTGGTATGTTATTGATGCATATTTAATCCCAAATGCACTAACTACTAATATTTGCATAGAGCTTTTTTATCGGTATGGTAAATGTGGTGTTTTGCTTTTGTTGTGCAGGGCATATAGGAGCTGGCTTTATTATGTCTAAAGATTGGCATTCCAATATAATTTGATATGAATATATATTTAGATAAATTATGATTCTATCAATTTGTATTTACTAAATTGTGTTAAAACTATTGATAACAATGAACAACTATTAGTAGCAATCATCGACACGCCTCCTATGCGGATGCACGGGTATTGTGTTATACGGTCTAAAAATTCAATCTTTTTGGCCTATTGATTATTATTATGCCTACTTTGTTCATCTTCTGATTATGTCTCAAATAAGTGAGTTCTGAAATCATTTTTTCGTATAGGTCAAGGTCAGTGTGAATATGGCAAGTAGCATCAGAAGAAGTGTGAGTTCTCTGATTATTATAGCTAAAGTTTAATTTTTTATAAATTTAATCAATATATTCATTTGAGATGTGATTATTGTGTGTATGGTGGAGTTGGTCAGACGTCTACTGCGAAGAAACCAACTAAAATTTGTTAATTTATTTGTGTTTGAAAACTGTTTTCAAGTTTCGTTATGTTTGATGTTTTATATTTTTAGATGGCAAATATTCTTGACATGTGGAAGTGGTATGTATGTGAGTAAAATCCCGAATGCGTAAGTTCATCCAGAAAAACCATGTATTGTTTATAGCCACATGATTATTGAATATAATTTGTTTAACAAGTGAAAAACTTCTATGATATACAGCCAAATGAAAAGATGCCTAAACTTTTCAGATGAATGTTCAGCGCTTTTGGATGAAAGATGTTATATACCGACTGCCTGCAAAGACATTCAAGCTTGGCCTGACTTCTCCAATTGTTAAACCTGATGGAGACAATGATGATGAACCAGTTGCCAATATAATGTTGGCAGTTCAATAGATGTATTTTTTCATATCACTGTGTAATTCCTTTTGTGGTTTTCTTTTATTATATGGAAAAAATAATTGTTTTATCAAGCAAGTTGTTCTTCATTAGTAAGTACTACAAATACTACATCAGGGAGGTTATATTCTAACATATCTATTTTAACAAATCATCAATTTGGAACATCTAAATATTTAATTGCTTATTTCTTTTTTCAGCCATTGGAACATCAAATGACAATAGAGGATGCTTTCATTAATGCCAAATCTCCAAATACAATGTACCCATATCCCATATCAAAGTCACATATATTGTGTGAAATGATAAGAAATGACAAGAGAGGAAGCTTTCATTACTGCCAAATCTCCCATATCATAAGAAAGCTAGATATCTTGAAGATATCAGATCCCCAACATAGTGTTTAGTTAATTAAAAAGATCCAAAAAGATCCCCATAATAAAGTCACCTGTATGGGAAGAGATACCAGATCTAGCTTACATTAATGCAAGATCAAGAGTTAAAATCTATCCATATCACATAATAAATTCAGCTAGATATGTTTGATAAGAAGAATACAATCATATAACTTGACAAGCAGAATAGTCAGTAGCGAATTATTATGACAATATCTATCAATATCCTTCATATATATACCTTCATAAAGTATCGTAGGTCAAGGTCGAGGCCGAAATGGACGGACGTAAGGTCGAGGTCGAAATTGATGGACGAGGTCGAGGTCGATGTCGACGGACGTAGGTCAAGGTCGAGGTGGAGGTCGAAATGGACGGACGTAAGGTCGAGGTCGAAATGGACGGGCGTATGTCGAGGTCGAAATGGCCGAGGACGAGGTAGAGGCCACTTTAACTCTCAAGGAACAGGCTTCACACGGCACAAATATGAATGCTATCAGATCAGATCGGACGAGGTCGAGATCGAGGTCGAAATGGGCGGGCGTAGGTCGAGGTCGATGTCGAGGTCGAAATGGCGGGCGTAGGTCGAGGTCGAGGTCGAAATGGGCGGGCGTAGGTCGAGGTCGAAAAATGGGCGGGCGTAGGTCGAGGTCGAGGTCGAAATGGACGGACGTAAGGCCGAGGTCGAAATTGACGGACGAGTTCGAGGTCGATGTGTAGGTCGAAATGGACGGGCGTATTTCGAGGTCGAGGTCGAGGTCGAAATGGACGGCCGTAGGTCGAGGTCGAGGTCGAAATGGACGAGGAGGTAGAAGCCACTTTAACTCTCAAGGAACAGGCTTCACACGACACAAATATTCAACCTACACGTCATTTTAGTGTTTTTCATTCCCTTTCCATCACCGTCGCTGGAGCACTCCTCCGATCACCAACTATTCCGCCTAAGTCGACCTCGAGTTCCACCCACTCCGGGTTTAATCCAACACCATCTCACAGTTCTCGAACTCCTCTACACGAACGATTTCCATAAGTTTGTTGCAAGAAATTTTGCAAGAAAAATAAGTTTGTTGCTGGCAAGAAGCTGAATTTCAAGTTTATCTACCCAACTAAGAATAATATCGTGGATGTGAAAATGGTAGACAATTGAGTTGTTGGATATTTGATGCCCGTGTAATGCATCACCAAGTTCCTATCCTTTTTGGGATTGTTATCTGTTCAGGTCATTTGTCTTTTTCGATTCCAAGTATGTACTTAAATTATATATCGAACTACTATGACTTAGTTTTCATATAACAAACAATGGGATGTAATATTAAGTTTGTATGTTGGCTTGCATATGACATATATGAGCTATATCGTTTGACTATCGGTCTGCACAAATGTTTTTTAATTGTTACACAACTTTAATTACTAACCCTACTGTTGGTTTGAGAGGTATGAAGTATAGTTAAGATTTTATTTTGGAAGTATTTCCATCGAGTATCAAATGTATAAACACAAGACAGGATCTACAGATTGTTTTGAACAAATAAATAATTTCAATCACACTATAAGTAATTGGTGATTGAAAGTATTATCATTTTGACTGATATTGCCCCGTGCATCGCACGGGTTGTCGTCTAGTAAAGTAATATCATCATTCATCCATTATAAATGGTCCCTACTTTTCTTCTAAGATCTAGGACTGAAGCAAGTATATGTTTAAATGAAATTGTTCAAGTTCTGTTTTCCTCAAACATATAAAAGTGATCAAGTTTATTTTGGTGAAACTAAGGGTGCCATAATGACCTGATAAAGGTTGGAGAAATAAATTATATATTTTCTGCATAAATCCTTTTGGTTTTTTTTCAATTCATGCCCTTTGAGTTCATGCTATGCTTATGTTAATTAAGATAAATAAGTAACAATTATTTGCAATGATAAACTTAACTTATTTATGAAATCATCCAACACATAATGCATGCAAATACATATACTTTGATTGCATTCATATTAGAAATAGAATAGATGAAATATTTACTATTTTATCTTACCATAAAGAAAGTTGTAAAAAAAATATTCCTTGCTAAAAATCTTATTAGCAAAACAGGAAATTCTGATTAGTTTAGAAAATTATCATTATTATCACATGAAAATAAGAATATGTATTCAAGTAATGGTAACTTATATATTAAGGAAAAAAAAAGAAGAAGAAAGTAATGGTCACTTAAATTTAATGTCTGAATTTTGGGGACAAAATTCTTAAAAAGGAGGGGAGAAATGTTACACCCTCAATTTTAAAATATACATATTTAAACATAAGAAAAATAATTTACTGATTTTATAATAAATTAAAATCTTAAAACAAGATTTCACAATACCTTTATATAATTTTATGATATATAAAAGGAACACTTAAAAATGAAATGTTTGGAATGTTAAGTATAATATCATACACAACAATAAAATTTTTTTCCTCGATAAATACACAAAAATAATATTAGTTAGAAATTTATAACTATCCTTATTACAGAAAACAATAAATATTTAAAAGGAAATATGGAAATATTATAAGAAAAATAATCTATAACTAATTAGATTACTTCTGAGAGAATTAGACATTTAAAATATTTATGATGTCGAAATTATATTGGTACGTAAAACATGCATAATATCAACATATATATGATATAATGTAATATAAAAAAAGTTACATAATGTATCAAATTAGAGTTTTGATAAGTTAAAGTGATACCAATGTATAAGTTAACGTAATGTCATATAGCTAATGTAAGAAATATTAATATATAAGAATTGTTTGTTCAAAAAAAAAATAAAAGAATTCTTTAGTTATAGAATAAAAAGAAAAGGTTTTACAAAAAGCAATTTTTGACTTCAGCAAATAGTTGTGCCATGTGCCCTTATCATAAGCAATCTTGATAGTCAAGAAATAATCTTAACCATTCAAATAATTAAGCACATGTGATAACTTACACTTGAATACAATTTAGCCACTTTGCATTATTATTAGCCATTAGATTAGAAACTATCAAGTGGATTGATTTTCTACCATACAAGTGTTTAAGTGATGTCACTGTGATTACATCATCCTAATTACATCATTTAAATAAATGATTACTATGCTATTTAATTAAACCTAAAATAAGTTAATTTTTCTTCTATAAATACCTTTCACTCATTCACTTGAATCACCATCAAATGTCTTACAACTAAACCCATAACTATTCCATCCTCCAAATACCAATCACTCTCATTTATATTCTCTTCTTTTGTCTTCCACACCTTTAGCACATAAAATATCACTTTTCATCTTCCACTAAGCTGTATATATATATATAAGATGATATCTAATAACAACCTTAAGTTATATCTATATGTTGCTTCTGTAACACCCCGCATTTTCCATATATGGTATATTTTTAAAATATTTGTTTATTTCATTAGTTACTGTGATTTGTAGATTTAGATATTCTGATTCTCCTATGTATGTTTGAATTGTTGAAAAGGGTTGAATTGGTATTTATTTGTTTTTTAAGAAATATTAGCATTTAATTGTATTTTTAGATAATATCTGTAGTATATTAATTAATTATTTATTTTTATAAAATATTAGTATCTGAAATATTATTATTTTTTGGTATTTTATTTTGTGTACAAGAGGTATTAAAATGAGTTTGTGTGGTTGAAAAGGTTTTAAAAAATATATAAAAATATAATTTTGGGTTTTACTATGTGCACCGCTCCTTTCTTTTATTGCAGCCCACGAATTCTACTTCTTGCAACACCTGGAACTGTTGCGCATACCCCCTAGGCCTAAATCCCTTCTTCTTCCTCATGTTGAACCCCTGCGCAGCTGCTGCTCTTTTTTTTTTAAAACAAAACCCTAACCCTCAAAATCTTTCTCTCAATTCTCTCTGTCTCCTCCCATGGTAGCCTATCAGGCGCCACCTTGAGCCGCCACAGTGCAACACCACGTCGCCACCATAGACCACCATCGCGTTCTCTCTCTCTCTCTATCCCACCACGCGTTTTTGTTGGACCGCCATGGCTGCGACGGGTAGCCTTTCAGGCGCCCCAAACCGCCACGGCTGACCATTCTTTGGCCCCGATTCTTCTTCCTTGATGGCCTTCCATCATTTTCGAGCTCCTCCTCCCTGAAATCCGCCATTAAAGCCACCTTGAACCTCCATGGTCGCCGCCTTTGAGCTTGATTTTCGACCTCCATGTGCTGCGTTTCGTAAAACCAACACCATAGTCGGAGACCTCGTCGCTTGGGCTACACGAACCGCCCCTTGTTTCACGAAAACAGTGCTCGTCAGGAAACTCCGCCATGAGCACCGCCACATTTGAAGCTCGATTCCGACCACCACGAGTGTTGTCGGCAGAAACGGAGACCATATTTGTGATCCTCGCCATGAGAGATTTCTGGTTTGGTATATAGTTTGTTGTTACGCAAAGGTTGACAAAGTGTCTGTTTTGCCTAGAGCTGCCATTTTGGGTCTCATTTCCGGACACTCCGGGGATCATATGACGAACACAGACTTACGTTGTACTCATCGAAAAACATTCTTCCACCTTGTCCAGTCAGAATTGCAAACCGAGACGTTTCAAAAATTGACCCTGTCCTCCCTGTGCGTTTTGGGTGAGCAATCTGCCTTCGAGAATATTTGATTATTTAATTGACTTTGACCTGTATTTTTAATTGATTTATTTTATTTATTTTATGCATGTTTGTGATTACTTGTGATGATTCGACGCTGACGAGGTCTTTGTTGTGACTACCAACGGGGATGGAGAATCGAAAACGTTGAACAGGAACTGTGATGCTGTTGCTGGAATGATTTTGAGGCTTAGAACAACGCAGATAGTTGTTGAGCCGACAAAGGTGAGTGTTTCCTTTGTTTTGGGTACCCTGTGATCCCGAACTTGTCCTTATGTGTTTTGTGCTGTCACCATTGTACGGGCAATGGTGTGATTGTGATTATATGTTGTTATGTGAGTCTGGGTGCTTGTTCATTGTAGGAGCAATGAAACAAGCTGAATAGTATGTGTATGCTTGAAGGTACTTGACTGAATTTACATGTGGAAGTAATTGATAACTCTGTGATGACTCTATGTTCTATATATATATATATGATGTGATGATACTCTGCTTATACCTTGATGGATTGGTTGTTGGACTGGATGCGGCAGCACTGAGCTGCAACAATTGTTGTATTTGAATTATGCAGAAATTATGAGGTTATGATTTGTTGTTTTCTAGCTTAGTCCCACTTAGTTTTTCCATTTGGATTGTTTGTTTGGATTGGTTTTGGATTAGAGGGAACCTCATCGACGTACTGACGTAGCGGTACCTCAAGATTAACACATAGGCCGGTTGCCAATGTGATTGGTTGTGATTACGGTTTAATCTCTAGATTGGATTGATACATAGGCTAGTTGCCATGCATTATTTATGTAGTGTTTTTTGGCTGGTGAGCAAACAATTTCATGGGGAACAGTTCGGAGATGGCCATGAGGAGCTCTGCTCGGCCTTGAGGGTAGTTGCCAGTAGGGGGTCATATGTAAAGGTAGGGCACTACTGGAGTATCCCATTTATACACTGGATCACCCTGACTAGACTCAGTCTGTATCTCTGGATGTTGAGGGCACTCTCATCCGCTCACCCAGAGTGAAAAGGATCCTAAAGATTTCGACGGAGTAAATGTTAGGTTCGCATTAGCTGGTTGCTAATGTAGGACCGTTAACTGATTAGCCTTCATTGTTAAGATTGACTTGGTTTCATGCTTGAGTTATGTGCTTTTTGTAACACCCCGTTTTCGGACCGCTACTAAACTAATATTCTTATCAAAATCTGACATATTTCTGAAAGGTGAAATACTCTACTTGTAGGGTTTTTCGAAAGTGTGGTTCTATTTTTTTTTTCTATAAAAACTTCTTTTAACAGAATGGTCAGAGTATCATAACGATTTCAGAAACATGATGGAAAATAAATAAATAAAACATCAAAATAAAACCACAGGAATCGCACTCATAATTTATTAAGTATTACACATATGACACTCTGATTTTCGCAAACTGAAAATACATTTATTATAACTTTGAAATGAACTATAAATATCCTATAGTTGGTCGACACGCTACGTCCTTTACTAAACTCCTATTAAGCTACCACAGATACCCTGACAGATAAACGGGTAAGACTACCCTCAACTATCCTTGTCCGCAACCTCGAACGCTCGTGCAGTCTTCATGATCTGGGTTACAATCATTAATAATGAGTCAATATTTTGTAAAAAAAAACAATGTGTCAGTATTATTTGCTTAATGTACACATCCATGTTAAGAACACTAAATTTATTCAAAGCTACTTCATCGATGTTTTTATTCTAACTAAATTTTTGTGCAAATTGGGATACTATGTATATAAGTATGTATATGTCTATATATACTTACATGTATGTATGTATGTATGCATGTATGTTTAAAAACTCATATACTCAATTTTTTTAACCAAATTGACATGCAGAGGCATCACTGTAGAGCCCAAGAATCCCAACTATGTTAGCACCCAAGGGACAACCAATCATCTACAGCATGCCAAAATTTTATTAAAAAAATTAGAAATTAAGAATACAAAAAAGCATGGAGGACAATAGCCTAACCCATGAAACAATCAACGAAACCTATAAAAGGAAGACTTAACCTAGTTCGGAAGAAGTCTCCTTTAAGAAAAGGAGGGATCGTCCCACCACGAATAACCTTGGATATGAAGGCCATGAGAAGCCAATTTATCCGCACAAGAGTTATCCTCTCTATAAATATTGGAAACAATAAAATTCATTCTCTTAGTTAAAGATAAACAAATTTTCCATCGATTTCTAATCTTCCAAGGAACAATTGCCGTAGAGGAGAAGGCCTTGACAACAAGTTGGAAATCACACTCAAGCCACAAGTTTGTCCAATCACATAAGTAAGCTTGTTCAATAGCCGTCATAGGGCCAATTAATTTGGCATAGAGAGAAGAGGAAAAACCCAGATTGAGAGCAAAAGAACTCATTGTCGCAACTCTATAGTCCCTGAAAATCCCCCCACAAGTGGACCAACCCGGGTTACCTTTAAAAGCGCTATCTGAATTGCAGTTCACCCAATTGCATAAAGGAGGAGACCAAATGACTTCTGTAATACTAGGAGCTCTTGCAACATGACCTGTAATTTGGAGGGGCTCTAAAGATGGCGAATTCATATGCTCAATTTGCTAAAGTTTTGGGATCAAATTGTGGTCTCAAACCCATTTGGTCATCACAAAAGTCCATTGAAAGAAATCTCCCCTTTTTCGGTCACCCCCTCAATGGTAACTATTATTTATTGTGAGAAATGAAAATATTTAATTACAATTCTATATAAAAATTAACGACTCATATTATCTCTTTAATTATAAATCTCATGCAATCTTTAATTAAAAAGAAAGAAGCCAGTGTGAGACTTATCTAAAATCATTTTTTTTATCTAAGGGTTGTAATTAAATATTATTATTTCTCACAACTAACAATATATATTTGAATTTTCATTTTTTCAATCAGAGAGCTCGTATTTTAACTTTACCAAATTTTAAAAATATTTATTATTAAGATAAGAGATATAATGCTCTCTCCATTATCTAAAATTTATTCATTATAATATGTCGATATAATTATGTCTTTGCTCCTCTAACATATCTTGCTTCATGCCCATTATATAAAGCTAATACTATGAGGTGATAATTTGTAAATCAGGTTTTTGTTAATCTTATATGTGATCACTTTTTCGTAAGTTTTAAATTTTCTGCTATATCTGAATAATAATTAAATCAACAGAAGAAGCTTTTTATATATAATGGGCATTAAGTGTGAAATGTTGTGTACCAAAAAAAAAGAGTGTGAAATGTTGAAGCAGAAAAGACATAATATCGACATATTAACCAAGCTCACACATAATGAACAAATATTCATAGGGGAAATTGCATTTTGTTTACCAACAAGGTGTGGCATGTGGTCATTGATCTCAGTACCTCTTCGGCCGGAAGATACCCTGAGTTCAAAAAAAAAAATGCATTTTGTTTGTATTTATTTTTTAAAATTTTCTAAAATATATTTTTTATTAAAATTGTTAGAATGATTTCGATATATGATAGAAAGAAAAGAAAAGAAGCTTGCATGCCTTAGAGCAGTTCGGTTGAATACCACTAGGAAGTTGTGATTTGTGAATCATCCATTTTTGCAAAATGGAAGGTTTCGGATTTAGAAAGACCAAATACACTATATCATGTCGACTCCAGGAAAAAAGAGAAAAATAATTAGGAATAATTTACACATATTTTTTTAATTGTCGGTATAATTCAAGCTGAGACGGGTGGATCCATATAAGAAGGAAAAATCCGTCCTATACCTTTTTTTTTATACAAGACTTGAACCCGAGACTTTATTTAAGGCGTGATGAATTTCAAGAACCATTGATAATCTGAGAACTCTTGAGAAGAATAGAAGAGAGAAGAAGAAGATGAATGTGGACTGAAAACTATACTTGATTCATTGAATGAAGATTCAGAATTACAATCTTACAAATACAGTTATGCCAACTGTCTTTTATGACAACCTGACTTCCTAATCACTTGCTTATTAACTAACTAACAATTAAGTCAACCTTCTTAACTCTAGTTAGAAGCTTCTAGATTGTATCCTCTTATACTCTCCCCTCAAACTCAAGGTGGTTGCTGACAAGCAAGTACTTTGAGTTTGGTTCTGATCATTAGAAATTGAGAAGGAGACAAGGGCTTTGTAAATGAGTCAGCCAGTTGATCGACTGCAGGAACATGCTTTACAAAGAGCTGCTTGGAGAGCACCTTTTCTCTGACAAAATGAATAGCTAACTCCCAGTGTTTAGTTCTGGAATGCTTACTGTATTGTGAGCAAGTGACACAGCACTAAGATTGTCACATAGGAGAGTTGGAGCATGAAACGAAACCTTCAATTCATGTAGTAGAGACTGGATCCATAACAATTCTGCAGTAGTATTAGCCATGCTGCGATATTCTGCTTCTGTGCTTGATCTAGCAACTAAGGGTTGCTTCTTAGAACCCCAAGATATCAAGTTTGGACCTAAGAAAATACAGGATCCTGAAGTGGACCGCCTGTCATCTAAATCACTTCCCCAATCCACATCACTATAGGCTCTCAAAGAGAAGGGAACATCTGGCTTTCCAGGTTGCAGCAGTAAACCATGATTAGTTGAACCTTTAAGGTACCTAAGAATTCTTTTGACAGCCTTCCAATGTGAATCAAGTGGCCTAGACATGAATTGGCACACCTTATTGACACTAAATGCAATGTAAGGTCGTGTTAAGATAGCATATTGTAATGCACTAACAATGGACAGATAGAGTGAAGGATCAGTAACAGAATCTATCCCATATCTACTCAGTTTGCAGTTACTGACCATTGGAGAGATACCTTTGGAGTCATCCATATTAGCTTTACATAATAGGTCTCTAATGTATTTGGATTGATTCAACAAAAGAGCACCATTTGGCAAGTGTTTTACCTCAATTCCTAGAAAGTAGCCTAGCTGACCAAGTTGCTTAAGAGCAAATTGTTGATTCATCTTCTTGATCAAATCATGAATCAGTTGAGGAGAAGAGTCGGTAATTAGAATGTCATCAACATAAATGAGGACATATATACAAGAGTGTTGTTGAGTGTACACCATGAGAGAAGGATCACATTTACTTTTAACAAAGCCAAAACCAAGCAGAACTGATGTCAATCTGCCATACCAGGCCCAAGGGGCTTGCTTGAGCCCATAAAGAGATCGGTTGAGCTTGCAAACATGAGATTTGTCAGCTGAAGTGAATCCAGGGAGTTGTACCATGTATACTTCTTCATTGAGAAACCCATTTAGGAAAGCATTGTTAACATCTATTTATTGAACTTGCCAATTGTAGGTCTGTGCCAATGACAAAATAAGTCGAATTGTGACTGGTTTAATTAATAACAGGGGAAAAGGTTTCTGTGAAGTCAAAACCAGCAGTTTAATGAAATCTCTTAGCAACAAGTCTTGCTTTGAACTTGTTTACACTTCCATCAGGCTTTTCTTTGACCCTAAAGACCCATTTACAACCTATGGCCTTTCTGTGTGGACGCAAAGGAACTAGGGTCCAGGTATGATTTGAAATTAATGGATTGTACTCAGCCTGCATTGCTTCCTTCCACTTTGGATCAGCTAGAGCCTGTTTGACAAACTTGGGCTCAACAATGGACAAGTAAACCTTTGGCTTCAGATTTCCTGTTTTTCCTCTTGTTAACATAGGATGGACATTTTGAGTAGTGGGTGGAACTGAGACACTAGAAGGAGTAGATAGAGGAGAAGAACTAAAGGAATTAGGTGGATTTGAGGAATCCTGTACAGCAGGAGTGAAAGAATTCTGTGCAGCAGAATTTGGTGAATTCTGTGTAGCAAGAAAATTAAGAGCCTGCACTGGTGGTGAAATTGATATAGAAGCAGGGTAGGTAGATATAGTGGGTGAGGAACAGATAGAAGACTTATTAGAGACCAATTGAGGAAAAGGAAAATGAAACTCATTGAAAGTGACATCTTTGGAAACATAGATTCGTCCTTCAGCTGAGAGACACTTATGGCCTTTATGCTGAGGAGAGATTCCTAGATAAACACACTCAACAGACCTGAATTGCAATTTATGCTGATTGTATAGTCGAATTAATGGGAAACAGGAACAGCCAAAGACTCTAATTGAGTTATAATCAGGCAGTTTATTATATAATGCAGCAAAAGGAGACAATGAGTTTGAGAGAGCTGCAGAAGGGATTCTGTTTATCAGCTTGAGTGAATGCATGATCCCAATAGGATAGTGGAATGGAAGCTTGAGCAAGAATTGTTAATCCCATTTCAACAATTTGTCGATGTTTGCGCTCAACTGTGCCATTTTGGTGTGAGGTGTGTGGACAAATGAGTCTATGCTTGCCACGAAGATCATTCAAGAATTTTGTAAATGGCCGAAACTCACCACCCCAATCAGATTAAAAGGCTTTAATTGACGTGTTAAATTGAGTTTGAATTAAGCTGTGAAACTGTTTGAAAGCAGCTAGTGCATCAGATTTTTGTTTTAGAAAGTAAATCCATGTGTATTTGGTGAAATTGTCAACAAAAGTTATGTAGTAATGGTAACCACCAATTGATGTAAAGGGAGAGGGGCCCCATAAGTCACTGTGAATGACTTCAAAGGCATTATTATATACTGTAACAGATGCAGGAGCATGAATTCGATGTGATTTACCAAGGGAACATGCACTACAATGATCAAATTGATGTTTATTGCTGAAAGGTATATTACACATCTGTAAAATGGACCTAACAGCACTAGTATGTGCATGACCTAATCAAAAATGCCAATGAAGTAATGGATTTACAATGACTGAATCAAAAATCTTGCTATTTGACAACATCTCACAAGTAACAGAATTATTGAAAGCAGGAAAAGTAATACTGGATGTGTGTGAGCTGGAAGACTGATTTGGAAGAATCTAAAAATGCTAAAACTTGTAAAGGCCATCAGCACAAATGGAACCTTCAAGCAGCACTTGATCAGATCCCTGAGATTTGACAAAGCATTTAGTAGGGTGGAATTCAAAATAAACCTGATTATCATTTGCAAATTTGGAAACAGATAATAGGTTTTTGGTGATTTGTGGCACACGTAATAAATTATTGAGATGCAAAGGAATAGTAGGCTGAGAATTAGAGGAAATCATAGATGAGCCAATAGATTTAATTACTAAACCTTGTTCGTTGCCCATAAGGACCTGATCCTGACCAGTGTATGGTGAACTTTGTGTGAGGTGCTGAGGATTAGCAGTGAGATGGTGTGAAGCACCTGAATCAAGGTACCATCCTTGATTATCAAATGATCGCACAGCATTGAAATTGAACTCAGGAGTTGCAGGCACATGGTGTTGCATTGCCAGATTAGCCATAGGTCGCATCATAGGAAAATTAGGTCGTGCATAAGGGAAACCAGGGTGCTGATTCATGGCAAGAGATGATGATTCATGGCAAGTAGGTCTTGGACCACCTCTGCCACGTGATCTACCGCGGCCACAGCCGCCGTGAAAACGACCTCCACCACAGAAATTATAGGGATACATGTCCTGATTCCATAATTAGGTTGGTTCGAGGCAGTGGTAGAGTCAGAATTTTGCGTTGCCTATGCTACATTAGCCGAAACTGCAGGTGTAGCAAGTTCTTGCTTGAACTTTTCGAATTGAGCCTCTTGCACCATGAGAAGTGCTTCAATATCATCAATCGATGGTGAATCGAGTCTTCCATAGATCATCATCACAAAAAATATATATTCTTTCGGAAGGCCTTCCAAAATTGCGTCGATCTGATCTTGATCAGACACAGGATCTCCAATTGCAATTAAAGAATCGATAATTGCCTTAATTCGCAACAAGTATTCAGAAATGGATCTCGATGCTTTCTTTGTATTTTTGAGTTCAGAACGTAACCGACGAACCTTTGCCTTGAGAAGAGAGTGAAAATGTTTGTGGACTTTGTCCCAAACCTCAAAGGCATGAGAACATCCAAGTACACGAGGCAAAATTCCCTCAGATAAGGAAGAAAGGAGCCAGGTGAACAGAGTCTGGTCTTGAATCAACCATTTCTTGTATTCATTAGCCACTTTATCTTGAATGCGATCTTCTTTAGAAGCGTATTTCAACGAAATTTTCGGATTCGGTATTAATTTGTGTAGTTGATGTGCGGTGATGACACCGTTGACTTGCTGACTCCAAAGCAAAAAGTTCTTCTCATCGAGTTTGATCGAGAGAGAATGAGTCAAACCGCTATTTGTGTTTGTACGCGGTAATACTGAATTTCCTGTAGAAACTCCATTGATCGGAGAAAACGATTCTGGATTTGGAACTGGTTCCGCCATAGAAGACGATTAAGATTGAAACACGAACGAATAAACGGCGATTAGGAAGTGCAGAGGAAGCGAGGTCGCGAAAAAAAGCTCTGATACCATGATGAATTTCAAGAACCATTGATAATCTGAGAACTCTTGAGAAGAATAGAAGAGAGAAGAAGAAGATGAATGTGGACCGAAAACTATACTTGATTCATTGAATGAAGATTCAGAATTACAATCTTACAAATACAGTTATGCCAACTGTCTTTTATAACAACCTGACTTTCTAATCGCTTGCTTACTAACTAACTAACAATTAAGTCATCCTTCTTAACTCTAGTTAGAAGCTTCTAGATTGTATCCTCTTATAAGAACCAAACGACATGGTCTGCCTAAGGGTAAAACCAGACAAGCTCTTGCTTTAGGCCTTCAATCATCCCTACTCAACCCTCTACATTGTTCACTAATTTTATGGTCTCATACCTAACAAAATTTGCAATATGAGGTTCCTCTCATGCTTTGTTCATTACGAGGCCTAATATAACTTTAAGCCTCACCTTGACTTTGGACCGGCCCAATGAGAAAATGCAACTGACTAATGATGTATACATAACAAAAAAAATATGAATTGCCCCCAAAAAAAACTGAAAAGATAAGGATTAGTACGCATAACTACTAATTAACCAACATTTCCATCTCCTTCACGTGCTTGAGCCTGAGTGAAGTAAAGGATAATTAACAATGTTAAAACAAAAATAAAATTTTAAAAAATTATAATTATACTTTAAATTGGAAAAACACAGGAGAAATCCCAATTGTATTTAGCTAAAGAAATTTCAACGGAGAGATGATAAATTGGTAATCTTAAGTAATATTGTTGAAAACAATGGGAAAAGAAAACCATGATAAGTTGATAACTTTTGTAATAGCTATCCTAAAAGAGACCTACTTTATTTTATTTTATTTTATTTTATTTTTGGTAAAAAAAAGAGGCCTACTTTAACTTTCAGCTATTACTGAATAATATATTCAACGGAAGGTACACTTTTTATAATGGATATGATGAAGTGTGAGATGTTGGAGGAGCAAAGACATAATATCGACATATTAACCAAAATAGGACACATAGTGACTAATCTTTAGTAAATTACATGGTTTAAGGGGTTGGCATGACAACATATTGTCAACACAAGTTCATGTAAACCAGTCTTGTTTAATTTTTGTAGGTGTGACATCTTTTCCCACTATTGATGCACATCCTTCCTTTCCATGACTCCATTTCCACTTTTCTGACCCTATCTATTGTCAAATGACTTAAATACCCTTTGGGTGCTAAAAGCTGCTTTTGCCTTGCCATCCAAGAGCAATTCAAATATGTAAATTCCAACTATGCACGTGCATGCATATAAATTCTCGATTCAGTTTGTAGTTTTCATTACTCTTTTTTTTTTTCTTCTAGGCCTCCTTTCGTATATAAGTAAAAAATAATTGATGCACACCCTTTAAGATATGTACTCATTCTCATTTAATAGTCTTAAAATCTAAAATAAAAAATTGTAATTCTTAAATTATTCTTATTAATTAAAGATATGATAACGTTAACCAAAGAGTTACAAGAGAATAAAGATATATTAAAATTAATTAAGGGTAATTTTGGGTTAATACCATTTAATAGATTAAAAGTGGGTAATTATTACTTATATTTTGTAACAACAATCATGAAGATTTTGTTGCTTATATAAGAAAAATGGAGGGAGTATTTAAAAAATGTTAATTCCCAACACATTATGGCCTATAGACAGGTCGACCTCTTGCAACAAAATCACATGCATCCCTCAATTTCCTATGAAGTCTTACTTAGATACCATTTTTATCCATCATTTATATATTTCAATTAACTAATAATCAAACATAATTTATGAGCTTTTTATTCATATTTATCAATTTAACATTATTTTTTCGCAATTATTTTAATACTCGATATATTTGATATATGAGTTTTTTTTTTTTTTTGCTAAACTGGGTATCTCATATGTAACTGCAGAGACTAATTCCTCGAGCTGGATATAAGACCACATCGGGAGCAAAACTTTCCCTCAAAAGTTTTAATGATGTTGCATTCTCAGGTTTGGATTGGAAACCGAGACTCTGATTAAGCTGGAAAAAAACGGTGTCGTCTCATCCAAGCACTCTTGGACAACATTTAATATATGAGTCAAAGAAAAGCTATTTGTCAATTACTAATTTATACGTTTTATTAATTAATGATTGAATCATTGTAAACCAATACTAAGCTAAAATTGATGTCAACCAAATGACCATGACCTTTACAAAACATTTTCGAAATTAAAATAATCGAATGTGGTCTTTTAGCACAATTAATATAATTTACACATTTGGATCCTTTTTTCTGAATAATATGATATTGTTTTGTTAGAGAGAAAATTGAATAATTATTTCAAAAATCCTATCATCAATCATGATTCTTGGATAATAAAATATTGTATATCTATTTCCTTTCTTCAAAAAAAGTATTTCTTTTTCATAAAAAAAAAGTATTTCTTTCAAGTCAGAAATAGAAAAAGTATCTACATGCCAGGTTTGATATGGTGTAATAAGCTGTTTAAGATGCTCACGTTTTCAGCCTCTGAGAGTGGCTTTTATTTTCCTCCCTTTTGTCTTTTTATATAGGCTATAATCTTCAATCCCATGAAAATAATAACCAATTCACAAACTTTCCAACCCTTTAAATAACAATCTTAAAATCATTTCTCAAAGACTCACACAGCACCATCCCTTTTTCCTCTTCCTCATTAATTCTTCACTTGAGGCAGTTCCAATTCCCAACAACAGAATGATGAACTCAAAATCTTGTTTTCTCACTATCATAAACCTTTTCTTTTTTTGTGTCATTCTACTCCCAACTCTGGCTTCATGTGACTGCACATGTGAAACAGAAGAAGCCAAAGAGAGTGATAAAAATGAAGCTTTTCATTACAAACTTGGCTCAATTGCTTCTGTGCTTGTTGCTGGTGCTCTTGGTGTGAGTCTCCCATTGTTGAGCAAAAAAATCCCAACACTAAACCCTAAAAATGACATCTTTTTCATGATTAAGGCCTTTGCAGCAGGGGTGATCTTAGCCACTGGTTTCATCCACATATTACCAGAAGCATTTGAGAGTTTAACTTCACCTTGTTTGAAGGAAAATCCATGGGGCAAATTTCCCTTTGCTGGGTTAGTTGCCATGTTGTCCTCTATTGGAACACTAATGGTTGATTCTTTTGCAACTGGGTATTATCAAAGGCAACATTGTAATCCTTCAAAACAAGTTCAAGTTGATGAAGAAATGGGAGATGAACATGTTGGTCACATACATGTTCATACACATGCATCACATGGTCATGCTCATGGATCAGCTAACTCTTCTCAGGGTTCAATTTCATCTGAATTAATTAGGCAGCGCATCATATCACAAGTAAGATCATTAGATCAATGAATTGTTATAAGTATGTTTAGTTTTGAATTGTGTGCCTTATTAATGTTGAGTTTGGATTGTTTGTGTGTCAGGTGTTGGAGATAGGAATAGTGGTCCATTCAGTGATCATTGGAATATCTTTGGGGACTGCACAGAGCATTGTTACCATAAAGCCTCTCCTAGTGGCCTTGTCTTTCCATCAATTTTTTGAGGGGATGGGGCTTGGTGGGTGCATATCTCAGGTACTGTAATGTGTAATTATTGTAATCTTTTGGTATAGTTCCATTCCATAAGTCTCACACAAGATTTTAAATCACGGTTACGGTCGCGTTGTGATCATTGAATTGCGGAGAATTGCGGTCAAATACAACCACAGTTGCGACGCAGTTAAGGCCTTAGTCTCACATGCTAATTGTAGTAAGATTAAATTTTCAAATTCTTTTAGTCTCAATATTTGCTGTCTTCCTCATTGTTGCATCATCAAATCATATATGGTGCTAAGAAAATAGTGAAGAAAAGAAGTTAGAATTAATTTGCTAAAATGGGAAAGTTTTCAAGTAGAAGAAAAAAGTGAGTTGCGTGTGGATGTTTTCTTTGCAGTTAGGAAAGTAGGAGAATGGCTTGCAAAATGTTGCCATGATGACAACATCCTTCTTTCCAATACAAAGTAAAAAATTGTCTAAACTTTTACCCCGTGAAGAGAGAAGGACCAATTAGCCTCAAGCCTGAAACATCTGCGGCGACTGCATCAGTGCAGCCAGTAGGGCCATCAAATCTAGACTTAGAGGCCTCCGATTAATTATTTCTCTCTCTTAGATCCAACGACTCTGCACTATATCAGTGCAGTTGCTGCAGAAGATCCAAGTTTGTTAGCCTCTAGTGAATTGAGACTTGCTTTTGGGTTGTGCTCACCACACGCCTTTAAACCAAGGTTTTAAAATATAGTCTACGACCGAAATTGCGACTACAATGTCTAGTTTTTAAGGTCTCCATGATTGTATCGCGACTGCAATTATGGTCACATTAGTTACATTTGCTTACAACTTTTCACAATATTAAAGATCGCAACACAACCGAACCACGATTGCTATTTAAAACCTTGGTATAAACAACTTTAAAGTTTGGGTATAAGATTAAAAGAATATTGTGTATGTTTTATGTACTTTATTACTAATTAGAACATATTGTGTGCAGGCAAAGTTCGAGTCAAGGTCCACAGCAATTATGGCTACCTTTTTCTCGCTAACAACCCCAATTGGGATAGCAATTGGGATGGCGGTATCAAGTGTGTACAAAGAGAACAGTCCAACTTCTCTAATTGTTGAAGGGGTTTTCAATTCTGCTTCTGCTGGAATTTTGATTTACATGTCATTAGTTGATCTTCTAGCAGCAGATTTTATGAACCCCAGGTTGCAGAACAATTTGAAGATCCAATTAGGAGCAAATATTTCCCTTCTTTTAGGTTCAGGTTGCATGTCTCTTTTGGCCAAATGGGCTTAAGTTTTGGTAATTCAGATTCCTTTCACGCGCTTTTGCTTAGTTTTTATGTATTTCTTTGTCTTCATTTTTTTTTCTTATTAATTAATTAAAGAAAATACTAACAAGTGTCTTTAGGACATTAGTTAAAGAGTTAAAAAATATAAGTTTGTATGAGAAAATGATTCATTTATTATATCGAAAAGTGTTTAACTTGTATTTTCAAAACAAACTAGTATATTGACCCGTGCCTTGCACGGGTTATCAATATTGATTTTGAACGTATTTAATGTGTAAATATAAGTTTGATAAAAAAATTAGAAAAGTTATTAGAACAAATGAATTTTTTGAAAACTTATTATGAAGTAATATATACATATATATATACACACACACACATGCTACCTAGTTTTAAAATTAAAAGAAAAATTGTATAACACCATTAATAGTTATAAACATATCCTATCAAAATCATATAAAATCACCCTTAAGAATTACAATATAAACATAAAAAAGAGTTGAGTACAACAAAAGTAGAAAATAATAAAAACAAAAACATGTACACTATATTTCAAAAAATTATATTAATGTATTTCTAGTAAAATAGTCATCAAAAGTAATTTATATACTAATATTTAATCATATACAATATTCGATTTCCTAACAATATATTTTTTAATCTTTAGTTTTAATATTAATAAATCTTTGCATAGTGATTAATATGTTTTTATTTAAAATATTCACCTTTTTATGATATATTTTTATCCTTAGTGTATCCTATTTTTATTTATAATTAGTTTTATGACTCACATATCAATAAACTTTTTGTAAATTTCTTATTTCTATGCACCGTAAGTATTTGTCTTCAAATCTTAATACGCTTTGAAAAAACTATTTTATGCAATAAAATTTTATATTTCGCAATATATTTTGTAAATATATATGGATATAGAGTATGTCTACCAATGATAAAGGTAATGATATTGGGATGATCATGATTAATATATAATTATTCTTAGAGTTGCAGTAAAATAAATACATCAGACAAAATGAATGGAACTATAACAAATAAATAAGAGAAAATAAATTGAAAACTGGTAAAAAAATTAATTACCTGTCGTAAGAATTAATTCGTCAAAAAAAAACTGTTGTAGGAATTAAGAAAAAAAAAGTTAAATTATATGATGATATAAAATTTTAAAATATATAAGACTTCATTAATATAATTTTATTTAATGTAGTAAATAAATGAGAAAGAATATTAATAAGTCATTTTTATAATTGTAAATAAATACAATTTAACTTTTTCTTTGCATTAAAATATCTAAAAATTATTATTAGATTAGTTTATGTAGAAAATTACTTTTTAATATTAAATATGTTACTTTTTAAATATTATATGTAAACACAATATGGTTTTCAAAAGATATCACTTAAATTATTGTTACTTGTTTTATATAATACTTAAATGATTATTTTGTGAATTTGAATTCTCACACACCTAAATTTATAAACATTTAAGCAAATATTTTATACTATGTACTAATATTAAATAAAAATAGTGGAAGAATTATATTTACTCAAATTTTCTTCATAATCTATATATGTCGAGCCATTAAGTAATACAGTAAAAAATAAGATTAATTTGAATGAATCTATTATCTGTGTTTTAAATCTGTGATTGATCAGAATCAGATTATCAAGAAGTTATTATTCCTAGTAAAAAAAATGATGTCATTAGTTGTAATATTTGCTCAATAATATTCAACCAAAACAATCTCTCTAATTTTAAGTTTCATTTTTTTTTCTCAAGGCAATCTTATATTTATCTTATAATTTTTTTTATTTTTTTATTTTTTTAATATATATGACATTTGAAGTTTGCTTGCTAACTTTTTTTGCAGCTTATATGTTTTTAGATAGTGTAAAATACTTAAATAAGAAATTTCTAGAAAGAAAAATTAATTGAACTAAAGAGAAAATAAAAAAATAATCTAAGAGGTTATCAAACGTACCTCCATAGTTTAATAACACCATACTATTGAATTGAAATTACAACCGAAAATAGAAAAAACATGCACTTGAGAGAAGAAAGTTCGGACAATAAAAGAAGGGAGAGAGAGGGGGAGAGAGTTAAAATTCATTAGCAATATAATAAAAGATATTAAAAGTATTAATCCATATTCAAAATTAAAATATTTGATATAATATGGCACGATTATGGAAATTATTCATTTATTACCATATCAATTGAAATGAAAAATCAATAAATCAAAATCATGATTGATATGCTTTAATAATAGCTGATTAAAATAATAAAAAATAAAAATAAAATAAATAGCTTTAGGCGGGAAAAAAATGTTTGTGGTTTTGACATGTGACATGATCCACGTGTCAAAACTCTATTTTATATAATATAATAGATTTTTTTTGTAAATTCTTTAACCAATACCTTTAGAATACTCGTTAACAACACCCATTAATTAATATGTGCTGCACCAAAATAAGCATCGCCAGAAAGCAAGCCAGAAATGCAGTATATGCGCATACACAATTACGGGTCTTTAACAAAAGATAAAACGTGGGGAGGAGATTGACTGCTTTTTGAGTCATGACCTTCAATGACTGATGATAGGGAACAGAATCATAAAATATCCAATAAATTTTTAAAATAAATATTAAAATAAGACATTTCTACTATCTAATAATACAAACTACTACCAAATCTACTCTATATATATATATGATAATAAAACTACTACAAAAATTACATTTTTAAATATCTTATATTAATGACACATAAATTTTTTAGGGACAAAAATATCAATATAAAAAAAAAATCAAAATAAAAATTTAATTCACATAAAAAATTATTTTTTCTTTCAACTTTTCACTTTTTCTCTCTTATTTTTCACTTATTATCTCTTTCTTCTCTTTTTTTATCTCTCAACTCACACCTCTTTTCTTCTCTCTCTCCGACACCACTTCCTCTTTCTCTTTCTCTTTTTTTTCTCAGTCTCTTTTTCTCTGCATTTTATTCTTTCTGATCGGTTCTCTTCTCTCTCTCTTTCTCATTTTTTTCTTTCTCTTTCTCTTTCTTCTCTCTCGTTTTCTTTTTTCTTCTTTCTTCTTTCTCTTTTTCTCTTTTTTTTTGCACATCTCTCTTTTTTTATTAACATTTTAATTTCAATTTTTTATTAACATTTTTTTTTATTTTTTGAATTTATTTATAAATAATTATTTTACTTTTCAGTCGTAACGGAAGACATTACATGTCGGTATAATCACTTTTTATTTTTTTATAAATGTATTTCATTTTTATAAATGATTATTTTACTTTTAAGTCTCGATGGGAAAAACATTACATGTTATCGGTATAATTTTATCGTTTTTGACACAGATCAATTTTATAAATGTTTAAGTTGTTTATAAATGATTATCTAACTTTTGAGTCCCAACAGAGTTTTGTTATATATTTTACTATTTATATATTTGATTATAATATCTTTATTATATATTATTTATAGAAGATAATTTTACTTTTGGTTCTTAACGGGAGGAAATATTACATACTATCGTCTATTATTTTGCTTTTGATTCTAGACGAAAAAACATTGTATGTTGTCAGTATAATTAATTTTTATATTCTGTTTTTATGAATGCTATTATTTTTTATAAATGATTATTTTGCTTTTGAGTCCCGACGGGAGAAAATAACATGTTGTCGCTATAATTTCGTTATCTTTGAGTACATATCAATTTTTATAAATGTTTTTATATTTTTAAATGATTATTTTACTTTTAAGTCTCGACGGGGGAAACATTACAAGTTGTCGATATGATTTTATCGTCTTTGACACAGATCAACTTTATAAATGTTTAAGTTATTTATAAATGATTATCTAACTTTTAAGTCCCTACAGAGTTTGGTTATATATTTTACTATTTACATATTTGATTATAAATATCTTTATTATATATTATTTATATATGCTTATTTTACTTTTGATTCTTAACGGAAGGAAATACTACATACTATCATCTATTATTTTGCTTTTAATTCTAGACCGAAAAATATTGTATATTGTCAGTGTAAATATAATTATTTTTTATATTCTGTTTTTATGAATGCTATTATTTTTTATAAATGATTATTTTGCTTTTGAATCCCTACGGGAGAAAATAACATGTTGTCGCTATAATTTCGTTATCCTTGAACACATATCATTATTTTACTTTTAAGTCTCGACGGGGGGAACATTACATGTTGTCGGTATAATTTTATTGTCTTTGACACAGATCGATTTTATAAATGTTTAAGTTATTTATAAATGATTATCTAACTTTTGAGTCCGAATAGAGTTTTGTTATATATTTTACTATTTATATATTTGATTTAAATATCTTTATTACATGTTATTTATAGATGATAATTTTACTTTTGATTCTTAATGGGAGGAGACATTACATACTATCGTCTATTATTTTGCTTTTGATTCTAGACGAAAAAATATTGTATGTTGTCAGTATAATTAATTTTTATATTCTGTTTTTATGAATGCTATTATTTATTATAAATGATTATTTTGCTTTTGAGTCCGGACGGGAGAAAATAACATGTTGTCGCTATAATTTCGTTATCTTTGAACACATATCACTATTTTACTTTTAAGTCTTGACGGGGAAAATATTACATGTTGTCGGTATAATTTTATTGTCTTTGACACATGTCAATTTTATAAATGTTTAAGTTATTTATAAATGATTATTTTAGTTTTGATTCTTAACGGGAGGAAACATTACATACTATCATATATTATTTTGCTTTTGATTCAAAACATTGTATGTTGTCAGTATAATTCATTTTTATATTCTGTTTTTATGAATGCTATTATTTATTATAAATGATTATTTTGCTTTTGAGTCTCGACGGGAGAAAATAACATGTTGTCTCTATAATTTCGTTATCTTTGAGTACATATCAATTTTTAAATTTTTTTTATTATTTTTAAATGATTATTTTACTTTTAAGTCTCGATGGGGGAAACATTATATGTTGTCGGTATAATTTTATCGTCTTTGACACCGATCAATTTTATAAATGTTTAAGTTATTTATAAATGATTATCTATTTATATATTTAATCAAGAAAACCCTAACCATGTTTATTTCATCTTAGCCATATATGGTACACAAGTCACACAATTACATAAATAGTAATATTTGATACACATTTAGTATTTCTTTCAGTTTCACTATAAAATTAGTTAATTTTTAATACATTAAATCAAACATATCATTTGCTATAAACAATTGTTGGAATCAAGTGGATTCAGAAATAATGACCCTTAATTGTTTTGATGATAACAAATAGTTAATAGAACAATTTATCCTCTGATGTGTTTGTTAGTGTGCAGAAGTCACTATTCATCAGAAGGAATTATCTTAGAAGACTAAGTGAAAATGTGTATTTCACTCTCAGTTTCATAAATCTGAGTCTGGCATTAATCCTCTGAAAATTGCTGACGTCATCATCTGATAGCCTCACTCTGTCTTGGTCAACGCTTTGTTATCAGTCAACGCTCTGGTGAGACCATGCTCTGCCTTGGTCAACGCTTTGTTTTTTGTCAACGCTCAACAAACTATGAATAGACTACTCAGTGGAAGCCTTCGTCTGTTTCTACAAGACTCTATTATATGAAAGGCCAACAAATTCTGTACTGAAGAACTTGCCTCTGTTTTCAAGCTCACTCTAGTGAACAGAGTATCTCAGTAACAACCATCGTCTGTTTGACAGATGTTCTGATTGGAAATCAGACTGAGTGTTCATTAAAGGCTACTTCGTGTATTAAAAAGACCTCATTAATGAGTATTTTAATGTACGAGGAATCAAAAGCCAAAGGGAATGTCAACGGATATAATCATCAGAAAACTTGCTCAAGAAGTGTCTTATTTTCAAAAGATCATAAGGGACAAGATCCTACAAAAGTCTACTGTGTCAGTATGCAAGAGCAGAGCGGAAAGCGACGTGAGATGCTAAAAGCCACAAAAAGGGGATCTGAAGTTTTGTTCATCGGTGAAAAGAGTTATTAGGACACAACGGCACTATTCACAACCCTAGCCATATATACCTTACTTCTCTCATTGAAGTAGGTCAAGAAAAACGATTGAGATCACAGTGAAACACAGTGAGCAACCAAGATTCTTTTCAAGTCTCTGAGATCACATTGAACAAGCACTTAAACGTTTTATTCTTTTAGTGTGAAAGTTATTCCTTGTGCTTGAGTTTTTCATTGTATATCTTCTCTGCTGAGAGTTATTTGATATTGTTTCAAACTACTTTTGAACACTGTATTTAGCCCAATAGTAGCTACATTCCTTAGAGGCTTGACTCTACTAAGTCGTTCTAAGAAGTTGTGAGTATAGCCAGTTTGGCAGTAGTATACTCTCAAGTGTAATCGGGTTGATTATAGTAGAGAAATCCTTCAAGTGTGTGAAGGGACTAGACGTAGCTATCAGGAGATAGTGAACTAGTATAAATCACTGTGTCATTCTCTTCTCTTCTCTTTACTTGTTTTCATTACTTTTTGTTATAGAGGTGTCTTGAAAAGGTTTTCAAAAATACATAAGTTTTGCAAAAAGATTTCTAAAACCCAATTCAAACCCCCATTTCTTGTGTTTTTGCCATGTTCAACAATCACCGTCTTAAAACATTAAGCGTAACAAATAACGCGCCACTCGTGCAAATACACGGGTATCGTACTAGTTTTTAAGTAAAAAAGTAGTAAACTTGGAAGTGGAAAAGAGTTTTGTGGCTTATTATTTTTGATAATAAAATAATAAAGTTCGAACCCCAAGTTCTCAACTTGTGACTTTTAGAAGACGAATTGTTTCCACTTGACCAACACCTCATTATTCAGTATCACAAAATCTAAAATTGACATATTTAGTTTCTAAATTACGTTATTCCATTGATTGGTGATGTAGTACACTTACCATTGACTTACTAATTAATGAACTTATATTCTTTTAACACAGTTTTAACCTTTTTTTTTGTCTTATGGCCCAGCGGCCTACTACGCACTCCAAAGAGCGCTGAAAGGGGGGCGTAGCGGGTTCGAACCCGCGCCCAAGCGTCCAAGCGGCAAATACTTTGCCAGTTGTGTTAAGCACCACGGACCACAGTTTTAACCTTTTGTTTGTGTAATATGTGAACTGTCTATTAATCATTTATAAAAAAATATTTATAACGTACATATATATATATTAATATTTCAAAAATAAATAATATGAAAATGAAGTCAATATGCTATTAAAATATGAAAATGAATATATGTCATTATAAGTTAATTAGTTAATTCAATATGGAAATGAAAAATTTTAATGGATAAGAAAATGACAATATTCAAGTAAATAGTAATTCAATAAATGGATTATTATATTTTATTGATTAATAATATTTTTTATTTAAAGTATCATATATAATATAATATACAATGATTTTTAAATTTTATTTCCTAAAAATTAAAACAGACATAAAATAGATATTTTAATAAATAATTGACTTTCAGTACAAATCCTATACAATCGATGATTATGCCATATTCTAAATCTGTTATATATTAATTAATTAACTAATAAGAATTAACTAAAGAAATGATCCAATATTGGTTGATTGGTTGAATAATTCAAATATGTAAACTACATAAAAAATTCATGATACGGATTTGTAAATAACTTTAGAATAATTATATGGAGTATTCTTTTTCTGATTATGATATTTATAAAGTTCGAATATAACTATGTTTATGAAAGAAGGTCCTAATCAATACACTGAACGCGTATTCATTATGGAAATATTAGGAACAAAGACTGTGATTTCAGAGGTCACCCACTCAGCGGAACAAGTTCTTCTCATAAGCTCCGCACATTATAATAAGTCAACAATTTTGGCTTCCCCAAGAGAACCCGGTGCTTTTAACTTAGATATGATACCTAAGCCAAATTGATTATGATAACAAAATGAATATGACTTGCATAAAAGTATTAAGCCCCATGAACTACTTTCTAGTAATTTACTACCGTCTAATTCTGCAATTAGGCGTCCGAATCAGCATAGATAGATTAATGTTTTTTTCTTCTTTCTCTTCACCTATACTTGTGGTGTAGGAGAAGGAGATTATTCTAATGATAAAGGTCTACTTGTGTCCCATTCCAAATTAAGCTTTTGTGTGTCAAAGCATGGGAGTTCCTTCCAACTTTCTCACTATACTTATAGGACTATATGATATTTGGCCCCTTCATGGATACTTGCCTCTTGCAATTGGAATATCTATGAGATTTTAAGAGTTAAAATAGGTATAAAATAGATATTTTAATTAATAATTTACTAAACAGTTACTATACAATTGGAAGGTTAAGTGATTATGATTTATGTCATGGTATATGCTTGTTAGTATGTTAATTAATAGGACTAAAGAAAGGATCATTTGGTTAATGGGTTGAATATTTCAAATTAATTTGAAGACTAAATAAAAAAACTAAATTTCATGACACCAACATGTAAATACAATAAGCCATAGATCATAGTGGTGGATAGGGAGGGCAATGAGTAGGGTTGAGTAGGGTATTATGTACTTGTCCACATACACACATTCTACCTAGTATCTGCACCGTAATTAACTATGAAAAATAAAAATAAATAAAAATAAATATTGATTAAAAGTAAAACATAACTCAATTGAAAAACTATTCAAAGATAATATAATTCAAATTTATATATAAAACATTACAAATGAAACTATTTTCATATATTAAAATAATAAGATTATTAAACACAACATATAACATTATGTTTGAACATTAAATAAATGTTAAGTAAACTTACAGAATAACAAATTTATAAAAACTTGTGAGTCCCGGTCAATATTAGGTTTAGATCCATTTTATTTTCTAATTTAATATTATAATTATATAAGTAAAAAAATTAATATGCGAATATGAGACGGAGTAATTACTAAGGTACTCGTACTCGTACCCGCACCCAAACCCACTCACATACTTAATCAATTTTATTAGGTAATTATCCACACTCACACTGTCACTTACACATAGATAAAAAGGACATTAAAGTTGTGTTTTCAGAACAACTTCTTCAAATTTTGCAGTAAGAATCTATATTTTAAATTTTTAAAAATAAAATACACAAGTCGTATATGTGATACAAAACTTTTACATAAGCTTTTTAAAAGTTTCCAGTTTTTAAAATTTTACGATTAAAAAATGAGTCGCAGATGACATGTATGAGTTGCAATATGTATTTTGCCACATGTAATTACCCACTTTTGTTAAAAAAATTTAAGCTACATTACGCAGGTATTTTTCAAGAGAAATTATACTAGATCGATAAAAAAAAAATCCGAGTTTAACCATTTTTTAGAATAATTGTATATTCTTTCTTCTAAAATTATCAGTATAAAATTTATAAAGTTTGATTATAGCCATTTTTTTTTGGTGTATTGAATATAACCATATTTATGAAAGACATTGAATGCCATATCATTATGGAAATATTAGAAATAAAAAGAGAGTAAAAAAAAAATATACAAATAGAAAGACTATGATTTCATCGCTTGCGGTTTGTCAGAGTCCACCACTTGTAGGGGTGGGAATAAGCCAGGCCACCCGACAGGGGCCTACAGCCTAGCCTACGTCAGGCCCAGGTCAGGCCAGGCTTTTTTTTAAATAGACAACGCCAAGGTTTTTTTGAAAGCCTATTTAACTAAAAAGATCAGGCTTCGGGCCACCCAAAAAGCCTTTTAGGCCTAACAGACCGGCCTATTTAAGTAAATATAAATAATAATTTTATATTGCTATTATTATTATATTTTATTTTGCACATTCTGTTAAATCATATACTTGTTGACTCTTTCGATAATTTAATCATATTGACTTACCTAAAATTTTGAAATATTTAAAGGTCTTATTGCAAAATAGAATTTAAATAGACTATCATATAAGGGTAGATTCTCTAAAAGGTCTAGACCTTAAAAAAGATTTGTGTCATACGAATAAATCAGAATCAGACATTATAAAATTCAGCTCGTCTTATTTATTTCCACTCCTATGTCTCATGTCTCTTAGTAGCAGTAATTTTAATTTTCTTTTTTTTTTATAGATTTTTATAAATAGAACTTAGTCTCATTGGCCTAACAGCCCGTTAGTCTATTTAGATCAGTCAGATGACTTGTTTAAAGACGTTAATATCAAATAGGCCTTTAAGTAGGCTAACAGGCCATACTAGGCTTTCAAAAAGGCCAGACCAGACCCGATAAAAATGCCTATGACAGTTAACAGGCCAGGCTTAGGCCTTAGATTTTTTTATCAAGCCAGGCTTGGGCCTAGCAAAGCCTAGCTCGGCCCAGCCTATTTCCACCCCTAACCACTTGGTTTGTTGACCAGGTTTGAAAGATTTGTGAATAGTTTTCTAATTGGGTTATGACTGTATATGTAATCAACGTTTTTTTTTTTTTTTAATTTTGCATAGTTAATTAAAGTGTAAATAATGAGCACGAATATAAGTATTAAAATTACTACCCACGTGGACATGGAATGGATACAAGTAATTTTTTTAAAATGCGTCTGTAGTACTCTATCGAGACCTACCCATTAACACCACCCCAAATGGAAGGACAAAAGGGATATTAGGAAAGATGGTGGAAGGAACCCTCTTCCATCCTTGGATGCTTTATCATTGTCAGAGAAGCTGAGAAAGAAGAATCTCTTGGCAGTCATGTAGTTTAATTGTTTCCATCTTGATCAGTGAAAGGAAGGTTAATGTTTTAAGTGAAAAGATTAAAATGTCCCTGATTTAATATTTTCTACCCTATTTATCACATTTTTCATCTTTATATGTGTTATTTCATAAATATATATTTTTATTTCTTTTTTTTTTTCGCCTTATGTTTTTCTTTTTTTTCTAAACCGAACATGGCGTAAAGTTTTTTTCTCTTCTCTTTATTCTCTGTTTTTTTTTTTGGCCAAATAACATAGCGTAAAGTTTTTTCTCTTGGTTTATTCTTGTCCATCTGCGGTGTACGATAGTACTGAATCATCAGGGCCTCTTGCCCTCTTTGCGTCCCATTCCAAAGCTTTTTTGGGTCAAAGAATCAGAGTCCATTCTAACGTTCTCACTATGCTTATGTTATTTGGCCCCTACATTATGAGTAACTTGCCTCCAATTTTTATCCCGGCAATTGGAATATTGGCATTTAGGCAAAGACATCAATCTGGGAGAAGATCATGCTGTCTCCGAACCAGCATTTTCTGATCTTGCAATCGCCATTCGCTTAAACTGATTAACAGCCTGTTTGGATTAAATTCTTCTCCATACAAATAGGTTAAAAAAGTATGGAAACACTTTATCACAAAATACAACAACAAAAAATCAGTTTTAGTAAATGTTCCGGTACATAAAAAATCTCATACTGTTTAGAAATCGAGGTCAAAAGTAGTTTATAAACAACCACATGTCTTAACTCACTGAGACACCTTTTAAGAACAAAGCCGTGAAGCCCATGTATGGGCCAAAGAGGACAATACTTCGAAAAACGATTATGCGGACTTGAGATGGAACATTGACGCTAGAAGAAAGACCTAAGCCACACATGAGGACTGACAAGTCCTTTGGCCCCTTAGCCTTGATTGGGAGATATTGTTTCGGTACACCAAAAAGTCTTACATTGCTTGGGAATCGAGGCAAATGGTAGTTTATAAACACCCACATGTCTTAACCTACCAAGACGCATTTTAAGGACAAAACCGTGAATGCCCACATGTAGACCAAAACAGACAATACTTTGAAAAACGATGCTGTGGACTTAAGGTCAGAACAGTAAAACTTTTTATTCTAAAGGATGCAAAGGCTTAAACAAAGGAAACATAAGGAGTTCTTTTAGATCAAAATACATTTTTTTAGATTAAACGGGGCTAAAAAGCCCAAAAATGATTACACTAGAATCAAACGGGGAGTAGAGACTCCCATCAGATTAGTGGTAACCAAATGCCTAACACTATCTGGAGAATGATCAAACCTCATGTAACCACCCTCTAAATCACATCCCAAAGAAGCGAGACCATCAAACTATTTTATTAGTTTCTCTAAAGACATGTTGGATTTTCACATTCCAATCCAAACAAAGAAGACTTCTAATTCGTCGCACCAATCCCCTACCATGAGCACTACTTACTACTTTACCTTGAAGGCAATTAACAATCACCTCTGAGTCCATGTGAAGCTCAACTCGACCAAAGCCTTTTTCTCTAGCCAAACTCATATCCTCCAATGCAACCCATAATTTTGCAATGTAGGCATTGGAATACCCAATATGCCTTGCAAACCGAAGAGCTAATGATCAGTTTCATCTCTAATCACACCTCCACATGCTGCTACACCTGCATGTCCTTGGCTGCACCGTCTGAGCTAAAACGAACCCACCCAGTCGCAGGGGGAATCCAATGAACTTGCACCTTTGTCCTTGGTCTCGAGCACCCTGGCTCCACATTTGACTCAAGACCGTGTCTAAAATTTTTGGGGCCTTAGGCAAATTTATTAGAGTAAAAACTTTTGGGATTTAAACAAAACAATTTAAATAGAAAATATTATTGTTTTAAAATAAATAAATAGATAGTAAAATTAATTAACCGTAATGTTCGTCTATCCCAATATATTCGTAGCAATGGTATTTTTATTTGGTAAATAGTAATATAAGTATCGTTCGCAAAATAGGTTTTTACTTCCTCAAAAAAGTCTTCTCATTTTCAACGTGTGAGGTTAGAGCAATTAATTAGCCACGACCTATAATTATGTCCATGTGTTAGTTGTTAAGTACATACATACATTATCATTATGGTATTGTTTTTAGTTCTCTTAATAAAAGCATAAATATATACTACTCCTATATGTTAATTGGAGCCTTATATTCCTATAAAATAAATATTGGGGCCTTATACTACAACTAAAAATTAATTGAAGAAGTGGGGCCTAAGGCAAATACCTTAGTTGCCTAGGGGCGGCCACGACCCTGATTTAACATCATCTGGTTGTAGAACATTATATGGAATGCGCTTCGCTGCAATTGCGCGATCTTGGCCGTTCGAATTGCGTTTCTCTGCAGTTGCAGACTACAGTCATTTCCTGCAGTCAGTGACGTCGGTCGTTCGATTGAGATCGAACGGTCCAGATTCAAGATTGATATTTTATATTTTTTAAAAACAAAAAACGTGTGGTGTTTTTTGAGCCTGTAGCTGCAGTGACTGCAGTGAATCGCATTCCTTGGAAATCGGATCCGTTGCAGTCACTGCAGCTGCATTTGCGAGATCTAAGATCAGACAGCTCACAAAATAGGGGCGTTTTTTATTTTTTTAAATACGAATTTAAATCGGAACCGTTAGATCGAAATCGGACGGGCGTGATTAGCCAATTGCATGCCTGCAGTCAATTTGCGACTGCATGGATCGCGATTCCACATAGTAAAGTACCACTTTGGAGGGATGCAGAGGACGAATAAAATCTGCATCATGCTCACATTTATTCCTCCACATCCAAAGATGATAACAAGCACTAGATCAAAACACATTTTTATTGGAGAATTTTGTGTCATCCAAAATAATAAAGAAAAAATTTCTACATATGAAATCAATGGCATTGTCTAACGTGTACCAAAGAGATATTTTAGAAATTTTAAGATTAATTAAATTTTTCTTGAAGAAAATTTAATTAAAATTTTAAACTCTTAAACTTTTTTAAAATCATAAAAATTACCCCATAATCTCTCACTCCAAATTCCACCCCAGCATCAACCCGTGGTCACTGCAAGCAAAGTTGGTTTGAGGCACATAATGAAGGCCCATGTCTCAAATCCTGAAGGATTTTCCACCTTCCCTTGAGGAAGTCAATGACTTCCACTGCCATGGACCTTCCCTTCATGAGCATTCAATCAAATAAGTTTTGGGTTGAGGTGCTAATCCCGTTGGGAGAAAAAGGGCACAAATGGCAGCATAGAATAATAGATCAATATTTTCTAAATACTAGTGCAAAAACCACCTTTAATCACGGTTTTTTGGACTTTTAACGTCGGTTTTCAATCCGGCGTCTTTTCTTCCGACGGTGTAAGTGTAAATATTTAATGCCGGTTTATAAACCGCGGTTAAAAGTAAGTTTTAATCGCGGTTTTTAATAAAACCGGGGTTAAATCATGATGTAAAGGACAAAAAATTTTGAAAAAAAAAGTTTTAACCGCGGTTTAAAATAAAACCGGTGCTAGATCCTACAGTAATGGGACAAAAAATTTTGGAAAAAAAGTTTTAACCGCGGTTTTTATGGAAAACCGTCGCCGTATGTCACATTTAACCGCGATTTTCTGAAAACCGGCGCCGTATGTTACCTTTAACCGCAGTTTTCAGAAAACTGGCGCCATATATCACCTTTAACCGCGGTTTTAAGGAAAACCGGCGCCATATATCATTTTTAACTGCGGTTTTAAGGAAAATCGGCGCCATAGATGTATCAATTTTTTTAATACTACCTTTTTGAAATTTCCATTTCCAGAACTGCCAACAGAACTGCCAATACATACAACAATCATCATGAACTGCCAATATATACAACAACAGAACTGTCAATACATTTCACAAACCACTATACATAATTCACAAACCACTGCATACAAATCCAGTCATGCAACAATCATCATGAACTCCAAAACTCACACACAAGAAGAAAACACATCCTACATTATTCTTGGGAGTGGTAATGAATCTTATGATGTCTCTGACCTGATAAATTTGTTCTGGTAGTTGTCCTAATTCACTCAACAAAATAATTGTTACAACTTCAATTATACTCTATCGTCAAAAAAACAAAACTTCAACTATCCTCTAATTAACATTCAGACAATTCTGTTATCCCTTTTTTTCTTCTCTTCAAACCTTCTCATTTTTGTTGTGTTGCTTTTCTTGCTCGGCGTCTTGGTGGTTCTAGGTTTAGATTTTGCTCTTCAATCTTAGTCACAAAAAAACGTGTCCATGTTTTCCGAATCTCGACAATTTCTTCATGATTGTATGAGTTTGTGCCACGACCATCAAATAACTACAAGTTCAATTCAAAACATGTAATTAACTAACTACAAATAGTGTAAGGTATCAAAAAGATCGAATAACAAGTTATGAAATATTTAATTACCAAATCCCATCCAGAGGTAATCCTCATCGTGACAATGGATAACATGGTTTTCATGACATAATAACCACACGCCCATGAGTTGTCTTGGTAAGGCCCCTACAAATGACAATATAAATTAGTACAAATTATATATACACATAACTAATACGGCTTTCAATATGTAAATATCATATAAAGACAAACTACTTACCGCGAGTATGTTCCAATTAGGCCTCTTTCCTTTTCCCAGACCTTTCTTACTATTATAGTCCATCATAGCTCTGATAAAATAATATAAGTTATAGATATAAGATAAATACATATATGACATCACAAGTATGACAAATAAATTAAAAGTTTACCCCTCAAGTACACGCTTAATCTGTAGGTTTGGCCTTTGATGAAGTGAGCATATCCAGACTATGAGATTATACTTAGGACAAATGACAATCAACTACCAATGATTACTAGGTAATAACAATAAAGGTATATTAGAAACACAGAGAGTGAAACGTATGCTATGAATAAAAATGTACTCACCTGTGCCAGTACGGTCCTAAGAAAACATCTTTGTCCTGCTGAATTAGCTTATCCAGTATGTAAGTTTGAACATATTCATTAGACTCTTTTGGGTTGGGCTTCACAACCATCAACGTTGGATCCAAGAATCCATATACATCAACATTGTTGTTACGAATACGAATCTGATCACGTATACCTAGGAGTTAAAACAAAATAATGTTAATTATATATAATTGATACAAAGGAGATAAAAATATACAAATATGTTAATTAATACTTACGTGCACCATAATTGCAAGTGTTGATTGGCAAGCGTAACTCATCACCGAAGCGACAGTCCGTTAAGTCCTTCGCAAAAATGTAAAAAATTGGAAGATTGTCGTGCTCCAAGGTAATCCCAACTTGTCCATCGGGAAGATCAAAAGCCATGTGACCAATGCATTTTAAAATATCGTCTTTAGGATCCTCCTCATTTTCTGGCGAACAACTATCCTTGGTGCTGACATGCGCAGTGGCTTTAGGAGAAGACACTATCTGCTGACTTAGTTGGGCTTCCACATCTGACTTGAGCTAAGATTTGTAAGCTTCAAACATTTGACTAACCTCCTGTATGATCTGATGTCTCATGGCATCCATGTCCATTTGCTTTGACTGACTGCGTGAAGTTCCTCCGAAGTATTTCTTGAAGCCCACACCTCGACCAGTAGTGCGGACACGACCATAGTGCTCGGGTGTTCCAAGGGCAGTAGTCAAGATATCTTGACGTCCAGTTGGAATAAAAGTACCCTGAGATTCATCTTCAACCAATGACTCCTACAACCAAATTCAATCAAAGAGGTCTTTGGTCAGTCGACCTAAATTGGTTACAAATCACATAATATTAAATAAGGTAGATACACTTACAATTTTAGAAGCAACTGAGGCCACAACATCAGATGTATAGGATCCTGATGGTTTTGTTCGAGCCATAGTCCATAGCTCATACCGGTTTGGTTTTGGAGGGGATTCTAAGGCTTCATCTCCAGCCTCTTCCTGCAAGGCTTTCCTTCTATGTGTCATTACATTTTTCTCAAGTTTATCATAACCCCCACGAGACAATAAGTGAGGGTAGATATTCTTTGCAGCATTTGTCCTTCCCTTTTCTCTTTTTTTCTGTTACACATAACGTAACACACCACAAATTAAAATAAGTAAAAAATTATATTAAGCAAGTTAAAAAATATAATTCAAACTAACCAGAAACGCTTCTTCCTTGCGGCTCGTAACAAACTCATCCCATATGTCCTCTGAAAGAAAATTATACTTCTGACAAGGATTTGTGAAACCAGTTTTGTCTCCATTTCCAAATACAAATGTCCTGGAGAGTTTAGACTTAAAATCCTTCCAACACTCACCCGCATAGGACAACCATCGGTCCCTAAACTTTTTATCATGGGGAACATCAAAAATATCCTACAATACACAACAAAATGGTGGTGTTAGTAAATACATACACACAAAGATCAATAAAGTTAAATACAAATATGCATACAACTAGAGATAAAGGTCAATACCACGACATCTTGCCATATCATATCTTTAGTTTTTTTAGGGACATCTCTCCATTTAGGTATCAGAATGGAGGCCTTGCTTTGTGCAAGATACGCCAAATAAGTGCAAAAGCTGGCTGCATTATCACCATCAGGTCGCCTAGTATCTGGATCAAATTCAATAGAAAACTTCTGACTAGGAAGAAGTCTATTTTTCAATTGTGATGTAGTGGTAACACCTCTAGTCCTTTTTTTTGAGGACTCTGATGTGGATGGATCAGCCATATATGATGCCTGTTTAAACAAACAAACAAATATAAGAAACAATGTGAGATAATCTAACAAATATGTATCAATATATATAATTATAATGGATAATCTAACAGATACTAATTGTGGATATATAATCTAACAAACATGTATTCACCTATAAAATTCTTTAGTAGTCAAGTTTTAATGTCCTCCAATATCCCTTCTTGATGATCATCACGAGTGGCATATACATCGTCTACTTCATTTTCATCAATGAAGATGGGTCTTTGTGTTGAGAAAGAAGGGGTGTCATTAATATCTAGTGTTGAATCTTGATTTTCATCACTCTCATGCATACTTCTTCTTTGGAGAACCACAGACCACCTTTTGTTAGAAGGATCCTTGACATAAAACACTTGTTTGGCGTGAATTGCCATGATGAAAGGTTCATCCTTATAACCTATCTTGTCAAGATCCACCATTGTAAATCCTAACTCATCGGTTTGTACGCCACCATTACTGTTAACCCACTTACATTTAAAAACAGGCACTTTGAATTTATTATAATCGATCTCCCAAATCTCTTCAATGACCCCAAAATAAGCTATCGATGCCAGAACGGAGTTTTTATCCTTTGAACTAGAGAAATGCATAGAAGAATCCATAACCATAACCCCACTATTTTGTACGGTGCTCTTGTCATCCTGTGACTTTGTATAAAAAGAAAATTTGTTGATATCGTATCCTCTCCATGTCAAGACATTAAATTTAGGATCATGTGCTAGCCATGTTAATGTCTCAGAAGCAGTATCATCACTCAAAATCTATTCTTTAAACTAAGGTATGAATGTCTTGTTATGCTCCTTCAACACCTAATTTTCATTCATTCGAGAGTTTTTGGCCTTGACATGATTTTTGTGAGCAGACAAGTAAGGTTCAACCTCATCAATATTATTCAATATATACAAATGTGCTTGCAACACTTCCGCTCGACCCATGCTCTTAGTTTTTAGACCTAGTGTACCCTTACCTTCACATCTTCCCTCATGACGAGACTTAGGAAGCCCTACAGGCGTCGCTTCTGACAAATAATCTGAACAAAACTCAATGGCTTCTTCTGTTACGTACCTTTCAACAATAGATGCTTCAGGACGATATAGATTCTTCACATACCCTTTCAATATTTTCATATATCGCTCAATAGGGTACATCCACCTTAAGTAAACTGGGCCACACACTCTAATCTCTCTGACTAAATGAACAATTAAATGAACCATGATGTCAAAAAATGAGGGAGGAAAGAACATCTCCAACTGACACAAAATGATAGCAGCTTCATTTTCCAACTCGTCCAATTTCTGAGGGTCAATAGCTTTGCTACATACTGCATTGAAGAATAAACACAATCTAATTATGGCATGTCGAACATTTTTTGGCAAGATGCCACGAATAGCCACCGGTAGTAATTGTTGCATCAAGACGTGACAATCATGAGATTTTAAGCCAACTAATTTGAGATCTGTCATCGATACAAGACTCTTTACATTTGAAGAGTAACCCTGTGGCACTTTCACACCCCGTAGACACTCGCAAAAGCTTTTTTTTCTCTTCTTTTGATAATGTATGACAAGCTGGTGGCAAATATGTCTTGTTACCTCTTGGCTGAGGAGCTAACTCCTCTCTTATACCCATGGCAACAAGGTCTAGACGAGCATTTACTCCATCCTTTGTCTTACCCTAAATATTGAGAAGCGTACTGATTACATTATCACACACATTTTTCTCCACATGCATCACATCAATACAGTGTCTTACATCAAGATTTGACCAGTATGGAAGATCAAAGAACACTGACCTTTTCTTCCATATGTTTTTCACAGAAGAATATTTTTTCCTCTTTTTTTCCCCAAATTAACATTGATGGAGTTCACCCGTTGATAAACTTCTTCTCCGGTTAAAGCTTTCGGAGCAATTTCGTTCTCTTGACATCCATTAAAAGCCTTTTTCAACCTGCGATACGGGTGATCACGTCTCAGAAATCTTCTATGCCCAAGGTAACAAGTCTTTCTCCCATTTTTCAGTTGAAAGAAATATGTGCCGTCTTCACAAATGGGGCATGCTTTATGCCCCTTAACACTATACCCGGACAAGTTCCCATATGCTGGAAAGTCGTTGATGGTGCAAAACAACATGGCACGCAACTTGAAATCTTCACCTGAAAACCTATCAAACACATCAATGCCTTCTTCCCACAATGTTCTCAAGTCATCAATCAAGGGTTTTAGATAAACATCTATGTCATTTCCCGATTGTTTTGGACTAGAAATCATCATAGATAACATAATGTACTTGCGCTTCATGCACAACCAAGGAGACAGATTGTAAATTTCTAAGAGAACAGGCCATGAACTATGGATGCTACTTAAGTTACCATATGGATTCATTCCATCTGTAGCAAGTCCAAGCCGAAGGTTTCTTGGCTCATTCTTAGAACTCAGGAAACAATGAATCAATTCTCTTCCATTGCAAAGAATCGGCGGATGGCGAAGCTTTCCATCACATTTCCTATCATCTACATGCCATCTAAGGTTCTTTGCATCATTTACATTGGCAAACAAATGCTTAAACACAGGAATAATTGGAAGATACCATAACACCTTCGCAGGAAGACCTTTTTGCTCACATCACCACAACTATCATCACCGCCCTTCTTTTTGTAGCGTGGTGTATTACACTCGGGACACTCTTCATTGTCTTCATGCTCTTTCCAAGACAATATGCAATCCTTCTGCATGCATGCATTTTCTTATACTCCACACCCATCGGACATAATATCTTCTTCGCTTCATAATTACTGTTTGGCAATGTGTTACCTTAGGAAGCATGTCATTCAACAGTTTAAGCAATTCAGTGAAGCTCTTATCAGTCCACCCATTTATCGCCTTCAGATTGAACAATTTCAACACCGCTGACAACCGTGTGAAATTTTTGCAGCCCGGATACAAAGGTTTTTCCTTGTCGCCGCATAGAGTTTCATACACATGTGCCCGCTGAAAAGACTCTTGTCCAATATCACGAATCATGTCCTCTAGTCGATCGTCCATATCTACATCAACTTCCTCTCTTGTGGACACACTTGGCTTGTTTAACACTTCACCATGCCAGGTCCATGTCGTATATCTTTGCCAAATCCCAAAAACATGAAGATGATTCCGTATCTCCTCAACTTTTAGTGTTGGCCCATTCAAACACTTAACACAAGGACAATAGAAAGTTGTTTGATTAGGAAGTTTTGCTTGGGAAAATTGTAAGAAATCTTCGACTCCGTTCTTATACTCATCACCTAAGCGATGTTTTTGCATCCAACTACGATCCATAACTGTGTTCTGAAATAATATACACATACTTTTATGCTTAGATATTTAACTAACATTGACATGTTGTTAGAACAATTAATAGAAAGATGTATGCACGCCTCAAAATTAGGCAATTAAAAAGGGATCAAATTGAGATCTTATTTGGCAACACTATGTACACAACAGCAGGAAACCTTAGCAGAGGAAGCAGCAACAGAGCAAAACAGGAAAAAGTAAAAATAAAAAAAGGAGTTTATCTGAAAGAAAAGAACTAAAACAATTTCATAGAATCTAAAATACCAGATATATGAACGAACAAAGGGTTACAAGAAGCATTTACCTGAATAAAATGAAAAGGGTCAGCAACAAAATTACTGGGAAAACCAGAATCAGAAACAGAAGCACACGTCACCACAGGATTAGCAACCGGCCAAGCAGCACTCTCATTGTTCAATACATTAGACTGCACACAATCAAAACCATCACTTACAAAGAACAAAAACCAATCCATCCCACAAACCCAACCCACATCACAAAAACAAAATTTCCAATTGAAATAATTTCTCATTGATCAGTTCATCAGAGCAAAAGCAACACTTCCCACATCATAATTCACAATACACAACAAGGGTATTAAAAAATTGAACTTAAAAAACATTAAAAAAAATCAAGTTGCATATCATCAACAACACAATAGCAGCACAAATTCGAATCATGAAAACTAAAAGTCAAGTGAATAAGTTAAGAGAAGCAAAACAAAATATTTTCTATGAAAAAGAAGCAAAAGGTATAGTATATGATCATGACAGAATCTTCACTATCATTTAGACAATTACGTGACTATAATAAGAAACCAAAGTTCAGGGAATATAAACGATAGCTTCAAATAAATTACAAAGTCCACTTTGAGTTTCCATGAAAAGCATTCTAAGAGGAATGTCAAATGCAAAAGAACAAACATACCTTATAAGTATAAACTCAATCACCAAGCTATTAATGCTTGACCTCAGACCTGTAGACAATCTTATAACTCGTAGACCACCCTACCAAAGAGATGAATCATGAGACAAAACCATTCAATAAGAATTAAAAAAATTTAGTCTGGCAAACACAGAAGAATTATATGCAAAATAATGTGAAATTTTCCAAATCATGAAACAGAACAAACAAAAGACACCAATGTCTATTTTCTTTGAAAACGTTAGTGACATAAACGATTGAACACGTCTTCTTCTTGGCTCACCTCCTCTTCAACACTAAACCCTTCAACACTAAACCCTTCAACAACACTAAACCCTTCACGTACCCCTCTCCTTTTCTCCTGAAAACCAAATTCCTTTTCTCCTAACATTATTCATATCCCAATAGCTAGAAATGTACCCCAAAAAGAGAGAGACGGAAGAAACTTACAGATTCTCTGGTTTAGAGAGAATGGCGTCCACGTGGAGAGCGACGGCCCGAGGAGAATGGCGGTGCGAGGAGAGAGGGACGAAGCAGAGGGAGAGGGACGGTACAAGGAGAGTGGGACGATGCGAGGGAGAGGGACGGCGCGGTGGTGAGGGATGGCGTGAGGGAGAGAGTTACGGCGCGAAGGAGAGGAGATGAAGCTTGAGTTCTCAGGTTAAGCTTGAGTTCGCAAATGAGAGACCAAGCTGCTGGTGATGTTATTTGAGAGGGAATTTATTTTCGTTTTTAATCGCGGTTTAAAGTTAAAAACCGGTGTTATAGGTTTTATGTTTTTAGGTTTTTAATCGCGGTTTAGGTAAAAAAAAAAAAACCGGCGTTATAAGTTTAGTGTTTAGCGTTTATAAGTTTTAAATTGATTTTGGTTTTTAATCGCGGTTTGGAGACAAAACCGGCGTTATAGGTTCTTCGTTTTTAAGTTTTAATCGCGGTTTTGAGAAAAATCGGCGTTATAAGTTTTAGTGTTTTTTAGTTTTAATCGCGGTTTTTAGAGAAAACCGGTGTTATAAGTTTCAGCTTTTTTAAAGTTTTGCCACAATTTTATCTGTTCACTTATAACACCGGTTTTTAAAATAACCGACGTTAAAAGTGACGCGTTAATTTCAAAAATACTACCGCGTCACTTTTAACGTCGGTTATAGCCAAAACCGACGTTATAAGTCTATTCTTTATGTGTATTTTGCACTAGTGAAAAGTGTTTTACGGAAAAAACACAATTTAACCCAAGTTAAAATAGATTAAATAAATCAATAAACAAAAAAAAAGAGTTTAGGGATAAGGAGAATACATGATAACACCAATATTGCATCATTTTTATAAGGATATTAGAATGTGATTTGAATAATTATTGAATATTATCAATTGAAATTCACTCTCTTTTAATCTAAATTGTGCAGAAATGAAAAATTAGGCAATATGGTGGTCAAATACAAATTTGGGCTTGAAATAGGCCCACAATGCTAAGCACGGCCTTCGCATAATATAATGAAGCATGTCCATGCTTATCTAAAGCAGCAATTAGCCACGAGCGGGCCTCACGCGCATCCATGCGCTCCCCGGATAGTTAGTTGGTATTTTAATCATATCTGGAGCTCTAGTTATCGGATTAAGGCGTTCTTGGTGGCGTTGGAAAGCTAAGAGAATTTCCTACAACTTTGTCACAAATTGGATGGACTCTAACATGAAGCACGACCTCTTCATCATGGAGCACGACCGTGCTCAACCAAAAATATCAGAAAATCATGTCGGCAAGGTCGGTGACGCGTAAACAGGCTGTAAAGGGAGCACAGCCGTGCTGAACCAAATTTTTGCCTATAAAAGGAATGTTCAGCAGAACATTTGAAGGTCCCCGGATTGATTCTCTCCCAATTCTCTTCTTCTCTTGTAATCTTCTAGTCTTATTTTGTTGTTTTCTTATATTATGTTGTGTAACTAATCCCGTCACTGAGGTGATGGGGGATCTTTTACTTTATCTGTGATATCTTTATGATTTATAATATGAGTGTTTAAATCCTTTTGATTAAATTATTCCTGGTAATCTTACTTTAATAAGGATTGTCCATTCTTTACATAGTTGATTAATTGTTCGGCGATAGTACCTTGAATTAATTAACAGAACTCTAGGATTAATTGAACCTGTATATTCTGCCGGATCAAGGATTATATGTTCGTTTCCAGTCAGTCATTGAATTAATAAATCTATTGATGCTTTATGCTCTTTATATTTACTTGCTTTGAATGATTAAACAAAGTAATAAATTAGGAGGAAGACTGTTAACATTGCATGATCATTGGGTGTTAACAGCTTTTGAATAGGTGATTGGTAATCAGTAAGAATTGTTACTCATGTTATAAATTAATCAAATACACATATATAAGTATTAGTGAACTCATTACCTTAGTGCTTTTATTATCTAATTCCTTTCTTAAATATTTTATAATTTCTTTTCTACTTATTTTTATACATTCTTTATTTAAAGTTCACCTCGAACCATTTGTCTAACTAACAAATTGATCTAAGTATAACAGTAATCATTTCAATTCCCTGTGGAGACGATAATCTTTTATACTATAACTTGACAAGATCGTATACTTGCGATTTTGACCGAACAATACACAATAGATTTTTTTTATAACAAAAAAAAAGAATACACAATAGATTTATAATGATTTACTCTAAAACTAAGAGTTACGTTTAGTTTCTCCCGAAGGATTTTCTGCTATCGTTTAGTTTCTCCCGAAGGATTTTCTGCTGAATTTTTTGCTATCTTCTTTAAGATATACATGTATTTTCAAATTAGTTTCATCTACGGTGCAAATATTCTTTCTAAGTATCTTCAAACAATTACATCACTCTAAGTCAGAACCAATCCAATACCTATTGAGGCTTAAAGCGAACTTTCTAAGTGAAACCTTTGGAATAACAAGTCAGCTGTCTAGTGGAACAAATACTAAAAAATTACAACAAAAAGTAAAAGGGTTTAGAACCCACAACCCACAAGTTAAGACAATTGTGTTTTACCATCTGAGATAGATAGATTTGTAATACGCATTAGTTATTCGGCCAATTATATTAGTAAAAATAAAAATTTTGATGTATTTTTTTGGTCAAATTTTTTTGAAGCCCAAAGCCCTTGCTTGGGCCGCTTTAGGGTTGGGCCGGCTCTGCTCTAAGTATTATTTCAACAAGACTCTTCAAGCTCTACAAGAATATAGATAAGAAGAAATATGAAGACATGAACTCAAAGACATACTAAGTATAACCCCAAGGTTGGGTGCGAGTGGTTAACACACTCCATCTAAAGGGACAGACTCGGTTAGTACCCGGGTTTAAATCTTAGCGATGGAACAACTTGAAGTCAGACTTTACTTACCTCTCGGTCGAACTCTGGATTAATAAAGGCCCCTTTTTCCTAGATACCGGAGCGAGGTCGAATACTTCTAGAAAAAAAAAAGACATGCCAAGTGTGGATTCAAGAATTTTTTTTTCCATGTGCAGTGGATTCAAGAATTTGATCACTATACGAGGACAAAGTTTGCACTAGAAAACCCAAACCAAACGTGGATAGAAGAGATTTCCCATATGTATTATGTAGAAATCGGATTCTCTGAATTCGTACGGAAGACGAATTCACAAAATCAGCCAATTTTTGACTGTCCGATCTATATCGAACGACCCATAAAAAACACAGGTTTTTATTTATTTTTAAAATCCAAAAATCCGACTTTAGATCTGAACCGTCCGATCCATACGGATGGCTAAAAAATGCGAATGCGTGAATTCGTGGAGCGTATTATGTATCCTGTTCTTTCAAATAAAAATGAGGTATTTAAAAATAAATAATATCTTTTTTTGAAACATACATTATATCTTTTTACCAAAAAATAAATAAATACAATATCCACCCTTATATATTTGTGTAAATTACGAAAGTATCCTTCAATTAAAGATACGATGTTAAAGAATAGTGAGGGTTTCCGTTACACAGCTTACACTCTCTGGAGTCTCGATCTCTACTATTCTCTGATTTCTCTGAAGTCCCCTCACCCCGTTACTCAACCGTCGCCCGCCGCCGCAGCTCACCGCCTCAGGTCGCCGCCGAACTGCAACCCGTCGCCAACAATTTGTTCAGGTTTTTTTTCGATTCCATAATCTCTCCGTATGTTCCGATTCCTGCAACTTTTGGTGCCTCGTTGTACGCGTTTAAGGATTTAACCACAATTACCATGGAATATGTAATGAAGTTTGTTTTGTTTTTATATTTCCAAGAATGTTCATGTTTGTAATTGTAATATGATTGGATTTTTAAGTTTTTTTTAAGGTTCTCAATGTCTATTTTTACTTATTGATTGAGTTAGTATATGCTTGTTAGATGATACATTTGGGGCCTGTTTGGGAAGGGGTTTTAGGGGGGGAGGGCTTATTTTTCTTTTCAAAATTAAGGAAGCTATAACATGTTTCTAAAAACGAATGAAGTGTGATTGAAATGTTATATGATCATCTATCAAATTGTTCATTCAATTTTTTTAAAATCTCAAATATATATCAACATATAGACTTAGTCTTCCAAGACCCTTCCCCCATAAAATCCCTTCCCAGACAGACCCTTAGAAAAAAAAATATGAGCAGGACAAGGCGTCTGAGAACTGCACAAAAAACAATGACAAATAGAGGGAAGGGACAGGGACAGGGCGATAGGGTAATTTTGGGGAGTTGGGGTGGAGATAGGGAAGGGAAGGGTAAAAAGCACCCTTGACTTGCCCTGCCATGCCTATCTAGCAGTTTGTGTTGGGGAGTTTGTTATGTGATTTGTGGTTTCATGCATTTCCTGTCTGGTCATCATTCTTATATTTCCATTTTGCTAAGCTGTTGACGTCGAGTGGTTTTTCTAAATGCTTCAAGAATTGTTAACTTCTATGAAATCATCCATAACCTGAGAATGTGTGTGGCGTTAGGTCCAACTTTCTTTAAGATTAAGTAATTTACTCCACACAATATGCAATGTTTGAGGACTGTGTCTTGCACAATTTTACCCATATAAGGTAACAATATTTCAATAAGCATTGAATTATAATATTTAAACAAAATGATCTGTTGCATTCTGCTTTCAGGATATTTATTTACTGGAATAGAGTTCACAATGTATGTCAAATGAGCTGATTGCCATTCTTTGAGATAGCAACCTCACAAGCCAAAATAATGAGCATTCTTTTAAGAATAAAGCATTGTTTACCCAATGCTTTGTGTAGACAACCTCTTTATGCAAGCGTAGTAGGGATTAATGCTAGGAAATCAAATGTATTTTCAAGAAACCTTGGTCAAGCTGCAAGGAAAGAAGAGGAGGAGGACGTAGAAGAAGTGGAAATTGATCAAAGAAGTCTCCCTGCTGATTTTGATCCTGCAACATTTGATCCCACTGAGCATCGTGGGCCTCCATCAGAGAAAGTTTTTAGGCTTGTTGATGAAGTGGCATCTCTAACACTCACTGAAGCTGCAGAATTGGGTCTCGTTCTGATGAAGAAAATGGGGATAAAGGAGATGCCTAATGTGGGATTTATGAAACCAGGAACTGCAAATTTAGCTGGAATGGCAACAAAAGCCTCAACAGTAGCTAAGGAGGAGCAAAAGCCAGAAAAAACTGTATTTGAACTGAAACTGGTGTCCTATGACGCAGCATCCAAAATTAAAGTCATTAAGGAGGTCCGGGGTTTTACTGATTTAGGTTTGAAGGAGGCAAAGGATATAGTGGAAAAAACACCTTCTATTATAAAGAAAGGCGTTTCCAAGGAAGAAGGAGAACAAATAGTAGAGAAAATGAAAGCTCTTGGCGCAAATGTCGTTATGGAGTAAAGTGATGTACTGTGTTTCTTGGATAGATGTTTCTTCCAGTATTCAAAATTTTTATAAGTTATCCGAAATTTAGAAAATTTCATATTGTTGGCTGAGGATACTGCAAATTTTGCTAGTGTTGTCTTCCAAGTTGTGCTCATTTTTTGCCACTACTATGGAACACTATCCTTTATTTCCCTCCTGATGGAATAAAAGTAGTATTGATGCTTCTGATGATGTTGATTTGCATACAATGGCAGTGACATTAGTTTCTACAAGCACCATAAGTGTTTTCTGGACTTTTTTTCTTTATCAGTTGAATTTTGGGGTGATTATCACACCTGAAAAGCCTCAACGAAAGGAATGAACACCTTTTTCTGAGTTGGGTTAGCTGCCTTTTTTTAACAGAATTGGTGTGAACTACTACTAATTACCATGGTAACATGGCATCTGAGGATCTTGACAGCTTAAATTAAATTATGAAGCTAACTGATGTAAGTGCTATTTGTTAAGGGAAATATGATTTTATATAGGTCAATAATTGCCCAAGATCTCTATTAGCCAAATGGCTTTTGGAATTTTATAGAACATAGAGTATCTATTTGAGTTTGACCAATGCAGTGACCTTTTCAATTTCCTATTTTCAGTACTGCATTGAGAACTGTTCTATGCTTTGGCATTACATATATTGTTTATGCACTTTTTAACTTTGTATAGTATACTCTATACTACAGTTGCTTTTGAACATGAAGAGATAACAAAATGAAAGCTGTTAGCCTGTTAGTCTATTGCAAAAATGGTAGAGATCTACTAAACAGACAAACAATGCATACTGCGAATAATGGCTTAGCTTTTACTCAGCTACTGCCAATAGTAGGAAATGAATACTATTTCCCATTAAGGCTTGAGCTACTTCATCAAGGGGTTTCCCATTAACCCACAAGCCCATAAACTCCCAAACGGACCCTGTTTGAGCATGAGTGTAGTGTCTTTTTCTGCTGTGACAACATTGTTGGTAGATGCACCATTGACTCCTTATTTGAGAAATGAAGACACATTGGTGGAAGCTATCCCAACTTTTTACATATCCACAAACATCAGCCGTCATGACAACTACCATTTGAAGGTATGGTGTGTGATTTTATCTTTCCTTTAAACCATGTTGATTATTATGAGTTGGTTCTTCGTCTGTAATCAATGATGGGTTGTTGTTATTTTATGCCATAGTAGCAACAATAGGACTATGAATGCTTTGATGGGATGTGCTGATAAGTAACCTGGAATGTGTTAATTATTTGGGTTTTAACTATCAATAATGCCAAAACCCAAAACTTAATGGTGCGAGGGTCATACCCAGATTATTTAGACAGCTTTGATGTTTAAAGCAACCATTTGAAACGAGCCTTATCTCACAGAAGTAACTTGCAGCAGAAAGACCTCAAACTACCTCCAGCCTAGTGAAATACCAAAATCATGTTGAGACACAAGCCAATATACACTTTGGCATCTATATTTTTCTGGATGCAAAGAAAGTAAAGAATCCAATAGATGACTTATTGTCATCTATATATATGGGTAGTTTAATAGTTATTTTCTGTAACTTGCGTTAAACAAATTGAAAGCCTAATGACCTATATATATGGCAAGTTATTTTGTACAAGTTGTGTCTGTAATGGGTTCAACTTGATTGGTTGAGAAATTGATAAATCACTCTTATATGACTATATGGGTGAAAAAGTTTGGTGAACTTTGGTTTGTGATTGGGTGCATTTCTTTTAATTTTTTCTGCCTTATGTCATACTCTACATGCTTGTGGGGCAGCCCTTTTCTTAGATTCCCAACTGGCATGTTATGATACCTTGTGAATTTGAAACAAAAGAATCACTTAAATTAGTGATTTATGATATTATAATGGCTTACATATGCACTTCGTCTCTGTAAATATGAGGTGTTTTGAATTTTGTCTCTATAAAAAAAAATTTGTTATTCATCCCTGCAATTTCGTGTTTTTTGTTTTTCGTCCCTCTTCGTTAAAAAAACACTGAGTTGGCAAACAGAAGTCTATATGGCACTGCTGACTCTGATTAGTGAGCACGGATGGCATGTACAGTGTACACTTAGCTTCTTAATATTGAATCATATTTAATTTTTAAAATAAAATTAAAAAAAAATCTAGGGCTTCCACTTCCCTTCTTCCCCTTTCCCTCTCCCGGCCCTCACCCACCCCCATCATCAACCCCATCATCTTCCCCTGCCTTTCTCCCCTTTGAAACTTGAGTACTGGGCAGTACGAAGCAATTCACAGTACATCTGTGCAGTCTCTCCTACACTATCAACAAGCAATGTAGTGGGAACACTGATACTACTCAGAATATCGAATTTTTCAGAATATCGGATTTGCCATAGGAACCAACCAACTAGCGTCTATACTCTCTCTCTCTGTAGCTTCCTCTTCATTCTTTTTGTAACTGACCTATTAACATATCAATTTTATTATCATTATTATTGATATTGAATATGGCTACTCATACCATTCATGGGAACACTGATACTGCTCCACCCAACATTGCTCCCTAAAAGCAGCCTCTTCCCCCTGCTAAGACCGTTGATTCTCAGTTTGTTCTTAGAAGGTTTCCCCATTCACATATTCTTTCTTTTCTTATAAATTTCTCCACTATTGATTCAACATCATCACATCACAGTTCCATTTTTTTCCTCTTGTTTTTTATGTTTATATGTGTTCAGCAAATCAATGTGTTCCCATTCACATATTCTTTCTTCACGATGTTCAGCAAATCAATCTCCTGGTGAGACATCGTGGTGGAGATGAGGCCAAGATTGGGGGTGGTGGAAGTGAGAAGGAAAAGAGAGACCGTAATCCAATTTTTATTTAATTTTAATAAAAAATTAAATTAAAATAATGAGTCAGCAGTGTGTAATCGTCTGAGTCAGTGTGTCAACTAAGTTTTTTTAAGCCAACTCAGCGTTTTTTTAACGGAGATAAACGAAGAGGAACGAAAAACAAAAAAGAAGAAATTGCAGGGATGAATAACAGATTTTTTTTTTTTTTTGTAGGGACTAAATTCAAAACACCTTATATTTACAGGGGCGAAAAACATATTTAAGTCTATTATAATTGATAACTTTGCGAATACGGATTTATTTTTGGTGTAGTATGTAGTTATCGTGCAATGCGTCTGCAATCACTGGCCATTATCCTGCACTTGCAGTAGTTGTCAAAGCTTGTTATATTTCTTTACGAAATTGAAATGGCACTTTCTGAACTGGAAAAAGAGTTGCTTGTGTTAGATGAGTCCTATGTATAACATAAAATTATCACAAGGTAACTCTTTATCAGTTCATGATAAAAGCAGAAGGTTTTGTGGTTAACCTTGTTTCCGGCTTTTTAATCTGTTTCCATTTTAAATTTTGTTCAGTAATGTAGGGACGAAGTGTCCAAAGGGTTGTAGATAAGTGGTTTGAAAAATCTGTGATGGGACTCTGAAAAACATAAAGAAAACCAACTACTAATAGATGTAACCTTAACACGTGTCCCTGTTGTTGAGATAGACTTTCTGGATACCTGGCCTATGCCCATTTCTTCTCCTTGACCTGGATCTCTATCAGTGCCCTCCCCTTTAAAATTAGTCTTGTCCTCAAGACTGAAATTTGGAAACTGACTCTGTTAAGGAAAAATCATCTTCCCTAGTTGCTTCATCCATGCAACCAAATTACTATAGCAAATTACTTGGCAGCAGTCTTTGCTGTGTAAAGGATGTTTCAAGTGAAGGAAATGGTTGTATTTTGAATGGTGAGTCACCACCACAAATGTCTTCCCTCAATCACATTTGGAATTTCTAAGGGTTGTAATAATCCAACAGGACAAATATTAGGAAAAATATATGGTATGACTTTTCACCTGTTGAATGATATGTTGCCCTTCTCACAAATTAGGGAATGAAAGCAACATGGTTAACTCCCCTTCATCATGAGACTCGGAGAGTGTACACAGTGAAATGAGAGAACTACTGTGGAATGAATATCCCTACTGCTACAGAGCTAGGCTCTTACATAGAGGTATTCTTCCCCTTTCATAACTAACGTAACAATATTTCCCAAAAAGATACCCATGTGACAAATGGTGAATCTGCTTCCCTTTTGGCCTATTACCTTTCGTTGGTTTGTAAAATATTTTCAACTGATAATCCAAGAGCTTGGCTTTCCAATTTTTTTGATCTGGAGTTGAAATTCTTCGTTGCATAAAGTTCAAGTTTTTTCTCATTAGTGACCAAGACATGCCTCCCAAGCAAATAAGATGTCAAATGTTAATAGCTAAAGCTAGAGCCAATATCTATTTTTCATAAGCAGACTTTGCAAGAGTCCTGTCAAAAAATTGCTGGCCAAAATGGGCAATAGGTCTTTTTCTTGCATAACTAGTTGAGAGAAGCCGTTCTCAGCATGAATGACGAAAAAAAACGAAACCTACAATATAGTGTTTTTGATGGAAAAATAGTTTTTTGCGGGAAAACGAATGAACGAGTTTTTGCCATGTGTCTTTAGTGTAGTTAAGTTTTTTAAATAGATAACTAGCCGAGAGAACCCATGTTCAGCACGGGTGATGAAGAAAAACTAAACCTATAGTGTAATTAAGTTTTCTGTGCGAAAATGAATTTTGGTTGGAAAACGGAAGAATGGGCTTTTGTCATATGTTCTTAGTATAATTAATGGTCTGTTTACTTTGTTTTCAAATTTTCATTTTCTGTTTTCAATAAGATACACATACTATGTCATGAAGATGACATCCAAAGTGGGATGATATACATATGCAAGGAGTAAGATATTTGGAAAAGGTGAAAATGCTACAAAGTTGTTTTCACCATTTCTAAATATGCTATTGCTTCTTAGACCACAAATCCTTATTTTGTATATCATCTCTTTGGCAATGTGTGTTATAGTATGTGTATCTTATTGAAAACAGAAAATGAAAATTTGAAAACAAAGTAAACAGACTCTAAGTTTATTAAATAGATAATAGATACGGAGATATTTCCTGAATCATCACTCTCCATATCAAATCTTCTGGAAAAATTAGGAAGTGTCAAAACTGGTGCTATAGTAATGAGCTTCTTCAATTCTTCAAAAGCTTGCTTTGCTTGTTTCTCCCATTAAAAAACTTCCTTGTTAGTCAGATCTGTAATCTGTCAAAGTTTTACTATCTTCCTATAAAACACTTTTTTATTCCTTCAGCATTCTTCGGTATAGGCCAATGAAGGACCGCTTGCACCTCTGGTGGGCCCATTGAATTCCCTTGACCAGAAATTAAATGTCCCAAATATTAGATGGTAAGATACTGGTGAATTTGAAGAAAGTTTAGACGAGTACAATATCCATGCTTGTTGATGTGTATGATTTTGTACTTGTTGTTCTTGAAAGTAGATTTTAACTTCACGCCCGATATGTACCATTTTCCATGCCTGGTATATTTTGGGTTTTGTTGCTGGGCCGCTTCCATATCCAATGATGGTAAGAGAGTTTCATGCTGTGATTGGCAAGGAAACCAGAAACCAAGCTTTGGAAAAATGGGGACGGAAACCAGATGTTTTGATTACATGTTTAGCGGAGGTTCAAATGCCATGGTGCTTTTCCATGAATTTATTGATGAAAGTGATGTTAGTCTAGTTGGCGTTGAGGCTGCTGGATTTAGCATGCATAGTTCATTGAGCCACACTCTATTAGCAGAGGGTAATTCTCGTGACTCGTAATTTGTTATCAATTATCTCGCGTCTATTCAGATTCTTCCTGTTCTCATTGTGTAATTGTGTTATTAACAAAAGGGTTAAATATGTATTTAGTTCATGTAAAATAAGCATTTTTTGCTTGTTTTAGCTCATCCAGCTTCAGCCTCAAGGAAATTTTTTAATATAAAGAGTTTATTATAAAAAATAAAACAATCACATGTAATTAGTGAACTAATGGGTGATGTTTCCAATTCTCAACAAAAATCTACCTACAATTTTGGAAAAATGAACCGATGATAATATATAGTGCAATTTATGCACATCGATGAACGTTGAATGTAAACAAAAGAGTGTGGTATATTATTTCCTTTCATTTCTCTCAGCTTGAACATCTCTCCTAGCATCAACGTAAACGTGAACCTTCCTCTCTTTCCCTCTAATCTTTCCATTTGCGATCTCTCTCTAATTTGCTTGTCGTCCCTCTGTGTCGGACCACCAATGCAGAACAGTTGTGTCATGCCACTGCCAGACCCATACCAGCTTTGATTTTTTTCTCTTAATGCTAATCTCTCTATATCTCACTCTCTCTAATCTCTCTGTGTCTCGTCACAGTGACGGCTTCGCTGCTTCACGATAGTGAGAACTGAGACGCGGACCAGTGGTGGGGGGTAGCGACAAGGTGCTTCTCCGTAAACCGTTGTGTCATGAATCGTGACCTCCCCTGCTCTACTGGAATCTCGAAACTGTACCACAAACCTCCACCCATTAGCCATCACGAGCTTCTTTGTGATGCCCCGCCTTTGTCGTAAACCATCGTGTCGTGCTGACCTCCCCTGCTCTGTTGGAATCTCGAAACTGTACCACAAACCTCCACCCATTAGCCATCATGGGCTTCTTTGTGATGCGCCACCTTTGCTGATCGCCCCTTCCATCGTGCAATGGCCTCCAAGAATTGCTTGTACATTTACACCTCCATGCTACAATTCATATTTCATACATTTGGAAATTAGGGTTACAGGTACAATGTTACGATGTAGAAATGCCAATGTGGGCTTAAGTTGTTTTAATTGGGTTGCAAAATGAAAAGAGGGATGAGTTGGGAACACAAAAGAAAATAATAAAAACCAATTCCAATACCAATTCATTTATGATCTATTATGTCACAGGGTAGATTAAATAGTCTTGCTTTGATTTTTATCGAAAATGATTTTTCAAAGAATCTTGATTATGGACGGATTATAATGATTTTGCAATAAAAATACAAGGAGGACAATATCCAAATGATTATGAGGCATTATTTTCTCGGTTTTCCCGGGACACCCAAAATCTCTAGGCCAGTCCTGGCAAGATTCTTGTGATCTTTCGGACAAAATCATGATTATCAAACATTTTTCCTCAAGATGAGATATCTGTTAAAATCCCTGAGGAGGAATACAAGACAGGTTTAGAGGTTTTGAAAAATCACCTCCGTAACCGTCTTCTGTTGAACAAAGGGGATGCACCTTTGAGGATCGATGCTTTGCGACAAAAGCTTCAGGATCTTTGGAAACCCTTGGGACGATGGGGTATGATTTCTTTGGGGAAGGGTTATTATGAATTCATTTTCTCATCAACTGAGGATTTGAGAAGTGTAAGCTCTGTCCTTGCTTGGAATTTAAATCTGTGTTTATATGCATGGACTGCTGATTTTAATCCTTTGAACATTAAGCAAACTATGACTCAATGTTGGATTCAGGTTTCAGGACTTGCACAAGAATATTGGAGGCCTAGAATATTATTCTCTATTGCTGGTAGCAATGGTATTCCTATTTGTTTGGATGCAGTGATTAGTAAATCAACTGTGGATAGATGCTTTGGACATCATGCAAGAGTATTAGTTGAAATTGATTTGATTAAGAGCATGAGAAATCAAGTACTGGTGGAAAGAGATGGCTTTGCTTTCTTTGTTAAAATTGAGTATGAGAACTTGCCTGCTTTTTGTGATTACTGCAATAGCATTGGTCATGTTGCGGCTCAATGTAAGCAGCAGGGTAGTATGGGTGTTAATCTAGCTCAGCCGGGAAAGATGCAAGAGGATAGGAATGCGGGTAAGACTGATAATGTGGTCCCTCACAAGGTTATCACTAAGTATGTTCCTAAGCAACAAGGCAAGGCAGTGCATTTTGAGGACAAAGCCAAGGATATCCTACAATCTGATGTTGTTCATGAGCCTATATTGAGCACAGCCAATTCTGGAGGTGAGGGGACTAGCAAAAAGGACAATTTCAGAATGATCTAGACACAATTGTTATTGATTCAGCCAGTCCTGGTCATGATCAATCTGGATTGACTGTTCTTAGAAATGCCACGGTTGATAGCAGTGCTTTGGTTAGTGTCAATAATGTTCTAAGGACTGAGACAAATTTACACACGAGGGAGAACTCTTTGCTGGGGTTTTTAGCTGATATAGCTTATCCTGCAATTAATTTGGAGGCATGGACCGATGATTTACACCTTGCTATGTCAATCTTTCCCCTTTGGTCCACATGGCAGCAGAATCACATCAGCACATTTCAAATCCACACTGTTCTTGGGTCTCATGAATATAGAGGTAGTGGCGTGCCTTCTAAATTTTTTTGTGATGATTTTCAAGCATGGACCAATTGTAATCACTTAATGCATTTTCCTACAAGAGAATCTTTGTTCGCTTGGTCTAATGGCAGAAAAGGTAGAGCTTTCACAGAAAAGAGGCTAGAGAGAACAATCTGCAATGAGGCTTGGCTTGATTTCTGGTCAAGTTTCACTTGTAGTACTTTGGTGAAGGATCAATCAGATCACTTTCCTTTGGTTTTAGACATGATTAAGGATGGCTGTACCGTTTCATCGTCAAGTAATACATATCGAATCCACAAGGACTGCTTTTACGCTAATTAAATTAATTCAATAAGAGAAATTGTTGTTGTGAAAGAAATAAAATAAATAGAAACCGAGAACAGTGCAATTGATGATTTTAATATATAGGAAAAGTTTTTAGGACCGGGGGTGCCACAATGATGCTCTGAAATCCTAAATGACTACTCTCTTATTAACGAATGAATACAATTGAAGGCAAGCTATCCAAAATTAGTAAAAGTTCCCTCTCAGGATACAGAAACCGTGCTTAACCGATACAACTCCTACTCTCGTGGTAATTGAAATCGAATTAAACTCATTAAGAAATATGATAGCTTGTTTTATCCTCGAAGGATTAAAAACTACTATCGTGATTTTAATCCTAACTCTCATTCTTATAGTTCCGATAACTAGGTTCACCTCTCAGTTCATCCCTAGAAATCTAACAAATACGAACACATAGCCATCGAATTCATAAGAAATATTAACAATGATAAAAACAGAATTAAATGGCATTCAAAGTAATAAAAGAGTCTAATAAATATTCATTCAACAGACATCAAAGGGCATAGCCCCAAATCCTAAAACAAGGAAAACTACTCTAACATGGTAGATAGAATAGAATCCATGGAGAAAGAATATCCAAACCAAAAATTCATAGAGAAAAGAGCAAGAGATTGAATCCTACCCTTCACCGTGCCTCCAAAATATCAAAGGTCAGACCCTCGGCAAATGTTTAAAATGTCTATTTATAGTCTAGGGCAAAAAGGGGTCAAAAACCAAGCCAAAACGTGAAAGAACGCGAAATTCCGCATCATGCAGCTTCCGAAGCACGACCATGCTTCCTGGCACAGGCCGGCCGTGCTTCTCTCTATTTCTCGCGTTGGAAAATACATAAGCCGCAACATGACAGTGCTTCATGACACGGCTAGGCCGTGCTTCCCTGCACGTCCAGGCCGTGCTTCACTCAATCTATGCCATTTTTTATGTTTTGGATCCCGAAATGGTTTCGGCTTCCGTCCAAGTGATTTTTCTCCTTTTTCTAAGGTCAAATACCTTCCTTTAAACACAAAAGAGCCAACACCAAGTGCATTATTCAAATCAAACAAAATGAATAATAACATGGATTAAAATGACTAAAATGACTAAGATGCAATGCAAAACAAACACTAAACTATATGCTATTTCGAAACACATCAAATTACCAAAAACTTTATGGGCCAAAATCGCAAGTGCACGAAGTTGTCGTCAAGTAATAAATTATCGATCTCACAGGGACTGCTTTTACGCTAATTAAATTAATTCAAGAAATAGAATTTGTTGTTGTAACAGAAATAAAATAAATTAAGAACAATGTAATTGGTGATTTTAATAATAAGGAAAAGCTTCAAGGATCCGGGGGTACCACAGTAATGCTCTGAAATCCTAAATAACTACTCTCTTATTAACAATTGAATTCAAATGAAGGCAAGCTATGCGAAATTAGTAAAAGTTCCCTCTCAGGATACAGAAACCGTGCTTAACCGATACAATTCCTACTCTCGTGGTAATTGAAATCGAATTAAACTCATTAAGAAATATGATAGCTTGTTTTATCCTCGAAGGATTAAAAACTACTATCGTGATTTTAATCCTAAGTCTCGTTCTTATAGTTCCGATAACTAGGTTCACCTCTTAGTTCATCCCTAAAATCTAACACATACGAACATGTGGCCATCGAATTCATAAGAAATATTAACAATGATAAAAACAGAATTAAATGGCATTCAAAGTAATAAGAAAGTCTAATAAATATTCATTCAACAGACATCAAAGGGCATAGTCCCAAATATTAGAACAAGGAAAACTATTCTAACATGGTAGATAGAATAGAATCCATGGAGAAAGAATATCCAAACCAAAAATTCATAGAGAAAATAGCAAGAGATTGGATCCTACCCTTCACTGTGCCTCCAAAATATCAAAGTTTAGACCCTCAAAAAATGTTTAAAATGTCTATTTCTAGTCTAGGGCAAAAAGAGGTCAAAAACCAAGCCAAAACGTGAAAGAATGCGAAATTCCGCATCAGGCAACTTCCGAAGCACGGCCGTGCTTCCTAGCACGGGCCGACCGTGCTTCTATCTGTTTCTCGCGCTGGAAAATACATAAGCCGCAACACAACAGTGCTTCATGACAGGGCTAGGCCGTGCTTCACTGCACATGTGCGCTTCACTGCAGGAAGTGAGGCACGACCGTGCTTCCCTGCACGCCCAGGTCATGCTTCACTCAATCTATGCCATTTTTGGTGTTTTGGCTCCCGAAATGGTTCCGGCTTCCGTCCAAGTGCTTTTTCTCCTTTTTCTAAGGTCAAATATCTTCCTTTAAACACAAAAGAGTCAACACCAAGTGCATTATTCAAATCAAACAAAATGCATAATAACATGGATTAAAATGGCTAAAATGAATAAGATGCAATGCAAAACTAACACTAAACTATATGCTATTTTGAACACATCAAATTACCAAAAACTTAATGGGCCAAAATCGCAAGTGCATGGAGTTGTCGTCAAGTAATAAAATATCGATCTGACAGGGACTACTTTTACGCTAATTAAATTAATTCAAGAAATAGAATTTGCTGTTGTAACAGAAATAAAATAAATTAAGAACAATGTAATTGGTGATTTTAATAATAAGGAAAAGCTTCAAGGATACGGGGGTACCACAGTGATGCTCTGAAATCCTAAATGACTATTCTCTTATTAACGATTGAATTCAAATGAAGGCAAGCTATCCGAAATTAGTAAAAGTTCCCTCTCAGGATACAGAAACCGTGCTTAACCGATACAACTCCTACTCTCGTGGTAATTGAAATCGAATTAAACCCATTAAGAAATATGATAGCTTGTTTTATCCTCGAAGGATTAAAAACTGTTATCGTGATTTTAATCCTAAGTCCCGTTCTTATAGTTCCGATAACTAGGTTCACCTCTCAGTTCATCCCTAAAAATCTAACACATACGAACACGTGGCCATCGAATTCATAAGAAATATTAACAATGATAAAAACGAAATCAAATGGCATTCAAAGTAATAAGAAAGTCTAATAAATATTCATTCAAGAGACATCAAAGGGCATAGCCCCAAATCCTAGAACATGGTAGATAGAATAGAATCCATGGAGAAAGAATATCCAAACCAGAAATTCATAGAGAAAAGAGGAAGAGATTAAATCTTATCCTTCACCGTGCCTCCAAAATATCAAAGTTCAGACCCTCGAAAAATGTTTAAAATGTCTATTTATAGTCTAGGGGAAAAAAGGGTCAAAAACCAAGCCAAAACGTGAAAGTACGCGAAATTCCGCATCAGGCAGCTTCCGCAGCACGGCCGTGCTTCCTAGCCCGGGCCGGCCGTGCTTCTCTCTATTTCTCGCGCTGGAAAATACATAAGCCGCAACATGACCGTGCTTCATGACACTAGGCCATGCTTCACTGCACATATGCGCCGAACTGCAGGATGTGAGGCACGATCGTGCTTCGCTGCACGCCCAGGCCGTGCTTCACTCAATTTATGCCATTTTTGGTGTTTTGGCTCCCGAAATGGTTCCGGCTTCCGACCATGGATTAAAAAGGCTAAAACGACTAAGATGTAATGCAAAACTAATATTAAACTATATGCTATTTCGAACACATCAATGGCCGACAACATCAGTCTTCTTTTAAATTCATGAGAATGTGGACTTCTCACCCAGAATGTCATCATCTAGTTCAAGAGGTTTGGAGACAAAATGTTGTGGGTTGTCCTATGTTGGTCTTGTCCCAAAAGCTCAAATCTCTTAATACTAGGGTCAAGGAATGGAATAAATCTTATTTTGGTAATGTTCATGATAATATTCAATAAGCCATGTAGAATTTGAACGAAGTGCAGCAACAAATTAATGCTATAGGATATGATGACGACTTGTGTTTGTTAGAGAAAAATGTTCAGATAGCTTTTGAGCAAGCTCTTCAAGCTCAAGAGGAGTATGTCACTTATTGGCACTTATTTAGTGATAGAAATACCTAGTTTTTCCATAATATGGCCAAAGTGAAGTATGTCACTAAACAAATTACTACTATTAAACATGGTAATTTTATTCTTGATAATGCTAATGATATTGATAATCATGTTGTCCAGTATTTTGAGCAATTATTTAGTTCTGATAATAATTGCAGAGATAATGATATTATTGATACTGTTATTCCTAGAATTGTTTCTTCTGATGATAACAGTATGGTCACCAGCACTCTTACTGCTGCTGAAGTGAAACAAGCAATGTTCGATATGAACGCAGATAGTACTCCTGGCCCTGATGGATTTGGAGCCTTTTTCTATCAGAAATATTGGGACATTATCGCAGATGATGTTTATAAAGTAGTGTTACAGCTTCTTGATAGTGATTGGATTCTTCCTAATTGTAATGCAAATCTAGTAGTGTTAATTCCTAAGGTTCATGAGGTTGATTAGATCGAGAAATATAGGCCCATTTCCCTAGCTAACTTTAAATTCAAGATGCTTACTAAGATTTTAGCTGACAGGTTGGCCAAAATTGCTCCTCATATTATCTCTCCCAACCAAAGGGGTTTTATCAAAGGTAGGCAAATCACTAACTGTATTTATCTTACTTTTGAGGCTATTAATCCAATTGATAAATGGGGCTTTGGAGGCAACCTCGCATTAAAAATTGATATCAGGAAAGCGTTTGACACTCTTGATTGGAAATTTCTGTTAAAGGTGCTCCAATCTTTTGGTTTTTGGGATAAGTTTTATCACCGGATTGAAGTGATTCTTCATTTAGCCAGGCTCTCCATCTCTGTTAATGGTAAGGCTATGGGTTACTTTTCTTGCAAAAGGGAGGTTAAGCAAGGTGATCATCTTTCCCCTCTTTTTTTTTGTTTCGCAGAAGATATGTTAAGTAGAGGAATCTCAAAGCTTGTTCAGTATGGTAAACTTAGTCTGTTGCATGGTCCACGAGGTACATTGGTGCCATCTCATGTTCTTTATGCTGATGAGATTATGATTTTCATAAGAGGTACCAAGAATAATCTGACTGCTTTAATGACTCTGTTTCATTCTTATGGGGAGGTGTATGGCCAAGTTATTAATCCAGGTAAGTCCACCTTCTATTCAGGCTTTATTTCTGATAGAAGAAAGACTACAATTGTAGAGCTGTTAGGCTTCTCTATTGGTATCCTGCCTTTTACTTACCTGAGAGTTCCCATTCTTAAAGGAAAGCCTAGGTCTACCCATTTACGGCACATAGCTGATAGAATTAAATCTAAGTTATCTACTTGGAAAGGTTCTCTTTTATCAATGGTTGGTAGAGTGTAGTTGGTTAAATATGTGGTGCAAAACTTGTTATTGTATAGTTTTCTGGTGTATTCTTGGCCAGTTGCTCTTATTAAATCCGTAGATAACTGGTTACAGAGTTTCATTTGGACAGGAGATGTGGCCTCCAAAAAATTAGTCACTATTGCTTGGTGAATGACTTCATTCTCCGTGGTGCTTAGAATATTCCAAATTGTTTATTGCAGTAGTATCCAGTTTTAGCTGATGAGTTGAGACACACTTTTGTTCCTATCAATCTGGGAGCTGATAAGCTGATATGGAAGGGCACAGTTATTGGTGAGCTTACTTTTAAGAATGCTTATTTGTTTTATCAAACGATGGGTAATAAGATTCCTTGGGCTAAAACCATTTGGAAACTGTTAATTCCCCCTTCTAAGTCGATGCTTATTTGGGGAATTTTCCATGACAAAATCTAAATTGATGATCACTTGAGAGCCCATGGTTGTGTTCTAGTCAGCATGTTTAGCCTTTGGCAGGCTACAGCATAAACAACTGATCATTTGCTTTGTCATTGTCCTTAATCATTCTACTATTTTTGATGTCTTTTCTATTATGGATCGTAAATGGTACTCCCAGACTCATGATGTTGTTTTGGCTGTAGTTATTAATTCCATGTGGATGATTTGGAGATGTAGGAATTCACTCAGGTTTGAAAATCATTGTATTCCTTTGCCCACAGCTATAAATTTGATTATCGCTAATGTGCATTTTTCTGGTGCCTATAGTCTTGGTCATTCTTCCTCTTCTATGTCCGAGTTCCGCATTTTAAAGGCTTTTTCTATTGCCTGTTGATGAGTGAGTATTTTATGATATTTTAAGGGGTATTTTGGGCATAAATTCGCATGTTTCTGACCACTATTTATAAGATGCACTCATGTTTGCTCAAGTTTTACAAAAAAGTAGAGGAATACGCATTTGGAGCAAAAGTACGTGATTCTAGGAAAAAAGTTCAAAAAGAGCGAAGTCCTGAGCAGCTTCTAGACAAGAGGTACAACTGCACATATTCTATGTACAGCCGTACACCATTGAGAAGGGCAATAAGGGCGTATAGAGCAGTCAGAATGGGCCAACGCCACTGTTTTCCAAGTGTACAACCGCACATCCCTTTAGTATGACGGTACATAGTGACAGATTCTATTTTTACGCTGTTACAATATTTTGACCATAACTTGAGCTAGGAATGTCCGATTGAGAATATCTTTATGGCGTTGGTAAGCTCTCGAAAAGATCTACAAGGCTGCATAGGTTGGGATAGGTATGTATGGCTATGCATATGTGTGTGGTACGACCCAACGCCTAGGAAATGCGAAGTAAGGTTGTATGACCGTACATATGGTTGAAATTGGCCTATTTGAAGGGTTCTTGACCTAATCTCACCACATCTATAAATAGGAACCCCAGGCCCTCATTTTATATGCTTTTGGAGGGGAAAAAAGGCCACATCCTAATTTTGAACTCGTGAAGCCATCAAGAGGACTTTGGAGCGTGAGCCAGGATTTGTCTAGAGATTAGAAAGAGTTCCTTCTCAGTTTCTCTTACTTTCCTAAATATGTTTCCTGATTGTATTGCTCATCTATTTTGTGACACGAGTAGCTAGGCTCTTTTCTAGGGTCTTTGGTGTAGTCTACCTTAGTAATTCATTAGCTATGTCTTAGTGACTATTTTATTCTAATTATATTCTGAATTTATTATCCATGTTAAAGTCCCTTAACGTTATGATTGCTTGAGATTTATTTATTTTTGTACGAGTCTTTGTGTTATTTGGGAAGATCAAGGGTTTATAACGGGGCTATAAAGGAACCTTAAATAAATAAATTGCATGTTTTAGTTAATTAATCTGTTGGAGGATCTGAGGTTGGTTAATGGATCTATAAGGGAATTGGGGACTTATAACGGAACCAAAAAGGGGAGATATAGGACCTTTTGACCAATTCAAAGTCTTAGATTATCATAATACTTAGTGCGTTCAACAAAGGTTAGTTTAGAAAATTAGTCTTAGGGAGAAAAGATTATTGGTTGTCTGAGGATCAGGGCTTATAGGTAGAAAGGGGTCAATAACATGGAGTATAGGAAGAACAGGGTAGAATAGGATTAAGAAAGGAACAAACAGGATAAACAACACCAAGGCCTTAGGCTCTCACTCTATTGTCTTCTAAAACCGTTTTCTACGCTTTCTTTCTTCACTACGCATTCAAACCAACTATTCGAACGCTTAAATAATTAAGACGCCCAAAGTAGATTAGTACTTATCCTTATTCCTGTGGGTTCGACAATCGGGACTTAAAAATCCCAATTTTATTACTACATGCGACCAGGTGCACTTGCCTGAAATGTAACAAGTTTGTGACGTCGTTGCCGGGGAATAATTGATAATATTGATCGAAAAATGACTCTTAATTAATTTAAGCACTTTTCTTTGCTTTTATTTTTTGTTTGATGGTTTGTTTGTTTAGTTTTAAATTTAAATTCAAAAATTTAAAAAGATTTTTCTTTTATCTCTTTATCTAAAAATTCAAAAAAAGGAAATCTTACCCCATTTGTTTTTATCTCATCTTATTTTGCTTTATCTTATTCTATTTTGTTTTAACTTACCTTATTTTGGTTTTTCTATTATTTCGATTTTGATTATTTTTTTGTTTTTGTTTTTGTTTCTACTAACCATTTTTTATTTTATTTTATTTTCATTTTATATTCGAATTTAAAAGAAAAAATTAATAAAATAAAATGTTTGTGCTAACGCTTTCCCAAGAGTATGTTTTGCGATTAATCTTGTTTTGTAGGATCTAACCAAGAACCATGGGGAGAGCTGGCCTCGTGAAGTGCATTGAGTTTTTGAACAAATATTTTCCAACACTCGAATTAGCCAAGTCTCAAGAAGAGCTCACTAATTTCACTCAGAGTGAGCATGAGTCATTTGGATTAGAAGAGGTTCCAGCACTTGCTTAGAAATCTACCCTAGCATGGTTATGAGAAATGACAACTTGTTTAGATATTTTACCAAGGGCTCTTAACTCAAGATAGAGTCTTTATTGATGCTGCCTGTTGAGGATTCATATTGACAAAGGAACCAGAAGAGGTGTACACACTGATAGAAGAAATTGCAGAAAATAACAATCAGTGGACCTCTATAGAAGCTACAGCTCACTCTGGGGAGAACAAAGTAGTGCTCTTGATACATTTGGGCCACCACAAATGCAAAATATGTGGCAATAACAGGAGGAACAAAAGCGTAATGTTAATGATATCATGTCTACATATTTGGTTAAGCAGGATAAAACTTTCAAGGCTATTGAGGCTCAATTGTTAAATATTGTCAACTTACTATCTCAAGGGCCTCAAGGATCACCTCCTCCACAAGCTGAGCCTACTCCAAAGGAAGAAATTAAGCAATAAAAGGTACCTACGGAAGATGGAGAAACTCCTACTGAAAGGAGTCAAGATGAAACAAGCTCCTACTGAAGAGAGCACTTATAAGGAGAATAAGCAGGATCTCGTGGTTCTTGATTTGGAGAAAAATGAGAAAGTCTCAATTTTGGGGCAGACTCTTTTAGCCGTTGGTGTTACCGTAACTCAGGCTCAGAAGGGAAAGGTAACCGCATTGGGTGGCAAGGAAAGGGAGTGATTTAAAAGCTTTAATTCCTATGTATCCCCCTCTATTTATTTCTTCCTATTTCACTAATGTGGTTGTCACTAATGATTTTGATGATTTAAGAATGCAGGACCCTCTAGAAAAATTTCTTGTTTTGCAGGATCCTGTTACATTAATGGGTGGAGTTGAAATAAAAATTCCACACTATTTTGAAATTCACCTACTACATTAAAAAAACGAAAGAACAATATTAACCACATGATTAGGAAGATGAAAAGACTCAGTGTGGTGATGGTTAAATTTGCCCTTGGAGTAATTTAACACTGGTACCGTCAGGCTCAGGACGTTAAAGAAGTGCTTTGCAGGAGGCAACCTGTTGGTTATTGTTTCTATTAATTTCTTTTTTTAATTATCGTGTTTTCTTTCTTTTTTTTGTGTTCAAGGAATAAAACTCAAGTTCTGGAGGAGAATCCTATTTCAGGGAAGTCACTAATACCCTTTATCTCACCTTTTTACTTTATCTTTAAGAAGCAATGAGGACATTGCTTATATCAAGTGTGGGGGAGGTATACTATAGTTAAAGTATATCATTTACAAGTGACTAGACTCACTCATTGCTTTGACTTTTGTTTATGTCCTAGTATTTTTGCTTAAATTGAAAAAATTTCAGAATTTAAAGACTTGTGTTTTCAGGGAACCCCACAAAACTTTTGGATGATAAACCAAGAATTTTTGTGATAAAAGGAGTTACTCTTAAGGAGCTAATAATTAGCAATGAATACCTCCATAACTGTTTGATGTGAATTTGCTACTAAATTGTGAGGTATTGGACCTTGAAAATGGGCTATTTTGAAAGTATTATTCTTGCCCCTAAATCTTTTTTTCTAAGTGTATTTCCAATTTTAACGCATTCTAGAACTTGTCCCATGATCGTTTCAAAGCGAAAAATTGATATGCGTCATGTGAATTATTTTGGGGCATAATTAGGCATTTTTAAGACCAATTCATTTGTTTGTGCAATTGTACTCCTTAGTTGCCCCCTTTGAGCCTACGTGATATATACTTCCTTGGTACCCAGTAATGTTTTGCAGGAACTTTTTGATACCCCTTGGAAGTAGAAAAGGGGCAACCAGGAATCACTTACTCCTCTCCCCGAAATAGCACCAAGGCATGACTAAAAATTGTAAAGCCCTTTTCCTCTCAGAAAAAGAAAAAGAAGAAGAATATTACAAAAGAAAAAGAAAAGAGAAAAAGATTGAGGAATGATGAGCTTGAAGGTAAAAATAGAGGAAGGGGAGGAAAAATAAATAAAAATGGTCTGCACAAAAGAAAAATGGAGGGAGGAGATAAATAAGGCCGAAGGACAGAAAAGCTGATTCTAAGAAGCTTCAAGGGGTTATCATTTTTATTTTTACATCATTTTTACCCTTTGAATAACCTTTTCTTTGTCCTTCCTACCTTCATATTAGACCCTAGCCTCATTACAACCAGTTTAGTCCCCAAAAATTATTTTGCATGTGTATGAACATTTTAGTGGAGATATTGGTCATGTTACAAGCCTATGGTAATGTGTTTGACTGTAAAATCTAACAGATAATGTTTCCTACTCCCTTAAATACTTAGAGAGATAGTGATTTGAGTGTCCTTTATTCACATTGAGCTACTTTGCTGGAAATTCTAGCCTCTAATTGGGCACCTGAATTACAACCCCAATTACATGTTTGATTGTCATCCACATGTCTTATTCTGAGTTCCCAATTTTTTTGTCTTTATTATTTTGGAAATTAATCTTTGAGCCTATGTTTGCTTGAGGACAAACAAAAGTTAAGTGTGGGGGAATCGATGAGTGAATATTTTATGATATTTTAAGGGATATTTTGGGCATAAATGCACATGTTTTTTACCACTTCTTATAAGATACGCTCTTATTTGCTCAAGTTTTGCAGAAAAGTAGAGGAAGACTCATTTAGAGCAAAAGTACGCGATTCTGGGCAAAAATACGTCAAAAGGAATGAAATACTGAGCTTCTGGACAAGAGGTACGGCTGCACATATTCTATGTATGGCCGTACACCCCCGAGAAGGGTAGTAAAGGCATACAGAGTAGACAGAATGGGCCAGTGCCGAAGTTTTTCAAGTGTACGACCGCACATCCCATCAGTACAGCCATACATTGTGATAGATTCAGCTTTTATGTTGTTGCGGTATTTTGACCATAACTTGAGCTAGGAATATCCGATTGAGGTGATCTTTGTGGCGTTGGAAAGCTCTCGAAATGATATACAAGGCATAGGTTGGGATAGGTATGTATATCCGTAGATATGTGTGTAGTACAGCCATACATATGTGTAATTTTTTTAACCTAACACATTATCTTTTATCGTTTCTAGACATAGTGAAGTTTGAAGTCTACACTAGGCGAATTATAGGGTGCACTATTAGTCTAGTAGTGCATTGATACACCATCGACTATTTGTCATTGATTTAATACTTAAACAAATCAATGATTTAGATTTAAAGTTAGTTATAATTAATAATATTTGCAATCTAATCCTTCTTTTAAACTTTAAAAAACCCAAAAACCACCACAAACCCATTTAGCCTGCGCCTAGCAACCCTTCTCTTCTCACAACAAAACCATTGCCTCTCAACTGCTGCCTCTTGGAAACCACTTAGACCCTCGATGAACTCATCTTTCCCCCCATGAAAGGACATGTGAGTCTTATAAATAAGTGATTATGGTCCCCGATTATAGATATAACAATAACTTCAATTCTCTTTATCCCATTTCATGAGGAACTAAGGAACTAAGGAAAATCTACAATTGGAAAATCATTACTTTATCAAGAACATCATCATTTCTATAAAGATTTCATGGATCCTCCATGCACGCTTCCACATTCATTAATCATATTGAATTGGAATGGGATTATAGATAAAATTTGGTCTTGGATTTGTGCTTGATGAAGAACATGTTTCTTGTTGATATTGATTTTGTCTACAAGATGATTAAAGAATCAGAAACATGTCAATAGACACAAGTAATTAAGTTTCAAACAAGTGGTATCAGAGCCACCCATGTTCAATTCATTTATGATTTAAGGAATTTTAAGATTTAGAGTTTCAAGTATCCTATAAATTTTGTTAGGCTTAAATATGTTTTTCGTCCATGCAAATATAGAGGTATTTGATTTTCACCCTGTAATTTTTTTGTCATACATCCATACAATTTCGAACATTTTGTTTTTTGTTCCTTGTTCACCTTTGTGTGATCTCATTCCGTAGGTGCCACTACGCTATACTCTGATATGTTTATTATTCAAATTTTATATGAGTAATTAAATATAATATTATAAATGGGACATGGGGTGTCTCACTGTCCACTACTACAAGAATCACATTCTTTCCTTGAGCCTTAGGTAATCCTTCTATGAAATCCATAGATACATCAGCCCAAATTTGAATAGGTACAGGAAGAGGTTGTAATAAACCAGCAGGAGACAAAGTCTGGTATTTGTTCAATTGACAAACCTCAAAAGTGGCAACATATTGTTAGATGTCTTTTCCCATACCTTCCTGTTGTAAATATAGCATATATTTTGTAATTAATAGTGTTTTTCTACAAGACCCATTATTCAAGCAGCGTACTAGTGTTTGTAAATGAGACACAATTGAAATAATATTCAGAAATACTTTTCTACATGGCATCATAAGCTCTCGGTCTTTGGGGTCTCGCTTCCGCATAAAACCCTAGCCGTCTTCATTGCGGTCCTTTTTTGTGTGCCTTCGTAGCAGTGTTTGGTACCTTCTTTGTGCCTCATATTGGTCATTGAATGTCACACAACACAGCTTAGCCCCTATTTACATCGTACAGTCCCTGTTAACACCGTATAACCACTGTTGAGTCAAGTTTCCCACTTTCCATTGCAAATCTCACATCACTGACCACACCATCAAACTCGCCGCCCCAAAACTGGCCAGACCCCAAAAGTTCGCCGTCAACATCCTCCATACGCGCCCTCACGCGCCGCCAGAACGTCTGCCATACACCGACGCTTGTAATCCATGCGTTGCTTTCCAGTGCTCTATTCGCCCCCGTATTTCAACAATAGCTTCGTCGACATCTCATTTTCCTATTTCGGGGGTTCACTCACCGATCATAGCACCTTTGTTAGTGGGTCATTTGAAACTCGCGCGTTTCTTGCTCTTTTTTTTGTTTTTTTTAGCTGTTCTGCCACGGTTGCTACAAAACAGGTTCAATGGGTTTTTCGTTGGTCATTCGGCTTCGCCCTATTGCTGTGTTCTCACTTTTGTCAAAACCTCTTGGTTTGGTTTTTAGACGTTCCCAGCCTGTGGGTCCCACTTTTCAGTTGTTTTCAGGGGCTCTTCACTGTCGTTTGCAAGCTATTTTTGTTCTCTTGAGCAAGACACCGTCGTAGGACATCAATCAATATGTCAGACAATAGATCTATGGCTGTTTCAGCCTTGAATTCTCTTAATGTTGCCGATACTGTCACTTAAAGTGCAAGGATTCTTGACTCTGGTGCCACTCATCACATGGCCTCTAATTGTCAATTGTTTTCGACTTATACTTCCCCTTCCAGCATTCCTTATATAACTATCACATATAGTTATCATACTCGTGTTGATGGTTACGGGGACTTTGACCTTCAATCTTTTAAAATGAAAGATGTGCTTCATGTTCCTAGTCTTTCGAATAACCTTATCTCTATTCGTAAGCTTACCCAGGACCATAACTGTACAATAATATTTTTTCATTCTCATTGTGCTTTTCAGGATCTTGCAATGGGAAAGACATTTGGAGTTGCTAAGGAACAGAGAGGGTTGCACTATCTGCCTGATGAATGAGTTGGTCATAAGTTATTGTCTTTCATATTCCAGTCTCAGTCAGAGTCTCACTCTTCTGCCTCACAAATCTGGCTTCAGTACAAGCGTCTTGGTCATCCTCCATTTTCTTTGATGGGGTCTATGTTTTCATCTTTGTTTTTAAAACAATTTGTTAAGTCTTTTAAGTGTGATATCTGTCAGTTTTCTAAGCACCATCGTGCTACTTTTCCTTCTAGCCTTACTAAAAGTGCTGAACCATTTGATCTTATTCATTCTGATGTTTAGGGCATACCATTATTTCTAATATTTCTAGTGCAAGATGGTTTGTTTCCTTTATTGATGACTGTACTCGAGTAACTAGGCTTTTCTTGATGAAGGATAAATCAAAATTACCACAATTGTTCATTCAATTTTACAATATGGTACAAACACAATTTGGGAAAGGCATTAAAAGATTACATTTTGTCAATGGGAAGGAATATGGCAATCATAGCTTTTCAAGCTTTAACAGTAAACAGAGCATCATCCATGAATTTACATGTGTTGACACCCCCACAACAAAAATGGGGTTGCAGAAAGGAAAGATAACAACTTCATCCTCTTTAGGTTGTCACTGTTAAAGATGGGAGCAGAACACGTTTGAAGCATGACTCCAGCTTCTTGAGTGTTGAGGGCTTGTAGATGTCTGATAACACCTTGTTCTTCCATAATCGCTGAAATAACCCTTCCATAGGGTATATTTCTGTTTTGCCTTTTCCTAGAGAAGCTAATGGCTCTTCTCAGGAAATTGAAGATAATGCTTGACAGGTTGAGGGTAGTCTTCAAGTCATAATGCCACATTAGGAACTTGTGGTCTGTACTCATAGAGTCCACTGAGCCAGCCTTGGTCATAATGTTGCTCTTGCTGATCTTGAAGGGCACCCAGATCCGATTCTTCATATCCACAGCCTTTGTACTATTTAGCTTCTCAAAGATGTATTCGTTGATCACAGAAATTCCACCAAAGGCGTTCTCCCAGTTTTTAGTGATTTATGTTCCAGAGTTAGGGCACTTGATAACTTCAGAAATCAAATCCCTTGTAATCACAATTTGGCTTCCTTGAATATGGCTATAGATGGTGTTGTGTTCAGACCATGCAAACCTCCAGAATTCTTTGACCAATTCAGGGTAGATAGGTCTGGATTCAAAATAGAAATAGTCAATCTAACCCATATCTGTGAAGTGGATTCTGAAGTCGTAGTCATTCTTAGCCAGTTCTTGAAGATCAACACGAGATTCGCAGAGAACAGTGAGATCCTTTGGGTCAATTTCCACTATAGGAAGTGGAGCATTCTGGGGACCAACACTTTGTTATTGAGCGGCCATTGCAGAAGGTTACAGAGAGAATGTGGAAGATGAGAGCAGAAAGTGAAAAGGGTTTTAGGGTTCAAAGAGTGAGTCTTCTCAGAGAGTAAGTGTGGGTAGTGGGTGAGTGAAATGAGTGAGTGGGTATAAAACGTGTTTGAGAAGGTAAACCGCCTTCTTCAGTTTTCAAAATAAAAGAATTATTAAAACTGTCGTTTCAGAAATGAAACGTGTCAGCCACTGCGTTAAAGAGGTGCAATAAAACTGTCATTGGGCAGTAAAGGCAATTATGACTCAGCGAAGAGTAATTCTCATCCACTAACGCATCAACCAGTCTCAGAGAGACACGTGTATAAAAAGATTCCCAGAGGGAACTTATAATGAATGCACCAGACACATGTGAATATGAACAGTTGCCAGGCGCATGCAACAATAGATGATATAAATAAATATTATAAAAACAGAGGCAGCATAATATCAGAGGCATATATACAATCACCAGACGCAATCCCAATATCAGAGGCACATGTGATTATCAGATGCACACATAATATCAGAGGCAAGTACGCTACCAGATGCAGGCATATCAGAGGCACACATATCAGAGGCAAATATATTCAATTTAAACATTCTTCCTTTATAAGATGGAAATTCAAGTTTTTCCATATAAATTTGAATCTATCTTCAGCAAGTGGTTTTGTAAAGATATTTGTCCATTGATGGTCAGTATCCCTTTCTAAACATAGTCTCTTATAAAATGATGTTTAATTTCAATATGTTTAGCTGTTGAATGTAAAATAGGATTCTCAGTCAAACATATAGCAGATGTATTATCACAGAAGATAGGAATTTATCTAGTAATCCTCAAGCTGATACTTCATCCAGAGAAGTTGTGAGCTACAGCTCCCTGCAGATATATACTCAGCTACTGCTGTTGATAGTGCTATTGTGCTTTGCCTTTTGCTGGACCACGAGATAAGATTTGCTCCAAGAAATTGGCAGCCACCACTTGTGCTTTTTCTTTCAATTCTATCTCCAGCAAAGTCAGCATCACATAAACCTACTAACTTATAATTATCTAATTTCTTATAAAGCAAACCAAGATTAGTAGTTCCTTTAAGGTATCTAAAGATTCTCTTAACAGCAGTTAAATAAGATTCTCTAGGATCAGATTGGAATCTAGCACATAAGCATACACTAAACATTATATCTGTCCTTGAGGCAATAAGATAAAGGAGTGAACCTATCATACCTCGGTATACCTTTTGGTCTACCTTTTTACTTGATTCATCTATGCTTACAGCACATGTAGGATGCATTAGTGTGCTCATTGGTTTGGTTTCCTCTAGCTTGAACTTCTTCAAAAGTTCTTTCACATATTTAGTCTCATGGATATAGGTTCCATCTTGACATTGCTTGATTTGAATACTAAGGAAGAACTTCAATTCTCCCATCATACTCATCTCAAACTCATTCTACATAAGCTTACAGAATTCCTCACAAAGAGATTCATTAGTAAAATCAAAGATAATATCATCTACATATATTTGAACTGCTATGAAATGCTTTTTAGATGACTTCCTAAAGAGTGTAGTATCCACTTGTCCTCTTTCAAAACTATTTGACATTAAAAAGGTACTTAGTCTATCATACCAGGTCTTGGGGCTTGCTTAAGACCATAAAGAGCCTTTTTAAGTTTAAAGACATGCTCTGGAAAGGCAACATCTTCAAAACCAGGTGGTTGTTTTACAAATACTTCCTCACTTATGAAACCATTTGAAAATGCACTTTTTACATCCATCTGATATAAAGTAATGCCATGATGTGCAGTAAATGATAACAAGATTCTAATTGCTTCTAATCTAGCTACAAGTGCAAAAGTTTCAGTATATTCTATACCTTCTTCTTGTGAATACCCTTGATCAACAAATCTTGCTTTGTTTCTTACCACTTTACCATCTTCATTAAGTTTGTTTCTGAAAACCCACTTGGTTCCAATGGCTTGCTTATCCTCTGGTGGAGGTACAAGCTTCCACACATTATTCCTCTGGAACTGATTCAGTTCCTCTTGAATAGCAAGTATCCATCCATCGTCTGTTAGTGCTTCATCAATTGTCTTTGGTTCAATCTCTGACAATAGAGCAAGATCTGAGTATTCTCTGAGAGATGATCTAGTTCTGACTCTGTCATTTAGTTCACCAATGATTTGGTGCTTTGGGTGATAAGTCTTGAACTTCCAATATCTTGACTCTGCTTGAGTCTGGTTACCAGATGCTGGACCAGAGCATCAGAGTCACCACCAGATGCATCAGCATCAGTTCCTTTGCTTATCTACATATCTGCAAAGATCTCATCTAGCTCTGACATTTCAGTGTCAGGCTTCTTGTCATCAAATCTCACATGCATTGAGTCATCAACAATTAAAGTTTCTTTGTTGTATACTTTGTAAGCTTTAGAGCATTCAGAATATCCCAAAAAGATGCATTTTTGTGCTTTAGAATCAAATTTACCAAAATTGTCCTTTATATTAAGAACAAAGTAGTCACACCCAAATTGATGAAAATATGAAATTTTGGATTTTCTCCCTTTCCACAATTTATATGGAGTCTTATTCAAGATAGGTCTAATATAGATTCTATTTTGAATATAGTAAGCAGTGTTAACTGCTTCTGCCCAAAAATGTTTTGTAATATTAGTTTCATGAATCAAGGTTTTGGCCATCTCTTGAAGAGACCTATTTTTCCTTTCTACTACACCATTTTGTTGCGGTGTTCTAGGGGAAGAGAAATTGTGAGAAATGCCATGTTCTTCACACAAGTTTTGAAATAGTACATTTTCAAATTCACCACCATGATCACTTCTAATGGTTGTAATACAAAATCCTTTTTCATTTTGCACTTGTTTGCAGAAGACAGAAAACATCTTAAAAGACTCATCCTTGTGTGCAAGGAATTTTGCCCATGTCCATCTGGTATAGTCATCAAAAATAACAAGACCATATTTCTTTCCAGATAAAGAGGTAGTTCTAGTTGGGCTAAATAAATCTAAATGTAAAAGTTTAAGAGGCCTTGAAGTGGAAACAACATTTTTTGATTGAAATGAGGATTTTGTTTGTTTCCCTTTTTGACATGTTTCACAAAGAGCATCAGACTGATACTTGAGATTTGGTAAGCCTTTAACAAGTTCCTTCTTGTTAAGCTTTGAGATTAACCTCAAGATGGCATGACCCAATCTCTTGTGCCAAGTCCATTGTTCTTAATCAAGTGGCAAAAAGCACTTGACATTTTGAATGGCCAACTCAGATAACTTGATTTTATAAAAATGGAACCATCTTTCTTGCTTTTGACTATACATGCATTATCACTAAAGCTAACATCATAACCACTATCACATAATTGACTTACGCTTAGTAGATTATGCTTAAGGTCATCAATAAGTAAAAAATTATCAATAGAAGGTAGAAATTTCTCACCAACCCTTCCAATGCCAATGATTTTACCTTTCTGGTTTCCACCGAAACCAACTGTTCCACTCTCTTTATATTGAAGTTCTTGGAACATACGCCTTTCTCCAATCATGTGATGCCAGCAGCCACTGTCCAAGTACCAGGACTGGTGTTTTAACTCTGTTGCTAAGCAAATCTGCAACATAGATAATCTTATCCTTAGATACCCAAATCTTTTTGGGTCCTCTCTTGTTAGTTCTAGAAGGAAACTTGTCCTTCTTATTTTTCAATTCATAAGAAGTATTTCTTATGTGACCTTTCTTATTACAGAAGGTACATAGCAAACAGTCAATATGATTATTGGTCTCATTAGACTTTAGATTGGTGTTTTGAAAAGTGGGTTCCTCTGGTTTGTAACCAGGACCCTTTTTGCCATTTTGGCTGACACCCCAAATCATAGATGCCTGTTTGATGCGTGTCACACACTCAACAAGAAACCTTTGAAATCCCTCTTCATATTTTGAAGAGTTGCATTCAGGTTTTTCTTCATTCTTAGAGTTGCCATTCACCAGACTGTGATTCTCAACTTTGAGTTTCTCATTCTCTTCATTGAGTGTTAGAAATTCTTTTGAAAGTTTTGAGAATTTCTTTTTCAAAGCTTTATACTCAATGGAGAGCTTAAAAGACTCATGTAAGAGTTCATCAAAAGCTTTTTGAACATCAGAGGATGAGTTAGAATTTATCTCTTCTTCCTTTTCTTCACTGTCTGATCCAACAGTAGCCATCGGAGCTATGTTGGCATGTTCCTCATCATCATCAGATGATGATGAATCAGAGTCATCCCATGTTTCCATGAGACTCTTCTTCTTCTTGCCTTTGAAACCACTTCTCTTTGGTTTCTCTTTCTCTAGTTGTCGACATTCAGACTTGAAATATCCTGGCTTCTTGCACATGTAGCAAACCACTTAGCTTTTATCTTTGTAGTTCTTCTTTTCCCTTGAGTCCTTTTTCTGGAATTGCTTCCTGAACCTTCCCTTCCTCTACCACATATGTTGAATCTTCCTTGAAATAAAGGAAAGTTCATTGTCTGTTCCATCACTACTCTCACCAGACGATCCTTCATTTGTTTCTTGTTCTGCTTGCAAAGCCTTTGAAGTGGAAGCTTTGCTAGTAGATTTCAAAGCAATCGAATTTGACTTCTTTGGAGGTTCTTCTTCATTTAGTTCAACTTCATGAGCTCTCAAGGAACTAAGATCTTCTAGACGAAGTCCATTTGGATCCTTGGCTTCTTGATTAGCTGTGACTTTAGGTCTCCATTGCTTAGGCAGGCTTCTTAATATCTTCTTCACGTGATCAACAGTGGTGTAGCTCTTGTCAAGAACTTTTAGACCATGAACCAATGTTTGAAATCTTCCAAACATGGTTTCAATATCTTCCTCCTCTTCCATCTTGAAGAGTTCATACTGCCTAATAAGAATGTTAGCCTTTGTTTCTCTTACTTGGGTAGTACCCTCATAAGACAACGCCAATGAGTCTCAAATATCTTTAGCAGTGGCATTCATGCCACATTTCTCATACTCTTTCTCAGAAATAGCACAGATAAGTTTTCTTTTGCTCAGGTTCCTACTTATCCCTAGGAATGGTATTTCTCTTAGAGTCAACAGGTTCGATATATTATTTTTCAACCATTTCCCAAAGCTCAAGTTACTGTGACTCAAAAAAGGTTTTAACTTTATCTTTCCTGTAGTCATAGTTTGTTCTAGTGAACAAAGGAGGACGGTTAACATGACCACCAGCTTCGTTGCTTGCAATAGATAAAGTATATGATCTTTTCCTCTCACACGGTTAAGTGCTTAACCAAGAGGCCGAGCTCTAGTACCAATTGAACGTGACAAAAGCACAAGAAAGGGGGTTTGAATTGGGTTTTAGAAATCTTTTAGAAATACATAAGTGTTTTTTGAAAACCTTTTTCAAAACAACTCTTTAACAAAAATAACAATAAGGAGAAGTAAAGAGAAGAGAAAGAATATGACACAGTGATTTATGGTAATTCACTATCACCTGATAGCTACGTCTTGTCCCTTCACACACAGAAGGATTTCTCCACTATAATCAACCTGATTACACTTGAGAGTATACTACTGCCAAACTGGCTATACTCACAACTTCTTAGAACGACTTGGTGCAGGCAAACCTCTAAGGAATACAGCCACTTCTTGGCTAAATATAATAGTTCAAAAATACTTCGAAAAAATAACAATAACTCTCAGCAGAGAGGATTTTCAATAAAGCTTAAGCACAAAGAATAATTTTCTAACAGAAAGAGTAAAACGATTAAGTGTTGTTCACTTGGTCTCAGAGACTTGGAATAATTTCTCGGTACTCACTGTCTTGCAAGAATGATTCAGTTTCATTTGTAGGCGTTCACCTTCTTCAGTGAACTGAGTAAGGTATATATAGCTAGGGTTTCAAATAGTGTCGTTGTGACCTAACATGTCTTTCACCAATGGACAAAACTTGAGATCCGCTTTTTATGGCTTTTAGTGAGTCATGTAATTTTCACTTTGCAGTCCGTACACTGACACAATTGTCAAAAGCAGTTTATGTCCTTTGTGATCCTTTTTGAATTTGAGACACATTTAGAGCAAGACATATTTAATGATTATATCCGTTGACATTCTCTTTGGCCTTTGATTCCTCGTACACTAGAAGATCATCAATGAAGTTTCTTTAATGCATGAAATAGCCTTTAATTCTTCACTCAATCTGGTTTTCAACCAGAGGCATCTTTCTACCAGATGATGCTTGTTACTGAGATACTCTGCTTATCAGAGTAAGCTTAGACCGGAGGCAAGTTCTTCAGTGTAGTTTATCTTGGCCTTTCATATACCAGAGTCTTGTAGTACAGACACAGGATTCCAACAGTGTAGTCTTGCCAGAGCATGATCTTACTAGAGCATGATGGTCTGCCAGTGGGTTGACTACCAAAGCTGCTTATCAGAGCGTTGACAACCATAGCATGGTCTTACCAGAGTAAGGCTATAAGACGCTGACGTCATCAGCACTTATCAGACGATCAATGTCAGACTCAGAGGAATGGACCAGAGGATGAAATGCGCGCAGAGGCACAGCTTTCTGAGACAGTTCCATCTGATGAATAGTGACTTACTCACTAAGTCTGCACACTAACAAACATATCAAAGGATAAATTGTTCTTTTCATTATTTGTTATCATCAAAATAATTAAGGGTCATTGTTTCTGAATCCACTTGATTCCAATAATAGTGAACATGGTTCCCCTAGGCTTTCCCTACTTGATCTATACTCTGTTCTTAAGAATTTGCTTTCGTTTTCTTGCCTTTTTATTGATAGTTCTCGTTCTCATAAACACTACTTTTGTTAGTCTAAATAACACAGTACTCGCGCATTTCCTGCGGGTTCGACATTCAGAGTCTTAAATATACTCCACTTTATTACGAATTGCAATAAGGTGCACTTACCCTTAGCCGCAACGGAGGAAATGGTGTGAGAAAAAGTGAAATGAAGTCACCTATTTATAGGTGTGGAAAAGCATGTTCGCCTTGCGAACGATTCAAAATGCACCGTGTGTCCCATGACGTCACATTGCTGACGTCAAGGCTTACGTTCTGTTCGCATTGCGAAGACCCTTGTATTGGGTACCTTTGCGTCACGAAATTGGTAAAATTGGAAAATTTGATTCCGTGTTCTGGTTCGTTCTAAGGCTGTTGCAAACCCTATTTTTGCTTCAGGCGCTGCCCCGCACCCCGCAAAAGGGTGACTTCCCCTTGACTGAAACACTCGTGCTAATCTGTGTAGAGTCTTATATTCGTAGCACAACTATAAATCAACTTAATATATATATATATATATATATATATATATATATATATATATATATATAAAGTGTTTTTGGTACAGATAGGGTTCGTTCCTAGGAACCACCAAAAGAATAATATACAAATACACAAGAACTCATGAGGGTATACAAAAATCATCATCTGTCAATAGGAAAGCACATTCCTAATGAGAATCCTCCTACAACTGGCTCGTCCTATGAAACCTAACGTGCGGTCGTGGCGGTAAACGGGAGTCCCCAACAGAATGGCGTCCTTGGAGCCTGGATGAGATGAGTAGGCCCTCAAAGGCTCTACCAAGGGTGCTATAGGAGATGCAGGGACAGTCATCTCAGACCTACGACGCACTTCCCAATCTCCTACACTATCTCTGGCCATACTATAAGAACCGAAAGAAGAAGGAGTAGTAGAGTAACGGTGTCTAGCCTTAGGCTCCTGCCACATGCAGTTAAAGGATAACCGCTGCGCTATCCTAAAGTCACCTATGAAGGAGGCTCTCGGTGACCCTAACAGATGAAAGAAAACGCTAACTAATCCAGTGTAGATCACGACATAGCGGCTATAATCGATCTCCCAGCAGTCCCCATCCATGTCATGGTAATAAACCTCGAAGTCACCCTAGACTGGGATGCTCGGCTCCTTCAGCATCGATGGGTGGAAGTAGTGCGACATCTTCACTGTCTTGGAAATCTTCATAATCTAATCATATAAAGGGTAGCATAGAAAAGAAAGACAAGACATGGGAGATGAGAATACACCATACACCATATGAACGGGAAAAGCAGGAGAATAGAATATGTGAAGAAATAGGCACACGCATCCTCGAGCAATGATTGGGATCATCACCTAGCTACCCCTGTGAATGCAACCTAAGTCTATATGCCTACGTGGCCACATAACTAGTATGGCAGAAGCGGCCCCACCTTAGCCTTTGTAGTTACAGCTACCTCCCACTATCCTGTGATGGGCAGGTTAAGTCAGTTGTCCATCCCCATATCTAGCTCATCGTACCCCTAAGAGTGCATCTCTGCTCCCCAATTTCAGCTGATAGGAACAGGTGTTGGGGTGACATTTGGGATCGGCACTATGGACAGTGATACAACAGTACCCCGTCAGGATGACTAGGCTACCCGACATCCCGACACAATGGCAGCCAAACCATTGGTCACCTGTGGACTTCTGTCGGACCCAAACTATCCTTAAGGACCAACGTGTCCAGTACTGATTGCATCGCACCCGCACTCTGGTACCTGACCTCGTACACAGCTTATGTGCACAGTGGTGGATTACAGCTATGCATATGAAACCTCACCTCATAATCTAACAGCTTATTTCAGCACTTATCGGCTCATTATCACTAAACAGCTCAGCCAATCATCATATTTCCACATACAACAATATTCCATCATTTAGTATAAGATCAGCATAATTATAACTACAAGTATACACAGCACAACATCAACCATCAACCATCCTCGATCAACATATGGATTAACCCTAGTGTTGCTCAGGCGACCTGCTACTAACATGTTATCAATCAGCACATCAACAATCACACTCATACAACCATAAGCAATCATAGGTCGTCTATCCTAGGGTTTTCCATACATCATATAAATTATTCCTAGGGTTGATAGACTAACGACGACTATCCTTAGCAGTCGTAGTCTCAACACCCCTCCTAGGGTGTTAGGGTATTAACCCCTAGTAGGGCTAGGGCCACCATACTTCCTATTCTACACCTATCCTATTCCTACTATCCATAGTGTATAGGGTTCAGATCTCTCCATACTTGACTAGAAGGTGGTATGAGGGGAGGGGAAAGATGCTATTTATAGGCAAAAATTGCTCTGTCACGTCGCGACGGGCTCCACTCACATACAACGTCGCGTCGCGATCGTCCCTCTCCCTTTACATGTGTCAGTGAACCAACGGTGACGTTGGCAGAAGGTGTGTCGCATCGCGATGGCCCTATCTCTTAGGTCCCTTGTTGCAGCTCAGGCAAATACACATAATCGTAACTCGTAATAAAGTGGAGTATAATTAGGACTCCGAATGTCGAACCCACAGGGAATACGCAAGTACCAGCGTAATAAAGATCCTTAATTCTTTAAATGAACAGAATAATTGGGTTGGAATTGAATAGAAAACTAAGCGGAATGAAAATAAGACTTTAAACTAAGATGATTAGAGCAAGATCAAATAGGAGAAACCTAGGGGAACTGGGTTCACTAATACTAGCTCTTGAATCTACTTCCTTGCTATTATGAATTGTATTTCCTCATTGAATGCCAACCATTTACCCTAAATTACTAAGGGTTGTCCTCGTATACAGTAGCCTTCCTCCTAACTAGTTATCTCGTTTGGTCCAGGAAGGTAACTAAGGGAAAGAGTATTAAGAGCAGGCAAGTTTGTTAATTTAATAACTGATTAGAAACAAGCAATAACCTATCCGGCGTATACCGCGATCTCTGTGATCATAGAGTTTCACTAATTAATTATGATCATGTTACCACAATTAACTAATTTTATAAGGGTTAGCTACTCCCTATGAGATTTAAGCATACTAGAATCAACACACTCCTAAAGATAATAAGGAATTCAAAATAACAATTAAATATATATCAAGAACATCGTAAAAGATCCCCCATCACCCCTAGTGATGGAATTAGCTACTCATAATGTTATGAAACAAAAGAAAGTAAAACAAATCCAAACTCCTAAAAGACATGAGTTAAAGAACCGGGACACCCTTTCGGTACTACAGAAATCCTCTCGTGTGTTCCTCACGTCTCCACGGACTCCAGCAGCAATTCTGAATTGATGGGAAGCTCCAATGATCCAAAACTTACTCCAATCGTATGGTGTTTGTGAATGATTCTCAACAAGGGGGCTCTTAACTTAGGAATTCGTCTAAAGGTCTTTGTAACACGTTAAGAGGTCCTATTTATAGACTAAGCCGCGAATTAAATTATTTGGCTTCAAATCTGCACTGATCAGGGACGGGGTATGGTCGTACCACATATATACACGGCCGTACCGAGCTTCGTTGATGACGCTGGACCGTACCCATACGTGTTGTTGCCCTGACATCACTTGTGTACGGCCGTACTTCCTTTGGCACAGCCGTACTGGACTATTTTATCGGCATCAAGTGGTACAGACTGAGGGAGTACGCCCCTACTGGGGTTCTGCTCTAGGTACGGCCGTACCATTGGTAGGTCAGGCCGTACCGCTTATCCAGTAGTGCTAAAACTCTCCAAAACTAGCCGATTTTTTGTCCTTTTTCGCATCTTTTGCTCCGAGTGGAGTCTTCATGATAATTCTGAAGACAAATTGGTGTGTTAATATCCCTCACGTTGTGTTAAGGCTTTTCCAAAAATATCTAGATTTTTTATTTCTAGGGTTTTCTAGAACTTTCTCATCTTCCTAAGGGCATTTTCTTCCATTTTAAATCCTTTTTAGCCTATTTTCTCCATTTATAATTTTTCTAAATATTTTTTTACCTATTTTATTTTCTGGGAATGTCACATTACCACCCCACTTAAAGTAATTTTCGTCCTCGAAAATTGCCGATTATGTACCTATAAAGAGATGTAGGTATTGTCTTCTGATGTCAGCTTCTCATTCCCAGGTAGTGTCTCAAGTTCTTTCATCCCATACAACCCGTACCAGAGGAATTTGTTTCCCTCAAAGTTCTTTTATTCTTCGATCCACAATCTTTGAAGGCAATGCTTCGTATTCCAGGTTATCTCTAAGCTGTACCGACTCAGGCTCGATAATGTGGGACGGGTCGAGATGATACTTTTGGAGTTGAGAGACGTGAAATATGTCTCGAAGATTTGATAGGTTTGGGGGTAAGGCAATGTGATAGGCAACAGGTCCAATCTTTCGAAGAATTTGAAAAGGTCCAATAAACCGAGGAGTTAACTTTTTGGATTTTATGGCTTTGCCAATGCCGGTTCTAGGAGAGACTCTAAAAAATACATGATCTCCTGCTTCAAATTCTAAAGGTCGGTTTCTTTTGTCATGATAACTTTTCTATCGGTCTTGAGCTGCTTTCATCTTTTCCTTGATCATTTTGATTTGTTCTGAGGTCCGTTGGATTAGTTCTGATCCTAAGATTAGGTTTTCTCCCGTTTCGAACCAACAAAGGGGTGTTCGACACTTTCGGCCAAATAAGGCTTCATAAGGAGTCATTCCAATACTGGAATGTTAACTATTGTTATAGGTGAATTCTACTAGAGGTAACAGCTCATCCCAATTTTCCATTTTCTCAAGAGTACATGCTCTCAAAAGATCTTCAAGGGATTGGATAGTTCGTTCAGATTGGCCATCGGTTTGAGGGTGGTAAGCTGAGCTCATACTTAGTTTAGTACCCATTGCTTGGTGTACTTTTCTCCATAATCTTGATGCAAATCTAGGGTCTCTATTGGATATGATAGTAGTAGGAACACCATGTATTCTTACTATTTCCTTAATATAGAGTTGAGTTAATTTCTCTAAGGAATAGCTTTCGTTAATAGGTAGGAAGTGGGCACTCTTGGTAAGTCTATCTATGATAACCCAAATAATATTATATCTCTTTTGGTTCTGGGTAATCCTATCACAAAATCCATGGCTATACTATCCCATTTTCATTCAGGTATTGCTAAGGATTGAAGAGTTCCTGCAGGCTTTCGGTGTTCATTCTTATCCTTTTGACAGACTAAGCAAGATAGGACAAAGTTTGCTATCTCTTTCTTCATTCCAGGCCACCAAAATAGTCTCTTTAGATCTTGGTACATTTTGGTAGCTCCGGGATGAATACTTAATCTACTCTTATGTCCTTCTTCAAACATCATCTTCCTTATTTCTAAATTCTCAGGGACACATATCCTCTCTTTAAATCCTTTTTAGCCTATTTTCTCCATTTAGAATTTTTCTAAATATTTCTTTACCTATCTTGTTTTCTGGGAATGTCACATACAGGTTAACTAAGTATGCTTATTTCATCGCACTTAGTCATCCTTTTACTGCTAAAGATGTTGCTGAGATCTTTATACAAGAAGTGGTCAAATTACATGGTTTTCCTTATACAATCATTTCTGACAGGGATGAAATTTTTCTCAGTCATTTTTTGTCTGAATTATTCCGAAAGGCAGGTACCAAATTAAAATTTAGTTATGTCTATCATCTACAAACAGATGGACAAAACTGAAGTGGTAAATAGATGCTTGAAAACATAATTGAGATGTCTCACAGGAACAAGACCCAAGCAACGGCCTAAGTGGTTAAGTTGGGATGAACTTTGGTTAAATCTAATTATAATAGTTCTCTGGCGTTGACCCCATTCAAAGCACTCTATGGTCGTGATCCAACACATTTTCTCAAAGTTACTACTATTCCATCAGTGGTTGAGCAGGTCAATCTCATGACTCAAGATAAGGACCAACTTCTCCATGAGTTAAAAGGGAATTTATTGAAGGCCCACAGTCAATTGAAGACTTATGCAGATCAATCCAAAAGCGCTGTTACATTGGTTACTGGTGATTGAGTCTATTTGAAGTTGAAGCCGTATAGATTGAGATCTTTGGCTAAGAAGAGGAATGAAAAGTTTAGTCCCCGTTTCTATTGCCCTTATCAGATTGTTAAACAAATTGGACCTGTAGCATTTGAATTGGCTCTTCCATCTGACAGCAAAATACACCTTGTATTTCATGCTTCATTACTCAAAAAAGTTCTATCTCCTTCAATTAAACCACAACCTCTTCCACCAATGCTTTCTAAAGACTTGGAGTTGTAAGTTGTATCTGCTGCAGTTAAAGCTGTCCATAACACTGGTAATGGTTCTACTGAGGTGTTGATTCAGTGGCAAGATCTTCCGGATTTTGGAGCTACTTGGGAGCCAGTAACTACTATCATGGAACAGTTTCCTTCTTTTCACCTTGAGGACAAGGTGACTCTTTTGAGGGGGAATTTACCATATCTAAAGTGAGTAATCTCAATCATGAAAACATCAATGATTCATACTTCGTACACATGTATAATAAATCATGGATGTGTTGTCCATTAATTTTCTCATCACAGTTGAGATGCCTTATTCTACCCTCTAAAGTGATTTGTTGTCCGGAAATATATGGATAAGAATTGGATCCTATAACTATTAGGATTAGTTAAATTAGTTAATTGAGAAATATTGAAGAACTCATGTTCTTAATTTACAACATTAGTGTTACAGTGAAGTCGTGTTTATCATTCACGACATTGGTGAAGATGATGCTTAGCTGGCACATTCAGTTATTCAGTTAGACTTGATTGTTAGTGTACCAGTTTAGTTGACTATATATTGGGGAATCCCCTTGTGTAATTCATTTAGTAAATCATAATTCATTTTTCCAGGGATGAGTTTCAATCTCTCTCTCTCTAGTTTAACAATAACAGCCAAAACAAAGAAAATGATCATCTGAAAGCAAAAAAAAAAGGATCATTATGAAAAATACCAAAGAACAAAACAAAATAGTAAGAGTTAGGAAAAAATGGTCATTTATTATTCAATGAACATTCGAAAGCAATTGCAGCTCTAGCTTTTTCATGTCTGTTACTAATTGAACTAAGGCATCACACCACCAGTGGCTTGTGTATTACTTAGAATTTACCAACAATTCATTACGCACTATTGGCTCTTTAATGACTGCATTAACAGTAGAATGCATCTCATTTGAAGTAAATCCATCATCCTTCATGTAAAATAGGTGCAACACTTTCATCATTTTCCAAAACAAATCCTTGCAATCTCTTGGAACTACGCTTCCTTTTTCCTGCAAAACTAATCTCAGGAGTTCTCTTCTCTTATCCTCAATAACACCCTTCATCTCATCAATGGCTTCTTCAGCAGTAACAACTCCATTACCATGAACAATATGCAAAGTCAATGCATTCAATTTCCCTTCCTCGGATTCTCTCTACAACACAGCAGAGACAGAAAAAAAAAAAAAAAAAAAAAACATTAGTCACCTCAAAACCAAACATGTAATTAAGAAGGAGGAATGGACTATATGTACCTTAAAACTGTGAATATCATTGAGAAGACGCCCACAAGTGCTCATGAGCTTAAAGAGACAATTCAATTCATCAATTTCAGCAGCAGCATCTGAAAGCTTAGGTCCAACGAGATAGAGTGCTGGAAGGACAATTGGTCCTAAGGCAAATGATACATATGCATTTTGCATATACTCATCAATTGTTGGGACTGTCTTGGTTCTCAACCACTCAGCTTCTGTAAACATAGATCGCATCAAGTTTAACCACTGCAAAGCATACAAAGTCAATCCATTAAAAAAAAAATCTTAACTGGGAAAACTCCATTATGCCTTTATGATACAATGTAAACATTCATGTCATTGAAGTAAATTTAGAAGATAAGTGTCGAACCAAGGGCGTGTTTGTTTTGAGAAAACATATTTTGTTTTCATTTTTAATCACAAAAACGCCACCTTATTTTCATCTAGGAAAATGTGAAGACAATAAGAAGTTGTTTTCATGGTTTTCTATGTAAATCTTTAAAATTAGGAAACAAAGAGAAATCAAGGTGGCATTTTTGTAATTAAAAATGAAAACAATAAATAAAAGCAGAAAACATTTTCTAAGTAAACATGCCATAACATTTTTCATTTACATCCAGAACACGAGGTCACGGTCATACAGGGGCAATATTTATCATTAGAATTTTTCTTTTTATTTGGGGGACGGGGATGCAGGTTTCAGGGATTAATTCACTTTCATATTCACCTAACAGGACAACATTGACATTTGGCTGTATTGGAAAATCAAAATAACATTAGTAGAAAAATGTAAGCTAAAAGATGGAGAAACAGCTCACAATTTTGATAACATTGTCTTTCACATTTCGTCCTTGCCGCTTGACTGATTTCTCTCCAATCTCACAAACTGTGCTGTGAATTGCAGAAAATATGATCTTAACTGCCTCAGAACAGCAAACGGTATTGACATCTACATCCCACCTGCAGTTCCATTTCCAAAACATTACTGTTTGTGTAGAAAAATTGTGATAGAATTCGAAAGGAAATCAACAGATGGCAAAGCTTTAATTAAGAATAAGAATATACTCCTCAACTAGTTGAATAAGGTTCACTTGCTCCTCTACGGAACCCCCAACATCAAAGAAATCGTCAACAACTGTTGTGAGCACTCCATTTTTTGCCCATGATATGCGAGCATCAGAAACTTCGGGGGAATATAGAGTAGCTGCACTGGAGAAGTAACAATATGCCAGTTTCTGCCTTGCAAATTTTAGTTTGTCTAGTCTGCTCTCAACTATCCACCTGCATATGATAGAGCTCATTTACATCAAGCTTCAGGAAATAAATGCTGCTTTTGCAGAAACTTGAGCATGAAATTATCTTTATGTCACTTATTTGGATAAATTTTCTAGAAAACAAAGCATAAGTAATAGCCTAAACAAACAAACACAGATCCATCAATGACTTCAGGCCAGAAGAAAAAGCATGAGGAAGATATACTTAAATTTTTTATACAAATCCTTCAGCTACGATTATGATCTTTCTATATGTATCTCTAGCCAGATATACATATTCGAAAATTTAAGAAGAAACAAAAGAAAGATATACCTTGCAAGTTCTTTCAACTCTTCTTTGTGTATTGATTGGCAGATATTGAAGTCTTCTACTGCTAGCTTCAGAATTTCTTGGTATGCAAGATTGGAAGATCTGGCCATATTAACAATCAAGAATTGGACCTCAAAAAAGAGACGAATAGAAAAAGGAACTTGGGATGGGAAACAAACTACTGGAGGCCCACCTGCATGATGTTTTTAAAATCCTTGTTTCTTCTGCATTGTAATGCTCCACCGATCTCCTATTTAACAAACGCTCTAAATTTGCATGATAAGGAAAATTAAGAACATCATTGACCTAAGGAAGAAAAACATTGCAGTTTTCAGGATGGGTTCTGAGATTGTATAAAAATATGTAGCTAAATTTTATGAAAGATTAAGACAAGAAACTACCTCATTGTCAACATAACTACGAAGTTTATCAGCATATAATTGGTAAGGGGAAGAATCCTGCTTCAGAAGATGTCTTGTCCAGGAACTCTGTCTTACCAAAACTGATTCATCCGGATGTATGATGACTTGTGAAGCCCTATATAGCTCCAAAACAGCACTAACATCCTTTAAGTATCCTTTCAAGGAATTGGCAAATTTATCTTCAGAATATTGATAAAATGGATCTGCAAAGAATACATACAGAATAGATTCTATGATTTTGTTCTTAAAAACAAAAATTCTAAACTACCTAAATGTTACAAATGTTTATCCAACCTGAAGATACATCATAGCCATTGAGACGTAACATACGAAATGCCATTGCACAGGTTGTGGGGTCTAAGAATATATCTTCCACTCCTTGCAGCCAATATCTGTTTTTTAACAAATTAAATACGTAGAGAGATCCAATTGATGAAAATGAAAAGTTCCTATGCTTGCACAAATGTTGGAGTGTCTTCAAACATACTATCAAAAGCTGCTGAAAACTTTATATATAAATACTTTAACAGGTGCATGCATCTCAAATGGATTATTACCCGTATGTTTCATCCAACACACTTTGAATTTCCTCTTTGAAATGATGATTAACACCCAACCTTTCGAGACTATCAATCATATAGAGACGGGCATATATATCCAGAGGATAAACTGTCGGAACTGAATTAAAAAGTAATAGGTCAATTAATGTACAAAAAATTAGTAACTAAAAAAATTGTGGAGAAACACAAGTCTGAAAACGTACCTGCATTCCCAAACTTTTCTAATACTAATTGAAGGTAATTAAGACAGTCAGCATTCTTCAGGTGCTGAAAAACAGCTGCTGTTGTAGCAGGTGAATTAAATAAAGATCCATTCTTTCTTTGATACTTCATGATTGTATTCCAGTCCTGTGACTTCAACATTCCTTCGGAAACATATGCCAGATATGCTCTCCATCCTTCTGAATTGCTTTGGCAGCCTCTAAGTAAAGACAGATGCGCCAGAAAGAGGAATTTACGAGAAATTTAAAATAAGATCTCTCTACTTGTAAATTCTTAGCACCTGGAAGTTATTCAAAGGATCATGAAACATATACAAGAGAAAACAAAAGTACTACCTTTGGAGCTCTATCTCTCTCTTTTGGATCATTGTTTCCAAGCTTGTAGCTCCAATTGGAAGATTAATTCCCAACATTTGTGCATGTTCAATCAAAGAAGGAAAAAGTATATCAAATCCTATGGGACGGTGTTGCTTCTCATCATTGATTGAAGTGAAGTTTGCCTCAATAAATTGAAGCCCTGCAGGAATATCAGGAAATTTCATTTCTATAACAGCAGAGAAAGTGATAGCTAGGAGAAAAGAAAAAGTAAAGTACCCTTGTTCATTTGATCTTCACCAATACCCCATCTCTTTAATGCAAGGATACATGCTAAGGTAGATAAGAGAGCATCATTCATCAACAATGGATGGCGACTAGGAAGACCCCAGGAGCCATCCAAGAGTTGATTATCCAGCAACCAATTTAAGCATTGAGGGAAAAATGGCGCATGAGGCGAAGTAGGAGAAGGAACCATTGCCACCCAAGCTGTATCATATGAAGAAATTGAAAGTTCAACCTTGTTGAACATTTTCTTGATTCTTTCTTTAGTGTCTTCAAGGCACTGCAATCAATAAAACTAATAATTTCTTTACTTACTACTTCTCACAGGAAAAATATAAAAAGGAAATTCAAAACAAGCATGTCATACCACAGCTGTACTGTTCTTATTCTTCTTTACATTTGATGCAATCATCGAAGAATCTGTTAAGAGATACACAATGTTTCATATTCACGTAGAACAACAAGAGATAACCCAACATTGAAATAAAAATACAGAAGAAAACAATGCCAAGTCAAACATATGTTCTGGATTTAAGATTTTTTATCAGTAAATAGATACTGCTACTTGTCATAAGCAGTAAAAAATCATAGAAAGTAAAATCCTTTAGGTTTTGTCATATATCTCAATTGTAGGAGATGAACTATAAACAAATGATTTTGCAGCATGGCGTCTACAACCCATCATGGTTGTTTGAAAGATGTGATTCTTAATGCACTTTCAACCTTTCTGTTAATATGTACACAGAAAAATGTAGGTTACCTAGGAATAATCTTCTACATCCAAACTAGCTCATCATTAAGATCATTCAAACAGTGGATTACCTAATTTGAAATTCAATGTTTTTTCCATTCTTCTTAACACAAACAATCTAATATATTTTGAAGAACATAAACATAAGAATTAACCAACCAACCAACCAACCAACCAAATAAATATAACAGAAATTCAATTTAGGTTGCTGTTACAGCAAACAAACCCTGACAATCAAGCAAGAAATATCCCAATCTGGAGTTAGCAATTGAATAATCCAAAATTTCTATTGGGAAAGTTTGTGACTGAAAATTCCAAAATTTGCCCAGTAATTGTTCAATGTAGCAGCTTCACCAAACTCTAGAAAGGAAAATTCAAAATAAAAAGAAAGGAAAAATATATCCATCTAAAAAGTAAAATTTTCATAAGCACAGAAGAGAGCACAGTTTACAAATTGCCACCAAAGCACAGAGACAGAGACAAAGGAGGCCAAAAATTAAAAGAATAAAAATAATAAATGAGCAGAGAGAGAGACCTGAAGTTGAAGAAGGAGTGCAACAGAGAGGAGTGATGAAGCGTGAAAGAGACATGGTGTGGTTTGGTATCACTGTGAATGAAAAAGAATGGTTATTTCAGTGAGAATGAATAATTGAATATTGCCGTTGCATATATGATATATGCAAACACGAGACACTGAGACACTGTATAATGGAGCCTTGAAGGTTCAGTGGCCTTGTGACTTCATAAATAAATTATTATTATTTTTTGACGTAATAAATAAATTATTTTAACTTTTAGTATATAATAATGGGATTTGCTAACTTACACCCACCTATTTTTTAGTTAGTGTAAGTTAGCAATTGTAAGAATTCAATTACTATACACCAAAAGTGTAAAATATATATCATAAGGTAAATACTTGTGCAGATATATTACAACATGACATCATGATTAAATATGATTTGATATATGTTGTGCAAAACTTTCTTATACCGTTAATGCATAGTTATTAGACTTATATTATAATACGATAAAATAATAAGAGTTTAATTAAAACATATTAATACCTGTCAAAAAAAATTACAACATATTCATTTTATCAGTGACGAATTCAAGAATTTTAAGTTGTGGAGTTAAAACTCATATTTATTAGAATAAAAAAAACTCATTTATAAATTTGTGGTGACAATACTCATGTATATATATATATATATATATATATATATATATATATATATATATATATATATATATATATATATAGTGTGTGTGTGTGTTAGGTAGTTAATATATAGTAATACATAAATAATATTGAGTTTATAAACATTTTAGTGGGGCAAATGCCCCAATGTGCTTTGAGTGCATTCCCTACATTTTAAATCGATACTGAATTATATTTCACTTTTTTTTTTTTTTGCTATCACGTTATAGGTGTGAAAAATTTATTGACTTTATCGATGACTAGCTACATCGGAGAACTTGACTAACCATTTTTAGTGGAGTCTTTCATCCCAACCACTTTTTTCTATCCACAAGACTCAAACTTAGATTTTGCTTAAGGAATCCAAACGCAGTATTACTCGGACCAACGTACATAATATTGATATATTTCACTATTTTGTTACCCATGTAGAAACACCTGCAAAAGTAAAATATAACATGACTATAATTCATATAACATGACTATAATTCCCCAAAAGAAATATAACACGATGATACGATAAAATATAATTGGACGTCGGATACATAATTGAATTCAAATAAAAAATATGATTGAATATCTTTATAAATAATCACAAAACTTTATACAATTTATGGAAAGCAACATATATATAAAAATTTTAAACATTTGATATTTTTATAAATAATAATAAATTTTATAATAGCTTCACATATTTTATTTTTAGAAAAAGATAAATCGTTTGGTTCAAAAAAGAAAAAGAAAAATCGAAATTAATTTTTAATCAGGAGAGAATGTATTTATTTATTATTATTGAGACAGCGGGGGCAAGTGCGGCAAAGTATGGTGCATGTCTGGTTGGGACCAGCAAATTCATGTGTACTAGACGACAAATGTGACGAGGTAACAAATGCCATGAACTTTTCTTAGGATCTTCTTGACAGAGAACATGTACGATTACACTCTTTTTATTCTATTCTGAAAAAATTAATGACAGATTTCATTTATCATTCATTCAAATTAAATATTAAATTGATTGAGTACAATATATTGATTTCTGTAAAAATATTTCATTACAATTTAGTCAATATATATTTAATTATTAAAATTATTAAATTTTATGATTATAAAATATAGTAATATGTTACTGTCTATCAAAAAAAATATAATATGTTACATATTATAAAATATTTATTGTTCATTAAATTTTTATGTTACATACATATGAAATATAATATTAATTTTTTTAGGTAAATATAATATTAAATTTAACAATACTATATTTAGTAAATAATATATTTATTAATTATAATATGTATAATAATACTATAACAAATTATTTATTGCAGTTCATTCATTATGAATAACTATTACTATTATTAATCTTTAAGGTTTAATTTATAAATACTAACAGTGTAAAAAGTTTTACATAAATGCTCAATCATATTTTATTATCTTGTCACAGAGTAAACAACTTTTAATGGTATGGTAAGATAATAAAATATGATTGGACATCTATAAGATCTATTTACATGATTAGTAGTATATAGTTATTAGACTATAATATTTATTAAAAATAACATATCAAGTATTAAATAAATATTAAATTTGTTCTTTTTGAGAAGAAGATAACTTATTTTATTTCATTGAGCAAAGTGTTTACAAGAAAATCAAGAATATCACGGTAAACGTGAGGGCTAGCGTTACAAATAGATGCACTAGCTAAGCTATGAGCAACTCTATTAGCTTGACTCTTAATATGCTCTATCTTGTAATTAGAGTGAGTAGCTAGAAACTCTCTACACTTGTTGAATATGTCTCCTAGTTCAGAGATGTAGTCTAGCTTATTAAAGATGCCTTCCACTGCCAGCTTGCTATCTGATTCAAAAATGGCGTGATTCCATCCCATGTCATGCGCCCATTGTAATGCAAAGAGGATGTTGGAGGCCTCACCTTCAAGGACTGAGCAATGAGAAGAGAAATGTGCGGTTCTAGCTAGGATGAAAGCTCCATTATGATCACGTATACAAGCTCCAGTACCCCAAGTGTGGTCATCACTGAAAAAGGGCAAAGTCCACATTACACTTCAATAAGCCAGAGTGCTGCTTGGACCAAACTAGCATTGCTTGATCGTCGTGGTTAGCATCAGAAGCAACCAAAACAGATTTGTGTTTTGTAACACCTCAATTTTTATGGAAAGAGATTTTAGCGTTAAAATCCCGATTACTTGAAAATAAGTCAGAGAGATAGATCACCTCGATGATTTACTGAGAGTACGGGAAATTATTTGAGTTATTTTGAAATAATTTATTTATTATAAATAATTATTATTCATGATGTAAATTCAAATTAATGGACAGCGTAGACGTATGCTGCGTTAATGTGAATTCATCAATTTAAACTTATATAAGTTTTCAGTTTGACGCGGCGACGCGTAATTTTGTTGACTAAGAAAGTGATTGAATTAAATCAAGATAAAATTATATTTGGGACTCAATATATTTTATTAAGTCACAGTAAAATTTTCAGTTTAAAATTCCACCGTTTTTTCGGTCGAGTTTTGGACTACCCGGGTAAGATTTTACCCGACAGAAGACTTTAATTCAACCCAAATATTTTTATATTTAGAATTTGAGTGTTTTATATTATTTTAGATTTCTTGAGAGTGGTTTGGTAATTTTCGGACGAAATTTTATAATACCGTATTTTCTACTCAGTTAAGACGCGAGACGCGTAAAACCGAATGCGCGACGAAACAGGAACGAATACCCCATTGATTCATGAGATGAAATCTGATGTGGTCAGGGGGTGATTTATTCTATTGGGCATAAAGGAGGTGGGAAGGATTTACTTCCACAATGATTAGATTTTGGTTGCATTTTTTGCTAAAATGTGTAGCGTTTTTACTAGACTAAGTGTCATAAGATTTAAGTGAGATTTTCTCCTCCTCACACATGCTCATGGCCACCCCATTCAGCCAATGGAAGTGGCTAGCTTAGCTCAAAAGTTGTGTGGAAGAATAGGCTTAAGAGATAGCAATGATTAGTAGCTAAGTTTAGGGCTTTTGGAGAATGTGTTGGCCAATGAATGAGGAAGCTTCTTCCTCCTTTCTTTTGCATGAGCTGGTCGTGACATTAGCGGGGAAGGGAGAGCTTCATTTCAGTTTCATTTTCATTGTGTGAGATGTGGAAAAGTTGAGAGAAAAATAGAGAGAGAAGTAGTGAGAAAACTAGCGCATCTTGCAAACTAAAGAACAAAGCTTTGCACTTTCCTTTCCCCTTGCTAATCTCGCCACTGAATAGCCCCATGGTGAGGGTAATATGCTTATCTCTTCTTAGTTCTTGTCATGGTTATGCATGTTACATGGTTTTCCTTTGAAACAAGTTAAATCTTCTATGTTTTCTTAACTTGTCTTCCTATAGTTCTTCCTCTTCATCTTCCTTTTTGGTAAGTGTTTTGAGCCATCCAAAAGGTGGGGGAAAAACCTCCATACTTCATTCTTCCTTGTTGAAGAGGTGATGGACTCAAGAACCACAAAAAGTAAGGACCTATTTTGTCACCTAAGTGTTATAGTTGTTTCAAAAAAAAAAAGTGATATTTTTTCTTTCTATGAAACATAAAGATTTCTTCTTTTCCTTTAAAAATATATTTTAAGCTATGAACAATATGTGAGCCTTGTTTGTTGGTGTGGATCTACTTGATGAAAAGATCACAAGCCAAGCTCTAAGTGATTTTGTTGAAAAGAAAAGAAAATGTGGTCTTGCATGTGGGTTTTTGATGTTGAACTTTTGATTTTCTTGCTTATTTCTTCATGCATGTTCTTGATGATGATCAAGGAGACAAAATGACAAATTTTCCCCTTCCTTAAAGAGCTCTAGGCCATGACCTAAGGAGGGAAAAAGAATGGATTGTTTTCCAAGTGAATCTTATCTTGCATGTGGGTATTTTGTTGTTATTTTAAGTTTTACTAATTTGCATGTCATGATTTCTCCTCCATGAGCTTGATTTATGCCATGATTGGAAAAAGATTTTTCCCTAGAAAATGTTGTTTAAAACCCCTTGACAATGAGAATCTTCAACTTGAGAAAACCTAAGTGTTTCCAAGAAAAGATTGAGTCAAGGAAAGGGTGTTGATTTTAATCTTGTTGAAAAACAAAAAACTGCACTGACATATGTTTAGTGTTTTGATCATAACGCTTTCCACACATATCCTTTTTCGTTGATTCTTGATTTTATGGAAACTAGACTCATTTATCTACAATTTACAAACAAAGTTTACTGAATTTGGTTGAGTATTGACAATTTAAAATGCGTTGCAATTTGGGAAACAGAATCTGTCCTTTTCTGTACATCCAAAATCCTTTTTATTAAACTGTACCAAATGGCTGATGGAATGTTAAATTAAAATTCATTTCCAAAAACTAGACACTCCAAGCTTTCCAGGGAGGGGTCATTTGCTCGAATCCGACGTCGTTTGCTATATTAATAAAATCAATAAAGTAGGGGGACAGATTTGGCATTTGCATGTGTTTGAGTCTATGCTAAGGTTTTCGATCAAATTGTTTTTATTTTGGATCTTAATGATAAGGAACAAGTCTAGGGCTTGAATCCTTAGAAAGATAGATGAAGTTTCTTTCAAAAATATTTGATGTTTAAGAATTGAAAGTTTCTAAAAGTGTTTAGTACCTTCAAACCTTATTCTACCCCTTTGAGTGTGGAAAATAAGTTAGGACTTGAAGTGTTTTGATTAGGGGTGGGATGGTGGAAACCGTGGCTATTCCTACGAGTTTAAGGTTTTAGTTTGTTTACTAAGCCCTAAGTAATTGTTTGGTTAGGATCGTGGATACGAGATCGTGATCGGATTCGCCGTAAAGTCTGAGTGTGCGACTTTGACGTGGAAGGAAAGCCTTTAGGTAAGGGCATTTTCTAGATATTGTTTAGGTGATGTATAATTGCCATTGTATGCTTATGAAAGTGCTTCTTCTTGATATCTTGTTTGATTTGTACATGAGATTTGTGTTTATGATTTGTATAACCCTTAGTAAGGAAATTCTCTCCAATGAGTGTAAGCATCTTTGAGTTATATGTTGTTGTATTGGATGGATTTGGCTAATTGTATTGTTGTGATTAAGTTGTATGTATGCATGTAGTGATGATGCACAATTTGAACGATGTAATTGATGTACAGATGACACGCTACTCCGATGCATTTTCTTGGAAACAAATACGATTTGTGAAACTAGAGTATGTAGGTTTTGAATGCGGTAATTAAAAAGGGCTCTCCAACGGAGCCTCGTAGCAAGGTTGAGATTTTCAATAAAAAAAGGAATTATGTTTTCAACTCAAAGAATTTTCAAGAAAGAAAAAGGGGATAAAAAGAAAAGGAATTCGAGCTCTTCTAAAGAATAAAAGGGGTTTTCAAAACAAATAACTAAATGAATGAATAGCTAAGTTCCAATAAAATCAACAAAATAAAAAGATGACACTAGATTCTTAGCAAGGGTGGTTTCTAGTAAAAAGAAAAAGAAAGGGGGGTGTTTCAAGTAATCACGCGGAGAGTTTTAAAGAAAATGAGATTAGGCAGGAAGTGGTTGTCAATACATCAATTACGATCATATAAATTGTGGCATTAAATCATGGACACTTCTTGCAAGTGCATCCGAGGATAGTTGGATTTTGTGTAAGCATACGATCATAAGATATCGTTTACCCTAAACTAGATGGTTATTTCCTAGTGTCACTAGATGGTTGTTTCCTAGTGTCAGGGTATTCGCGCGTTGGCCCTGGCCTAAAGGACGATTACGAACTTAAGGTCTGTTGTAGAGGGCAGTGTATACTGGGAGGCGTTGGTCGGCCCGGTGTCACATCTCCCATTGGTATGGGTATACAAAAGTTGTTGTGGCAGGTTTCCTTTTATCCTATTGGTATAGGAATTAAGCTGTAATAATTCACGCTGACTACATCCGCATACTGACTAGATGCATCTATGATGATGTTGAACTACATGTTGAAGTGTTATGTTTCTTATGCTATGCTATATTGTGTTCATGTATAATTCATTGGTATGATGTGATTAGTATACATGTTGTTAGCGTTATATGTTTTGTTAAGAAGATGACCATTGCCCGTGGTTCTTTCAATCAATGAATGTAACCCAAATGATGGAGACTGCGGATTGTTCGAGACTACTGCCGAGCGTAGCCGAGGATAGTCCTACATGGCTATTTGCCTTGCGTAGTCGCATGGTGAATTTACCAAGGGGCCTAGTAAGTGTAGTAGTGCTCCGACCAGCTATAGGGTGTCAAATGCTTTAATCAAAATGTTGTAATAGATGCTTTATGTTTCAAGACTGGAATTATTTTATGTGTACGTCTTAATTAAATTCCTTTGCATGGTTTGGAGAGTTAGACATGATAATGTACTTTCCACCGCCTTCGAAAATGCTGTAATACTCTGGTTGTGAATTACTTAAGGGAGTTTGAACAAGAAAAAAAAATAGACTCACATTTTTAGAAACCATGCAACAGCGTATTCCATTTTCGGAAGTACTTTGGACTGTCGAGATTAATATGTAGTTTAGTAGCGCTCCGAAAACGGGGTGTTACATGTTTCGCCCAAGTCCATTCAGCTAGAGTGTCTTTTGCTCTAGAGATGACCCGCCACGAATTTGGAGGTATGTTCTCCCACAACTTCTCATTCCTAGCTTTCCACATACTCCACAAAACCATAGCCAAAATGTCTCGATTTGGTCCCTGGAAATGACAACAGCCCGAAATAACCAATTGCTGAAGCCTTCACAGTTGATCATCAATTGTTGAATATGGTTCCACCAGTGGAGTTGTTTCCAGCAAGCTTGTGCTAGGGGACAAGTTAAGAACAAGTGCCAACAGCTCTCTATATCATCCTTGCAGTGTATACAGATCCCTGGACAATTCACCCCCTTGGATTGGAGTCTGTAATGCGTAGGAAGACAGTTTCTACCAAGGCGCCATATGGAGGTTTTCATTCGAAGAGGGACTTTCAGGTTCCATAAACCACGCCAGTTTCCTGTAACTTGCAACTACTGCGGTAATTATCTATGCTTAGGCATAATTTATACGTACTTTTGACCGAGTAATGGCCATCGGCTGTTGGTCGCCAGACAATAGATATTTTAAATTTAAAATATCTATGTGTGTGTATTAACATTCATTTAAGTATAACATATTAATTTGGGTAAATGTATTAAATATGGTATTTAGTAAATATAAAATTGAGTTAAACAACTCTATTAAATATTATAGGGTTAATAGTGTTTTTCATCCCTGTAATATGAGCGAAATCTGGTTTTAGTACCTCCCAAAAAAATTATTTGTTTTTGGTCTTTACAATGTAGAAATTTTTGCTTTTAGTCCTTGTAGTTTCGATTTTAGTCCCTATAATAGTTGTTTACTTTGAATTTAGTCCTTATATGACCCATATTACATGAACTAAAATCAACATGGACTACATGTTACAGGGACTAGAACCATCATGAAAAACTATTACAGGGATTAAAATCAAAACAACAAGGACCAAAAACAAAAATTTCTATATTACAAGGACCAAAAATAAATAAAAAAATTTACAGGGACTAAAACCGAATTTTGCTCATATTACAGGGAGGAAAAGCGCTATTAACCCAATATTATATTAGGTAAGTATAATATATTGAACGCTATATAAATATTTTATTAAATTTTAAATGTTAAATATTTCTTAAATGTAAAATTGGTTTAAACAATATTATTAAATGTTAACTTTATCAAATATAATATATATAAAATACTATGAAAAATATTTATTATAGTTCATTCATTATATATAATTACAACTATTGTTAATATTTTTTAAATACAATATATTAAATATTATAAGAAATATTAATTACATTCCATTAAATTCAAATTGTCAAAATTGAAAGAGAAAAGATGAAAGCACGAGAAAATGGTTGAATAGTATTTTTTAAATTTTAAAAAATTTCTAAATCTTTTCAGAGGCAAACTATCTCATAACATGTTCATAAATAGAAGGGCATCGTCTTATTGAACAAGATGATGAACTTCTTAAAATTTTCTTGAAAACTTCTCACAAAGTTGATTTAGAAATCACACTTTAACCCTAGTTGATACAAGATATATATAAAAAGCAATGAACACTTAAAAAGATTGTGGAACGCATCTATTTATATATTTTCACTCTTAAACTAAGAGTTATGTCTAGTCCGTTCTTCTGGGAGGATTTTTCCATTGTAGTTAGTCATGTAAACAAGTATTTTTCAACTAGACTTCTCAGACATTTACAAGTATCCTCCAAGCCTCTTCAAACACGTAAGCAACTACGAATATTATTTTACTAGACTTCTCAAGCATTACAGTAGTTCTCCAAAAAAATTAAAGAGAAGTAAACTCGAAATTACACTAAGTGTAGAGTAATAAAAATGGGCACAAAGCGTTTACTCTATTAATATACAAGTTGTACAAAGAAATAAATGGAAATGAAGACTAAGAACAAATGCAAATAGAGCTCGTTAATGCACTTTGGTGACTTTGAAATTTAGTGTCTTCCCTTCGTGTTTATAGCCCTTCAAAGTATAGTGTTTGAGCATATGAAACGGAGTTAATTTTACCATTGTAATTAATGTGTATTAAATGCATGGTGGCGATTCCTATGACCTTTTTGGAGGGGAGCATGGATGGACTCAAGGGTAAAAACATAACAGAAATGATATATAAACACCGTATCACCACCGTATACTGCCAAGGGCAGTTTAGTCATTCGCGCGTGGCATTTATCTTTTATTCCATTCCCGCTCAGTCGCCCACACTCTCTCATCTCTCTCGTCTTCTCATCTCTCTCGTCTTGCTCTCTCTCTCTCTCTCTCTCGCACACAAAGAACGCCAGCCGTGTCCTTCGCCACCACCCGCAGTTGCGTCGTTCCGCCGCAAAGACTGCCGCTTCGCCGCCGTTGCACCGCACGCCACGATCTGAAGCAGAACGCATCCCCCTGTCGTCGTCGTCCGTGGAGCGTGGACACTACACCGAACGCGCCGCTGCTGGTGTCACCAAAACCATAGTTGAAGTTGTTCAGGTCTTTATTTTTCCCTTTTTTATTTTCTTTGATTTGATGTGACGGTTTTGATTTGTTTGAGTGCATCTTCAGTTCCGATTTTTATTAATTTATTTTTGGTAAAGATTTTGATTAGGAGTTTAGGAAATAAGTTAATTTGAATTAATTAATTTTAACATATTTAATTTTTATTTGTTTCGGGTGTTATCTCAGCTGGAGCTGGAGTTGGAGTTTTTTGAATGAAAACAAAAAGACTAGATTTACAAAATTGGTTTACTGATTTTGATCTTTTTAGTGAAGTTGAAATTACTTTTGTTCTAGGTAGAATTTTAGTTAATAAGCTAGTTTAATTACTTGGAGGGTTGTTTGCTGTGGTGATTAATTGGGGTATGTATTGTTAATGGAATTTACTTTGTTATGTTGTGGTGAAGAGCTGTTTTGTGAAGCTTACTTTACTTGCTAATAAGTTGCAGATAAGTTGTGTAATTGTATGAACAATAAATGCATCTTGCTTTCTGTGTTAATTGGGATTTGGTTGTGTATGATTTGATTTGGTTTTCAGTTTGTATGCTGTGGGAATTCCTTGCTTTTCATTTGCATTTATGTGTTTGGGTGTGTTACAATTTTTTTTTAATGCTATGGTAAAAGAGGGATTTAGTTGCGATTGTGTACTTTGTTGGGTTTCAGATGTGCCACAAACATGGTGTGATGCATAGGGATCTTAAGCCTGAGAACTTTTTGTTTGCGAATAAGAAGGAAACAGCACCTCTGAAAGTTCCCGAGCCCTAATTTGTCCTGTGGAATTTCATTTTTTTTACTCCTTGGTCCCTGCATCTGTTTTTCTCCTTGACATCCCCAATGTTAGTTGTAGATACTTCCTAGGGTTTTTTCTTTCTCCTTTTTGATCCCTTTTTTTTTTGTTTTCATGAACTTACCTCGCTGCTTCATTTTCTTATGCTGGCAGATTGAATTTTTGTATTTTTGTATTTATATTTATATATCTTTGGAGTTGGGAGGTTGTTTGTATGGGATATTGGAATGACTGTTAAAATTTGGGTTTTGTGTTATTATTGGCATTGGATTTTCCTGAAAATGTTCTAAGACAATTGGTTTAATGGTGTGCATTAGTAGATATTGATGGAAGGCACTCACTACCATCCTGGATGCCTAAAGGTTGTGTCCAAGTGTGTGTATGAATGTAAAGAAACATATCTTTGGTGTTTCTATTAGTCCTTTGTTGTATGCTGCAAGATACCTACAATGAAATGTGTCTTGATGTTGATGTTTGATTATGGGAATATGTGTGTGTGTGTGAATATTCTTAATGACTTGCTATTGTCTCATATTGAGTTGAATGAGAGAAAGCTGATTGCTCTTAATCCAAAGGGTGATATAGTTTGTTTGTTTGCAATTTGTTCACTTGTAGTCTCCATATTAATTTGGATTGGTGGCATTGTACAATGTATTGCTTCGAGCATGGCACCACCAACAAAGAAGCAACGGGCTAGTAGCTCAAAGGATAAAAAAGTAAGGAACTGATTAATTTATTGTATTTACATGAGTGCAAATTAATTGGCAATGACATAAATTTTATTTGAACTTGTCAGGTACGTTTGAGGCATGCGTGTGCTCCATGCGAGTTGTTTGAAGTCAACAAGCATTTGACAGAGGCTCAGAGAGCCCAAATTGAGGCGACCCCTTTCAAGTGGGTTGTAAACATGCCGGATAATTTCCAAATTTCTTCTCTTTTGTTGTCTGAATTAGCTACTAGGTGGGATGAACAGTATGAGGGTTTTAGAGTAGGGGGTTCAGTAGTGCTATTTAGGCCTATCGATGTATGTTTTGCACTAGGACTTCCTATTGTGGGCGAGGAGTTGGAAGCCGATGAACGCGGGGAAAGTAGTACATTGTCTTTGTTTGGAGAAGACGATGTAACAATAGATTCAATTGTTGATAAACTTGTAGAGTGTGATGAGGATGATGTATTAAATTTTTGTAGACTTTATATACTATTGTCGTTTGGAGAGTTTTACTTTCCCCAGTCCGGGAAACGTATATATTGTGGTTACATTAAGTATTTAGATAACCTACAGTCCCTTCATATGTATAAGTGGGGACAAGCCGTGCATAAGTTTGTAGTTGCAAGTTTGAAGAAAGTGTGTTCTGTCGTGAATGAAGAAAAAAATGTTTCTGAAACCCATTTAAGAGGATGTGCAGCTGTCTCACAGGTATATATGTGTTCGTGTGTTATATGTGTTTTGTTATTTTTACATATACATACATGTATTAAGTAATATTAATCTTTTTTGTAGATTTGGGCCTTCAACCACTTGTCTTTGGGGGAAACACCTGACATGCCTCATAGGTTCCCTTTCCCCCGTTTTTTGAATTGGCCAATTGTACGACACAAGATCAAAATAATACAAGATGCATTTCGGCGAAATGTGGTAAGCATGATTATTATTTGTTTGTAGAACATGTTGAAAACTTATATACAATGTGTATTTGATGTGCTTTTTGTGTTGCCAGGTAACTGAAAACTTAACGGCAACTGGTGAGGAGCTACAGTTTGACGTGGTCAAAGATGCCTTAGAGGATGCAGAACACCAGTATGTTCGTGTTTCTGAGTATCGGCATTTAGTAGTGGAGCACCAGCATTCTCAAGAAAGAATTTCTATTCTTGAGGTAGATGTCAAGATGCTAAAAGATCAGCTTCGATCAAGGACCGAACCCCATGATGCATCCCCATTGATTCCATCTCCTCACACTGATGTTGCTGTTGAGGTTGGCGATGAAGTTGCTTATGCATCCCCATTGATTCCATCTCCTCACACTGATATTGCTGATGAGGTTGTCGACGCATTATTGAGTACTCCTACGGCGCGTCATGGTGAAGATGGTGAGTACTCCACTTATATTAGTCAAGCCTAGATTGCTCGACATTAATAATATATTATATGCTGCCACCATTGTCTTCATGTTTTCAAATTTTATTTTAAGTTTTCTGCACAAGTTATGTTCGTTGAAATTGATTTTTGCAAAAATTAAACCTGCAGTAATCTGATCTTGTGCATTAGTGAGTACTCTAAGAGGCGTGATGGTGAAGATGGTGAAGGTGGGGATGGTGAAGGTGGGGATCTTGATGGTGATGAAGAAGGAAATGAGGAAGGTGGGGATGTTGAAGGTGAAGGTGAAGGTGGGGATGCTGAAGGTGATCAACAAGGAAATGAGGATGGTGGGGATGGTGATGGTGATGAAGAAGGAAATGACGATGGTGAAGCGGGTGATAAATCAAACATCATGACAAGAGTTAAACAAAACCCAAGGCTGCGTGTGCAAAGTATGGCAACTAAGAGTCCATTCATGCACACATATATGACAAGGAAAAAAAGGACTGCCATGCAAAGAGCAACACGGCAAACTACGAAAAACGCATAGCGTCTCTTGGGTTGTGTTGAAGACTTGTAATCTTTTCAGTTGTTTGGGCCGTTGATACTTTTGGGCTGTTGTTTTTGACTTGTAATATTTTGGGCTATTGTTTAAATACTTATGTGATGAATTACATTTAGTAGTAGTATGTTTGTGTAAAGTTATGTAAAGTTTCCATTTCAGTAATCTATGAACGAAAGGTTATGAATTACATTTGGTATTCTTGTGTTTGTGTAATAGGTTAACATGGTGTGTGTAAGTGGTTTCTGAGGTATGTGTAAGTGTGTAAGTGGTTACCGGGATGGTATCGACAAGTTATGCAAGTGGTTACTTGAGGCTTTGTGTAAATGGTTAACACAGGTTATGTAACTGGTTAACAAGAGTTCTGTAAGTGGTTAACAACTTTTAAGTGAAAAGCAGTATTTTTTAAGTGGTTAACACATTCCTATAAGTGGTTAACACAAGTTATATAAGTGGTTAACATGTGTTGTGTAAGTGGTTAACACTACATGATGCTGAGATGCAGTGTAGTTCGAAGTGGTTAACAGGACTGGTGAGATGCAGTGTATTGGTTAACAGGCATTCGCTCAAGCCAATCATTTTCGCTTAAGCGAATTATGCAGCAAAATTCAATGAATTTTTTCGATATTTTAAACAGCGAACCCTTTCGCCAGCGTCAAAAACAAAGGCGAAAGGTGCATATTACGAGCAAATTTCGCTCAGCGAAAATCACTAAACTGCGCATGACACAAAGGCGCAAGGTGCAACCAAATTTCGCTCAAGCGAAACTTACTCGCTTAGCGTATCACACAAATTGTTTTTGACCCATGTCTGAGTAATTTTCGCTTAAGCGAATACAATTCCCTTAGCGCAGAAAATGAAATTTTGGCACACCACTTGTGAGTAGTTTTCGCTAGCGTATAAAACACCGTATAAAACACGTGAGACTCCACATTCCCTCTTTCCCTCTATAACCTTTCCTCGCTTTTGTTTGTTTTTATTTTAATTTTCCTCTCAGACACTTCACGGAACAAAGAACTCGCTCCTCTTTCATCGATCCCTATCCCTTTCCTTCTTCATCGATTTCACGGAACAGCAAACTGAGAGCATTTCTGCTCCTTCTTCATCGATCCCTGTCCATTTTCTTATTCATCGATCCTTTTTTTCCTTCATCCACGCACGCAACACAGAGGTTTTTTGCTCCTTCTTCATCGAACTGTGAATTCACACGCAGCAGGGAGGATTTGCACAACAGAGAGAAGATTTGCGCAACAGAAACGATTTGTTGCTCCTCCTTCATCCATCCTCTTTTTTTCTCTCGCTTATAGAGAGGATTATGCTGCTGCTTCACCTCTGTTTTTCTGCAACTCATGAATCATTGATGGGCATCCAGATTTTATAGCTGAGGAATTGGTACCTTGGGGTTAGTATTGCATAAATTCTTGTGTTTGCTTCATATATAATTTCTGTTGTTGTAAGTTTTTACAATACTTTAGAGTAAGTGTTTGAATGTTTCTTTAAATAATGATCTTAACTAAAAATGGATTATACCCTTCTCCATTAAGCTCCATTAAAAGAACTTGAGATGTAAAGCGTGTGGGGAAATGGTTATGATGAGTTACGTAAGTGGTTAACTGGGCTTGTGTAAGTGGTTAATGTAAGTTGTGTAAGTGGTTAACTTGATTTTTAAGTAAACATCTGCATTCTGCAGTGATCATGGGTGAGGGATTAATACAGATAATATTCAGTATGAACAAGCTTGGTTATATTTTGGTGTCTTCCCCATAGGTTCCCCCCTGCATTTTTTATTATTGCATTTGGTCAGTTTCAGTATTTATTCCTTGAATCTAGACAGAACAAACATAATGTTTTGTTTTATACACATTGCAAAACTGCTTAGCTATTCAATTATAGAGTTATTTTTGTAAATTGTTGTAATCGTAAGCGGAAGTAAGCTATATCACCTTGCACATATTTGGTTTTTCTCAAAAATAGCTTCTGGGCCAAAAGCTCTCTCCAAAGCAGTCTGATTATAAGCTTTTTTAAACACGGATAATCCAAACACACAAAATTTTAGGATTTGAATGGTATCAAGGAGATTCAGGTTTCTTGTTGGAGCCATTTTAGAAAAAAATTGATGGCTTTTTTCTATCTTTCGTACACCATATTTTCTCATGTCAATTCCAAGGGTGGAACAGAATCTGTATGTTGGATCTCCTCTCTATACTGTAAAATGTAGGGGCTGCCAGACTCTTATTTTTTGTCAAAAAAGAAAACAAAATTAGGTTGATTTAGTTTCTTCTGTCTTTTGCATTTGAAATGCAGTCATGATGGAGGAGGCGTTATATAAATGCGATGTTTGATTTCTATTTTAGTTAAATAGAGTGTTGCTAATAGTGTATAAAAGTTTGTGAAGGAATTTTTTATTAGTTTCCAAGAAACAATTTAAATAGTGCTAACTACAATAACCACCGTAAGTCTTTTATAACCAGGTGCGTTAGCTAAATGGGTCAAATAATGCCGAGGTGTTTAGTTAGAAACCAAATGTTAAGAGAGGGTCATGGTCATTTAGATTGAAATTCTCTTCAGTGGTTTCACATATGGTATTTCTTAGTCTACTACTTCCTCTACCATTTAGCCTCCTTGGTCTTTCTATTGTAAATAACACCGGAAACATGCCTCTTTTTCATGCACCTAGCTTGAATCCTATGACAGACATCTCTTTTAATTTTCCCATCGCTTTCTGCGGTAGATTAAAGACACCTAAATTGTGTCAATTACAGTATGCTATGATCGTGAAATTTCACCTTCACAAAAAAATGCTAACATATGTGTTACTGAACTTGAATCCTGTTATTTCTCAAATGGAAACTATGTGATTCCAAAGATTCTTGCCTCTCTCAACCTGCTCCACCTTAGGTATATCATCTGTAATGCACAATGTCTTGAGGCTCATCTCCATGTTATAATTGTGGCATAACTTATGAACAATTTGATTTTGGTTTATTGTGTAGATTTGGTGTGGCACCTCCAATTGAAAGTTGATGGATAATTCAAATAATTTGGGTACTTGTCATGATGCTGATGGTGTAGTTGATGGCTTTAATGTTGAAGATGCAAGTTGGGAGCCTACATCAGTGAGATGTTTTACTTCTGTAGATATGGATACATGTGATGGCATTGATGGTGAAGCTAATGTAGTTGATGACTTTAATGGTGAAGATGCAAATTGGGAGCCTACAGCAGGGATGTGTTTTTCTTCTTTAGATGAGTTGAAATCATTTTATGCAAATTATGCTTCTGTAAAGGGTTTTGGCTGGAAGATCAGAACATCAAAAAAAGGCCAGGATGGGGAGATAAAGTATATAATATTGTCATGCGCAAGAGAAGGAAAAGGTGTGTCAGACAAATCATGTTCGTTGAAGACGCTTCCGACCAAAGCAAAAAATTGTCCAGCAAATATTACTGCTAAGTTGGCAAAAGATGGATTGTGGTACATTAACAAGTTTGAACCTAACCACACTCATGAGATTAGCCCGACAAAGTCAAGGATGTTCAAGGCTAACAAGAATTTGAACATGCATGTAAGGAGAACAATTCAAATCAACGATGATGCGGGGGTGAGGATCAACAAGACTTTCCAATCTCTTGTTACTGACGGTGGAGGCCATGAAAATATAACATTTTCTGAAAGAGATGTGAGGAATTATGTTAACAAGGAAAGACGCTCCATTGGAAAAGAAGGTGATGGCAAAGCCTTGATAAGGTATTTTTGTCAAATGAGGGAACAAAATACAAGTTTCTTTTATGATATAGACTTGGATGACGATTTTCATGTTAAGAACGTGTTTTGGGCTGACGCAAGAAGTAGGGCTGCATATGAATCTTTTGGAGATGTTGTGACCTTTGACACAACGTATTTGACCAATAAATATGACATGCCCTTTCTTTGCATTTGTCGGTGTGAATCATCATGGCCAGTCAACTTTACTTGGATGTGGTTTGCTTTCATCGGAAGACACAGAGTCATTCGTGTGGCTTTTCCAATCTTGGCTTCGTTGTATACTGGGAAAGGCCCCTACGGGTATTGTGACTGACCAATGTAGGGCTATGAAAAATGCCATTCAGTTGGTTTTCCCCAACATTCGACATAGGTGGTGTTTATGGCATATAATGAAAAAAATCCCGGAAAAGCTAAGTAGATATGGTGAATATAAAAAGATCAAGAGTTTGATGAAAGAAGCGGTTTATGATACATTGACACCGGCCGCATTTGAAGAAAAATGGTGTTCTTGTGCGTAAATTTGGTGGGAGATAATGATTGGTTGAGTGGGCTGTACCACGGGCGTCATAGATGGGCACCGATTATCTTTGAAGAAATGTTTTTGGCGGTATGTCGACAACACAAATGAAGTGAGAGCATACATGCTTTCTTTGATGGATATATCAATTCCACTACCGGTTGCATCAATTTGTAAAGCAAGATGATAATGCCCTTAAAAGTAGAGCGAGAGAAGGAATTTGAAGCTGATTTTCGATCATTGGATACAACAATTCCCTGTTTTCTTCCTCGTCAATCGAAAAGCAATTCCAGGTGAATACACTCATGCCAAGTTTAAGGAGGTTCAAGCGAATTTAGGGGTAAAGTTAATTGTGCTGCATTCTTAAAGACTATGGAGGGTAACGTTACTACATACCATGTCTTGGAGGATTTGTTAGTTGGAGATAGAACAAAAGAACGTACCTGTGAAGTTGTTTTTAATCGTGACAATCATGATGTCATCTGTGAATGCTCGTTGTTTGAGTTTAGAGGTATTTTGTGTCGTCATGTGCTATGTGTCTATACCCAAGAAAGGGTGCAAAACGTGCCATTGAAGTATGTTTTGGCAAGATGGAGCAAAAATATCAAAAGGAAGCATTCTTATATTAAGAGCAGCTACAGTGTGAAGGAATTGAAGCCACAAATGGACAGGTTTGACAATTTGTGCAAGCATTTCTATGAGGTTCCTGAATTGGCTGCAGAGTCTGAAGATGCAACTAAGGCGCTCCATGATAATTTGCATGAATTTATATCTAATTTGCCCTTCAAAGATGCTACGACGAATCATGTTAACCGTAGCTCAAATGATGACTCGACTCTAAATAATATTACCAGGAGAGATGAAAACGTTATTCCTGCAATTCGCAGTCCATTGCGAGTGAAACGTAAAGGTCGTCCTCCAACAAACAGAAAAATATCTGTGATTGACAAAGTTGTCAAGAGGTTGAGGAAGCGAACCAAGCGAAGTGATGATCAAGAGACTACTAGGGTATGTTTTTTTTCCTCCATAAATTATGTGTTAACCGTGTGCAACACATCATTTACCAGAAAACTTAAGCCAGTTAACCAGTTACTACAGAAACTGTCAGTTTTTGTAACATCCTCTAAAAACACATGTATTCTTTCAAACAGTAATGAATGAGTACTACTGTATCTTACATTTTTTTGTCCAAATGTGTTGCAGGCCAATGTTGGAAGGGTGGATAATGAGAGCACAAGCAATATTCATGTAGAATCATCTGTTGAGGTCGTGACTGGTGGAGATTTGCTTGATGCAAGTACCGTGGTTCGTGTCCATTATAAGATTGTGCTAAATATGTACTGAATTTGTGGTTTGGTTTATTGTAGTATTTTACTTGTGGTCTTTCTCTATACAGAGGCATCTAATTGTGTGTAATATTGTGCAAATATAGAAACTGTCAGATTTTTCCAAGTCCAAAAACACATGTATTGTGTACTGTTATAATGTTATGTATTCTTCCAAACAGTAAAGAAGGAGTACTATTGCATCTTACATTATTTTTCTGCAAATGTGTTGCAGGCCAATGGTGGGAGGGTGGATAATGAGAGCACAAGCAATATCCGTGTAGAATCATCTGTTGAGGTCGTGACCGGTGGAGATTTGCTGGATGCAAGTACCGTGGTTCGTGTCCATTATAAGATTGTGCTAAATATGTACTGAATTTGTGGTTTGGTTTATGTGTAGAATTTGTATAATTTGATGGTTTTATGTGTTGTGTCATAGAGTTTCCGGATAACTCCCATGTACTATTTGTTGAGGGAAAACTAAAATTTTACAGGATCCAAATATTGTATACACAGACTCGTTATGTGTAATTTATTGTCCAAATATTGGTCTTTTATTTGAGATTCTTATATGGTGTTGTCCAGGTTGAAGGTAATTTGTCATACATGGATCTCTTGACGTCCGAAATAGACTTCACAGGATCCTCGCAATTCAGTACAAATTGGTGACAATTTGATCGTCGAGGAAACCTAGGAAGATTAAGCACTTTTTGGGTTTTTTTTGTTGTTGCGTGGCATATGTATTTTGATAACGCTTGTCACATATTTGTATGGGTTGGAAGATACTTTTTGCATGACGGTATGGTGTCTTCAAGTCTTCTGTTTTACTCGTTAATATCGTGGTGTGTTGTTTAGGGACCGCCACTTTACTAATGAATAATTATTGGTGGTACAGGTTAGTCGGAACGCAACCTGCTTTGTGTCGCTTTTTGTATCACATGTTTGCATCACAGATCATTCCTTCCACATGTTTGCATCACAGATCATGGCTGCGGTCCTACAAAGGATGTAGGGCTTTTTGTACCTGTGCAGATTTAGGGCTTTTTGTACCTGTGCAGAATGATTTAAAGAAGTGTCTATAGATATAGATATACAACCCTATGTAAATGGTTCTTTATGAAGTTAATTTATAAAGTATTGCCAACGTGGTTAACGATTTGCAAACATGGTTAACAACTACATGGTTAATGTCTTATACTGATGATTCGGTGAATTATTGACAACGCATTGAAAACAACTTAGATGCTTCAAGCAAAGCCTCAGTCATTGAAGACACAAGTTTGATAAAGTTCCATATATGGTTAGAAAATTGTTTACATTCAACTCCTACACAAAGCCTGTTAACGATATACACAACGCATGTTAACCACTTAAACAACATGAGTGTACCAAGCAATATTTACAAACACAGAAATTCAAAAAAAAATACAAAAACTACAACTACTAAGAGCAATAAAAGATAAGGGGTGAGAAGTAATCAGTCTCCGAGGATGTCGTCCATGAACTCCTCCTCATTCAGCTCCTCTCCACCATCATCTCCAACTTGTCCTTCAGCTTGTCCTTCATTTCCAGCTTCTTCCACATTTTCTGCCCCCTCCGAAAAAATTGGACTGTCCCCAGGCCATGCAACATGTGCAGCAAACATATCTGGTGTGGGCCATGGAAACAGATTAGCATCTCGTTGATCTTTGATGCAGAGTAAATCGTTGGAAGGAATCATTTAAGCTTGTATCGCCCTATGGTTGGCGGCTGTTCTTTGCTCAATATGAGTGAGATGAGCAGTGAGGCGAGTCTCCATTGGATTCATTGAAATCATTGGAGGCTGCCTAACAGGTGTAGGTTGGGCTGAGCTTTCTCCAAGTTCTTGCTCTGCTGGATTGAGGCAATAATTCTTGATAAAACTACCATTGATCGGCATCCTCAGCTTTATTTTTGGATGGCTCGGGACATCAACACCATGGGCCAAGCATAATCCGGTAATCAATGCCGGAAAGCCCAATGGTTTTTGAGCGTGCTCTGAAAGAACAAATTGATGTATTTCCGTTGAGATTATAGCAGCAATATCGACACTCCATTTTCTGATAAAACCACATATGAGATAAGCTCGCAGGATTGGGACGTCCGAAGTGTGAGAGTTAGGAACTATGTTGGAAAGCATGAAGCTAGTCCAAATTTGAGCAATTGTTCTCATATCACATCTTTTAATTCTCAATGGTTGACCTTGCGCATTTTTCACATATGACCTTCCAGGAATGCACAAGTTGTCAGCCACGTCCCTTGCTGACCATCCTCCTAAAGTATTTCTGTTGTCCATCAGTCTCTGATATGTACACTTGTGACCCTCTTTTACATTAAGGGGATTCCCCAAAAAATCACTTATAGCTTTACGATCATAGGGAACCCACTTGCCCCTTACATAGGATTTTCTGGTTTTGTCTCCTCTTTTCACCGGCCAAGCATTTGCGTAAAATTCTTTGACAATCAGATCATTTACCGACTCCAGAGGTGTAGCCAGCTTCTCCCATTTTCTTCTTTTGATCTCATTCATAAATTCATCATGCTCTCCTTCCTCCAACACAACCTTGCGTTCACACAATAAATCCCGTGTCTCAAGTGTCATGAACCTTTGTTGTTTGGCACGGGTCAAGAATCTTCTTTTGTCAAGTGGCTCCATAGGCATTTGCGGAAGCTGCGTTGGTTCTTCCACTGGTTCATCATCATGAGAAGCTGCTTCCGATGCTTTGCCCTTCCTTTTCTTGCTACGTGGTATTTGGTGAACTGTTTTCTTTGGAGGCATCCTGAAATGTTTCAAATCAATGCAAAGTGCACTAACAAATTAGACAATCAAACAGTGAATTTTTGGATGCCAACAAGTTATTTGCTTAACCAAATTTGAGAATTTTTAACATTGTGCCCCAATTTCAAACAACACTTTCAACAACACCCTCCAATCCCTCTTTTTCAATCTGAAATCCCTAATTTCACATGTTTGCCCCAAACCCAACAAAATTTCGGAAATTGTAAAGACATGCATGTGGGTTGTGGGAATCCATACAAACATTGAAGCATGAACAAAGTGACATAAGAAGGAATGCCAAGCATTCATCAAAACAATCCAACATTTGCCACAATCTTAGGCAAAGAACAACAGAACAAGTGAGAACAATAGTCAAAATAGTGGGTTACATTTCGAAAATACACCCAAAATTAGAACAAACCAATTCCAGAACCAATAATCCCAACCTAATTTCAAAGAACAAGCCACTCAAAATCACAAAAATCAGAAAAAAGAACAATAAAAATAAACTTCACAAGCCTACTTACTTGAAAACTGAGAATGAAGATGAGAATGACGTATTTGCAACTGAAGATCGTGTTCCTTTGAACGTCAGAAGAGACTAACGAGAAAGATGAAGAGGAATGAGACAGGGTTTGGGGGTGGAGAATGATAAAACTGAGACGAGAGGGAAAGAGGTGAGGGACAGTCAAAGTGAGTGAAATGATGAAATGCAAAGGAATACCTTGTTCGTGCGTTGGGATTTTCTTTTAAGACTCAAAATTTTAAAACTCTCGCTTAGCCTATTCCACTCGCTCAAGCGAGTTTTAAACAGATGCGGACAGTTTCAACAAATGAGATACGCGCTAAGCGAATAAAAATCGCTTAAGCGAAAAATACTCACAAGTGGTGTGCCAAAATTTCTTTTTTCTGCGCTAAGCGAGTGAGTTTAAACGCGAAAATTACTCGAACATGGGTCTAAAAAATTTGTGTGATACGCTAAGCGAGTGAGTTTCGCTGAGCGAAATTTGCTCGAGAATATGCACCTTGCGATCTTTGTTTTTTTATTTGGCGAAAGGGGTTAAGCTAAGCGAAAATATCGAAAAATAAATTCATTGAATTTTCTTTGCATAATTCGCTTAGCGAAAATGATTGGCTGAGCGAACACACATTAACCAATACACTGCATCTCACCATTCAATTAACCACTTACGAATTGGGTTAACCAACTACACAACATGAGTTAACCACTTACACAACTCTTGGTAACCAGTTACATAAACTGTGTTAACCACTTACACAACGCGTGTTAACCACTTATACAACTATTGTTAACCACTTACACATATCCTCTAAGAATTTATTATTGTGTTCCACCAGAGTAGGAGAATTTTCCATGGACTTGTCTATTTCTGTCATAGAAGTCGCAAGATTGATGAAGTTCCATATATGGTCAGAAAATTGTTTACATTCAATTCCTACAAAAAGCTTGTTATCCCATCAATTCCTACAAAAATTCCATATATTATCAAGGGATTTATCCCATCACGTGTTAACCACTTACAGAACACGTGTTAACCACTTCTGAAAGCACTAACCACTTACAAACTACGCTGCATATCACTTCAAAGTTAACCACTTACGTAACTCTTGTTAACCACCTACACAACATGAGTTAACCACTACGTAAAGCACATTAACCACTTACAAACTACGCTGCATATCATTTCAAAGTTAACCACTTACAGAACTCGTGTTAACCACCTACACAACATGAGTTAACCACTTACAGAAAGCCTGTTAATCACTTACAAACTACGCTGCATCTCACTTCAAAGTTAACCACTTACGTAACTCTTGTTAACCACCTACACAACACGAGTTAACCACTTACAGAAAGCCTGTTAACCACTTACAAACTACGCTGCATATCACTTCAAAGTTAACCACTTACAGAACTCATGTTAACCACCTACACAACATGAGTTAACCACTTACGTAAAGCACATTAACCACTTACAAACTACGCCAGCATCTCACTTCAAAGTTAACCACTTACAGAACTCGTGTTAACCACCTACACAACATGAGTTAACCACTTACAGAAAGCCTGTTAACCACTTACAAACTACGCTGCATATCACTTCAAAGTTAACCACTTACAGAACTCGTGTTAACCACCTACACAACATGAGTTAACCACTTACAGAAAGCCTGTTAACCATCTATCAAATTATGGTTATGAATCACATTTGGTAGTAGTGTATGCATGTAACAAGTTAACGAGGTCTATGTAAGTGGTTAACACAATTTTTAAGTGAATTACGGTGTTTGTGCGGGTGGTTAACTGCTTCTATAAGTGGTTAACACATGTTTGCGTATATGGTTAGGGGGTTACGTAAGTGGTTAATTTTGAATTGAGCTGCGAGGTTGGTTAAGTGGTTAACGTGGTTTATGTAAATGGTTAACACAAAGGGTTAATTTCTGTTATTAAAGACGCAAGATTGATGAAGTTCCATATATTAAGGGATATTGTTTACATTCAATTCCTGCTGATTATCAAGGAATTTATACACGACTTCCACTAGTAGAAGTCTTTGCTGCATATGTACCTTTATTATTTGCAAAGACGTCTACCAGTGGAAGTCATGTATAACACCGTTAACCACCTACACAACATGGGTTAACCACTTATAGAAAGCATGTTAACCAGTTGCATGAATTCGTGATACTATCCCTGTTAACCACTTACACAACTCCCGTTAACCACCTACACAACATGTGTTAACCACTTACAAAAACCCTGTTAACCACTTCAAAAGACACTGCATCTCACTGCAGAGACGTGTTAACCACTTATACAACACGTGTTAACCATCTACACAACATGTGTTAACCACCTAAACAACATTGAAGACGTAGGAGAATTTTCCATGGACTTGTCTATTTCTGTCATTAAAGACGCAATGTTGATGAAGTTCCATATATTATCAAGGGATATTGTTTACATTCAATTCCTGCTCATTATGAAGGGATTTATCACATCATGGAATGAAAAGTTATCAGTCTACAAGCCTGTTAACCACTTACACAACTCCTGTTAACCACCTATGCAACATGTGTTAACCACTTACAGAAAGCCTGTTACACAACTGATAACAACTTACACAACGCGTTACCACTTGCACACGCTGCATATCACAGCGTTAACCATTTACATAAACCCTGTTAACCACTTAACCAACCATGCATCTCAATTCAAAATATATACCACTTACAGAACCCCTGTTAACCATATACGCAACATGTGTTAACCACTTAAAGAAAGCCTGTTAACCACCTGCACAGACACTGTAATTCACTTAAAAATTGTTAACCACTTACACAGACTCTGTTAACCACTTACACAGACCCTGTTAACCTGTTACACAGACACACTACAACCAAATGTGATTCATAACCATAATTTGATACATTACTGAAATGGAAACTTGACATAATTGTTGACAAACATTGTTAACTTTACATAATTGTTCAACTAACAACCCAACAGAATGTCATCAAGTGATTTATACATACTACAATATATACCATCACATAAGTATTTAAAACAACAGCCCAAAAGTTGCTAACGCAAGTAGCTCCAAACAACTCAAAACATTCTAAGTCTTCAAAACAACCAAAAAGATGCTATGCGTTCTTTGTAGTTTGTCTTGTAGTCCTTTGCATTACGATCCTTTTTCCTTGTCATATATGTGTGCATGAATGGACTCTTAGTTACCACACTTTGCACACGCCTCCTTGGATTTTCTTTAACTCTTGTCGTGATGTTTGATTTATCACCATGTTCACCATCTTTATTTCCTTCTTGACCACCATCACCATCCCCACCATCTTCATTTCCTTCTTGATCACCATCACCATCCCCACCTTCACCAACTTCATGATCATCATTACCAACACCACCTTCACCATCTTTACCATGACGCGCCATAGGAGTACTCACTAATGCGTCAGAGTCAGCATTACCTGCAAGATTAATTTATGGAAAAATCAATTTCAAGGAACATAACTTGTGCAGAAAACTTAAATATAAATTGTATTTAACCTTGCCTATAAATATAGTACTTCTTAACAAATTGCTTTTAGCTATATCTATAGGACTGCCTTTACATGGAATTGTTCATAATGATTGCACACTTCCCAGTTGGTCAAAATGCACTTCAAACCAAAATCAGCATGAATTACCTCCTTGAGTTTTCTTACGCAGCATGACTTATAAAACCATAGTTTGGCTTTTCCAAAGAAACCAAATGGACATTTATATTAACCAACAACCAAATGAGGTATTTATATAGCAAAATCATCTAGGTAAGAATGTCAAATGGTAAGATGATTCCGTGGCCTAGAAGGCTACAATACGACTGCATTATGAAAAAATAATATAAGTGGAGTAGTCACCATCTTCACCATGACGCGCCGTAGGAGTACTCACTAATGCGTCAGCGTCAGCATTACCTGCAGGATTAATTTATGGAAAAATTAATTCCAACGAACATAACTTGTGCAGAAAACTTAAAATAAAATTTGATAACATCAACCACATAGGCATTTAATAACAACCTCTTTCAATATCCATGGCTCCTTCATCGCCAACCTCATCAGCAATATCAGTGTGAGGAGATGGAATCAATGGGGATGCATCATGGGGTTCGGTCGTTGATCCAAGTTGATCTTTTAGCATCTTCACATCTGCCTCAAGAATAGAAATTCTTTCTTGAGAATGCTGGTGCTCCACTACCAAACGCCGATACTCAGAAACACGAACATATTGGTGTTCTGCATCCTCTAAGGCATCCCTCACCACGTCAAACTGTAGCTCCTCACCAGTTGCCGTCAAGTTTTCAGTTACCTGCCAACACAAGAAGCACATCAAATACACATTGTATATAAGTTTTCAACATGTTCTACAAACAAATAATAATCATGCTTACAACATTTTGCCGAAATGGATCTTGTATTGTTTTGATCTTGCAACGTACAATTGGCCAATTCAAAAAACGGAGGAAAGGGAACCTATGAGGCATGTCAGGTGTTTCCCCCAAAGACAAGTGGTTGAAGGCCCAAATCTACAAAAAAGATTAATATACTTAATACATGTATGTATATGTAAAAATAACAAAACGCGTATAACACACAATCAAATATATACCTGTAAGACAGCTGCACATCCTCTTAAATGGGTCTCACAAAGATTTTTTCCTTCCTTGACTACAGAAGACACTTTGTTCAAACTTGCAACCACGAATTGATGCACGGCTAGTCCCCATTTATAGTTATGAAGGGCCTCTAGGTTATCTAAATACTTAATATAACCACTATATACATGTCTCCCGGTCTGAGGAAAGTAAAATTCTCCAAACGCCAGTAGTATATAAAGTCTACAAAAATTGGATACATCGTCCTCAACACACTCAACAAGTTTATTAACAATTGCATCTATTGTTACACCGGCTTCTCCAAACAAAGATAAGGTACTACTTTTCTCGCGTTCATCGGCTTGCAACTCCTCACCCACTATTGGGAGTCCTAGTGCAAAACATACATCAATGGGCCTAAATCGCACCACCGAACCCCCAACTCTAAAACCCTGATTCGGTTGATCCCACCTGGTTACTAATTCTGACAATAAAAGCGAAGAAATTTGAAAGTTGTCTGGCATGTTTACAACCCACTTGAAGGGGGTCGTCTCAATTAGGGCTCTTTGTGCCTCGGTCAACTTCTTGTTCACCTCAACCAACTCTGTTGGAGCACAAGCATGCCTCAAACGTACCTAACAAGTATGAATAAAAATTTTGTCATTGCCAATTAATTTGCACTCATGCAAATACAATAAGTTAATCAGTTCCTTACTTTTTTATCCTTTGAGCTACTCGCCCGCTGCCTCTTTCTTGGTGGTGCCATGCTCATAACAATAAACTGTACAAAACTATTCATCCAAATTAGTATAGAGACTACAACTGAACAAACTAGGCAAAACAAACTACATGTTACAGAACAGTTTTAACCACACAACTTACATTCACATAAACTAAAGTAAACGAAAAGAAAACATTACATAAAACCAAATTTACATGAAACCAAATTTCTAGAACCAAGACTGCCTAGTAACTTTGACCCTGAAGAAGGCACCAATGTAAAACTACAAGACCTTCTACCTGACATGAAGTAAATTCCATTATTTTTCTCATGTAACTATATAGTTTGTTCTAATATATAAGACAATATATACACATTTTTCAAATTAGTTTTAAGAATAGAACAAAAAGTTCAAATATTTGTTACCCAAGAAATTAAGAATGTCCTAGGCACATCACTAAAAATTGTAAAATATCCCTCATCAAAGTCAATAATGGAGAACATTCAGAAGCTCAATCTGGCTTACACCAACTGCAATTCCTTACACCACCTCCTAAATTATTTTTGTTGTAGATCGACCACAATAATAGCATACTTAGGATTCAAATTTCTTGTAATCTCAAAAATCTCATTCCTTTCAACATAGTTGGTCATAGTAAGAATCTATGCTACACTCCAGTTTGAGATCTTGCTACAGATCCAACCAATACACAATCCATTAGTTATTATTAATAATAGCCTTCAACTCATAGCAAGTGGCAATGTCCTGGTCACATGCGTGCAGTAATGGCAGAATGAAGACATGTAGGCTGGTTTGATTTGTAATGAAAGCCGACAATGGGCATGGAAAAAAAAGAGACTCGGATCAGAAGCTCTAATACCAACTTAGAAGAGGGAATGATCAATATACATAATGTATTTACATTATATAAACCTAATTACTTACCCAAATAGAGCAACATCTAAGGAAGCAAATAGTCTTAAATTCTTAATGACAGAAAAACTAATCTAAAATAATTGCATAATCAGTACTTTTATATTACAACAAAAGCCTAGCCTGAAATAATTGAAAAGGTAGGTCAGAACATAAGAACTCAAAATAGAAAGAAAAAAAAAAACAACCAAAAGCATTCATGGCGAACAAATGTGAAAAACAGAGTTATTTTTAACCTATTCTATCCTTCACCGCAAATGAAAATGAAAACAATAAAACATAGACTTATCTTATTTGACATTCTCCTGATAACGCAATGTTCTTCAAAATTTAATATAAAAACCCCACCAAAAACATATGACAGATGGGAAAAACTGAGTGAAGAAAAAACCTAGGTCTATGTCTATGTCACTGAGCAATGGGGAAATGCAAACCCCAAACACAAAAATCACCGTCACCATCCCCAAACACTGAGTAAGGGAAAGAAAAATCGTTACCTGTGGGTTATTTGGTGTGACGGTTCTGCAGTGCAAAATGCCCTATCAAGCGAGATAGCCCCTCCACGCGACAGAGAAGAGAGCACGCCGAGAGAGAAGAGGGAGACGACAGGGGGATGCGTTCTGCTTCAGATCGTGGCGTGCGGTGCAACGGCGGCGGGGGGCGACAGGTGCTGCGGCGGGAACGACAATTAATAGTCTTCTCCTTTGCTTTTAATAGAAAAGTGAATGAGCCAGTGGTTCATGGGAAAACTGGACCCTCAAATTATGCTACATTTCTAGTGATTATTGATTCATACACATACTAAAGCATACTAATGATTTCTAATGTTATTTTTGTACCAAAATAAACATTAATATTATATTTGTTATATTATTACACAATTTCTTTTTCACTACTTCCTCCGTATCAAAATGACTGACGTTTAATATTTTTTTATAAAAATTATAAAAAACAATAAATAACTTAGTGAGTGAAACAATTTTACTAAATTGTCCTTATTAACTATTGGTGTATTAACAATTGTCATAAATACATAATAGAGTATGATTAGGAGTGATGTAAGTAGTATTTATTTGAAAATAAAATTGGGAGAAAAAAAATTAATATTATATTAAAACAATAAAACGACAATCAATATGAAAAATTTTCATTTCTCTAAAACGACAGTCTTTCTGAAACGGAGGGAGTATAAATTAGACAATGGGACCCCCGCCGCCGTTGCACCGCACGCCACGATCTGAAGCAGCCGTCATTCCCAGCGCAGCACCTGTCGCCCCCCGCCGCCGTTGCACCACACGCCACGATCTGAAGCAGAACGCATCCCCCTGTCGTCTCCCTCTTCTCTCTCGGCGTGCTCTCTTCTCTGTCGCGTGGAGGGGCTATCTCGCTTGATAAGGCATTTTGCACCGCAGAACCGCCGCACCAAATAACCCACAGGTAACGATTCTTCTTTCCCTTACTCAGTGTTTGGGGATGGTGACGGTGATTTTTGTGTTTGGGGTTTGCATTTCCCCATTGCTCAGTGACATAGACATAGACCTAGGTTTTTTCTTCACTCAGTTTTTCCCATCTGTCATATGTTTTTGGTGGGGTTTTTATATTAAATTTTGAAGAACGTTGCGTTATCAGGAGAATGTCAAATAAGATAAGTCTATGTTTTATTGTTTTCATTTTCATTTGCGGTGAAGGATAGAATAGGTTAAAAATAACTCTGTTTTTCACATTTGTTCGCCATGAATGCTTTTGGTTATTTTTTTTTCTTTCTATTTTGAGTTCTTATGTTCTGACCTACCTTTTCAATTATTTCAGGCTAGGCTTTTGTTGTAATATAAAAGTACTGATTATGCAATTATTTTAGATTAGTTTTTCTGTCATTAAGAATTTAAGACTATTTGCTTCCTTAGATGTTGCTCTATTTGGGTAAGTAATTAGGTTTATATAATGTAAATACATTATGTATATTGATCATTCCCTCTTCTAAGTTGGTATTAGAGCTTCTGATCCGAGTCTCTGTTTTTTTCCATGCCCATTGTCGGCTTTCATTACAAATCAAACCAGCCTACATGTCTTCATTCTGCCATTACTGCACGCATGTGACCAGGACATTGCCACTTGCTATGAGTTGAAGGCTATTATTAATAATAACTAATGGATTGTGTATTGGTTGGATCTGTAGCAAGATCTCAAACTGGAGTGTAGCATAGATTCTTACTATGACCAACTATGTTGAAAGGAATGAGATTTTTGAGATTCTGAAGGGGCTGAATCCTAAGTATGCTATTATTGTGGTCGATCTACAACAAAAATAATTTAGGAGGTGGTGTAAGGAATTGCAGTTGGTGTAAGCCAGATTGAGCTTCTGAATGTTCTCCATTATTGACTTTGATGAGGGATATTTTACAATTTTTAGTGATGTGCCTAGGACATTCTTAATTTTTTGGGTAACAAATATTTGAACTTTTTGTTCTATTCTTAAAACTAATTTGAAAAATGTGTATATATTGTCTTATATATTAGAACAAACTATATAGTTACATGAGAAAAATAATGGAATTTACTTCATGTCAGGTAGAAGGTCTTGTAGTTTTACATTGGTGCCTTCTTCAGGGTCAAAGTTACTAGGCGATCTTGGTTCTAGAAATTTGGTTTCATGTAAATTTGGTTTTATGTAATGTTTTCTTTTCGCTTACTTTAGTTTATGTGAATGTAAGTTGTGTGGTTAAACTGCTCAGAACATGTAGTTTGTTTTGCCTAGTTTGTTCGATTGTAGTCTCTATACTAATTTGGATGAATAGTTTTGTACAGCTTTATTGTTATGAGCATGGCACCACCAAGAAAGAGGCAGCAAGTAGTAGCTCAAAGGATAAAAAGTAAGGAACTGATTAACTTATTGTATTTGCATGAGTACAAATTAATTGGCAATGACAAAATTTTTATTCATACTTGTTAGGTACGTTTGAGGCATGCTTGTGCTCCAACAGAGTTGGTTGAGGTGAACAAGAAGTTGACCGAGGCACAAAGAGCCCTAATTGAGACGACCCTTCAAGTGGGTTGTAAACATGCCGCATAACTTTCAAATTTCTTCGCTTTTGTTGTCGGAATTGGTAACTGGGTGGCATCAACGGAATCAAGGTTTTAGAGTTGGGGGTTCGGTGGTGCGATTTAGGCCCATTGATGTATGTTTTGCACTAGGACTCCCAATAGTGGGTGAGGAGTTGCAAGCCGATGAACGCGAGAAAAGTAGTACCTTATCTTTGTTTGGAGAAGCTTGTAACAATAGATGCAATTGTTAATAAACTTGTTGAGTGTGTTGAGGACGATGTATCCAATTTTTGTAGACTTTATATACTAAGGCGTTTGGAGAATTTTACTTTCCTCGCATCGAGACGTGTATATAGTGGTTATATTAAGTATTTAGATAACCTAGAGGCCCTTCATAACTATAAATGGGGACTAGCCGTGCATCAATTCGTGGTTGCAAGTTTGAACAAAGTGTCTTCTGTAGTCAAGGAAGGAAAAAATCTTTGTGAGACCCATTTAAGAGGATGTGCAGCTGTCTTACAGGTATATATTTGATTGTGTGTTATACGCGTTTTGTTATTTTTACATATACATACATGTATTAAGTATATTAATCTTTTTTGTAGATTTGGGCCTTCAACCACTTGTCTTTGGGGGAAACACCTGACATGCCTCATAGGTTCCCTTTCCCCCGTTTTTTGAATTGGCCAATTGTACGTTGCAAGATCAAAACAATACAAGATCCATTTCGGCAAAATGTGGTAAGCATGATTATTATTTGTTTGTAGAACATGTTGAAAACTTATATACAATGTGTATTTGATGTGCTTCTTGTGTTGGCAGGTAACTGAAAACTTGACGGCAACTGGTGAGGAGCTACAGTTTGACGTGGTGAGGGATGCCTTAGAGGATGCAGAACACCAATATGTTCGTGTTTCTGAGTATCGGCGTTTGGTAGTGGAGCACCAGCATTCTCAAGAAAGAATTTCTATTCTTGAGGCAGATGTGAAGATGCTAAAAGATCAACTTGGATCAACGACCGAACCCCATGATGCATCCCCATTGATTCCATCTCCTCACACTGATATTACTGATGAGGTTGGCGATGAAGGAGCCATGGATATTGAAAGAGGTTGTTATTAAATGCCTGTGTGGTTGATGTTATCAAATTTTATTTTAAGTTTTCTGAAGCTATGTTCGTTGGAATTGATTTTTCCATAAATTAATCCTGCAGGTAATCTTGTGACGCCGACGCATTAGTGAGTACTCCTACGGCGCGTCATGGTGAAGATGGTGACTACTCCACTTATATTAATTTTTCATAATGCAGTCATATTGTAGCCTTCTAGGCCACGGAATCATCTTACCATTTGACATTCTTACCTAGCTGATTTTGCTATATAAATACCTCATTTGGTTGTTGGTTAATATAAATGTCCATTTGGTTTCTTTGGAAAAGCCAAACTATGGTTTTATAAGTCATGTCACAGAAGAAAACTCAAGGAGGTAATTCATGCTGATTTTGGTTTGAAGTGCATTTTGACCAACTGGGAAGTGTGCAATCATTATGAACAATTCCATGTAAAGGCAGTCCTATAGATATAGCTAAAAGCAATTTGTTAAGAAGTACTATATTTATAGGCAAGGTTAAATACAATTTATATTTAAGTTTTCTGCACAAGTTATGTTCCTTGAAATTGATTTTTCCAGAAATTAATCTTGTGTAATCGACAATGACGCATTAGTGAGTACTCCTACGGCGCGTCATGGTAAAGATGGTGAAGGTGGTGTTGGTAATGATGATCATGAAGTTGGTGAAGGTGGGGATGGTGATGGTGATCAAGAAGGAAATGAAGATGGTGGGGATGGTGATGGTGGTCAAGAAGGAAATAAAGATGGTGAACATGGTGATAAATCAAACATCACGACAAGAGTTAAAGAAAATCTAAGGAGGAGTGTGCAAAGTGTGGTAACTAAGAGTTCATTCATGCACACATATATGACAAGGAAAAAAAGGACTGCAATGTAAAGGACTACAAGACAAACTACAAAGAACGCATAGCATCTTTTTGGTTGTTTTAAAGACTTAGAATGTTTTGAGTTGTTTGGAGCTACTTGCGTTAGCAACTTTTGGGCTGTTGTTTTAAATACTTATGTGATGGTATATATTGTAGTATGTATAAATCACTTGATGACATTCTGTTGGGTTGTTAGTTGAACAATTATGTAAAGTTAACAGTGTTTGTCAACAATTATGTCAAGTTTCCATTTCAGTAATGTATCAAATTATGGTTATGAATCACATTTGGTAGTAGTGTGTCTGTGTAACAGGTTAACAGGGTCTGTGTAAGTGGTTAACAGGGTCTGTGTAAGTGGTTAACAATTTTAAAGTGAATTACAAAGTCCGTAAGGTGGTTAATGTGCTTTCTTTAAGTGGTTAACACATGTTGCGTACATGGTTAACAGGGGTTCTGTAAGTGGTATATATTTTGAATTGAGATGCATGGTTGGTTAAGTGGTTAACAGGGTTTATGTAAATGGTTAACGCTGTGATATGCAGCGTGTGCAAGTGGTAACGCGTTGTGTAAGTTGTTATCAGTTGTGTAACAGGCTTTCTGTAAGTGGTTAACACATGTTGCATAGGTGGTTAACAGGAGTTGTGTAAGTGGTTAACCGTGCCAGATCGATAACTTTTCATTCCATGATGTGATAAATCCCTTCATAATGAGCAGGAATTGAATGTAAACAATATCCCTTGATAATATATGGAACTTCATCAACATTGCGTCTTTAATGACAGAAATAGACAAGTCCATGGAAAATTCTCCTACGTCTTCAATGTTGTTTAGGTGGTTAACACATGTTGTGTAGATGGTTAACACGTGTTGTATAAGTGGTTAACACGTCTCTGCAGTGAGATGCAGTGTCTTTTGAAGTGGTTAACAGGGTTTTTGTAGGTGGTTAACACATGTTGTGTAGGTTGTTAACGGGAGTTGTGTAAGTGGTTAACAGGGATAGTATCAAGAATTCATGCAACTGGTTAACATGCTTTCTATAAGTGGTTAACCCATGTTGTGTAGGTGGTTAACGGTGTTATACATGACTTCCACTGGTAGACGTCTTTGCAAATAATAAAGGTACATATGCAGCAAAGACTTCTACTAGTGGAAGTCGTGTATAAATTCCTTGATAATCAGCAGGAATTGAATGTAAACAATATCCCTTAATATATGGAACTTCATCAATCTTGCGTCTTTAATAACAGAAATTAACCATTGTGTTAACCATTTACATAAACCCTGTTAACCACTTAACCAACCCTGCAGCTCAATTCAAAATTAACCACTTACAGAACCCCTGTTAACCATATACGCAACATGTGTTAACCACTTACAGCAAGCCTGTTAACCACCTGCACAAACACTGTAATTCACTTAAAAGTTGTGTTAACCACTTACATAGACCCTGTTAACTTGTTACACAGACACACTACTACCAAATGTGATTCATAACCATAATTTGATAGATGGTTAACAGGCTTTCTGTAAGTGGTTAACTCATGTTGTGTAGGTGGTTAACACGAGTTCTGTAAGTGGTTAACTTTGAAGTGAGATGCAGCGTAGTTTGTAAGTGGTTAACAGGCTTTCTGTAAGTGGTTAACTCATGTTGTGTAGGTGGTTAACACGAGTTCTGTAAGTGGTTAACTTTGAAGTGAGATGCAGCGTACTTTGTAAGTGGTTAACAGGCTTTCTGTAAGTGGTTAACTCATGTTGTGTAGGTGGTTAACACGAGTTCTGTAAGTGGTTAACTTTGAAGTGATATGCAGCGTAGTTTGTAAGTGGTTAACAGGCTTTCTATAAGTGGTTAACTCATGTTGTGTAGGTGGTTAACACGAGTTCTGTAAGTGGTTAACTTTGAAGTGAGATGCAGCGTAGTTTGTAAGTGGTTAACAGGCTTTCTGTAAGTGGTTAACTCATGTTGTGTAGGTGGTTAACACGAGTTCTGTAAGTGGTTAACTTTGAAGTGATATGCAGCGTAGTTTGTAAGTGGTTAACAGGCTTTCTGTAAGTGGTTAACTCATGTTGTGTAGGTGGTTAACAAGAGTTCTGTAAGTGGTTAACTTTGAAGTGATATGCAGCGTAGTTTGTAAGTGGTTAACAGGCTTTCTGTAAGTGGTTAACACGTGTTCTGTAAGTGGTTAACACGTGATGGGATAAATCCCTTGATAATATATGGAATTTTTGTAGGAATTGATGGGACAACAAGCTTTTTGTAGGAATTGAATGTAAACAATTTTCTGACCATATATGGAACTTCATCACTCTTGCGACTTCTATGACAGAAATAGACAAGTCCATGGAAAATTCTCCTACTCTGGTCGAACACAATAATAAATTCTTAGAGGATATGTGTAAGTGGTTAACAATAGTTGTATAAGTGGTTAACACGCGTTGTGTAAGTGGTTAACACAGGTTATGTAACTGGTTACCAAGAGTTGTGTAAGTGGTTAACTCTTGTTGTGCAGTTGGTTAACCCAATTTCTGTAAGTGGTTAACAGAACTGGTGAGATGCAGTGTATTGGTTAACAGGTGTTCGCTCAAGCCAATCATTTTCGCTTAAGCGAATTATGCAGCAAAATTCAATGAATTTATTTTCTGATATTTTCGCTTAAGCGAACCCCTTTCGCCCAGCGTCAAAAAACAAAGACTGCAAGGTGCATATTCTGAGCAAATTTCGCTCAAGCGAAACTCACTCGCTTAGCGTATCACACAAATTTTTTTAGACCCATGTCTGAGTAATTTTTGCTCAAGCGAAACTCACTCGCTTAGCGCAGAAAAAAGAAATTTTGGCACACCACTTGTGAGTATTTTTCGCTTAAGCGATTTTTATTCGCTTAGCGCGTATCATCATTTGTTGAAACTGTCCGCATCTGTTTAAAACTCGCTTGAGCGAGTGGAATAGGCTAAGCGAGAGTTTTAAAATTTTGAGTCTTAAAAGAAAATCCCAACGCACGAATAGGGTATTCCTTTGCATTTCATCATTTCACTCACTTTGACCGTCCCTCACCTCTTTCCCTCTCGTCTCAGTTTTATCATTCTCCACCCCCAAACCCTGTCTCATTCCTCTTCATCTTTCTCGTTAGTCTCTTCTGACGTTCAAAGGAACACGATCTTCAGTTGCAAATACGTCATTCTCATCTTCATTCTCAGTTTTCAAGTAAGTAGGCTTGTGAAGTTTATTTTTATTGTTCTTTTTTCTGATTTTTGTGATTTTGAGTGGCTTGTTCTTTGAAATTAGGTTGGGATTATTGGTTCTGGAATTGGTTTGTTCTAATTTTGGGTGTATTTTCGAAATGTAACCCACTATTTTGACTATTGTTCTCACTTGTTCGTTTGTTCTTTGCCTAAGATTGTGGCAAATGTTGGATTGTTTTGATGAATGCTTGGCATTCCTTCTTATGTCACTTTGTTCATACTTCAATGTTTGTATGGATTCCCATAACCCACATGCATGTCTTTACAATTTCCGAAATTTTGTTGGGTTTGGGGCAAACATGTGAAATTAGGGATTTCAGATTGAAAAAGAGGGATTGGAGGGTGTTGTTGAAAGTGTTGTTTGAAATTGGGGCACAATGTTAAAAATTCTCAAATTTGGTTAAGCAAATAACTTGTTGGCATCCAAAAATTCACTGTTTGATTGTCTAATTTGTTAGTGCACTTTGCATTGATTTGAAACATTTCAGATGCCTCCAAAGAAACAGTTCACCAAATACCACGTAGCAAGAAAAGGAAGGGCAAAGCATCTAAGCGACTTCTCATGATGATGAACCAGTGGAAGAACCAACGCAGCTTCCGCAAATGCCTATGGAGCCACTTGACAAAAGAAGATTCTTGACCCGTGCCAAACAACAAAGGTTCATGACACTTGAGACACGGGATTTATTGTGTGAACGCAAGGTTGTGTTGGAGGAAGGAGAGCATGATGAATTTATGAATGAGATCAAAAGAAGAAAATGGGAGAAGCCGCTACACCTCCGAGCTCAGAATGATCTGATTGTCAAAGAATTTTACGCAAATACTTGGCCGGTGAAAAGAGGAGACAAAACCAGAAAATCCTATGTAAGGGGCAAGTGGGTTCCCTATGATCGTAAAGCTATAAGTGATTTTTTGGGGAATCCCCTTAATGTAAAAGAGGGTCACAAGTGTACATATCAGAGACTGATGGACAAATGTAAATACTTTAGGAGGATGGTCAAGAGGGACGTGGCTGACAACTTGTGCATTCCTGGAAGGTCATATGTGAAAAATGCGCAAGGTCAACCATTGAGAATTAAAAGATGTGATATGAGAACAATTGCTCAAATTTGGACTAGCTTCATGCTTTCCAACATAGTTCCTAACTCTCACACTTCGGACGTCCCAATCCTGCGAGCTTATCTCATATGTGGTTTTATCAGAAAATGGAGTGTCGATATTGCTGCTATAATCTCAACGGAAATACATCAATTTGTTCTTTCAGAGCACGCTCAAAAACCATTGGGCTTTCCGGCATTGATTACCGGATTATGCTTGGCCCATGGTGTTGATGTCCCGAGCCATCCAAAAACAAAGCTGAGGATGCCGATCAATGGTAGTTTTATCAAGAATTATTGCCTCAATCCAACAGAGCAAGAACTTGGAGAAAGCTCAGCCCAACCTGCACCTGTTAGGCAGCCTCCAATGATTTCAATGAATCCAATGGAGACTCGCCTCACTACTCATCTCACTCATATTGAGCAGCAACAGGCTGCCAACCATAGGGCGTATACAAGCTTAAATGATTCCTTCCAACGATTTACTCAGATCAAAGATCAAGGAGATGCTAACTGCTTCCATGGCCCACACCAGATATGTTTCTTTGCACATGTTGCATGGCACTGGGACACCCAATTTTTTCTGAGGGGGCAGAAAATGTGGAAGAAGCTGGAAATGAAGGACAAGCTGAAGGACAAGTTGGAGATGATGGTGGAGAGGAGCTGAATGAGGAGGAGTTCATGGACGACATCCTCGGAGACTGATTACTTCTCACCCCTTATCTTTTATTGCTCTTAGTAGTTGTAGTTTTTGTATTTTTTTTTGAATTTCTGTGTTTGTAAATATTGCTTGGTACACTCATGTTGTTTAAGTGGTTAACACGCGTTGTGTATATCGTTAACAGGCTTTGTGTAGGAGTTGAATGTAAACAATTTTCTAACCATATATGGAACTTTATCAAACTTGTGTCTTTAATGACTGAGGCTTTGCTTGAAGCATCTAAGTTGTTTTCAATGCGTTGTCAATAATTCACCGAATCATCAGTATAAGACATTAACCATGTAGTTGTTAACCATGTTTGCAAATCGTTAACCACATTGGCAATACTTTATAAATTAACTTCATAAAGAACCATTTACATAGGGTTGTATATCTATATCTATAGACACTTCTTTAAATCATTCTGCATAGGTACAAAAAGCCCTAAATCTGCACAGGTACAAAAAGCCCTACATCCTTTGTAGGACCGCAGCCATGATCTGTGATGCAAACATGTGGAAGGAATGATCTGTGATGCAAACATGTGATACAAAAAGCGACACAAAGCAGGTTGCGTTCCGACTAACCTGTACCACCAATAATTATTCATTAGTAAAGTGGCGGTCCCTAAACAACACACCACGATATTAACGAGTAAAACAGAAGACTTGAAGACACCATACCGTCATGCAAAAAGTATCTTCCAACCCATACAAATATGTGACAAGCATTATCAAAATACATATGCCACGCAACAACAAAAAAAACCCAAAAAGTGCTTAATCTTCCTAGGTTTCCTCGACGATCAAATTGTCACCAATTTGTACTGAATTGCGAGGATCCTGTGAAGTCTATTTCGGACGTCAAGAGATCCATGTATGACAAATTACCTTCAACCTGGACAACACCATATCTACTATAAATATATACTATTTGCTATCTGTTGAAATAACAATTATGCCCACCTGAGGCTACTGCCACCTGTCCAAAACAAGGAGATTTCGATCCTTCAACAATTTTATTTTGCTGTGTAGCAATGTGTAGCAATTAAAAAAAAACGAAAAATGATAGTTTTGTAGTCAACTCTGTAGCAGGGCTACCAGCTTCATAGACTGTGCTATATCACTCCTATTACAAGTTAGTCTCATTTCTTCTTTCACAAACTGTGCTATCCCATCTCACTTCACACTTCACTTTCTCAGCATCAACTTTCGGTACTTCTTCCTTCTTCTTCTCAATACTTTCTCCTCCTCCTCCTCCTCCTCCTCTTCTCTTCTTTTCTTTTCTTTCTTTCTGGCGAGGACTAAGACTTTTTTTTCTCATATCCATTGTTGGTTGTTCTTCTTCTTCTCATTATTATTTTACCTCTTATTTTCGTATTTTCGCTTTGTAACATATATCCGATATTTACCTCTGTTCAATTTGTTGTTTCTACAGCAAAGATCTCGGTTGAGCTTGGTTCTCAGCCGTTGATCTCGACTATTCGGACATGTCGAGATCACGCCAAGCCGCTGGTCCTCAGTCGCCGAAATCAAGCTTTATCTCGACAGTTGAGCTTGATCTCGCCGCCGAGATCAAGCTCAACCCGCCGAGATGAAGCTTGATTTCGACAGGTTGAGGACCAACCGCTTGAGCTTGATCTCGACAGGTGTGAATAGCTGTCGAGCTCGACAGCTTGAGATCAAGCTCAACCTGGCGAGATCAAGCTCAAGGTGCGAGGGCAAGCTTGATTTCGGCGACGAGGACCAACAGCTTGAGCTTGATCTCGGTTGAGCTTGGTCCTCAAGCTGTCGAAATCAAGCTTCATCTCGACAGGTTGAGCTTGATCTCGACAGGTTGACCTTGAACTCGACAGCATGAGATCAAGCTCAACCTGTCGAAATCAGGCTCAAGCTGCGAGATCAAGCTTCATTTCGACAACTTGAGGACCAACGGCTTGAGCTTGATCTCGGTTGAGCTTGGTCCTCAAGCTGTCGAGTTGAAGCTTGATCTCGACAGGTTGAGTTTGATCTCGACAGATTGAGCTTCATCTCGAAGATGTTGATCTCGACAGCTATTCACACATGTCGAGATCACACTGAAGCTGTTGGTCCTCAACCTGTCGAAATCAAGCTCCATCTCGACAGGTTGACCTTGATCTCGACAGCTAGAGCCTGATCTCGCCGCCGAGATCGTGCCTGCCGCTGGTCCTCGTCGCCAAAATCAAGCTTGATCTCGAGAGCTTGAGCTTCATCTCGGCAATTGAGCTTGATTTCGAAGCCGCTGATCTCGACAATATTCACACCGCCGAGATCAAGCTCAAGCGGTTGGTCCTCAACCCGCCGAAATCAAGCTTCATCTCGACAGGTTGAGCTTGATCTCGGCGGGTTGAGCTTGAACTCGACAGCTTCATATCAAGCTCAACTCGCCGAGATCAAGCTCAGCCGCGAGATCAAGCTTCATTCAAGCTTCATTTCGGCTGACTGAGGACCAACAAACTTGAGCTTGATCTCGGTTGAGCTTGGTCCTCAGTCGCCGAAATCAAGCTTCATCTCGATAGGTTGGGCTTGATCTCGGCAGTTGACCTTGAACTCGGCGGCTGAGATCAAGCTCAACCTGTCGAGATCGCTCTGTCGCGAGATCAAGCTTCATTTCGGACAAACTGAGGACCAACAAATTGAGCTTGATCTCGGTTGAGCTTGGTCCTCAAGTCGCCGAGTTGAAGCTTGATCTCAACAGTTGAGCTTCATCTCGACAGATTGAGCTTGATCTCGAAGAGGTTGATCTCGACAGCTATATATAGAAAAAGTAGGAGTTCTTTTTTCACAAACAACTTGAACTTAATATATATTCAATCAAGTTAATATATATTTGTACTTTTTTCGATAAAACAACCTGCTAAGTAAGTAATAGTTATGTAACTAAGGAAGGTTCAGTCTCATTAGTTGGTATCTAACTAAATCTAACTAATAGCAACTAATAGGATATAGCAACTAATAGGATATAGCAAGTAATTATTGCAGCCTATTTTAGATATGCAGACACACAAAAGCACTCCTACCTACTACCATCAACTTAGTCACTGTCTACTTCACTCATGTTTTTTTTAACAAGCCATTACCGCAAAATAAGTCACAAGGACAAAGAAACAAAAGCTAAAAGCCAATACCTTCAATTACATTGTATAATGTGCAAAGCCTATCTTGTCAAAAAGCCAAAAGAATAGATACAGGTCAACCAAGATGACACCAAATCCCTTCAACTAAGACAAGCATTTAATGAATGGAACAAGTGAGTGGAAGTTACTGACCTCACACGAAAGACTAACACCAAGAAACCCCAAAAAAAAAAAAAAAAAACTGCCTTACAATCATTCCACCTGTGTTGCTCATAAGGATTTCAAAGATTCCAAATTCTTTCCTTTTTCCTCCCTCCTTTTTCCCTCCCATACACCGCGATTCCTTTTTATTTTTCAAGATGGACATAATTTCACACAAGGATATCAACCTTTGAGTTGTTGGAATTAAGAGAAGCAGCTGAACTTTGTCTTATATCTATAACTTTGTTGCTGAATTAATGTAAGAAATTTATTTACATTATATGCTTATTTGTCTGATGTTCAAGACATGGACAACAAAGGAAATAAAGACATCAAAGAGTTATCTGCAGGCACGCTCAAAAAGAAAATATTTATTATGCGTAAGAATGAAAATTTCTCATATAGTAGATTGCAAAATCGAAGCTGCGTGCTAGAATGAGATCAGAAGCAAAGACACCACTGCCGACATAACTTCTAGCCGCTTTAACGAAGGAGTTCAGACATATTCTCGCTAAATAGCACCTCCAACTCCAGTGGTGTTATGCATACTCAACCAAGCACTTACAAAGAAGAATCAGAACGAAAAAGAAGGGCCATAAATGTTGGTTCTTTAGGTCTCAATCTAATGGCAAAATTTACTGCTATTACTCAGAAAAATGACTACAATCCTGCAGCTATTAGGAATCTAAATATTGCATCATCATCTTCAAATCCAAATTGCTCAATTTCTCCAAATTCTGAACAACTCATGTCAGCAACAAATGTTCTTACACAAGAAATTTATCATACAGATTCTGAGGAAGACATCCTTTCAGATTTCAACGATCAACAAAGTCATGGCTTACATGGTATGCTTATGTATTTTTTTATAGAGCTTAAATTAGATAACTTTCAGTTAGCACATTTCATTAGATACTTTATTACCCATTTTTCATTGGCACATTTCATCTTTGTTGATAAATAGATCTCAGTTCGGATAATTATTCATCTTCTGATGAAGAAGATTTAAATGTCAACATGAATGGTGCAAATCAAACACATCTTAGTGAAGGTGCGAATTTATAATTATTAATTAAACAAGCGCCATGAATGTTCTTATCTGTTTATTAACACTTTGTTTAATTATTAGGATACTATGACATTGGTGATCCAATGATTGAATGTCAAGATTGTCATGCATATATGTGGTATCAAGAGAGAACACGAAAAAACAGAGACTCTGCATGTCCTAGATATCATCTTTGTTGTGGGCAAGGAAAGATTCAACTTCCACTCTTGGGAGAACCACCAACATTGCTTCAGCATCTACTTTTTAATCAATATGCAGCAGATAGCAAAACTTTCAACAACACATTAGAGCGCATAATATGATGTTTGCTTTCACCTCTCCCGGAGCCAAACTTGATAGGGCCATCAATAATGGTAGAGGACCACCAACTTATAGGATACAAGGCCACCATGCCATAGAATTGGAAGTCTATTGCCAATGCCTGGTCAGCCACCAAAGTTTGCACAACTTTATTTTTACGATACAGAGAATGAGATTCAAAATAGAATACAAGGCATTGGAAGGTAATAACACAACTATCACTAATTATTTTAAATTGTTTGTCAAATATTTCAACATTATCGCATACGCTACGGTCACTAGTGCATCACTGCTTTCATTCTTTTTATCTTAGGAACCAAGAGAATATTGATCCACAAATAGTAAAAATTTGTTCCGCCATGCTAGACAAATATAACACCATGCTAAATCATTCAGATGGCAAGCGAACGAAAGAATCCAATGTTCATGATGTTAAGTTGAGGTTGATCTCGGATAGGTCCACCGATGGTAGAATATATAATATTCCTAAAGTTTCGTATGGCTGCACTTATTGTGGGAGATGTTGACACCGCTTCACCAAGAGATATCATTATGCAGACACAAAGTGGAGAACTTCAAAGAATAGATGAGTTACATACAAGTTATTTGGGTTACCAAAGATCCCCTTATATTTCCTTATGGTGAAGATGGTTATAGGCATGATGTGTTGCATAAAGATAGAGCCAATGGTCACAAAAGTAAAAGGAATCGACTTACAATTAGAGAATGGCTCTGCTTTTAGGCCGCAAACAAGAAAAGATGAGGCACAAACTTTAATGCGTTCAAGAAGGTTGTTTCAAAGAATTCGTAGTTGATGGTTATACCATGATAGAGTCTGAGAGACTATCATTCATCAGGAAAAACCAGTCAAAATTAAGAGTTGATAAATACCGGAGTCTGAATGAAGTAGGTGACCATGGGCAGACACAAGGATCAAATAAAGGAAAAAGAGTTGTTTTGCCGTCCTCATTTGTCGGTAGTCGTCGATATATGGATCAGTTATATTTTGATGGGATGGCAATATGTAGCTACATAGGCTTCCCAGATTTATTTCTAACATTTACAAGCAATCCCAACTGGCCAGAAATTGAAAGGTTTCTTCAGCCAATGAATTTGAAGCCACATGATAGACCAGATATCATCTCAAGAGTTTTCAAAATTAAGTTTGATCAGTTGTTATCGGATTTGACAAAGAGACATATATTTGGCAAAGTACTAGGATGTAAGTTACATATTTGTTTTTCACACAAATTTATTAACCCATGTTCATTTTCATCACTAACATACTAATGTTTAAATTCTCATTTCCTCATTTCAGATATGTATACTATTGAATTTCAAAAAAGAGGGTTGCCACATGCACACATCCTTATCTTTCTACATCCATCAAACAAATATCCAACTCCAGATGACATCGACAAAATTATTTCAGCTGAAATTCCAGATAAGGAAATTGATCCACAGTTATATAACATGGTAAAAACTCACATGATCCATGGTCCATGTGGAGCACATATGGTAAAAACTCACATGATCCATGGTCCATGTGGAGCACATAACAAGTCAGCTCCGTGCATGAAAGACGGTAAATGCTCTAGGTATTATCCAAAGAATTTTCAGAACACCACAATTGTTGATCAAGAAGGTTATCCAGTTTATAGGAGAAGAAATTCCGGCAACACATTTTTAAAAAATGGTGTTTCTATTGACAACCGCCATATTGTGCCCTATAATCCGAAGTTGTTATTGAAGTACCAAGCACATATTAATATGGAATGGTGTAACCAGAGTACCTCCATCAAGTATTTGTTCAAGTACATAAACAAGGGATATGATCGAATTACAGCTGTTATGGTACAAACACAGAATGAGGGATCATATCAAAGAGGCAACATTGATGAAATCAAACAAGACTGGATCACAGTATGTTTCTCCATGCGAGGCATGTTGGAGAATTTACTCATTTCCAATTCATGGTAGACACCACCGTTGAGAGGCTATTCTTTCACCTACCAGAGAGCGCATCGCTTACTTTAATGATCACGAGGATATTGATGATGTTCTTTCTAAGCCAAGTGTCACAGACTCAATGTTAACTTCATGGATGGAAGCAAATAAGATATTTCCACAAGGTAGACACTTGACATATGCTCAGTTTGTTTCAAAAATGTCTATGTAAAGAAGCCGAGACAATGGAAACCTCGCAAGAAAGGATACACAATTGGTAGGTTGATGTGGGTTCCTCCAACTACTGGTGAATTATTCTACTTGAGAATGATGCTAAGTCATGTGAAGGGAGCAACTAGCTATGAACAGTTAAGGACTGTTGATAACATTGAGTACCCAACTTACAGAGAAGCCTGTTTTACTATGGGGTTACTTGAAGATGATAAAGAATACATAGAAGGTATCAGACAAGCAAATAATTGGGGTTCAGGCTACTACTTGAGAAAATTATTTGTCACCATTCTCTTATCACGTTGCATTAATGCACTGCATCATGTGTGGAAAGAAACATGGGAATGTTTATCTGATGGTATTCTATATGAACATAGAAGATTATCCAATAACAAAGGTATGCAACTAATAACAATTTCATACGACTAACAAAATTGTCTTACATGGTATCAAATGTTTATAATCATTTTCACATTCATTGAATCATTGAATTTATAGGCCAGCAGATTGAGCTTGATCTCGAAGATGTTGATCTCGACAGCTATTCACACATGTCGAGATCACGCTTAAGCTGTTGGTCCTCAAGCTGTCGAAATCAAGCTTCATCTCGACAGGTTGACCTTGATCTCGACAGGTTGAGCTTGATCTCAAGCTATCGAGATCAGGCTCAAGCTGTTGGTCCTCAAGCTGTCGAAATCAAGCTTGATCTCGAGAGCTTGAGCTTCATCTCGGACAAACTGAGCTTGATCTCAAGTTGTCGAAGTCTCAAGCTCAACCTGCCGAGGTCAAGCTCAACCCGTCGAAATCGCTTGATATCGACAGTTGAGCTTGATTTCGAAAGCCGCTGATCTCGATACTATTCACACCTGCCGAGATCAAGCTCGCGGTTGGTCCTCAACCTGCCGAAACCAAGCTTGATCTCGACAGTTGAGCTTGAACTCGACGGCAGATCAAGCTCAACTCGCCGAGATCAAGCTCATGCCGCGAGATCAAGCTTCATTCAAGCTTCATTTCGGACGGGGAGGACCAACAGCGTGATCTCGACATGTGTGAATAGTCAGTCGAGATCAACAGCTTTCGAGATCAAGTTCAATCTGGCCGAGATCAAGCTCAACTCGCCGAGATCAAGCTTGATTTCGACACTGAGAACCAACAAAATTGTCTTACATGGTATCAAATGTTTATAATCATTTTCACATTCATTGAATCATTGAATTTATAGGCCAAAGACCTTAGCAACGAGGATTTACGTAATCCGACTCTAATTGAAATAGAGAACCCGATGCAAGCTAATAGAAGAAGCTTAAAGGAATTCCCATCAATACCATATCCAAAAGGCTATGTAATAAGCCACCAGAAATAGACTTATCGCAGCGTAACGTGATTATAATTTATCCGAAGTTGCGACTTCAATTCCGTAATTTGCTTGCTACTCTCACAGGTGACATTCATAAATTATATTCATATAAATGTTACAATCTTATGTTGCCTGTATTTGGAATTTCTTTCATTCCCACCTGAAATTATATAATATAATTTAAAAATTGTGTTCTACTTTTATGGTTGACAACATAAATTTTGCAGATGAGCAAAAGGTAATATTTGATACAGTTATGGAAGCTGTGAATAATGGAAAAGGAGGTATGTATTTCCTATATGGTTTCGGAGGTGCTGGAAAAACACACATGTGGAGAACTTTCACATGTGGTTTACGTTCTGAGGGACATATTGTATTAAATGTGGCATCAAGTGGGATAGCATCACTTTTATTACAAGGAGGTAGAACAGCACACTCAAAGTTCAAGATCCCAATTCCTACACTAGAAAATTCCACATGCAACATTCATCAAGGTAGTGAACTAGCTGAGTTGTTAAAGGTAGCAAAGTTGATAATATGGGATGAAGCTCCAATGACAAATAAGTATTGTTTTGAAGCATTAGATAGAAGTCTAAGAGATATAATGAGTAGTGAAAATGGTGAGTCTTTAGTATTTGGAGGAAAAGTCATTGTTTTTGGGGGTGACTTTAGACAAATCTTACCAGTAGTTCCAAGAAGGAGCCGCTCTGACATTGTACATGCTTCTATAAATGCATCATATCTTTGGGATCACTGTAAAGTGTTAACTCTAACAAAAAACATGCGTTTACAGCATGATCCACAAGATACAAGTGTTTCTGAACTTGCTCAATTTGCACAATGGATACTAGATGTCAGATGGCAAATTATCTGAACCTAATGATGGATATGCAGAAATCAAAATTCCAGATGAATGTTTGATAACAGATTTTGATGACCCCATTGATGCTATAGTTAGAAGCACATATCCAGATTTTATACAGCAACACAATAATGAGGTATTTTTGCAAATAAGAGCAATCGTATCAACAATTGAAGTTGTCGGCCAAATCAATGATTATATGATGAACTTGATTCCGTGTATTACATCATTATTATTTTACACTTACTTACATACCAAAGACTTTATATCGCTTAGTTTTCTAATGATTGATGATATTATATATTTTTTGTCAACATAGGTGAACAAAGAGAATATCTAAGCTCGATTCTATTGATAAGTCCGATGCTTATGAATGTGAACCATTTGAGATTCTTACTCCTGAATTTCTTAATTCTCTCAGAACCTCTGGACTTCCCAACCATAAGATTACACTTAAGATTGGATCTCCTATTATGCTTTTGGGGAATATAGGCCAAGCAGAAGGATTATGTAATGGTACTGCATCGATAGTGACAAGATTGGGAAATCGTGTCATTGAAGCCAAAAAGATGTCTTCAAATGGTAATATGGACAACGTATATATTCCTCGAATGTGTATGACTCCATCCCAATCCCCATGGCCTTTTAAGTTAATTAGGAGACAGTTTCCTATAATTGTCTCATATGCTATGACCATAAACAAATCTCAGGGTCAATCACTAGCAAGTGTTGATTTGTACTTACCTAGACCAGTTTTTAGTCATGGCCAATTATATGTAGCAATTTCCAGAGTCCAGACCAAGAAAGGGTTAAAGATATTAATACATGATAAGGAGAAACAACCATTGAACACAACCACAAACGTTGTGTTCAAAGAAGTGTTCCACAACCTGTAGCATTTAGGTATGTTCGTGTTAATGGACTTTTATTATATTTTTTTCTCTACTTATTGTGACAAGGTTGATAACTACAACTATTATTTCACAATTTCAAAGTTTGCGATCAAATTTTTTTGCTCATTCAGTAAGTTATCAGTTGATGGTTGATGCTTGATGGAAAACTTTTTGAAGAATTAATGGTTTTAAGGGTGGCAACAAACTCATCTTTGACTTTCTCTATCCCAATCAGAACAACATGGTGGTTGTGAAAAAGATTACTACTTAGTTTTCTATTGTTATTGATAAGTATTGTCATATTTTGAAAGGATTTGGTATTTTGCTGGTATGTAAGGATGACCAATTCTTTTGGAATGGTTTCTTTGGTATTTTTCTGTTATAAAAGTTTCTAATTATAAAAAATATCAAAACAGTATTACAGCTATTATTTCTTCAATTTCAAAAGTAGTCTAAATAGTTTGAAATATATTAAATCTGGATCACAAAAAAATCTCATTAGGTACCTCCTCCAATTACTTTATAGTCCATATATAATTACAAAAAACAGCGTCCTACCCGTGCGTATGCACGGGTAAAATACTAGTAAGAATCTCAAATAAAAGACCAATAGTTGGACAATAAATTACACATAACGAGTCTGTGTATACAATATTTGGATCCTGTAAAATTTTAGTTTTCCCTCAACAAATAGTACATGGGAGTTATCCGGAAACTCTATGACACAACACATAAAACCATCAAATTATACAAATTCTACACATAAACCAAACCACAAATTCAGTACATATTTAGCACAATCTTATAATGGACACGAACCACGGTACTTGCATCCAGCAAATCTCCACCGGTCACGACCTCAACAGATGATTCTACACGGATATTGCATGTGCTCTCATTATCCACCCTCCCACCATTAGCCTGCAACACATTTGCAGAAAAATAATGTAAGATGCAATAGTACTCCTTCTTTACTGTTTGGAAGAATACATAACATTATAACAGTACACAATACATGTGTTTTTGGACTTGGAAAAATCTGACAGTTTCTATATTTGCACAATATTACACACAATTAGATGCCTCTGTATAGAGAAAGACCACAAGTAAAATACTACAATAAACCAAACCACAAATTCAGTACATATTTAGCACAATCTTATAATGGACACGAACCACTAGATTTGCATCAAGCAAATCTCCACCATCCACGACCTCAACAGATGATTCTACATGAATATTGCTTGTGCTCTCATTATCCACCCTTCCAACATTGGCCTGCAAACACATTTGGACAAAAAATGTAAGATACAGAGAGTACTCATTCATTATCGCTTGAAAGAATACATGTGTTTTTAGAGGATGTTACAAAAGCGGCGATTCTGCGATGGCCCAGTTAATCGGCTTAAGTTTTCTGGTAAATGATGTGTTGCACACGGTTAACACATAATTTATGGAGGAAAAAAAATATACCCTAGTAGTCTCTTGATCATCACTTCGCTTGGTTCGCTTCCTCAACCTCTTGACAACTTTGTCAACTACGTATATTTTTCTCGCTTGTTGGAGGACGACCTTTACGTTTCACTCGCAATGGACTGCGAATTGCGGGAATAACGTTTTCATCTCTCCTGGTAATATTATTTGGAGTCGAGTCATCATTTGAGCTACGGTTAACATGATTCGTCGTAGCATCTTTGGAGGGCAAATTAGATATAAATTCATGCAAATTATCATGGAGCGCCTTAGTTGCATCTTCAGACTCTGCAGCCAATTCAGCAACCTCATAGAAATGCTTGCACAAATTGTCAAACATGTCCATTTGTGGCTTCAATTCCTTCACACTGTAGCTGCTCTTAATATAAGAATGCTTCCTTTTGATATTTTTGCTCCATCTTGCCAAAACATACTTCAATGGCACGTTTTGCACCCTTTCTTGGGTATAGACACATAGCACATGACGACACAAAATACCTCTAAACTCAAACAACGAGCATTCACAGATGACATCATGATTGTCACGATTAAAAACAACTTCACAGGTACGTTCTTTTGTTCTATCTCCAACTAACAAATCCTCCAAGACATGGTATGTAGTAACGTTACCCTCCATAGTCTTTAAGAATGCAGCACAATTAACTTTACCCCTAAATTCTGCTTGAACCTCCTTAAACTTGGCATGAGTGTATTCACCCTGGAATTGCTTTTCGATTGACGAGGAAGAAAAACAGGGAATTGTTGTATCCAATGATCAAAAATCAGCTTCAAATTCCTTCTCTGCTCTACTTTTAAGGGCATTATCATACTGCTTTACAAATTGATGCAAACTGATAGTGGAATTGATATATCCATCAAAGAAAGCATGTATGCTCTCACTTCGCTGTGTTGTCGACATACCTGCCCAAAAACATTTCTTCAAAGATAATCGGTGCCCATCTATGACGCTCCGTACAGCCCACTCAACCAATCATTATCTCCCAAATTTAAATTTCTGCACAAAGAACACCATTTTTCTTCAAATGCGGCCGTGTCAATGTATCATAAACCGCTTCTTTCATCAAACTCTTGATCTTTTTATATTCACCATATCTACTTAGCTTTTCCGGGATTTTTTCATTATATGCCATAAACACCACCTATGTCGAATGTTGGGGAAGACCAATCAATGGCATTTTTCATAGCCCTACATTGGTCACCACAATACCCGTAGGGCCTTTCCCAAAGATACAACGAAGCCAAGATTGGAAAAGCCACACGAATGACTCCGTCTTCCGATGAAAGCAAACCACATCCAAGTAAAGTTGGTCGCCATGATGATTCACACCGACAAATGCAAAGAAAGGGCATGTCATATTTATTGGTCAAATACGTTGTGTCAAAGGTCACAACATCTCCAAAAGATTCATATGCAGCCCTACTTCTTGCGTCAGCCCAAAACACGTTCTTAACATGAAAATCGTCATCCAAGTCTATATCATAAAAGAAACTTGTATTTTGTTCCCTCATTTGACAAAAATACCTTATCAAGGCTTTGCCATCACCTTCTTTTCCAATGGAGCGTCTTTCCTTGTTAACATAATTCCTCACATCTCTTTCAGAAAATGTTATATTTTCATGGCCTCCACCGTCAGTAACAAGAGATTGGAAAGTCTTGTTGATCCTCACCCCCGCATCATCGTTGATTTGAATTGTTCTCCTTACATGCATGTTCAAATTCTTGTTAGCCTTGAACATCCTTGACTTTGTCGGGCTAATCTCATGAGTGTGGTTAGGTTCAAACTTGTTAATGTACCACAATCCATCTTTTGCCAACTTAGCAGTAATATTTGCTGGACAATTTTTTGCTTTGGTCGGAAGCGTCTTCAACGAACATGATTTGTCTGACACACCTTTTCCTTCTCTTGCGCATGACAATATTATATACTTTATCTCCCCATCCTGGCCTTTTTTTGATGTTCTGATCTTCCAGCCAAAACCCTTTACAGAAGCATAATTTGCATAAAATGATTTCAACTCATCTAAAGAAGAAAAACACATCCCTGCTGTAGGCTCCCAATTTGCATCTTCACCATTAAAGTCATCAACTACATTAGCTTCACCATCAATGCCATCACATGTATCCATATCTACAGAAGTAAAACATCTCACTGATGTAGGCTCCCAACTTGCATCTTCAACATTAAAGCCATCAACTACACCATCAGCATCATGACAAGTACCCAAATTATTTGAATTATCCATCAACTTTCAATTGGAGGTGCCACACCAAATCTACACAATAAACCAAAATCAAATTGTTCATAAGTTATGCCACAATTATAACATGGAGATGAGCCTCAAGACATTGTGCATTACAGATGATATACCTAAGGTGGAACAGTTGAGAGAGGCAAGAATCTTTGGAATCACATAGTTTCCATTTGAGAAATAACAGGATTCAAGTTCAGTAACACATATGTTAGCATTTTTTTGTGAAGGTGAAATTTCACGATCATAGCATACTGTAATTGACACAATTTAGGTGTCTTTAATCTACCGCAGAAAGCGATGGGAAAATTAAAAGAGATGTCTGTCATAGGATTCAAGCTAGGTGCATGAAAAAGAGGCATGTTTCCGGTGTTATTTACAATAGAAAGACCAAGGAGGCTAAATGGTAGAGGAAGTAGTAGACTAAGAAATACCATATGTGAAACCACTGAAGAGAATTTCAATCTAAATGACCATGACCCTCTCTTAACATTTGGTTTCTAACTAAACACCTCGGCATTATTTGACCCATTTAGCTAACGCACCTGGTTATAAAAGACTTACGGTGGTTATTGTAGTTAGCACTATTTAAGCTGTTTCTTGGAAACTAATAAAAAATTCCTTCACAAACTTTTATACACTATTAGCAACACTCTATTTAACTAAAATAGAAATCAAACATCGCATTTATATAACGCCTCCTCCATCATGACTGCATTTCAAATGCAAAAGACAGAAGAAACTAAATCAACCTAATTTTGTTTTCTTTTTTGACAAAAAATAAGAGTCTGGCAGCCCCTACATTTTACAGTATAGAGAGGAGATCCAACATACAGATTCTGTTCCACCCTTGGAATTGACATGAGAAAATATGGTGTACGAAAGATAGAAAAAAGCCATCAAATTTTTTCTAAAATGGTTCCAACAAGAAACCTGAATCTCCTTGATACCATTCAAATCCTAAAATTTTGTGTGTTTGGATTATCCGTGTTTAGAAAAGCTTATAATCAGACTGCTTTGGAGAGAGCTTTTGGCCCAGAAGCTATTTTTGAGAAAAACCAAATATGTGCAAGGTGATATAGCTTACTTCCGCTTACGATTACAACAATTTACAAAAACAACTCTATAATTGAATAGCTAAGCAGTTTTGCAATGTGTATAAAACAAAACATTATGTTTGTTCTGTCTAGATTCAAGGAATAAATATCAAATCGACCAAATGCAATAATAAAAATGCAGGGGGAACCTATGGGAAGACACTAAAATATAACCAAGCTTGTTCATACCGAATATTATCTCAGATAATCCTCACCCATGATCACTGCAGAATGCAGATGTTTACTTAAAAATCAAGTTAACCACTTACACAACTTACATTAACCACTTACACAAGCCCAGTTAACCACTTACGTAACTCATCATTAACCATTTCCCCACACAGTTTACATCTCAAGTTCTTTTAATGGAGCTTAATGGAGAAGGGTATAATCCATTTTTAGTTAAGATCATTATTTAAAGAAACATTCAAACACTTACTCTAAAGTATTGTAAAAACTTACAACAACAGAAATTATATATGAAGCAAACACAAGAATTTATGCAATACTAACCCCAAGGTACCAATTCCTCAGCTATAAAATCTGGATGCCCATCAATGATTCACGAGTTGCAGAAAAACAGAGGTGAAGCAGCAGCAAAATCCTCTCTATAAGCGAGAGAAAAAAAGAGGATGGATGAAGGAGGAGCAACAAATTGTTTCTGTTGCGCAAATCTTCTCTCTGTTGTGTAAATCCTCCCTGCTGCGTGTGAATTCACAGTTCGATGAAGAAGGAGCAGAAAACCTCTGTGTTGCGTGCGTGGATGAAGGAAAAAAAGGATCGATGAATAAGAAAATGGACAGGGATCGATGAAGAAGGAGCAGAAATGCTCTCGCTTGCTGTTAGTGAAATCGATGAAGAAGGAAAGGGATAGGGATCGATGAAAGAGAGCGAGGTTGCTGTTCCGTGAAGTGTACAGAGGGAAAATTAAAATAAAAACAAACAAAAGCGAGGGAAAGGTTATAGAGGGAAAGAGGGAACGTGGGAGTCTCACGTGTTTTATACGGTGTTTTATACGCTTAAGCGAAAACTACTCACAAGTGGTGTGCCAAATTTTCATTTTCTGCGCTAAGCGAATTGTATTCGCTTAAGCGAAAATTACTCAGACATGGGTCAAAAACAATTTGTGTGATACGCTAAGCGAGTAAGTTTCGCTTGAGCGAAATTTGGTTGCACCTTGCAGTCTTTGTGTCATGCTCAAGCGAGTGATTTTCGCTTGAGCGAAATTTGCTCAGAATATGCACCTTTCAGTCTTTGTTTTTGACTGGCGAAAGGGTTAAGCTTGCGAAAATATCGTAAAAATTCATTGAATTTTGTCGCATAATTCGCTTAAGCGAAAATGATTGGCTTGAGCTTAACGCTGTTAACCAATACATCGCATCTCACCGATCATTAACCACTTACGTAAATTGGGTTAACCAACTACACAACATGAGTTAACCACTTACGTAACTCTTGGTAACCGCCACATAACCTGTGTTAACCGCTTACACAACGCTGCGTGTTAACCACTTACACAACTATTGTTAACCACTTACATATATCCTCTAAGAATTTATTGTGTTCCACCAGAGTAGGAGAATTTTCCATATAGAAGTCGCAAGATTGATGAAGTTCCATATATGGTCAGAAAATTGTTTACATTCAATTCCTACAAAAAGCTTGTTAACCAGTTACACAACATGTGGTAACCAATACGTAAACTCAAGTAACCACTTCGAACTACACTGCATCTCAGCATCATGTAGTGTTAACCACTTACACAACACGTGTTAACCACTTATATAACTTGTGTTAACCACTTACAGGAATGTGTTAACCACTTAAAAAATACTGCTTTTCACTTAAAAGTTGTTAACCACTTACAGAACTCTTGTTAACCAGTTACATAACCTGTGTTAACCATTTACACAAAGCCTGTTAACCACTTGCATAACTTGCTGATACCATCCCTGTTAACCACTTACACACTTACACATACCCTGTAAACCACTTACACACACCATGTTAACCTATTACACAAACACAGTAATACCAAATGTAATTCATAACCTTTCGTTCATAGATTACTGAAATGGAAACTTTACATAACTTTACACAAACATACTACTACTAAATGTAATTCATCACATAAGTATTTAAACAATAGCCCAAAATATTACAAGTCAAAAACAACAGCCCAAAAGTATCAACGGCCCAAACAACTCAAAAGATTACAAGTCTTCAACACAACCCAAGAGACGCTATGCGTTTTTCATAGTTTGCCGTGTTGCTCTTTGCATGGCAGTCCTTTTTTTCCTTGTCATATATGTGTGCATGAATGGACTCTTAGTTGCCATACTTTGCACACGCAGCCTTGGGTTTTGTTTAACTCTTGTCATGATGTTTGATTTATCACCCGCTTCACCATCGTCATTTCCTTCTTCATCACCATCACAATCCCCACCATCCTCATTTCCTTGTTGATCACCTTCAGCATCCCCACCTTCACCTTCACCTTCAACATCCCCACCATCCTCATTTCCTTCTTCATCACCATCAGCATCCCCACCTTCACCATCTTCACCATCACGCCCCTTAGGAGTACTCACTAATGCGTCAGCATTAGCATTACCTGCAGGTTTAATTTTTGGAAAAATCAATTTCAACGAACATAACTTGTGCAGAAAACTTAAAATAAAATTTGAAAACATGAAGACAATGGTGGCAGCATATAATATATTATTAATGTCGAGCAATCTAGGCTTGACTAATATAAGTGGAGTACTCACCATCTTCACCATGACGCGCCGTAGGAGTACTCAATAATGCGTCGACAACCTCATCAGCAATATCAGTGTGAGGAGATGGAATCAATGGGGATGCATAAGCAACTTCATCGCCAACCTCAACAGCAACATCAGTGTGAGGAGATGGAATCAATGGGGATGCATCATGGGGTTCGGTCCTTGATCGAAGCTGATCTTTTAGCATCTTGACATCTGCCTCAAGAATAGAAATTCTTTCTTGAGAATGCTGGTGCTCCACTACTAAACGCCGATACTCAGAAACACGAACATACTGGTGTTCTGCATCCTCTAAGGCATCTCTGACCACGTCAAACTGTAGCTCCTCACCAGTTGCCGTTAAGTTTTCAGTTACCTGGCAACACAAAAAGCACATCAAATACACATTGTATATAAGTTTTCAACATGTTCTACAAACAAATAATAATCATGCTTACCACATTTCAATAAATGCATCTTGTATTATTTTGATCTTGTGTCGCATAATTGGCCAATTCAAAAACGGGGAAAGGGAACCTATGAGGCATGTCAGTGTTTCCCAAAGACAAGTGGTTGAAGGCCCAAATCTACAAAAAGATTAATATTACTTAATATATGTATGCATATGTAAAAATAACAAAACACATATAACGCATTTAACAAATATATACCTGTAAGGCATACCACATCCTCTTAAATGGGTTTCAGAAACATTTTTTCCTTCATTCACGACAGAACACACTTTCTTCAAACTTGCAACTACAAACTTATGCACGGCTTGTCCCCACTTATACATATGAAGGGACTGTAGGTTATCTAAATACTTAATGTAACCACAATATATACGTTTCCCGGACTGGGGAAAGTAAAACTCTCCAAACGACAATAGTATATAAAGTCTACAAAAATTTAATACATCATCCTCATCACACTCTACAAGTTTATCAACAATTGAATCTATTGTTACATCGTCTTCTCCAAACAAAGACAATGTACTACTTTCCCCGCGTTCATCGGCTTCCAACTCCTCACCCACAATAGGAAGTCCTAGTGCAAAACATACATCGATAGGCCTAAATAGTACTACTGAACCCCCTACTCTAAAACCCTCATACTATTCATCCCACCTAGTAGCTAATTCAGACAACAAAAGAGAAGAAATTTGGAAATTATCCGGCATGTTTACAACCCACTTGAAAGGGGTCGCCTCAATTTGGGCTCTCTGAGCCTCTGTCAAATGCTTGTTGACTTCAAACAACTCGCATGGAGCACACGCATGCCTCAAACGTACCTGACAAGTTCAAATAAAATTTATGTCATTGCCAATTAATTTGCACTCATGTAAATACAATAAATTAATCAGTTCCTTACTTTTTTATCCTTTGAGCTACTAGCCCGTTGCTTCTTTGTTGGTGGTGCCATGCTCGAAGCAATACACTGTACAATGCCACCAATCCAAATTAATATGGAGACTACAAGTGAACAAATTGCAAACAAACAAACTATATCACCCTTTGGATTAAGAGCAATCAGCTTTCTCTCATTCAACTCAATATGAGACAATAGCAAGTCATTAAGAATATTCACACACACACACATAGTCCCATAATCAAACATCAACATCAAGACACATTTCATTGTAGGTATCTTACAGCATACAACAAAGGACTAATAGAAACACCAAAGATATGTTTCTTTACATTCATACACACACTTGGACACAACCTTTAGGCATCCAGGATGGTAGTGAGTGCCTTCCATCAATATCTACTAATGCACACCATTAAACCAATTGTCTTAGAGCATTTTCAGGAAAATCCAATGCCAATAATAACACAAAACCCAAATTTTAATAGTCATTCCAATATCCCATACAAACAACCTCCCAACTCCAAAGATATATAAATATAAATACAAAAATACAAAAATTCAATCTGCCAGCATAAGAAAATGAAGCAACGAGGTAAGTTCATGAAAACAAAAAAAAAAGGGATCAAAAAGGATAAAGAAAAAACCCTAGGAAGTATCTACAACTAACATTGGGGATGTCAAGGAGAAAAACAGATGCAGGGACAAAGGAGTAAAAAAAATGAAATTCCACAGGACAAATTAGGGCTCGGGAACTTTCAGAGGTGCTGTTTCCTTCTTATTCGCAAACAAAAAGTTCTCAGGCTTAAGATCCCTATGCATCACACCATGTTTGTGGCACATCTGAAACCCAACAAAGTACACAATCGCAACTAAATCCCTCTTTTACCATAGCATTAAAAAAAATGTAACACACCCAAACACATAAATGCAAATGAAAAGCAAGGAATTCCCACAGCATACAAACTGAAAACCAAATCAAATCATACACAACCAAATCCCAATTAACACGTAAAGCAAGATGCATTTATTGTTCATACAATTACACAACTTATCTCAAGAACTTATTAGCAAGTAAAGTAAGCTTCACAAACAAATTTCTTCACCACAACATAACAAAGTAAATTCCATTAACAATACATACCCCAATTAATCACCACAGCAAACAACCCTCCAAGTAATTAAACTAGGTTAGTAACTAAAACTCTACCTAGAACAAAAGGAATGTCAACTTCACTAAAAAGATCAAAATCAGAAAACCAATTTTGTAAATCTAGTCTGTTTGTTTTCATTCAAAAACTCCAACTCAAATTGCAATTTGAGATAACAGCCGAAACAAATAAAAATTAAATATGTTAAAATTAATTAATTCAAATTAACTTATTTCCTAAACTCCTAATCAAAATCTTTACCAAAAATAAATTAATAAAAATCGAACCTGAAGATGCACTCAAACAAACAAAAACCGCTACATCAAATCAAAGAAAATAAAAAGGGAAAAATAAAGACCTGAACAACTTCAACTATGGTTTTGGTGACACCAAAGAAGCGCTGTTCGGTGTAGTGTCCACGCTCCACTGACGGACGACGAGGGGATGCGTTACGCCGGATCGTGGCGTCTTGCAATCTGCGGCGAGCGGCAGTCTTTGCGGCGGAACGACATCGCCGCGGGTGGCAGAGGACACGGCGGCGTTGCTGTGTGCAGTGCGAGAGAGAGAGAGAGCAAGACGAGAGAGATGAGAAGACGAGAGAGATGAGAGAGTGTGGGCGACTGAGCGGGAACGGAATAAAAGATAAATGCCACGAGCGAATGACTAAACTGCCCTTGGCAGTATACGGTGGTGATACGGTGTTTATATATCATTTCTGAAAACCTAAAGACACTTTCATCCCTCCCAAAATCCTTCCCTACCCTCAGCTGCCCCACAACCCCATCGCCCCTCCGCCCATGTCGGTGTCACCTTCCTCCTCTGACTCCCACTCTGTCTATCCTCGCTCTATCTGCCTTCCTCCCCCTCACTACCTCTATCTTCTTCTTTTTTGTGTGAGCTCAGCAACACCAAACCCAAATTTTCCTTGTTTCATCTGTTCGCTGTAATTCCAGTAGTGTCTTCACCAATCGACCAACCCCAATGTCAATGAGCGGAACCTCAGCAACCTCCCATGGCTGCACTTAGTTTTACGTGAACGTGTCTCCACCAAGATGCATCATGCACAGGTCTGAATCCCTCAACCTTGACCCAACATCACAATCCCACGCCGTCAAGAGTCGCAACCACCGTTGAAGTCTCCTTTAACCGCCACCTGGGAACCTGCGAGAATCACCTCCGCAAGCCACTCTGGCACACCTCTATTTCCCATCGAAGTCCATGCGAGATCCTGATAGCTCCGTCGTGCCTCCGTCTTCTTCCCCATTTTAGTGTCGCAACCTTTCGCGTAACACAGTGCTGATCTCCACCCTCTGTATTCACACCCTCTTGTGCACGAATCTAAGCCTTCATCGTAGCTTAAATGAGGATTGGGGAATGACTATCGGGGGAAGAAGGATGGGGACGGAGGGGGATAGGTGGAGAGTTGAGTTTCTGACTCTACCCTTTAACCATATTTTAGAGCAAACATAGATACATATAAATCATTCCAAGATTAGAGTACACAAAGTCAAGTGATAATTGTCTTATATTCAGAAGATGTATTAGATAAAAAATAAGAGTTAGTCGATAGAAAACACAAGGTAGTATTTACTACATAAAATAATAGAGCTAAACAAAACAACAAGAAGTATCATAAGATGAAACACATCTATCTATTTATACTATATAATTTCTAAAGCTCATTGTGTTACGCTGCCACCTCAGCAACAATAAATCTACCATTTCACAATTTGTGTTGACGTGTCCCTTCCTGAAAACTCTATCGGTTACTACCTCTCACACATGACCAATAACAACTCCAGTTTCCGATCTCTCTTGCTTGTATTTAAACTTTATAACTATATTTGTAATAACTATATCCCTTTCAGTTTCAGTTCCCACAAGCGTTTCCCAACACCCTCTCAATGTTGATCCCAACCTGTTCAGTTTCACCGCACCAAAGCGTTTACCCTTAAGACCCCTCTCATTGGAGACCTTCGAATCTTCGATATCCTTTTCAACAGCGTGACGACATATAATGAATGGTGAAGCACAATTTTTCCATTATACAAGCCTCTCACTGGTGATTGCGGGCATCCTTTCCATGGGCTTGTTATCATAGGAAGTCATAAGACGACATATGCATACAAAAATGATATGCATAAAGATTAAAAAAAATCCAAACAAAATCGTAAAAAGCTGTTGTTATATTCCTATTAATACCCCACCCTTTGGCATCATCTAAAACAGGGAAAAAAAACTACAATTGTCAGAGTAACCAGTAAAACCAATGTTCCAAAAAATACTAAAATCAATTGTGGAAAAGAAATTCAGAAACTAAGATGAGGGGATGAGTAGAACTTAGGAAGATGGGGTGGATTTGGAGGAGAAGAGAAGTGTTGGATAAGGAAGTTTGTCAAAGACTACAAGCTGTTGTTAATCGAATCTTTGAATGCTCTTAAGATTTTCACTTCATTCGGGAAGAATCATCACTTGGAGAATCACCAGGATCATTTTCACCAGTAAGTCCAATAGATTTATCGGGTTCATCCACATATTCAGATTCAAGCACTTCGGTGCGAGTTGCCTCAGCTTTCTGATATGCATTAGAGCAAGAGGATTGTCATCAATGGGTTCAATGGATTGATCTTGTTGTGGTTCGCCTTTTTGATCTCATGGAGAAAGAACTTGTTCTGATACAACTAGTTGTTCCATAGGTTCCCTGTCAAATTGTTTAGCAATAGGAATAAATGGAACCAAAGGAGCAATAACTTTGTCCTTTAGCCACTGTTTCTCTAACAATATCAACAATTATCTCTTCTATTTCATCATCATCAAGAATTATCTTAGTCGTCGCTAATGACATTTTTCCAACGACCACGTATCTTGAAGTACCAGGAAAACACAAGAAGATGGTTGAATTGTGATTTTAAAAACCTTTTTACAAAGCCTTTTTCAAAACATGCTAATCAAAACATACATTGTTTGTGATGCTCGTTCTGCATTTTAATAGTGTAGAGGCACTAAGTCAATCAGATGCAGACACAACCTTAGCTCTAAAGGTTTTATAAAATTTTACACTAGACACAAAGAAATGTTTCAAACCAAAAACAAGCTATAAAAACATTATCACATAATTCAGTTTGAATCATATTTATGGACTAGTATGTTTCAAAGATCATTAAGTGTAAGTGTGACTTACTGACTACAACCAAATGAGAGATAACTTGTCATTTGGAGGTTTTAGATATTTTTCTTAAAATTATGTTAAAACGGCTTTTTGTTAAAGATTATTCCCTATGAAAATATACGTAAAGCAAAGACAATATAAAGAGAGTAGAGAAGAGAGAATAACACAGAGTATTTTTATACTAGTTCACTATTGACCTGATAGCTGCATCTAGTCCATTCAACCTTGAAGGATTTTTACTATAACCGACCTCGATTACAACATTGTGTGTATCGTCTTCCAATATGGCTATACATCACACTTTCTTAGAACGACACAAACATATGCGCCTCAAAGACAGACAGTCTTTTCAAGACCAAACTTTGTGAGTACCTACTAACCAGTCCAAATTGTACTTCACAACTTCTTAGACAGCGACAAGATCCTTGCGCCTTTTCAAAAAGGGCCTTCCTGGCCATCCTCATGTGTATCTTCTGTTGACATGATTATACATACAAGTATCTTACTAAGCACACAATAGACTCTCATGATTCTAAGGCAACATCATTTTGTAAAAAGGTGTTTGACACTATGCTCTTCTAAAAGAGGGTATTACAATTAAGCTTGTGTACTTAAGCTAACTCTCACTGAGAGGATGTATATGATGAACTCATGGTGGGGTATTGAGATAAGATTTGAGCAGAGTTTTTGCTCCTTTGAAATGGCTCATCCATGCACGCACACACAAGTTCTTCTTCACTCTTTTGGAATATATAGAGAGAGAGAGATAGAGAAAGCCAAATTTATGACCGTTTGAGCTTGGCTTCTATCCGTTAAGAAAGACATATTCAAATCTTCAAATGTGAAGATGATTTATCTGTTGTCTTTGTCTTCTTCCTTTGAAAGTAGTTGTAGAGCTTGGGAAGTAATGATAATATTTTCGTAGACTTGTCAGAGCAGTGGTAGCTTTTGCAGAGTAGGTGTACTGATTTCTGATAAAGGCGTCCTGTACTCTGAACCACTTGTTTTTAAAGTTTTCCTTTTTGCACCAAGGACAAAACATGTGAATATAAAATTGTTTTGTACCTTGTCAAAAGTAAGAAAACTTTATCTGGGAATACTTGCTTTAAAAAGAAATCTTGATCTTTTCTTCTGTAGACTCTCTTTTGTATTCCATGATTCCAGTGTAGATAAATGATGTTGAGTTACTAACAAGAATAATGAACAAATATCAAAGGCAACCAAATACTAAATTTTAATAGCAACCAAAACAATGCAATAAAGTCAATCAAACAAAGAGTAGAGAGTAGGAAGAATCACACCGCTATTTGGTTACGCAGTTCGCCCCCAAAAAGATGACCTACGTCTGCGGGAGAGAGCAGCCCTCCGTTTCACTATCAAAGAGTCTTTACAAGAGATTACAATTGCTTTGAACCCCTTTACAATGTCCAAGAAGAACAAACCCAAGAGTTCCCAATCCCTCTCTCTTTTCCTCTATGAAAAACTCTCAAGAACAACAATAGAGAAAGCCTTCAATCCTCTCTCTATGATTTCCTAAGACCCCAAGGTGTTTAACAGTGTTTCCCAGCCCCTAAAACCTCACAAAGACGCTCAAGAACGGCTACACACAACCCTAGAAAGACTGCACGTCGTACTGCACAATTCTGCAGCGTCAGGTTTATAAAACCCGACTGTGAATCGATTCACAGGCATAGGTGAATCGATTCACCTAGTTAAAAAAGCCTCCCCTGCACGAATTAATGAAATGAATCGATTCATGCAAGCTTCCCATGCGATTCACAGAGGCGTACTTCGATTCAAAGAGTCTCAAACATGCTTGAATCGATTCACATAGCTAGGGAATCGATTCCCAGTGTTCAATAAACACTTTCAAGCAATTCCATGATCCTCCAAACTGATTTTAAGGCACTCTAAACTCCACAAATGATGATGTGACTTTAATACATTTATACACTTGGATATGTCATTCTTGAGATGTATGAGATGATTCATTAGACATAACTTGATCTCAAGTGATCAAACGCTCATGAAGTCTTGTTTGCGTCAATATATTATGTTGATTCCACCTTGCTTCTTTCGTCTTATGTTCTTGGATGTACTCCTTCTGAATGCAAATGGTAATTCTTCTCATGTGCTTATAAGAGTATAACGACGATAACGATTCATTTTGTCTTGTATAATCCCTTTGTGGATAGATGTTTCTCTTTAATGATCTTAGAGTATCAATCAATACTTAATAAGATGCATAAGTATGTATCATGACTTATCCTAGTCAGACACAATATTTCTTTATATCAGATGCAATACTTGATTTGTTATTGAGCACACGTTACCTGATATAATCTATGAGCTTCTTCAATCTGCTTGTAGCTCATTCAGATGATGCTTGATGCACAAGCATTTTTCATTTGTCTTGGGAATATATAGCTCCGACTTCTATATGATCTTCATCTTTATCATTCAGTCTAGATGTTTTGTAGTTAAGTTCTTTCTATATTCTCCTTCAAACCCTTAAGAGTATATTCTACATTCAGTGCTTTATCTCTCTCTTTTCTACTTCTCCTTAAGCTTATCTTGATCAAATGCAGCAAATAGATCTTCAAATCACTTATGTCTTCTTATGCTTCACATGATCCAATGTTGAGCTTTCTTCTTGATGCTTCAGCTCTGAGCTTTCATGCTTCTATCTTGTTTCATCTATGAGCTTTCATCTTTATGCCTTGATTACAACATTAAGCTTTCTTCTTTTTCTTCATTCTTTTTTATGTATGTCTTGTTGATCATGTAGACGCAATTTTATGCAGATGTTTGCTTGATGCAAACTCAACTTCATGCAGACGCAGTTTGATGCAAACTCTTTCCTTCTTGTTGACTCTTCCTTCATTGTATATACCTGCTTCTTGTATACACTTTCTTCATCTTCTTATTTCTTGCAAGTAGATGCAGTCTACTTTCTTTCCTGTTGTTTGTTAGTAGCTTTTCTACACACTTAACAAACTTGTTAAATACTCATAAGATTAATTGTTCATTCTTATGGTTTCATTGTTATCATCAAAACCTTAGGATAGTCAAATGCTATTGTTTATTTTTGTCTAACATATCCAATGGAAATAAAGGTGTCTAAAATGTTACTTATGGATTTTTCGCAAAACTCATCGGTCGAGGGCCAAGCCATCGACAATTACCGAAGGCTGAATCCCATCGGTAATTACTGAGGACCTAACCATTGGTAGTTACCTTTTTGTTACCGAGGGATAAGCCATCAGTAGTTACTTATGGGTATAGTCATCAGTAATAATTTTTTTATTACCATGGCTAAGCCCTTAGTAATTACTGACAACTTGGTGTCTGTAGGTAATATAAGAGGATTTCCTTTAGTGATTGCTAATCAATTTCCTTTAGTGACAAATTGATTGTTAATCAATTTCCTTTAGTGATTGCTAATCAACTTAGCTTCATTTTCATGTTTCACTTTAGTTCTTCGCTATATCAAGAAATCGCTTGCTCAACACTACAAGAATGTTTAGCATTTCCTAAGGCCAAAAACCATAGGAAATGACAAAATTTTCGAGGGCCCACCATGGGCCACGAGGAAGTAGGTTATTCCCTGGTAGGAAACGGAAATCGAGGGTTTTTAAAAAATGTCCGTCGGAAATTTCCTAAGGTCAGTGCCCCTAAGAAATTTCCTAGGGCTCTGAACCCTAGCAAATTTTCAAGGGCCCTGACCCCAGAAAATTGCTTAAAAAATAATAATAATGTGCAGTACCTAGGGCTTTCACCCTAGGAAACTGCAAGGCGTATTAAAAAAATAATAAATTTTTTTGCTTTATGCTTCTAACTTTCTGCTTCCAATTTTAAAAATATACCCTAACTAAGAACCTAGATCTAAAATCATCTCTTTTTCTACTTTTTCAATAAATAAAAATAATATTTTAATTATTTAATATTTAATATTTCAGTTTCAATTTAAAAATAAACATTTTATCTACAAAAATAAAAGATTGGAAAAAAATAAAAGAAAATTAAATAAGTGAACATTTTCTGGAAAACTAACTTGGCTTGGAACCCTAGACGTGACGACGGCGTGGCCATGACAGCAAAGGAACAGAGCAAAAAATAAAAAAAAGCAAAGGAAAAAGATGAATTTATTTACAGTCCAATTCTAGTCCAAATTACACCACCATACAAAGAAACAGAGACAAAAATGACAAGAAACGGAAAAATTGAAAGGAAAGAACCTAGGTTTTTAGCTTTGACCTAAAAATTTAAAGGCAGCGAGACAGAAATTTAAACCCTAAGACTACAATGTTTTTTTTCGGTCACCTCACTTTCTTTCTTGATGCTTCCTTCTCCTTCCTCTGCTTCTGCCCCTTTCTCCTTCCAATCATTTGTATTCACCCCTTTCTTTGGGTATGCATTGGCTTTTTATAATACATGAAAAAATCACAATGAAATCAGCAACCGAATCAAACAAAATAAAAATAAAAAAGAGAAATGGAAAGAAATTGAACGAAACCCCCTTTTTACGTCTAGTTTCGTGATGTTGTTGGAGATTTGATGGAGATTATGATGAAAATTGGTATAATTTGAGGGAGAGGATTTGGGGTTGAGATTGAGAAAGGGAAAGAAAAAGGAAAGAGGAAAGAGTGGGAGGGATAATGGAGGGGGCACCGCGGCTAAGGTTTTGGGTGAAGAAGAGAAGTATGAAGGAGGAAAAGAGAAAGAGTGAGAAAGAAGAGAGGGGGGCGAGTGGCTGAGTGAGGGAATGAAGGGGATTAGGGTTTTTAGTAAGTTAGGGTTAAAAACGGGTTGGGAGGTTGGGGCCATGTGGGTCTGAGTATTTTTGGGTTTGAAATTAAAAAAAAAATCGAAACCCAAGGGCATGCCCCTCGTAAATGTCAAGCATAAAACAAAAAAAAAGGACTGACAGCATTTGCAGGCGAAATCCTGAGGGTTATGTCCCTCGGTTTGGGCCGATTTTTTTTAATAAAAAAAGGGTCTGACGAAAACCGACGGCCTACCCCCTAGGAAGTGTCCAACTTTTTTTTAAGAAAAATTCCATTAGTTTCCGACGGTTTTATATAAATGGCTGTGAGTAACTAACATATGGGTATTTTCCTACGATTTTCCCCCTAAGTAATTTCTTAGGGTCAGTGACCCTAGAAAAAATTTGTAGAAAATAGCCATAATTCTTGTAGTGCAAGGACTTTTCTTCCCTGCCTCCTCTTCATTACAACTGTAGACTTCCAGTGACTCCGACGGGGCCACTTGCACTGATACAAGAAGGTGTGTAACTTGTTTTTTCATCTTCCTTGGTGATTCACTGATTTGATGGAAGTCCAAGAAGTTGAACATTATCCCATGCTTCTCCTGTGAAGTAGAATATCAGGCTCTTACCTCCACTGTTTATGAATTGAGATGGCTCACATTTCTGCTTCATGATCTTCATGTTCCCTTTACCTCTTTAGATATCTCATAGTATGATAGTCAGTCAGCTTATCATGTTGTTATCAATGCAAATTTCCATGAGAGGAGCAAACACATTGACACTGATTGTCATATTGTTCGAGAGAAGTTGCAGGCCAACCTATTTCATCTACTTCTTCCTAGTTTAGCTCAACTAGATGACATTCTTACTAAACTTCTAGACCATCAACCAATCTCCCTTTTGCTTTCCCTCTACAGTCACCCCAACCCAGCACCCTCCACCTCAATTTCCACCACCACTTGACACCCTCCATCGCATCTGCAACCATCCTGAACCCTAGCACCACCTGACACCCTTCACTGTTGTCATAACCCGACCACCATCACTACCACCTGATACCCTCCACTTTTGCCATCGTTACTTGACACTCGCCAACATCACTTGGAATCCTTTACCACTATCCTCTAACAAACTCTATTGCTGCCGTAGTACGACAACTTCCACTATTGTCGATGTCTGGCACTTTTCACTATCGCCACCATTACCACCTTTCACTATTGCCACCAGTACCACCTGACATCCTCTACTATCATCGTCAATGTTGCTACTTGAAACTCGTCATAACGCCAACGTTGATTGATACCCTTCACCGCTGCCACAGTTGGACACTTTCACCCTCGCAACTATTGCCATCCTCCACCAGTATTGGCACCATGGCACCTTCCAGTGACATTGTTGTCACTTAGCACCTTCTATTGCCACAATATCTCAACATCAACAGTTGTTGCCACCACCACCTCTAAACTTTGCCACTGTCACTATCGTTGTTACTATTCGATATTCTTCATCACCAGCTTTACTACCTATCACACTCCATTGTTGCCACAATTTGGAACCCTTCATTGCCACTACTGTTGTCTCAACATCTCCCACTACCTTAACCATCGCCTCGCTACTAAGTTTGATGTATGTTAAAGCAAGACCAACTACTAGTGATGCACGTAGTGCACACTGATGTGTGCCAACCTATACAAATATCATTTGTCTTCTTTGCATGTTTAACTATATCTTAATTATGGTATTTTGAAATTGAGAATTTCAAAAATTAATTCAATGTTGGTAAGAAATTGAGACAAATATTTGATTAATAGTGAAATTATTTCTTCATTTGTTAAAATTGATAGGTAAATTTAGTTATATCAAGAAATGTATCACAGATCTATAGATATTAACGTTTTTGAGTAGTCGAGTTTAATGCACATATTTTTTTAAATTGAAGAATCGAAGCCTAACTTACAACTGAATCTTTTCCTAATTGCGTCTCACCACTTGAGCTATAGCTCAAGTGGTGAGACACAAGGATTCAAACCCATAACCTAAGCTTAAGTACATAGAAACATCATTGTGTCTCACCACTTGAGTTATATGCCTATACCCAAAACCAAGTTGCCTAAATTTCTAGAATTTTGTTAAGGGTTTAGGATCATTTTGATAGTTAGAATAATGAAAATAGCATGGCACCATCTTTTCTTATGATAATTTATGATAAACATATCTTGTTCGCTTATCGTATTTTATTCATTAGCGCAAATCTTATTTCAAGGAAATAATTTCGTTAAAAATAAAAAATATATGATAAACATTATTTTTCTTTCTCACTCTTATTCGCAACCCTCTTCTCTTTTCTTCTTGTACAACCAGGTATCCAATACCCTCTATTATGATGATTACCTAACATCCTCCATCACTGCTACCGGGGGTTGCTTCCAACACCCCACCTGTTTGCTGCCAGCACCCCCCAGTCCTAAAAAATGGAAATTTCCAAAATACCCTCACTCACTTTTTTCCCCTTTTTTCTGCTATTTTTTCCTGAAGCATATTTATGTTCCAGTAATTGAATTACCGGAAGCTGTTGAAAATGTATTCCGATAATTCAATTACCGGAACATAAATATGCTTCCGGTAATTGAGTTGTCGGAATACGTTTTCGAACAAGTAATGAAAATGTATCCCGGTAATTCAATTACCAGAAGCATATTTTTTCAAAATTATGATATATTCCGACAATTGAATTACCGGACGCTGTTGAAAATGTATTCCCCTAAGTAGAAATTTACCGAAATGCAATCTTTGTTAGATCGTCAATTTTGTACCTTGCTATGTACATATCATAGCAAGATAGTCATATCTATAGTATATACATATCTATAGAAAACCTTTTTTTTTAATGAATGATGTGGAATACATTTTCAACGACGTCCGGTAATTTAATTGTTGACAAGTGACTCCAAACACAAGAGGGGGGTGAATTGTGTGTGAACGGTGCTTTCAAAAACTTTTGGAGAAATAAGTGCTAATTATGAGTTGCGGAAATATTAATGTGAAATAGATAAATCACTTGAAGAATAAATTGCAAACGAGTTAAAAATAAAGTAAATAGTAAGATATAAATAACAATAAAATAAAGTACAGAAATTTAATTGACTGAAAAGTAGAGAGATAAGGAGTAAAAAAGCACACAACAAATTATCCAGGTTCGCCACCTAACACCCCTGTGGCTCACGCCCCGTCTCCCAAAGCAAACCACTATGGGATTTTCACTAAGACACTAGCTTTTAAATCAGGTTCAGCTAGAAACCTTTACAACTCTAAACTGAGCAATACGTTCAAGAGATATCACCTCTCTATGAACACCTTGGGATTCCTACCCAAAAATAAATGATTTTCACAAATAAAATGAGACGAAAAGATACACTCAATAGTGCAGATATAACAAATTGAAGCTCAAATAATACAACTCAAATTATGTAGAATAAAAGGCTCTCGAAAATTGTGCTCAAATAAGTGTGAGTGATGAAAAATATTTGTGAGTTTTTGGCACAAAAATTAAGCACTGCGTTGTTGTATTTTTACAAGGCTCACGAGCTGTGTTTATATATGCAATGGAGGAGCGTCACTTTAAGAAGATTTGTCCGTTGAGGATTTGCCCGCTTGGCGTGATCCGTCCGTTGGAATTTGTCCGCTTCGTTGAACATGAAAGAATTGAAAACACGGAGGCGGCTCGGCATACGACCTCTAAGGCGGCTCGGCATACGACCTCTGAAGACTCGGCCAGGCGACCTCGCCACACGCGGCTCGACCAGGCGACCTCGGCCGCGGCATACGGCTGACCTCACGAGCGGCTCGGCAAAGACCTCGGCACCACGACCTCGGCACACGGCTCGGCATACGACCTCCTCATCACCGACACGGATCATCGCCAAGACGCGACAAGAGCTCATCACGCGACCTCGATGCAGCGACCTCATATGCTTGACACGCGACCTCCTCCTCGATTCGACATACGACTTCCTCGAGCTCGACACGCGACTTCCTCCTCATTTCGACATCCGTCTTCCTCATTTCGACATCCGACACGAGATATGCATGTCAAAATATTTTGTGCGTGTGTGATTTAATTTTAATTGAGAGCTTTTTATTACTACTTACAAATTGTCTTAATAAAGATAAATAAATACCCGTAACCCAAAGACTTGAAAAACTATCATTCTTGATACGCGTCTTGGTATTCTTTTCCACTTTTGCACGGTTGACTATTTGTAAAGCTCCTTTGTCAATCATCAAAACCATCCTGTCAAGGCATGTATTCACAGACTCCCTTTTTTATGATGACAAACATCTCATGGAGGGAATTTAGTAAAATATAATCATGATATAGCAATGAGATATAAGCAAGGTTTTTCAATAAAAGATATCAGAGTTTAAGCACGTATTTTAGAAAAACTCCCCCTCACAATATTAAAAAAAAAAGATATCTGAGTTTAGGCGCATTTTGGCATTTTGGTTGAAGAACTCCCCCTCACAATATGCATGGAATAAACCACTCCCCCTGAATCATATAACTCTCCCCCTTTTGGCAACATCAAAAAGCGGAAAAGATAAAGGAAAAGGCATGTAAAACGTATACATATACGTGTAACTAGATGGCGAAAAATAATAGAGTATCAAGGGTTCAATGAAGCATAATTGTTTGCAGTTAACATAACCTGCACAAACTTTTATTTTAGCGATTACAGGAAGGACGGTTGCATTTCTCCACTTTTAGTCTTGGTAACGGAACCTGCATAAAAATGTTAGCACACTCCAACGCCCAAGTTAGAACTTATTCATAATAAAATGCACTCACACAAATCATTCAATGCATGATTGATCTAAAATTCCTAACTCGGTTCTTATAAAAAGAAGCTTTCTTTAGGCAAAGGTTTAGTAAAAATATCTGCAAGTTGTTTAGATGTTTCCACAAACTCAATCACACAATCTCCTTTTGAACATGATCTCTAATAAAATGGTGCCTAATTTCTATGTGTTTGGTCCTGAGTGATAAACCGGTTTTTCGTGAGGTTTATGGCACTAGTATTGTCGCACTTAATTGGAGCAGTTTTGATTAATCCCATAATCATTCAACTGTTGTTTCATCCAAATAATTTGTGCACAACAACCGCCACGCAACGTATTCCGCTTCAAAGAAGTGGACAAAGCCACACCGGCTTGTTTCTTACTATGCCATGAGACCAAGGCATTCCCAAGTAAGTGACATGTCCCACTAGTGCTTTTTCGGTCCATTTTGCAACCCGCAAAATCAGAATCCGAGTACCCAATAAGTGTGCGAACAAGACTGGGGTACCATAAACCCATGGTTTGTGTGCGGTGAGATATCTCATGATGCGTTTTACCGCTAAGAGATGTGATTCCTTAGGATTTGCTTGAAAACGTGCACACATACAAACACTAGACATAATATCCGGACGACTAGCAGTGAGATAGAGAAGAGATCCTATCATACCTCTATACTTACTTACTTTGACCGACTTACCACCTTCATCTTTGTCAAGATAGCATGAAGTGCTCATTGGAGTTGAGATTTCTTTTGCATCGCTCATTCCAAATTTCTTGAGTAAATCCTTGCAATATTTGGATTGATTGATGAATATTCCTTCCTTTGTTTGTTTGATTTGAAGTCCAAGGAAGTAATTTAGCTCTCCCATCATTGACATTTCAAATTCACTTTGCATGATATCAGAAAATTCCTTACACAAGGATTCATTAAGTAGCACCAAATATTATATCATCGACATAAATTTGAACAAGTAAAATGTCATGCTTCTTATGTTTGATGAAAAGAGTAGTATCAACTTTTCCTCTTTCAAAACCTTTTTCAAGTAAGTATTTGCTCAACCTATCATACCAAGCTCTAGGAGCTTGTTTTAAACCATATAAAGCCTTTTTCAATTTGAAAACATGATTTGGAAATTCAAAATTTTCAAAACCGGGGGGTTGATCAACATATACTTCTTCTTGAATAAAACCATTTAGAAATGCACTTTTAACATCCATTTGAAAAAGTTTGAAATCCATGATGCATGCAAATGCGAGAAGCATGCGAATAGCTTCTAATCTAGCCACGGGTGCATAGGTTTCATCGAAATCTATGCCCTCTTGTTGATTATAGCCTTTTGCAACAAGTCTAGCTTTATTTCTAACAATGATACCGTTTTCATCAAGCTTGTTGCGAAAGACCCATTTGGTCCCAATGACTAGGTGATCTTTAGCCCTAGTCAAGAGTTCCCAAACATCATTTCTCTCAAATTGATTTAATTCCTCTTGCATAGCAAGGGTCCAATACTCATCAAAGATGGCTTCATTGACGTCATTTGGTTCAATTTGAGAGACAAAGGCCATATGATGACATGCATGATTAAGAGAGTTTCGAGTCGTTACCCCCTTTTGAGATATCACCTATTATGTTCTCAAAAGGATGGTTCTTTGAGACTCTCCATTCCTTTGGAAGATTTGAGTGAGAGAGTTCTTGAGAGGGTTGAGGCAAGGACTCTTGATCCTCCTTTTGAACTTTTGATCTCTCTTGTTCCTCTAAATAGGTATCTCCAAATACTTACGCAAGATCATCAACACTTTCTTCATCAAGATTTGGGGTTAGATTCATCAAAAGAAACATGCAGATTCTTCAACAGTCAAGTTCTTTTATTAAAAATTCTAAAGCTTTACTAGAAGTGGAATATCCAAGAAATAAACCTTCATCGCCTTTAGCATCAAATTTACCAAGGTTATTCTTACCATTGTTTAGGACAAAACACTTGCATCCGAAACGTGAAGGTGGGAAATGTTGGGCTTCCTTCCTTTGTAGAGTTCATACGGTGTTTGCTTAAGGATCGGCCTTATAAGAACTCGATTCATCACATAGCAAGCGGTGCTCACGGCATCTGCCCAAAAGTACTTAGGAAGGTTAGTCTCATTGAGCATCGTCCTCGCTAGCTCTTCAAGAGACCGATTTTTCCTTTCAACCACTCCATTTTGTTGCGGTGTCCTTGGAGCGTAAAAGTTGTGATCGATGCCATTTTCAGGCAAAATGCTTCAAATGCTTCATTCTCAAATTCCCACCATGATCACTTGAATGGAAGCAATGTTAAGTCCCTTCTCATTTTGTATAACCTTTGCAAGTTTTCAAAAGCATTAAAAGCATCATTTTTGTGAGAAATAAATAAAGTCCATGTATAGCGAGAATAGTCATCCACAATAACAAGAGCATAGTAATTGCCACCAAAGCTTTTAGTTCTAGAAGGGCCAAATAAATCCATATGTAAAAGTTGTAAAGGCCGATTTGTTGAAACAATATTTTTAGATTTGAAAGAAGCCTTTACTTGTTTTCCCTTTTGACATGCATCGCAAAGTTTATCTTTTTCAAAGCGGAGCTTTGGTAAGCCAATTACTAAGTCCTTTCGAACCAACTTATTAAGATGATCCATGTGAATATGAGCCATTCTCCTATGCCATAGCCAAGATTCATCCTCTTTACTAATAAGACAACATGCATCATTTGAAGGTATTTTATCTAAATCAAGCATATAGATATTTCCAATTCTAGGTCCAATAACAATAACATTTTCATTTATAGAATCCATGACCATGCATTTTGAAGAATCGAAAACCACTTTGTTTCCTTTATCACAAAGTTGACTAATGCTTAGCAAATTATGCTTCAAACCATCCATATACAAAACATTTTCAATATTGGGATTAGGACTCTTACCAATAGAACCAATTCCAAGAATTTTACCTTTATTATTATCACCATAACAAACATAACCTTTATTTTTGGGTTCCAGAGAGGAGAACTTGCTTTTGTCTCCTGTCATGTGCTTTGAACAGCCGCTATCAAGATACCAATTTGAATCTTTGGCTTTCAAGCACACCTGCAAAATAAAATCAGGTTTTACCTTTTGGTCCCCACGCGATCTTGGGTCCAGGTGAATTAGTTTTTGGCAAAGTACCATTTGGAATCCACATCTTTTTACCAATCACATTCAGGTTTTTCCTAATATTGCAAATGGAAGCAGTGTGACCTTTTCTACCACAAAGTGGAAACATTTAATGAAAGGACTACTTGAGGGTTTGTTGTGATTGAAGAGTTTAAAGATTTTTCATGAATTTTTGGATGATAACCTAAACCAGCTTTTCCAAAAGTACCTTTTGGTTTCCTAAAATAATGTTTAGATTATCTCTTCCCATCGTAAATTTTGCAAGAGTGTTATTTAAATCCTCAACCTTATTTTTCAAAACACTACACTCATTGCATTTTAAAACTTCATCTTTTTTATTTTCACAAGATATGGGAGGAGAAGTTTCAATCACAAAGAACTTGTTTTTCTTTAAGAATCACTATCTCTTTGTTTAAAATTTCAATTTACGATTCAAGAGAAGAGATGGTTTTCTTAGAAGAAAGAACAATTTTTCCAAGTTTAATCGTTTCATTATTGAATTCTTCACAAGCAGCAAGTAATTCATTATAAGTTAAAGGAGATAAAAATTTACCTCATCTTCATCATGATTTGCCATAAGACTAAGGTGAGCCTCTTCATTTTCAGATTCATTAGAAGAATCCATATCATTATGATCCCAGGCAATGGAAGCTCTGGTTGCCTTGCAATCCTTTGGTGGTTTCTTTTCAAATTTCTCATTCCTCGTTTGGTTTTGAGGACAATCGGGTTTTATGTGACCTTTCTTTCCACACTTGTAGCAGGTAGGATTAAAAGAAGTTGTTTCATCACTTTTCTTTTGAGAGCTTGGGAACTTACCTTTGTTTCTGAGTCTCATGAACCTTTTGAATTTGCGAACCATTAGACTCATGTTTTCCTCATTATTTTCATCTTCAAGGAAATCACATTCGTCATCGTCAGTTTCCTCAATGCTTGCTTTGAGGGCGAGCCCTTTCTTTTTCTTATCAGCTTCTTCGCTTTCCATGAGACGATTTAGTTCAATTTCATGTTCCTGCAATTTTCCAAACAAAGTAGCCAAGGTCATAGAAGATAAGTCTCTAGATTCAGCTATAGCAGTGACCTTGGGTTGCCAATTCCTATTTAGACATCTAAGAACTTTGTTAATCAAATCTTCATTACTGAAGACTTTCCCAAGAGCTCTGAGATGGTTTATTATATGGATGAACCTTTTTTGCATATCTTGTATGTTTTCACTTGGTTTCATCCTAAATAACTCATACTCGTGGGTTAATGTGTTCATTCGAGCCCTCTTGACCTCGGTAGTACCTTCATGGGTCAATAGAAGGGTGTCCCACATTTCTTTAGCAGTCTTGCAATTTGAGACCCTATAGAACTCATCGTAGCTTAAAGCGTATGATGATGTTCTTAGCCTTCAAATTGTATTGGACCTTTTTCTTATCATCTTCGGTCCAAAGTGATCTTGGTTTGTCTACCACTGCATCATTAATTGATTGAGTGGGGACAAATGGACCATTTTCCACAAAGATCCCAAATATCAAGATCAACACCCTCAAGAAAGATTTGCATTCTATCCTTCCAATAACCATACCCCTCACCATTGAAAAATGGGGTCTGTTCATGGAAGTTCCTCGTAATTGTTTGAAGTCATTCTCTTGAGACGGTTAAGTCCTTTATACAAGAGTCTAGCTCGATGTCACTTGTTGACAAGTGACTCCAAACACAAGAGGGGGTGAATTGTGTGTGAACTGTGCTTTCAAAAACTTTTGGAGAAATAAGTGCTAATTATGAGTCATGGAAATATTAATGTGAAATAGATAAATCACTTGAAGAATAAATTGCAAACGAGTTAAAAATAAAGTAAATAGTAAGATATAAATAACAATAAAATAAAGTACGTAAATTTAATTGGTGAAAAGTAGAGAAATAAGGAGTAAAAAAGCACACAACAAATTATCCAGGTTCGCCACCTAACACCCCTGTGGCCTACGTCCCGTCCCCAAAGCAAACCACTATGGGATTTTCACTAAGACACTAGCTTTTAAATCGAGGTTCACTAGAAACCTTTACAACTCTAAACTGAGCAATACGTTCAAGAGATATCACCTCTCTATGAACACCTTGGGATTCCTACCCAAAAATAAATGATTTTCACAAATAAAATGAGACGAAAAAGATACACTCAATAGTGCGGATATAACAAATTGAAGCTCAAATAATACAACTCAAATTATGTAGAATAAAAGGCTCTCGAGAAAATTGTGCTCAAATAAGTGTGAGTGATGAAAAATATTTGTGAGTTTTTGGCACAAAAATTAAGCAATCGCGTTGTTGTATTTTTACAAGGCTCACGAAATGTGTTTATATATGCAATGGAGGAGCGTCACTTTAAGAAGATTTGTCCGTTGAGGATTTGCCCGTTCTTGGCATCGATCTGTCCGTTGGAATTTGTCCGCTTCGTTGAACATGAAAGAATTGAAAACACTGAGGCGGCTCGGCATACGACCTCTGAAAGCGGCTCGGCATACGACCTCACGAAGGCGGCTCGGCCAGGCGACCTCGCCACCTGGCTCGACCAGGCGACCTCGGCCGCTCGGCTCGGCATCACGGCCTCTGAGCGGCTCGGCAAAGACCTCGGCACCATTTCGGCATCGACCTCCTCATCACCGACCACGGATCATCGGCTCGGCCGCGCGACAAGAGCTCATCACGCGACCTCGATGCAGCGACCTCATATGCTTGACACGCGACCTCCTCCTCGATTCGACATACGACTTCCTCGAGCTCGACAAGCGACTTCCTCCTCACCGACATCCGTCTTCCTCATTTCGACATCAGGCCACGAGATATGCATGTCAAAATATTTTGTGCGTGTGATTTAATTTTAATTGAGAGCTTTTTATTACTACTTACAAATTGTCTTAATAAAGATAAATAAATACCCAGAACCCAAAGACTTGAAAAACTATCATTCTTGATACGCGTCTTGGTATTCTTTTCCACTTTTTGCACGGTTGACTATTTGTAAAGCTCCCTTTTGTCAATCATCAAAACCATCCTGTCAAGGCATGTATTCACATTAATTGCCAGAACATTTCATAATTTTGAAAAAATATGCCTCTAGTAATTGAATTACAGGGACACATTTTCATTACTTGTTCGAAAACGTATTCCAACAACTCAATTACCGGAAATATATTTATGTTCCAGTAATTGAATTACCGGAATACATTTTCAACAGCTTCCGGTAATTCAATTACCGAAACATGTACAGTCTGTGGGAAAAAAAAATAACATAAAAAGGGGGTAGGGGGAAGTGAACGGGGGTATTTTAGGAATTTCAAATTTTTTTGAGGACTGAGGTGTGCTGACAGCAAACAGGTGGGGTGCTGGAAGCAAAAGCCCTGCTACCAACATCCGAAATTCTCCACCACTACCTTTACCATTAAGCATTTTCATCACCCCCACTGTCGTCCAACACCCTCCTCCATTGCCTCCACCACTCGACATCCTCCACCTCTGTTCCCACGCAACACCTCCAACACTATCACTGCCACCTATCACACCCAACCACCACTACCACCATGGGACCTTCCACCATCGCCACCACTGCATTCCAGAAGAGAAATTTTATCGTGTATATTCAATTTATATCATATTTTGTCACTATTTGGTCCACATAAAATACACGTGTTCCAGGATTAAGTTTCTGAATCGGCGTTAACAATGCAGAGATTAAAAACTATTCGTTTAAGATAGTTTTCATGGGATGAATTATTCATACGCTCTTGAAATTTAACCTCTCTTAATATATTAACCCCATAAACAGGACCTTGCTTATTTGAAGCAATCCACAAGAACTCAAAGTTAAACCAAACAAGAACTCTGCTATTTTTCTCAGGTTGTGTGAAAAGCAACTAGCACATGTATTGGACGCACGCTATTTATCAGTACATACAGCATATTTCAATTCTGATGCATAATGCAAAAAGAAGAAAAACAATTATATTATTTGGTTTTTTTGTTTTTTTTTTGTTGGGAAAGAGGGGGGGGGGGACCTAATCTCACGAGTGTTACTAGTAACTGGTTACCATAGATGTACAAGAACTACACCCGCCGCTGTAGCATACCCAAGTCCTTAATCTTGGAAATAACAAACAAGCATAATTAGTATCTTTGCTTAGTGCCCTCCTGGGTTCCTATTCCATGACAAGTATGAGGGATCTCCAAGTTGCCTACAAAGACAGAAAAATAGGTTACCAACTGACAGTAACAATTCGAAACTGCCACTCCAAGTGGTTGTTGAAGTATAAGCGAATTTTAATCATCCAAATCAGGGTATGTTTGTTCAAGATTAAAAAAATAACAATTTTATGTTACAACTTTTTTTTTGGGTTTTCAGAAGTTCTTTATTTTTAGCTTATGAGAAATGAGAAAAGCACTGAAATAGCTTTTCCTGAGACTTTGCTTTTATCTTTTTGAAAATCACATAACTATTATACTTTCTAAGAATATCTTTAATTAAAAAAAGTGCTTTAGAAAAACACAAAGAGAACCTAAACTATTTTACAATATCCAACATATATGAATTTTAAATTGTAGAGACAAAAGGCAAACATGGATAACGTGTAACAAAATACTGTCAGCGCATTTTAAACAACCTCACCACTTTTTCTCTATACAAAAATTAAAATCAAAGCTTTTATAATTACTATTCTCTAAATCATATACCCAGAATAACACTAAAGGGAGCTTTCAAAAAAAGAGTTAGCAATATCGTGAGTAGGAAATTATGCCAATTTTTTTTTTTTTTCATTTGTCCTTCTGCATATGTCAAATAAGGAAACGCTGAAAGCAAAAATGATTTCTGAATTACCCAATCTGCAACAACTTAACATACAAGAGAACCGGTTAAAATTAAATGTCAAGCCTAATACTCCAATTGGTCTGTATGACTAATGGTGTGCTGTGGGCCCTAAGCCACAGAATCAAGAATTTAAGTTCGATGTGCTAATGTATGCAACAAATGAATGCATCCAATCCAACACCGTTTTTGGTCAAACAAATAAGCAATCAAGCAAGCAACAAAATAAACAAGCAAATGCAAGCTACCCCCTGAATTGCCCAGCTTCATAAGGAACTTTAATGGTCTAAAAGCAATAGAGGATTTAAGTATGTACCTTGGCTTGACAAAATATACAATGGTAAAAGCCAAAGACAAAAAGAAGCACAATCCTCCAATGGTGAGATAAGCAATGCCAAGGAAGTCATTCTTCCCACCAAGCCAGCTAGTAGTTGACAGTACGAGCTTTTTCCTGCCATTAAAACTGTATGTGTTGTAGTTATTTTGAAGTGTTACACTTATGCTCTCACCTTCATTCAGATCCACCTCTATCTTTCCATACAACTTCCTAAAAGTTGGCAAGGCAGCAGTTCGCATCCAGACAATAAGATCCTCCTGCTCACTCAACTGTTCGATAAAATATTAAAAAAGTGAGTAATGTATCTCATTGATGCAAGGTATCAATTGAGGATACTCAGACTAAAGGTGAACAAAAAGCAAGAGGTCATGTAAGTACTCACTGGTATGGATTCATTAAGATGGGCACCACCTATAATGGAACCACTCTGGAAGTTTTTGGGGAAAACGTCTTTTCCAAATTTGTGCTCTCTATCACTCTTCCAGGAGATGCCCTTCTTGTTCACCGTCAAATTCGTATCGTTGCGGGAGAAGCTGTATGTGTCATTGAATAAACTCCAAGCTATGAGACCACAAGGTACAATTGCCCTGTTATTGGCAATATCTTCAGGCTTACAAGCACTTGTTGAGTTCTCTTCCTTACGATCCCTCAATTGCTCATCACTTCGGCTTTTAACATACCTAAATTATACAAAATAACTATGACTATAAGAATATAAACAATAATGCATAACGAATCTATTATTAAAATAAATTAAGACTGAAAATAGATGAAGGAAACAATCAGTCAACGAAACTGAAGTTATAAACTACTGTAAATAAAAATGAATACAGGGAAATGCAGAGAGAAGCGGAGTCCAGAGAGAGGAATAAATAAGACAGGTTCTAGAAGAAGAATAAGAAAGGAGGGAGGTTATTCAGATTCAACTCAGATTCTTCACACTCATACCTCTTCCTCCTGTCCTTTCATCCCTCCTCTAATTCCACAACTCCCTCCCCAAAGGCAGTTTGATCTGTGGGACCTAGTGCTCCTGCACAGCACCTAAGATACCGTGCTCCAGACTACGTGTTCATCTACACTGAAAGTAGGATTATCTACTGACTATCTATTCACTCAACTCATTCTTCACAATCACACCACACCACACCACTTCCTCCTGTCCTTTTATCACTCATCTAATTCCACAACTCCATCCAAAGACAATGAGGTCTAAGGGACCTAGTGCTCCTACGCAGCAGCCTTGGTACATTGCTCTCCAGCCCAGGTGTTCATCTCCACCGAATTAGTTAGCCTAAATAAATGTCATAAATTGACTTGAATTTAATAAATGCCATAACTATTATAACAAAGAACTAAAAACTTAAGCTAGTATTTTCATCTAAACATGATGCTTTAAATAAATAAAAAAAGTAAAAGCAGCATTTTCTTGGCGGTCCTTCTCCAATAATTGTCAAAAACCATTGAAGAAATGACCAGATGATCCTTTTTCTTAAAATAACACCTCTCCCTCACTTTGTAAATGTGAAATTGAAACAAATAAAAAGAATGTGTGATGTGTGCCAAAGAAGAGTTATTACATACCGGCGATGATTCTGGTAAAAGTTGTCAAGCTGATAGTATACATAAATAGGTGACTTCATGTGCTTGTCCACCTTTTCATAAGAACAAAGTTTATGAAACGATAAGGTTGCCACAATGTGAGCTTAAGTGATTATCAATCATGGGAACAGAGCTAAACTGCCGTCAAGGAGACGTACCTTCAGTGTTAACTTGCATTTTTTATCTGTTGCAGGACTCTGAATGTATGCGACCTTGTCTGTAATGTTTTCCGGTAAGCACGATGATTCATACCTATAAACAATTTCAACAACCTGATAGATACAAGAAGATGAAAGCAATACTCAGCTTTACATGTATCTATAAGCATAAATTCAATTCGTTATAGAGCTCAAGCTTACCTTTCTTGATGCGATTAGCGAAGCAACGCCAATAGGAACGAACACAACACTAACAAGCAAGAATGCTGAAATAACCTGCAGGGAGATGCTTAAACTAAATACAAGTTATACCACTGCATAAATAACGAATTGAAGATACATTTAACCATATATAAAATCATGAGCAATGTATTCAAATATAGAAGCAAGTGTTACCGCTCGAGGCGTGAGAATTGGCTTGCATGCTGGAAGTTCTTGTTGTGTAAACTTTGAATCTGGAAGAAATTAAATTTTCCAAGAGACCACTTGTCAGTTCATTTTTCAGTTAGTGCCACCCAATAAGAAGACATAAAACAGCAATTGTTGTTAAATCAGCACATACTATCCAACTGCATACAACTCTCCATTTGGTCAACAAACAACCAATATGCATGTCAAATGCTTTTTAACACAAACAAATATAAACTCTCAAATTTAAAGCAAAAATGAAGCGGAAATTTGCTATCATGAAGTGTTATATCTTCGTGAAATAGAGCTACACAAACATCTACCTCTATGTAAGTATTATTTTGCCGTAAATACACTGGGAAACCATCACACACCACACACACACACACACACTCTTCACATCGGAACCTCAACAAACCCCTTATACCTTTCCTTCACAACATCCACTCAATATAACCATAACAAAAGGCATAAATTTCCATAATAAACCAAAAACTTAAACAAAAAGAAAAGTGGATCACTGAAAATTGAGCTCAAATGGCAAAAAAAAAATGAGGGATCAGAGAGATTCAGAGGGCATTACACTTGGGTCGCTTGGTGTTTCTTCTTGTAGCTGTGGAATCAGCAGATCCAGCAGCTGCTGCGCTCGAAGATGCCATTTTCCGAATCGGAATTGGTCGGAGACTCCGAATTTTCGATCTCAGAACCCTTGGATTCGCGATGATAATGAAAACTGAAAACTGGAATTGAAACCCTAGAAAAATTAGAGAGGAAAATAGAGAGAATGGGATTGGGGGATGTGTGGGTGTGTGTGTGGATGCAGTTTGACTTAGGTTGCTCCCTCTCACTTTCTCACTCTTAACTTTTGCTGTCAAATGGAAATGAAAGGAGAGTGAACGCAGAAGGTGAAGGAGGTGACCCCTCCAAGTGTTCAACAGATACAGTGCAACTACACACACACACGCTTGCATTACTTCTTCGGGCTAGAATCTGTCTTAATTGCACTTTTAGTCTTTAAGTTGTGCGATTTTGTTCTCTCAAGTTTTAATTGAGCGAGTTGGGTCCTCTAGGTATAACAATTGGGCAATTTTGGTCCTTTAGGTTCTAATTGTACGAATTGAGTCCTCTAAGTATCGCAATTATGGGATTTTGGTCCTTTCGTTCAGTTGTCATACGACTTATAACCGAAAATATTGTAAAGGCTTTTTAATTTTTAAGCCAACTAATATGCTACATAGACCAAATTATGTGTTAGGTCATACCCACACGTGATAAATCAACATTTTTATTAGAAATGGAACAGCATGAGGGATCAAAATCGCACAATTACAATAACTGGAGGACCTAATTCGCATAATTGGAACCTAAGAGAGCAAAGCTGCACAATCACAATACCTGGAGGACTGAATTAACACAATTGAAACTTGGACGATCAAAATCGCACAATTGTGATACTTGGAGGACCAAAAGTGCAATTAAGTCTTTTTTTTTAAAGAAAAATAAACAAAATTGCAGTATACTCCATTGAGCAGGGGTGGGTAGATTTATTTGGTCCGATCGAGACTCGGACTCTGCGGAAAGGAAATCACGTGCGCGGTCGGATTTACTTGGTTTCTCGGGTTAGCGAGTTTGTCACTTAGATATGCATGGACTGGATCGGGCGGTTTTGGTTATGTTAAAAAAAAAATCGACATCAACCAAAACTGACCGGGCCATGATTTTCCCACCTCCCATCATTAATTTTCCCACCTCCCATATTTTTAAAAATCCAACTTTGCCCTTACCCTAAAATAAAAAAATCCAATTGTCTCTCACACACTCCCTCACGTGCCTGTTCCTCACCTCCCTCACATCTCTCCCTTTCAAACTTCACTTCTCCTCCATCTCTCCCTCCCTCTCTCTCTCGCCCTTTCTCAATCCCTCTCTCTCTCGCCCTCACATCTCTCCCTTTCAAACTTCACTTCTCCTCCATCTCTCCCTCCCTCTCTCTCTCGCCCTTTCTCAATCTCTCCCATGTTTGAAGGTGTTTTATCTCGTTGTTAACTTGATTGAAGACGTTTTATCTCCAAGCTGAGGTGCGTTTGCTTCTTTTTTTTCTGAGATCTCTGGTTTTCCGGATTCTTATTACCAGAATATTCTGGATATAAGAATCTGATAGTTCAATTATTCCCGGTATTTAGAATCCAGAATTTACCAGACTTAAGAATCTGGATTTTATGTATGTCTGAATTTTTGCATTTTTTTCCTATGTAGTTTCAATGGACTTTCTGCCACCGACACAGACAACCATAACTTCTGTTCTTGTTGTTGTGTATTACGGTGGTCGGATTAAAAGAGATGACAACGACGCCACATTTGAGTGCAAAAGTCCAAAATCTTTTAGGATAAACAGAGGCATCACCCTTGATGCCTTAAAGAAAAATGTTAATGACATAGTGGTTCGACCAGGAGACCACCGAAGGGTGTGTGATATCCATTATCGATACCCTATTTCTTGGGAACACGGGCGTGTTGAATATGATGCTCTGAAACTTGAAGATAATGGTGACGTGGAGACGATGTTCACCGTCTTTTCACAGTATGCTAGCCTCGGGCTAATAGAGTTATACGCAGATCTACGGAGAAGCATTGACCAGATTATCCCCGCCTGCAGGAAACCAAGATCTGTAGACGAAATAATCGCCATGTGCACTGATCCAGAAACGTCAAGCGTCACTAGTTTGACTCAGCCGTGATGTATTTTATAGTTGTTGTTGTATTTTGCGTTGTCATTGCATTCAGCCAAACATTTAAGTTGTTGTATTTTGCGTTGTTATCCTATTTCGTCTTGTTTTTCAGTTATTGTATTTTGCATTATTATTGAATGTCACCTTGTTCTTCATTTGTCGTATTTTGCGTTGTTATTGAATTTACCTTGTGCTTTGTTACGAATATCATAAAATTTGTGAACAAATAAAATACATATATCTCAAAATACAAATACAAATATATGTCTGATCAAAATACATATGAAAACACTAAAAGAGTGCTACTACTCGCACCTACGCTTGACCAGTCGCCGTGCATATGTCTGAATGCCATGGGGCGTGCTAATCTCTGGAGCTCTAGCATCAGCTCCCAACCATCGGTGTCGGACTGGATGTGCAGGCGTCTGTCCATCACTGCCTGTACAATCTCAAATACCCTAGCCCAGCTAGCAGCCTACGACAACAAAAAAAAGATTTTATTTTCTAATTCACAGCTGTTTAAGATATAAATAAATAAGACTTATAACTATAATATACCTCTGGTGGTGGTGGTGGTGGTGGTGATCCTAGATCTGGAACTGGTTCATGATCAGGATAAATGTATGGATGTGAGATACGTCGCAACCAGTCCATGTATCCAGGCTCCACGTCCTGAGATCCAGGCTCTACCAGAGCACCGAGAGCAATGACGTGTTGATCAAAATGAAGCCACCTCTCGTCCATCTCCTCTAGATTGACCGACTACCGTCTAATGTCCCGGGGATCGTCGAGTATATGCTGCATGTAACATCCCACCAAGACAGGACATTTACTTTATTTACTTAATTACTTTATTTATTTAGACCATGGTAGTCCACATTTAAGATAAACAAACACATATACTTTATTTATTATTAAGGTTATATTATACATACAAGTATAGATATAACTCTACACCCACATGGGTGACAAAAGACACACTGGCCGTGACATAAGTATCCATCTTCTACCTCTAAGCAGGCTTCCCCCAGACTCCCCATCCTCCAATTATAGAGTGTTCTTGTACATCTGTTATTTAACATCATATAATAAAAACACACCAGAAAAACAAATGGGTAAGATATCCATTAACCTCCGTCAATCAGGAAAACAACATAGTAGAGTATCTGTCATCATGCACAACATATCAACATAACCATCAACATACCTGTTACCTCACTCAAAACTTATTGAGTACACAGTCACAAACCAGACCACACTGATACGTCACACTGACAAAACCCACCACACGGTCACAAATTACATCGTTCTTTGATACCACAGACTGACACATGTCACCGGTCTTTCAGCCCCATTATCGACCTTCCTGACCCAGACCACTTGGGCATTTCAGGCTCAATTACCAGCCTTATTGTCCCAGAGATTTCAGGCTCATTACCAACCCTACTGACCCAAACCATCGCTGAATATTTCGGGCCATTACCGCCCTACTAGCTAGAATGATCACCAGTCTTAGGGCACCGAATAAGATAATTTGGTTATCCCAGGAACATATCCTGTTACTACGCTACCCTCTCCGATTACCGGTTACGACATCCCATACTGTCATATCCGATTGCCGGAGTAAGGCACCGTCTCGTGCACTCAGACGACATCCCCCATACCAGGAATGACCAAGATTGTCGACCCGACAGACATGGAGTCCTAGAGCTCGGTCATATACACCTACTCTACACTACTCCGTACTGTAGATCATATACATCTCAGGTACACTGACCTCGGGTACACTGACTCGGCTATCACCACTAACAACAGGGTATCGATGATAATACTTACTATTACCTTGTAAGGATTCGCAATCCTCTAATTAGAGGGCGGCACCCTTGACTTATATCTCAGACACACATACATCATATACAACTAGTACATGAATGCAAACCAGAATACCAACAACTATATTTTATTAGCATATAAACATCAGATATAAATCAGAATACCAACAACTATAATTTATCATAATTAACAGCATATAATTTTATCTTAGTGTCGCATAAGCGACTGTCTATTAATCTTATAACCATAACCTGTGTTGGTTGATAAGTCTACGGTAACTATCTTTAGCCACCGCACACTACAACCCCTACTAGGGTTAAGGGACTCCTACTCATGCTAATAGTACTACTCTACTACCTATTTTCCCTAGAGATTAAGGTATCTTCCCCCTTACCTGGCTTAGTAGACCGTCGTCGCCTGTGTCCTGTCGCGCCTCCTCCTCTCGAGCCTTCCTTCGCACTCCAAAGGATTACTTGAAGAAGCTTGCGAAATGGGAAGAGGAGAGCGCTATTTATAGACATATATTGGGTCCATCGCGTCGCAATGGCCCAAGGCCCAAGGCACAATGTCCGTCGCGACGCGACGGTGACACGTGTCAGAAGATCAACGAAGCCGATCACCGACTATCCCCACTGACCTTGCTCATGTCGCGATGCTCCCCTTCCTTATCTGCATCGCGTCGCGAGCTACACGAATCTAGAAGGTTCCGCTTTTCTCTCTTGCACCGCCTTATCCTATAGTGTGTGTTGCGTCGCGATGCATTCCTTTGTATTCTCCGTCGCGACGCGACAGTCTATAAATAGGGAAGTTCCCTTTTTATCCTTATAAAGGATACTAAGACATTCTGTACTTTTCTAGAATATTCTAGGCCTTTTATGAGTCCTTTTTATTCTCAATTTAATTCTAACTAAAGTTTATTCTCCGATTTGTCACTTAGTTATTATTTTAAGAATTATTTAAGACTTATCTAAAAATCAGGATGTCACACTGCACATGTCCAAACTGGCGCAATACCCCGTCTGGCAGGTATGGATACATCAGAGTCCCGAACTGGATGAAGCCTCTGAATAAAGATATTGGGTAGAACTCTTGCGCCTGCCTGTGACCTACGTACGGGTCCTAGGTAACATCGTCTACAACCAGCCTATCCAGGGCACGCCGGTATGGCCTCACCAGTCCTGCGCCCCTTACCACTTCCCAATGAGAGGCACGGGGTAGTGTCTCCTGGTACAAAGGATTGAATATCAGGATCCGAAGTCATCTGTCTGGAAGTGCTCATAAATCCAGGCCTGCGTGAAAATTAAAAATTCAGATACTTTTAAATTGACACTTTACAAGTATAAGAAAAATTATTTAATACAACAACATTTGTACCTGTAATAGCGTCGCAAAACCTGCCACCTGCTTCGTCTTAAACCTGCTCGCATCCTTTAGCTAGTCGTACAACTGTGTAAGGGTTATGGCACCCCATGCGTAGGTATGGGCACGACTCAAGTCCCTAAACATGTGCAGCCATCCTATACGTGTCAAGGACCCACTCTTCTCAGCGAACAAAGTGGTGCCGACAAGGTGCATTAGGTAAGCCCTGGCTGCCATGTCCCATTCTTCGTCTCTGCAGCACCTCGTATATACCACGCTGCGCAGCCACTCGAGTCGAAAATAAATACCTCTATTTTTCTCAATCTCAGCATCTGCCGCAGGCCTATGGATGCCTAACAGCTCTGTCAGCAAAGCAGCAGCTGTCTGCCTATCCAGCTATGCCATGGTGTAGAACGTCCCCATCACTAGAATATGGAGTAGCTATGAGACATCATCCAGAGTGAACATCATCTCACTGATCGACAGGTGGAAGCTGGAAGTGTCTGAATGCCATCGGTCCACAAAAGCACTGATCAGTCCCTTGTCGATCACCTTGTAGCAAAGCCGCCTGAGTGGATCAAGCTTTGACTCCCTCACAAGAGCAACAATCTCGTCACGAAGGCCAAAAGCAGATACACTAGTGTCGTGACTGATGACCCTCACCTCTCCCCGCAATTGATATCAAAACAGTACAAGTCAATTACATTTATAAATAAATCAAAATAATGTTTAAAAAAAATAGTGTTACTTACGTCGGGCTCAACCTACAACCGTGCGGTTACATTTTCTCGTCCATAACTGATGAGAACCGATCTGTTGTATGGGCTGCCAGGGAATGACTCTGGGTCCTGATTCGCGCCCCTGTTGTTCGTGGTCCTCATGGGCAGCCTCATGAACCGCGACCCCCTGATCCTGATGTACTGGCTCCACTACGGGCTCCTGTACCAGCCCCTGTTGTGCGTGCTCCTGTTGAGCGGCCTGGACGTCACCTACAGCCTCAGGCACACAATGCTAAAGTCGGCGCTGCTCGTCCTACTCCTTGCGCGCCGACATAGTAGGTTTCCTCTGGTCTTCAACAGTAGTTGATATCCGACCACCAGATATTCGACCACCCCTAGCGGCTGCACGACCCCTCGCGGCTGCACCCCTCGTACGTGCCATAATTCTGTAAAATAAATTCATAAAATTAATGTTAATATGATTATTATTATATTATTTATAAATAAAAAATAAATTAATTAAATATTGAAGTTTAACAAACTACCGGATTCTTGAATCCGGATATATCCGGAAACAAGAATCCGAATTCAATTTCAAACGTCCGGATTCTTGAATCTGGATCCATCCGAAAACAAGAATCCGGATGAACAAAGTGAATTAAATCTGATTCAAACGTCCGAGTTCTTGTTTTCGGATGGATCCGGATTCAAGAATCTGGAAGTTTAAATCTGATTTAATTCACTTTGTTCATCCGGATTTTTGTTTTCGGATTGATCCAGATTCAAGAATCCGGTATACCAGAGAACGCAGGAAAAAAAATAAGCGAAAGGGAAGAGATTTACCTTGAAGATGAATGTAAGACAAGTGACTGAGAGGGTGATAGACGTTCCAGAGAGGGAGAGAACCGTTCAAGAAAGGGACGTGGGGCAGTGAGACGTTGCAGAGAGAGGGAGGCGAGGGAAAGAGACGAAGGGAGAGGGAGGTGACTGAGAGGGAGGTAAGGTTCGAGGGAGGGAGGGATGGAGGGAGGAAGGTGAGGAAATGAGAAAGGAGGAAGGGGAAGGGTTAAAGGATTTCAGAGGGTTATTTTAGTCTTTTCATTAACTGAGGGAGATGGTAAAATTAAAGAGGGGAGGTGGTAAAATCATGGGCCAAACTGACCTTGTCAACATGAAGAATTATATTTTTTTTCAAGAGCCCAACACGCCTAAAGCCCACAAGAGCCCATGAGAGAGAGGAACCCTCATTTGATTTTCTCCAAGCCTAGTGCTGCCGAAGAAAATTCTCAAGTCGGCATCTCAAATCTAAGCCATGCTTCTCAGTTTCTCACACAAGCCAAATTGAGCCAGGTACACTGTTTCCATGGGGGGATTGAGTGAGAGGGTAAAACCAAGCAAATCAACTTCGTATTTTCATTTCCCCTCATTCTCAAACCCTAACACTCAGATACACCCTAGTTTCCATTTCTCCTGATAAGAAACACTCTACTTCTAAGGACTCTCTCCATCTTTGCTGCTCCGTTCGGCGACCTCCTCCAGATCTGCCACCACCGTACAACACCGACAACTCTGTTTGGTCTCCTCCGATCATTTACCAACTCCTCTACACTTGTGTCGTCCCCACCATGTGTGAGCACCTCGTCTCCACGTGACCTTTGCCTCAGATCTGGCAAAGTTTCCACCTTTGGTTTAGCAAAAGGAAAAGAAGAGGTGGTTGTATGGACAGAACAATGACAGAAGAGGAAACATGCTTCCGCAATGAATGGTTTTTGTTTTGCTAATCATGGTTTCTAGGAGAAGGCATGTCAGCATAGGTTCATGGTGTACTGATTCACTCATATGTCCTTGTTTTTGAAGGAAAAATCAATTTTTTTCTTCTGTAAACAATACTAAAAGTATGTGCTTATTCTTTGTTTTTGTTTATTTAGATTTGTTGGAAGTTGATAACTTTTGGGTTTTTTTTGGAAAGTTTGACTCTTTTCGTTGTTGAGTTTGTTTCTGCTCTTGAATGTTTGTTTGTTTTTGCCCTTCAATGTTTCTGGAATTTTTTGTTCTGTTTTGGAAGCTTCTGTTAACAACCCATGCCAACCCACCTGCACACCCGCCCAAACCAACATCCACTTAAACCGATGACACAAATGGTCGGGAATGGATCAGATATTCTACTCTTTGGTTTTGGTTGGATTGAGATTTTTTTGCCCGAATCCGACCAAAACCGACCGATGCCCAGCCCTAGGCATTGAGGTAGGAACTTACTCTTTGTATGTCAAAAAATCACTTACTCTTTGGCCCTGTTTGGATTGTCAAAATTATGGTCTCAAACCAACAAGAGGCATGATACTTCAAGAACAGGTTGGACTTTTCTTATATAAGTTAGGACAATTAACTTCAGTTCGCAATACACAAGAGTGACTTCAACATTCTGGAGAAACCATTTCTAGACAATTCCATAGTGTCTTAAATGCAGTACTTGCCCTTTCTAGAGATGTTATAAAGCCTGTTGACCCTACTTTTAAAGATATTTCCCCTCAAATTAGGAACGATGAACAATATTATCCTTACTTTAAGGATTGTATCGGTGCTATAGATGGCACTCATGTGAAACTCATTGTACCTGCTGAACAACAAATTCCTTACACTTGCAGAAAAGGGGTTACATCAACTAATGTAATGGTTGTTTGTGATTTCAATATGTGTTTCACATTTGTGCTAGTGGGATGGGAGGGTTCTGCACATGATACTAGGATCTTCATGGATGCATTGCGCACGCCTAACTTTCATTTCCCGCATCCCCCTCCAGGTTAGTAACATATACTTTTTAATGTTATACCAGTATGATTGTGTATATAATTTTTTATATTATTTTTGTAGGTAAATGCTATCTTGTTGATGCTGGTTATCCTAACTTTATGGGTTACATGGGACCCTACAAAACCACTAGGTATCATCTCCCTCAATTTAGATTAGGGCCTAGAGCTAGAGGAAGAAATGAAGTGTTCAATTATATGCACTCTAGCCTTCGAAGCACAATTGAATGATCATTTGGGTGTTGCCAAGCTAAGTGGAGAATACTAGACAACATGTCTCAATATTCATTGAAAATTGCTACTCATATTATTGTTGCTTGTATGGCATTGCATTATTTCATAAGAAGGAATGATATGGATGATGAAGAATTTCGTTTATTTGATGAAAATGTTGATTTAGAGAACAATGTTGATGTTCATGATACTATAGCCGGAGATGTCACATGGGAACAACCATCTCAAGGAAGTACCAGGCAGATAGAGCGAGTCAGAGATACTATTAGAGACATGATGTCTGGATCTATCTAGCTTTATTTTGCAGGTTATTATTTCTATGCTGTTTTAAAACATATGTACTCAATTATAACTGCATAACATTGATGTACGATTGTTAAATTTTTTGGTACGTTTAATTTATTTCTTGTTTTAATTTTGAATATTTTGTTAAATTCACTCAGTGAATGGTGAATATTTTAATTTTAAATATGATTTTATAATATATATATATCATTTTGTGATATATAATGGTACTTTTATAAATTTTTAATATATTTTTTTATTATGGTTTGAATTTTTAAAAATTAAACATTTTATAAGTGCTTATGTAATTATGCACCCAAACAGTTCAGTTTTTGTATAAGTACTTTTCAATATACATATCCAAACGTAAATAGTTTATCCAATGTAAGCGCTTATGACATAAACTCTCATACGATAAGCTCTTATGCTATAAGCGCTTAAATAAATTGTTTATCCAAACGGGGCCTTTGTACTTTGGTTAAATTGTGTGTTTGATTCGATATATGTGAAATGTAAACATAATTTTGACAACACAAATTGGTCATTTTGTGGGCCGTTTGTTACGGATTATTTAATAAAAGAAAAAAGATTAGATAAAAAATTATTTTGAGATTTTAATTGTGGTTGTTTGAACTTTTTAAAATAATGAAAATCTAAAAAAAATTATTTTTATGGCTAAAATGAAAAGCTACTTCTACCGGTTTATGGAAAAATCAGTTGTGGTAGAAGGGAGAGAAAGTGTGGAAAACACAGAGGTAATTCTACAAACAAATTGTTATCACCTAAAAATAATTAGTTAAAAGCTGTATACAACAAGCAACCTAAGAATTGGGTTAGTTGATAATGTTAGCCGAATAACACTAATTGTCAGCTGATGATCAGCCGAATGCCGAGGATTACTAATTGGGCTAAGACCTTAGGGCCAAAGGACTGATGTATCATTAACATGTGCTTGGGTGTGGTTAGAAGGGGAGAAATTTCGTGGATAATTATTTTAAAAAAAATTAAGGAAATTATCGCCAAGCCTAGGATTTATGAAGGTGCAGTTGTGGATAAGAGCAAGAAGAAAAGCGCTGTTGAGGATAAGTTTTCGTGGTAACTTACAGGGAAACAAAATGTGCACCTAAATTTTAGGAGACATGGTTAGTGGATAGTTGGTCCATTAGTTGATTCATAGCTTAAGTTAGTTAGCTACACTTGTTAGCCTTCTGTAATTAGTGAAAAATGTGGCAGACAGGGGTAGGAGCAATTTTGCACTATAAATAGGCAATGTACCGTCCAGTTGAGTCACAATCAATTAATCAAACTACTTATTCATTCTAGCTAATTTATCTTTTTCGTCTTTTATCTTTCATGCAATTTTAGTGATTCTCGTCTATCACCTACTTAATGCTTTTTGGAGTAGTTAAAAAACTCATAGCTAAGAAACAAAGTCCCTTTCTTAGCGCAATAGACTGGTAACAAGTGGGAATCATCGATGATACATCAGTTGACTCTTCGGCTAATTTGTTATCCACGTCAACACAAATATAACCCTAAAATTTTGCTAATATGACAATGTTGCCCCGTGCTCTGTTTACTCAACCCTAACTTGTTTCTCATGTTATGCTCACCTAGCACTCATCGTCTCTGCTTGCTCGCCATTTCCTCTTGCTCGTACTGTATTGAAGAGTATTTTGTGGCCATCTCCTTCCTCTCTCGCACTTGTTTGTGACCATGAGTCATACCCTCAGCCACCCCTGCGAGCAGATCACATCTACATGTACAATCAACATTTCCTGTGTTTGTGGATGGGTTTGCGAAGATGAATGGAAGGGGAGATCAGAGATGGTGACAACAAAGGGCCTGTCAACGTAGGATTTGGTTTCGACGGTGTAGAGGGCAAGGATGACAACCACAAAGCCGTCGGTGAGGGAAAGGGGATCAGGGTGAAGAGATGAAGTAGTGACAATGTGAGAACAAGAAAGGTGGGCGACAGTAAGCTCGCGCAATTGTATATCAGCACTGTCGCGACGCGACAGCAAGCTCGCGCAACGCAAGATCTATCCTGGTTGCAACGCGACATGAATATCTCGTGATTTGACCGACCAATACACGTGTCTTCACACATGCGTCTCAGCGTTTACACGTGTGAGGAACTGACACTCTCACGACGTGACCAAATGCTTCTCGGGACGTGATAAAGTCTGGACCTAACACTATAAATAGGGGTCTCATTTCCGTTTTGAGGTGCACCAACCTCGTTCTAGAGCTTCCTCCTTTCCCTCTCTGCCATTTTCTTACTCAAATAAGGTATTTTGGTCAAGCTGACCAAATACCTAAACATCGGTGCGATAGCGAGGCTCTATAGCTATCCCGAGGCTACGAGAGTTGTGGTAATACCCTACTCCTTAGGCTATAATGATGGCTTTATCCTTAACGTGTTCTAATAGTGTCTTATTCTCCATGTGCATATAAGGTGTTGCACGAGGAGGTCGAAGTTCTAATTCAAAGGTTGTCAATTTTAATAATATATGTATTATCCTTTCAACTATAATCCAAGGTCTATGGTACACCCAATGCACATTTGGGACATGCCCTTGGACGTTAAGATTACCCATGTCGTAACGTTATCTAGGGGGTATCCCAAATAACTTTGGGATACAACAAGACCAATGGCGAGAACAAGAAGAACAAGGGAGGTCATACCCTGCAACTATGGATACCGGGTATGTGGGAGAGAAAGAAGCTTAAATACTGGAATAGTAGTTAAACAACCAGTATAGAATAGAGTCATACGCTCTACTAGATACTGATATCAGTAGTTCTTAGTAGGACTATGGGATGTGAATGCTCCAGAGAGTAGTTGCAAGCCGCCATAGGGATTGCATGATTTGTATGACTTGTATGTATGTATGCTCTGCTGCTGTATGCTTGTGTTTGTAGTAGTCGCCTTGTGCGACGTTAGACTTTTATCTGTATTGCTATGATGGTTGTTACGATTGACGTGAGAGCACGCAATGAAGATTATTATGTTTCGAGGATATTAGTTAGATGGATTAAGATAGAGAGAGACACATATATGAATGAAGATTATTGGTGATACATGAGCAGAGTTGGCTGGATCACATGTTAAAGGGGTCGAGGTGTACTCTTAGGCTTGGATTCGGGTGTGAGCTATGAGGTTCATGGTTTGCATGTTACCACCGTCGTGCGTATTTGGGTCGACTATTTCGTACGAGGCCAGAGTACAAGAGCGTGGGTACAATATATGCGCAGTATAAAGGACTTGCGGTTTCCTCGAGGATCCATTGGGTTCGACGCATACCTTTGGTGACGGATGGGTCGCTCCCTCCATGTCTTGGTTGTCGGGCAGCTCAATCATCTTGACAGGGTTACTGGCGTATCAGAGTCCATAGGATGTGCAATCCAGAGGCACTCTGACATCTGCCACCGGGGCAACGTGCCACTCGGAGGGGTACGATGAGCTCGATATGCAGGATGGACGATATAATCTAATCTAATATTTATAGTTTAATAATATTGAACGGATTAATATTAAATAAATATACAGATATTTGTCAATTTTTGGAAGAAAACTCGGTCAAGGATTATTGAAGGGACAACTGTATACTCAACTCTTTTTTTTTGTTTATCTTGTAATTCTTATGGGTGATTTAAATAACTTTAATGGGACATGCTTAGAACTCAGTCAAGTTTTTTATTTTTATTTTTATTTTCTATATTTTAAAATTGGGTTGCACATAATAAATATATACTCACTATTTCATAGTACTCCCTTTCGGATTCAATTAAAATAAAAAATACATACTTTTACACTTATTAAGAATTGTGGTTATGCACATTTGATTTTCTTGATTTCATGTAAAAAATAAAATACATTTACTAAACTATCCTTAATCATAATTGTCCTCTACTCACAATATTAATGAGTTAAATTAAGAGTATTTTTGGAATAATAACATTAAATATTGATAGATTAGTTGACATTTACTTATATTTGAGTCCACCAAACTTAGACATTTTTTTCCCTATAATTGAGTTCAAAAGAGTAATTTGTTATAATATTTTTTTCGAAAAACTCAGATCCTCTTATGGTTTTTCTCATTTTTTTATCAAACTTATATTACACATTAAATATGTTTAAAGGTGACTTCTAAGGTGAACCTTTTCACCATATGGTTTACCGGTGAACCACTAATAACAATTGTTAGATGAAAGAAGCTCACGCGATCTCAATAGGCATTACCATGCCATATCAGTACCCATCCATCCTCTTTCTCTCTACTGCATATCTCCCCCTTTCTCTGCCGAGTCGGAGCAGCTATAGCAGAAAACACAAGTAAAAAACTGACAAGAACAACTTTAGGATCAATCAAATCGGTCTAGGCATCATGAATAAAATAAATGATTCAATCAAAAATAAATTCAACCTTGTTGTTATTTGGTTGAAGCAAAAAGGAAAAATAGCAAGACCCAGAGTAAGAAGTACCTCCGTGCGTCTACTATACAAAACAGTCTGTGAGTAGACACAATCCCCACCCCCACCGTCACAGCGGAGATGATTATCCACACCATGCTTGTAAACAAGTAAAGGAATCACATATATACAAACAGTTCTTTGAATTTTTCTTTTCTATTTCGAAAAAAAATGCAATTTTTGTGAATCTTCTTGATATTGCCACTTGGGAAAATTTTAACATTTTTTGTTGCAAGTGTTTTTTCCTGAAACGGTGGAACTTTTTTTTTTACAATCTCAAATAGTGGTATTTGTGAAGTGGAAAAAATACTGATTACATTTTATTAGACTTGACATTATTCGAGTATAATGAACAAGCAGGGAAAGAGGAGGGAAAGAAATGAAAAGGGAGGAATTCAGTGTACCCGGAGTATCATGAGATCTAATAGCAGTACTCGATCTAACGGTTATTAATCGTGGTTCATCATGAACCACTTGTTAGGTGGTTCACTTTAGAAGACACCACATTTAAAATCCAATATTAATAACGCGTGACTTGCACACATGTCAATACACTAGTTTTTTTTTTGGCTTAAATCCACTTTTGTTCCCTTAACTTATTTTTTAAGTTTAATTTGATCCACTAATTTTATTTTTGGCCAAATAAGTCCTTTAAATTTTTAAAGTGGACCAAATAGGTCCTTTTCAGCCAAATAAGTTGGGTCAAATAAGTCCTTTAATTTTTTAAATTGGGCCAAATAGGTCATACATGAAAATGACTCATTTGGTCCAACTTAAAAACTTAAAAGACCTATTTGGCCTAACTTAAAAATTTAAAAGACCTATTTGACCCAACTTAAAAATTTAAAAGATTTATTTCACCGAAAATAAAGTTATGCGAGCAAATTGGATTTAAGTTTTTTGTTTTTTTTGTTTTTTTTTAACACAACAACAGTCAAGTAACTAAATAAATGGAGCGATACTGAGGGGGACAACACTACGAACTGCACTGAAGGATGGCAGCACTGAAGATTGGCAGTGGCAACATGAGCATGGCACTGCGATCCTCCAAGCTTCTCTCTCGCTCTTCTCCTCTCTTCTCCGCTAAGTTGCAGATGCAAATTCCCCTTACTCGCAAGGCACGCTCCACTCTCTGTCTCTTCGCTTTCCAACTGCACCGTTTTTCTCACACACCCTTAATTTCCCACCGTCTCTGAAATGTTGCAGAGACTTGAAATTGATTGCAAACTCACACATGAATTTTGTCTTTTCTTTCCGTGATTTTATTTTTAACTGAACGGTTAGGTTAGCTACCGCAATTGCATCGGCAACGTGAAGGTTTTAGAGGTCACTGTGACAGTATCGCCATATCAATCGCATTTATCTGCAATTCTTCACAATATTGTATATGTGTAACTGCATTTTTAGAGGATTGCGACACAACCGCAACTACGATTACAATCACAGTTTAAAACCTTGCTGAATATTGTATATGTATAACTGCATTTTTTCTCAGTGTTTTTATTTGGGGGATTTCTAATTCAAAATGCAAAACCATTTGTTTGAAGAGTGAAAAGTTTGAATTGGATCTTGCTGATTTTTGTGATTGATATTATTAGATTCAGCCAATTTGATGTCAAAAATTGACATTGATTTGATGTTTTTACATTCAAAGCACTGAATAGATGACACTTGAAGGTTTTAAATTGCACAACCGCAACTATGGCTGCAATATCAACTTTTTTATGTCTCCGCAATTATATCACAACTGCAATTGAGGTCGCATCAGTTGCATTGTTCGCAATTTTCTGCAATATCAAGTATTGTGATGTAACTGCAAAATGCTATGGGATGTAGCAGTTATATATTTATAAAAATGAGTGTTTACTCTTATTATTGTTGTTCTGGGATGTTTTGTTATTTGTGCATGAGTTAGGGATCTCTTTGAATGGCAGATGAGCATGGACGCACGGAGTATTGCCTCCCAGCTTAACAGTTCTGGGCTGTTGAGGACTCAGGGCCTCATTGGAGGGAAATGGAGTGATGCTTATGATGGTAAAACCCTAAAGGTATGCCATAGCTGCTGTTATTTCCCCCCACCCCCCCGCTTTTTCTCCTTTTCTTCTTTCATTGGTTTTTTTTGCAAAGTTTAAAGGAAAAGGGGGAGCATGGGCTTACTGCTTCATTACCAATTAAGGCTGCTGATGGTCATAGTCTGCTGATGCTTATAATTTTCTTCTTATTTTATTGCCATAAGTTCCATAGTAGTTCTATTGTGTTGGAATCTTATATATTCAATACTGTCACAGGTTTATAATCCAGCAACTGGTGAATCTATAGCAGATGTTGCATGCATGGGTGGAAGAGAAACGGATGATGCAATTTCCTCTGCTTATGATGCATATAGATGTATGAAACTTCACATTTTGATACCATATCCTGTATTTCAGACTAGAAGCAAGAATAGAAGAGGATTAAGATATATTATCATAGATGATATATGTTTTTGCGTAAGATACTTAGTGTATACTTCTCAAATAGCTTAGGTAGGTACTGATGTTTTTCATTTATTTATTTATAATATGTGGAGCAAATTTGGTTAATATACGGGTCTGAGATTGTTGTGTTGAATAACAATAGCAAGTTTGGCGTAAGAATTAGATAATCTCAGTTGATTGGTTATTTTTCTGTTGACTTTTCTTATGAGCTTGCAGACCTATTGGGAATAACATCTCTTGCTGTACGCCAAAATATCAACTTTTGTTAACTCAAATCATGGTTGATTCCAATTTTAATGAGGGTAGATATTAGATATACTATGCTTCAAAAGATTTGCAACTTTGAAAGGGAATATGGACAGAGTTTTAGTTAATAACATTCACCTCTTTGTATTTGAGTTATTGTTTTTTAGGGTGACTAGCATAAACTGAGCAGTTATATATATTTTAATGTTACAGTCAATGGCAAGTATTTCCCTAGTTTAGTGTACCACTTGAGACTGAAAATAATGTGTATTCTATCTTCAAATGATTGAAGAGAGTACAATATATATACATGAGGCTAACCTAAAAAGGGAAACAAAGGAAGACTCCCGCAAATACAATCAGGATAATATCTTAACAGATACTAATATTATTTTACAATATCTCAACAGTACCCTTTCCCAATTTGCATTTGCTGATGGATTGATGTTCTATTGATTCTTGAATTATGTTCATATTCATCGTTGTTACTTCTTAGTGCAACTGATGAATTAACTAAAAAAATTTGTTGTTTGTATCATTGGATTATTCACAATTCTATAATAACTAAATTTTCCTCCTTGTGTAGCATGGAGCAAAATCACTGCTTCTGAGCGAAGCAAATTTCTGAGGAAATGGTATAGTTGTTATCTAGTCATTTCTTGAACAACATGTTTTTATTGAAATATTTGACTTAACTGCTGACTTGTATTTGTTTTAAGCTTTGGTGTCAGAAAATCACACAAAACATATCAAAATAAGTAAGGAATTCTGTTTGGGATAGACTGATATGCTCTTTTGGGGCCATCCTCATTAAATCGTCATTCAGCATCTTTACAAGAGGGAAATTTAGGAGATGTTACAGACATTTATAGCAAATTTACAGGAAAGGAAATAAATTCCTAAGATTAGGTCTATACAGAATAATACAGTTGTCGCATATGATTAAATAGTAGACTAAAAGACATGTGATAAATATGACAACCCTATACATATCGACAGCCTGGATTATTACATTAACACCCCCCTCAAATTGATGCTGGTTGGTCAACTTTAGAGGAGTCAAATCCAAAAATTTATATGTTTATTATTTAATTGTCTTTGCCTTGCTTAATACTTTTTTCTTACCTTTTATGAGTTGCTACATTAGTGTATTAGTATGCAACCATACTGTAGTTTTGTTGATTTGTCTTTAATTGTCTAGAATGGAATTTATAATATGCAGATTTGTGTTACTATATTTCACTGGCAAATAGCAAACTACTTATTTTCTCTGTTTATGTTCTGTCTGCCAATCTGGTTGTTGCAGTACACTACCTTCATTAAAATCAGAGTAGTTATTGTCTTTAATGAAGTTTGCATTTGTATCCATCCACAACATATTGACCTTATCATGACGAAAAGTTCCCTGAATAGTAACTTTGTCCTGATAATAGCTACATCCTGTTCATTTTCTCTTAAATTCTTTCAAGGTATGATTTGCTAATGGCACATAAAGAAGAGCTAGCACAACTTATAACCTTGGAGCAAGGGAAGCCTCTTAAAGAGTCTATGGGTGAGGTATGGGATGGTTGAATTTTGTTATTGTGTACTTTGCCAATTATTGTTCCTTTTCTTTGTTATGTATTTTCCCAAGTTAGATTTATGTTACTAAAGTTACTGTATTGCAGATAAACTATGGGGCTGGCTTTATTGAGTTTGCAGCAGAGGAGGCAAAACGTATATATGGAGATATAATTCCCGCACCTCTATCTGATCGGCGATTATTTGTTTTAAAGCAGGTAAATTTCAAAGTTTATTTGGTGTCTTAAATTCTATATTTCATATTAAGCAATTTCCTATGGAAACTTTATAGTTATGCTGCATCAATTCATTTCACTACATTTATTCATTATGGAATGTAAATGGTGTATGGTATTTAGCGCTACAAATTATGTCAATCCATTAGTGTTACATTGTAACAGCTTGCACATTGTTGTGAACGAGTGTGGTTATAGTAGTTAGTTCACGAGTGTAAGATTTGCTTTGGAATTTGGAAAGCAGACACACTTACAAGTATATCAATGGAAATAGTAGATACGTGGTTAGGAGGAAAATTAATTATATGTGCCTATAAGAACTAAGTGGTTAAAGTACTTGGCACATTGGGCTTTAAGTTTGGCACACAGGTAAGGCAAGATCTAGAAATGGGGCAGGTATTATTGCAAATAAGCATTGGATGAATGAAGTTTTGGATGTCAAAAGGGGGGCAGATAGGACCATAGCTCTAAAGTTTATTTGTGGAATGAGAAACCTTTAATGTTATTAGCGTATATGCACAACAAGTAGGGGTAGAAAAACATCACAAGGTACTGTTCTAGGAGGATTTAGAGGGTTTGGTTCAAGAAATATTTTAGGCAAAATGATTTTCCTAGAAGGTGATCTAAATTGTCATGTAGGTAGGACATTTAGAAGGTATGAGGGTGTGGGTGGGTTTGGTATAGGGGAGGCAATGCGGAGGGTAATTTTGCTTAAGCTTTCAATTTTACTATATAGCTAACACTGAGAAAAAATCTTATCACATACAAGAGTAGGGTGACATGCTTTCAAATAGATTTCTTTCTCATAAGAAAATTGTATACAGAAAACTTGGCATGAATTGCAAAGTCACACCAAGAGAGAGTTTGCCCCTCCAGCATATAATCTTGGTTATGGATGTGCTTTTTTCAAGAAGAAAATGAACGGGAAGAGTCAAATTAGCATTCCTAGGATCAAATGGTGGCAATCAAAGGATGATAAACAAAGGTATTCTGAGAGAAATGTTTTGGAGGGAGGGTTTTGGGAATCCCAAGGAAGTGCTAACATCATCTGGAATGAGATGGCTAAAGGGATTAGAAAAGTAGCCAAAGAGACACTTGGAGAATCAAGGGGATTTGGGCCAAAGGGTAATAGTTCCTGTTTAATACTCCCTCCGGTCCTTTTTATAAGAAACAAAAGGGTCATTTTTCTTGGTCCTAATTGTAAGAAACAACATCAATTTGTATATGCATTAAATGTCCAATTTCCATTTATACCCTTATTTATAGTGAGACTTATATTAATGAGATAACTTATTTCCTATGCAAGTGGGTTGGTTTGTAAAAGGGGTACTCTTGGAAAAAAAAATTAAAATTTTAAGTGTATTAATTAGAAAAAACTATTTTCAATGCATTTCCTTGGTTTGTGTGAATTAGGGTTTTGTTCCTTATAAAAAGGACCGGAGGGAGTAAAAGAAAACAGCATTAGGTTCTAGCAAACTGTAGCTACATATTTGTGTTCTGAGTAATTTGACCTGACTTCCAATAATTTACACTATGCCAATGCTGCAAGAAAGGATGGTTTCAATTGCCTTTTACATTGGAAGTTATAGATGAATAATTTACTGATATTTTAATATTTAATTTCTGTTTGATAATCCTGACATTTAACTACATGACTCTTATTTACCTCTTTTTGGGATTTGCAGCCTGTAGGGGTTGTAGGTGCAATTACACCTTGGAACTTTCCCCTTGCTATGATTACCCGAAAGGTATGTTTAGTTTCAGATCTTTACTGTCCAGATTTTATCCATTTTCAATTTTTTAACGTTTTACGAGTAAGTGCATAACAATCATTTTCAAAATTATATGTTTTCTCTTATATTAGGTTGGTCCAGCCCTTGCATGTGGCTGTACAGTGGTCATAAAGCCCTCCGAACTTACACCTCTGACTGCTTTAGCTGCAGCAGAACTCTCTATTCAAGCTGGAATACCAGCGGTAGTTTCTTAAACCTACTTTTATGACTGTAATAAGAGTTCATTGAATATTTGGCATATTGGCTCAATAATTTTCTGCTGTGACGATCGGTAATTCAGTAGTTACATTATTGAAAATTGCCACGAAGCTTAAAAATTGCACATCTGGAGCTTGCTTGTGATTATTATAAAAAAATTATTATGATATTTTGGTATGTAATGTACTATGCCTTCCTGTCAAAACTATATTAATTATGTTCTGTTATTGTAGTTTCCTCGATTGTGTCTTTTACTAACTTTAATACTTGACTGTGCTGTAATACTTTGGTCCCATTTCAAATACATCAATCTTTGTAGTTTACTATTGTAGAATATATTTAACGTTGATGGAGCGTACAAAATGTACATCTGAAATAAATCTGTAGAAGAGAAATACTAAGTTGGCTTCTTTGGATTTGTTTCTTCCACCATATTGCACAAATCTTACAGCAACTTTGAGCCCTAAGTCTTTAGTTGACCTATCTCTTATATTGCTACATGTTGCCAGGCCTTATCTCTGCCTTTTTATTCTTTACTCCATAAATGAAGCTTCCTTTTTATTTCCTTTCTGCCCATCTTTTATGATTCTAACTGTTGTGATATTATTTGATGACATAGGGTGTTGTGAACGTGGTTATGGGAAATGCTCCTGATATTGGGAACACTTTAGTTGCAAGTCCACAGGTTCTGTCACCATATGATTTTATGAATTAATTACCTTGTGAATGTAATTGAACATCTTAGAAAGAAATTGTAAACCTTATTTAGGTAAGGAAGATTACATTCACTGGCTCGACGGCTGTTGGAAAGAAATTGATGGCAGGTTCTGCTGAGACAGTTAAAAAGGTATGCTTAGATGTTGTTAGTTGTGATCATAATTAGTATTTATTCCTTTTTTATGTTATTATTCTTTCCTCTTGTTTCTTTTGAAGACTTCCATAGTTACCATAGACAGCTTAGGCTGATCGGCTCGATATCAAAATTCAGGGATCTTAATGCTGTTTCTCGTGTATAAAGTATTTGCCATGCGTTGAAGTTTAGAGAGATAGGTCCTATGGAACTTGCTTGATAACCAATCAACTTTGTATCTCTCTTTAAATCCAGTTTTTGATGAAAAGACTAAACATATAGAAGTTATTTGTCACTTCATTAGAGAAAAGATCCTCTAAGGCATTATCAAGACTTCTCCCGTGAATTCCAAGGATCATCTAGGATGGGACACATATATGACAAGCTGGATGCATTAGGCATATATATTCCAACTTGACGGGGAGTGTTGATTGTAATCATAATATTTATTCTCTCTTTTCGTTAATATCCTTTCCTCTCATTTCTTGATAAACTTTCATTGTTACCATAGATAGCCTAGGCTGATTGATTTAATCCCAAAATTCAGGGATCTCAACATTGTTTCTCTTGAATATATATTTGTACAAATCTTTGCAAGTAATGCAAGATTTAATTCAAGTGTTTCATGATTTCTTCACAATGCAGGATCTAGACATCGTTATATTCAAATGGATTTTTAGCCCTTATGTATTTTTTAAAATTCTAGGTATCTCTGGAACTTGGTGGCAATGCACCTTGCATAGTTTTTGATGATGCTGACCTAGATGTTGCAGTAAAAGGAACGGTAAGTTAGAAAGAATAACAACACGTTGACTGTAATGATGTATTTTCTTTAAGATGTTATTTTATATGGATGTGCTGTATGTGCAGTACCTTGACCTTTTGATGACGACTCTTGTAGTCTCACTTTGTGGCCTCAAAATGATTACATGAAAATCTTAGAAATGCAACTGATTAATGCAATGTTGGATAGGGTGAGGGTAGTATGGAAAATCTTTTTTTTTTCTTTTTCATTTTTTGAAAGAGATGTGTACTTGCATGCTTTTCTTCTGCAAGCAGATGCAAGGACTAGGAGATTGCAAACTTGCAAACTAATGAAAGTTTATGTAATTAGTCCAAATAGGTAAGAATTCCCCAGTTTACAATATGGATTGCATAACTTCGAGGGTCTGCACCTCTTGAGATGACCTTGTCACATTTAATCCCAACCATATTAATTAAACTTAATCGTGTAATAGGAGTTTAGTATGGACAGTACTGATATAAAAGAACTAGAGTAAGCGCACAAAGTGTAAATATATTTATTATCATAAACATTTAGTCCCATCTGTGGGACCCTTATAATATGTACAATGGAAAGGGTTAAAGACTAAATACATCAAAAACATCTAGAAAGACCTTCTCCACATACATCAACAGAATACTGGCCATATACACAATGGGATTAAGGGATAACACAAGGTTTGGGTGGACGACGGGAATCCCCAACCGTAGGATGTCCCTGATGTCTACCATTATAAAGGTGTATGGGCTGTGCGGCTTGGATCACTGGTTGGGAATGACTAGCTGTCTCCATCATCCTATTTCTAGTCTTTCTCCTCAAGCTAACATCATCACTACCACCACTACCAAAGTAAGAATAAGAAGATCCAAAGTTGGATTGATCAAAAGAGTGGTAGGTAGAATGGTAGTTATGATGAAGGTTGCATGAATCCAACCACATGCGCCAAAGAGGCAACCTTTGTGCTATCTGAAAATATCCTACAAAGGAGGCTCTTGGAGAACCTAACAACCTAAAGAAAATACTAATAAGATAGATATAAACAACTGTGTGGCGATTGTGATCGATCTTCCGGCCATCGCCACCAATGTCATGATAGTAAACATCAAAGTCACCCCATGCGGGTATCCTCGCGGGGTTTAGATGATGTTGGGGTACTTTTGATTTATCTTTCATCAAGAAAAACTAAGTTACTCGAGTACAATCAACAGTAAAGGAAACAACCTATCTCGCACCAGAAGTATTAGAAGTAGGGGTAGGTTCCCAAACGTCAGAATGAATAAGCTCAAATGGTTCAATACATTAAAATTAGAAGGAAAAGTAATACGATAATGTTTGGAAAATTGACGAATGTCACACTTAAAAGACTCAACAGACTGTTGTAAAACCAAAAACTAAAACATAGACTTGGTTAAAAAAAATGTAGGATGTCCAAAATGCTTGTACTGAAGAGGCAGGAGAGTGAGACTAAGACTGAAAGAAGGAAGACAACACCTTCTGGCCATCTCTTTCATTAGACAGATAGAACAACCCGCCCTATTCCTTAGTAACTCCAATCGTCCTCCCGTGGCAAGATTATGAAAAACACAATGAGAAGGGAAAAAGGTTACTGCATAGTTCTGATCCCGAGTAAACTTGTGAATAGAGATTAAGTTATTAGAAAGTTTGGGAACATGACACGAAGCACATTTTTCATTTCAAATGAAGGTTGAAGGTCAATATTCCAATAACCAACAAAAAAGGTATGAGAACCATCAACAATAGTAATAATGAACCTCGAAAGGGGAGGTGTAAGATGAAAAAAGTTGGGATTGGAATGTCATGTGGTTGGTGGCACCAGAATAAATAATCCATGCATTCCGAGGGATAGTACCAGATGCAAAAGGCTTCTTACCATTGATTAACAATTACCAGGAGCAGGCTTACTAAAAAGTATGGGTTGTTTGCGGAGGCCATATGCATGTTTTCTGCACTTTCTGCCATTGAAAAACACTGAACAAGGCGCGGCGAACAGTACCACGATGTGAACAGTAACACATGAACAGTACCGCCTGCGAAACAGAAACACATGAACAATAGCATGAAGAACAGTACCTCCGTAACAATAGTGTGTGCGAAAGTACAGGTGAACAGTGACCATTAACAGTGCCGTGGTGAACAGTTACTCATGAACAGTGCTCGTGCGAACAGTACCTTTGTGAACAGAAATAGGACAACAATGGATGGCTGGCGATGACCGACAAGGAATATGGGCACATGAAGGTGCTAAACACGGCAATGAAGGAAGCCAAGAGAGCCACAATGGAGGCGGTGAAGAGAACTGCAATGAAGGCATCCAGGGTTTCTGTGCAGAAGCGAGACCCCGCAGACTGGGAGCTCGCGTCACCATGTGGAAATGCATGCGTTATATTATTCAATTGTATTGAAGAGTACAAGCACTAATATTATTATTATAGAAGGTAGGGAACAAAATTGTTCTCTATGTTTTATTCATAATACTGGATCTCTTTTATAGAGAGAGTACAATAAAAAGGAAATAAATGTCTTCCTATAAAAAAGGAAGGTAATAAAACAAAATAAAATCAGGGTAATAATAACAAAATAAAATCATGCCCAACTTGATTCTTCTACACCTCCCCTCAAGTTGGTGCATAGATATCGATCATGCCTAACTTATTTATCAAATTCTCAAAGGTGGGTCTTGCTAGGCTCTTGGTCAAGATGTCAGCTGTTTGTTGGCTGGAAGTCACAAAAGGAGTGCAGATAATGCCAGCTTCTAGTTTCTCTTTTATGAAGTTTCGATCAATCTCAATATGTTTGGTTCTATCATGCTGGACGAGATTGTGAGCTATGCTTATTGCTGCTTTATTGTCACAGTATAACTTCAATAGAAGATCAACTTTCCTCTTGAGTTCTTTCATGACTCTGTAGATCCATATCCCTTCACTTATTCCTTGGGCTATTGCTCTAAATTCAGCCTCAACACTGCTTCTAGTAACCACACTTTGCTTCTTGCTTCTCCAAGTCACCAGATTTCCCCACACATAGGTACAATATCCTAAGGTTGATTTCCTGTCAATAACTGACCCAGCCCAATCTGCATCAGTAAAGACAACAACATTCCTCTCACTGTTTTTCTTAAAGTACATGCTCTTCTCAGGATTGGCCTTCAAGTACCTCAAAATTTTGTAGATTGCCTCAAGGTGCTCTTCGTATGGGGAGTGCATAAATTGACTTACAACACTCACAGGAAAGACAATATCAGGTCTGGTATGGGACAAATAGATTAGCTTGTCAACTAGTCTTTGGTATCTTCCAATATCAACAGGGACTTTTCCTTTCTCCCAAAGTTTCACATTTGGGTCCATGGGGGTATCAGCTGGTCTGCAACCACTCATTCCAGTTTCCTTTAAAAGATCCAGAATGTACTTTCGTTGGGAAACCACAATTCCCTTCTTTGATCTGGCGACCTCCATGCCAAGAAAGTATTTCAATGCTCCCAAATCTTTGATTTCAAATTCTTTTGCCAATTTTCTCTTCAGTCTGTCCATCTCTACTATATCATCCCCTGTAAGAACAATATCATCAACATAGACAATTAGTACAACAATCTTCCCATCGGAAGAAAATTTTGTGAATAGTGTGTGATCAGCTTGTCCTTGGCTGTATCCCAGTTTCTTCATAGATTTGGTGAACCTGTCAAACCATGCTTTCAGAGACTGTTTAAGTCCATAGAGTGATTTTTTTAATTTACACACATTGGACCCAAACCTTCCTTCGAATCCGGGAGGAACATCCATGTATACTTCTTCCTTTAGGTCACCATTGAGGAAGGCATTCTTCACATCTAGTTGATGCAACGGCTAATCTAAGTTAGCAGCAAGGGATAAAAGGATCCTGACAGTGTTTAGTTTTGCAACAGGAGCAAAGGTTTCTGAATAATCTATGCCATAGGTCTGAGTGAACCCTTTGGCCACCAAGCGAGCCTTGTATCTTTCTACGGATCCATCTGAGTTGAACTTCACAGCGAAGACCCATTTACAACCTACTGTTTTTTCTCCCGCTGGCAAGTTCATAACACTCCAACTGTTATTCTTCTCAAGAGCTCTCATCTCCTCAAGAACAGCTTCCTTCCACTTTGGAACTTTTAGAGCTTCCTGTACATTATTTGGAATTTCTATACTAGATAACTGTGAGCTAAATGTAGCATAGGAAGAAGACAAATTTGAATATGACACAAAATTAGATAAATGATGCTTAGTACAAGATTTAATACCTTTCCTAAGCGCAATGGGAATGTCTAACTCAGAGGATTCAATGTGGTTCTTAGGCTCAGAAGAGGACTCACCTATCTCAGGTTGACTGACCGGATTTTCCCTCAGTTCGGTTTCATGACAGTGCTGGAGAGTTGGTTCTTCATTTTTGTTTTTCTTATTGTTCCTTGAAACATAGAACTTTCCCTTGAACCGTCGGTCACCACCTTTGAACCTGTTATTTCCTTCTTCACAAGAATCATCATGTTGTGGCATTTCAATTAGTTCAATTTTATTTGTTTTCAAAGGCTGTTTGTCAGAGTCTTGATTTTGAGATGTAGACCCAGATTCCGTAGGAGCCTTACTCATGATAGGAGTAGGTCTAGATAGTGAATCTTGGTCATTTGCTATTGGTGCATAAGTTGTACAAGTCTCAGAATCATGTGAGTTTTCAGATAAAGTAATGATTTCAAATGAATCTTCATGTAGACTCCCCCCCTGAAGATGAGTGTCCTCAAAAAAAGGTTTGTTTTTAAAAAACGTGACATCCATAGTCACAAAATATTTCTTTGATATTGGATCAAAACATTTATGCCCCTTTTGGGTTGGAGAATATCCAATAAAAACACATTTTATAGCACGTGGTTCTAGTTTCCCAAGATTCTTATGTTCATGAACAAAAACAGTAAAACCAAATATTTTTAAAGGTAAATTAGCGGAAAGATGAGCCATAGGGAAACATTCCTTGAAAACATTGATTGGGGTTTGAAATTGTAGGACTTTGGACGGATTGCGATTAATCAAATATGCAACAGTTAAAACAGCTTCACCCCACAAGTATTTTGGAACTTTTGTTTCAAACAATAAGGCTCTAGCTACTTCTAGGAGATGCCTATTTTTTCTCTCCGCAATTCCATTCTGTTGGGGTGTATTAACACAAGAACTTTGATGCACAACCCCATTCTCAAGGAAAAAATTCTCCAAAATCATATTAAAAAATTCCTTTCCATTGTCACTTCTGAAAACTTGAATATTCATTTGAAATTGATTCTGCACCATTTTAAAGAAATTTTTAACAACTTGACCAACCTCGGATTTTTCCTTTAACAAATACACCCAACAAAATCTAGTGTGATAATCAATAAAGGTGATGAACCATTTTTTATTTGAGAGTGTACTTGTCTTATTAGGGCCCCAAACATCACTATGAATCATAGTAAAAGGTTTTGTTGGCTTATAGGATTGCATAGGAAAAGAGGAGCGATAATGCTTTGCAAATTCACAAATCTCACAATTAAATAAAGAAGGGTCTTTATTATTAAACAACTTAGGAAAGAAATGTTTTAGGTACCTAAAACTCAGGTGACCTAACCGTAAATGTCATAACATGATATCATTATTGTTATCAGAAATAAAACTAGATTCAAAGCAGGAACCTCTTGGTTGAAATTGTTGTTCTGGTCCAAGTCAACTATCAAAGTAATAAAGTCCTCCATTCTCTTTAGCACTGCCAATCATCCTCCCCGAGTTCAAATCCTGAAACACACAATGAGAAGGAAAAAAATGTGTTTGACAGTTTTCATCTCGGACTAATTTACTGACTGATAAAAGACTACATGACAGCTTTAGAACATGAAGAATATCTTGGAGAGTTAATGTCGGAGATAGGACAATGGACCTTTTTCCTGCAATGGCTGATAAAGAGCCATTTGCAATTTTTATCTTCTGGTTACCTGCACAAGGACTATATGAAGAAAAAAGACTAGACTCTCCTGTCATATGGTCAGTGACACCTGAATCAACAATCCAAGTATGATTGACACCAAGGAAGACGGTTTTAACAAAGTTACCTCTCTGTGCTATAGAACAGGAAGGGGTTTGAGACTCAAGAAGTTTGTACAGTTGATCTATTTGTTCCTTAGTAAAAGGAAACGAGCTTGAGGAAGACTGCTTCTCTTGATTAGAAGTACTAGCTTGGAGTGCACGATTCTCACCACCGCCTTTCTTCTTCCAATTCACAGGTTTGCCATGGAGTTTCCAACATGTCTCACGGATATTTCCTGGGCGTCTGTAGTGCTCACGCCATTTATCAAATTTCTTCCCGTCATGACTGTAATTCTTTCTGACAAGGGAATTATCTGACATATTGATTGATGTCCTGCGAATGTTTCTTGCTCAAGAGAACAAAAATAGTCGACAGTGGTAAATAGGTCCTAAAAACAACTGAGAAGTGGGACCCACAAGCTGGAAGTATCCAACACAAAAACAACAACAAAAGCAAAGTTGAATGACCAGAAAAGTAACCCACTGAACCTGGAATGCAGTAGTGGCAGAAAAACCTGAAAAGAACAAGAAAAACGAGCAAAAAACGTGTTGGTTTCAAATGACCCACGAACAAAAGTGCTCGGATCGGAAAGTGGACTCCCAAAACAGAACGAGGAGGCGCCGATCTACAATCTGGCAAAGTATGGAGACGAACGGCGCACCGGACGGCGGCGTAAATTTGCAGCGCCGGAGAAACGATACTGCTGTGGCGGCGTGGTGGGAGTTTGGCTGCGCGCCACGGGGTTTGGCCGGTTTTTGGGAGTCGATCTGATGGCACGGTCACCAGGGTGATCGGAGTGGCGGAAGCGGCGTTACGGGCTTGGCGATTGCGAGGTTAGTGTGTTTGGGACAACGGACTGTTTGGGCACTATTTACGGCATCAGAAGGAAGGTTACCGCAAAACAAGGCAAGAAACCAAGCCGCAATGAAGGCGGCAAACGTAAACCGCAATGAAGGCAAATAGGTTTTTATGAAGCTAGGCCGTCAAAATCGACAGCTCGTGATACCATATAGAAGGTAGGGAACAAAATTGTTCTCTATGTTTTATTCATAATACTGGATCTCTTTTATAGAGAGAGTACAATAAAAAGGAAATAAATGTCTTCCTATAAAAAAGGAAGGTAATAAAACAGAATAAAATCTGGGTAATAATAACAAAATAAAATCATGCCCAACTTGATTCTTCTACAATTATATAGACTACGCTCTACCTAATGGTCCGGATTAATGGGCCATAATCACTAATAATTACAAAATATACGCCTAGTAAATAATTACATATTTACAACACCTTATAAGCACTACAAGTACAAAGGTCATATTTTTAGGCGAAGTGGGACTAAACCCACTCGCTGAACTCTAACACAATGAAGGTGCTAGACAATTGCAATGAAGGCAGTCCAAAGTGGCCCAGTAACAGACCACAAGGGTGGCCATAATTAAGGCGGATTTTCAATAACGGGTGTTGAGATCCCTATTATTCCGCGTGGGAGGGTGTGTTGAAAGTCCCACATCGACTAGAGATATGGTCTAAGTGGTGTTTATAAGGCTTAGGCAGTCCTCACCTTACAAGTCGGTTTTGTGGGGATGAGTTAGGCTTAAAGTCCAAATTCAAGATAGTATCAGAGCCTATCCTAGATCTGTTCTTGGGCCATGATCTCTATTATTCCACCCGTATTTGTCCACGCTACAGATATCCGGTCCTGGGCATGAGAGGGCGTGTTCAGATCCCTATTATTCCGCGTGAGAAGGTGTGTTGAAAGTCCCACATCGACTAGAGATATGGTTTGAGTGGTGTTTATAAGGATTAGGTAGTCCTCACCTTACAAGCCGGTTTGGTGGGGATGAGTTAGGCCTAAAACCCAAATTCAAGAACAGGGAATTGTTGCTTTTGGAGATTTTGGTTTCTATGCATGACTTATTTTGTTGAGGAATGAATAGGTGGGTCTGTGGTTTGGCAATATGGGCATGGGATGGTAACAACTCACAAAGATGAATAAATTGGTAAAAATTGAATTTGGGTTAATTGCTAAAATTGGAAGTTGAGGTGCATGTTGTGAATTTGTGGTTTTCTCTGCCCTTCTGTTTTGATCACTTTGGTAATCATAAATTCATTTTGAGTGCAGCTTGCAGCAAAGTTCCGTAATAGTGGACAAACATGTGTTTGTGCAAATAGAATTCTTGTACAAGAAGGTTAGATGAAAATGATTGTACGCTATCATTTTACTATTATAGTGCGTTTATCTGATTTTCCATCCTTTAACATGTTGATGATTCCCAATTTATAAACACTTGTAGGAGATTTAATACTTGGTTGTTTTCTGATGTTTTTGCTTTAAGTTTCTTCTCCTAACTAGTATAAGTTGTGGGAATGTGTGACACATATTAGCAGATTCATGTAATGTGCCTTATAAGATGACATTATGAACTCTGTGGGATTCTTACATAGCATTTTGTAACTTTGTATTACCCTAATCTTATTGGTTGTGATTTCAGTAAGTAGTCTCTTGTTTAGTTTTGTTCTCATATATTTACGACATGGAATTCGGTATTGTTTTGAAAAAATAAAAATTTCACAAATTCAAATAAGAGAACAGGAGATAATAAAGAATAAAAGGAAATTCCACTGACATTTTTATAGGAGATTTTACTCCAATTAGTAGTGTTAGTGTACTCCTATTGATTATTTGGCTGCTTCTATCTCACACCAATTTAATGTGCATTAAATGCATTATTTGTAAAGTCTTAAACGACATGTTTGCTCTTCTTTAATTAACCAAGTTTCTCTCTGAAGGGATATATGATAAATTTGCAAATGCATTGCTTGATGCTGTTCAGAGTATGAAAATTGGAGATGGTTTTAGTGAAGGTGTGGTTCAGGTAGGTATCTTTTAATTTTATTTTTTCTTTTGAACCGTCAATGGAAATTGCCTGCATTTCCTCTCCATTTTCCCACTCAATGGATGATCTTCACTAATTTAGAATTTAGACTACTTTTTTGTATATGATAATTCCTTTCCAATATTCCTGTAGCAATCTGTTTTGAGCGTGACTACTTTTTAGAGTTCTCTCCCAAATTTGAGAGAAAATCTGATTTAAGCTCTACGGGACCATGTCATAACTCAATTTTATATTCATCTCTAAACAGGGCCCTCTGATCAATGAAGCTGCAGTAAAAAAGGTTTGTCTCTTTCTTGGTATTTGAATTTCTATATGCATTGTTGTAGGGTGTGTCTCTTGACTCATGAGAACTTCTGTGGCTGCTTTGTGATTTTGCCTTCAGGTTGAGTCCTTGATTCATGATGCTACATCAAAGGTTTGTCATCTTTGCTATTCTGCCTGTCTGATTCTCCACTTCAACCCCAGACATTTTAAACACCTCATTTGATCTATTGAATTCTACACGATGAAGCTAAGGGTTGAATAAACTATTTTATTTCTGCCAACTATCAACAATATTTTGCCATCTGAGATCTCCTTTGGGATTGCTATTGTTTGTTAATAGTGCCATTCATGTATCCATATAAAATGTTTTTTCCCTGGAGTTATTCTTAGGATTATGACTGGAGTGATGTTACCTGCATTGGGCACTTTTAGGTTTCTTTGGCATTTTTCTAATGATTTTTTGCTACTGCAGTGCATACTTGAACAACTTAGCCTTCTCCCATTAGGTGGAGTTGGTTACATTGATCAAACAATGCCATTGTACTTTATAAAAAAATCAAATTTTCTGAAAATCCATTTATATCAAGGTCTTCTTTAATGGTTTCTCCAAATTCTTTATTTTTTTCCTGTTCTTCTCCACCTGCGATGTATACTTGAACAGAAAAACCTAAATTTAAAATGGTTTTTTGTTTGTTGAAATGTATATCTCCCGTTAATCTCCTCCTTAGCAAGATGGATAAGCATGTCAAATAAAAGGTAATAGTTCTGATGATTCAATTCCTTTTATCTGAAGGGGGCAAAAGTAATTCTTGGGGGTAAAAGACATCGCTTTGGATTAACTTTTTATGAACCAACGATCATCAGTGATGTCAAGAATGAGATGCTCATATCAAGGTAAACCTTTTACGATGTTATCTAGTGTTTCTGAGTTGTAGTTCACATTATACTTTAGAATTTTTACCAGCAACTTTGACATAATATTTTAATTAATTTCTAGACTAACTGATGTTAACAGCCATACCTCACAGCTTGGATATACTATAATATCTGGCCTTCTAGGTTGGAAGCTGATGCTACGCCTTTAATATTTTGTGCCCATGCATTAAATTAGCGAATTTAAAACTCTTAGATAGTCATCGATGATATTGACATGATTGGTGTTGAAAAAGTAAAGGATGATCATAAATTTGCCTATACTTATAGTTGCTGTTTCCTGTGCTTTCTTGATTCTGATTATACTAAATGGAGAAAGTTAGTACAGTTGACGCCCATGCGAATCAGATTATCAGAATAGTATACTGGCAGTGGTAGTTGTCAAATCCATATAATAAATCATTGATGATTTTCTAAGAATAATCATGTTGAAAAATATACATATATAGAGGAAGGTTTTGTAAGAGACTGTTCAAAATATATATAGAGGAAGGTTTTGTAAGACACTGTTTAAAATGGCTGTAGGATGTACGGAATGTGTGTCAATTGCTCCCAGCTAGATGCTTGAGAAATACTAACTGCATATTTCTGTGACTGTCATTCTTGCATTCCTCAGTCAAACTCCAATCAATAACCGATAATCTATTCACAATCGATCCCAATCAATTTTTGGGTAACTGATGCAGTGTAAAGTGGCTAAACCAAGCCAACCGATAATATCTTTTTGATTTTATTTTTAGATAAATCTAATCGTTTGATTTGTTTCTCTTTTATTATTATCCTTTCCTTTTTTTAGGAACTATCAGTTTGTTCGGATTTGCTTTGCATTAGGATTTATCTTGTTAGGATTTGTTTTGCATTAGATTTTATCCTTTTATTTCCTTTATATATTTGTTTCCCAAATACGTTGGTAGTTAGTTTTGAATTATTAATGAAAATCGAGAAGTTTTTCTCAAACCCTCTGTGTCAATTCCTCGGGTATTCTTTGAATCAACGAGTTGTGATACGTTCGTCTTTTTTTATCACGTATGTTGCATCAGATGGTATCAGTAGTCAGTACGTTCCTGCATAATGTCGCCATGGAGACGTGATATCAATACTAACCTGGAGCACATGCTTCAGCGAGATGTGTTTGATAAAAACCCGTTGTATGATGAAGAGCCAACATATGATGGAGTGTCGGAATACAATGATGAAGATGAACCAATGTTTGCTTAAGAACTCATCTTTGATGGAAAACCACTATTTGTTGAAGAGCATGAAGAAGATGAATGATCGATGTTTGACAAAAAAGCCAATTTTGATGAAGGACCCATTTTTGACCAAGAACTAGAGTATGATGCTGACCAGAATGTTGAGCTCAAAAAGTTAGAGGTGTTGGAAGAGCATCGTTTTGAGGAAGAAAGTATACGGAATATTGAAAGACAATCTTGACCCGTGGAAGAACCTACAAAGGAAACCATCCCACTAGTTTTTTCAGTTGCAAACAAAAAGTTAAAGGTGCCGACGAAGCCTACGTCATGATTTTTGTTTGGTTGTTCGAATCATCAATACTGGACATCCAACATGCCATGGATTTATTTCCTAAAAGTGTCTTCCTACATAAATCATATTATTGGATGAGTACAAAAGAGCATAGATGAAGCAAGACGTTTGATTCGAGGGCGAATTTTCTCCATCCTGAGGAGAATGATGCAGTGCAAAGTGGTTAAACCAAGCCAACCGATAATATCTTTTTGATTTTATTTTTAGATAAATCTAATCGTTTGATTTGTTTCTCTTTTATTATTATCCTTTCCTTTTTTTAGGAACTATCAGTTTGTTCGGATTTGCTTTGCATTAGGATTTATCTTGTTAGGATTTGTTTTGCATTAGGTTTTATCCTTTTATTTCCTTTATATATTTGTTTCCCAAATACGTTGGTAGTTAGTTTTGAATTGTTAATGAAAATCAAGAAGTTTTTCTCAAACCCTCTGTGTCAATTCCTCGGGTATTCTTTGAATCACCGAGTTTTGATACGTTCGTCGTTTTTCCATCACGTACGCTGCATCGGTAACACTTCCATTATTTTTTTTTTGTAAATCTTGACAGATCAGTTATGATTTCTGTCACTACGGATTAATTGAAAAACTGTCTTTATGTGTTTTGAGATAATAAACTGGCTGTAATGGGCATATTAATTTTTCTGTTAATATGCACAGGGCTAATCTCTACAAAATACAAACTACAATTGAGTTTGGTAGAAATACAACTTCCAAAATTGTTAATCCATTTATCGCACTGCAATCTTATGCTTTTGAAAAGGTAGCTTTCATCTGTGTTTGGTGATATGAGGTTTTAAACTAATGCAGCCTATACAGTTTAAGTGCCGTGATGCACACTGCCTATATTCCATATTTGCAGAAATTTTGATATGGTTTCACTTCACCTTGCCTTGTATTAATCTGATGGAGCTTTATTTTTAATTTTTCATGGACTTTGTTTCTGTTGATTCCCCTATATGATTTGTCTTACACTAGAGAGGAAGCATTTGGACCAGTCGCACCCCTTTTGAGATTCAAAACCGAAGAGGATGCTATCAGAATTGCTAACGACACTAATGCAGGTAGTTCTTGCAGCTCTATTCTAATTTGGTTCTTCTTTGTATAGCCTGGAAGAAAGGTTCCCCGCACCCCGCTAGTGCTATTTTATGCAACTGGTTTTACCATATCTGGTCAGTCTTGGGGTGATGTTTTCAAATTTTAACCATGGAACCATACCTGGACATATGAAGGATTGGGTTCATACGTATTTACAAACAGTATCCAACGATCGTGGCGTGTCGCTGAGGCTCTTGAATATGGACTTGTGGGTGTTAATGAAGGAGTAATTTCAACAGAGGTGAGTCTCATTCCTTTTTAAATGAGATAAGTGGCAATGAGATTTTTCGGATGGATTTATCTGCGTGTATGTGTCGATGTAGGTGGCTCCATTTGGTGGTTTTAAACAATCTGGCCTCGGAAGAGAAGGCTCCAAATATGGGATGGATGAATATTTGGAGGTAAGAACAAATTTGAAGTGTTAATTTCTGTAATTTCCCCCCTTAATTTAGAAATGAAACTGCTGCATAGTCCATAATCATTGATTGTACATAAACAACTTTTGTCCTTCGAAGTTTGTAAAAAAGTCATTTTGGTTGTGGTCAGTGGCGGAGCTTGACAAAAATTGTTGAGGGAGCCAAAATGGTCAAGTAATATACTTGTAGAAAAGAGTACTGAATAATAATGCTGAATATTATTTCAATTGTATATCATTTACAAACACTAATACACTTAAATAGGCTAGAAGAAACCTAATGGGCCTGACTAATGGGCCTTATAGAAAAACACTACTAATTACAAATTATATGCTATATTTACAACACTCCCCCTCAAGCTGGTGAATGGATATCTATCATTTCCAGCTTGCAAGTAAGTTGGCCGAATCGTTCTCTTAGCAAACCCTTTGTTAACACATCCGCTAGCTGGTTCCCAGAGGGAATGTAGGTTGTTGTTATCACACCACTATCTAACTTTTCCTTGATAAAGTGTCGGTCTATCTCAATATGTTTTGTCCTGTCATGCTGAACAGGATTATGAGCAATGCTGATAACTGATTTGTTGTCACAAAACAACTTCATAGGACCCTCATACTTTATCTTCAAGTCATCAAGAACAATCTTCATCTATAGTAGCTCACAAATTCCATGTGCCATAGCTCTGAACTCTGCCTCAGCACTTGATCGAGCCACTACATTTTGCTTCTTACTTCTCCAAGTAACAAGGTTCCCACATAGGAATGTGCAATAACCTGTATTGGACCTTCTATCACTCACTGAACCTGCATAGTCTGCATCGGTATAAGCCTCCAAAGTCAATCTTTCACCTCTTTTGAACAAGAGGCCTCTCCCTGGAGTGGCCTTGAGATATTGCAGAATACGATCCACAACCTGTAAGTGTCTCACCCTTGGATCATGTATAAATTGGCTAACCACACTGACTGCATATGCTAAGTCTGGTCTAGTGTGTGCCAAGTAAATCAACTTCCCCACTAGTCTCTGATATTGGACCTTGTCAACTTTAACACTCTCTTCTTCAATGCCCATTTTGTGATTTTGCTCGATGGGAACACCTGTAGGTTTACATCCAAGTTTGTCTGTTTCTTGTAAAAGATTAAGCACATACTTCCTTTGAGAAATGAAAATGCCTTGCTTAGAGTAGGCCACTTCAATTCCTAAGAAGTACTTGAGTTTTCCGAGGTCCTTCAACTCAAATTTAGCAGATAGTTTCTCTTTGAGTAGTTGTCTCTCAACTGGATCATCTCCTGTAACAATAATATCATCAACATAAACAAGAAGTACAGTCTGCTTTCCTCCCTGTGAATGTTTGAAGAATAGTGTGTGATTGCCTTGACTTTGCTTGTAGCCTAGGCACACCATAGCCTTCATGAATCTTCCAAACCAGGCTCAGGGAGACTGTTTCAGCCCATACAAAGCTTTTCTCAGTCTGCACACTTTGTTTGTTCCATTAGTGGGTCCAAATCTAGGAGGAATCTCCATATACACTTCCTCTTCTAAGTTTCCATGCAAGAATGCATTTTTAACATCAAATTGCTGTAGTTCCCACCCAGAGTGGGCGGCAAGAGAGAGTAAAATTCGGGCAGTGTTCATTTTTGCTACAGGAGCAAATGTCTCCTCATAATCGATGCCATAAGTCTGAGTATATCCCTTTGCCACTAATCTTGCCTTGTACCGATCAGGAGTACCATCTGATTTTTGCTTGACTGTATAGATCCACCTGCAACCAACAGGCTTCTTGCCCCAAGGTCTGTTAACAATCTCCCAAGTTCCATTCTTCTCAAGTGCTTTCATCTCCCCATCCATAGCTTGGACCCAATTTTTATCCTTTAGTGCCTCTTGCAGATCTTTGGGATTCTCACGAGTCAGCAGTGTAATAAAACTCGATCTTTGCGAGGAAAGATGTTTAGAAGAAACAAATTGGGAAATAGGATACTTGGCACAAGACCTTTTCCCTTTTTTCAAGGTAATAGGTAAGTCATCTGGATCATGGTCAAGGGTATCAGAAATCTGAGAATCAGAAGTAGTAGGATTATTTTCAATACTTACCTCCGGTTCAGACGGTTGGAGTGGACCGGGTTGGGCTTTCCTTTCCTCTGATAAGTCAACATAGGCTCACTAGCCTTGTTCTTCACTGGTACTAAAGGTGTTGTTTCCTGCAAAATAGAAGACATAGGGGACATAGGAGGAACAGAAGGACTAGGAACAGGACCACCAAGAGGATCAGGACCTGGAGACAAAGAGTCTGAAACAGGAGGATCGGGAGGAGCAGGACCTGGAGACAAAGAGTCTGAACCAGGAGGTGAGTCACCTAGCCAAGGACCAAGGAAGAGAAACTCAAGCTCGGACTCAGATTCCAAATTAGAATTAAAATCACTACTCTCCCCCTGAAGCTGAGGACGAGTGAAATAGGAGACATGCTCGTAGAATGTGACATCCATAGAGACAAAGAACTTACGACTTGGTGGATGATAGCACTTGTACCCCCTTTTGTTACGGGCATAACCCAAGAAGACACACCGGATGGCACGAGAATCCAACTTATTTCGGTGTTGTGGATGAACATGGACAAAAGCCACACAGTCAAATATCCGAGACTCAAGACTCTGCATGATAGAAACAGAAGGAAACTGTGAGATCATATACTGAACAGGACTAACATTACCGAAAACACGAGATGGCACACGATTAATCAGATAGGCAGCAGTCAATACTGCTTCACCCCAATATGACTTTGGGACAGACATTTGGAAGAGAAGGGCTCGAGCAACTTCAAGTAAGTGACGATTTTTCCTTTTGGCAACCCCATTTTGTTGCGGGGTGTCGACACAAGTAAGTTCATGAATGATGCCCTGTTTAACAAGAAAATTGGAAAGGTTATGATTAACATATTCTTTGCCATTGTCAGAACGAATTCTTTTAATGCGTCTTCCAAATTGAGTCTGTATCATATTATAAAATTGAATAAACATTTGAGATACCTCAGATTTATCTTTCATCAAGAATATCCAGGTTACTCGAGTATAATCATCAATAAATGACACAAACCATCGTGCACCAAAAATATTAGTAACTGGGACAGGACCCCAAATATCAGAGTGAATAAGATCAAACGGCTCAACACTTTTAGTAAGACTAGAAGGAAAAGTAGCACGGTGGTGCTTAGAAAACTGACAGACGTCACACTTAAAAGACTCAACAGATTGTTTTAAAAACAAAGTTGGAAACATAGACCTTATTAAAGAAAATGGAGGATGACCAAGACGCTTGTGCTGAAGTCAGATTTGTGATGCAGAATGAGACTCTGATTGAGACCGGAGTGCGCAAGACAACACATTCTGACCAGCTCGTTCATCAGACAGATAGTACAACCCTCCCTGTTCCTTGGCAACTCCAATCGTCTTCCTCATTGTAAGATCCTGAAAAACACAATGAGAATGAAAAAACATCACTGTACAGTTATTGTCCTGGGTAAGCTTACGAATAGAGATAAGGTTATTCGAAAGACCTGGAACATGAAGCACATTTTTCAATTTAAAAAATTGAAGGTCAATGTCCCCACAACCATCAACACGAGTATGAGAACCATCTGCAACAATAATATATGGAATGCTGGAAGGAGAATTATAAGTCAGAAACAGTTCGAAATGAAAGGTCATGTGATGAGTGGCACCAGAGTCAAGAATCCATGCACTCTGAGTGATAGTATCATCAACATGAAGAGAATTCAAGGCTGAAACAACCATATATCTATTGTCTGACATATTAATTGATGTCCTGCTACTGTGCGTTGCTCAAGAGAACAAAAATAGCTTACAGACAGCAATAAAAAGGGCCTCTGAACACACAGCAAGCCTGAAACGCAGTAACGGAGACAAACGAGTCAAACAACCGCAAGAAAGCGAAGGAACGCTCGTCAAAAGTGGGACCCACACACTGAAAATGGTTCCAAACTTACCAGTAGGGGCAGAGTAGTTGCCGTGAGACCAGAAATGATAACCAAATCAAATGCAAGAACACAGAAACAGTGTCTTCAAAGTGACCCACGAACCAAAGTGCTCAAAACAAAAAAAGAGCTAAATAGCAAGCATACGAGCACGATGAACAGTGCCGTACGGTCGTATGAACGCGATGAACATTGTCGTACGGACGACGTGAATAGTAACTGTACGAACTCGTACGGACGACATGAATAGTGACTATGGACGACGTGAATAGTGACTGTACGGACTCGTACAGACGTCGTGAATAGTGACTATACAGATATCGTGAATAGTGCAGTGCTGTGTCGGTGAACAACGTCGGTGCCAACCAATAAGAGATCTGAGCACAATGAAGGTGCCAAACGCCGCAATGAAGGCGACAAAGAGAATCGTAAAGAAGACGGCTAGGGTTTTATGCGGAAGCGAGACCCTCAAGATCGAGAACTCGTGATACCATGTAGGAAAGAGTACTGAATAATAATGCTGAATATTATTTCAATTGTATATCATTTACGAACACTAATACACTTAAATAGACTAGAAGAAACCTAATGGGCCTGACTAATGGGCCTTATAAAAAACACTACTAATTACAAATTATATGCTATATTTACAACAATACTCAACAATGAAATAAAAATAAAATAAGTAGAAGTGAGTCAAAAAAAATAAAATAAGTAAATTAAAATTAAAAAATTATTCATAAACAAAACTAAATTACAGAAAGAATAATTTTGACTTAACCATAGAGACTCAACGTGAAACTCAAAATCACGTTGTTCTTAAAATGTAATTATAGATTAATTGATTTAATTTTTCAAATGCTGAATTTTTTTTAAACATTTATTCGTAAATTATTTTTTGAAAATGATTTACAGTGATATGATAATTTTATTTATATAAATATAGTTAAATACTAATATCAATAATGTTTATATAATAGAATGAGTTTGAATGATTTTAACGTAAATTCTTTCTATAAGCTATAGCTATTCTCCGGCCAGATTGATATATATATATATATATATATATATATATAATTTTTTTTTTCAAAATTGGATGAGCGTGGAGTCGCGTAGGGAACCTGTTAGTTGCAATAAGCATCTTAGTCACTACGCTACGATTATACTTTGGTACAACGACGTAAACAGAATTCTATATATGTAAATTATTGATGCTATATTATATTTATCTATTAAATTTTAAAAAACTTGGGGGAGCTGGGGCTCCTCGCTGTCATAACTAAGATCCGTCCCTAGTTGTGGTTTAAAGAGGCAAGAGAGAGAGCATATTTATCAATAATTTTAGGAGTGTTGTGGACAGTTAGTTGGGTGATTGTGTTGAATTGTTGATAGCATTAGCGTTGTAAGATATTTTCAGTTCTATGGGTCAATGGAAATGTGCTGATACTTTGTATATGAAGTGATACTATTGTCCCTCTGGGATGTTCACCAAATGAAGTTTGCACTGTAAGTTCATTCAACTATTTCGCATGTAGTATTGGTGGAGATTTAGGAGACTTTTCCTTATTCACTGCGAGAAGAGGGCAACTACGTGTTCTAGCAGAAAGACACAGTGACATATATCACATATTATCTGCTGAATGCTGTAAAATATGTTTACTAAATATCTAAGAATGAAATTACAGGTGTTTAATTTTTATTTTTATTTTTCTAATAACACTCTTCAGAGGTGTCAAAATGTTGTAGTTGGTGTCAGTGTTATATCAAACATCGATATGGCTTAGTTCTAATGCTTCATGGTTCAAAACAACTGAAGCTCTACATCGAATGCGTGCACAGTCAATTTGTCATTTCTTTTTAATAAATTCTACAATTTCTGACACTTGAAATTTATCCTTTATCACTTTTCCAGATCAAGTATGTCTGCTTGGGAAACATGAACAAAGATTGAAGTGTGAGTTTACTTATATGAGGCAGTGCTAAGCTTATATGGTTCAGCTGCTGATCAAATAAGGTTGGAAGAGAGAGGGGTTACCTTGTGTTTATCTGTTGCAGAAGATGCATGTAGCTACACCCCTTTTGTGTACAAATAAGTGCATGCTTGCAACGGACTAACTCAATTTTCCTTGTTTTATCCGCATTTTTTTCCCCTTTTTCATTTCCATCTTTCCAAGGTCTTTTAGGTTGCATTGGTAGATAAGATAGGAGAGGATGGAATAAAACATATAAGTTGTGTTCTATGTTTGTTTCATATTAAAAGTAAAGAACAGGACCTAATGCAAAAAAAAAAAAAAAAAATTGGTTCACGCTAGTGCAGTCTAGCAAAGGACTAGCTCAATTTTCTATGTTTGATTTTTTTTTTTTTCCATTTACTTTTCTAGGGTCTTTTAGATAGCATTTGGTAGATGGGCTAGAATAACAAAATAGAACATATGGATTCTGTTCTATGTTTGTTTCATATTAAAAGCCGAACAGAAAGGTTGGAAAAGTATATTTCTGTTTCATCTAAAAGTGTAAAACCAAAAAGAACAGAACTGAACAAACTATTCTGGTTTAGTGGTGTTAATTAGATTCACCAATCCAACGAACTCATAAATCCAAATTGTGGGTTGATTCTATGTGATCGGGTCAACTTTTACCAACCTTTATTGTTTTGGTTTTTAAACTCAGATGGTGAACCCGAGATCCAATGGTTTTATTCTCAAAGGGAAGTGGTGGAAAAAAAGATTCTTTGGAGGTGGAAATCTATCTATCTATTATTATCTATATAAGAAAATTAACTATATTTATTTTAGTTATTTATGTTTCGCCATGTGAATATTTTTATTTTCTATTATTTTTTATTTAAAAAACTAATTATATTTAGTTTGGTTATGTGTATTGTGCCATGTGGTATCATCTCTATCTTTTACGTAGAAAAATTATTTTTTGTTGATTTTTTTACACGTGTTGAGCATGGGTCTCATCTACTAGTAAATTCTATGTGTAATTACTTATATACCCACTCTTATAATAATTCTTGGGAATATAATAACTGTTTGTCGAACACATTTTTTTAAATACTCGACAATAAAATTCCCATTATTTTTTTTCTCAGAAAAGTTATTCTTGAAAATAAAATTACTTAACACGAAACAAACACCCAATGAAAAGTTTAGTATGCCATCTGTAACTCATAATTATTTTATTTTACCTTAAAAGAAAAACTCATAATTATTTATGTCTATATGGTGGGAACCTATTTTACAGAGCCAGGCCATCATTACAACGAAATTATGAAATGTAGTGCATCTTTCTCCATTGCCAGATGTTTCCAAATAGATATACTACAAATATCTTCCAACTATCCTACACATCCACAGGTCCTTTTATTAATTCTCTTCTTTTTTCATAAACTTTACCAACAGCGCACAAAAGCTTTTTCAGTGAAATTATTGAACAAATTTAGTGCAGAAAAATTATGTATTACTAACCTAATTAGTATTAAATAATATATTTATGTCATAAAAATATTTTATATTTTGAATTACTTGTTAATTATTTTACTAATAAACTAGTTCCTCAATTATGTAAGTGGACACAAAAATATTTTCCTTTATCTTCAGCGTTGTACCTAATTTTTGGAGAACATAATCACATGCTTGTTAACATTGTGGGAACAACCTATCAAGCTGGCATGCAAATACAACAAAATACATCTTTGTCAGTTATTATTTCCCTCGGTTGCTTTTTATTTGCCATTTTTTTTGAGAAATTTTGATACTATTTATCTTATTTATCTGTTCTTTTCAAAGTTCAAGATTATATTAATTATTTTTTTTGTCAATTATAACTTTAACTATTTATTATAAAGAGAGAAATAAGTATAATTGGACAATAAGGGTATCACATGAAAAATAGTAATAATTTTATTGAGAACAATAAAATTTATTAGTTTTATTAATTTATGTAAATCAACCATAAACGAAAGAAGAGAGGTAGTATAGTACTAACACTTGTTTCAATGTAAATCATAAATTAAACAGCGCGGATAAATCATGACGAACAAAACAATATGAAATTAAATACACGCAACAAGCCAAAGTCTAATTTGTTTTTAATTGCAACAACAATTGGTCACAATAATGCCACGAGACCAATTCTTTCAAACTTCATCACCACTCCAATTTCTCTTGAGCTTTGGTCCTGTGGGTCCCTCCTCACCCAACAACTCATCTGGTAAACTATCTTCAAGCACTTTCAAAGCAGGGATAACCTTCTCCAACTTGTTCAACTCCTCACCAATGTCATAAGTAATTTTTGGACCCCATTGTCTAAAATAATTCAACCATGGTGGTTCCACAATTTCTGACCCCAAATACTCCCCAGAAGCAATCTCAAAACCAACTCCAAAATCAATCACCATATCACTCTTTTCAGTTTCATTCCTTATTCCTATTTCACTAACCCCTTGTAGAACAAGTCCAGCTTTTGGATACAAAGCATGTCCATTTAATGAAGAATAAGCCACTGGTTTGTTGCCACTTTGAAACTCAAGCTCAAAAGCATCCACCCATTGACCCTTACTATGTTGTGAGAAATACACCCTTTTTAACTCCCCATTGAAATTGCTTATCCTTAAAGTCACATGCTCCCAATCCCCAATATGTTCTCCTATCTTCCCAAGTGGAATATCTATTAAACCAACTTTTGCTGTTCCTGGACCATTGAAAGGGTAGAAAACCCACATGGCAAGGTCAGTGAATGTTCCACCAAACATTGGTTTCACATGAATATAAGCTTGACAACTCTTGAAATCTCCTTTTTTCACCCTCTCTTTGTTGGCTTTATCAATAGGAAGGTCCAACCAATATGCACCATCATTGTTTCCACCTTGAGGTAGGTTAGAGCCTGTTGGATCTATTGCCACTGGCTTGGACTCTTCACCTTTCTTATAAAGCAATGCACCATTAGTGAAGTACCATTTAGTTGAAGCAGGTTGGAACTTTTCCTCATGATGCAAGTACATGAATGGAGAGTAAGCTTGTGCTAATGCTTTAATTTGGGGTATATTAGGCATGGAAGAAAAATTCAAGCTTGGATTTTTCAAACATGCAATAGGGAGAGGGTTAGTAGTGTTACCAATATGAGCTAAAAAAGTTCCAACAAGAACACCGGGAGCTTGTGTTCCTCTATTGCTTGGTCTTACATTATAAACATTGAAACCTTTTTCATCAATCTTTTCTCCAGGTCCCCAAATCCATGAATTTGTTTCCAATTGGTCAGTGAGATCTGACCTAACACACATGATTTTGTCAAGGGAAGGCTTTTCAGGTGTGGTGGTGACAACATGGCCTAAGGCTTTGTAACCATCAGGTGCTATTGGTAACCAAATGTAACCATCTTTGTCTTGTTTGATCTTTTGTGACTTGCTGCTCCATACCATTGTGTAATCAACTGGTTTCTTTAAAGCTCCATTAGATTCATCTTTTGCCACTAGAACAAATCCAAAAAGGGGTTTGTTGTTAGGTTGGCTGTAGTAGCCTAATGTGAAGAACCCTTCAGGTATTCCACTTGGCTCAAAGAAAGTAGCTCCTGCATTCTCTGGTCCACCTTCTAATGTTGTCCAAACTTTGTTGAATGTTGAGATTTGTGACGCTTTTAGTCCACCTAGATCAATAATTCCACTAGCAAATCCACCACCTGCATGTAATTAAAGTTGTAATTCAGTTATCATTAAGAATTAATTAAGAAACAATTAGCATAAGTAGTTAGTAACACTATAATGTAAAGAAGGAAGGGAAGAAAATTAAATGGGCACCTTGTGGCCAAATTGGTATGTTAGCAGGAAGCTTAAATGTGGTGTCAATAGGAAGAGATTCTTTCTTGTTAGAAGAGGATTGGTTCCCCATTTTGTTTGAGTTTTCCTAAGACAGAAAGAGATTGAATACTGTGTGGGGTAAATGTGGCTAATTGGTCATTATATATAGAGAAACAGACGCATATTCCTTTCACAAACATATCTTCCCGTGTTAAAATTTTATATCATAATTTTGTTTAACAATAAGCAAAGTTCTGTCAAAATTTATAAAATTATATGAAGAGAGAATTAAATATTTATGAATATTCTATGCACTCTCCTTCATGATCAATTTGACAGTATAATAATAACGAACCATAAACGTGCAAGTTCTTTTTTTCGTGTAAGACCAAATCATATGGTATTCCCATACGAAACATCTCATTGCGAAACAACCACACCAACAAGGAAACTTGTCCACCCATCCTAAACCTTGAGGCCTGTGTGAAATGGATGCACTTCTTTCAAGTATTTATATAGTTCTTTAATATTATGGATAACCCACGTTGCATATTAACTAAAACTTGTAGATTTAGCCGCCAATTTTGACTATGCAAAAGAATGCAACGAGTGATATACTCCCTTGCACCCATAATATAAGACTCTTTTGACTATTTTAAGTTCCTTAAAAAGTTAACTTTGTTAGTTATTAGTATTAAATTTGTATAAAATGTGTATTATTTTTTCTAAATTACCCTTACAATTATTGAGACTCATAATTATAGCCAACTCTGGCTTCTCATCTTCTAAGACCATTAACTTGGGAGTAATTTTGTAAAAAAATAAAATAAAATTAATGTACCTTGGTCTTTGAAAATGATCTTATATTAAGGGACAATAAAACTTTACAAAAGGGTTTTATATTAAGAGATAGAGAGAGTATTCAATTGAATGTGTCAAGTATCAAGTCAACTACCAAAGTAATAGTATGTGATATATATATATATATATATATATATATATATATATATATATACACTATGCTACATGTTTCTAGTTGAGTTTCATAATTATATTAATCGCATTCACAACAACGCTCACTATACACGGCACAGTTTTATTATACATGATTTATAATAAGATGGTGTGGCATTGTTTGAGCTATATGTAATGAACCTTACCCAATGACAAATAATTTCGGTTGTTATATCACTTGTTAAAAAGACATATATCTTAGAATATATTCATAGGTATTTATATATATCCACCATTTATAGTTTATGCCTTAAGTTTGTTGACAACAGTATGAAACTTAGTATATCTATTTTACAATTTAGATAGCTTTATCTAGAATGCAAAATTGTTATCAGGATCGATATGCTTCAGCCCAATCCACTCATGAAATGACAAACGTCACGGTCGAGTCAAGGTCATCCCAAAAAGAGGAGCCAAGGGCAGGAAGGGAATAAAGAGATAAAAAAAATGATGCCTCCCACACTAAAGGTTCCAGAACTCTGTTGAAACAAAATTGATAGAATTGTTTGCGTGGTCGTTGAAATAAAAGATTATTTATATATTTTAATAAAAATGACTGTTGCGTATGACCCTCAAAGAGTTTTGATGACGACAAAGCTAGATTGAATGAATAAGTTTCTTATAAGTATTTAACGAGTGTATTAAGTGTGCAGATGTTGTGACTACAAGCACCTATCATGGAAGAAGAAGTATACTCTGAAGCTGAGGCAGAAGCAATGCACGTTTAATACATATCCCCAGTTGTGTCTAATTTGTGGTAAGAGATTACATATTGATATGCAAACACTTGATAAGACATCTAGAAAATACTCACCGTCTGATAACCAAGATCTTTCATGAGTACAACTACTGTCTGCATCAAGTATCACAAAGATCGTGTCCAATGAGGTGTTCCACTATGCTTCCAGAAAGTGTGTCTGGTATAGCATTTGAAGCCTCTCGAATATTCATATTTTTTGAAGAGTATTAAGGAAATTTCCACATCGAATATTCGTTATATCAAAGAATGCGAGGATTTGAAAAAAGGACAAGAAAGCAATAGAGTCGTAGTCGTACAAGCATAAATGAACAGTTAGAGATGATCAAAAGATAGCTAGAAATTGTTAATATTCTATTAGAAAATGAAAGACAAGATAAATTTATTAAGGATATATATAATAGGAAAGCCTCCTATAAAAGATGAGATTAAGCAGAAATCAATTCTAGAAATGATTAAAGAAAATGAACATCATTTATCTCCCTCAGTTTTATGTATGTATGATTGGAAGAAAAAAGAGGAAGAGAAAGTTAGAATAGAAATAGAAAAACAAGAAAGTGACGAAAGGAAAAAGGCTGTAATAATACCAGAAGAAAATGTAGATATGAATATAGATCAATACCTCGAAATAGATAGTGATAGTGAATATGAAGATATGATTATAAAAAAATTAGAAAAATTGGAAATAAATAATGAAGATGTTAAACCTAATATTACACTTCCAGTATTAGTTACCCCTAAACAAGAAATGCCTAGTGCGAGTGATAATTGGAGAGAACATGTTGATAGGAATTGGAGAAATTTTGTAGCCCCAAAAGATAGTCAAGGACAAAGATGAAGAGTAGAAGAGGAAGAACAAGTAAACCCTAAAAGAAAATATATAGATCCTAGACAATATTTTATTAGATCTAATAATTCGATTCCAATGAAATATGTACCCTATGATAAGGAACCACAAGCTTTAAATCCTACAGAAATTTATTTAGATATAGATTGTGTTGAAGATAGAGAAAAAATAATATCTCTATGGATTAAAGAAAATGGTGCAATAATAAATAAAGAAGGAATGTCCAAAGATCAAGTTATAGATTTTATGAAGGGAACTATGAGAGGAAGTGCAGAAAGATATATAGAAAGTTTAGGAGAAGTTTTTAATACTCTTAAGAATAATTCAGAGAATGCTTTTATGTTTATTAGTAATTTAGAAAAGATTTTAAGAAATGAATTTCTTGGACAATCATATGCTGCTAGTACTGAACAATTATGGGCTTTAGATAAAGAATATGCTACAAAAGGTATGATGAATATTAATATTTGTGATATGTGTTATTTTGATCAATATACATGTGAATTTAATGATTGGTTTTATAAAGCTAGATTAATATCACAAACACCTGAATATGAATTTTATTCTAAGTTATATTATGAAAAATTACCAGAACCATTTAAAACTAGAATAATAACAGATTTTGCTACTCAAGGTGTAGAGAATGCTACTTTAGGTGCTAGAATTTGGTTTACTAAGAGAAAGATTACAGAATATTGTTTACAAGCTAGAGAACAAAGGTAGATTTACAAGTATCAAAAGAAGAGATTATGTTGTACAAAAATAATGAAATAGGACAATACGACTGTTATAATAAGAAACCATATAGAAAAAATAAAATATGGAAATTTAGAAAATCTAGATTTAGGGGATATGACTATAGAAATAAATATAGAAATAGAAATAGATATTTTAGAAGAAAGAGACCTTGTAATTATTGAGATAATAAACTAAGTAGTCAAAAATCAAAAAAGTGTACATGTTTTATTTGTAAAAAAGAAGGTCATTATCCTAATCAATGTCGAAAAAGAAATAGACAGAATGTTAAGATATTAGAATTAATTGATCAGTATAGATACGAACCAATAGAATCTGATATAGAATCGGATTATAGTATTTATAGTGCTAGTATAAATTTAGGAAATTCCAGTGACAATGAATAAAGAAATCGAAAAAATTAGCAATAATAGTTCTATAGAATTTACTGATATTCAGGAATATGAAAGACTAGAAGGAATTAAAAGAGAAGATATTGATATACAACCAACAAAAAATTTATTGGAAAGATTTGGAAAGTATATTGGACAAACAGTTAGAATACAAAAAATTCATGAATCTAGTATAGAAATAGAAGATGCCAAAAGAAAGGGTAGAATTCCATTACAAAAGAAATAGTAGATTCAGTTTTGAAGAAATTAGATAAAGAGAAGAAAAAGAAAATGAAGGTTGTTGATTTAATAAAAGTTCAAGTTATGATAAAAAGATATTTTCAAGAAAAGTTAGATTCTCCAATAACAGTTTATCTTATTGACGAAAGAATAATTCACAATGTTTAAGATGCATTATTTGGAGCTGCAATGAGAAACTTATATTATGGAAAGATAATTTTTGAATATGAACCTAATTTTAGTATTTCTATTAATGATAGGAATATAGATAAAGCATTAGTATTATATCATAAGTTTGAAAATTTTACCATGCCTAAAGGTAGTCATTGTTATTCAATTACATATAGAAATTTTTTTGGAATTAGTCACAGTCATCATACAATGAGGTTTAAACCAGAAAAAATTAGTTTTAAAGATATATTTGGTGGATTGATTGAATGGATACCTCTAAAGCGATTAAATCCAAGGCAATTAACTTATATTGATGAAATCAGAACTGATGAAATGCCAAGAATTACTGAGAATTTTCCTGAGATTACAGGTGATAAGACTAGAGCAATTATTCGAAGATCTGCAAGTGGATGTTCTAGTAGAAGTACAAATTATTTAGAAAATTCATTTAGAAAAATTTTAGATGTAACAGAGAAAAAAGGATTAGGAAATACTCAATATTATATTGAAGTAGGAATTAAATTAGGAAGAAATCCTATTAAATGCTTGATTGATACAGGAGCAGGAACAAGTCATATAACTATAGATTTATTACGAGGAATACCTATTAAAGAATTAGAAAATAAATATTTTTATTTAGATTATTATAATAATAAGCATCATATTACTCATAAAATTGATATAGTTATTTTAATAAAAGATCAAGAAATTCCAATTTCAATAGAAGTAGAAGATAGTGTTAGTACAAAATTTCTTTTAGGAATGGATTTTCTCCATAGTTTTGATGATTATTCTATTAAAGATTGTTATATAGAATTATTTTATGATGGGAAAAGAATTGAGGTTAGTAGAGTGCAAAAAGATTAATAAAAGACAAAATGCAATAGTTATTGAGATTATTTATGAAAATAAGATATATCATGCATTGATTGATTCAGGATCAGGTTTTAGTATTACTAGTCATTATTTTCCTAATATTAAAAAGATTGATAAAATTATAGGACGAGATATTCACAATAAAAAAACTATTTTTGATCAAGGATATATTAATTTCTGGATAATTATTGGAAATTTGCAAGTTAGATTTGATAAAATATATTATTATCCTAATATTGTATATGATTTTCTTATTGGGCAAGATTTTATTAATAGAAATGTACCATTTACTATTGATAATACAAAAGTATATTTTACTAGTTCATGTGGAACCCAATTTTCAAATATTATAATCAATCAACCATATAGACATATTTACAAGCACATCCAGTGTGGTGAGATTATGCCACTTTATTTAAACCAAGCAGAAGGTTTTGTTATAAAAGAAAAAAATTGAATCTTTTAGAAAATTGTTATGAAGAAGATCCTCAAGCGTTTTAAAAAAGAAAATAATATTTTGCTAAAATAGAATTATTAACTAGTAAGCCAGTTTGTGAAAAACCTGTGATTTATACCAAGGAAGATGAAAAGGATTATATTAATATTATGAAGAAACATTTAAATTTTAATCTAATAAGAGAAATTAAGAGTGCATATAATTCTGCTAGTTTTTTAGTTGGAAATCATAATGAGATTAAGAGAGGATAACCTAGAATGATTATAAATTATAAACCTTTAAATAAAGTTGTAAAAGACTATCCTTATCCCCTTCCAAGAAAGGATATGATTTATGAAAAGATTAAAGAAGGAAATATATTTTCTAAATTTGATCTTAAATCAGGTTTTTATCAAATTTTATTAGAAGAAGATAGTAAAGCTTGTACATCTTTTAGTACTCTATAAGGTAGGTATGAATGAAATGTTTTACCAATTGGTTTAAAAACAAGTCCCGGTATTTTTTAGGAAAGATTAGATAAAATTTATATAGATTGTTATGATTTTATTATTATATATATTGATGATATTTTGATATATAGTCAGAATATTCAAGATCATAATAAACATTTATTTATATTTGCTACAAGAGCCTTTGAGAATGGTTTAGTATTAAGTAAGAAGAAAGCTGAGATAGCTAGAGAAAAAATTAATTATGTAGGATTAATTATAGATAAAGGAATAATAGAACTTCAACCTCATATATCTGAAAAGATATTAGAATTTTCAGATAAATTAGAAAATCTTAAACAAGTTCAATCTTTCTTAGGATATATTAATTATGCTTCACAATTTATTAGAGATTGTGCTAAGTTAAAAAGTAGATTACAAGAAAAAAATAAGAAAGGACAAGAAGTTTGAATGGACTGAAGAAGACACCCAATGGGTACAAAGTATAAAGGAAAAGGTTAAGAATTTGGAAAGACTTCCATTACCAAGAGAAGAAGATGATTTGTATATAGAAACAGATGCTTCAGATAAGTATTGGGGAGCAGTACTAAGACGACAAGATGATAATATGATATTGAGATATACTTCAGGAACTTTTCGAGAAGCTGAATAAAATTATGATATAAATGAAAAAGAAGTTTTAGTAGTTATCAAAGCAATTGAATCTTTTAAGATTTGGTTAGCTTGTAAAAACAGATAACACCTAAGTAAAAGCATTTTTAGAAAATAAAATTAAAGATAATATTGTTAATTGTAGAAGAATAAGATGGCAGATGAGAGTAAGTTATTTTACTTTTAAAGTAGTATATAGAGTAAGTCATTTTACATTTAAAGTAGTATATATTAAAGGATCTAATAATTATTTTGCAGATCAATTGTCTAGACCAAATGGGTGATCAATTACAAGAGGATAAAGCCAAGGTTATTATTACCAAGCTCGAAGAGATTAATAAACAATTTCATAATCTTGCAAATGACATTGATGAAGAATTTGTTAAGATCGATAAGAAACTGGAAGAATTTTCCGAATATTTCAACCAAGAAACGAAAGAGATTACCAAGACCCTCAATATTTCTCAATATCCTAGTTCTTCAAGTTTAAGTTTTTTGGGAAAAGAAAAAGAAGTGACCAAGAAAGAGGTGACTAGAATAAAATTTACAAAGAATATTTCTTTTAAAGAAAAACTAGTTAATTCTCCTGTAAAGGAACCAATTGATAAATTCAAGGAAGTTTACCAATCTTTGGTAAAGTTTATGTATAAGAGAAATCCAAGAGAGCTCGATAATTATATTTTTGAGTATAAGGGAATCTATCTAAGAATTATGATAATCTTAGATGATTGGGAAGATATAACTCTTCTTAATGATCTTCTTAGATTTGAATTTATTGATTCAATTTATATTGATCCAAGCAATGATTTATCCAAGCTGAAACATTTTCCGGAGCCAATTATTAATGGAGTTCGAGGTTATATTAAAGGTGTCAATCCTCAGAAAACAATTTTTGTCAAGATATATACAGCTAGCCCAGATTTTGAAGGTGATGCAGTTTATTTTGTCAAAATTGGAACTTGAATGGTGATGAAATAGGAGCCCAAGAATATAATTCCTAAGATAATATTGTCCCAACTAAAGAATGGATTTGTAGAAGAAGAGCACCGGGTTTTCATGTGCTTCTCATGATAATGAAACAAACATATAGCTAAGGAAGATTTTGGAGTTATGCCATGACTGAAAAAGCCATAGTCATCTGCAAGAAAGATAAGCATCAACAACAAAGAATAGTAAGAGTCCTTCAATCATTCACCCAAAAGATCGAGAAAAATCATTTTCAAGGACAGCGGGAAACTCACAATCAATTCTGTCAAATTCTCAAGAATAGTGGTGATCATATGTGTCACTACTGCAAAGAAAAATAAAAGAAGATGCCACAGAAAGTTGAAGACCAAGACTCGTGGCCGACAAGGAAAAGTTGAAGTTGATAAACGACAAGACAAAAGGAAAGATTCCTGAATGATAAAAAGTTACTCTAGTTAATATACCCTAGTTACTTTTTATCTTTATGTAACTATAGTTAAGTCTGTATTCAGAGGACGACCCTCTATAAAAATCCTCTATGTTTGTTTGAAAAGGCATCACATGCTCAACCTATCCATCTGTATTGTAGACATCTCTACTATGTTTTAAATAAATTTTCTAAGTTTCTGAAATTCCATTTAGTCTAAATTTTCCTTCAAGTTTCTTTAGCCTAAAAAGAGTATGATATAAAATCTGAGAGATATAAGCCAAAGCTACATTTTTAGTATTTGAGTGAAGAGAGCCCGAGGTTGGTGGATTTGTCCATTGTTCTCGCCAGTGTGAGCTGAGTAGGCGTTTTTAAGGCAGAAGAACTTTCAACGGCAAGCTTGAACATTCAAAAATAGAAGCGTGGTAAGGCCCATAACTCTCTATTATATCATATTGTTGTTTAGGGTAAAAAAGCTCTGTATACGGAGAATTTTGCTAGAAAAGAAAGTAGGAATCTTATTTTTCATAATGAGTTCACTTACACAATCTGAGTTTGAAGATTATATTCAAGATTTTGATAATGCATATGAACAATGAAGCTGAGAACATGAATAAAAAAACAACTATGATATCAATTTATATTTAAAATGTTCAATATTTGAAAGAAATTTCTAACAAAATTTTGGCATAATCTCCCCTAAAATATTGACATCTCAAAATAATATACATGTATATATAACAAAACAATACTAACCAAAACAAAGCCTCATATGGGCCGACATCATATCACATACTATTACATGCAACAACACAAAGATAATATACGTAAAACAAACTTTTTTGCCACGTAGGAGTATCACTCTTCCTTTAATTCAAGAATTTGAGAATCATAGTATGACTGGTATCTACAGTCAGGAAAGTACTGCAAAATGAAAAATAAATCATATTAGAATTAAAGTGGAAAAATGGTCAAATGTAAGAGTAATTATTGTGTAAAGTAGAACATATTGCATACCTCCTTTGGGATTTCCATTTGGTCATGAACAATAATATCCTTCATATACTTCATAATATAGTACCCACAATCATAGCTGTTTGGTTGCCTAGGGCACTATAAAATTAAAAATATTAAATCAATATAGTTTTATATTTTTTTAAATTAAATAACTGCATAAGTATTTTGATAAATACCTTTACAATTATCCACTTAGTTGTGGGGGATTTTAGAAAATCAAGACTTGGGTTTTCCATCAAGTCCTCGATGAATCATCAAAGCCCTTAATGCAAAAACAAACATCATTAATTTTGAATCATCAAAACTCACATAGCACACAAAAATCAAATAAGCACAATCGGATAAGCACAATTTAACCCTATATATTAGATACTTACTAATTGTACGTATCCTTCATTTTTTTATGGCAGCTCAAATCATTTTGTATGGGATTTAAATAGTACACTGTTTTTTTATTGAGATTGATCGCTAACAATACCCAATGACTCCTACAAAAAAGATGATTAAGGAAATTCTAATTAGCAAGTAATCACATTTCACAAAAATTAGTATCGCTTTAAGTAAGTCATACATACATACACACACACACACACACACATGTGTGTGTGTGTATGTATGATTAAATTAAAGACTCACCCTATGTTACACGGTGACAAAAACAAGGTCTCATACTCAGAGTTTGCTAATGCCAAGCGTTTAGTTATATATGTATTAACCGCGATAATGTCAAATTGCAAATCTGTGCTCTGTGGGCACAAGAACACAAACTTCTGAGTCTGTCCTTCTGGGATCAGTATCTCATAATACCTTAAATTAAAACATATACAAATTAATGGATTAACAATAACTTCAATATTTAGGTGAAAGAATAAGGAAAAAAAGGTATAGTTTAAAGTTGAATGTAGTACCTGATATATACAATAATAGTCTGACTGATCCATGCACCATAAGTAAAAATTTCAGACAATTCATCCTTGGCATTGAGATCCATTGAATTCTTCTTTATGCCCCAAAACTTCTGGAGAAATTGTTATATGAAGTGTTGCTCCATCCCCTATATTATTATTAGCATGAACTTGAAGAAACGTAAAAACTGTTGTAACAGGAGATGTGGAAGGGGAAGGTTGAGATTTACCCTGATCTTTGTTGGGGATATAACTGACCCAACTGTTTTCTGCTTCCCCTTGCCCTTAACCTTGTACTTATCACTGGCTTTGGATTGTACGGGTACCTAAATATTTAGCATTAATTTCAGTAAGATACATAGTTAGTGACCACGTAATTTAATAAATATATGATAATGAATCATGTTTATTAAAAAATAACACGTCACTTACTCTTACGAATTGTTGTGGCCATGCCACAAAGGTACCTAGTGCCTTTCCCACGTAGTTGATATCTACATCCTCAAGTGGAATTGGCAACAGTGCTTCCGCCTTGTGAGCAATGTCAACTCTAACTTTCACAAGATCAGGAGGTAATGGACGATTATGCAATGTAACACTTAAATCGGTGTAACAAATGCCCTTACCAACCGGTCGAAACGAGAAGGGCAAAAACAAGGAACACTCTACGATGCCCTAAACAATTAATAAAAAAAAATATTAGACATGATAAATCAATGTTGCAATATGTACAAATAATGACAACAATTTCTAATGATTTTTTACCTCAGATGACTTAAGAGTGCATCTATCCATGGGTAAACTAGGCTCGTGCATCTCCACCAGTTCCATTGTCTCCACCGGTTCCTTAAGTAATCAAGATCCACAATAATACTAAATTAGAATATTTTTATACTTCAATTTGAATTTCTAACAATTTTGGCAGAGTCTCCCCTAAAATATGGACATTCCAAAATTTATCTAACACCTGTAACAACAAAAAATACCATATACCAGCCAGCACAAGTCACTATACAAGTATAACTAGTATGCAACTTAGCCACTAAACAAGTATACTTAGTAACCAATTCACAAATACTTAATCTACCAAAAAAACCTTTGAAGTAATTTGATTTATTATCTTATGTGACTTAAGAGTGCAACTATCTCTGGCACTATCTTTGGCGCTAATAGGCTAATGCACCTCTATCGGTCCCTTGTCCTGATGCATCTTTTTGAATTCCTGGACCTCCTAATAGATTTGGGCTACCATTCTCTTCAACTCTTCGTTTTCATCTTTTCTTGTGCGCTTTGGTGCACCGAAAATAGCTTTTTAGAGAAACACCAAATCCAACACCTCTTACACGATCAGGATACTCTTTGATCGGTATGGCATGGGAAAGGATGTCTGTTACCACCCCTGTGACATAGACTGTTCTTATAGGCTCTCATGAGACACACGAATATTATTAACAAAGACTGTTAAATATTATCACTATCGTAAGAAAATTGCAAATGAAAATGTTAATTAATCTATCATACTTACAATTCTATCGTACACTTCCATAGTGGGGGGTGTTTAATCTCACCATCCTTGTTTCGGCGGGTTTCTATCCACAAGACATGACGATCAATTGATGTTGATATATCTACTCTTCCCAGCTTCAGCTATACATATTAACAAAGAAATTGAAATTCATCAGTGTTAATTAGGTTACTCTACAAACAAATTGAAATTCACCAGCTGTATATATAATTTAAGGTTACTCTGCATACCATATCTTCTTCAATACCAGGATACCTCTTAACCCCTTCTCTGTATGGGTAAGGAGGATTTGATGCTCTCTGCTGATTGGCATTACTTATTCTCTATATAGACATATAAATATGCTTAGGAACAAACATATAAGTATAACAAACATATAAGTATACAAGTATAGACATATACAAATATACAAGTAGGGACATATATAAGTATACCAGAAATTCATCATCTTCGGTGTTTTACTACAAAATCTCTCCAGGTGTTGTATACATTCGTGGAGGCTCATATCTAACATTCCCTTTTTCATCTCTCAGCCACTTCTTTGACAACCATGTTCGAAATATCCAATTAGCTTTTCCGGCATGCTTAAGTATAATGTTCTTATGGGTCTCATCAACATCAAATGATTTCTGCAAATACATTATAAACAAAATGGTAGGGTAAGTATGTTTTCATAACAGAGAATAAATACAACTGATCAATGTTATATACCTGTATCTCACACCAAAGCTCATCTTTGCATGTATTCAAAACTGTATTATTTTTCTCGTTCCAATAACTAAAAGTAATTGGAACCGTCAGCCGCACTTGAGCTCCAATGAAACTTATCAACTCTCTGCCACTTTTGCCTATGGGTTGACCTTTAGCATTCCATAAAACCTAAAAAAATTAAGTGTACAACATTAGATAATAAATAGAAAAACAACTAATTATATTAATTAGTAAATATTTTGCAACTTGTCTTTCTCCTTTACTCCTAGCTCAGATGATATTCTTCTTCATAGTTGGTCCACGGTGATGGCGCTTCACATTTTGGGCCGCTGCAACATCACTATCATGAGCATAACTATCATGAGCACCACTATCATGACCGGAAGAAGCCATCTAACTATTTGCAAAAAAATTAGACACACAAGTAAAAGACAACAATTCATAGTCACTGGCCTTTGGTACTGTATCCAGACAAATTACCGTATGCCGGAAAATCACTAATTGTTTTGAAGATCATAGTCCTCAAGGTGAAACTTTTTTCTCTATACACATTGTACACATCTACACCCGTCTCCCACATTTGCTTCAAGTCTTCAATTAAAGGAGCCAAGAATATGTCTATATCATTTCCTGGTTGTTTGGACCTATAAATTAACATAGACAACATCATATATTTGCGCTTCATGCGTAGCCATGGAGGTAGGTTATAAATCACCAAAATCACAGACTATGTACTATGAGAGCTACTCTGAACACCATGTGGGTTAAATCAATCAGTAGACAATGCAAGTCTTAAGTTTCTTGGTTCTTTCCCAAAATCAGGATACTCAATATCAATTTTTTTTTCCATTGAGGAGAATCTGCCGGGTGCCGCAGCATGCCATCCTTAATCCTTTCATCCTCATGCCATGTCAAGTGTTTTACATCTTTAGAAAACGAAGATTAGAGAGAAAACTGATAAACAAAGAGGAATCAGCTCCTATATAGGATATCTCAGAGGCATATGCCACTGCTTCATTGATTTATTCTATTTCTACTGCCTAAATGAGTTGTTTATAAAACTTGGAAATTATTTCTTACATGCAAAATGCAGTTCAAGGTAGAACATATATGCTTGCATGAGGAGAAGTTTAGTAAGCAAATCAGTTCACAGGGCATCTCTTTCTTGGCAAGCACAATTGTGATATAATGCAGCAGCTTGTAAAGCTGCCACTAACCCGTAAAGGAGTCCTATGAAACAAATTAGAGCATTTCACTTGATAATTTACTATCAGTTAACGTTTAATCAACATGTAGTCACACAATATCTTATAACAAACAGATAGTGTTTAGAGGATTGTAATACACATGAAATCATCTAATCCCATTTAGTATAAACCATAACGCTTTATAATATGATTTGTGTCAAGAAATCTAAAATTCCCCAAACTTTAGAGGCACATTCCTACACATATACCAACTTATTTTAGCTTCATCTCATGCAAGAATTACACCACATAAGTGCAGAAAATTAAAGTACAGAGGGAGTGACAGCAACAATTTCAGCATGAGCAATGTTCTCTTTATGCTATGTTTGAGTGCTTGAACCTTCACCAACCATATTGGATATAGACCTTACATAATAACACTTTAGTAATGACAAATTACATAATAACACTTTCGAATAGACTCATGATTTGCCTTAATCATTCAGGTTTACAGTTTAGACCAATGACTAATTACTAATTAATTTCTGAATTTATTCATTAATATCCTAATGACACTACACAAAAGCACCAACTATTTAGTTTTGCTTGAATCTTTTTGTCAAACCAAAGTATAGATACATGTTGTTTATTTTAACTAAATATGTCTTACATACTCAGTAACAGTAACAATGATTTTAGCATAAATTATTAATAGAATTTAGCATCAATCTGATAGAATGCGAAATAGTATGTTGTAAAAAGTTACCAACAGCCTATCAAATAATGGATTCCAGAAGCAACCCTCACCTTTTCGAACGCAAGCCTCACGCTTTCCAGAACCAGCCTCTCAATATTGATGTTGAAGCTGTTAGAACAAACAGAACAAGAAGAATAAATTCAATGGTTAAAAAAGAAGAATCAGATATCTGATAGAATGGCCAATGTAGTGCTACAGAGAGATTACAAACGGGAGGTGGCAGCAAACATAACAAACGGCATGAAAGAGCAAATGGGAGGTGATGTTACCTGTGAGTGAGGTGAGGACGAACTGCCAAGATGGTGAGGTGAGGACGACGGCGTGATGACAGATGGCGGTGAGACGCGAATAGTGAGATGGTGAGACCCGACGGCAGACACAGTGGTTTTGATGCTCTCTGCAAATAGTGAGATGTGAACAACAGACAGAAGAGCCGCGACGGCAGAGAAGTGCGACGGAAGAGCCGCGACGGCCGGCGGGGTCTGGTTGTAACAGTGTGAAGATGAACAGAGGTGTGGTGTTGTAAGGGGGTTGCGGTTTTTGGGTGTGGTACGAGAGACCGAGTGAAAGTGGGAGGGAACTGATTAAAATTAGGAAAAGGAATAAGCAGTGCTTTCTTAAGGAAGCGCTATCAATTCTTGCACCTTAGGAATAGCTAGCGCTTCTCGAAGAAAGCGCTATATATTCTCACCTCTATGCTAACGCTGTTGGAACCTAAACGATTGAGAAGTTTAGACCCTCATTAATTTTGATGATAACAAAGTATTTTCAAGAGAATAATTTATCTTCTAACATATTTTTGAGCGTACAGGTATCAAAGCTTCATATATATGTACAAAACACTCAAGAAAGAAGAAGAAATTTACAAGAGAATTGAATACACTCCACTGATGTCAGCGTCCGAACTCACTCCAGCGTCTTGCTAACAATGACGTCCTAGAGTGTTACTCTTTGACACGTGGAATACTCAATTGCCGCGAGCCGTCATCCTCTGCTCGAGCGTCGATCTCTTTAATGAAGCACGCGATGATCACGTTTTGCTCTTAACCTTAGAATGTTAGAACGAGTCGAATTTGATTTTGTGCGCTCATTTTGATGTACGAGGAAGCAAAGGTGACACCTTTAGCATAGGACAAAAATCGTACAAGACAATTGTGAAAAGCAGATAGTACGAAAACGGTAATATGTACTATTCTAATATTCTCTGGAAAGGAAGAAAATGACTACATTTCAAATTACCTCACTCAATGAAAATGAGCTATCTTTTTACTGCAAACGGTAATATCCCTGAAGTCTCCTATAAATACCCTAAGGTATTCATTGAAGAAGTAGCGCCAGAACTAAGACTGAAATTGCTAGAATAAATTCTGAGAAAGAAAGAAACTTTATTTTGGAAGCATCATCACTCTGAGTGAGCAATCAAATTTCGGACCAAGTCTCTGGTCTACAAAGAACTGAACTCAGCGTCTTATACTTTCTTTTAGAAAGCTACTATGTTTTGAGCTTAATCTTTTCATCCTCTCTGTGAGAGTTATCTTGATTGTATTCAAAAGAATATTCTCTTTTATAAACAGTATTTGACCTAGTTAAGACTTTGTTCCTCAAAGGCTCGATCGTACTGAGTCGTTTTGAGAAGTTGAGAGTATTGTCAAGTTTGTGACAGTAGAATACTCTTGAGGAAAATTGTAATCAGCTGATTATAGTGAAAAATCCTTCAGGATCGAAGGGACTAGACGTAGCTACCAGTTAGTGGCGAACTAGTATAAATCTCTGTGTCTCTTACTTTACTGCTTTACATTTATCTTTACCTTGCTCAGTAAAACAAGTTTTCATAAACGGCTTTATTTCCTGTTTCTCAGCGTCCGATAAACAAACAGTTTTGAAAAATCTGTGTTCTTAGTGCTTTTAACTTAAAGTTTGCGAAAAGTTTTTGAACACAATTCAACCCCCCTTCTTGTGTTCATGTTCAGTTGGTACCAGAGCTCGGCCTCTTGGTTGAGCACTTAACAGTGTTAAGAGAAAATATCCTATACTGTGAACATGTCTACTGAAGGTGGTCATATGAACCGTCCTCCTCTATTCAATGGAGAAACATTTGATTACTGGAAAGATAAGATAAAAGCTTTCTTTGAGACACAACAACTTGAGTTGTGGGATATAGTTCAAAGTGGTTACATTCCTCCCACTAATGCTCATGGTGTTGCTATAGCCAGAGAAGATTGGAATGATGAGCAGAAAAAGAGATATCAAACCAATCAAAAAACTAGATTCATTCTTATCTGTGCTATGACAGAAAAAGAATATGATAAATGTGGCAAATTTGATACTGCCAAAGAAATCTGGGACTCACTTGTTTTATCTTACGAAGGCTCCGCCCAAGTAAGAGAAACCAAAGCTAGCATGATGGTTCGCCAATATGAGTTGTTCAAAATGGAAGATGGTGAAAACATTGAAACTATGTTTGGAAGATTCCAAACACTTGTTCATGGGTTACATGCCCTTGGAAAAAGTTACACTACACCTGACCATGTTAGAAAGATATTGAGAAGCTTGACTAAGCAGTGGAGACCCAAGGTCACTGCTATTCAAGAAGTAAAAGATCTAAATGTCCTACGACTTGAAGATCTTATGAGTTCGTTGAAAGCTCATGAACTTGAGCTAAACGAAGAAGAACCTGTCAAAAAAAAGCAAGTCTATTGCTTTGAAAGTCGATCAACATAAAGCCAGTTCTTCCAAAGCTCTTCAGGCTGAAAAAGAAGAATCAGAAGATGAAGCTTCAGTAGGAGATGTTGACACATCAGAAGATGAGCTTGCGTTTATATCCAGGAAGATACAAAGAATGTGAAAGAAGAAAAACTTCAGGAGGAAGTTTCAGAAGAAAGATATTAAGGACAAGAAGGAAAGCAAAGACAAGGACAAAGCCCAAATCATTTGCTATGAATGTAAGAAGCTTGGACATTTCAAGTCTGAATGTCATAATCTTAAGGAGAAGCCCACAAGAAGTTCTTTCAAGAAAAAGAAGAAGAGCCTCATGGCTACATGGGAAGATCTAGACTTATCCTCGTCTGAGGAAGATAATCTTGCTCTCATGGCAGACACTGATCTTGACTCAGAAGAAGAAGTTGAAGAGGTAATAGTATATGATTCCTACTCTGAACTTCAACTTGCATTCGATGATCTTCTTAAGGACTCTGCCATTCTCTCTGTTGAGTATAAGAATTTGAAAAAGAAATTTTCAAAATTATCACAAGACTTTCAAGCTTTAAACAAAGAAAAATTTGTACTCAATAAAGAGAACCGTGTGGCGAAAATCAGCATCGATGGATAACTGCCTGGCCGCTAACAAGCAACTGAGTCGAGAGCTCTCAAGCTGAAAGCTCTAAAGTTACAGGCAACCTTAAATGCAAATCAAATGATTATGAATATGCATTTCAAAAGTTTCTTGCAGAGAGTGTAACTCGAAGCAAGCAAGCTTCAATGATTTGGGGTGTCAGTAAAACGACAACTCATGGTCTTGGTTATATATTAGATGAACCTCCTTTAGAAAATGATTCAGCATCTGATAAATCCAATAATCATAGTAAATGTTTGCATCGTACTTACTGCAATAAACCTGGTCATTTGAAAAGTGCATATACTGTTTTTAAAACTGTGAAGGATAAGCTTCCTTCAAGAACTAACAAGAAAGGACCCAAAAATATATGGGTACCTAAAGATAAAATAGTCTATGCTGCAGACATGCTTAGCAACAAAGTCAACACACCTATCTTGGTACTTAGACAGTGGATGCTCGCGTCACATGACGGGAGAAAAGCAAATGTTCCAAGAACTAAGGCCTAAAAAAGCTGGATTCGTTGGTTTCGGAGGAAACCAGAAAGGTAAAATAGTTGGAATTGGTCGCATTGGAAAAGGCTCTCTTCCCTCTATTGATAATGTACTTTATGTTGAAGGACTTAAACATAACTTATTGAGCATAAGTCAATTATGTGACAATGGTTATGAAGTCATCTTTACAGAAACTGGATGTCTAGTAAAAAGCAAGAAAGATGGCTCGATTTTCTTCACTGCTAAGAGGAAATAAAATATTTACAAAATTGATCTCTCTGAACTTGCAAAACAAGATGTCAAGTGTCTCATGTCTGTTGACGAAGAACAATGGATTTGGCACAAGAGATTGGGTCATGCCAATTTGAGATTAATCTCAAAATTAAACAAGCACAGTCTTGTCAGAGGCTTACCAAATCTTAAGTATCAATCTGATGCTCTCTGTGAGGCATGTCAAAGAGGAAAACAAGTTAAAACTTTTTTTCATTAAAAAAATGTTGTTTCAACCTCTAGACCACTTGAGCTTTTGCATCTTGATCTTTTTGGTCCAACAAGGACAACCTCTTTAACTGGAAAGAAATATGGGTTAGTCATTGTTGATGATTTTACTAGATGGACATGGGTTAGATTCCTTGCTCACAAGGATGAGTCATACAAGGTATTTACTATATTCTGCAAAACAGTTCAAAATGAAAAAGGATTTTGTATTTCTTCTATTCGAAGTGATCATGGGGGAGAATTTGAAAATGAAAGCTTTCAAAAATTTTGTGATGATAATGGCATCTCCCATAATTTCTCCTCTACAAGAACACCTCAACAAAATGGTGTTGTAGAAAGGAAAAATAGGTCCCTCCAAGAAATGGCCAGGACCATGATCAATGAAGCTAATATTGCAAAACATTTTTGGGCAGAAGCAGTAAACACAACTTGTTACATTCAAAATAGAATTCTTATTAGACCTATTTTGAAGAAGACTCCAGATGAACAGTGGAAAGGTAGAAAACTAAACATATCATATTTTCATTCATTTGGTTGTACTTGTTATATTTTGATTACTAAGGATCAGCTTGGTAAGTTTGATTCAAAAGCTGACAAAGGAATCTTTTTGAGATATTCTGAAAGATCTAAGGCTTTTAGAATATACAATAAAGAAACTATGACAGTGGAAGAATCCATTCATGTCAAATTTGATGACAAGAAGCCTGGCACAGCCATGTCAGAGCTAGATGAATTATTTTCAGAATTAAATATAGGTGATATTACAAATAGTGAACCTACATCTTCATCGTCCAGTGGTGACCAGACGCAAGAATCTTCGGAAGCTGAAGCCAGAAAGTGCTGGAAGTACAAAACCAATCATCCTAAAGATCAAATCATAGGAGAACCTGGAGATAGAGTAAGAACCAGATCCTCTTTTAAAGAGCATGCAGATATGGCACTACTCTCAGAAATGGAACCTAAAACGATTGATCAAGCATTGGAAGATGAAGGTTGGATTCTGGCCATGCAAGAAGAGTTGAATTAGTTCCAAAGAAAAGATGTATGGAAGCAAGTTACTCTACCAGAAATAAGCAAGCTATTGGTACTAAATGGGTATTTAGAAACAAGCTTGATGAAGATGGAAAGGTTGTGAGAAACAAGGCAAGATTGGTTGCTCAAGGTTACTCACAGGAAGAAGGTATTGATTTTACTGAAACATTTGCACCTGTTGCAAGGTTAGAAGCTATACGCATTTTACTTTCATTTGCTGCACACCATGATATAATTCTTTATCAAATGGATGTGAAAAGTGCTTTCTTAAATGGTTTTATAACTGAGGAAGTCTTTGTAAAACAACCTCCTGGATTCGAAGACATTGAATTTCGTAACATGTCTTCAAGCTTAAAAAGGCCTGACGGTCTTAAGCCAGCTCCAGAGATTGGTATGAAAGACTGAGTACATTTTTGATGAAAAATGGTTTTACCAGAGGTCTAGTAGACACTACTCTTTTTAGAAAAACATTAAACAAGCATTTTACAATTGTTCAAATATATGTTGATGACATTATTTTTGGAGCTACTAATGAAAGCCTTTGCAAAGAATTTTTGAAGCTAATGCAGGCTGAATTCGAGATGAGCATGATGGGTGAACTAAAGTTCTTCCTTGGAATTCAAATCAAACAATGCAATGATGGTATCTATATACATTAAAGCAAATATATCAAGGAATTGCTAAAGAAATTCAAAATGGTGGATTGCAAACCTATGTGCACTCCTATGCATCCCACGTGCATTCTTGGTAAAGATGAAACTGATAAAAAGGTAGATCAGAAAATGTACAGAGGTTTCTGTGATGCTGACTTTGCTGGAGACCGAATTGAAAGAAAAAGCACAAGTGGAGGCTGCCAATTCCTTGGAGCAAATCTTGTGTATTGGTCAAGCAAAAGGCAAAGCACGATTGCACTATCAACAACAGAAGCTGAATATATTTCAGTAGCAAGTTGCAGCTCTCAACTTCTGTGGATGAAATATCAACTTGAAGATTATCTGATAAAAGAGAGTAACATTCCTATCTTTTGTGATAATACTTTTGCAATCTGTCTTACTAAAAATCCCATATTGCATTCACGAGCCAAGCACAATGAGATTAAGCATCATTTTATAAGAGACTATGTTCAGAAGGGTATTCTCGAAATAAAATTTGTAGACACTGATCATCGATTGGTGACATATTTACAAAACCCCTTGCTGAAGATAGATTCAATTTTATAAGAAGAAATTTAAATTTTCATCTTATAGAAGAATGATTAATCTCAGCGTCAGATGATATGCATCATCGCAGCATCTGGTATGACATAAACATTTATACGTGTAAGCATTTTATTTGTCATGTGCATCATAACTCAGTGTTTGGTGAATCGGTTGCGTGCATCCGAGCGCACACACACGTGTCACACGTGTAAAGGAGTTAAGCGTCTCATCACATCTCACTGAGTCATGATTATTTATGTTTTTCAATAAAATCTTTTTACTTGATTTTACTTTTCTTTTGGCGTCTTCATTTAATGAAAAGGGGAATCTTCATTTTCTTTTTTTTTTGATTTAAATTTTTTTTTGGAAATGCGAAGCGGTTTTTGAAAAAGGACTGTACCATTTTCTATCAACTTTCCCGCTACTCCATATTTTTCGTTCCATCACTTCACTCTGTTTCTACTTGCAAAAATTATTTTCTCTCTCTTTCTCTGTGTGATTTCAAACCCTAACACCTTCATTACCTACTCTGCAACTGCTACCGTGGCCGATAAAAAGGTTGGACAATATACTGCTGCCTACGATGTCTTCTCGGAAGCAAAACTTATGAATGAAAACAGAATTGATTTTGAGAATTTCAAGCTCTATGGTTTTGATTTTGAAGAAGGTTTGAAGAAACTGGGTTAGAAAAATTATTTTATCTGGGAACCAGTTGATGTGTTGAGCTATGCTATAAAGGAATTCTGGGGGAACGCTTATCTACTTCCGGGTGAAATTATTGAAGGACATATCAGAGGTTTCAAGTTACGTTTCACTATAAACTCTATCGCTCAGACCATCAAGTGCCCTTGTGAAGGAATCAGTTACTATGCTAACTGGGTTGACGCTTACAGAGGTTTGGAAAACGTCAACGAAGCTCTGTTTGAAAATTATTGTGAGTTGAAGAAGAAGAAAATAACTCCCACTGCCAAAGATTTGAAAAGCCACTACAGAGTATTGCACAAAATCATCGCTAAGAGCGTGATTCTAAAGGCTGGTTCAAGCGACATAGTGAACTATGAGCAAAAGTTCATTATGAGAAACTATATGGATGGAAAGAAAATCAACCTGCCAAGGTTGATTATCAATAATCTTGTTAATGCTCTTGTCTTTTCAAGGAAAAGTGTTGATAAAAAGAATATTGTCAAGGTTATCCCTTATGGAGTTCTTCTTTCCATAATGATGATAAAAGATGGTATTGTGAGAAAGCTTGGTGATCTGACAAACAAAGAAGAAAGAGATAAATACTTTGGTGTTGGTGCTGTTGTTCGTCCTGAGGTTTTTGGAGTCAACAGCCTGGTAAGAATGCAATTGATAACTGGTACTATGATCAAGAAGGTAAAACTAGAGCAACAAGAAGGAGAAACTGTTGCAAATGTTGGTGAAGCTGAAAAGAAAACCACCAGAAGCTCAATTGCTGGTGTAAAGAGACCTACTGAATCTCCTGTAAGGGAGACAAGAAGAATGAAACTGAAGGTGGCTCCTGCACCTACTGTTGATGAACCAGAAGATGAGGACAGAATCTCCGTCAGAAAGATCTTGGAGAAGAAGAAAAAGTCAACAGCTGAAAAAGATGTTTCAGCGTCTGATCAAGGGAAGCAAGTTCCTCCTCCACCTTCTACATTTGTTGCCTCTAAAGGAACAAAGAGAAGGTTGGTTAGGTCTTCTGAGCTTAACCCAAAGGTACTTGACTTTACTGTTGATGAGTCAGTATCTATTTTTGATTCTCATGATGTTATTCCTGCACCTCCATTGTCTGTTTCACAACCAAAACCCAAACACAAACCCAAACACAAACCAAGAAAACCAGAATGAGCCTACAACAAACCTCTACCCTTATCCCCACAAAACCGACCCAAACACAATCCAATACACTCAACTTAGACCTACCACAAATCTCCTCAGATACCTCACTTACTACATACATTTCCAAACTTCACTCTCATCCCTTCAACCTGTTATTCAAAGTACCTCCCATCAATCCATTCAAACCCTACACACCTAGAAACTATACAATCACTAAAACCACTCTCACCCCACTCACCCTCACCTACAAACCTACAGATTTCAGTGGAAGGAAGAATGTCTCACGCATTAACAAACCTCGGTTTGTTAAGTATGAGTCATACCACAACATCTACAATCGTCCTTCTACTTGGCATTTGAAAACATTCACCTGCAGGTTGCGGTGGAGATTGCCTCTCCAATGAATACTGCTTTCAAAGATGGAGAAGACCATTTTGAGATGACTTTCAAAGGAAGATTAAGACTGGAACCTGGTAGCAGAGCAATTCCTTTCTCTGTTGACCTTCCTAAGTCCCTGCCTCAAATTGAACCTCTCACACTGGAGGAGTGTAGAAGGTGGATTACGGATGAAGAAGTTGCCTTCATGGCACACTATCTTGAAATGAAAAAGCTCGAAGTTATTAGACAGTTCAGATATCCTTATTCTGTATCCGTAAAGATTGTTCTAGATAGACAAAGGTGGCTACCTTGGTCTATTCCTGGGAAGAGGAAAGAACCTACACCTGGAAAGTTGCCATACAGCAAGATCGGACTCAGAATATGAGAAGGCTCCTCAGAAGTTTAATCTTAAAGAATTCTCTGAGCTTCCGATTAACAAGATTACTGTGGACCATGCCAGAAGGTTTTGCCTCAGTTCTCTGAAGGAAGACGAATGGAGAACTGGCTCCTCAAATTATTGCAATGCTGAAAAAGCAAAAATTCCAACAGTTGGCACTGTCAGAAAAGTTCCTGACACAAATCTTGGAACAACATATTTTGATGATACATTTATGTGTTCAGGGATCAGGCTTCTAGACTGCATGAAGATATATGTCCAATGGGCTGCTGTGACTAAGCACCTTGACATTGGATTTATCTGGAATCAATGGTCTGAGTCTTGGAAAGACAAAGCTCTGTTGCCATGCCTTGTACCTTTGGTGCTTGATGAAGATGACAGGGAAAATCTGCGAAGAGTATACCTGGCAGAAAATGAAGGACTCTCTTTCATTTTTGGAGCATTGAGCGTCTTTATCAGAAGAGTATGGGGAGAAGATGCTGGAAACAAGTTTGACTCTTTTACTGCTGATGTGTTTCTGCACAGAGACATTATCTTTATGGATTTGCTGTATCCAGAAGATGTGAAGAAAAGAAGGGAAATTCAGGTAGAATCTGAGCAGAGAAAACTTGGAAATCTCATTAAATGGTATATACCAAATGATGCATTCTTTCAAAGAGCTCAACAGAAGAAGGAACTGAGGCTCAAGCTGTCTAATTTGGTGCTAGCGAGCATCGGAAGATGAAACTCGCACCAAGATCGTGGTCGGACCTTCCACTTCTATTTCTACTCCTGCAGTTGAGATGGTCACTATTCCTAAAGAAGAGTTTGAAGAAATGAAGGCCACAAACCTGAAGGTTGCTCAGTTGGAGAATGCTTTGAAATTACTATATGAACGTCTTAACATTCCTCCACCATCTCCACCAAATCTTTGAATTTATTTTTTTGTGTGATATAAAGTATTTTTTTGGGTACTCTTATATATATATATATATATATACACACACACTTTTGACTATGATATTCAAATTTTTCTAAGTCTTATTTTGACTATGATGTGCTTTACACTCTTTTTGTCTGATGACAAAAGGGGGAGTAAAAGAAAGGTTTGATGAACACGGACGATGGATACGCTGAAACTGAAGTATCACACATAGCATTTCATACATAGCATTTGTGTTGGTTATTTATTGCTCTAATACCTATAATGCTTTGATATTCATTGATCAAGTACTCTGATAATGATCAATAACTTTGGTACAATGAAAATCTTTTTGATAAAATGAAATCAGCATCCGATCTCACTTTGTTAAATGAATATATGCTCTGATACATCTACGTATTTTTGCGATCACAAAAATGAATTTATTTATCAATAATCGCTCTAATACCTGAATTGTTCATATATATCTAAATTGTTGAATTCAGGGGGAGACCCTTGATACTATTTTGAAATTAAATTGTTCATCAACCTTGGATATTTGTCATCATCAAAAAGGGGGAGATTGTTGGAACCTAAACGATTGAGAAGTTTAGACCCTCATTAATTTTGATGATAACAAAGTATTTTCAAGAGAACAATTTATCTTCTAATATATCTTTGAGTGTACAGGTATCAAAGCTTCATATATTTGTACAAAATACTCAAGAAAGAAGAAGAAATTTACAAGAGAATTGAATACACTCCACTGATGTCAGCGTCCGAACTCACTCCAGCGTCTTGCTAACAGCGAGCGTCCGGTAGTGTTACTCTTTGACACGTGGAATACTCAATTCTTTGCGGCGTCAGTCCTCTGCTACGAGCGAGCGTCTGATCTCTTTAATGAAGCACGTGATGATCAAGTTTTTGCTCTTAACCTCAGAATGTTCTGGAACGGAATTTGAATTTGATTTTGTGCGCTCATTTTGATGTACGAGGAAGCAAAGGTGACACCTTTAGCATAAGACAAAAATCGTACAAGGCAATTGTGAAAAGCAGATAGTACGAAAACGGTAATATGTACTATTCTGATATTCTCTGGAAAGGAAGAAAATGACTACATTTCAAATTACCTCACTCAATGAAAATGAGCTATCTTTTTACTGCAAACGGTAATATCCCTGAAGTCTCCTATAAATACCCCAAGGTATTCATTGAAGAAGTAGGGCCAGAACTAAGACTGAAATTGCTAGAACAAATTCTGAGAAAGAAAGAAACTTTATTTTGGAAGCATCATCACTCTGAGTGAGCAATCAAATTTTGTGCCAAGTCTGCAGTGCGCAAAGAATCGAACTTCGGCGTCTTATACTTTCTTTTAGAAAGCTACTCTGTTTTGAGCTTAATCTTTTCATCCTCTCTGTGAGAATTATCTTGATTGTATTCAAAAGAATATTCTCTTTTGTAAACAGTATTTGGCCTAGTTAAGACTTTGTTCCTCAAAGGCTCGATCGTACTGAGTCGTTTTGAGAAGTTGAGAGTATTGTCAAGTTTGTGATAGTAAAATACTCTTGAGGAAAATTGAAATCAGCTGATTATAGTGAAAAATCCTTCAGGATCGAAGGGACTAGACGTAGCTACCAGTTGGTGGTGAACTAGTATAAATCTCTGTGTCTCTTATTTTACTGCTTTACATTTATCTTTACCTTGCTCAGTAAAACAAGTTTTCATAAACGGCTTTATTTCCTGCATCCAGTTAGTCTCTCATCATCCGGTTAGTTTCTCAGCGTCCGATAAACAAACAGTTTTGAAAAATCTGTGTTCTTAGTGCTTTTAACTTAAAGTTTGCAAAAAGTTTTTGAACACAATTCACCCCCTTCTTGTGTTCACGTTCAAGCGCTTCCTCAGACAAGCGCTAGCTATTCACTAACGTCATATTCCGCCTACATTTTAGTAGTGTTTCCCAGAGAAGCACTAGCTATTCATTAACATACATCGGCACTTTCTTAAGGAAGCACTACTCAATGTGTTCTACCTCATTTTAGCCAGCGTTTTAGTGAGACACGCTACTAAAAAGGGCGCCATTTATCTTATAATCTGGCGTAGTGTCAGAAGAGGACAAAACAACAGTTAAATTCCAATAGACACTCTGTCTCACAACAATAATAACCATTCTCTCAATGGCTATTTTACATATCATTCATTATAAATATTCCCAAAGAATGAAGAAGAAAATAAGAGAAGTGCTAGGAAATTATGAAGCTGAAACTCAGCCAAAATGCCTTCACATCCCCCCATCTAAAGAAGTTTCATTTAATATCCTCTCGTGTTGAGAGTTAGCGCTTACTCGAGCATTAACTTATTTAGCCTCTATTGTTGAGAGTTGATGTATTCATTCAAGGCATTCTCTCAAGTTGAGAGTTACTGTCTATTTAATTTCACTATATTTGTTATCAGCTAAGTGAGTGTCAAATTCGTCAGGGAACAGGGTGTTGTGTCGACTTAAGGAGTTGTGCGTATAGCCAGTTTGGGCTAGGTGATTCACAAGTTGTAACCAAAGTTGGTTAGTGGAAGAAATCCTTCAGGAGGAAGGGATTAGACGTAGCTATTAGGTTGATAGTGAACTAGTATAAAAATATCTTTTGTAATTCTCTTTTTCTTACTCTTTTTATATTTAACACATTACTCGTTTGGCTAACTAGGGATTGATATTGTTGATAAGGTTTTTATAAAGATTGTGAAGCCTCCTTTAAAACCTCTTGACTTCAAGTTGATTTTATGTGGGTTGAGATTAGTGTGTTTGAAATCAAAGAGATTTGCCAAATAAAAAATAAATTGAAAACACAATTCAACCCCCCATTTTTTGTGTTTTCCCTATGAAATATCAGAACCCTCCTCTGTTAGGATTCCTTCTAACATTCCTAATGGACTACCGAAGAATATCCTTACATGACCTGGCTATGACACAAACACCTCTTCATGGTTTAAATACCCCACACCTCTTGAGTAAAAGTATGCCACTCAAACCCATAAAATAATGTTACCCCACAAAAACTTCCCTTGGCTTGATGTTGGAGTGTCATTGCAGGTTACCCCTTCCTCTCCACCCATCGTCACTAGAGGAGTCTCCACCATCACCATATCTTGTCAACATTCTCACAACCCAGCTAGGAAGTCAACCTCAACATGAAATTATAGCCCAATCTATGGGAATTTTGGTAAAACGATTCTCACTTCCAACATAGAAACTATTCACCACCTCCTGTGATCAACACGTTCGTACGTAGCCAACCCCTGAAGAACATGTGGAGGACGGATCCTCCTCCATAGACCCAAGGTCAAACATCCCTCCTACACTAGATTGGGCACATCCACTTTCGCGTGCCCAACAATGGCGGTAGATAAGTCGTCGATATTCAGAAGCTCGAGTGATAGATTTGCGAGTTTAAATGCTCCATTACCGAGGGTGAAGATGAGACCAAAAAATTGGTGAAGTAACACATGAACCTATACTAACCAAAATTGGAGTAGAGAACAAAGGAATCGGAGCGGTCCATGTCTCTCCTTGAATACACACAACCAGAGATGAATTGTGCACCAACAATTTTGATGACGAATTTGTGGGCGAGCTAGGTTATGCATGTAAGCAACCCCATAACACCAAACTCCTAAAATCAGGTACAAAGCACTTCCAGAACCCTTTCACTTCTGACATAGTGCGCTTTTCCATCACTGCCAATTTCAGGAAACCGCTTTCCATTGAGCCATACATACACCGAAGAAGCTGATCCACAAGACCACCTTGATGCATTTGGCAAAGAGATGTTGTTCTTAGGAGCCTCAGACCCGGTTACATGTCAAAATTTCCCCCTCACCCTAAGGAAGTCGGTCCTAAAGTGGTTTAAATCCCTCCTGTCAAGCTCTATGTCGAATTGGGATGTTGACGTCACAATTTGTCCATCAGTTTGTCACGAGCACTTCCCAACTGCTCTCACACGCTCTCCAATATCAGGCAAGAGAAGGAGGAATCCTTGAGGGATTTCCTCACTCGCTTCTACAAAGAGGCCATTTTGGCCCTAAGTCTCATACCTAATGTGATGTTCACCTCATAATGGAAGTTGTCAGAAAAGGAACCTCGTTCGTGTGTTTGTTGGCGAAGTCAAAACAAAAAATGATGGCTTACTTTAGGCTACGTGCAGCCAAGTATGTCAACATATAAGACCAACTCGGCTAGATTTCATGAATCCCTACATGCCAGGAGGCATGCCAAAAAAACTCCCATTTGACAGGAAGGTCACATAATGGACAAGCAAGAGAGGAGGTTTAAGGTAAAATTCCACAACTACTTCCTTCTAAATGCCAACCCTGAAAAATCTACTAGGAAGTTTTGAGTAATGCGTTCGTGAGGGTTTACCACACTCGCTCGCTAAAGGAAAAGGCTCAAAGATACCAGATGAAGCATGGCACCTTCCATGACAACTACAAACATGCCACCAATGAATACATCCAATTGAACGATGCCATAGAACAGCTAAACCGGAAAGGTAACTTGGATAGTATGTGAAACACAACAATAGACAGAAAGAAAGAGGCAAGAGTATTGATCTCGACCTAGATCTGCTTGCCCAAGAGCTAATCGACAAGGAAGAATAAGATTTTTCAGCTCGTGTTCACCCAGAAATACTCTTATTCCCCCTAAAGAGGGAGTTTAGTCGAGCGAAGGAACCAGAATGCAAGAACAAGAATCCCACCCTCTGTTGGAAAATGATGGTTCCCAGGTAAGGATATATTTTATAGCAAGCAGTTGGGCACAGGCAGGTCATCTACCAAACCAGAATGGTAAGAATTAGTTACCCCAACTATAGTTTTCTCCGCGGATGAGTTTCCTCAAAGGGGAAAACACCAGAAACACTTCGTACCTACATGAAACCAACAGAATGAAAAAGGTTTGACAAGAACGTTCCCAAACTCATGATTATAAAAGCATATATAGGATGAGGGAATGAGGTATCTTAGGAATGCATATGCCAAAGTAGCCGACTAAGGTGTCCACAATGAAATGAAAAAAAAAGGTCAGATGCCAAAGATTTGGAGAAGTGGAGGTCGAACCCTAGCAAAAATACTAAGGACAAAATCTGCATGAGAGAAATATTTTAGCTTGATATTGAGTTATATAATTTTTCTCTAACAATTTGCCGTAAAACTCCCAGTAAAATTACACACGAACACCCTCCAAGGAAAATATGGAAAAGATAAGAACCAAGGCAAAAACCCACCAAGGGAGACCATGGGATGAGAGTTACGCCACTTACTAGGGAAATCCCCTCCGGGAAAGCACTCTGAATAGAAAAGTTCACTAACAGGATACAAAGAGCTCCCATCAAACCTCGAAAAAGGGATTGCTAAAAGAGACAAAGGAAAAAAGACTTCTGAGCTCAAAGAAAATAAATCTAACCCAATAAAATACGACGACACTAGAAGATAGTTAGAAAACACCCACCCATGAATATGCAAGGCAATAAAAAAAATATTGAATATATTCAAGTCGGGCTATGCTACCTGGATGTTCGACTATGCGTCTTGGAGGAAAAACATGGAGAAAGCTTCGCTACTCAGCCTTTTTATAGAAATCCTAAGCCCCATGATGGAACGATAAAAAACCTACCAATTCCCAATAGAAAGTAGGGAAGCCAAGTCGCAGCGCATGTCAGCAACCCTAATAACTACTAAGATATCAAAGAAAAGAAATGATGCTTTTGAAATAGGCAACATAAAGATAAAAATACAAAGCATACAATACAGGCCAGAAATAAATCCAAAATAATTTATTATAACAAGAAATGTTACATCCAAAGAAATACAAAAAAAAACCTATACTAACTCGAATCTAGACTCCAACAACCGAGGTCTAGGAAAACCAAGAAAGTTTCCATGCACCAAGCAAAAATGGAAACTCTGCGGGTGTTATACAAATACCTCAACTTGAATCATATTGATGCCAAATTCTGAGGAAGGGGTAGCCAAGGACGCATCATCTATAGGACCTTCACTCGCCATAATGGCTCATTCCCGAAGACACCGTGTCCTGGCTGGCCTGGCCTTCTCTTTTGGCCTACAATTGTGTTAGTTGACAGATCATACAAGAGAATTGCAAAAGACCTGCAAGGAAGACGACATGTAGCATGAGCTGGCAATACGCAGAAGGAGCTAGGAAAAAGGGGTGGACGAACCCGAGGTAGATAGTCGATAGAACTCGGATCAATAATGAACGAACATCAAGAGGGCCATGTGTTCCGTCTAGTATGTGCCTACCTAGGAAAATGAGCCATCTAGCTTGACCTTTCGGCCTCACCCAACTGCAAGAGAGATGCCCGTCATTAAAAAAACCCAACTAATACGTCTCATCTGGGCGTAAAAGATGGTTAGGTCGTCTGTTTCCACCCCGACAAGATCTTCCTCGGAGGTCATTTGTTTGGACGCTCAGGTGAGCCTATAAAGAGATGTTGAAGCATGAAAAATGCAAAAAATGAAGTCAATATTGCTCCCATGAATTGGCGAAAGGAAGGGAAAAAGTCCATCATAATCTTGCCTTGTCGTTAAACAGTAGAGTTCATATGAGGTTCAATAAAAGAACCATTAGGATCACATGGGCATCTAACCACAACAAAAGGTTACACACAAGTGACTATAGAGAAAAGAGTTAGATGTATGAAGCAAAAAAACCTTCCCTATTTATAGGAGGGGAAGGGAAGAAGCCTAGGGAAGGGTATATGGACTGCGCTAGAAGAATAAATGCTCTGGAAGAAGCTCGCCAAAAGGGCCAATAAAAACAATACTGTAGTACGAGCATTTGCCCAAAGCAATAAAAGCGCGTACTATAAATATCAACATTGCGATTCTCTAAGGACGAATGACATCAGCTAGTGACAGAAAATAAACTTGAAACCGATGCCTTTGATCCGGAGCAAAGGGCTGGTATTCTAACGATATGCCAATCCCCTCTTGACATGGCCAACGTCAAGGCCGAGCCAAGGTCAACCCAAGAAGAGGAGTGGAGGGTAGAAAAGGAACAAAGAGAAAAAAAGTCACACCTCCCACAACAAAGGTTCTAGAACCCTCCCCCATTATGATTCCATTTCGCTATCACAAACTTAACAGACTATCAAAGAATATCCTTACCTGTCCTGGCTGTGACGTGGACACTTCACGGTATAAATATCCCATGACAACTCATGAGTAAAGGTACCTCATTGAAGCCCATAAAATATTGTACTACGCCAAAACACCATCTGACTTGAGCATTGAAGTATCTTTGCAGGTAACCACCCTTCTCTCCACTCATTGTCACTAGAGGAGTCTCCATCATCACCATTCATCATATATTTTCCAAACGTCACCATTTTCACCACCTAGCTGGGAGCTGACCTTAGCACGAACAAAAACGAAGCATTCAAACTGTTAAATTATGTCATATTATCTTAATAATCATATAAGAATAATAAAGTGTTATACTTATATTTTTAATACCATGTTATACATTAAAATAAAGTAGCATGATGAATCATCAAATAATTTTTGAATTTTATGACATTTTGTAGACTTAATCTATTTAATAAGAGGTTGGTTTGTTTAATTTTTCTTTTGAAAAAAGTTATTAAGGGTGTAAGCATTATAAATTTAATACATAGTGTCAACAAATCTTGACTTGTAATTTATATTTACAACCAACGTGAATTTGATTTAGTGGAAGGAGGCAGCCCCCCACAATGGGGCGAATCACAGTTCGAATCCTTGCGTAAATAGACGTCCACATTTAGTGTCCAATGACTCATCGAACAAGATTATCTCTAATAGAAAGAGACATGCGGGCTGCTTGATCCCTATTTTCATTTTATTTCTTATTTTCAAATATATGTACAGGAAAACAGTGAAAACAACTTTTTCAATATATAAATTCATCAAATATTAAAAAAATATAATATTGAAATTCACAAAAAGACGTCAAATATAAATCTAAACAAATTTATAAAGTGAACTAAATACAATTTTCAAATGTTATAAAAATATACAAAAAATACAAATTTTATAAATTAACAATCCCACAATATATATGTCCAAATTAAAAAATACATAAGTTTGTTTTGAGGTAGAAAATAAGTTCTTTCAAATATGTATAATGCTATAAAATCTCTAATGTGAAATATTATTTAAAAATAAATAAAATTTCAGTCTACAAATTGAATTAATTTTCAAATTTGATTCCGAAAAATTGATTCAAATCAGAGGTGTAAAATTTGGATCATAAGTTTCCTCTCTTGATATGTTTATTACCAGTTTGATGAAATTGTTTGTCGTGCACGCCTTTATTTTAATATTTAATTTATAGTCAAAGCAAACGACAATGATTTATGTGTTTTTAAAATACAAATTGATGAACATAACTATCGTAGGGATAAAGTTTTGCCCAATGTAAACTTAGATACAACATAATGAATTAGTCAATATTTAGCAAAATGAAATAAACTAACAAGAGTCAGCGCACTAGGAAATGCGGTGGATATTCCGATTTGGCAATACTAAGGAGGAGACGGGAATAGATTTGAAACTACTCGATTTTTCCTGCCTTATGAAGGTAAAGGGAATGCAGTTCACCTTGATCGCTTCGTGAATTGAACTTTACGCGTGACGGGCTTCGTGAATTGAACTTTACGCGTGACGATAAATAAGAACCGTATCTCAGACCTTTAATTCTTAAGAGTTGGATGTGTGACGATAATAAGAAGCGCTCTGTATCCCAGCTGGGCAGCTTAAGTGGTGAGTTGAGGGATGATAAGGAGTTGAAAACTAGGAGGTTGGAGGTTCGATCTTCACTCTCTCCACTAACAAGGTTACTAGCTAATTAACGTTTGCCGTTAAAAAAAAATAATATAAGAAGTGCTCCATAACCGTATCCCGGACCTCTCACTGGGTAAACTTGATGACATATAGTTCAAATAATGCCATAATAATATGTTAATAAAACTGTCGCATGTACGGTGTGTGTTGTCATGAATGTGATTAATATAATTATGAAATACACAACTAGAAACATGTGTCATAATTTAGTTTGTGTCTGTCAGCATGTGGCTGGCTGAGGACTGCTTCTGTTCTTAATTGATTGTTCATTTAGCTTCGGTTGTATTCTGCAACTTGTTCTGTGTAATTACAGGCTTCTAATATGTAGCACACCTTGTGTTACAATTAGAATGTTTATTAATAAAATTAAATTTTCTAGGCGTATAGAAACGTGTATATAGCAGTAGTATATGCAATATTACTTTGGTAGTTCATTTGATACTTAGCTTTGTTTTGTTTACTCAAAATTGGCGGCTAGCAGATCTACAAGTTTTAGTTAACATGCAATTAACATGAGTTATATTATATATCCATATATAATATCAACCAACTATATAAATAATTTAAAGAAACGCGTTTCTTTCACAAAGGCCTCTGGGTTTAGGATATGAGAGGGAAAGTTACTGTTGGTGTTGGGACTTTTAGTCCCACATCGGGTAAAATAGTAAAGAGGAGTGAACCCCTTTGTTATAAAAGGAGGCTTGGGCCTTGGTTTTATGTACACCATTCAAAAGCTTGTCTAGCAACTTTTGTCTCTAGATAAATTCCTCTCTTTGTTTTAGAATTTAATAGAATTCTTAGTATGCTCTGTGGTTGCGACTTGAATTTGAACCTCCACATCAGAAAAAGAATTTATTAGGAATATTTCTTGTAAAAGGAGAGGTGTGAGGAATAAGTTTTGCTAGTGGGGAAGCTTTGTGGGTGTGCGGGGGTGCAGAGAGAAAATTGTGTAGTTGTAATAATTTTCTACATAGTGGATTTTTCTCTGGTGCTGGTGGTTTTTCTCCTGGGTTGGGAGTTTTCCACGTTAAATTCTTGTGTTGTTATTATTTCTCTATTCTGTTTTTCCAATTTTCCACAAGTGCAGTTTCTGGGGAAGAGAATTTGAAGAGTCAAATTCCCAACAAGTGGTATCAAGAGCACAGGTTCTGCCAAAGAGGATGTCGGGAAGCAGAGTTTCAAATGCAGTCAGATTTGATGTAGAGAAATTTGACGGAAAGATCAACTTTGGCTTGTGGCAAATACAAGTCAAGGATGTGTTGATTCAGTCTGGTTTACACAAGGCTTTGAAGGGCAGGGTTACTCCTGAAAGTAGTGGAGATGCTGATAATGAGGCTAACATTATCTCCGATCTTGATGTCTTTTGAAAGAAGGACATGTATATCCTTATGGCATGGGTCCCAAAGTTGCCATGATAAAGGATATTAAATGTTAGCGGGACCACATTTTGCACACGGGCATTGGTTGACATTGATGCAGGGTGTGTGGTGAAATTTATGTCGATGGCTGATTAACTTCCATGAGAGTCAATATGGGAGTTGCACCATAGTTTTTTCAGCAAGGTTATATTTCGACATGTGCCGAGGTTAAATGCTTGGGATGGCTAGTTCTGAGTGATTATGCTTTTATGGTGGAGCATGACTGCGTTGCAGTGATAGCGAAAGCTATGGGAATCTTCATCAAGGTGGAGCGTTGTGGGACCACAAAGTCACAAGGTGGAGATTGTTGGTGTTGGGACTTTTAGTCCCACATCGGGTAAAATAGTAAAGAGGAGTGAACCTCTTTGTTATAAAAGGAGGCTTGGGCCTTGGTTTTATGTACACCATTCAAAAGCTTGTCTAGCAACTTTTGTCTCTAGATAAATTCCTCTCTTTGTTTTAGAATTTAATAGAATTCTTAGTATGCTCTGTGGTTGCGGCAAATTTGAACCTCCACATCAGAAAAAGAATTTATTAGGAATATTTCTTGTAAAAGGAGAGGTGTGAGGAATAAGTTTTGCTAGTGGAGAAGCTTTGTGGGTGTGCGGGGGTGCAGAGAGAAAATTGTGTAGTTGTAATAATTTTCTACATAGTGGATTTTTCTCTGGTGCTGGTGGTTTTTCTCCTGGATTGGGAGTTTTCCACGTTAAATTCTTGTGTTGTTATTATTTCTCTATTCTGTTTTTCCAATTTTCCACAAGTGCAGTTTCTGAGGAAGAGAATTTGAAGAGTCAAATTCCCAACAGTTACCTCGTTGGTGTGGTTGTTTGCAAATGAGATGTTTCGCATGGGGATAAATACTTTGGTCTACACGGAAAAAAAACTTGCACGGTTGACATTCATTATTATACTATATATCACATTGTTCAATCATGAAGGGAATGCGTAAAATATTTGGATGAAAATCTTCGGTCTCACTTTTAAATCACATTCTCTGTCTCCTATCAATGCCAATTTGCCACGTAATAAAATAAAATTATAATTTATTAACACATATGCATATTCTCAACTTTTGATTGGTAGGAGATAGAGAGACACCATTTTTTGGGACAGCAAATGTTTGTTCAAAATATTCATAAATACTAGTGTTACGGACTGGGCCGAGGCCCAATCCGGAGATCCGCTGCCTTCTCGGCCCATTTCCGCTCGTCGATCCACCTTCCCTCGATGCCACGTTTCCACTCGCCTCTCCGCCTTCCCTCAACGCGGCCGACCCAACGGTTCTCAGCATTAAAAGAATTTAATGCCGACTTCCGGGTTTCACGGGACGGTTACACATCGGCGAACTGGCCCTCAACTCATATTTAAAGAAGACCGCGTCGAACGGTCGAGGTAATGATTTTTCTACCACCTCTTTACTCACCTCGACACACACTGACTTGAGCGTCGGAGTGTTTGCAGGTACACCACCCAACACGCCGTCGTCATCCGTCACGAGCACAACCGCACTGCTTCCCTCCAGTCATCCTCTGAAGTTCTGTTCAGAACACATTGGCGCCGTCTGTGGGGATCGTTTCTGATTCCATCTTCTTTGTCGAAGTCTCCCTTCTTCACTCGACGATGACTGGATCGAAGCGTCAGGTCGCGACTAGCAGTTCCACTCATGCGAACGCAGATCTTGAACCACCAAACCGGTAGATAGCTCAAGCGGAACCACCTCTCCGGCATGACGCCGTCCGATCGTTCTTGCTCAAACCGATGTCGACCGGAGACCGCCGCCATCCTCATTCGCGAGTTCCGCGAATTCATCCGACGCCATGCCGAAGCGATGCATGCTCAGAATCAACGCCTCGATCGAATGGAGAATCAGCAGAAGGAACTCTCCGCTCGCGTTGCCACACAGATCGAAAACAGAAAAGATCGAGTCTCTCGTTCTCCTCGGAGATCGAAGGAGTCTGAAAGTCTCAGATCTGTTCATCGCCACCACCGTGGCACGACTCCACGCCGCTCTGGGCATAGAGCACTCCGCCGTGCTCATTCTGTCTCATCAACCCCTTCTCAGAGCGATGACACAGATGACGCGTGCAAGGCCTTTGGTCCTTTTACGTCCAAGATTATGAGATTCCCGATTCCGAAGCATCTTCAGAAACAGCCCTCGTTGGACTCCTACGACGGGACCACCGACCCCGACGAACATGTTGGCTGCCTTGACACTGTCATGGACTATCGAGGCACCCAAGGGCCGGTAAAGTGCAGAATCTTTCCCCTCACTCTGAAGAAGTCGGCTTTGTCTTGGTTCCAGACTCTTAAGAGAAATTCCATTGGATCGTGGAATGAGTTCGTCGACCAGTTCTCCGCACATTTCACCGCATCTAAAGCCCAACCCAAGTCAACAGCAGCCCTAGCCGCGATTCAGCAGAAGAAAGGTGAGTCTATCAGAGACTATGTCGAGCGTTTCAACAAAGAAGCCATTTTGGTGAAAAAATGCTCTGACGAGATGAAACTATACTTGCTAGAGCAAGGCCTGGTCGAAGGAAGCCTATTCAGTGTCGACATTGGTGTCGACAAACCGAGGTCCCTGACTGAGTTCCTGAAGCGAGCTCAGAAATTTATGAATTACGAAGAGAAGTTGATAGCCTCAAAAGCCAAAGACAAATCCCCAGAGTAACACTGACAAGCAAAGATGAAGATATATTATAGTTGAAACAAATGTATCCTAAACACATAAATGTGAAGCAGTAAAGTATGATTGAAGAAATACGCAATCAGCATTTATTTACTATCAAAACCTTGCACCTCTGATGGAACCTCGTGCCGAGACCGCGTGCACGAGATCGTGATAAAGCCTTGTGCCTTGCACAAGCACCTGATGAAGAGATCGAGCCTCGTCGAGACCGCGTGCACGAGCTTCGTGATAAAGCCTTGTGCGCTTGCACAAGCACCTGCAGCAGTGGATACGCAGCCCGAGACTCGAGCGACCTACCAGGCCCACCTCTGCAATTTCAAAATTCAGACGACCTTAAACTCGGCTACGTCATTGACCTTGATTATTTGACGACCCCAACCTTGCCGCTTGGACAGCCAGATCAACTACTCCCACAGGGAAGTATAAAACTCGACTACGAGCACTTTACTCAGCATAAAATTAACGCTAACTTAATTACATCAAGTTGTTGCAAATTGTCTATACTTCGACAGGAACAGCGTGATAAAGCCTCGTGCGTTGGCACAAGCACCTGATGAATGAAGAGATCAACCTCGTGCCGAGACCGCGTGCACGAGCTCGTGATAAAGCCTTGTGCGTTGGCACAAGCACCTGATGAATGAAGAGATCGACCTTGTACCGAGACCGCGCGCACGAGCTCGTGATAAAGCCTTGTGCGTTGGCACAAGCACCTGATGAATGAAGAGATCGACCTCGTGCCGAGACCGCGTGCACGAGCTCGTGATAAAGCCTTGTGCGTTGGCACAAGCACCTGTGATCAACCTCGTACCGAGACCGCGTGCACGAGCTCGTGATAAAGCCTTGTGCGTTGGCACAAGCACCTGATGAAGAGATCGACCTCGTGCCGAGACCGCGTGCACGAGCTCGAAGAGATCGACCTCGCACCGAGACCGCGTGCACGAACTCGTGATAAAGCCTTATACCATGCACAAGCACGTCAAGCCTCGTGTCGAGAACTGCCTCAGCAGAGGTGGAACACGAAGGTCCCAAACGAACTGATAAACAAAGCACGACCCGACGACGTTTGCCGTTCCTTACGAACAAAGACGTCGGACGTCGACATCAATAAACTTCAACAACAAGTCACCACCTCGACATTCGAGCTAGCGACTTGGGGGGCAACTGTTCCGGACTGGGCCGAGGCCCAATCCGGAGATTCGCTGCCTTCTCGGCCCATTTCCGCTCGTCGATCCACCTTCCCTCGATGCCACGTTTCCACTCGCCTCTCCGCCTTCCCTCAACGCGGCCGACCCAACGGTTCTCAGCATTAAAAGAATTTAATGCCGACTTCCGGGTTTCACGGGACGGTTACACATCGACAGTAACCGTCCTCAACTCATATTTAAAGAAGACCGCGTCAAACGGTCGAGGTAATGATTTTTCTACCACCTCTTTACTCACCTCGACACACACTGACTTGAGCGTCGGAGTGTTTGCAGGTACACCACCCAACACGCCGTCGTCATCCGTCACGAGCACAACCGCACTGCTTCCCTCCGGTCATCCTCTGAAGTTCTGTTCAGAACAACTAGTATTTAATTCACTCTTCATATAATTTTGTAAATTTTGATATTTTTTTTTTGCTTATTTAATATCTAGCTAGCTAGGAAGAAGAAAATAAACAAAATTATCATATTAAAATATCATATGAAATTTTAACAAGTGAAGATATATCTATCTATCTACTTTCTATATAAGCAAATCTATTACTAGGAAAATCACAAAAACACCCTGATGTAAAATGTTAACACGTGTCCAAATTAAAAGTATTTTTATCACTCACTTTGGGTCTTCAAACCTACTTTCAGCTATGTATTTCAAAATTTGAACCAAATCTCAATCTTTTCTCTCTCCTAATCTCCCTCCTTTTTTTTTTTTTTAACTTTCTCCTCCATCTTCTTCATCCTCCTCTTTCTCCTTCCATCCCCTCAACATGAACCCTAGCCATCACAAACTCTCTCCCAAAAAATCATCTTCTCTGTCACGGCAAATTTTGAGAGATTTCTAAATCCCAACACCGACTTTCTCTCTTAGTTTTCAAACGGGTTCTCTTCTTCCTCACCCACAATTTTTTTCTTCATTGCATCTTCTTCCACTTCACAGTCAACTTTTGCTTTCAAAATACCTCTCGAATACTCCTCAACACTAGAACAATGGTAATTTTACTTCTGCTTCTATTTTCTCTTTTATATGTTCTTTTTTTTTCTTCTATTTGATCTTTTCCCATGCATTTGCTATAGATTCACTAGGGTAGTTCGATTTCTTCTTCATTTTCCCTAATCCCTTTATGTTTTTGTTTATTCAGATCTGAGTTTTCTCTTTTCCTTGAAATAGGTTGGACCAGCCACTGCTACATGTTGTCCTTAGAGCTTGCCCTGAAGGGGTTTATTTGCATATGGGGTTTTTGAAAAATGATTTCTTTGGGTCATTCTGTAACACCTCGCCTAATTTAATTATTTAGCCCAATCAATTTAGGCTTTATTAGGTTCTAAATTGATTGTTGAGTAATTAAATTAGGGGAGTATTTATTAAGAAAAGGGGTGTAGGTAGAAGTGGCAAGTGGAAGTTTGAAGAGAAAGTGAGGGTATGTTGGTAAGTTTACCTTAGAAAATAAGGGCAAAATGGTCTATTGCCGGTGAGACTCACTTATTTCTTCTTTTCCCTCTCATTTCCTCGAAGCCCTCTCTCTTATTTCCCTCATTCTCTCGTTTTTCAGCTGAGAGGAACAAGGGAGAAAGGAAAAAGAAGAGGAAAAGGAGAAGGAAGTAGAAAGGAAGAAGAGGAGGAAGAGAAGAAGACCACACCATTTGAATCCTTCATTCCCTTTCCTTCCCTCTTGTTCGACAACTCTCTTCTTCCTCCTCCCTCTCTTGTTCACGTTCTGGTTCTCAAGGGGAAGCAAGGGGAGAAGTTAGGGTTTCATGAAATTGGAAGAAATTAGAGTGAAATTGGCGAGGTTTCTTCAATCCTTACTTTTGGGAAGAAGATTGGAGCTGAGTTTTTGGTGTTTGGGGCAAGACTGAAGATGCCCTAGGTGGAGGAAAAGAGGAACACGAAATGGAAGAGGAGAAAAGGAAGGAGATCAAGCTTCAAACTCTATAGCTCAAGTTCTTGGAGATTAATTTGTTAGTTTCTTCTTCCTCTAGTTGATGGGCACCCATAAGACCCCATTAAGACATTTCTTTTCCTACATTTTGTATGTTTATATGGTGTTAAGTTGGGGATTGATAATGCTCAAATGATGGGAAGGGGTTTTGGAGTTAGTTGTTCATGATTTAAATGAGTTGATGATGAGTTTTGTGATTTTTATCATGAGTATGCTTATGTTTCAAATGCTAAATGAATTGTTATTCAATGCATTATGTTGTCTTCCTTGATGTTGAACTTTCAATTGATTGGAAATGTTGTGGATTGGAAAGAAGTCATGAAAATGGGTTTGGTAGGAATTGCTCTTAAATTGATGATTTTGGTGACATTTAAAATATGTTCTTGTTTATGATTGGAAGGTGAAATGAGTTGATTTCCAATGTATAATATGTATTGTTTGATTGGAAGTGTTTGGAAGTGATAAGTGTGAGTTGATTGGGTTGTTGTTGGTGTTGGAAATGTAGTTATGCTTTCAAAAACCTGTTTTTCTGCATTTTTCACTACATGAATCGATTCATAGAGCCATGAATCGATTCACAAAAGGCTCCGTGAATCGAATTGGAAAGCTGTGAATCGATTCACATAGCTGTGAATCGAATTTTGCATAAGTTATGAATCGATTTACAACACTGTGAATCGATTCACACCATCTTTTCTGCATAATTTTAACTGAACGACCAAGAAAACGATAGAATTAGGATTTCGTGTCCTCATAAGAATTGTAACCCTGGATGTTAGCTAACCAATGGCTTTAGTTTTAACTAAAAAAGAGTTTTCTAACTCTAGTTATACCCAGAATACTGAGCATATATCAGCCACAACAATTAAAATACATCTTTGGCTTCGTCGTAAATTAGCACATCCTAGATGGCCAAACTAGACCTTTGAGCCAACACAAAAGTTGTAGATGACATCCTTAGGTTTCTAAAGAGGCTAAGTTTAGATTGAATGGGTTAGTATAACTCTAGATATGTCCAAATTACTGAGCCACATCAAAGTCCAAGGTAACGATACTTTGTCAAAAGTCTAAGTTTGATGCTTAGAAACCTCATGGTATGTTTTTTGAGTCCGTCATGACTAAGATGATTGTCCAATACGGCTTCTTCATACTTTTCCCTATATTTCTGAATGCGAGCTCATGATTGTAGTGATGCTAGAACTAGATGCTTGTTTTGGTTATGCTAACGACTAATGTTGTTTGTGAATGAGTATTTCTACTTGTATATTCATTTCATTATGTGAATGCATTGGTAATGCATAAGTTATGATTAAGACACTTAAAAGATATTACAAGATTCCTCATAAGAGGAGAGAACGGTATGATTAGTCTCGTGGGATGCCACTTGGAGGTTATAAACGTCTAACCACCATACCGTAAGCTACGTTGTTCGGGGTCTAGGGACCTAAGCCTACGACACAACCCGGTAACATAGATTCCCGGTCGAATAATGATTTGACCTATGGGAATAGTTCAGCCATGCTTAACAGCAAAAGAAAGATTGACTATATGTTTGTGTGTGATTGCTATGCATTTCCATGTTTGGTTTTATCACAAATGCCAAAAAGGGTATATTGGACTGGAATAAACACGCCCGACAATATACCAAGTTTTCCAAGTGTATATTGGACCGGAATAAACATGCCCCGCAATATACCAATTTAGTCTCAGGTTAGTTCATCCTTAGTCGTTCACACTTAGGGTGCCTAACGCGTGTTATGTTTTAAAAAAAAAGAGTTTATGTTTTGTATGTGAAAATTGTTTTGGCTTTAAATGCCTCAATTATGCTTATTATAATAGTATGATTCGATGAGAGATAGTGAGGAGTCCGTGAAGGGCTCACTGAGATTTTATCTCATTCTTTCTCTTTTGTTTCAGATAAGCAGGTACCAAGGGAAAGTCAGGCGACTCCGAAGGCCTAATGTTTGTAGTTTTAGGACTTTGTTTTAGAGTTGTAGTTGTATCTACAACCTCTTAGTCTTTTAAGACTTAGCTGAATTTTGATATTCCAAGTTTTGTACAATTTGGTACAAGTTGTAATCTAATTATTAGATTTATAACATAGGTTTGAAATTTATGATTTGGATTACTATAAACAAGTTTTAAATTTTTAGTAACTCCTATACTTTAATGTAATTGTCGTGTATTTCAATTTACGTTGAAGTGCGGGCGTTACACATTCTGTAGCGTGTTTTTTGATTCTTAAGTTGTTGTTTATGCTTTTGTTTTAATTTTGTGAAAACGAGGGTTTTTTCTTGTGTGGGTTCAAAAAAGATGAAATTGATTTTTTCTGTAACATGCTTTTACTTTGGTTACAGGTACCAGCTACACTAGTGCAGAATACACCTACTACGCCAGTTAAAATGGACTTTTCACGTTGGTTTTCAATCCGGCGTGTATTCTCCCGGCGTAGTATGATTGGACTTATTACGTCGATTTTTAAATCGGCGTAAAAAATCACTTTTTACGTCGGTTATCCAATAAAACCGCAATAAAAATAGTTTAAAAAGGAAACTGCAACACTTTTTGTGACTTTTAACGCCGGTTTTATGAAAAACCGCCATAAAAAGTTGTCTTCAAAAACGAAAAAAAAACGGAATGACATTTAACGTCGATTATTATAAACCGGCTTTAAAAGTCACTTTTAACGCACTTTTAATGCCGGTTATAATACAAAACCGACATTAAAAGTGACTTTTAACGCCAGTTTTACTAAAAATCGGCGAGAAATGTGTTTTTTTTAAATTCCTGTCACCTGCGTACAACAGCCAAAGCATCAGATTGAAACAACAGATTGGCTATCGTCATACTACAACAGCAACTGGCAGTAATACATAAAAACAATAGTAACTGGCTACCATCAGTAACATATTACCTGACTTACCAAACACAATTTACAGATTGAAATGTCCAATAATTTCCTTACTATTTTTTTATTCAATGACTATTACAGGGTAAAATGCACATTTAGAATCTGAGCATCACATATAAAAGATAAAGTAGAAGGAACACACCTTATGATTGTAAAACTCTCTAGAACCAGTTGTTTTAAAATATATTTCATATGATTTTCTTGAAAAGGAAACACCCCTTCAACCCCACTTACACACACAGGCAAAAACATGACATCTGATGTGCTGAATGCACTAAAAATTTAAGGGATCATCTCAAACAGTGTTATACATAGGTAGCAAGAAGAATACTTCTCCACTTCTCCCCTTTTTCTTTTCAGGGACAAATTAAGGAGCTTCTTTTTGTATTAATGACAGAGTCGGTGGATTCATTATACCATATCTGCCTCTTTCAAAGTGCTCTTCTTTTACAATAGATAGAGGCCTATTAGAACTGTAATATCCTTCTAAGGAATTGCTTGAACTTAGAGGACCAGATATAGAAGGGAAGAGTTGTTACCAAGAGGAGAATTTGTGCCAGATTTGGTTGATAGTACATCTTCCCGAGCCAAAGGTGCAATCGATGGTTGGTCATTACCAGTATCAGTTTCTTTCCTGCACAACTTATCTTCCAAGAGATCATAGTTATTCCCAGTCCTAGCTTTTTGAGCAAGAGAGCACCAACAACAACGTAATCAAAGTGTGCAATCAGAAACTGAGGGTTTGCCAAAACAAAAGTCATAACCTGGCAAATTGAACCTCTTTCTCATTTAGATCCTCCAAAAGCCACCAAACAAACCACTAAAACAAAGAACAATTCCTAGAGCTACAATAGCCTGTCTAACATTGTCATCATCAATATTAACATAAGCCAATACAAAAATCCAAAAAGGAGCCATACAAAACATTTATCATGTCTAAACTTCATACTAGCCAAAGATCCCAAATCATCCTTGTTGATAGCCAACTCATTCTTCGCTAGCAAATTTGCTTTTGTGGGATCAATTATGCCACACATTTTTAAGAGCAAATAAATTTTAATAAAAGCACCCTGAAAGGAAACCTGTCATTACATAAACATGATGAAAAATATTATATTGGTCACGTTTGAATAGATTCTGTAGAAGTCCTTAAGAACATTGGTGAGGGTTACATTAATAATCTTTTGAGAAATATGAGCAGCAAGCATAAAATGGTAAAATAAATAAACAAGAAAATGCTCACAAAATCTTATCATATAATCCTTGAGCAGCAGTAAGAGCATTTCTGCATTTGCTCTTTCAACAAATTGGACTCATGTCTCACCGTAAGGTCTAGGCTCCTTTCCCCCAATTTCTTGGAAAAGCAACCTTACTCAACTATCTTATCTTACCAAGCATTCAACAGATGAACCTCACAAGGAAAAGAAAAAAAGAAAAAACAACACAGGACCATTGATGAAGTATTGTACCCAAACCAAAACTGAAAAAAGCAATGACTCTTGTACAAAATAACTTCTAATCACGAAAAAAATAATAATGCAGAAATGAAGATGTAAAGCAAAACCTTGACCACTAGCTTCCCCTGTGGAATGCAACTTTGCCATTATCAATAGCAAAGAATTTTCACACTTAGTTTGAGCCTGAAATCAACCTGAAGAACACAAACTCTGTAAATTTTACAACACAATTTCTGAAAAGAATCTCCATTAAAAAACAAACGTAAAAACTCAAAATTAGAAATAAGCATACCAATTCAAAGCGAGATGCTTCGGCAAAAAATTGATAGAAAGGAAATCCACATGTCTTCCTATTTCTTCTCATCCTCCTCAAGCACTATCCTCCGTAGACTCGAATCATTTTTTAGATCCAAATCATTTCCTTTAACACCTGCAACAAGGGATGCAATGTTCATCACATCGGAGATTGAAGATGAAGAAAATAAAATCGATGCTCTAGGGCTTGGATTTGGACTTGAGTCGAAGGACTCCATCAGAAGCTCTTCACGGTGGCGATGATGATCTTTGTGATTGGAGATAGAGAGTGAAAAAGAAGAATGAGAGGCAGGAAGAGAGAATTGAGGGTGGAGCGGCAGCTACGAGGCTGTGTTGAACGAGCAAGACGGCGAAGCTTGGAAGGATGAAGAGTTGCGAACGAGAGAGTAATGGAAATGGGGATCTAGGTTTGCGAATTAGATGGATAGAACCTGTGAAACTCTTAACTTTGTAAAACATAAGACCTTTGATTTTCACTCACCGCGCACGAGATTTCACACTTATAACGCCGGTTTTATTTAAAACCAGCGTGAAAACATTTGACATTTAACGGCGGTTTTATATTCAACCGGCGTGAAAACATTTACCTCACACTTATAACGCCGGTTTTGGAAATAACCAGCGTAAAAAGTGATGTGTTAATTTCAAAAATGCGACCATGTCGCTTTTGACGCCAGTTATTGCCAAAACTGGTGTTATAAGTCTATTTTTTAGGTGTATTTCGCACTAGTACAACACTGAATTTTTGTTTAGGAGACTTAAGATTTCATACTAGAAGTGATCAGTTGATTTATCTTTTAGTTGTTGTTGTTATACTAATATTTGGTCTTTGCATTTAGCTTTTCCAATGGCATTTTTGCAATTTATGTTACATTATTCTGCAGTAATATCTGGTCTTTTTTGGGTTGTTTGAATTTTTCTTTGTATTGACATCCAAATGGCTTATTTTTCAGGTGTACTTTGCTTTCCATTTGATTACTTTTAATGATTGATAGAGAGATGAATGTTTTTGAATTTGTAGATGAAATATTGGTAAAGACATTAGCCTTGAAGATAAATGTTCATTCAACTTACAGCTAATCCAAGTGCAATAAAATCTTATTCCAATGCTAAGCCCATATCTACCAAAAATGCGGTAAGTGAGTAGTCTTTAATGTGAATAGTCTTTGTTAGCATTTTAAAGTCTTTGTTGGTTGATATTTCTTTAAAAATGCAACCAAGCTGAATGAGATGTTGGAAAATGTCAATACAAGTAGTGCTGATGTAGTGTTAGATGATGGCGACGAGCCTAAGGAGTGGATGGCACAAGTGGAGCTGGGGGTTCGCATTAGCTTTGTGTTCCTTCCCAATGGAGGAAATGTTCTCAAAATTATTCACTTAAGGTATGGAAACAACTAATAATTCAAAAACAGAATAATCATTTACATATAATATAGACATTTATAATAAAAATATTGAGAAAATAAAAAAACAAAAAATAAATATAAAATATTAAAAATAAAGAAGTTTAAAAAATAAATAATAAAATAATAATAAAACATGAAAATATGAAAAGATAATAAAAAAATAAAAAATAAAAAAGTTCCATAAAAAATATGAAAATAAAGAAAAGTAGAAAAAATAAAAAGTAAAAAATAAATAGATAATAAAAAAATATAAAAGGACAAAAATAACTAAAAGATTTCATAAAAATATAAAAAAAGGAAAAAAGACGAAAAATAAATTTTTAAAACATAAAAAAATAAAAAAATTTAAAAATATGGGAACAATAAAAAAAAAGTAAAATAACATTAAAATATTAATATATATGTTCGGAGAGAAAAAGAATATTGGAAGGAAAGACAAATCCCAAAGACTGACACGTGTCCAGCTAGGGGTTTGTTTTCTTGTATAATAATAGATAGAATAGAATAGATAGAATAGTTAATAGATTTGTTTTCTTATATAGTAATAGATAGATAGAATAGGATAAAATTGAAGAGTCCAAACTAATGCAAATAGTTCCAACAGGCTCTAACCTACCTCAAGGTGGAAACAATGATGGTGAATATTGGTTGGACCTTCCTATTGATAAAGCCAACAAAGAGAGGGTGAAAAAAAGGAGATTTCAAGAGTTGTCAAGCTTATATTCATGTGAAACCAATGTTTGGAGGAACATTCACTGACCTAGCCATGTGAGTTTTCTACCCTTTCAATGGGCCAGGAGCAGTTGGTTTAATAGATATTCCACTTGGGAAGAAAGGAGAACATATTGGGGATTGGGAGCATGTGACTTTAAGGATAAGCAATTTCAACGGAGAGTTAAAAAAAGGTGTATTTCTCACAACATAGTAAGGGTCAATGGATGGATGCTTTTGAGCTTGAGTTTCAAAGTGGTAACAAACCGGTGGCTTATTCTTCTTTAAAAGGACATGCTTTGTATCCAAAAGCTGGGCTTGTTCTACAAGGGGTTAGTGACATAGGAATAAAGAATGAAACTGAAAAGAGTGATACGGTGATTGATTTTGGCGTTGGTTTTGAGATTGTTTCTGGGGAATATTTGGGGTCAGAAATTATAGAACCACCATGGTTGAACTATTTTAGACAATGGGGTCCAAAAATTACTTATGACATTGGTGAGGAGTTGAACAAGTTGGAGAAGGTTATCCCTGCTTTGCAAGTGCTTGAAGATAGTTTACCAAACGAGTTGTTGGGTGAGGAGGGACCCACAGGACCAAAGCTCAAGAGAAATTGGAGTGATGATGAAATTTGAAAGAATTGGTCGTTGCATTATTGAGACCAATTGTTGTTGCAATTAAAAACAAATTAGACTTTGGGTTGTTGCGAGTATTTAATTACTCCCTCCGTCCCTAATTATAAGCCCCTTAGAACAAAAAATTTTGTCCCTTTTTATAAGCTACTTTTCAATTTACAAGATGCATTAATTATTTTTTTACAATACTACCCCCTAATTAATACAATTAGTATTGCACTTTCTCTCTCTTAATAGACTTTTTGGGATATGACAAACCACTAATAAATAAAGGGTAAATTTGAAAAAACATGTATATTATTGACAACTAAATGCTTTTCTTAATCTGCGTGTTTTTGTCCTAAGGTGCTTATAATTAGGGACGGAGGGAGTATATTGTTTGTCATGATTTATCCACATTGTTTCAAGATTCTGTGATTCTCATTGAAACAAGTGTTTATTTTATGGATAATTGAAACAAGTGTCGGTACTATAATAACCGACAAAGTTGCATTTTGTTGTTTTTGCATGCCAGCTTGTTCAGTTGTTCTCACAACGTTAACAACTACAAACATGTGTTTTTTTCCTCCAAAAGTTAGGTAGATTGCAGAAGAAGAAAAGGGAAAATATTTTTCTGTTACTTATATAGTGTAACTAACCAGGGGTGTTTCATGTTCGGATGGCGTGACATGAGTCTCTTTAAATTTAATTGGTGGTCTCGAGTTTGAATTTGATTCTCAAAATATAACAATATTAAAACTATTGGATAGAGAGGAGGATGGGTAACTCAACTGGTTTGAGCTAAGGGTATGAAAATGTGAATGAGTCAAAGGTGGTAAAGGAGAAAAAATTAATCTAACAACTAACATACTAACATTTGCACATAAAAAAAGAAAGAAAAAACTATTGGATAGAGTTGCCACTCATTTATACGGCTCGAATGATTAGTCTCTGCGATTGGGTTCGGAGGATATCCGACGACAAGTAATATATTGTTTCGAAATATAAAATATTTTTATAACATGATGTGTTATTTAATATTAATTGGATTAGTAATTTCTGCATATATTTGTTCAATAAATTTATATAAAAAAATTGTTTAATAATTTCACTGATAAATCGTTTAATTTGTACGCTTTCGGTAAATTTTAGGAAAAAAGAAGAGAATTAATGAAAGGACGTGTGGATGTAAAGGAGGGTTTGAAGATACTTATATCTGTTTGGAAATATCAAATGGCAATGAACAAAGATGCTTTCATTGGATAAGCTGCACTGTTTGATGGCCTGGCTCTTTCAAATAGCAGTATAACTATAAATTATACGCATTTTGGGATGACATCCAGCCTGACTTCATGGCATTCATCTCAGATTTCCACTCGAACGGGAGGTTGGTAAAAGGGTCGAATAGCTCGTTTGTGGTATTGATCGCCAAGAAGGACAGCCCACAGAAAATTGGCGACTATCGGCCAATCTCTTTGATTGGTTGTATGTATAAGGTGCTGGCGAAGCTACTCGCTAATAGACTCAAATTGGTGATTAGTCAGGTGATATCGGAGAATCAGTCTGCCTTTGTCAAAGGACAACAAATTCTGGACGGCATCTTAATTGCTAACGAGTTGGTAGATGAAGCTAAGAGGATGAAAATAGAAGCAATTTTATTCAAAGTGGATTTCGAAAAAGTATATGATTCGGTGGATTGGAATTACCTGGACTTTGTGATGAATAAAATGGGGTTCAGTGACAAATGGAGAAGGTGGATTCAGGAGTGTCTGTCGACAACGTTAATATCAGTGTTGGTGAATGGTAGTCCAACAGAGGAGTTTACAATGCAAAGAGGCTTACGATAGGGCGATCCATTATCTCCATTTTTATTTCTGATTGCTGCAGAAGGTTTACATGTAATGTTGACTAATTCAGTCGAGCTCGGTCAGTTTGAAGGGTATAGATTCAACTATCAGCCGGAATAGATTTCGCATCTTCAATTTGCCGATGATACACTCATAGTGGGGTCGAGGCGCTAGTCAAACATTTGGGCGATCAAGGCGGTGTTGCAACTTTTTGAAGCGGTATTCGGGCTTAAAGTTAATTTCCACAAAAGCTTGTTGGTGGGCATGAATGTACATCTTCATTGGTTAGCAGAGGCGGCTGAATTCTTAAACTGCAAAGTTGGGACAGTTCCATTTAAATACTTGGGGCTACCAATTGGGGCGAACCCAAGTAGGAAGAGCACTTGGATGCCTGTGATTGAGGCGGTTAAAAAAAGGTTATCCTCTTAGAAAAATAGGAGTCTCTCAATGGGGGGTAGAGTGGTAATTCTTAAATCTGTCTTGTATGCTCCCCCGATCTACTTCTTTTCCTTCTTCAAAGCTCCGTCAGGTATTATCTCTCTTCTCGAATCCTTATTTAAACAATTTTTATAGGGGGAGGTGAGGATAATAGGAGAGTTAACTGGGTAAAATGGGACAAGGTGTGCTGTGAGAAAGAGGAGGGGGGTTTGGGTATTAAAAATTTGAGAGCATTTAACTTAACACTCCTGGGAAAATGGCTGTGGAGAATGAGAGTAGAAAAACAGGTTCTATGGTACAAAATTCTGGTGTGGAAATACGGGGAGGTGAGAGGTAATATAGTTGGAGAAGTGAGGTCTAAATCCAATTGGTTGAAAGATGTATTCTTGATTGAAAAGGGAGCGTGGGGGTTTAAGCGGAGTTGGTTCTTGGATGCATTAGCAAAGGAGATAGGTGATGGGAGAGAGACATTTTTTTGGAATGATCCATGGACAAAAGAAGGAGATCTAAGTAGCCGATACAATAGGCTATTTAGTATTTCACTAGGTAAGGAGGCAAAAGTGGGGGAGGTTGGCCGGATGGTGAATGGAAAATGGGAATGGAAATGGAGGTGGAGAAGGAGGTTGTTTCTTTGGGAGGAAGAGAGGTTGTGTGCTTTAAAAAGGAGTGTGGAGGCGGTAGAGTTCAGGGGGCAAATGGAGGATAGATAGAAATGGAAGGAGGGGGCAGCGGGTAGCTATTCTGTGAGGGACGGTATAGAGTGTTACTGAATAGCAACAATAGTGTAACAGACCCGGTAAATAAGAAGGTACGACACTAGTCTGTACCCCTGAAGCTGTCTATTTTTGCTTGGAGGTTACTTCAAAACAGAATACCAACTAGAGATAATTTAATTAAGAGGGGGATAATTGGAAGAGCTGCGGAGTTGTGTGTGGGGGGTTGCGGGAGGGAAGAATCGGTTGATCATTTGTTTTTTGAATGCCTAGAATTTACTGGGGTATGGTATGCAGTCCTAAGATGGCTGGGGATAAGTTCTGCACTGCCCAATGTCGGTTTTGCTCACTTCCCATCAATTTGCCGCTTACTAAATAACGGCCGGGTACGGGAGGAACGGGTACTAATTGTGTGGTTTGCTTGTGTGTGGACAATTTGGAAAATAAGAAATAAGATGGTGTTTCAATCCAAAAACTTTTCTGTGGAGGGAGCTGCTGAGGAAGTCAAAATATTGGCATGGAATTGGATGAAAATAAAATCCAAAGTCTTCGATTATTCTGTTTCTCATTGGTGTGCAAATCCGAAGGCATGCTTCGGTATAATCTGTGAGCTATAGGAAAATAAATTGGAGGAGGATGAAGATAGTTAGTAGGGGGCGCTCATGTCTGAATTTGTTGGATTGGGGAGACTTTAGCCTGCAGGGACATATCAGAATGTCACAGAATTGAGAAATGGGGGGTACTGTTATTTGATGCAGCTATAGTTATATGGGATGAGACAGAGTTGGTGAAAATAGGGACAGGGACTGCTTGTTGTACTGCTACTGAAGACAATAATTTTCTACACGCTCAGCTTCTATTAATCGGTTCTGCTATATGTATTGCTGACTCACCGAGATGTGTACACTCATATTCACTGCTGCATATGGCATTGGTTCAGTCTATTCGTTGTTAGACATTTGATGTCAGGGTGCTGACATGTATCACGACTAATTATTGGAGGGGGGGAATTTCACATGTAACTAGCCTTTGGTTGTGTTGCTACAACTATGCTTAGATTCTGATATTTCATGATAGACATTTACATCTTGTAATTTTGTGTTGGCTGGTTCATCTTGAGCCTTGCTCAACTATATCAATAAATTTTTGCTTTTTCAAAAAAAAAAAACTATAAAGTATACGCATAATTTTTTTCATGAACAAATTTATTAAGTACTGAATCACAAGATATGCTCAAAACAAAGTGTCAGCGTTAGACCAGTTACAAAACAACAGTCCTACATGCAGCTTAAAACTGGTCAAGACCACCATATGCCATAAAATAAGAGGTGGTGGTTAACATGGTCGGATGGAATGATTTTCCCACCATGGTCTAATGCATATTCTACCGTTGATATATTACTTTTAAATTCGATCGACATGATCTTTTAAGGGCAACTTGATTGGAGATATTTGGACCTTATATACATATTTATGGAATGGGGCTTATATATATTTGGATTTACATGAAGAACAATTAAAATATTTATGAAATGAGATCTAGTAGATTTAACATCAAGTCAAATGCCATCTCTTCCGTCTTCCATTATTTCTTTCTGGTTCTTCCATCTTTTTTTTTTGAATGGCAAAATTATTTATTAATAGAGGGTACAAAGGGTATGCCAACCCAATACAGCCAAACAAGGAGGAAAGGCAGAGAGGCCTATGCCCACATCAAAAGATAAGGAAAAGAAAACCGACCCAAACCAAGACTAATACCTCGCCATGCACTCCAGTGGCTTGGTGAACCACTCATAGTACATACACGGCAAGGACTTCGACCTAGATAAAAACCACCTCCAGGACAGTGATTGAATGCGTTCAATCAGCTGCCCCATGTCAGGTACTCTCCCTGAGAAGATATAACCATTCCAGAGGTCCCAAATCGCCCACAAAACCATATGCCAGATCAGTGCCAAACCTTTCCTATATCGAGATTTACCTCCAAGGTCAGTAAACAAGGAGAAGGAGGAAAACTGATCCGGAGGCTGCATGAAATCACATCCCACCTAGCTAACAACCACATACCACACCGTCGAGGTAAAGCTACATCTACCAAATAGGAGTAACGCAGACTCCTGATGACCACCACAAAGGACGCAACTAGTGGTGGAAAACGTCTCAAATCACACCCTTCTAAACAAGTTTGTCCGAGTCGGAACTCGATCCAAAAGTAATTGCCATGAGAAAGCAATCACCTTTGAAGGAGTCAAACTCTTCCATAACTTGCCTAGGATCCCAACCTCTATATCAGATACTTGCACTACCCTAGCAGATGACTCAGAAAGAAGAGGATACTGAGAACATACCACTTGGATGCTTGGTCCATAACCATCGATCCGGCCCATCCGCCAAAGTAGATGGTGCCAAAACTGTCAAAAGCTCAGCTACCAATGCCTCCTCCCACACAAAAAGACGTCTCCTCCAAGGGATGTCCCATACCCATGTCGAAGCCTCCCACCTCCCGCTGCTACTAACCAGCAAGTCCGGGTCCAGGGCTATTGAGAATAGCCTGGGAAATCTGCGGCTGAGCGTCGAGTCTCCAATCCAAATGTCATGCCAAAATAACGTGGTCCTGCCATCCCTACCCTCCTATTAACACTCTCTAAGAACCAATCTGTGCCCAAATCCCTAACTCCCCTAACTAGACAAATATCTTTCCACCACACCAACGCTGTGGAAGGGACTCTAAGATCAGTGAATACATCATCGATGTCACCCTAGAACCATACCTTGCTCTCAACACCTTACACCAAAGCTCTTCTCCCCCCTAATAGCCTCCACCGCCATTTTCCTAGCAAACTCGAGTTGAACCTCCTAAGCTCTCTCACCCCTAACCCACCCCCCATCTTGGGCTTACAAATGTCCGACCACTTCACCCACGGTATCTTTTTACCCCCCAACACTCCTCCCCACAAGAAATCTCTCTGAATCCTACCCACATGTTTCCATACCTTCACCGACGTCCTCATGAAGGATAGGTAGAAGATAGGAATACTATTTAACACCGAGTTGAAGAGAACTATCCGGTTGCCCAGGCTAATGGACCTACATCGCCACCCTAGTAGTCTACTCCATAGTATCTCCAAAATTGGGGCCCAAGTAGCTGCACGACGAGGATTCGCCCCAACCGGAAGCCCAAGGTACCTAAACGGGAGTACCCCAGTCTTACAGTTCAGGAAAGTAGCTGCCATAGCTAAAAAAGAGTCCTCCATATTGACTCCAATCAAGCTACTCTTATGAAAATTAACCTTGAGATCAGAGACCAACTCTAAACATCTCAGTACAGCCTTCATCGCCCAAAGGTTATCCACACTGGCCTCCCCAATAAATAGTGTATCATCGGCATACTATAGTTGCGACACTAACAACTCCGGGTCACCCACCCGAAACCCCGAGAAGAACCTAAGGGTAACCGCCTGTCTCATCAGCCCACTTAGACCCTCGACCACCAATAAGAAGAGAAAGCGGGCCAAAGGATCACCCTACTTCAGCCCCTTTTTGATATTGACCTCCTCCGTCGGGCTACCATTGACCAAGACCAAAAGACTTCCGGAGAACACACATACCCGGATCCATGCTCTCCACTTGTCATCAAAACCAAATCGTTGCATCATATAGTCCAGGAAACCCCAATTTACCGAGTCGTAGGCCTTCTCAAAATCCACTTTGAAGATTAAGCATTGTTTTCCCCTTTTCTTTGCAAAGTCTATTACCTCATTCACCACCACCACCCCATCAACCAAGTTCCGACCTTTTATAAAAGCTAATTGAGTTGGCCCAATAAGCACATCCATGACCTTGCCCAACCTTGAAGCCAGTACCTTTTCCATAATCTTGTAGAGACAACCAAGAAGAGAAATAAGCCTGTAGTCACTCAAAGAAAGGGGACACTTTACCTTGGGTATGAGGGTTAGGAAATAAGAGGAGAAGCTTTTCGGCAGAATGGCATTTGAGTAGAACTCCTCGAAAAGCATTCCCACCTTTGAACTCATCAAATCCCAAAAAGATTTAACAAATGTGAAATTAAAGCCGTAAGGACCCGGACTTTTGTTGCCATCACATTGTGCCACCACTGCTTCTATCTCCTCCAAGGTGAAAGGTGCACTAAGTGAGCTAGAGTTAGCCTCTGATAAGACCGGAAAGGCCATACCATCAAGCCTAGGTCAGTCCCACTCCTCCTCAGAAAAATACTCCTGAAAAAATTGTGTAGCCTCCGAACGAATACCTACCACATGCTCAACCCATCCATCTGCCACCTTCAGAGCCGAGATCTTATTCCTCACCCCCCGAGACTTAAGGCAGGAATTGAAGTACCAAGTATTTGCATCTCCCTCCTTCAGCCATCGAGCCCTAGACCTCTGGAAAGTCATATTATCCTTACTCTTCATTAGCAACCATAACTGAGAGAAAGAAGCATTTCTACTGTCTATCTCTGCCACTGTGAGACCCACATCTTCACTTTTCAAATCTAGCACTTTAATTGATTCCACCAACAGCTGTATCTTAGAATCCACCTCCCCAAAGGTCTCCTTATTCCACTGTTTGGGGACACCTTTCAATTTCTTCAATGCCATCTCGTCCAACTAATCCAGCCATCGTCCTCCTTATTCACAATCTAAATTAATTGTCATAATGTTTTAACATACTTCATCATAGTACTCAATGGTTGCCTTCCTTAAGTTTGCTTCACATAAGTCCTACACTATGGTTGAAAGTGACCACTGTTTCAAAGTAAATACCAAAAGGCTCAAATTTTATATCCAAAATTAGAAACTTTGTAGCCATAGTTCAAATGGGGAACGGTCAAAATGATGTCTTAATTTCCATAAAAGAAAAGAAGGGGAAAAAGGAAACAAACTTTCCGTTGAGGGACCATCGAGGACACTCTGCACTTATTTGTCCATTTCTGATCTATTTGAGATGCAGTCGGGATCTCGAGGAAGGAAATAAAATGGCGAAGTTCGAATGCATTGGTTGTATCCCATTCCACGACAATGACTTTGACTTCAAGTTCTCCGACGAGACAACCTTCTCCGGTGAAGTCTGCAAAGCCGACGAAGATTATCTGGCCACTTGAAATAGAAAGATGGAAGAAGAGTAGTGCTATATAACACGACGAAAGTGACTCACGAATGTCGCGAATGTGAAATATTATGCTCATGCGTCGCGCTTATGGATTTGTTTTTGAATAGTTTTAAGGAGTTTTTAATAAAGATATAAAATATATAAAAATATCCGATACCACTGTTCCTCCAAAATATTCAAATTGGTCTCAATAAAAATCATGGAGACCAATTTAGTCTCTAAGAAATAAAAAATATCAATTTGGTCTTTAAGAATCTCAAATGTGGGTCTTTTTTAGAATAATTTTTAGGGATATTTTAGTCCATATCAATGACTAATTTGACCCACATTTGAGATTCTTAACGATCAAATTGATATTTTTCATTTCTTAAGAAATAAATTGGTATTCTTCATTTTTGTTAGGGACCAATTTGGTACTTTTTAAAAAAAAAGAGTAAATAGCCAAATTGATTCCCAACAAAATCATGGAGACCAATTTAGTCCCTACGAAATGAAAAATACCAATTTGGTCTATAAGAATCTCAAATGTGGATCAAATTAGTCATTGATATGGACTAAAATGTCCAAAAAATGACTAATTTGATCCACTTTTAAGATTTTTAAGGACAAAATTGATATTTTTTATTTCTCAAAGACTAAATTGGTTTCCTTAATTTTTGTCGGAGACCAATTTGAGTATTTACTTAAAAAAAATTAGAGAGATTAAAGAAAGAGAAATGAGAGAGAGCACCCAAGATATATTGCACTGCCATGTCCTTCTTGTGTCATCTCACGAAATGTGACTTGTGACCTTTAGCACCACAAGAAAAAACCGGGCTTACCGACGACCTATTACCGATGGCCACAAGCCTGTCGCAAAAGAAGAGCATTTCTGACGTCCAACACCGCTGGTAAGTCTCACCTGTCGTTCATCGTTGCTTACCGACGGCCTTACCCATCGGTAACTCGGACCGACGGCCTAGCCCGTCAGTATAATTGTCGCCTTTTTGATTCCCTCCATGTTTTCAAATACCGGCGACCCCCGTTGGTAAACTCATGATCGTTGATGTTACCGATGGACTATAGCCGTCGGTATTTGAAACGTGGCCGTCGGTAAGGCCGCATATGACCGTTCAGCTTTCCGACGGGCATGAACCGTCGGTAAGTAAAAAGAGACCGTCGGTAACATGCGTTATGAAGCAGAACACGACCTTCTCCCCCCTCACTATTCAGAAACCGTTCTCTCTCATCTCTCTCTCTCTGTGATAGCTCCCCTCCCTGTCTCCGGCCACCACACGACCACTATGGTCACCGCCCCTGTCTCTCTCTCTTTCTCTGTCTGTCGCGGACACCATCCCTGTCTCTCTCTTTGAAGAAAACTTTCTCTCTCTGTTTCTCCGGCCACCACCACCCTGTCCATCTCTCTCTCGTCCCTATCCCTGTCTTTCTCTCGCCCCACCCCCTCTTCTATTTCTCTTTCTAGTCGATCGGCCTTCTCTCGCCCCACCGTGGCGACCTCACCCTCTCTCCGGCCAGCCACCGCCTCTCTCACCGGCGCGCACAGCCTCCGTGACTCTCCTAACCGGCGTGCACAGACTGACTGAAGCGCAAAACACGAGCCACAGGTCCTACCGAGTCTCCCACCGGCGCTCACAGCCCCACCGGCGCTCCCACCGACGCTCTCACTGCTTCCGGTACTGCCGCTGCGAGGTTGGTTCCATTCACATGTGGCAGAAATTTTATTACATGATTAGGACAGAAATTGTGATTAGGGACTTAAATTGTGACTGTAATTTTGTTGAAATTTGGTTTGATTATGGAAGGAACTAAAATTGTAATTAGGACTGAAATTGTAATTTTGGTATGATTTGTTAGTATGATTTTAAAATTGTAATTAGGACTGAAATTGTAATTTTGGTATGATTTGTTTGTATGATTTGTTGAAATTAGGACTAAAACTGTAATTTTGATGAAATTTGAAAATAGGGACTAAAATTTGATTCTACTATTATGGAAGGAACTTGTGCTTGTGCAATTTTATATAGTTGAGACTGAAATTTACATTAGAAATTATGCATGATTAGATTTTTTTTTTTTTACTATGTGCCTGTATGATTAGGAATTGAAAGTTTATTATGAACTCGCTGAAATATATAGGTTGTATGACATGATAGCCAAACCCTAATTTTAAATAGATAAATAGGTTGACATGATGGTTAGGTTGTATGACATGATAATTAGGTTGGATTAGTGTATTATTGATAATTAGGTTGCACATGAATGTGTTGATGTCGCATTAGATAATTGTAAATGTATTATTGTTAGATGTATTAAAAATGTTATATATATTAAATATATTAAATGTTATTAATATCGGAGAAAAATCGATGTTAAATAATATATTAAATGTTGTTAATATATATAGGAGAAAAACCGATATTAAATTTTATTAAATATATTTTAATTAGCTTATTATTTTATTTCTATGCTTGTTATTAGTATCGAAGAAAAGTCTTAGCTTCCCGTTTGAGGTTCAATATATTATTGAGTGCATGTACTCTTCCAGGGTACGATGTGTTCATTGTATATTGAACCTTGAATTGTTCAAGTCAGACAGTTTAGGAAAAAAACTTTTTCTTTACTCGTATAATTGTTGTTGCTTAATTCTCGTATCTTTATATTTGATAAAATTTCGGTTCAATTCATTTCCTTTTGTTCTCTGAGTGCATACTTGATAGCGGTATTCATAACTGCGATCATTTAGTGTACTCAGAGACCAGTGAGAAATGCTGCTAAAATTTTGTCAAGTATAAGAGATGGGAATTAAGGAATTACTATTATACGAGTTCTGAAAAAGCTTTTCCTCGAATGGGATAGGGTCATACCATTTTAAGAAAGAGAGCGGCTCTAAGAACGTCATGCTGCTAACTTTGAGAGACTTTAAATGTATCTGCATTTTTTTAACATGCAGAAAATGGAATTTTTTCCTTCGAATCGTAGTTGGATGTACGATAGGTTGTATCCGGGAAAAAGGGGTTTGAAACAATCTTTTCGCGTTGGGGTTGATCACTTTGTCGAAGCCGCAATGGCACATGAAGATTTCATAACTAATGGAGGGATTAGATGTCCGTGCCTTAATTGTGATTGTAGAAGGATTAAGAGCCCAGGTGAGGTCATGCATCACTAGTATTCAGTTGGATTTAGGCCTAATTACTGGATTTGGACTAAACATGGTGAAAGTTGCCTCAGGTTGATTTAGGGGTTGGCAATAATTGCAAAGATGCTTCAAGCAGTTGCGTAGATACGGGATATGGTGAGCAGATTGAATTGAGGCAAGATATGATTTGTGATGCCTTGGGGTCAACGTATTATTTGAGGAGTAACAGTATGATGACACAGATGAACTTCCAAATGAGACAATACAAAAATTTTATAATCTCTTGTTAGAAACAAATAAGCCGTTGTTTGAAGGGTCTGCAGACTCTAAATTATCAATGTGTGTGAGACTTTTAGCTCTTAAGTCCAATTGTGGTGCGACCAATGTGTGCTTGGATCTCATAACGAAAATGATGTAGGACTTGTCACCTATTAGAGATGGTTTGCCAAAAAGTTATTATGAGGCTAAAAGCTTAGTGTCCAAGTTGGGGTTGGAAGCTAAAAGGATTGATTGTTGTGTGAAAGGGTGTATGTCATATTACGACAATGAATTGGCGCGCTGGTTGAATGCAAATTTTGTGGTGAGCCAAGGTATATTTCACACAACGATAATAGGAAGAATAGACAAAAACCAGTTCCAGTGAAGGCAATGTTTTATTTGTCAATTATTCCAAGGCTGCAGAGAATGTTTGCATCAACACAGACTGCAAGCAAAATGACGTGGCACTATGAGAATAAAAGCACTTTAGGTATGTTGCACCACTCATCTGATGGTGAAGCTTGGAAGCACTTTGATCGTGTGCATCCCAATTTTGCAGCAGATCCATGTAATGTGCTACTTGGCTTATGCTCTGATAGTTTTACCCCGTATGTTCAATCTACGGCAAAACCTTATTCTTGGTGGCCAGTTATTGTTACCCCATACAATCTTCCTCCCAAAATGTGCATGTCTAAACCTTATATGTTCTTGACTTTTATTATGCTGGGTCCAGATAATCCAAAAGATGGTATTAACATCTATTTACAGCCTTTCATTGACGATCTCAAAAGGTTGTGGAATGGTGTTTTGACGTATGATATTGCACTAAAGAAGAATTTTACAATGAGGGCAGCTTTGATGTGGACCATTAGTGACTTCCCTACATATGGCATGTTGTCTGGTTGGGGTACTCACAGTAAAATGGCATTCCGCATTGCATGGAGCACACAAAGGCCTTCCCTGCACGTAGCTCGACTTGTATGTGTTATATTATTATTATTAATTATTATTTATTTATGTTTTTTATTAATTAAATACAGTCGAAGAGATTGGGTAGAGAGGTACTGTTGCACGAGCTCCATCGTGCAACTCATATTAGGAGGAGTACTAGTAATTTCGTTGATGATCGATCGAGACGGACCCAAGTAATTATAAAATATAATGAATATTTTTTTAATAATGTTTATATTGTTTTCTTACAAAAATTTTTTTTTGACTTATTTGTTTATGCATGATAGGAAGAGTTTGAGGTGAGGATGTCTCAAATTAGATCTCAGACATCATCATGTTCCCTGTCTCAGAGCCCTGGGGATCTATCTGCACCGCTCATGGTTTGGGTAGATGTTGTTGGCGGCAAGAAGAAGGGTCGCCTATATGGTGCTAGAGACCTTGCCAGCAACTACAAGAAAGGGACCAGCCGCCTCAACATTAGATCATCATCGAGTAGTGGTGGCAGTCGTCGCTCCACCGCGGATGAGCAGGAGTTAGCCGAGGTGAAGCGGAGACTGGCCGCTTTCGAGGAGGAGAGCCGTCGGACGAACGCAATTTTGGCTAAGGTGCTGGAGCGACAAGAACACATGTACGAGATTCTAGCTCGCCAGCAGCCTTAGCGTCATCATCAGCCGCCTCCTCCGCCTTCACCGCCTCCGCCGCCTTCTGGTATTGATGATGTCGATGATGCGGATGGCTTAGAGCATATCGTGTGGGTGGTTTATGGCAAGAGAAGGAAGATTTCTAGGTAGGAGCTATTCGGATTGGTGCATGAATCCCATGGGATGCTTTGAATCTCTTAATGTCACTGCTCATAGTTGAAGGATGATGTTGTTGTACAGCTGGGCTTCGGTTACATTGCAGTATAAGTATTTCTTTAGTATAGTCATAATGTTGAAATCCTTTTTGGGGTGTTGGATTTGCTTTTCCTAAATCCATTGTGTAGCATATGCTATTATGGTTTTAGAAATCTACTTCCAGGGGCTGATTTCACCATTTGCTTGGGTGGTTTTGAACCAACTTCTGTATGTACTTCTTTTTGCAGCACTTCTTGTGCTTGCTTGTTTTTAATGCATTTTTTGATTATATATAAAAAAAAAACTAAACTTTTTGTTTTAAGTGAGAGAGTTTTAAATTAGATCTTTTTGTTAGTAAATATTTTTTTTTTAATTTCTCTTGTACCAATTTTTTTTTAATTCATTGACCTTGAGCTAGGGCTTTAGTTGCCCTGCCCTCCAGCCTTGCAAAAAATTAATTATAATTATAGGTAATACGAAAATACTTTTCATGAAGATTTATTATTTTAATACTTTTAAATATGGGTGCGAACAAGTCAAGCCGAGCACTTAAAGCTTGATCTTGACTTGCGAAGAAAATGTAAAACTTGGACTTGGCTCATTTATTTAATCGAGCCAAACTAAAAGCTTGAGCTTAGTTTGTTAGGGAAAAAAAGATAGAGCTTAACTTGGCTTGTTAAGCTCATTTATAACTTAATTATTTTTGTATTTATGAAAAAATTTCTTAAATTATTTTTAAAGTTTATTTAGTTAATATAGATTATAATATTATATGATAATTTATAAATAAAAATATATGATTAACATATGGTACGTGAAATTCAAAAATATTAATCCCCACCAAAAGGAATAAAATATAAAAAGTATTTAATTTTGATTTCCTAAAATAGTGTTCTCGTTACCAAAGAATATTGAAATTCTTTTTTGTAAACACTCAAACAATGTATTTTGATTGAACATGTTTAAAATTTTTCTAAAAATTACATTTCCTAACCAATTTGGTGTTGGTCAAGTGGAGGTGCCTTACGAATTGGGTAATGAGAGCGAAACATTGAGATACAAATATGCAAACACTGTTGGAGATTTACGAATGGGAGGCAGAGAGATTTTATGAAGGAAGAGACATACCTACTCTCAATCAGCATATATATAGTTAACAATTTTTCTTTGAACCATGGTGACAATAAGGATTTCTAAACGATGTACAACGTACACAAGCGCAATTCAAAACGTATCTCTTCACACGGTACCTAGGAAAATGGTTTGAATTAAATGCAGCAGCCCACTATAGCATCTTTTCAAAATTCAGTGAATTACATAATAAAAATAACATGAAAAATAAAATATAAATTAAAAAAGACAGTTGTACCCTCAAACACTTGTAAGGCTTGAGCTTGACTCGTTTAAATAAGGCTTAAATACCATTTTGGTCCCTTAACTTATTTTTGAGGTTCAATTTGGTACTTTATAACTATTTTTTGGGCCAAATAAGTCGTTTAAGTTTTTAAGTTGGGCCAAATAGGTCCTTTTCAGCTAAATAGGTTCTTTAACTTTTGATGTTGGACCAAATATGTCCTTTAAGTTTTTAAATTGGGCCAAATAGGTCCTACGTGGCAATGACTCATTTGGGCCAACTTAAAACCTTAAATGACCTATTTGGCCCAACTTAAAAACTTAAAGGACTTATTTGGGCAAAAAGGACCTATTTGGCCCAACTCAAAAACTTAAAGGACTTATTTTGCCCAAAAAATAGTTAAAGGACCAAATTGAACCTCAAAATTAAGTTAAGGGACTAAAATGGTATTTAAGCCTTTAAATAATCAAGCTCAATCTCAAGCTTGAGCTTGTTTATTTAATTAAACAAACGAGCTTGATCGAGTATTTAACGAGTCGAGTGTAATGTTCTTGCAATTTGGATTACAAGAACAAGAAATGCAACTCACAACCAATGGAACAGTATCAGTACGGAATTATTATTGAAATAGAAAGTGTGAAATCAAGCCACTATAGTCATAAGTACAGGTACTGGAAACAGAAAGAAATAGAAGGAACCAGAATCAGAGGGATAGAGAGTACAGAAGGTTCAGAGGGGGAAATATACTTCAATCATTGCCTGCTGAGCATCATGCCTGACACCCCTTCTTATAGCACAAAGTATGCATAAAGTTTGTTAGCCCTTCTCTCTCTGCACCCCTTCTTGTTTCTAGATAATCCGGATCACCCTCCATCTGTCCCAATTTGTTTGCCAGCTGTCCCCTTGCTCTCACTGATTCGGTTATACCCATAGTTGGGTTACTCATGCTATTTTCATTCATAACATCGAGCTCGAATAGTTGACAAATAATTCAGCTGATTTACACCTCTCTTTCTAAATATATCTAAACTTTTGAATTAATTTCGTGACCGTTCTCGTGTTCATGTACAATATAATTAGCACCAGCAGGAAACAAGAAAAAAAGTCAATAACCATCAGATCCAACAAAATTATATTCGATGCATCTCTCTGTAAGCCACGTTTAAAGTAGTGTGACGTCTAGGGTGGGGAAGTGAGACATATTGTCCATAGTGGACCATGTTTGAGAACCGTAAGATCAAAATATCTCACCAGATTCTACCATGCACCATCAGCACCGGATGCCGTTCTCCAACTCACTCTCGCTGTTCTCCCTTCACCTGCGAGACCCAGACACCCATCACTATAGCTGATCGTCGTCTCCAACATTCCACAGCCAATGACGCACAAACATACATTCATACCTCCGCAACGTGACTGGTTAATGGGTTAGATTTCGTTCATCCACAGATTACTGAAAACAAGCGTAGGAGTTGTACTGGGTAATGTTGTTGCAACTACTACACCTGATAATGGATGATGGCTCCGGGACATTTACTGTGAAATAATTTATTGCTAACCACCGAACTGATTGTTAAGAGAAATAAAAGATGTGAGTAGTGGAGTTGATGGCCAAGCTGGAAATCCTCGTGAAGCAGCTAAGAGCATGGAAAAGGAGGGAAGTTCACTTGGAGGGAAATCCAGTTAGGAGGTTACTAGAAAATTGTAATAAAGCTAGCATGTAGCTAAGCTCATTTAAATTTTAGTTGCACTCTTCTAGTTCTATAAGTAGCTTCTCTGTGTAAAGCATTACTCACTTAATTCAATATGAGTTACGCTTTCCAAATTACTATTGCATTGATTTTATACATTGAGTTTCTATTTCTTATCACGGTATCAGTTGCGAATTTCCTTTCTCAGTAAATTCCTTTTCATTTCTGTCATTTTCTTCCGCTACAAAACTCTGATTCTCTATCAATGGTGCGCAACGCCCATTCTTCATCCACTGTCTCCAATAACAATGGAGTTCCTCAAAATCCTACCGAACCTGCTCTTGATCAATCGAGTCCTTACTATGTGCATCCTTCCGATGGTCCTAATTCAATTAAGCTCACACCAATTCTCGGTCGATCTAACTATCATGCTTGGGCTCGAGCCATGCGTCGAGCTTTAACTGGCAAGAATAAGTATGACTTTGTTGATGGCACAATTGAGGTGCCTGAATCATTTCATCCAAGTTACAAAGCTTGGTGCCGATGCAACAATCTGATCCACTCCTGGTTCATGAACTCTATGTCCGATTCAATAGGACAAAGCATTGTGTTCATTGATAATTCTGTTGATGTTTGGAATGAATTGAAGGAGAGATTCTCCCAAGGTGATCTCATCCGCATTTCTGAGTTACAGAAAGAGATCTTTGCTCTGCGACAAGGAGATCTTACTGTTACAGATTTCTTCACTGAATTAAAGGTTCTTTGGGAGGAATTGGAGGCTTATATGCCTACACCTGTTTGCATTTGTTCTCACAAATGTGTTTGTGCTTTAGGTATGCGTAATGCTCGCCATTATTGGGATCTAAATCGCACTTTACGTTTTCTAACTGGTTTGAATGAAAATTTTTCTAGTGTTCGATCTCAGATCCTGTTAATGGATCCCTTACCAAATCTGAATCGAATTTTTTCAACGATTATTCAACATGAGCGCCAGAATTGTACTTATCCTGATGCACCTAAAGATTCTGTTAATGTTGTTAAACCTCAAGGTCGAGGTTGTGGTGGTTTTTCTAGCAATTCTGCAGGAAAGAATTCTAGTAGAGTTTGCACTTTTTGTGGTAGATCTGGCCCCACAGTGGATGTATGCTATAAGAAACATGGTTTTCCACTGAATTTTCCAAAATTCAATGGTTCTTCTAGCCACAATGTTGTTACTGAAGAATCTGATTCTCAAGACACAACATCTCAGCATGAAAATTCATCTACTGGTTCTCCTTCGATTACCCAGAGTCAGTATGAGAAGTTGATTGGTTTAATTTAAGGATTGAACACTACTCCATCTGCTACTTCATCAGCTAATCAGGTTATTTTAGCTTCCAATGTCAGTTCTGGATAGCAGGTAGTTCCATTATTTCTTCTTCTTTTAACACTTGCTCTTTTGATTCTTGGATTGTGGATTCAGGAGCAAGTGATCACATATGTTCTTCTTTACATTATTTCACTTCTTATCATGAAATTAAACCTATCATTGTTAAACTTTCTAATGGCAATTCTTTGGTTGCTAAATTTTCTGGTACAGTTTAGTTTTCTCCTCATTTCATTGTTGATCATGTCCTCTTTGTACTAGAATTTTCACTCAATTTTCTGTTAGTTTCCAAATTGTGTTCATCCTCTTCTTACAATTTTTCTTTCAATGGTTCTAAATGTTTTATTTAGGACCTGAAACACAAGAGGATGATTGGTTTGGCTGAACAGTTTGAAGGCTTATATCACTTGCTGGTTGATGTTTAGAAGACTGTTGTCATGACTTTGCAAGATGCCAGAAATAAGACATTGCTTCCTACAGCTTGATGGCATTTTAGATTAGGTCATTTATCTAAGACTAGGATGTCTAGTTTGCAGGAACAATTTCCCTATATTTCTGTTGATCTCAGCTCTGTATGTGATGTATGCCATTTGGCAAAACACAAAAGAATTCCTTGTCATTTGAGTGAGAATAAAGCTGCCAAGTCTTTTGAACTTTTACACTTCGATATTTGGGGTCCTATGTCTACAAGTTCCATTCATGGTCATAAGTATTTTCTCACAATTCTTGATGACTTTAGTAGATTTACTTGGATTGTTCTTTTAAAAACTAAGGCAGAGGTTCGAACTCATGTCCAAAATTTCATCACCATGGTTGAAAAGCAATTTAATGCTGAGGTAAAAACAGTAAGATCAGATAATGGACCCAAATTTTTGATGCCTATCTTTTATGCCTCTAAAGGAATTATACATCAAACTAGTTATGTTGAATCTCCTCAACAAAATGGTAAAGTCGAGAGGAAACACCGACACATTCTAAATGTTAGTAGAGCTCTTTTATTTCAATCAAACTTGCCCAAAACTTTCTGGTCTTATGCAATTTTGCATACCATTTTTATTATCAACAGGATTCCTAGTCCTGTTCTTCAAAATCATTCTCCTTATACACTTTTATTTGGCACTCCATCAAATTTACATGATCTCAAAGTCTTTGGTTCTTTATGTTATGCTTCCACTCTTCAATCTCATAGGACTAAATTGGAGCCTAGAGGACGTAGATGTTGTTTTCTTGGGTACAAGGTTAGGATGAAGGGGGTGATCTTACTAGATCTTGATAACAAAGAAGATTTTGTTTCAAGAAATGTAACATTCCATAAACATATTTTTCCTTGTAAGTCCTTCCAACCAGTACCAACTTGGGATTACCACACAATTCTGATTACATAGAGCCTCCTACTGAAACTCACAATTCCACTGAATCTCAAAGTACACTGCCTAACACTGATGAGGTGCCACAATCCAGCACTGATGAAAATAGAAGATCTGCAAGGGAAAGATATCGACCAACACACCTAAGTGATTATGTATGTAGCCTTGAAACTGATTTAGTAAAGCCAAGATCCTCAGGTATTCTTTATCCCATTTCACAGTCTCATTCCTTTTCAAATTTATCAAAATCCAAAAAGCATTTTGCTATGGCTATCTCTGCTGAAACAGAACCTAGAACATATGAAGAGGCAAGCAAACATGTATGTTGGAATGATGCTATGAAAACAGAATTGGCAGCATTACAGAGAAATGGAACTTGGATTCTTGTTGACAAACCAGCAAGTGTAACTCCTATAGGAAGCAAATGGGTTTACAAAGTTACGCATAAGGCAGATGGATCCATAGAGAGATACAAAGCAAGGCTAGTAGCAAAGGGATACAATCAAGTGGAAGGTTTAGATTATTTTGATACCTTCTCACCAGTGGCAAAACTTACAATAGTGAGGGTGTTAATTGTATTGGCTTCAATACATAATTGGAATTTGCATCAGCTGGATGTAGATAATGCTTTCCTACATGGGGATTTGAAAGAAGATATATATATGTCCATTCCTAAGGGAATCTCTCATGACAAACTAAACCAAGTTTGTAAGTTGCTAAAATCCTTATATGGTTTGAAACAAGCAAGTAGAAAATGGTATGAGAAGTTGACAAACTTATTGATAGAACAAGGCTATAAGCAATCCAATTCGGATCACTCATTGTTTACTCTAGGAACAGGTGGAAATTTTACTGCATTATTAATCTATGTTGATGACATAATATTGGCAGGAAATTCTATGAAGGAGTTTGACAGAATCAAGGATGTTTTGAATTCTAAGTTCAGAATAAAGGACTTAGGAGTAATCAAATACTTCCTTGGACTAGAGGTGGCTCATTCACAATAAGGAATTACAATTAGCCAAAGAAAGTATTGCCTTGATTTGCTGACAGAATCGGGATTTGCTGACAGAATCGGGTTTTCTGAGTTCAAAACTAGTAAAAACACCCTTGGATGCCTCTATCAAAATTCACCAAGACAAAGGAAAGCCTTATGAAAACATTGGAGAATATAGGACACTCATTGGGAAGCTTTTGTACTTAACCACTACTAGACCTGATATAACCTTTGCTACTCAACAATTAAGTCAATTCTTGAGTTCACCCACTGTTACACACTACAATTCAGCCTGCAGAGTGATTTGATACTTGAAAGGGAATCCAGGTAGAGGACTTTTCTTTCCCAGAAAATCTTTGCTACAATTATCTGGATTCACAGATGCTGACTACGCAGGGTGTTTAGACACTAAGAAATCAGAAACATGTTATGTTTTTTCATTGGAAACTCCTTAGTGTCATGGAAAACGAAGAAGCAAAAGACAGTGTCAGAGTCTTCATCAGAGGCAGAGTATAGAGCCATGTCTACTGCTGCAAGCGAATTGCAATGGTTACTGTATTTGCTTAATGATTTGCAGGTGAAGTGCAGCAAGATACCGGTGTTGTATTGTGACAACCAAAGTGTTATGCATATAGCAACAAATCCAGTATTTCAAGAGAGGACCAAACACTTGGAAATGGATTGCCACTATGTAAGGGAAAAGGTTCAAGATAGCACACTGAAATTGCTTCCCGTTTCTTCAAAAGGACAAATCGCAGACTTCTTCACCAAAGCTCTCTCAGCATGAGTTTTTCTTCCATTCATCTCTAAGCTGAACTTGATTGACATATATCAAGGCTCATCTTACGAGGGGGTGTTAAGAGAAATAAAAGACACGAGTAGTGGAGTTGATGGCCAAGCTGGCAATCCTCATGAAGCAGCCTCAGATAAGAGCATGGAAAAGGAGGGAAGTTCACTTGGAGGGAAATCCAGTTAGGAGGTTACTAGAAAATTGTAATAAAGCTAGCATGTAGCTAAGCTCATTTAAATTTTTGTTGCACTCTTCTAGTTCTATAAGTAGCTTCTCTGTGTAAAGCATTACTCACTTAATTCAATATGAGTTACACTTTCCAAATTAATGTTGCATTGATTTTATACATTGAGTTTCTATTTCTTATCACTGATAAAAATTAAAATAAAATTGAAGGAATTATCTTGAACTCCAAATCTTTAGAGGAAAATGAATACTTGTATTTTGAATCAACTGTAAGATTGTCTCGTTGCATCAAAGAAAAAAAAATTGTCTCGTTGCCACAATCAAGTCAGGGCAGAGGAGATGCCATAAGTTGAGTTTGTATAACCTATGTTCTCTAAAATTGTTTTGCTCCACTTGTGCTTTTCCCTATGTAATGATTCGTTGATTGACATTGTTAGTCTAAATGTAGAAAAAATAAGAAGCAATTGGCATGGGATTGCATCTATTAATTCGTGATGCTTTGTGGAAGCAAGTTAGATCCTGCAGTTTTTGTTTACTAATGACTAATGATCATTAAAATGGCAGAAGAATTGTCAATCAATATCACTACTAGAATGTGTTGATTTAGTTGCAAACAATTAGCGTCGGCCACGACACCAACGCTACTAGCGTCGGCCTAGCCCACACTATAGAACCTCCATCTGTTTTATTTTTTTACGCTATTTCTTCACGTTAGGGTCGGACTGACCGACCCTAAATTGAATATTTAAAATTAAAGGTAGCAACGCGTGACTTCAGTTCCTCCTGTCACGTCTCCCTAAACCTTGAAATTTTTTCGAAATCTTTTTTTCTCTCTTAGCCGCGTGACCATTTATTCATAGCACACACCTTCTCTATTCTTTGATATTCCCATTTAAAACAATTTTCCTTTTTCAATCCTTTTCCGTTAAAAACCCTAGCTTCTAATCTGATGCTACAAAGCAGAAAGACCAAGAGAGACAGTGTGCTTTCTCTGGATGAAGATGGGTGAACCCGTTTCCAAGAATCATCCATGCGGCTGCAGCCAGAAGAGGGGCGACGGGCTGGAGCCATGATTTCTGGCGATGCGACGATGGAGCTCGCAGTGGCAGACCTGGATCATGAGATGTGATGGTGCGGTGGAGCATCGACTAGCTTGCAACGACAGAGGAAGAAAGGGTGGCGCTAAAACCTTCATTTCTCAGGTTTGTTCTCTTTCAACCTTTTGTCAATAAATACATCGCTTAGAATCATTTGTTGTTTTTTATTAACTTTGTTACACCTGTTAGTTTATTGGTCCTTATTCTAGTAAAAAAAAGAACTTCAAGGCAATGCTAGGGTTGTCCTCATAACTATTGAACAAGTCCTTTTCTTTTTTCGTAATTATTTCCTATTAATGCTGGTTTTTTGAATTAATAATTGCTCTAAAGTTGGTGCTTTCCATAAGCCTGTCTTTATTTGTTCAAGCCATTCCTTTGCAAGGAATGAAGATATGGAAAATGCTACAGAAATTGTAGGTGCTATAATGTGTATTTGTCCAGATGGATATGTTGGTGATGGGTTTGTGTTAGACAAGTAATGATAATTAGAGACGCACTCTTCGAGTCAGTGCCAAACTCCACAAGGTTTACAACCAAATTCAACAGCATACTTAATCCCTAAAAAATACTGGCTTATATAGCCTTGTTACAAATAACATAGCAAGTAACAGAAATGCGATAAACCGCCATGGTAGCACGATGTGCCCCTCATTTCCGCATCAGCATCACGAAGTCCCGCATCCAGCGCGGTCTCACGCGTTTCCTGACTCCACGATCGTTGCCTGCGCCTTGCTCATTCTCACCTCTGTTTTCTTCAGTTGATTCCTCTTCATTGCTACTGGTTTGGGCCTCCCTTTTGTTTTGGGCCTGTTCCTCTTGTTCTCCAATGTTGACCCAATTATTAACTAGGCCCTGTATGTGGTTGGTGTCCAAAATTACTTCAGTGCAGCTATCACTTCTCCCCCCCTCAAAAACGACCTTGCCCTCAAGGTCAGGTACACGATAGAGCTGCATGAATGGTTCCAAGATTTCCCATGTGGCATCTTCAATTGCACTGTGTGACCATTGAACTAAGACTTGCTTCTGTAACTTGTCACCCTGCTGAATAATCCGCCCAGCCAGAACAGCTACTGGTCGCAACACAGGCTTGTTAGCTACGCTTTCTTCTGGTAATGGATAACAAGGGTCACTGGAAGAACCTCGGTAAGCTTTCAACAAGGAGACATGGAAGGTGGGGTGGATTTTGCTGCCTGGAGGGAGGGCCAGTGTGTATGCAACCGGTCCCACACGTGCAAGAATCGGGAAGGGACCAAAGTAGCGACGACAGAGTTTGTGGTTGAGTCTCGCGGCCACAGTTGACTGTCTGTAAGGTTGTAGCTTCACCAAGACCAACTCTCCTTCTTGAAATTGGACATCGCGACGTTTCTTATTGGCCTGTTGTACCATCCGGTTCTGAGCTTGCGCAAGGTTCTGTTTCAGTTGATGCAATAAGGCATCGCGGGTCAATAAATCCCCCTCCACTGCCTGTACTGATGTCGAACCGCGCACATAGTTAGGAATGCTGGGTGGTGGTCGCCCATAAACGGCCTGAAATGGTGTCATTCCGATAGCCGAATGGTGGCTAGTATTGTAGTGGTATTCAGCCCAGTTCAGAAACCTGCTCCATTTCTTTGGGTTATCGGTCGTGAAAGCTCTGAGATACTGCTCCAAATATCTGTTAGTGACTTCGGTTTGACCGTCGGTTTGCGGGTGGTATGAGGAGCTCATCTTCAACTTGGTCCCCATCAATTCAAAGAGTTTCTTCCAGAATTGGCTTGTAAAGATCGGATCACGGTCAGAAACCATTGTGCGAGGAACACCATGCAGCTTAATCACCATGTGTGAGAACAATTCTGCCACTTTGGAGACTGTATAGTTTGCAGGGAGTGCTCCAAAATGGGCATACTTAGTGAGACGATCAATTACAACCAAAATGGTCGTGTTCCCACATGAATTGGGTAACCCCACAATGAAATCTAAGGCCACATCTTCCCAAACTCGCTCGGGCAGCTCCAAAGGTTGCAAAAGGCCATTTGGTGTAGCTGTAGAATATTTGATGGTTTGGCAGGTGAAGCATTTGGAAACAAATTCTTTCACATCCTGCCGCATTCCGACCCAAAAGAAATTTGCACTCAAGCGTAATAGCGTCCATGCTACCCCTGCATGCCCGCCAGTTGGGGTCTCATGGAATTCCTGCAGTAACAGTGTTCTCAGAGAGGATGTCTTGCTGATGACCAATCTGTTGTTGTAGTATAGTAATCCATTGCGAATGCAGTAACCAGAATCAACTGTGGGGTTGGATTGTAGTTGTTGATGCAAGGTCTGGAGGTCATTACATTCCAGGTTCTCCCGATGAAGTTGTTCTAAAAACTCAAATTTGGCTGCAGAAACCGAAACAAGAAGACTGAGGCAAGGTATTTCATGGCGTCGCGATAATGCATCCGCTGCTGAGTTGGTTTTTCCTGCCTTGTACTCAATGGAGAATTGATACCCCAACAGTTTTCGGAGGTAGTGTTGTTGATCAGGTGTTTGAATGACTTGTGTGAGTAGTTCCTTGAGGCTTTTGTGATCTGTTCGAATGATAAAATGACGTCCCAGCAAATACTGTCGCCATTTAGTCACTGCTTCAACAATGGCACGTAATTCTCGCAGGTAGGCTGAGGCGCCTATCATGCGTGGTCCAAGTTTTTTGCTAAAGAAAGCTACAGGATGACCATCTTGCATCAGAATCCCACCTATTCCGACATTGGAGGCATCGGTCTCAACCACAAATTCTTTAGAAAAATCGGGCAAGCGAAGAACTGGAGTGACTGTCATTATGTGTTTGAGCTTTTCAAAGGCAGCCGCTGCAGGCTCCGTCCACTGGAAGTTGTCCTTTTTTAGGAGTTCGGTAAGAGGAGCAGCTAATGTCGCATAGTGAGCCACAAACCGGCGGTAGTACCCGGTGAGACCCAAGAAACCACGTAATTGTTTGAGGTTGGTGGGTGCTGGCCAGTTAAGCATCACTTCAATCTTAGAGGGATCCGCTTTCACACCGCCATTGGTTACCAAGTGGCCCAAGTACTCAATAGTATGTTGGAAAAATTTACATTTGCTGCACTTAGCAAAGAATTCCTTCTCAGTCAAGCATTGTAGCACCTGATGCTAGTGGAGCACTTGTTCCTCAAGGCTGCGACTATAGATGAGGATGTCGTCAAAGAAAACAATAACAAACCTTCGTAAGAAAGGCCTGAAAGCATCATTCATTGCGGCCTGAAAAGTTGACGGGGCATTGGAGAGCCCAAACGGCATCACAACAAATTCATAGTGCCCACTGTGAGTACGAAATGCTGTCTTGTGGATGTCACGTCCGTCCATCCGTATTTGATGGTACCCGGCCCTGAGATCGAGTTTGGAAAACACCACTGCACCCCCTAACTCATCCAAGAGTTCATCAACTGTTGGAATCGGAAACCGATCCTTTATGGTGAGGCTATTAAGTGCTCGATAATCGACGCAAAACCTCCAAGTGCCATCCTTCTTCTTCACTAGGAGTACCGGAGAGGAGTAAGGGCTGTTACTATGTCTGATGAATCCACATTCTAACATTTCCTGAACCAACTTTTCCATGACATCTTTTTGGAAATAGGGATAGCGGTAGGGCCGTACATTGACTGGAGAGGAACCGGAGTGGAGGAGAATTCGGTGGTCAATGTTGCGGTAAGGAGGGAGCTGGGTAGGGACCTTGAAAACCTTAGCATAGGAAAGCAGAATACCTCGGGCTGGAGTTGGTAAGGAAGCATCTATCGCCGACAATTCATCAGAAGTAGTAGTGCGATGTTGCTCCCCAGGAATAAGAGTTGTGGTTAATCGATACAGTCCTTTAACATCACCTTGCAGGACCAATGTGTGTAGTTGAGAGAAAGTAACCTGGCGGGCTGCTAACTGAGTGTCCCCTGACAACTTCACTTGTTGTCCTTTCCAACAAAATTCCATAGTGAGCTCATTGTGGTCATGGATACACGGTCCCAGGGTGCGAAGCCATTGCATACCCAGGACAATATCGAGGCCACAGATTGGTAACACATATAAGTCCACTTCAAAACAGTGACCCTGCATTAGTAAGGCGACCCCCAAACATTTTTGATGACAAACAAGGTGCTGACCATTGCCCATATAAACTTTAAACCTTTTAGCAACTTCCCGCTTCAGTCCCAACTTAGCAACCAAAGCCTCTTGAATGAAATTATTATTACTACCAGTATCAATTAGCACTTCTAATGATTCCTTACCATGCTTAGCCATGATGCGAAAAATGCGAGGATTAACAGGGTTGGCAAGTGTGTTGAGACTTACTTCGGGTTCATCTTCGTGGCTTTGCTCGGTGGAGTTCGTGCCAAATCCCTCTTGCTCCTCTGTATCACCTTCCTCGCCACACATAAGGAGGACTCGGTTCTTGCAGCGGTGGCTGGCACTGAATTTCTCATCGCAACTGAAACATAATCCTCTATCACGCTCGTCTCAGATCTCAGCAGGGGAGAGTCGCTTGATTGGAAATTTGGCTCCACCAAGGGAGGAAGTGCCCGGTAGAACAGGTTGGTTAGTGTTGACATTGTGAGTTCCTCCGGTTTTGTTTCCCGAATGAGGGGGTGATGGGCCCGTGCGCGGTGCGCTCTCTGGGACACGGAATCCTTCACGCCGGTGGCGGCCTCGTAAATCCTCGTTCCTGTCTTCAAATAACTGAGCCTTGTCCATAGCATCTGTTAAGTTCAGTGGAGGGGAAATCAACAATTCCCGTCGAATTTCTTGCTTCAAGCCCCAAAGAAAGAAGGTGAGAAACATAGGTTCAGAAACACCAGTAATCCGGGTCATGAGTTCTTCAAATTCTGCCCGAAAATGGGCTACTGTGCCTGTTTGAAACAGCTTGGAAATCTTGCCCAGTGGGTCATCGTAAACGGACGTCCCGAATCGCTTGCGAAGTTCGTAAACGAAAACCTCCCAACTGGTTATTGCGCCACCTTTCTCCATCCATTGGAACCAAGAAGAAGCTTCGCTGTCCAAATGGAAGGCGATGACCATGAGGCGCGTCTCCGGTGGTAGACGGTGGAGAGAAAAAAACTTGTCGATTTTGTAAATCCATTCTTCGACCTCCTTCCCATCGAATCTTGGAACATTGACGCGCAGGGTTTTCAAGATGGCCCCAATTTCCGCCGATGGCGACGAAAACTCTTTCGGTCCAGTTTCCTCCTTCTGTTGTTGCTTCGTCAGTTGAATGAGGCGTGCGTCAGTGGTGGTCATATATTGCTCCAGCATCGCAGTGAATTTGGCCAGTTGACCATCAGTGTGTTGCTTGAAGCTTTCTTCCATGGCTCGCATGGCCTCAGCAATGTCTTCGTTCCTCATGCCTTGAGTTACCGAGTGATGAAAGCACCAGTGTTAGACAAGTAATGATAATTAGAGACGCACTCTTCGAGTCAGTGCCAAACTCCACAAGGTTTACAACCAAATTCAACAGCATACTTAATCCCTAAAAAATACTGGCTTATATAGCCTTGTTACAAATAACATAGCAAGTAACAGAAATGCGAAAAACCGCCATGGTAGCACGATGTTCCCCTCATTTCCGCATCAGCATCACGAAGTCCCGCATCCAGCGCGGTCTCACGCGTTTCCTGACTCCACGATCGTTGCCTGCGCCTTGCTCATTCTCACCTCTGTTTTCTTCAGTTGATTCCTCTTCATTGCTACTGGTTTGGGCCTCCCTTTTGTTTTGGGCCTGTTCCTCTTGTTCTCCAATGTTGACCCAATTATTAACTAGGCCCTGTATGTGGTTGGTGTCCAAAATTACTTCAGTGCAGCTATCAGTTTGCTAAAGAAACATGATGCTTACAATGCGAGTAGTTTTCATCATCGTCATGTGAATGCAAAAGTAGTATTTGACTTGTTATGACATTATGTATTAACATTTATCTTGTTCTTTGCATCCATATTCTATCTGAACTTTGTATCATCTTTATTTTGTATAATTCTCACAAACAAATGCTCTGATATCCTAACATGTGACCTTACCTTTTGATTTTGTTTGTCCTATCTATTCTTTGACTTCATTAGACATGTAGAGAAAACCATTGCTTTCTCAAATAGTGTTAACAAGTTGTGAAATTACAAATTGTGAGTGAAAGGTGAAACCTTGAGTCTTCATACCATAACTGGGAATTCCTCTATTGAATGGGCAAAAGGATCATCATTGGCTAAAAAACAACCTTTCACATGTTACAAGGTAAGAGTGAAGGTTGTACTAATGTTGTATTTCTCTAACTGTTATAGATTATCACTCGTGTCTGCATAAATTCTGAGTCATTTTATCTTCAATGTTGTTAGGCAAGTTTTAGCACTAGATATGAGTAGCATGGGAAAAGGTGAAATATGGGTAAATGGTTAGAGCATTGTAGGGGGATGCTTTATGTATATGTGTTAGTTTACCAATTAAAGGTCTGGAGAATTGAGAGTAACTCAGTCAAATTTGACTATTTCCTAAATTTATTTCCATTACAGCTATATGGTTATTTTAAAATTTATCTTCTGTACTAAATTTTTAAAGCTATTGAACTTCTTGTTATGGTTTATGTGTTCTCTGGGTGATGGATTACTTTTCTTTCCAGGAATTACTTGCTTTTTTATTAGGTGGACTGCATGAAGATCGGAATCATGTGAAACAAAAGCATTACATTCAAATAAAGGACTCAGATGGTAGGCCTAAGGCCATTTACACTTCGACTGATTTATAGTATATTTTTCCATTCTATTTCTTAACTTATATTTGATGACACTGCAGTTGTGTGCTTCCCTGTTTTATTCCCTTAGTCAATTCATTGTTGACAACAAAATAAAAAATTGTTTGAACTTCATCTCTTTATATAGTGGTCTAGGTGAAGTCAGTGCCAAAGGAAAAGCAGAAGAAGCAAGAGAGGGAAGATGGTATGATTAAATAATTTGGTTAATGTTCTATATTATTTGTCTACCTAATCACAACCCGTTCCTTGCCAATTATAAATTTTTGCTCCTTCAGATTTTTATTCAAGTTTACACATTTTAATTTAGAATTTGGTTGTTCAGAGTATGTTTCTTTCTCCTGGTGAGAATAATCATATGCAACTGTATTTATACCAGAAATCATTTGCCACACACAGTTACTGGATAAATCTTTTTTAGAGAAATTTATGGTGTGTATTTGAATTTTTGTGTACTTGTTTATACATGTTTACTTTGGGGAATTGAGCAGTAGTTTAGTTCCCCTTTGTTGAAGGGGAAACCCATGCAAGGTTGAGCATTTTTCACTGGATAAGAAATGATAAGTTCAGCTTCTACCAACAATTGGTCTAAGTTCTGTTTTTCTTGGTGAAGTCTTAGTTTTCTTATTTTATTGACAGGATTTTGCTTACATTAACTTCTAAGATATATGGGAATCCTCTTGTGCAACCCTAACCTAGGCACTTGGTGTGACCCTCGTACGAGGATAGAACAGATTATTAAGCACGCCTATTTTGGATATACATGTGTTGGATAACTGTAAATTAGGTTATATGTATCTTGTAAATGAAAGGTTTCGTACATCAGTATATTAAATATGTCATTTAAAGTCAATGAGTATGCTTGATTTTCTTTATAGGGGCTTGACATGTGTGGTCACTCTATTCAGTTTGATTTTTTCTTGTACTCCTCAACTAATAGCATCCTTTAAAAAGGACAAACAATCGCAATTCTTGATTACCATGAGATGCATATGGATGTAAATCACTTGGTACAACATGACATTCCAAAGATAGGTTAATAAGCTTGACAGTGTGCTTTTTCTGCCATGTGCTATTAATTTTATTTTATGTAGAATGTGAATATCTATTTTCTGCCAGTGTGTAATTATTATTTTTCTAATTTGCTTGTCTATTCCATTTAGGTTCGTGTTGGTAGGGCTACCATAGAGTTTGAAAAAGAATTGACGCCATAGAATTTGAAGAGTTTGTGCGTGCTGTAAGTGTCTTTCATCAATGTACTCCTTTGGAAAAGAAAATTGGTTGTAAGGCTTTTTTAAGTCTTTTATAGTTGTATTTATTTTATTCATTCAAATGCTATTTGTAGTGATAAAATATTTATTCTCTTTCTTTTTGCAATTGCTTTTTATTTACTTTGTTCAAAAGAATAATAGTATCTTATATAGTTAAGATTGATATTTTAGTTCCTTCAATTATAGATGCAACTCGATTGAATTTTTAGACTAAATATACAACTGGCATAAGCTATATAGCTCTTCAACTTTTATGGCATTAACTATGGATGTAGCTTCTGTTTCCCTTAGCGGTATTTCTCTGAGGCAAGATATAGCAGACTTTCCTTTTATTATGCCATTTCAGAAGATAATTACAAAATTGAATAATTTATGAGGCATGAGAAAGGTGCCTGTAAGTGATAAGGAAGAAATTCTGAAATAGAGACTGTTTTTTTTTTAAAAAAAAATAAAAAAATATTAGCGTCGGCCAAGCCCACGCTACAAGTGGACGCTAACATGGCTTCTGGCCGACGCTAACTTTAGTGTAGGCCGCTTATGTGGGTCAGACAGATGCTAATTAGCGTCAATCGCATTATTAGGGTCGATTTTAGCGTGGGTTTAGCCGACGCTAATCGTGGTTTAGCGTGGGCTTTTCACGATTAGCGTCAGCCTTTGGCCTACGCTAATGAGCTGAATTCTAGTAGTGTCATATCAATATAAGAATACAATAGGCCGGTGAAAAGACAAAACTAGACTACTATATTTTTGTCACCTATTATTTTAAAAGGGCAAATATGTCAATTTAAATAAATATAAATCAAAATAAAAATTAAATTCACATAAAAAATTAATTTTCTCTATCTACTTTTAACTTTTTTTCTCTCACCTTTCACTTTTTTTCTCTCTTTTCTTTTTCTACTTTTCTGTCACATGAGAGACTCTTTATCTCTATCTTTTTTTTTTCTCTTTCTCTCTTTCTTTTTTTTTTCTTCTTTCTTTCTCTCGCTTTTTTTTTTTTTTTTTGCTGAAAGTCTTACCTTTCCATTTTGAGTTTTTTTAACGTGTGCAACCTTGTACACGATAAAGATTATTAATTGCTCACATTTTTTCTTTATTAATTATCTAGATTCATATTTTGTGGGTGGAGAGAGATTACGTAAATGTGAATCTATAGAAAAAAAAAGAAAGTAAATAATTAATAAAAAAATGAGCAATTAATGATTCTTTTCGTGTGCAAGGTTGGATACGTTAAAAAACCGTTCCATTATTTATAGTAACAAATTATAAATACTCTTTATTATAATTAATTGCTCAGTGTTACCATTATGACTGTAACATCCCAAATTTTAAGAAAAGTGATTTTTGCGATAAAATCCTGAATACTTGAAAAATAAGTCATAGAGATTGATCACCTCAATGATTTACTGAGAGTACGTGGAATTATTTTGACTCATTTTAAATAATTTATTTATTATAAATAATTATTATTCATGATGTCAATTCAAATTAATAGACAAAGATAGGCGTATCTTTGCTTTAATGTGAATTCATCAATTTAAACGTTATATAAGTTTTTCGGTGTGTGTGATAGCAGCGTATTTTGTTGACTAAGAAAATGAATGAATTAAATCAAGATGAAATTAAATTTAAGAATTAATATTTTATATTAATTCATGGTTCAAATCTCGTCGGAAAACTCTAACGAAGTTTCGCCGCGTTTTTGAAACATCGGGTAAATTTTACCCGCATTAAAATTTAAAACGAATTCCGATTTCGACGAAAATCAAATCGTAACTCATTGTGATTATTTTTGAGTGTTTTAAATTATTTTTATTATTTATGATAAAATATTATCTCGCGGTGAATTAGTTTTGTGGGTAAATTAATTTTCGCAAATTAAATTGGCGAAGAATTAATCGGTAATGCGATTACTCGACGCCGTGTTTTTAGCACGCTTTAGACTCTAGAATTAGAGAGTAATTATGAGAGAAGAGATTAGATGTTTAGAATTGGTGATTAAATTAGAACCTTTAGTGAGTAATTAGTTGGTTCTTAATCCTATGTTCTTCTACACTTTCTTTTTTAATCACAACCTTTAAAATCATGACTCATGGTGCACTAGCATTCATTTAAAAGCACCCAAATTCCACTCAAGATTCTACCTTTCTTTTTTTTTCCTTCCAGCGTGAACTATACCCCCTTTTCATGGACCATGGTGGATCATTTTTCACCTAAAACTACCTAATACCTACCCAAATGCTATCTTCTCTTCTTCCCTTCATTAAGCAGCGACTACCTCCCTATTTCTCACTTTTGTTTTCTTTCATTTTACCTTGCTTATGTGTGGAGAAACACCAAGCCTCTTCTAAGGTTCCTTCTTCCTTCTTTCATGCGTGATTCCCACCTCCTTTTTCCAACAATCTTTTGCTCCTAACTTCTTCTTCTTGTTACCATCTTCTTCATCTTGTAGGTAAGTATGAAAACAAATTTCTCCCTCCCCTTGTCCAGCCCCAAAGCCGTGAGCTTCTTCTTGGGGGGTAGGAGGTAGTTTCTTTCTTTTGATTCTTGTTTTATGCTTGGTTGAATGCTTGATTGTGATCATGGATGAAGTGAACCAACTATTCCCAAATCTTTGAAAACCCTAGGCACAAGTCAAGAGGGGTAATGTGGTCTTGAGCTTCAATCTAGCAATTAAATTATTTATTTGAGCTATTTGAAGTTGTTTGATGCTTGTTTAAGAAATAGTTTTTGATTTGGCATGTTAAACTTGTTGTTTAAGGGTTTAGACCTATTCTTTAATTTGGGGATAAGGTGGGTTTATGATGTAAAACCATGTGTTTAATTGTTAAATAATATGTTTTGGGTGGTTTTATTGTTATTGGAAAAGCTATGCATGATTAAGTAGAAGAGTTAGTGTATGATTCATGAAAAATTGACTCTTGAGGGACTAAAAGGGCATATGAACTTGATTAGGTGATTCTCTAATTTTTTAACATTTCTATGGCCATGATGAAAATATTTTGGAAAGCAAAAGAATTTGGAAATGTTTTGGTAAGTGAATCATGAAACTTTATGAAATTGGATTTGATCATGACTTATCTTTAAAAGGAAACAATGCTATGGAAAATGGCACTAGCTTGTTGTTTGGAGGATGCTTTGGAAATTTTACTTTGAAATTGTTTTTGGTGAAAGAGTATGAAACTTAGTAAATTTGGTTTTAAACATGACTTGCCATTTGAAAGGAAATTGTGTATTTTATTGTAAGCTTGAGTTGGTAATTGATTTTGTGGGAACCATTTGCTTAGAGGTATGATAATTAGGATTTTAGAAATGTAGAAAAATAATTCTTCAAAAGCTAGCCTTTAAATTGTGTGTTGTGTTTTAGTTCTCAAGAGATGATTCTTTACACAAATACTTCAAGTATGTGACTTAGTATTTCAAACTAGTTTTTAAGTAAAAAGTGTTTGGCGGATTGAAAGAACTCTTGAAACTCTTGTTTTTGGAAAAGGTTTTAGAAACATATCTTTGAATGTGCTTGAGTCATGTCTTGTATTAACTTGATGTGTATTGCCTTGTAGTATAATTGAAAATGACTTGGAAGTGATTTGTGGTTTGTATATCATGAAAGGAAGTTTTGCAAATTCTTTTTGAAAGGAAGGAGGTTGTGGCTGAGAGGCCCTCGGAGGTATTGGAAGGGGAATTTCGTTTGTAAACTTGTCTAAATGCTTGCATTAGTATGTGTTTCAGGCCTTGAAATTTATGAAAGTGGCTAATTGCATGACTGTTTATTTTGAAGTTTCAAGAAAAGATTTTAGTTTCAAAACTTCATTCTTTTCAAATAAGTTAGCATTTTCTAAAGTAAGTGTTATGTGTTACTTTTTTTTTAAGAAGTGTTTTAGTCCAAAAACCTTATTTCTTTTCTAGTAGCTAGTATTTAAATGCTTGAATGAATACTTGGTTAGAAAAGGGTTAAGGTTGAGAGACTAGGGGTTATAGAATTAGGCCTTTAGAATTGTGCTAAGTTTGTTGTTGTGTTAGGCTTTGAGTAAATTCGAGATCGTGCGGTGTGGAATACGGGAATATGCGCAGCTTGGAGTTCGGTAAGGGCGCTTCACATTCTAGAGTTATTGTTTACGTATTTATGCGTAAGGGCAACTTTTAGATACGATAGGAATTTAATTTCAAGTGTTTATGCAAAGAAGTCTGAGAACTTCAGGGTTCGAAGTGAGGGTCTTGTACCCCTTCGCTTTTTTTTTTGATATACTGAGTTTTTAGTGGGCTTGTCTGCAAGTGGTTGGCAGCTGTCCCCAACCCCCCACACTTGTTTGTTCCTCTCTGTGAACTCCATCGAGTTGCAGAGGGATGGATTCTATGATTGATTGTTGAGCTGTGCAATTACTTAATACGAGATTGAATACAAGCTGTGAATTGCGTATTACTTGTTGAATTGCGTTTCTCCTTGCAAACTGCTTTTATTGCTTAAGTTGTTGAATTGCGTTTCTTCATATTAAGCATGCTCTTATTATTTGATATGCGGTCGAATAATCTTGCGTACCACTCTTTGAATATCGTATGCGGCGAATTGTTCATCGAGTGTGAGAGCTAGTCGCTTCGTTTTTGAACTTCGACTTGAATATCCTAGAGTAGTGGAAGAGCTCAAGGCTTCGGCCGGATGTTCAAGGGCGTCGTTCCTTGTCGAGTAGTGGGTGACTTCGACCCGAATATCCTAGAGTAGTGGAAGAGCTCAAAGCTTCGGCTGGATGTTTAGGGGCATGGTCCATTGTCGTGGCGTTGGGTAACTTCGACTTGAATCTCCTAGAGTAGTGGAAGAGCTCAAGTCTAAGGCCGGAATTCAAGGGCATTGTTCGTTGTTCCGGAAGTTGTCGAAGTGTCGAGAGAGAATGAGTCGTGAAATGAGTCGTGAGGTGAGTCGTGAGAGAGTCTTGAGTTGTGTCTTGAGAACTGTGCATACTGTCGTTTGCCTATTGTCATGATTTGTTATTTCCTGTAATATGTTGTGTTATTACATGTTTTGTTGCCAAGTGTGTTGTCGAATAGGCGTATCTGCTCTTTATTTTTAAGAAGTTGACCCTTGCCAGTGGTTCTTTCAATGTAATGAATGTAACCCAGATGGCGGGACAAGCGGAGGATTCGGAACTGCAGAGAAAAGCAGCTGAGGATAGTCGTCCTGCCTTCTTCATGTGTTATGTTGTGGAATTTACTAGTAGTCTAGTGAAGAGTATAGCTTGTGGACCAGCTATAGGATATGTGTCATCTATTTCAGTATTGTAATAAATATCTGTTATGTTTCAAGACATGTATTGTTAAACGTGAATTGATGGATTAATTGAATGTGGTTATGTGATGTCTTAAATTATTTTTCACCATGTTTCTAAAAGTCGTTGTGATGCTCTGACTGCTTCTTTAAAGAACCCTTAAAAAAAAAAGGGACCACATTTCTCGAAAACCCTACGAGCAGAGTATTCCACCTTTCGAAAACATGTCAACTTTTGTCAGAATGTTAGCCTAATAACGCTCCGGAAACGGGGTGTTACAATGACTATACTAATTGCTTTTATTAACGAAAATTTTTAATATTCCATTAAAAGAATAGAAATCATTTTAATAAGAAAAAAACTTTTTTTATTATTATCCTATATTCTAAATTTCAATAAATAAATAAATAACGATATTAAAATAAGGGGAAAAAATTGCACCATGTCTAAAAAAAATAAGTGTTTTTTTTCTCTTTTAAAAAGGAACCGATTCTGATTTCTTTTAATCTTTTATCACCATTTTTATATAAAAAATAACTCTAATCTTAGTGAACCCTAAATCAGAAACTCACTAGCTGAAGGATGGTGATTCTAATACTAGATTCTTTTATGTTTCTGCTATTGCTAAAAAACAAAAGAATGGAATTAAGAGCTGCCAAATTAATTGTCTCTCAAGAGGGCATTGGTAACTTGGCCTGGTCTTACTTTTCTGACCTTTTTGTTGAAAATTTTGCAGATATGTCACAGGTGGTGGATCTTGTTACCCCTAGGATCCTTCCGAAAGATAATGGTATGCTTCTTGCACCTTTATCTGACGAAGAAATAAGGCGTTTCACATGCACCCGGACAAATCACCTGGTCCAGGTGGTTTCTACCCAGCATTTTACCTGTATTTTTGGAGTACCTGTGGCCCTTATATTGTTCATGTCTGTCGTTCTTGGTTTGAAGATGGCAGCATTCCTGATTTTATGACAAGCACGAGAATTGTGTTGATTCCAAAGTGTGATCATCCGAATTCAATGAAGGATCTAAGGACAATATCACTTTGCAATGTGGCTTATAAGATCCTAGTAAAACTCTGCCAAACAGGTTAGCTATGGTAATTTCTAAATGCATTTTAGAGGAACAATCAACTTTTGTTGTTGGGAGATCCATCGTAGATAATGCTCTTATTGCCACAGAAATCGTGCATTACCTAAAATATAAGAGAGGAGGCTCTTGTGGAGAAGCCCTGAATATTGACATTAGTAAAGCCTATGATAGAGTAAGCTGGGATTACCTTCATTCTATCATGTTGAAAATGGGCTTTGCAAGTAGATAGGTTGATTGGATTTATATGTGCGTGTCCATGGTTCGTTACCCAATCCAAGTCAACAACTAAGAAGTGTCAACGTGAATACAAGAAGGGGGTTGAATTGTATTGAAATTTTTTACAAAACTTAAAACGAAAACATGTTTATTTTTCAAGCACGTTTTACTACCGGATGCACAGGACCATGGATGCTGAAAAATGATTTATGAAAAACTTGTTTTTTCGTGATACTGAAAGTAAATCAAGTAGAGTAAAGAAGAAGCAGACACAAGAATTTATACTAGTTCACCACCAACTGGTAGCTACGTCTAGTCCCTTCGTTCCTGAAGGATTTTCCACTATAATCACACTAACTAAAAATTCTCTTAAGAGTATACTACTGTCACAAACTTGACTATACACTTAACTTCGGCAATTTCTACTTTGCACAAGCCAGTTAAGTTGTGCACGGTACACAAGTTTTTTTGAGCACTTGATTAAGTTGATTCACGGATTTAATGATGGACCGAATACACCTAATCCCATCCCATCTTTCTTCCACCCCTTCACAACTCATCGGAGAACACTGCAGATCACCGTTTGTGGCTGCGCGTGGAGAAGAACAGAGAGCGAGTAGCGAGATTAAGAGATGCAGAGATACACAAAGAGCTCACCTTCAACAATGGTGACGCCATTCTCACCGCCGAACAGATTTGGTGGCAGAAGATCACAACTCTCTTCCTATCCATCTCTCCTTTCTCGTCCCACCGCTGCCACCCTTCTCTTTCTAGATATGTCTCTGCCACTTGCTGGTTCCTCCGCGTCATGCCTTCCCTACGAACTGTTCCTCCACCATAGTCTAGCCATCGACGGCGTCGTCGCTCCTTGCCCCTCCATCACCCACAGCACATGCAAGATATCAGAACAAACAACTAAAACCCAAAAAAACACAACCCCAAAAGCCATCCATCATGAACAACCAGCCAATGTTTTCGAAAATTGATTGAGGGATTTTGCTTAATACACAAATTCGAAGAACATACCTAAAATCAAAGTTTTTCATCGACTAAACGTGAAGAATCAGACCAATTTACTTTTCTGGGTTTCAAACATTTGTTTTTTCCCCGTAATGATATTCTAACAAATGGTTGAATGGTATATGAAAATTACTTGGGGCTTTCTCTCCACATGGTTGCGCGATTCAAACCCCAAAAAATTAGAGCGTGTCGTAGCCTAAATCTAGAGATTGAATCGAGTCTTGTTGCGGGTCGCAAACGACCCCTTTTAAATAATCACCGACCTTCTCTGTCATACAAATCGAATCAAGAGATCACCAAAGCCGCTGCTTGCCAACCATGTTCTGCCATTCAAACCAGGAAACCACCAACACTGCTCCCTGCCAAGCTTGTAGCAGCGTTGCTGCCTCTCTCCTGTTTGCCGCTGTTTCATGCGTACCACCGTGCTTTCTGTTGCCGATGGGAAGAAGAATGGGAAGATGCAGTTGAGAAGAACGCCAATCATTGACCATTGTTATTTCTCTGTGTTGGACATGTTGGACCAATTTCGATTCAAACCAGCGACAGAGTTCTTCATTTGAGAGAGAAATAAATGGGAAAGGATGGTTTGGTATGGTGTGGGAGGGTGCAACTTAATCTCTATGTATTTTTTTATCCAACGATAACCATAAGTTGTGCACCGTGGTACCACCCATCTAACAGGTCCACGGTAGAACTCGCCTTTAACTTCTCAAAACAACTCAGTTCGTTTGAGCCTTTGAGGAATCAGCCTATTACAAGGCTACACAAGTTTACAAGAAAGATTTGAATACAAGAAAATAACTCTCAACACGAGAGAATGAAAAGTTTAAGCACAAAGCATATGACTTTCTAAAAAAAGAATAAGACGCTAAAAACTTGTTCACAGCCTGGTTCTTAGAGTGCTTGGCACAAAATTCTTAATTGTTCACTTGATTCGTAATTCTGTAACTTTCTTCAATATCAGAGATGGAGTATTTATAGACATCTTCAATATTATCGTTGTGGGGTAAATCAGCTCTAATCTTTGAGTGAGGTAATTGAGGAAAAATATCAGAAATTCCCTTTCCTTAGGAATATTCGAATAGTACACCTTTATTATCATTTGTACTATTTTTTCCAATCATTTGCAGCCTGTCACAATTTGAAAAGTGTACAATCTTTGTCTTTTAGCTAAATGCGTCACCTTTGATACCTAGTACTATCAAAATTAGCACAAAAGAATATTTGAATTTACTTCAGAGATACGTTGAGACAGAGAGCAGAAAACAAGGTGTGCTTCTCGCGTGCTTCATTTAAAGAACCAGATGCTCGCTAAGTTATACCATATGCTAACTAGCTTTTGGTTCGTTCCATTTGTCGCAATCTCTTAATACCGGACGCTCGCTACGTCCAAGTACTAGATGCAAGTGCAAGACCTAATGCTAACAGCTTTAGCGCACGAGTTCTCTTGTAAACTTCTTCTTCTTGCTTGAGTGATATGTCAAATATATAGACAAGTTGAATCCTACACACTTCAAGACTTAGTAAATTGCTTTCACATTAGTAAATTGCTTTCACATAGATACTTTGTTATCATCAAAATTATTGAGGGTCTAAACTTCTCAATCTTTTAGGTTCCAACAATCTTTCCCTTTTTGATGATGACAAATATCTAAGATTGATGAACAATTTATTTTAGAAAATAATTTCAAGGGTCTCCCCCTGAGTTCAACAGTCAATATAACATTTAGCTAAGTATCAGAGCATAAGCTATGTATCAGAGCATGATCAACAAATTTAAACTAGGAGTATAAATTAGAGCATAGCAATTTTATATCAGAGTATAATAGTATGACTGATGCTAAACTGATTGCAAATGCATGATACGTGCTACTTTAGCATTCATTGATCTTTACCTTATACTCCCTGTTTTGTCATCAGATAAAAAGAGTGTAAACCATCATAGTCAAAACAAAGAGTAAAATAAGTGAGAAAACTTTGAGGTGAATTAAACAAAAACTCATTGTATTGATAACATAAACAGAACAAAGAAAGTTGTTTTTCAAGAAGAAAGAAAGAAAAATAAATAATCAAGAAGGTGGATGATCTAGGCGACGCATCAGGCTTAGGACCAGATTCTCAAGGCGTTCCACTTTCTCAGATGATTGCAAAAGCTTGAGGAACTGAGACCGTGAGATAGTTAATAGTTCATCATCAGAGGCAGAGGCAGATGCAGATGCAGATGCAGAAGCAGAGGCTTGAGATGTTCGAGCTTTTTCTCTTATCCATTCAGCAGGGACAAAAACTGAGGTCGGTCTAGTCCAAGACATAGCCCTTCGCCATCTATGAACAGGCATCTTGATATGCTCTAGGAGAACTCCTTGAGCCAGTTGTAGTTGCTTCTGCTTCTTTTCTTGAGCTGCTAAGAAGAAATCATCATTTCGTTTTACTAATGAGATAATACTAAAACAGCATAATACTAAAGCAACAAAAAAATATAAAAAAAGAGAATAGCCAGCGCTTCTTCAAAGAAGTGCTGTCTATTCTCAGCTTTCAATAGCGCTTTTTGAAAAAGCGCTGGCTATTCCCAGTTTTGCCAGCACTTCCGAAATGCTGTCTTTTCGAAATACAATCTACAGCAGGTGATTAGGCAGCGCTTTTAAGCTCTAGTGAAGGCCAAAATTAAGAGCTGTTGATTTGCAAATCTGTTGTAGTGATTTCTTTTTTGTTCATCATCCCATTTGTCTCTAGTCAAGACAATTCCATCATCAGCAGTAAGAATGGTAAACCCAGTTTCAACCATTTCCCACAGCTCAAGCTGTTGAGATTCAAAGAAGGTTTTAATCTTGTCCTTCCAGTAATCAAAGTTTTCTCCAGTAATTAGAGAAGGACAATTCATATGGCCACCTTCAGTATATATATTGTCAAAGATATGATCTTTCCCTCTTACACTGTTAAGTGCTCAACCAAGAGGCCGAGCTCTGGTGCCAATTGAACGTGAACACAAGAAGAGGGTTGAATTGTGATGAAAACTTTTTACAAAACTTAAAACAAAAACATGTTTCTTTTTCAAACACATTTTACTATCGGATGCACAGGACACCGAATGGTGAAAAATAACTTATGAAAAACTTGTTTTCCAGTGACACAAAAAGTAAATCAAGTAGAGTAAAGAAGAAGTAGACACAAGAATTCATGCTAGTTCACCACCAACTGGTAGCTACGTCTTGCCCCTTTGTTCCTAAAGAATTTCTCACTATAATCACACTGACTACAAATTTTCTTAAGAGTATACTGCTGTCACAAACTTGATTATACTCTTAACTTCTCAAAATGACTTAGTACGTTCAAGCCTTTGTGGAATGTTGACACCCAAATTTGTCTATTTTTATGGGGTATTTTGAGTACTAAAACATGTCAATTTATGCTATTTAAAGTATAAAGTACTCATTTATGTCATATTTTGCAGAAATATCACAAAGACAACACTTGGAGCAAAAAATGTGAAAACAGACCAAAAACTGGCAAGATTTAGATATTTTCGGCAATTCTGGACTTGCAATACGACTTACCTAAAGTCAGTACGGCCGTACCTAACTGCGTATAGCAGTAGGGGTGAAAAGTGAAGTCAATACGGGCTAGCGCCAAAGTTTTCCAGCTGTACGGCTATACATCCCTTCAGTACGACCGTACATAGTGCAGAATTCAGCTTTTACGCTGTTGCGGTATTTTGACCATAACTTGAGCTAGGAATGTCCGATTGAGATGATCTCTATGGCGTTGGAAAGCTCTCAAAAAGATCTACAAGCTTGCATAGGTTTGGATAGGTAGGTACGACCGTATATATGTGGGGTACGGCCGTACATGTCATGTGGTATGACTTAGCACCGAGGAAATGCGAAGTATGATCATACATAAAGTCAGTACAGCCGCACCTAAGCCCAGAACGCACAGATTTGAAGCCAGATCGACCTAGTGTACAGCAGAGCCTATAAATAGGCATTCCTAGCCCTTTTTCAAGTGTCTTTGACCACTTTAGCTTTTCTCTCTTGCCTCCTGCCTTTTGTTTCCATCTTTTCTTTTGTGATTTCTTATTTGGATATTTGTTATTCTATGTTATTAAGAAATACTATGAGTAGCTAAATCCAACACTAGGGGTGATGGGTGATCTTTTACTATGTCTTTGATATTTATTTAGTTAATTCTATGAGTTTCTTATTACCCTACTGATTTTATTGTTCATAGCATGCTTAATCCTTTAAGGTTTGATCGCCCTTTAATAAGTTAATTTAATTGGAGACGATCGCACCACGATTAGTTAACGGAACTCTAGAAATAATTGAACCCGCAAGTTATGCCGGATCAAGAATAATTGCTTGTTTCTAATCAGTTATTGAATTAACAATTCCATTGTCGTTTAATGCTCTTCCTTCTATTTATCTTACATGATTATTGGGGGTATTAATTGGGAAGAAGACGGTTAATATTGCATGACTATTGGGTATTAATAATATTAGAGTGGGAGATTAGCTTTCAACCAGAAAATATAGCCCATAGTAATCAACTAGTAAATTCAGGGACTAAGTATTAATGAACCCGGTTCCCCTTGGCTTTCCATAACTGATCTCTATTCTGTTCTTGCGTGTTTACCTTATTATTATTGTTTCTTTGTCTCGTTCTTATAACCACTACCTTCGTTCATGTAAATAATAAAGGATCTCTATTAATTTAGTACTCGCGCATTCCCAGTGGGTTCAACATTCTGAGTCTTAAATATACTCTACTTTATTACGAGTTACGACTAGGTGCACTTGACTGAGCCGCAGCAAGGAATCGGCCGATGACAAGGCTACTCAAGTTTACAAAAAAGATTTGAATACAAGAAAATAACCCTCAACAGGAGAGAATAAAAAGTTTAAGCACAAAGCTTGACTTTCTAAAAGAAAGAACAAGACGCTAAAAACTTATTCACAGTCTGGTTCTCAGAGTGCTTGGCACAGAATTCTTGATTGTTCACTTGATTCGTAATTCTGTAACCTTCTTCAATATCTGAGATGGAGTATTTATAGACATCTTCAATATTACCGTTGTCGGGTAAATCAGCTCCAATCATTGAGTGAGATAATTGAGGAAAAATATCAGCAATTCCCTTTCCATGGGAATATTCAAATAGTACACCTTTATTACCGTTTGTACTATTTTATTTTCCAATCATTTGCAGCCTGATACAATTTGAAAAGTGTACGATATCTTTGTCTTTTAGCTAAAGGCGTCACCTTTGATATCTCGTACTATCAAATTGAGCGCAAAAAAATATTTGAATTTACTGTAGAGATACACTGAGACAGAGAGCAGAAAACAAGGCGTGCTTATCGTGTGCTTCATTTAAAGAACTAGATGCCCGCTAAGTTATACCAGGTGCTTATTAGTTTTGGTTCCGTTCCACGTGTCGCAATCTCTGAATACCAGACCACTAGTGCAGAAGCAGGATATCTTGTGTCACACACTCTTATTCAACTTCAAGGTCTTCAATGTCATGCCTCATATGTGTTTATTATATAAAATGATGAATCAAACACCCAACAGAAGAACATCGAAAGAAGAAGCAGGGAAACTTACGTGTCGATGAACTCACCTGAGAAACATATTACATGCACAAGAGGCAAAGTTGAAGCAGAGAAGACGAGCACTGACGATCGTGAAAAGAAAATCGAAATAGAGAAGAAGACGAGCAATGATGAACAGTTGCATCGAACGCAAGATCTGGCGAACGGTGCTAAGGGAGAAGACAAAATAGAGGCGAACGGGGCAAACGAGAAGGATTAGAACGGCGACGAGAGCGAGAGCTTCGAACGACAGCCAGAGAGAATGACGCGAGAGAGAATGAGAAGCTTGGAGACAATGGAGTGCATGCAGCAGCAACAGAGAAACAATAGGGTAATCTGTATGAGAAGAAGAAGAGCCCGCGTAAATGAGAATGAGGCCCATGTAGTAATAAAATCAAAAGAAAGATATTTAACACCGGTTCTTGAAACACCCGGAGTAATAATATATTTTTAACACCGGTTATATACGTACCCGCTGTATAATATGTTCAATTTTTAAATCATCAAAGATTATATACCGGTCGGGTATATAATCGGTGTAAAATGTGACGCAATAATTTCAAAATTGCCACCGCGTCACATTTTACACCGATTAAACGCAAAACCGGTGTAAAGGCCCTAATTATTTTTGTTTCGTGTACTAGGATGCTGGCTACGACCAAGTACCAGATGCAAGTGCCAGATTGGATGCTAACAGCTTTAGCGCACGAGTTCTCTTGTAAACTTCTTCTTCTTGCTTGAGTGATATTTCAAATATATAGACAAGCTGAATCCTACACACTTTAAGACTCATCAGAAGGTAAATTGTTTTCACATATATACTTTGTTATCATCAAAATTATTGAGGGTCTAAACTTCTCAATCTTTTAGGTTCCAACAAAGTGGGCCCTATTAGACCTTGTAGAGGTCTCCGTCAGGATGGTCCATTGTCACCTTATCTGTTTATTGTTTGTGCTGAAGGCCTAACTACTCTTATTAAGAAAGTTGTGGCTGCTGGTGATATTCATGGTGTTCGTATTTGCAGACGAGCACTTATTATTTCTCACATTCTGTTTGCAGATAATAGTTTTCTATGCATGCGGGCAATAGAGAGAGAGTTTCTTGCCATAAAGGAGATTCTAGCCGTGTATGAAAGTGCATCTAGTGGGTAGAAAATATTTTGGGCCTTTTATCTCTGGTGGGTAGAAACCACAGAGATACATTCAGATTTATCAAAGATAGAGTGTGGCAAAAGATTAGCTCTTGGAAGAGTAAGACCCTTTCTATGGCAGGAAGAGAAGTTTTCATAAAATCTGTGGCTCAGGCTATTCCTTCATACTGCATGAATATGTATTTGATTCCTCCGTCCCTTGGAGATAAAATATAAAAAATGTTAAAATCCTTTTTTTTGGGGTTCTAGTCAAGGAAGGAATAAAGGTATAAATTGGTTGGATTGGAACAAATTTACCATGTCAAAGAAGGATGAAGTTTTTTTTAAAATATTTATGCATTCAACATTGCTGTGTTAGCCAAGCAAGCATGGAAATTTATTCAAAGCCAGAATCTTTAGTTACTCGAGTTTTTAAAGCAAGATATTTCCCCCATTGTGATTTTGTTGAAGCTAATTTGGGGAATAATCCTTCCTATTCTTGGAGAAGTCTTATGGCTAGTTAAGCTTTGTTAAAAGAGGGACTGTAATGGTCAATCAGAAGTGGTGCAAATATAAGAGTTTGTGGTATGCCTTGGAGTAGAAGTGATTGACCATCAATCATTCTTCAACCGCAAGTGTTGGGCGTGGAACATTTAATGGTCCGTGATCTCTGGGTCGAAGGCCGCAAATAATGGAACCCTAGCCTCGTTTCAATGCTCTTTCCAGAACACCAAGCGAAAGCCATCTTAGGTACTCCTCTGTTTCAATCAGTGGTAGAAAATCGCGGAACCCGGAAACATAACCCGATTGGCTTATACTCTGTTAAGAGTGGTTATTATGTGGCGATTAACTTCATGGTCATTAGCAATCATCTCAAAATTGATGGCAATTGGTCGATGCTTTGGAGCATCAAGGCTCTGTAAGAATGAAGATTCATTTATGGAGATTGTGTCGTGATGCTCTTTCCAACTGCCCAAACTTGCAGCACTGGGGTGTTAATTGTGGAAATCTATGTGTTAGATGTGAGCAATCAGTGGAAGATAGTTGGCATGCTTTTGTGACTTGTCCCCATAGTGTTCAATGCTGGACCAAATCCTCTATTCTGGGTCATGTAAATTGCGACGCATTTGTTGCCAACTCGGTCAAGGAATGGTGTTTTTTGATGTTACAAAAATCTGAACAATGAAGACAAATCTACGTTTGCAGCTGTAACATGGAGCATTTGGTATGCTAGGAATAAAAAATTGTGGGATAATGTGTTACTGGATTCTTCAAGTGTGGTAGCTCGGGCAGAGGCAATGATCACAGATTGGAAACAAGCTAATAATATGTCTGTGGATCTTCCAAATGACAGAATCATAACAAGTTCTGCTAATTGTTGGAATCCTCCTTCTCCAGAAATGTAATGTTGATGTTGCGTTTTCATCGGAATCAGGAATTACTAGTTGGGGTATGTGTCTAAGAGACAAGAGTAGCTTCTTCCCAGGTGCAAAATCCTTATGGGATAAGCCTTGCCTTAAAGTTGCGAAGGGGTAAGCAATTGGACTACTCTATGCAATCAAGTGGATTCAAAATCTACAGTTAGATAGTGTAGTCTTTGAAACTGATTCCAAAATTGTTGCTGATAGTGTCAATAATTTTAAGTTGGGCAATTATGATTTTGTGTCAATAATTAAAGAGATTAGGAGTCTCTTAGTTTTATCTACAAACTCTAGTGTGAGTTTTATTAGGAGGTAAACCAATGTAGCTGCTCATTGTTTAGCAAATGTTGCTCCTAATATGCCTTGCCACCAAAATTTTGAGAATGTTCTACTTTGTATTGCTTCAATTATTTCTAGTGAAATGAAGTTATCTATATTTCATTAAAAAAACTATTTTTTTTAAAAAGTGATCTTTACCAGAAGATGAGAGATGGAAAGAGAAAAAATCAAATATTCCATAGCATTTGCAATGCCAATCCATGGTCACATTTTACAAACAAGAAGTGAAACAGGATAGAAAATAATAAAAAAAGGAGGTATAGAAGCGATGAAAGTATTGAACCTGGATGTAGGTTCCTTATCACTCTCAAAACAAACCCATTACAGAAGGAAGAAATTAAACAAAACAAAAAATCCTAAAAAGCTAATAGTGTTTTTTTTCTTCTTTTTCTTTTTTGAGCTCTTTCTCTCTGATCTTTTTGTACTTCTTTGCCTCAACTTTGCTCCAACAAATCGCTCTCCCCTCTTTTATGTGGCTTGGATGGGCTTTTATAGCCGTCAGTCTTCACCTCTTCGTCTCCTACAAAAAGAAACAAAAATCTGAATTAATCACTCGAATCAAATAAAGATAAAAACTTTTAAAGAAAAAGAAATCAAAGAGATATGAGCGAGATTTGAGGGATACAGAGTGAATCTGAGAAGGGAAGAGGGAGATGAGGAGGGCGCCATTTTAGGGTTTGGGGAGAGGAATATATGAAAGAGAGAAAAAAAAAGAGAAGGGAAAAAAGAAGGGGGATGTCGTATGAGAATAAGGAGAGGGAAGAAGAATGTTTTAGGTTTTTAAGGGTTAGGGGGAAATTAATTACGGGAGAGAGAAAAATAAATGAGAAAAATAAATAAGAGAGAGAAAAAAAAGGGTGCGGTCGTAGTGTGAGGGAGAGGGAATGAGAGAAAGGCAGTTGCTTCCAGCACCCCACCAAGTTGCTACCAACACCCCCACCCCACTGAAATCCCAAAAATACCCCCAAAATTTAATTTTTTCCCCCCACCATTTCTTCTTCTTCTTCTTCTTCCTCCTCCCGTCCCTCCTCCACCACCTCCACCACCCTACCACCATCCTCCACCACCAACCATAGGAGCACCGCCCCTCCACCACCACCACCTCCCCAAAATACCTCCATTCCTCCTTCCTTCTTCCTCCTTCCTCCTTCCTTCTCCCTCCCATCCTTCCTCTACCATCGGAACATATCATAATTTTGAAAAAATATATTTCCGATAATTGAATTACCGGAATACATTTGCATTACTTGGGAGGTGTATGTATTCCGGTAATTCAATTACCGAAAGCATATTTATGTTCCGATAATTGAATTACCGGAAGCCTGTAAATTTGCGGGAAAAAAAAGCAGAAATGCCAAATTTGCCAGAACTGTCTCCGGTGGCCGTTGGGTTGGTCGTGGTGGCCCTTGGGAGGTGTTCTGGTGTTGGTGGGTGGTGGCTCCGGCGAGTTTTCCGGTGGTGGAGGAGGGATGGGAGGGAGAAGGAAGAAGGAAGAAGGAAAAAGGAATGGAGGTATTTTGGGGAGGTGGTGGTGGTGGAGGGGCGGTGCGCCGGTGGTTGGTGGTGGAGGATGGTGGTGGGGTTGTGGAGGTGGTGGAGGAGGGATGGAAGGTAGAAGACGAAGAAGAAATGGAGGGAAGAAAATTAAATTTGGGGGGTATTTTCGGGATTTCAGTGGGGTGAGGGGTGCTGGCAGCAACTTGGTGGGGTGCTGGAAGCAATTGCCTGAGAGAAAATTAGGGTTTTTTAAGGTGATAGGGGTTATGGGTCGTGTGGACTGCAAGGCCTAGATTAGGGAAACAAGAGGCGGGGTGCGAAGCAAAAACTGGGGTGCGCACAGAAAAACTGGGTGGGAAAGCTGGGGGTGCGCGTAGAGAAATGGGGGTGCGCATGGAGAAAGAGAGAGCCGCACAGGGGCGTGCGCAGAAAAAAGGGGGGGTGTGGCCAGCAATTGGACTATTACCAGATTGCTAGTTGCACTCGATTCCTTATTTGCAACCCCCTTCTTTCTTTTTCCTTTTCTTCTTTTCTTCTTTTCTTTTTCTATTTTTTTACACTTATTCTTTACTTATTTATTTATTTACTTATTTTGAGAAAATAAAATATTATATATAAATATAAAAAAAGGTCGGACAAAATTAGGGTATGACAAAGGGAAAAACCTTTGGCCTGTTACAAGCTTGTATTTGGTCTACAGAGCTTAACTTTTACAACGTCATTTTTTAGGTTGATTCAAAGGTAGTAACTAACAATGTTCACTCGTCTTTTTTGGACCTTACGGAGTTTGAAGCTATTATTCAAGAGTGCAAGAATTTGATATATTTTTTTTAGTGACAATTCTTATGTCAAATTTGTGAAAAAAGAAGCTAGCATGACTGCTTACACTCTAGCAAGGGTGGCCCTCATAAATGCTAACTCTTAAGATTATTTGGATCTTTCTCCTTGTATTGAGTCTATTATTTTTAATGAAATGAAGTAATTCATTTAAAAAAAAATTACATTGGGCATACTGAAATATTCTTTGTTAATGACATATTTTGAAGTTTAACGGCTGTGTTAATAATATTAATAAGAAAAAACTACAGCAAAGGATATAAACGAAAAGTACAAATAAAAGAGATGCGTATGCATAAATTAAACCAATTGGTTTATTTCCAAATGATCGACTAATCTCGAAACCGATAAATACCGATAGAACTTATATTCAATACAATAAATTGTTATGAATTAAGCCCATGAGAAGAGCTCAACCCAAAAGACTAGTCCATTAAGTGGGAGAGCCTCATAGCTTAAGTACCACATTGAGTTTTCTTATCTACTCAATATGAGACTCATAACATTGACATTCCCTTTAAAAGCCGACGTCTACGGCGACTTTCACTCTATCGGCACTGACCTGGTGGTAGCCCTTTCCCCTTTGGTGACTTTCACTCATCTATCAGTAATCGGTGGTGTACTTTAATCTAGCCTATAGGTAGCCCTTTCCGTAGCCCAACTTTCAATGAAAACACCAATTGTTATGATTTAAGCCCATGAAGAAAGCTCAACCCAAAAGACTAGTCCATCAGGTGGGAGCGCCTCATGGCTTAAGTACCACGTTAAACTTTCGTATCTACTCAATGTGAAACTCATAACATAAAAACTGCTAGTAAAAAAGTTGTTTGAATCGATCATTTGTATTTTGTTTTTAATTTAATCATAAATAACTTTTAACCAAATAAAGGTCCAGATATCAAGTTACAAAGATTCATATATACGAATTGTTCTTTTATTTTGTATGATATTATTTTATTATTTTATTATTGGTTTTTTATCTTACAAACTAATATCGCAAACATTTAATAAATTAAAATTTGACATAATTTAATTTTTTGATCATTATATGTTAGTTTATTATTTAATATATTATATAATGTAAAAATACATATTTAATTATTACTTGTTATTTTTTGGCGTAATTGTACTTTTAGTCCCTTAGCTCTCTCAATTTGGCGATTTTGGTTCCCTTATATTATTTTTTGCTATTTTGGTCCCTTAACTTTCTCAATTTAGTGATTTCGATCCCTATGTTTTTTAATTGCACTTTTAGTACAAAAAATGTGAATTGTGCATTTTTGTCCCTAACTTTCCCAAAATTCAAGATTTTTGGGACCAAAAGTGCTATTTTGAGGGACCAAAAGTGTTATTAAAAAATATGGGGACCAAATCGCAAAAAATAGAATAGAGGGATCAAAATCGCCAAATTGAGAAAGTTGGAGGACTAAAGATGCAATTAAACTTTTTTTTTTTTTTTTAAGCTGAGGCAAATATTACTTGTTCTATTGCTTTCTTAACCCGAAGTGTAATCCAAGTTTCATTTCACGGCTCTAAAGAAAGACACACACTAAGTATATGAGATGTGAAAGATCTTGGCGGGTGGGGATAGGGAGGGAGACTTTGCAAAAGAAGATGGAATTAAACATAAAGATGGGGCCCATAATTTCACCTTGGAAACGAATATATTCATACGGTGGAATATATTCATTTGTAGCCCATAAAGATGCTTGAAACTCAAGCAAACAGGGCCTTAGAACACTAAACCCAACCCACTTTTTTCCACAGAGTTCTTCTACCTTTTTAAACACAACAAGCGAAAAGTGAAGCTCTACTTGCTTTGCTTGGTTAAATAAAAAAAGCACATAGCAACCATGATATTAGTAGTTTACTACTCACCACAAGAGTCCACTTAATTAAAACACTTGTTTATTACAAATTGGGCCAGATGGATTGTTTTTTTTTTTTTCGGTGTGTCTAAACCGAGTATCCTCCCGTGCAACTGCGGAAACTAATCTCACGAATCGAGTAGAACCATATGGGCAATAAAGCTCTCCCTCAAGAGTTTTAACACTACTATATTATCAGGGCTAAATTCCTACCAACGACCACTTGTTAAGCTGAGAAAAAACATTATCTTACTAAAAGAAAAGGGAACAAATTGCCGGGTAGGTTATTCGAGTTGAGACCAAAAACAAAATAACTCTGACTTATATAGGTGAAGTAATTTCCAATCTAATCCAACTCGTAAAATCAAATGTACCCACTTTTTATAAGTTTAATTGGTTTTCATAAATTCGTGAATAGAATCAGTTTGCTGACATCCCTTTCTAAAGTATCAGCAGCTGCGTTACGTAATGATACAATTCATTTTTAGATGAGCTAAAGATACATGAATTCACTAATAATTTTATTATTTTGCTTATATAAAAAGATACATGAATTAACATTTCTTTATTAAAATCTACGTGGTTGAGTAATCTGTATTTGAATTGAAAAAAATTTCGTCTTAATAAATTGAAGTGAAATTAAACCGAGTCTTAACAATAATTTTGTACATATTTTTATAAGATAAAACTTAAATACAATTCTTTGTGTGTAGTTTTTACCGTTCTACAATTACAATTCAACACATGAATTAACTATCTAATAATAAAACTAGGATCATTTTAAGTTTGAATTTAAATAAAAAATTTAATCCACATACTATGTTATAATTGGTAAACATCACAAACAATGCCTATTGAAAAACACTTAAGTTTTTTTTTCCTTACAATTTTTATATACAATCAAATGATTTCAATTTGTAATATTGGATATAAAATATATATTCTTATATTTCTTGGAAGTATTCTAACCTTATCCTTTAATTAAGATCTTGATTTTATTTCATATATATAACGACTCCCGTAATGCAAAGGGTTGAAACTTGAAATTATAACTAAGGATTAGAAAGAAAATTTTCCAAAAAACAAAAGGATTAAAAAGAAAATATCTGGTCTATTTTCACGAAGTAGTTAATATTATATTTTGGAGTTGTGTAAGAGATAATAAAACTTTTATCTTGTCAAAAAAAACACTTTAATTTTTTGCTGAAAAACAAAGAAGAGTTCTATTGAAATGTGTCTAAAGATTTTTTTTTATGGAAAATGTGGCTAAAGAATTGGGAAATGGGATATTAGATAATCGAATCCTCGCCTTATTTGTGTCTGATTGTATAAGTTAAAGTATCCCTTTTACTCGTTATACTTAATATATTTTGCTAAAAAAAATTCCTCACCTTATTACAATTCTCGCTAAGTAAAGTGTCACTAAACAAAATGGGCATTTCCAATAGATGACAAGACTATACATATAAAATAGTACACAGCTGAATTGACAGGTACCAAATTAGAAAGGCTAAATTACAAAATTAGTCCTCTATGTTTATTTTAGGTTTTAATTTGGTCCTCTACGTTTTATTTGTTTCGTTTTGGTCCTCTACGTTTTATTTTAGTTTTCAATTTGGTCCTTTCCGTCACTAAAAGTCCATTTTCCGTAGCTAAAAGTCCATTTTCCAAAATGTTATTTGCCTTTTAGCTACGGACAATTGGTTTTTAGTGACAGAAAGAACTAACCTGTTGTAACTTTTAAAACGTAAGGGACCAAAACAAAACAAATAAAACATAGAGGACCAAATTGAAACCTAAAATAAACATAAAGGACTAATTTTATAATTTAGCCAATTACAAACTATAAGAATAATATAAAGTATGCGAGAGAGGAATACATGAGGCATTAGAGAGTCCTAGTCATCTAGATTTCCATGGTTTCATATAGATTTACTATCCACTTGGAATTTTGATGCCTTGTTAAGTGATATCTGGTCAAAGTTTACTAATTGGTGGGACCGATTTATGCAAAATTTGACGGTTTTAATGAGAGTTGAGGCTTGAGAATTTTAAACTATTAAATGATATTTTTTAAATTACAGTCAGTTTTACACATTTTGGGCTGGAATCTTCCTTTTATTGTCAAAGAAGAAAGCATTTATTCTCATTTTGATTTGAATGAAAAGAATGCATTTGCTTTTTTATTTGAAAATAAAAGGCCCGAAAACTTGATAAAGTTCAAATAGTATGATTCATTGATCACCAAAAAAAAAACAAGTATAATTCATTAGAAGTTAAATTTTGGAATAACTACTTTATAACAGTTAGGTTTCTTTTTACACAAGTCCAAGTAGTTTATAATTTCTTTAATTTTTCCCGTAAGTATAATTTTTTTCTTACAGATTCCACATTAATTAATCAACATTTTTTTTTATTTCCAATTAATTATTACCACATCCGTCCCTAAATATAAGACTCATTTGGGAAAAAAAAAATTGTCCCTTTTATAAGCCTATTTCCAAATAACTTAGTGCATTAATTATTTTTTTACAAGAATACCCCTAATTAATATACATTGTTTTTTGTAGTCAATAGTAAATGGGGAGTATTTCTCTCTCTTAAGTCAATAATTGAAGGGTAAATTTGAAAAAATAGTACACATTATAAACAAAATAAATGAGTTAACTAATTTTTTTAATTTGTATGTTTTGGTCAAAAGGAGCTTATATTTAGGGACGAAGGTAATACAATGGTATCACTACTTCTTTCCTCTAATTTTTAAATGAAGATACCGCTGTTAAAGTTTTTCTCTACACAAGCGAAGTTTATTGCAACATTATGTAATAAAGTTTGAGAAAAGGTGACATACACTGTCAGTGAAAACTAATTTTACATTGACATCCAATGAGAGCTCATTATTCTGCAGTTATTTTTAAGATGCAGTTATAAGAGTGAGATGACATGGAAAAAGAGTGGACTCTTATTGGATGTCAGTGTGAAACTAATTTACACTGACAGTGGAAATCAGAGTTGAGCTGGCTAAACAAATATTGGATGTCAGTGTAAAATTAGTTTTCACTGACGATACAGTGTAAAACTTTAACACATGGTATCTTCGTTTAAAAATTAGAGGAACTTTACGAATACAAATTGGACTAATTTTGACGTATTGTTACCATTGTAGTAATTAATTTGAAATAAAAAATGTTGATTGGTGGCGTTCCGTTGTGTCAGGGTTCCAGAGACTGTTTTCGATTTCAGACCAACAAGATAGATTGGTGGCTGAGGTTGGGTTATGGAGGGGGTTGGTTGGGTCTGGGGCTTGAGTTGGAGGCGGCGCTTCTTCGTTTGGGAGGAGGAAATGGTGGGAGAGTTACATGCCATCCCTGGTACGATTGTCTTGTCTTGGGCTTCCGATAGCTGGTCTTGGGTACACTATCCCGGTGGGGAGTTCTCTGTGAGGTCGGCTTACAACCTCTTATCGGGCACATCACTTCAGGCAGGTGGGCTTCTAGACTCAGTTACCTCAGTCCTAAGTAGTCTTTGGAAGAGTCATACGCCGCCGAAGGTAATTGCATTCTCTTGGCAATTGCTTTTGGATAGGGTGCCTACTCGAAAAAACTTGCTTAGGAGGAGGATCCTCGCCGATGTTAGTGCAGCTTCGTGTGGCCTTTGTAGTGATTTCCAGGAGTCGTCTGCACACTTGCTCTTACAATGCGCCCTTGCTGGCCGAATGTGGTATGCTATTGCTAGATGGTTGGGGTTTGAGTTGGTGATGCCTTCTGATTTATCCACTTCATTTTTGTTAATATGTTCCTTTGGGAAAGGAAATAAGCAGAGGCATGGGATCGCCTTGATTTGGCACTCGGCTATCTAGGAGCTTCAGAATGAGTGTATCTTTTCAGGTAAGATTCCGGTCTTCTCGCAGCTTCTGGACCGTATTATTGTCCTTTCATGGAGGTGATTTTTGGCGAGAGCTAATGAGTCCTCATATCTATATTATGAGTGGTTTACTGATCCTACTAGCTGCCTAACTAGGTAGTGGCCCCGCTATTTTTTCCCCGTCGGCGGGGTGTTTTGATGCTTTCTTTTGTGCCTCCCTTTTAGGATTGCGGGTGTTGTGCTCCTTGTTTGGATGCCTGCCTTTTCCCCTCCTTGTATTGGGTTCGAGTACCCCTTGTACTCCTTTTCAATATATCTTCTTTGCTACTAAAAATTTGCTATTTAGCGACCAATTTAGAGACCAAACAATTTTAGTCTCTATCGGTAGCTAAATCAGTCACTACGTTGGTCATTAAATGAGTTTGTGACCGAATTAGCGACCGATTTGAAAAAGTCGCTAAACCACTAGTTGCTAAACCACTTTCAGTGCCTATTTTTTATTCACAATTAATACTTGAATTTGAGAACTTACTTAAGAGAATCAAATTTCTTAATTGTCACTTGGACTAATCAGAGTTGGTCTGTAAGTTTTACAAACTAACCCAAAAAGAAAATAAAATCAATTTGGGGATCTTTTTTGGTGTCGACATTACATTACTTTTTTCCCGATAAATAATCAATTTATAAATAGGTGGATGTTATCAAGGGGAAATTTCGGAACATATTTGATCTATGAGTGGCTAGTTGATCAAGTTGATTGTATTGGTAGGAGATAGTTCCTAAGTTAACGGACTCCCTAATTGGTTGTTTTTGTTTTGTTGCTCTGTTGGTGCTCTGTTGGTGTGCCCTTTCAGGTCTTTGTTGATTATGGGTTAGAGCATCCATAGTGCTCCCCTATTATTATATTTATTTGGCATTTTCAAAAAAAAAAATCAATTTATAAATAATCAATTTATTGTCTTGATCCCCTTTCCTATGTTTTAAGATTGAGATATTTAAATGTATCTATAACACTTCCGCCTAATTGTTGCACTTCTTGTGTCACAATTAGTGTGTTTTCTTAATAAAATTTTTGGATTATCAAAAAAAATAAAAAAATTAACAGATCTAGCAACCGTATCACAACAGTAACCTCCCCAACTTCTAGGAAGGGTCGGAGTCCATTTACTTATTTGTTAGTGAGGGATATATATAACGCTAAAGACACAATGAATACATGGAAGGACAATCTTCAGTTTCACGAAAGTGATAAGGATATGAGCGCTAAATGCTTGACAGAATTAAAAGGTCCCCCATTCCTCTATTCAAAAGCTCCAATATCCTTATGCATTGATGTTTACGTCCTCAAATATTACCAACCACAGACCCTAAAGTTGGGTTCCATATTACGTTGTTTTTTTGTGCTTTCTCATCGTGGTAACAACACATGCAATTTCGTTGTTAAATTTTGACTTCATTCTCTTTATTATTTTGAAAAAAGATATACAAACTCTTATCTTGAGTGAGACTTGTAGATATATATGTCTCCAATTTGAACTCCATTTGGTGCCAAAAACGTTTATATTCTGTATAACGCATCATAAAATGAAATTGCAAGTTTATGTTTATTTATGGAAGACCACAAAAAGAAAAGGGTTACCTTGTTAATAATTGGTTTCAATGTCATAGCTAATTAATTCATTATCAACCTCCTAACTACTTTCGTGATGTTTATGAATTTATACATTTTTTGTAAAATACTTGTCTAAATAATCGATCATAATTTTTCCCTCCGAAATGCTATGCACTTCGTAAGAGTCATATCTCTTGCGGGAGTTCACAGCAAAAGCATGAGGTAATTCTCAAATTGAAAATTTCAGCTTTGATTGCTTTATTCTGTGGAAGTGCAGAAGCCAAAAGTTATATTCTACATCCAAAAGGCCATGCACGCTTGTGGAAAAGAACATGCATACAAATGTATGCTCATGATCACTTCCAGGTCTTCTTTTATTTAGAATCTGGTTATATTTTTTTACATTTTTCTTTTTATTGGAAAAGCTTGAGTCAATTTGGATAAAGATGGTACATAAAATGGATGTAAAAAAAATCTTATTGATTGTGTTCATAAGCCCTAGTCATGTAGTTATTATTAATTTCGATTCTTATATTGGTCGGATGATTTTGTATATGGGTTGGAATAGCCTGTATTCCCTCTTAATATATATCCTTTTGCTTATTAAAAAAAATGCGTGTATAGAATTGTTTATAATGAAGTTGAATTTATAGTAATATTTTTTTATGATTACAATTTCAATTAAAATTTTGGGTATTATTAGTTAACATTTGTAGTGATTTAAATTATCATCATTTTCAGTTTTTAGAAACAAATTGAGTTTAACTTAATTTATATGTTAAAAGGAATGCTCCGTACACTTGGCATGTCAATAAGATTTTCATAGTTAGAACGTTTTTCCTCTGAACTTTCGTAGGGCTTAGTGGTGGTTCCCCTGATTCTCCTAGTTTCCCCTCCATTGTGTGTTGGTCTTCCCCTAGATTTTGTGAATTGTCATCTCTGTTTTGTGGTATGAAGAAAAGTAAATCTATAGAGCCATGGAAAGGGGTAAATCTTTTGAAAGAAAGAAGAGGAATGTATTTCAGTTTAAGGTTTAGAAGTTCATGGAGAAGTACTTTATCATCGCACCCTAGCCAAGAAATTATGGTCTGATAGCTCGTACAATGTGTGTGCTTTCAAACAAACTATCACTCATAGAAATCCAGGACCTAAACAAGAACATGTTTTTGTTCAGATTTACAACAAAAAGGGATGCGGACAACGTCGTCAAGAATGGACCATGGGACTTCGACATAAATTTGCTCATTCTAAAGTGTTTTTAGAGAAGAGCAACCCATATAGCTGGAAATGCACATGGTTTCGTTCTGGGCCAGAATCTATGATCTTCCCCTTAAAATGTATTTTGAATCAATGGCCAAGAAGCTGGGTGATATCATTGGGAAGCATAAAGAAACTAATCAAAATGAGTGTATCCGGTCGGGTCATTTCCATAGGGTCAAGGCTTTTATTGATTTGCAATAACCCTTGAAGCGTGGAACAATTATTAGATACCCAGGAAAATTTGTGCATGTTCTTCAAGTATGAGTGACTCTCAAGTGGTAGAATTGGTCATCAAGTAAAGGATTGCGAGGAAGATGAAGACCAAAAGGAGGAACGGTACAAGGATTTTGAAGAGAAGGAACTTCCCTTCGGGTCATGTCTATGAGAGCATCCCCTCTTCCCAAATTTGTGGATGAATAAAGGAATGATAGTATCTCTAAAAACTGTAACAAGAACCTCTTTACTTGTACAAGCAACAACGAATTCGAGCCCACAGAAGAAGGCAAGGAAAAGGGGTTCGAAGTGGAACAGACAACACCACTGGACCTAGAGATGACCAAGCCTCTGAGGGTGCGTCACGTGTAAGAGAGAGCTAACAAGGAAATGGAAAGTGTGGCATAATCACTGGGTACCGTGGCTCAATTAATTAAAGAAATGTGAAAACAGCAAAAACATGAAGGGGAGGGAAACAAATATGGAAGATGGTGAGGCAAAAAGAAAACATGATGGTCAAGATAGCAACTCACAAAGTTGGATGTGGACTTGGGAAAGAGGCAACATGTGGAAGTAGTCATTTTGGAGGGCAATCCTAAGGACATTAGAGGAGGATATGAGAAGGCGCTAGAATATGGAGTATACTGGTGATCAGAACCAAGAGGTGGTGTTAGAACACCACCTAGTCCAATGAAGACCATAAGCTAGAACTATAGGGGTTTGGGGTATCCTCGTGCAGTTCGAGCCTTGTTAAGGCTCACCCGTTTGGAAAATCTCTAGATGGTGTTCTTAATGGAATCTAGACTAAAAGAGGTAGAGATGGTTAGAATAAGGGAACAATGTGTATTCGATTCTTGTTTCTTTGTGTCATGCAGTAGATAAGGGAGAAAAAGGGCTGGTAGCCTAGCTCTGATTTGGAATAACCAGGTAAACCTATCTATCATATCCTTTTCTTTTATCCATATTTTTGGCTTTTGTGTGGATAGGGGAAGGGTTATCCTTTATTTATTTCTGACATTTGGGCGCCCAGAGGAGTAACATAAAAGGAAAACCTGACATTTTATCCAACATTTATCTTCCCTTGTGGGATGTAAATGGATTCCTTTTAGGGATTTGAATGTCACCCTAGCTGTGGGTGACAAACAGGGAGGCTTGCCTAGGAATCCCAATCAATTTTTGCTAGGTAGCAAGGTTATTAAGGCTTGTGGGCTATGGGCTTTTTGACTCAGGTTTTCAGGGTTACCCATACACCTGGTCTAATGGGAGACAAGGGGAAAAATATGTACAATGTATATTGGATAGAGCAACGAGATCTAAGAATTTCCTCAACTGATTCTCACCAATCTATGTGGTCCACCTCCCCAAGTACGACTCATATCATGCTGCAATTATAATTCTTCTAGAGGCTCACAAACACAGTAATAGGAGGAGAAAAGTTCATATGTTTTGGTTTGGAGTGTGTTGTACAGAAGATGGTAAATATGATGAACAAATGAGGAAAACTCAAAGCGGTTCAGAATTGTGTTGTATGGCAAAACTGGGATCATTACAAGTGTTGGACAAAGTTTCTGAGGACTACAAAGTACTGACAGTCAGAAATTGTATACAAAAAATTTAGGCAAAGCCGAGAGATTTCAACATGTGGGATGACTCACCAGAAAGCAAAAATAGGTGTAAGAAGTTGGAAAGAAGGCACTTTGAATTATTTCACAGTGAATCAACCATTTCGAGACAAAGAAGTAGACAAGTTTGGATAAAGGATGGTGACGGGAACACAAATTTTTTCCATGGAAAAGGCAGCCAAGTTAAAAAGGTAAATTAAATTGAAAATCTCAAGGATGGTAATGAGATATGGTGGCATGGACAGGAAAATATGGAAATTGTTAATTGACTATTTATGTGATATCTTCTTCACATCTTATCCTACCGAAATTGAACAAAATTATGAGGTGGTGATAGGGATACTTAAGGAGAATCGCAAGACCTGGTGTGCAAATCAAATCACAGCTAAAGAGGCCTGGTAGCTGTTGACACTCCAATTTGTCTATTTTTTATGAAATATTTTTAGTACTAAAACATGTTATTTTGCACCGTTTAAAGTATAAAAGTACTCACATATGCCCCATTTTGCAGAGATATCACAAAGACAACACTTGGAGCAAAAGATGCAAAAATGGACCAAAAACTGGCAAGTGTTGGAGATTTTTTGGCAATTCTGGACAAGTGGTACGGCCTGACATATATTCAGTACGACTGTACCTAGTCATACATAGTAGTAAGGGCGTACCTCATGGTCAGTATAGCCTGGCGTCAAAGAAAAAGTCTAGTATGACCATACCAAAGGCAGTATGGCGGTACAAATTTGCTGTCAGGTGGAGCTGAATGCACAAGTATGGACAAGCGTCGCAACTCAAGTGTGTTACGACTGTGTATAAACATAGTACGGCCGTATATACTCCCAGATTGCCCAGATTTGAAGCCAGTTGACTTAATTCGCTGCCTAGCCTATAAGTAGGCATTCTTAGCCCTCTATTCAAAACCTTTCACTGATTTTTGATCCTGAAACCTTAGAGCCTCTTGCCCAGACCTGTTTTGCCACCAGAGCTCGTGAGGAATGCAAAAAACGTGCTTAAGGACCGCTGTCATACCGAAAGGGTATCCCAGATTAGATTTAACTCTTCGTATTATGGGTTTTTATTGCTTTCTTGATGAATATATGCTATTTACACTTACCATGAGTAGCTAAATCCATAACTAGGGGTGATGTGGGATCCTTTATTATGTTTCTGATATTTATTTAGTGAATTCTACGAATTTCCTATTATCTTGTTGATTGTATTATTCTTAGCATGCTTAAACCTATAAGGCTTAATCACCCTTTAACAAGTTAATTTAATTGGAGGCGATCGTACCACAATTAGTTAACGAAACTCTAGGAATAATTAAACTCGTATATTATGCTAGATCAAGGATAATTGCTTGTTTCTAATCGGTTATTAAATTAACAATTCCACTATTGGTTAATGCTCTTCCTTCTATTTATCTTGCATGATCATTGGGGTATTAGTTAGGAAGAAGACTGTTAATATTGCATGATTATTGGGTATTAATAGTATTAGAGTGGAAGATTAGCTTTCAACCACGAAATGTAGCTCAAAATTATTAACTAGTAAGTTAAGGAACTAAATATTGGTGAACCCTATTCTCCTACGCTTCCCATAATTGTCTTATCTCATTCTTGCACACTCTTTGATCTCTATTTTGTTTGAGTTAATTATTGCAATCGTTTAAATCACAACCTTCGTTAGTCTAAATAACATAGGATTTTACTACGTTAGTACTCGTGGATTCCTTGTGGGTTCCACATTCGGAGTCACAAATATACTCCACTTTATCACGAGTTACGATCAGGTGCACTTGCCTGAGCCGCAGCAATAGCCGTCCAGCAAATGCACCCTTTGAAGTCCTCACGACTTGATGGCCTACCTTCTATCTGCTACAAGAAATACTGACATATAGTGTGAAGTGATATTCAAGCCTTAGTGCTAAAGATCTTGAAAAACAATGGCTTACTTGAAGTAATAAACATAACCATCATTGTCCTAATACTAAATCGCAAGAATTCTGCCTCCCCAAAGTATTATAGACCAATTAACCTCTGTAATATGGTTATGAAGATTGTCACAAAAGTGAGTGTAAACCACATAAAATATATCATTCTTGATATCATTGATGAGGACAAAAATGCATTTGTACAAGGAAGGCTGATCACTGACAATGCCCTCATTGCAATGAAATGTTTTCATTGGCTCTAAAAAAAGAAGAAAGGAAAACAAGAAATGAAGGCTTTGAAGTTGGGTATGTCCAAGCTTATGATAGGATAGAATGACCTTTTGTTTGGGCAATCCTCCTAGCCATGGGTTTCCCAATCAGATGACAAGTCTTATTATGAAGTGTATATCCTCTGTCTCTTACCAAATTATCATAAATGACCATCCTAGTAAAAGATTCTCTCCAAAGAAAGGGCTGAGACAAGATGACCCCCTCTCTCCCTATTTCTTTATTTTGTGTGTTGATGTTTTATTTGATTTATTTCGTAGAAGTGTGACAAGCAACATGCCTCATGGGATCAAGATTGCTAGAAGGTTCCACATATTTCACATTTGATATATGCAGACGACAATTTGTTGTGCTAATCCTATTGAAGTTGACACCATTCTCAATATCCTATCCACCCTATTAGAAAGCCTCTGGACTAGTGGTCAACATGGAAAAATTTGAGGCCTCCTATAGTTAAAATGTTCTTACTGAAGATAATTTTTTTTTGTAACATGATGAGTGTTAAGATTGTGGAGACTCACTCCAAATACTTAGGCCTCCTAGTGGTATTTGGATCATCAAGGAAGACCACCTTTTCTTTTGTCATTGATCATGTTTGGAAGAAGTTGATGGGTTGTTGTGTGGGGATCCTTCAGAGGTGGAATATAGTGGGAATGCGGAGTGACAAAGGGACTTTGGGGGGCGTAACCTAATTAGGCCTATTTCTCATTCTGATGTGTTGTCTTTACCATCCATTGTGTTGGGTTCTCTTCCTCCTACGACAAATTAATACGAGATCCTGATTCCACCAGGCGCCCTCATCTCGCCAAAGGCAACTCGGTTCAATTCGGTGTCCTTACCACCAATGGTGGTTCTGATGGCGGAGGGCGTTGTCAACTCTATATTATTAAAGCGCCCTGCTTCAGTAAAGGACAAAAGTAAGAAAAAGAGGGTTCGTTAGGCTCTTAGTGGAGGATTAAAGGGATATAAAAGTTTTCACTATGGGATATTTTTTCTGCTTCTTCAAGATTTCCGAGTCTGGATGGTGCAGAGGTGGGGAAGGGTATGAAAAGGAAGGAAGGTGTCGTCGCTCGAATTCGTGGCACTCGATGCAGAGTAGGTAATGGTGTGGATCAATTTATGGAGTCTAGTGATATCTCAAGCCCCATGGCTTCTGCTGCAATTGTGGTGGCTTTGCCTGATGTTTGCGTCCCAGTTTCTCCACCGTTGGAGACTTTTGTTGTTTAGCCTTCATGTGCCTTGCTCTCAAATGTGGATGGGATAAATGGTATTGGGTTTAATGTATTTGTGGACCTATAGCCCACAATTTAGATGAGCGGACAGTGTTGACCAACAATAACTCTTTGGGTTTGAACCATTCTTTCGTTACGGGTTCGGGTGCTGCTGCCTCTAGTGTTAGAGAGGATCTCAGTGCTGAAAAAATTCTGAATATTGGGGTGATCATACAGGTGTTTCTATAAGGGATGAATCTATGTTTCATAGGTTGGTTGGGTTGGAGATGTGGGACCGTTTGGGCAATGAGGCCAGGGAAAGTGTTATTGTGGATCAATGATTGTTAGTTCTATAAATATTAAAGACTTAGGAACAAGGCCAAAGAAGAATAAAATTTGGCAACTTGCTCGGAGCACAATTTGGGGTTCATTGCGATTCATGAAACAAAATTGGGGGTGGTTACTGATTCTTTATGTCATCATCTTTGGGGTAACTCTACTTGTGATTGGCATTTTATTCCATCGAAACGTAACATTGGTGGTATGTTGTCTATTTGTGAAAGCTCTACAGGTAACCGTGTTTTCCATTTCTTTGGCTTCGGCTTTGTTAGGGTTTGCATAAAGTGGGGGCTGAACATAGGAGACGCTTTGTGTAATGTCTATGCAAAGTGTAATCTCTCTGATAAGATGAACTTGTGGGGTGAGTTGGTGATATCTAGGAGGGTTTTGGCAGCGGTCTTTGGTGTGTGTCAGGGATTTTAACTCTGTGTGCCTTTTGAGTGAAGAGGTAGGTAGTCTTACTTTTCAGAGGTCTAGGGCAAGGTTGATGAAGGAAGGCGATGCTAATACCAGCTATATATTTCCATTCGTATCTAAGTCCTGTGGGGTTAAGAATAAATTTCAGCCTTACGGGTTTGAGATGGGTGGGTTGTGGACATTGCAGGCATCCGGTATAAGATTACACGTTACTTTAAGGAGTACTTCTCAGAGGTGGAGTGGGATAGATCGCAACTTGATGGTGTTGTTTTCCCAGTTCTCTTCACTTTCGATTTTGCTTCTTTCACAACCCCTTTTTCTTTTGAGGATTAATGGGGTGGGGAATTCCTGTGATGGCAATAAGAGTGAAAAGGTAGATAGTCTTACTTTTCAGAGGTCTAGGGCAAGGTGGCTGAAGGAGAAGCTAATACTAGCTATTTCCATTCGTATCTTAAGTCCTGTGGGGCTAAGAATAAGATTGCAGCCTTACGGGTTTGAGATGGGTGGGTTGTGGATGTTGCAGGCATCCAGTATAAGGTTACACATTACTTTAGGGAAGTGCTTCTCAGAGGTGGAGTAGGATAGGTCGCAACTTGATGGTATTGTTTTCCCAGTTCTCTCCATTTTTGATTCTGCTTCTCTCACAGCGCCCTTTTTCTTTTGAACAGATTGATGGGGTGGGGAATTCCTGTGATGGGAATAAGAGTCCTGGTCCAGATGGATTTAACTTCACTATTGTTAAATCCTTATTGGATTTGTTGCGACCTGATGTTGGCAATATGTTTGAGGAGTTCTTCTCTAATGCTAAAATGTCGAGAAGTTTCTCTTTGTACTTTTTGACTCTCATTCCTAAGGTACAATGTCCCTTCTCTTTGGGTGACTGCCGGCCTATCTATTTTCTTCGATGTCAGTATAAATTGGTGACAAAGGTGTTGGATACTCGATTGGGTAAGGTTATGGATTCTCTTATTTCGTTAAATTAATCTGTATTTATTAAGGGGAGAAATCTTGTTGATGGAGTTGTTGTGGTGAATGAGGTGGTTGACTTTGCTAAGAAGAAGGGAAACAATGTCTGATCTTCAAGGTGGATTTTGAGAAGGCATATGAATCGATTAACTGGAGTTTCTTAGATCATATGATGCAGCGGTTTGGATTTGATGGTAGGTGGAGGGCATGGATTCGTGCATGTGTTTTTCTGGAAGTCTATCGGTCTTGGTTAATGATAGCCCGACTGAGGAGGTCAATATCAAAATGAGGTTGAAGCAGGGAGATCCACTGGCTCCTTTTCTCTTCCTGTTGGTGACTGGGGGGTTGAGAGGTCTTCATACGGCAGGCAATCTCTCTTCAAATATTCTCTGGATTCAGGGTAGGGGAGTCGGGGCTGTTGGTATCCCATCTCCTGTACGCGAATGATACTTTATTTATAGGGGAGTCTAGTGTGGATAATCATTAGGCTATGAAGGCAATTCTCAAATGCTTTGAGCTTGCCTCTGGTCTAAAGGTTAACTTCGCTAAGAGTAGGTTAGTCTTCCGGTTGGGGTTAACGCTCGTTGTGTGTCTACTTGGATCCGATGTTGAAGGTGCTACGTGGCAGGCTTTTAGGGTGGCAGCATGGAAGTGTAAGTCTTGGGGGTAGAATTGTCCTTCTTAATTTTGTGGTTATAGCAACATCCCTATATTCTACCTTTCATATATGAGGATGCCAGTGAAGGTTTGGAATTAGGTGGTTAGGATCCAGAGGGAGTTCATGTGGGGAGGAGTGTTGGGGGGAAGATTTTGTGGGTAAAATGGTCAGATATTTGTAAGCCTGAGTGTGGGGTGGCCTTGGGGTGAGGGATCTTAGGAGGGTTAATCATAGCCTGCCAGGGAAATGGAGCTGGAGGCTGTCAGAGAAGATGGAGGATCTCTGATGACTTGAGGCTCCATTCACTGGCATTGGTGTGGTGGAAGGATATCTGTCTGGTTGGGGGTCCGAGGAACCTGGGTCCGGATTGGTTCTCGGGTAGTGTTAGGAGGAGGTTAGGGGGAGGGATACTTCATTCTGGAATGATATTTGGATTGGAGATTCTTCACTGAGTCGCAGGTTCCATAGGCTTTTTTCTGTTTCTGCAAATTCGAAAGTGCTGGTTGGAAGTTGTGGTAGTTGGGAGGATGATTCATATGTTTGGGCTATTTCTTGGAGGAGAGGTTTCTTCGCCTGGGAGGAGATTTTGGCAGCTAATGATAGTTTGTTACTGGTTTCTTCATCCTTGTCTACTGAGTCGGATCAGTGGAATTGGACCAGGGATCCTAGTGGTATATATATTCTCGGTGTCCTCTACATAGCTTCCTCTCTGTGTCAACTTCCTGGCTAGCACGACTTCCAGATCAGGGCTACAGGTACTAAGTAAGCTATGGAAGAGTTTTGCTCCTTCATAGGTAATTGCTTTCTCATGGCAGCTGCTTTTGGGTAGAGTATCGATTCGGACAAACTTGCTTAGCAGATGTGTCTTATCTGATCCATCCGCCTCTACCTGTATCCTATATAGGACTCATCAGGAGACGACTATTCATCTCTTTAGCAGATGTGACTTTTTCTACAGGGTTTGGTATGCTAATGCCAATTGGTTGGAGTGTGACTTTGGGATGCCCCCAGATTTGTTCATCCTATTCTCTCACTTCTGCTCCTTAGGGGCTAGGTCGCGCTGTAAACGAGGGTTGGCGTTGATTTGGCACAGGCGTTGATTTGGCACACTGTTCTTTGGTTTATTTTTGGGATCTCCAGAATGGGTACATCTTCTCTAGGATGGTGTCTGACTTGGGGTTTACGGTTGAGTGTATTCGATCTTTGTCATGGAGATGGTTTTTGTCCTGGGGAAAATCCCTTTGTACTTATATTATGAGTAATTTGTTGACCCTTTCGGTGTATTACTAGGAGATAGTCTTAGTTGTTTCTCTGTGTCCTTTGGACGGTTGGCTGTGAGTATTCTCACATCTTCGTTCCTTTGGCGTTTGTTTGGTTGTTATTGGGTTGGAGTGACCTAGTACTCCCTTATTTGTTTGCCATTAAAAAAAATATCAAGTTAATTTGATAGATAACGAGTTGTTATTCACGCATAACCAAGCACAGTGAATCTTATGATATGCCAATATGCTCATTGTATAGATCAATAATCCTAAAATAAACAACAACAAAAATCTGTCAAATATATGATTGAGAACTTTTTCATGGTAATGACATAAAGCCAATACTTTCTATTATTACCATTGTAGCCGAGAGGCCACACTGAGAGTTTCGTACTAATAATTATGCCAAAAAGTGTGTCGTACCACGAAATGCCCCATGCATACATAAACAGCCAAATATAAGATTATGTCCATAATAACGCAATCAGCAAACATTGCTCAATAATCATATATAGCCGACTAAAAAACCGTAGTCTCTATTCTCCATCATCATCATTGCATCCTTCATGATGCCCCAAAAAGCTATCTATCTATGCAGGGTATCTTTATTTGGAATGTATTCAACTATGCATGCATGATATAATAATCAAGGTGGGAAATGTTATAGTGTGTGTGTGAGAAAGAGAGAGAGAGAGAGTGAGAGAAAGAGAGGAGGGAGTGAGGTGTCTTTTTGACAAAGGAAGGTATGCATGTTGGAATAGGGTAACTTTATTTATTTTTTAATAAAAAAATAATAAAAATTTGATAATATTGAATACATTCTTTTAAGTAAGGCTAGCTCCTTCTCACATGCTTTATACCTGAGGAGGTAACCAAAGCCGTTCACCACCTTCTCTCTTCCTTCAAAACGCACCCTATTCTTCCTTATTTTGCATCCGCATTTGTTCTTGAATCTCTTCAGTATTCCTTAGAGCCTCTCACCAGAGAGAGAGAGAGAGAGAGAGAGAAAGTAAGAGATGGAGAGAATGTTCCCTCCTAAGAAGCCCTCTACTATGAATTCCCATGACAGACCCATGTGTGTTCAAGGAGACTCGGGTCTTGTTCTCACCACAGACCCGAAACCTCGCCTCCGCTGGACTGTTGAACTCCATGAACGCTTTGTTGATGCTGTTACTCAGCTTGGAGGGCCAGATAGTACTATTCCTTCCCTTTGGCTCTCTTATTCACCCTTTTTTCTCTATCCATTATTTGAATGAATACTTTTTTTGAAGCACTATTTTTGTTAATTACGAATCGAAGCAGCAAGAGCAGAATCTCAGTACATCGTGACGTTCATTTGAATGAATACTAATTAAGATATGATATATCTCTGTTAATTTGGATCTCCTTTTGCTCTTGAATTTGCAGAGGCCACTCCTAAAACCATCATGAGGGTTATGGGAGTGAAGGGTCTTACCCTTTACCACCTCAAGAGCCACCTTCAGGTTTGAATACAAACCATATAATTTCATGCTTCTTTTTTGCTTTTTGTTTAGAACACTTTTATATGACACAACTGATTTCTCAGGTTGGCTTAATGTCTCTCTCTTTAATTTATCCCTTTATCTTTAATTTTGTTTTTTGGTTTGTTGTCTCTATTACATAGAAATTTAGGCTTGGCAAGCAACCCCACAAGGAATTCAATGATCACTCAATTAAGGATGGTATGAGAGGTGACTATTCTTTCTAGGGTTCCTCAATTTTTTTTCCTTCTTTTTTTTACACTTTGAACTTTATGATCTTTACACACTTCATGACAGTTTTTTTATATTGACAAAAATCTTTCGCCACTGGCAGCTTCAGCTTTAGAACTGCAACGAAATTCTGCTTCCTCTTCTGCCATGATAGGCCGCAACATGAATGAGTATGCTTCCCTAAGTTTTCCTCTTACATGTCTTCTTTTGAACCAACATGCAAACAAAAAATTGAAGAGAATTTTCAAACTTCTTCTTGCCTAAGTTTTTGCTTTGATTCTTTTTTTGGGTGGTGGGGGAAATTTGGGTTTTCTTGTATGTGTGAAACTGTATGAAACAGTAACTCACACATGGTTGATGCAATTATAGGATGCAAATAGAGGTGCAGAGAAGACTTCATGAACAGCTTGAGGTAAACACACACAACCTTTGAACAAAAGACCCAAAAAAAAAAAAAAATTAAATTGTGTTGTTTTTTTAGTTTATGCAATGGACATGTTCTACATGGATTTAGGTGTATATGGCAGGTTCAAAAACTCCTTCAGCTAAGGATTGAGGCTCAAGGGAAATACATGCAAAGCATATTGGAGAAGGCTTATCAAACACTTGCAGGTGAAAACATGGCAACTAACTTAAAGGGTATTGTTGGAACTCAAGGGATTCCTGACATGGGAGTCATGAAAGAATTTGGTTCTCCTCTTAGTTTTTCATCTTTTCAAGATCTTGACCTTTATGGAGGTGGTGGTGAACTTGACCACAAACCTACCCTTGATGGATTTATCCCAATCAATGAGAACCTGTGTTTGGGGAAGAAGAGGCCAAACCCTTATAGTGGCAATAACGGAAAGAGCCCTTTGATGTGGAGTGATGATTTAAGGCTTCAAGATTTGGGGACACCCTCATCATGCCTTGGTCCTCATGATGATCCTTTTAAAGGTGATCACCAAATTCTTATTGCACCACCATCATTGGATAGAGGCACTGACATTGACTCCATTTCAGAGATTTATGACACCAAGCCTTTGCTTCAAGGGGATCAAGGATTAGGTGAAAAGAAATTTGAAGCATCTATGAAGCTTGAAAGGCCATCACCAAGAAGAGCACCACTTCATGCAGAAAGGATGAGTCCTATGATAAGTACTGGTACCATGGCACAAGGTAGAAACTCACCATTTGGTTGAGAGAGAATCATAGTTTTAAGATATCATTTGCTTAATTATGTTGTATGTAATTTGATCCTTTGATGTGAAACTCTTCTAAGTATGTTTTCTACGGTTTTGAATTTGGTCTTGGAAATCAGCAGTTCATATGAGGGTTATTTCCTCCTCAAGCATACTGCTATGTGGTATAATGCCTTTGCATGGCAATTAAACCAAAGTTTTATTCTAACTAATTATAATTAAAGCACGTATAAATGTGCTTAATGTGACCATTCTTACTTGTATGTTTTATTTTCAGTACTATTTTACACCTTTAATGATTGATTTTATATTGAATTTAGTTACCAAGTTTTATTAATTGATGATCCACATCTCTGATGATAAATACTTGTCTGCATGTTGTTATGTTCAATGCGAAAAACTTGAAGCAAGCATAAACTTTTCTTCTTTTTATCACATTGATGGTTTTTCTTTGTGTCTTTTTCTTGGACCCACTTCTAATTTTTTTATTCTGACATCTTATGTGGAACATTCTCTGCGTCACTATTAAGCAGTTTTTTTCCTAGATTTTTTTTTTTTGTTGAGAAGTGATATTTGGTACTTCCTACGTTATTTTTTATAAGCCTCTTTTAGAAAAAAAAAATTTGTAACTAATTATAAGTCCCTTTTTCAAATTACAAGATACATTAATTATTATTTTTTCAAAAGTACCCCTAATTAATACAAAATCCAAGACATGCATTAATTAATTAAAAGTATGATTTATAATAAATAGAGGATAAATTTGGAAAAACATGCACATTATAGACAAATTTAATTATGCTAGTTATTTTTCTTAATTTTTTTGTCTAAAGAGACTTATAAAAAGTAACGGAGGGAGTACATTATTATCCATAGATCAAAGGTCCTCAATGTGGCATCAATTATGGTACTACTAGAAAAAGTTGAATTACCAACGAAAATTAAATATTAAAAAAAATAAAATTCGTCTCTAATTTCGTTGTTAAATATTAAATACATCAAAATTAGAGACTATTTATTTTTTCTGTCTCTAATTTCTGTCAGTAATTCAACTTTTTCAATTAATAATAACCAAACTGTGGCACGTCATAGATCATGTAACGGAAGCAACTTACTGTTACATTGATACTGAGATATCAAATGGAAGAAGAATAAGAAAATAAAATTAAACGGAAATAATTTGAAATGGGAATTAATGTGAGTAACATTAAATAGTTAAATTAAGGATATTTGTTGATATTAATTAAATTTTTTTGTTTAGCTTGAGTTTGTTTAGGCTTTTGAGGTGATGATGATGACTTTGCTATATAACGGTTAGACTTTAATCATTTGAAGTTAGTTGGTACAAGTTAGTTACCCAATGATTGAAGACAAATCTCTCGGGAAAATATAAAAACAACCCCAAATAGATTTTATTTATTTATTTTATTTATGAATGAAATAGAGACAAATCCGAGAGAGTGCTCCAGGCATATATATATAAAAAATGGAATATAGAAAGATAGAGCAGTGAAAGGTAAAAGAGAGAATAATGAACTTTAAAATGGCAAGTCATTTTCAAGTGTAGAGGTACACTGCAGCCAGATGATCCTAGCTAGCTTTCTCTTGAAGTTCCTAAGAGATATGAGTTGAAGCCGACAGAGAGTATCTGTCTTTCACTATCTTTCCTCTTCTTTACTGCTCTATATTCCTTCAGAATAAGATGATCAGGACAACATGGGTACATCTTCTTGCAGAAGATTTCACTTCCAAAATTAATTTCTACCCTTCTCTTTTTGTCTAATAAAATTAATTTATAGCTTTACTCGCTTTGTTTTATACAAAGCAAATAGAAGTGAATACAGCCGTAGACAGTAGTCTAACATGTGATGATCTTGGTGTTTATTAAAATAGATTGTTCTAGATCTGATTCTTGAATTTAAGTGTACCAAAACAATTTCTTTAACTATTAGGAAAAATAAAATTAATTTAATAATTATGCATGGTATGATATGATTGAATTGTTAGTCAAAGATCAACTCCCCACCTACCCAAATTAATTGCACCGAATGGTGCCTCCCAATTCTTCTATTGATTAGTCAAAGATCAACTCCCCACCTACCCAAATTAATTGCACCAAATGGTGCATCCCAATTTTTCTTTGGACAGTGCAGCAATTTTTTGGGTTGTTCACATTGCCTGGTTCACCTATAAATAGAAGCTCATGGACGAAGGAAAATTCATTCCAACATTGAGTGCATTCCAACATTGAGAGAAAATTAGTGAGCACCAAGAGAAAATGTGAGAAATATTTAGAGAGAAATATTTTGGGTGTAATTGGGTTGTGGGTTTTGTGAGAGAGTGTGAGTGTTTGTAAACACAGTGTATATTTCCTTTTTCAATAAAAGGTCTGCAGCAGCCCGGAGACGTAGGCATTATTGGCCGAACTCCGTTATCAATTTTTGTGTGTGCTTCCGCATTTATTTTTCGCTCTTCCACTAATCTGACTATGGGGAAATTTTGCGTAGTTTCCTAACAACTGGTATCAGAGATAGTTGGTTATTTCTGCTAAATCTTCTGAGGATACTGTTCACGTGAATAGTAAAATTGGTCGGCGCTACCAATTTGTCCACGGAGGTGTTCTAAAGCACGGTGGTTCGCAGAAATTGTCAGAAACGATCCTGAGAAGTCAGACTCGAGTGGGAGTGATGGCCGCAGACGAAGGAAAGGTGAAAATTGAAAAGTTCGATGGTGCGGACTTTGGCTTTTGGAAGATGCAGATCGAGGATTATCTGTATCAGAAAAAGCTATATCAACCTCTCACAGGAAAGAAACCAGCGGAGATGAAGGAAGATGAATGGATCCTTCTTGATAGACAGGCCCTTGGCGTTATCCGTTTGACGTTATCCCGTAATGTTGCGTTTAACATTGCAAAAGAAAAGACCACGGCAGATCTTATGAAGGCTCTTTCCAACATGTACGAGAAGCCATCGGCCTCAAACAAAGTTCATTTGATGAGGCGGTTGTTTAACTTGCGGATGGCGGAAGGTGCATCGGTAGCGCAACATCTCAATGAACTCAGCTTAGTCACAACCCAGTTGAGTTCAGTTGGAATTGAATTTGATGATGAGGTACGAGCATTGATACTTTTGTCTTCTCTTCCAGAGAGTTGGAATGCTACTGTCACAGCTGTGAGTAGCTCAACGGGAAACAATAAGTTGAAATCTGACGATGTTCGTGATCTGGTTCTCAGTGAAGAGATCCGACGGAGAGAGTCGGGTGAATCTTCATCCTCTTCAGTATTGCATACAGAGTCAAGGGGAAGAAATTCAACCAGAGGAAATGGACGTGGCAAATCAAAGGGCAGGCGGTCCAAATCCAGAAATCATCATAGTTCTCAAAACTCCAACTCGAAGACTATCGAGTGTTGGAATTGCGGGAAGACCGCACTACAAAAATCGGTGCGAGTGCACCGAAGAACCAGGAGGCGAAGGACGAGGCAAATGTTGCTTCCACCTCAGGAGGAGGTGACGCGTTGATATGCTCTTTGGAGAGCAAGGAAGAGTCTTGGGTGTTAGACTCTGGAGCATCTTTTCATGCCACTTCGCAGAGAGAATTCTTCGAGAATTATGTACCCGGAAACCTTGGTAAAGTTTACCTTGGTAATGAACAGTCTTGTGAGATTGTTGGCAAAGGTGTAGTGAAGATTAAGTTGAACGGGTCTGTATGGGAATTGAAAAATGTCAGACATATTCCCGACCTGACGAAGAACTTAATCTCAGTAGGCCAGTTGGCCAGTGACGGCTACACAACAGTCTTCCACGGCGATCATTGGAAGATTTCAAAGGGTGCAATGACGATTGCTCGCGGCAGAAAGAGTGGTACTCTTTATAAGACAGCAGGAGCATGCCATTTGATTGCAGTTGCAGCAAATGATAGTCCCAATCTATGGCACCAGAGACTAGGCCATATGAGTGAAAAAGGGATGAAGATCATGCACTCGAAGGGCAAATTGCCAGGTCTTGATCGATGAAGTTGACATGTGTGAAGACTGCATACTTGGAAAGCAGAAAAGAGTTAGCTTTCAGACAAGTGGAAGAACCCCAAAGAAAGAGAAACTCGAGCTTGTTCACTCTGATGTTTGGGGTCCAACGACTGTCTCATCCATCAGTGGGAAGCAATACTTCGTGACCTTTATTGATGATCACTCTAGGAAGGTATGGGTATACTTTCTGAAACATAAGTCTGAAGTATTCGAGGCTTTCAAGATGTGGAAAGCCATGGTAGAAAATGAGACAGGATTGAAGATCAAAAAGCTCAGAACCGACAATGGTGGTGAATATGAAGACACCAGATTCAAGAAGTTCTGCTATGAGCACGAGATCAGAATGGAGAGAATCGTGCCAGGTACGCCTCAACACAATGGTGTAGCTGAGCGTATGAATCGAACGTTGACAGAGAGAGCCAGAAGCTTGCGGGTGCAGTAAGGCTTACCGGGCGATTCTGCGTAAGTAGTCAACACAAAGAACTTACTTGATCAACCGAGGTCCATCGGTACCATTGGAGCAATGAATACCGTAAGAGGTATGGAGCGGAAAGAGGTAAAACTCTCACATCTTAGAGTTTTCGATTGCGTAGCATATGTGCATATCGCTGATCAAGGCGAGAATAAACTTGATCCCAAATCGAAGAAGTGCACTTTCATCGGTTATGGTGAAGATGAGTTTGGCTACCGTCTTTGGGATGATGAAAACAAAAAGGCGATCCGCATGAGAGATGTGATCTTCAATGAAAGAGTGATGTACAAGGACAGGCATAACACGCACACCAAAGAACTCGTAAGCAGTGGGCCAAGATATGCAGAGGTGGGCGATGTCCCGTAAAGTCCTATGTTTGAGAATCCTCAATCGAGGAATCAATAGAAACAGCCGATCGATGCACGAGCCTCCTACTCCAGCTCCGGCGATGAGAAAGTCTTCTCGAGTTCCTGTGCCCAACAGAGATACATGGACTACATGTTGTTGGCCCGATGGAGGAGCTCAAGATTATGCGTATATGTCGATCACAGATGCTAGCAAGTGGGAGCTTGCCATGAAAGACGAGATGAAGTCTTTGATCTCCAATCAAACATGGGAACTAGTTGAGTTACCCGTGGGAAAGAAGGCACTTCACAACAAATGGGTGTATCGGGTGAAGGAGGAGAATGATGGCTCCAAGAGACATAAAGCCCGACTAGTTGTCAAAGGATTCCAAAGAAAAGGAAGGAGTTGACTACACCAAATTTTTGCTCGATTGTGAAGCTCAATACTATCAGTGCGTGTTAAGTATTGTTGCGGTGAAGAGCTCTATCTTGAGCGATTAGGCGTGAAGACTGCGTTTCTTCATGGAGACTTAGATGAGGAGATCTACATGCACCAACCAGAAGGCTTCTCAGAAAAAGGCAATGAAAATATGGTGTGCAGATTAAAGAAGAGCTTGGATGGCCTGGAACAAGCTCCGAGACAAGGGTACAAGAAGTTTGATAGCTTCATGCACAAGGAAGGTTTCCGTAAGTACAACTCCGACCATCGTTGTTTCTTCAAGAGATATAAGTCGATTATATCATTTTGTTACTTTATGTCGATGATATGTTAGTAGCGAGTTCGAGATATGGACGAGATCGAAACTTGAAGATGCAAATTGTCAAAAGAATTTGACATGAAGGACTTGGGTCCAAAGAAAGAAGATCCTTGGAATGCAAATCACGAGAGATAAGCAAAGAGGAATTTTGCAGTTATCTCAGGCGGAGTACATCAACCGTGTTTTGCAAAGATTCAACATGGGCAACGCCAAACCGGTTAGCACACCTTTGGCCAGTCATTTTCGCCTATCCAAGGAACAGTCACCTCAGACGGAGGAAGAAAGAGAATCCATGGCTAAGATTCCATATGCTTCAGCCATTGGAAGTTTGATGTACGCGATGGTCTGTACGAGGCCAGACATTGGCCATGCAGTGGGAGTTGTAAGCAGGTTTATGTCAAATCCAGGTAAAGCTCATTGGGAAGCAGTGAAATGGATTTTGAGGTATCTACGAGGCACTACAGAGAAGTGTCTGTACTTTGGTAAAGGAGAATTGCATGTACAAGGCTACATAGATGCAGACTTTGGAGGTGAAGTCGATCATCGAAGAAGTACCACTGGTTATGTATTCACTGTTGGTACTACAACAGTTAGTTGGATGTCGCGGATACAGAAGATTGTTGCTTTATCCACTATAGAAATTTGAGTATGTAGCGATGTGCTTGACAAAGAATTGATATGGCTTCAGGGATTGTTAACAGAGTTGGGTTTCACACAGGAAAATAGTGTTTTGCACAGTGATAGTCAGAGTGCGATACATCTGGCAAAGAATTCAGCATTTCACTCCAGAACAAAGCATATTGGTCTTCGTTATCACTTCATCAGATCTCTGCTTGAGGATGAGGTGTTAATGTTGAAGAAGATTCAAGGAAGTAAGAACCCAACAGATATGTTGACAAAGGTGGTGACTATCGACAAACTGAAGTTGTGCTCAACTTCAGTTGGCCTGCTCAAATAACAGACCGGGGAAGGCTGCTGCTTGATCGAGGTGTGAAGACCGATTGAAATCAGTCTTCAAGTGGGAGATTGTTAGTCAAAGATCAACTCCCCACCTACCCAAATTAATTGCACCGAATGGTGCCTCCCAATTCTTCTATTGATTAGTCAAAGATCAACTCCCCACCTACCCAAATTAATTGCACCAAATGGTGCATCCCAATTTTTCTTTGGACAGTGCAGCAATTTTTGGGGTTGTTCACATTGCCTGGTTCACCTATAAATAGAAGCTCATGGACGAAGGAAAATTCATTCCAACATTGAGTGCATTCCAACATTGAGAGAAAATTAGTGAGCACCAAGAGAAAAGGTGAGAAATATTTAGAGAGAAATATTTTGGGTGTAATTGGGTTGTGGGTTTTGTGAGAGAGTGTGAGTGTTTGTAAACACAGTGTATATTTCATTTTTCAATAAAAGGTCTGCAGCTGCCCGGAGACGTAGGCATTATTGGCCGAACTCCGTTATCAATTTTTGTGTGTGCTTCCGCATTTATTTTTCGCTCTTCCACTAATCTGACTATGGGGAAATTTTGCGTAATTTCCTAACATGAATATCTTTGTAAAATGTTTTTACAGCGAAAATGCTTAGTTGTTAGACTCAAATAAAATTAGCAACTGACATTTACGGTGCTACAAAATGTTTATTTTCATTATTAAACAAAGTAGCATGAAAATTTATTTTTTACGTCTATGATTTTTTTTAGGGAATTTTTGCCTTTATCTCTAACTCGTCTAACAATATCGTAGAAAATTAATCTCTTACTCATGGAATGAGAGGATACAATGAGAATCCAAAATCTGAATTAACCCTATTCTGCATTGCTCATATTTATATATGAGGAAATGTTGACAGTCGTTGGAGCGGAGCGAGCAAGGGCGCGAAGCACCCGATGGGGGGCGAAGTAGGTTGAGCCCCTCACTGTTGTGGGTTGGGGTGCTGGGGCGTAGACCCCCGTGGTAAGGTTCAGGGATAATTTTGTTAGCTGTATCCAGTATAAATACTTAAAGTTGTAACCTTGATTATCATAATAAGAAAATGAGCTGAAGACGTAGACACAATTGGCCGAACTCCGTTATCAAATCATGTGTTTTTTTTTTCGTGTTTCTTTTCTTTTTTTAGACTTCCATGATTACTGTTTCTCAACAAGCCCTAATAGAAATGTTATTTTAAGAAATATAACCTCATATATGCATTTTAACACTATTAGAAAAAGTTAAAATAGCGGCAAAAATGAGTGACGAAAAAATGAAATTGATTATTAAATTTGATGTCTCTAATTCTTAGGAATGAAATTAGAGACAAATTTCATTTTTTTATATCTAATTTTCCGTCTCTAGTTTCGGTCGCTATTTACAACTTTTTGTAGTAGTTATATAAATTTTACCAAGTCAGTTAGTTGTAGGTCAAGCGCAATGAGAGGAAGAGGTGAAACTTTAAATCCATGCCATTCTTACGTAACCAAAAGATAAAAAGGAGGGACAATCCTTTTGCTCTGTTTCTTTAGATAATATGTAGTAATCTTTAGGTACATTTTATTCATAGATTTAGAAGACCCTATAACTAGCCTCGCCTTCCAGCGTGTTAAACCTTGCTTTAAAAGAAGTATAATCGATATATATACACAAGCACAAACACATGCATAAACCCTCTCCCCGTCTCCATTTCTCTTCTCGTGTCTCTCTTTGCAATATTGTTACTATGTGAGATCAGATCCATGACCATGAAGCTACTCTCTTTCTTAAGGATAAAAAAGAAAAGGGTGGCGCCACAACCTTTATTGGTTGCAGAGAAATTTTATGTAAGGCACACTGCAAGTTGGCAAGAAAGCTCCCTTGCTCCACTAATGTAGTACTCAGAGTGAGAGAGAGTATAGAGAGAGAATATGAAAGAGGAAAAGCTAATAAAGCCTAAAGGGGAGGAAGAATACAACGCACTTCCATGCGTGCACATATCGAGGAAGCTTCTATCTTTATGTGCATAAAGTTATGAGTCTTAACATTTAAAGCTGAAAGTAGATGCATCATCAAATGTACCACCTTTGATTTTTGTATTTTTTTTATTACTATTTCAAAGCATTCCTACCCATATTGATTTAGGAAACAGATTTTGTATAACTGACATTGATTTAAATTCTTTCTGAATTAACGTAAGGTAGTTAGTTGTGTAGTCAAGCATGCATATATGCACATTCTTCCATGCACATGTAAATCATGGAAATAGATTCCACGCAGCGGTGCATTCACGTGGTTGAAGATCTCAACTGTTGATTTTGATCGGACGATTTATATAATAAGATGTATATTTATTGAGCTTGAAATCTGAACCATTTGATCTTGATCAAACTGTTGCCGACGTTTTGGCTACGTAATTGCGGGATTCCCTAATTGCAAGTAATCTGGGTCCATAAATCAAATGTGTGTGTGTTGCCCCTGTAGGGATGCTCGTCCCATGCTGACTTGATTGTATTAGGTTGAAATACCCCTAATACTCTCTCGTTAATGCATATACATATATATTTTGCTCTTCAAAAAATAAAAAATTCATTAGGAGTACTTTAATTCAATCACTTTGTTTTTCTGTTAACTATCACATTCACAGCTTTGGGTCCCTTAAAAAATTCCTCTATATGCTTGGCTCTAACAAAGTAAAGCACACAGAAGCTTCTTTTGTCCCCACAACACTTCCCTTCCCCCTCACAAATACTGAAACTTCGTAGTCTCAAAGAAAATCAGTCACAGGATAAGCAGGCAAGAAACATTCATTCTTTTGTGTTGTTTTTATTTGTTTTTGAGTAGAAAAAGAAACCAAATAAAGAAACATGAAAACAAGCTTGCCCTAGTTAGATTTATATAACACATAGACTTGAAGTGCTTTGTCACCGCGAACATGCCTAGTTGTTGGCCAATTAGAGGATTCAATTTATGGAATTAAAAGTGATGTTCGGGGCTTTATTAAATATTATATTATATGCTTTTGTTATAAAGCAAAAGGAACAGGACAAGGAAACAACTTTTGATTAAGAAAGGATTATATTAGTTTTGCTATTAATTGACAATTTTTATATCACTTGTCCGGAAATTTTCGTTTGTTTAATTTTGCCCGTTTTATCATCTCTCTATTTTACCTCTAACTACAGGTACTGTCCAATATATGTGTGATTTGATGTGTGTTAGGATTGGAGTTTGCAGCATTAATTAATTTTAAATGATTTCTTGTAAAAATAATTTTAGTCAAAAGTATGTATGAAATTAAAAAGTATTTTATCTTTGAAAATACAAATGTAAAATAATTTTCACATTTTTTAGGCAAAAATAATTTTAACACAACGAATTTGGTTTAAATAATTTTAGTAAAAATATTTTAGATGTGTAATTATTAATTTGAGCATATAAATTTTATTGATGTAATAACACAATATTATAATAATAAATTTTCTCAATACACATCTTATTAGATTTTTCTGCATTGTACCCTGCAAGTTCTGCTCCAATTTTTGTATGGAAATAGGCAGTGGGAAGGGATGAGAGAGAAAGGGGAAGGGAGAAAAAGGGGGAGACAGAGAGTGAGGAATACGGAAAGAACAGAGAGGGGATAACGTGACAAGAATGTTGGATATAGAGGGTACCTTGGCAAGCTCATTCGAACTACAACCTCATTCTATGTTACTAACATTGTTACTGGGGTGAGAGAATCTTAGCTATGGAAAATTTTTGGAGGATTCGATTTAGTGGTAGATGTCTATATCCCTCCTAAGCTGGATAAGCATGGCCAGCGGTTTGCCTTTGTGAGGTTCAAGGAGGTTACGAATCTGAAGCATCTAGAGGCAAGACTTGCTAAGGTGTCTGTTGTGGGATAATGGCTGAGGATTAATCTGGGACATTATAATAGAGGAGCTCAATCAGGCAATCCAAAGATTGAAGAACGACAGAGATTGAAGGGTAAGGTTCTGGGGGTTTCGTGGACAAAGCTAAGTCATTCACTTCAGTGTTGAGCAACAAGGCACTACAAAAAAAAGTCAGTTAGAGACCGATTTTTCGGTCGCTAAATTGGGAAAATCGGTCGCTATCTACTTTAGCGACCGAATTAGCGACCATAAAAAATCGGCAACTAAACCACTTGTCGCTAACTGTTAGCGACCGATAATTTAAAGACCGCATTAGCGACTGAATTTAGAGACCGATTTAGCGATCGACTGTAGAGACCGATTTAGCGACCAAATAGAGGTGCCGATTTAGCAACTGGATTTAGAGACCGATTTAGCGACCGAATTTAGGGACCGATTTAGCGACCGAATTTAGAGACCGATTCAGTGACCCAAAATGACAGGCCGGAATGATCAACGTAGGTTTGTCTTAGCAACCGATTTAGCGACCGAATTTCGAGACCGAATTTAGAGACCGATTTAGCGACTGAATATGACAACCAGAATAATCAACATAGGTTTGTCTTAGCGACCGATTTAGAAACCGATTTCGTCAATTTTAATAAATATTTGGTCGCTAATTCGGTCTCTAATATTCCTATGGTGAAAAAAAATCATAAAAACAATGCAACCTGATAGATTTATATCAAATTATTCATACACACAAAAAAAAACACTTCAATACATTAAACATGCCAGTATCCATAATAAAAGACAATTGATATTTTAAATTAAGTCCTACATATAGTCATGTCAATGTGCATAACAAAAAACATAGACTCATTACAAGACTATTAGTCCTAATAAAAGACAACATCAAAAGTTCACTATAATTCACTTTGTCAATCTAAATCTAACTCCTGATCATCATCATCATCAGTTTATCCCTCTGAATCTAACTCCTGATCATCATCATCAGCTTGTTCTCCAGTATATGACATTTGTTGAAACTTCATGCTTTTCATTAATTGTTTTATCAGCTTGTTGTTCCGCTCACAGGCTCTCTTGGTATTTTCCATTTCCTTGTTGGTATTTGCCATTTCTACTCGAAGTTGATCTCTTTTTGTTCTCACTTCTTCCATTTGGTTTCTGAGTTCATCAAGCTCCTGCCTTTGAACCCACTCAGTTGTTGAAGAACATGAACCGCGATAATAAGGTCTCCCCACCACTATAGTTGACTCCATTCCAAAGCCGTACATTTTTTCTTTCTTTACTCGAGCCACATTACGCCAAACATCTAACTGACTTGGTGGAGTAGTTCCTTGTGAAGATGCTGCTTGGGTCAATTCTTCCCATGTGCGTGTAAATTCTTCCTGTTAACACAAATATAATGCTAATTGATATTTCAAGATGTTACTCAAATAAAATAAAGCCAACATAAGAAACATAAAAGAAATAAAAGTTGAGAGTTCATTACATTCACATGTTCTGATCATCTATCCACCCATGTGTTATCTTTACGATGTTGGTGTGTGTGACGAAATAAATCTGAGGGATTAGGAGGGGTGCCGGTCAACTTCATCTAACAAATAAAGAAAAATACAAATTAAAAACATGTTAGCATCAAGAAAGGCTTATGAAAAGGCAAACAAGAATTTTATTAATCAAATAAGTGGCAACTCTATAAGAGAAATTTAGCGACAAAACTACAAGCGAATAAACCCTGCTTAACCATACAATCCATAGAAGCAGAAAACAAAACATACTCCAACTTCATAATCTTAAGTAGCTAAATAGCACCCATCATGAAACTTCAGCATTTTTCAATTTAAATAGGCTGCTCACTTCAGCATCAGTAATCCATCTCAGCTATTTTGTCAGAAATCAAATTCAAATATATAGATAGACAAAATCAGCTTATCTCTCAATCGTCAATTGTAAAACATAATATTCTGCCAGTAGACAGGTTATAGTCAAGAATAATACATCATATCATTTTCCAACAAGCCATCAAACTGGAGGAGGAACTTCAAATCGACCTTTAAAGCCAACTAGCAATTGATATTGATATAATTTAGAAAGGAAAGCTAAATAAAATTGGAAAGTTCACAGTAGAGTGTAACAGAAGCACTCTAGTAATGCATAAAGATAAATGGTCATTTCCAAAGGAAAAATTAATAACACAACTTCTACAAAATGCGAACACTGTATACAGTCAAGTCGGTAATCTGACTAAATAGAACAACAGCAGTCAACTCAGTACATCTTAGTTGCAGGAACTCATTTTTTCCCGAACAAGGACAAAAGTCCCTGATAGTTTGCTTATGCTCATCAAATTTTCAAAACTCATAAACATGTTTTTCCCCAGCATATTACTTTGAGAAAAGTAAAAAACTTGTCTTAGATGATTCCTTTAGGTATATCACTATTAACAGACTACAGGTGAGCTGAGTATTTACTTGTAACATAATCACAATTAAAAATAAGGCATTAGATTACAATCCTCATCATATTAGCTCTATGTTGAGATGTGGTGATAGAGCCACCAGTGTGAAGGGACCCTCCTAAACCTCCACAGTCAGATGCTCGATTTTTTTTTTTGCTTGTATGCTTTTCTTTTTGAAATCTTGAGTCCTCCAATGTTCACATAATCTATCCCATACACTATTTCCAATCCAACGCGGTTTATTCATTAAGGTACGAGCCTTGTTTAGATTATTTTTCATTAGTGCCGCACCTCGAATTTCAAAGTTCTTTCTTGCCCACCTATCATCCGGTTGACAAATAGAAAATTTTTTCTATATATAAAAAAGCAAACGAAGTTAGCTAAATTTAGAATGAATATAGATATCAAAATTAAACCCAATAATTACATATGAAACATATACCTTAAACTCTTCAAACCACAAGTCTCTTGTTATACTGGGTATATTTTTCCATGATGGCTATGAATCAGTATAATGACTCTTGAGGATACAAGCTTATATGGTATACTTTTCCATGATGGCTATGGATCAGTATAATGGTTACAAGCTTATATGGTATACTTTGATAACTAATACCTAGAAAAAATAGTCTATACCCTTGTCCTTCGAGGTATAAAATTGGCTTGCCACCATTGCTCTGTGTCTCTGATGCAACAACAGTATCACTAGATCCTGGGGTAGGTCCTTCTTCTGAATAAGATGGTTTTTGATTGGATGGTGATTCTACCCCTCTCATCGAAGGTGGGAGTGTGACATGAGATGTCCTAGATGGAGGTGTGGTATGAGATGTCCTAGGTAGAGGAGCGGCATGAGATGTCCTAGGTTGAAGAGCGGCATGAGATGTCCTAGTGGAGGTGCAGCAGGAGATAATGCAAGAGATGGAGATAGTATACAAGTAGGAGTTCTATGTGATGGACGTCTTAGATGTAGTTTTGATCCGTGACTCTTAGAAGCTTTTCCTTACCTCGATCTTTGTCTGCCATTTGCAATTAATACAAAATCAATAATTTGAATTGTTTATAGCATAATAAAAACTAACAACATTAAAGTACATTCAACAAATTTCTTTACCTTTTATGAGAAATGAAAAATATCACAATTTAATAATCGTCGTTTGCATCATTGTCATCATTAGAATTATTTTGGTTTTCAAAATCAGATTCATCCTCATCCTCATGCTCATGCTCATCCTCATCCTCATACTCATACTCATCCCCATGCTTATCATCATCATCCTCTTCTGCATCCTAAAAATTTATTTCAACTTCCTCGTACTCCCCTTCATCTCTCAAATGGCCAAGCAACTCATCATTTGTTACAAAATTTACATTAGTTGTTGAATCTTGATACGCAACCTCTAATGTATACCGATCGTCAACAGTACCTCTTGGTTTGGTTTTAATGACAACCCACCAATCAACCTTTTCTTTTATTTTTTCTGGGTAAGGTACATAATACACCTGAATTGCATTTGTTCACTACTGCACTTTGGTCTTTTAACATCGGTTAAAAACAGCTTTTCACATCGGTTTTCAGTTCGTTATTGAAACGAGGGATATTAAAAGTGGGAACAATTTATATCGCAAAGTTACCCGACGTTAAAAGTTAACTTTAGCATCGGTTTACTGATACCCGATGTTAAATTTGATGGAAACGACGTATTTAACATCGGTTTTTATGACAACCGATGTTAAAATTATACTTTTAATATCGGTTTTTTAATAACCGATGTTAAAATTATACTTTTAATATCGGTTTTATAATAACCGATGTTAAAAATTTACTTTTAAGATCGGTTTTATAATAACCGATGTTAAAAATCATCTTTTTTTTTAAATATAAATATAGTATAGTAACCTTAACAGTCAGGATTCCCAGATCAAAATGCCTAACGAATTTCTACTTTCAAAACATATTATAGCCTTCTAACCCATATCACACAAAATCCAGAATTTACAAGCATCATATCATGGCAAAATCATCAAATTATCATCATGCTTTCAACATAACCAAACTACAAGATTCAAGACAAGTTTAACCTCCTTCAAACCAGTGACTATTCAAATCCTTCAAAAATAAATAGTAAACCACAGTGAAGAAGATTCTGCTCCAATCTATACTTTTCTCGAACGAGCATGCACAAAAAGCAAAGAAGAAAAGAAGATTCACCGTTTTTATCTCGAATTCTGCTTGTTTCTGCAGCTTCAACAACAACATAACTTAAATGAGATATAAAGATTAACTATATACTAATAATACAAATAATATGCATATGCATAATAATAATTAAAATTCCTTTACGTATGTTGCTTAAACTTTGAACATATATAGTTCCTATAGAACTCACCGCAGAAGCATATTCCACTAATATTGTAGCAAGTGTATGATTGTACTGGGCAAGATTACTTGTATGCCTAGCCTTGAATTCTGCAAATGGAAAATGCATCATTAGTATGCAAATGTGAATGGCCCACAAGACTATGGTTCATAATGTAATTTCGTCATATCTCATGACTTCATATTTGTTCATCTATACTACAAACATATCCGCATATCTGATAATGTGAATGGTTCATTGACTTTTTCAAAAACAGAAAAAGAAAGATCCCATCTATTTTGTTTTGTGGCATGCATCATGCATCAACTAAAGTACTAAACCAATACAAGTAAAAGGATATACCTTTGAACAGCCCACAAAATGATCCATTCACGGATCGTACAGTTAAAATGTGGGTATTCTGCTATTGAATTATGTTCAGATAAACCCATTGCCCACTGCCCATGATTTTTGGGTTCAGGAATAAAGGAGCAATTGATACCCCGTATTATTGATCACCCACACAAGTTGATTGCATATGACAACACTGGAAAAATAAAACCTATGTTTGGATAAGGTAAAGAAGGGGTGGGACTGGGAAAGAGATGAGAAAAGAGACCCAAACTAAGTTACAAGTTACAACAAAAACAACCAAAACCTTTTGCCACTAGATGAAGTCAACTACATGAGACACTATAATATTCTGTCATGAATTATGTCAAATGAAAAACTGATGAACTCCTTATTTCATTATTTTGAACATTAAAAAAATTTAAGTCTCCCTCCTTCCATTAACTTTCTGTTCCCTTCCCTCCCTTAACCTCGGCTCATAAACTTCCATTCACAGCATCAAAGCAAAAAAGAAGAGTGCAAAAGAACAATAAGAGGTATAATTGCCAAACTAGAATAAGAAAACAGAATTTAGAGACACTAGTGTGGTAAAAAGAAAAGAAAAAAAAATGTACTGCATATGTGGATTTTCAAAAGCACTTCATCAAAGATCACTGGCCAATTGAAAATAAAATTCAGAACAGCAACTTCGAAAATGCTTATAGCCAAACCATGCAAATATGAAGGGATCATATTTTGTATATCTTCTACGATGATGAACCTCCACAATGCCATATTGGGGTTGAACCTTCACACCACGATTAACAACAGCATCAAACCATTCACAATTAAACAAAACTAACTGTTTGGTTGGTTCCCCGTGATATTCAACTTGCATAATCTCTTTAATATTGCCATAATAATAATTCTCATTAACTCCTTCATCATCACCCTTTACACAAACTCCGCAATTGACGGTTTTCTTACCGACACTCCATTCTTCCGTATGAAACTTAAAACCGTTGACAAAATAAATAGGCCAAGTATGAACGTTCCTTTTAGGACCCCATGCTAAATGGTGCAAATGTTGATTTTGTACCAAGTTATTTGTATCATGCACCTATCAATGGCCAACATAAATGCATTATATTCTATGATTATAAGACTAAGTTAGGTATTATATTAGCTATCATAAGACACTTTCATATGTTCGAAACCAACTTGGAAATTCAGATGCGATCCTACCATCGGCAACCGTTCGACATATATTTGGATCAGATGCTTCCAAATGTTGCACAAAGCATCTAACATAGATCAATATTATTATAAATGCTAGATCAATCTAAAATGAACAAATCAAGCACAATTTCATTTACTTACTCTATGTATGGTTGAACTTCTTCGCAATTTAGTAGGATATGCAAATGTGCAGTAGCTAATTCTCTATCATTCAAATATCGAATCTTACAAGTTCCAGTTGAGTGACCAAAATGATGAAAATTGATAAAGTTTGTTGAACTACATCATCTTGACCTCCATCATCATTTTGACCTACTCTATTTCTCAAAGATTTCACATGAGACTCAAAATAATATGAACAAAAATGAGAAGTCTCTTGACATAGGTATGCCTCACAGATGGACCTTTCTACGCATGATCGATTTTTAACCATCCTTTTCAACCTATTCAAGTACCTAAAACAATATCATCATGTTAACGACTAATTACGAATAAACAAGAAATATAAACTTGTACATTGAATTATGTCAATAATTACATCTCAAATAGGTACATCCAACGATATTGAACGGGACCCCCGACCCTTGCTTTATAAGGCAGGTGGATATGTATATGCTCCATAGAATTAAAGAATCCAGGTGGAAAGATCCGTTCCAATTTACATGTTGTAATGGCAATGTTTTGATCCACTCGCAATATTGTTGAGCATAAATCCTTGAAAAATTTACTCAACTCTGCTAAAGGATTCCACACATTGTGGAAGTGCACTAAAAGCAATTGATAACAATCGCTCCATAAAGACATGGCAATCATGACTTTTCATTCCAATTAACTTCCCCTCTCTTATGTTTACACATCTATACAAATTTGAGGCATATCCATCAGGCATTTTCAACTCACTAACCCATTTACAAACAACCTTTTTCTGATCACTGGATAAAACATATTTTGCTTTAGGCTTTAAAACTTTTCCATTAGGTTGTACATGTAACTCTAGTTCCCTTCGCCGACAATACTCCTTCAAATCCATTCTTGCCTTAACATTGTCTTTAGTCTTATCTTTGTCGTCCATCACTGTATTAAAGACATTATCAAATACATTTTTCTCAATATGTATCACGTCAAGATTATGCCTTATTAAGTTGGTTTTCCAATAAGGTAACTCCCAAAAGATGCTTTGTTTTATCCAATTATGAGACACACCAAATCCATCACAACTACAAGGATTAACCTCAGTTATTTTAGGAAAACAAGAAACTTCTTCCCGCACATCATCTCCAGTTAATCATTGTGGAGGTTGAGACTTTTCAACTCTATTCTTTAAAAATGCATCCTTGTTTCTTCGAAATGCATGATCCATAGGCAAAAATTTAGGATGGGAATCAAACCAAGAACACTTACCACCATATTTCAAGTAAAAAGCCTTTGACTGATTCATGCAACATGGACATGCTAATTTTCCTGCTGTACTCCAACCCAACAACATTCCATATGCAGGAAAATCATTGATAGTCCACATTAATGCAGCTTTCATTACAAAGTTCCGATTTTTGGAGATATCATATGTCAGCTCTCCTTCATTCCACAACAATTTTAGCTCATCTATCTTGCTCTTTGGATTATCTGGTCCAGGAATAATCAAAGTGAGAAACATATAAGGAGTTGTCATGCATAGTTCTGGAGGAAGATTGTAAGTGGTGAGAATCACTGGCCAACAAGAATAAGTTGAGGTTGAATTATTAAATGGCGTAAAACCATCAGTACATAAACCCAACCTTACATTCCTCGGTTCAGCTGCAAAATCGGGATATATTTGATCAAAATATTTCCAAGCCTCTCCATCTGATGGATGACACAACACTCCTGGTTCTCGCCTATTTTCATAATGTCATCTCATATGTGGAGCAGAACTCATAGAGGTATATAATCTCTTAAGCCTAGGAATTAGGGGTAAGTAATGCATTCTCTTCAGAGGTACCTCTTTATATCTCCCCCTACCAACCTTTTTTTTAATATAATGAGGTTCACCACAAAACTTGCACTCTTTTAATTGTTTACATTCATCAGTGTAGAATAACATACAACCATTTACACAACAATCTATTTTTTATTTTTATTTTTGCAGTAAGACCAAGTTTTGAAACTATCTTATTTGCCCTATAATAGCCTTCAGGAATAAGATTATTTGGAAGATGTGTCTCTTTCAATAATGCCACTATTTGATTAAACGATTGTTGGGAAATGTTTCCCCTCGACTTAATTGTCAATAACCTAATAGCAACAGACAATTTAGTGTGATTATTGCATCCCAACCACAATGGCTTTTGAGCTGCATGAAGTAAATCATAAAACTCTTGATCATCTGTATTTGAAGACTCATCCATTTCTTTATCACAATCCATTTGATGCTCTGGACCAACAGCATCATAAACTATGCTCTCAAATCTACTAGAGTGTTCATTATGTCCCTCTTGTGCAATGGTAGTAGTCCTATGATGAGCATTAACTTTTTCACACAACTCTGGAATACTTTCTCCGTGACATGACCGATACCAATAATCAGGTTTAAACCCCTTCCTATAAAGATGAACTTTAACTTCTTCGGGCTCGACAAACTTGAGATTTTTGCACTTAGAACAAGGACATCGAATATCTGAAACGTTTTCTTCTTCTTCTTCTTCTTCTTCTTCATTTGACGCATTTGACACATTTTCTTGTTGGCATGAAAATAAAATAAATTCATCTACCCCTTTTAAAAATGCATCAGTATACCCCTTGCAGCCAGGCATTAGTCTATTATACATCCAACTACGACTTAGGCGGATGTCCATATTCTGTTATATATTCAAGCAAAACATATATATTACACGTAACATGGTTAGTAAAAAATACATGTTTCACTTCTACATACAACAAGCAACAACAACACTTAAAACAAGATAATATCTTTTGCAATTGCAGTAAAAGGACACAAATTGATGGAAGAGTAACTAACCTCTCACAAGAGCACCGAGAATACATTGTCCAATGAAGCCTTTACTTGGTGCTCTGTTCCAATAACAACAACATCATTCAGCAAAAAGATTTTGACAACTATAGAAAATATTGTCATATATTTCACTAAGAGAAAGTCTGCACTTTATGAGAAAAAACTCCGGTACTCACAAATTAAAAAAGGCAACATTCAGATGCAAAAAACTGAGCCTTGGTATGCAGAAGACCTCACAATAGGACCTTTCCCTTGTAGCTCTTTTTCCTTCGCCTATCAAAAACTTGTGCAAAGAAAAAAACAACATATATATTATCATCATGTAGAACAAGTGCAGCAACTAAATATCAATATAAATTCAGCAAGAACAAAGCTTTCAACTTACAGTGATAACAACAACAGCAACAAACGATTTTTTCTGGAAAAAAATATTAATGCAAAACCATGTGTAAACATTAGGCAGTAAACACAACAAAGTCACATTACATGCTAACTCATTTCATCTCAAGTCAGTGTTATAAACATTAGGAAGTAAATTAAATTTTACTTTTAATTTACGGTTTTCATATTTCACCTATTTATGGCATTCAAAAAGCCTGAATTGAAGTACAGCCAACAAAAACAAGAAAAGATAGGAAGCTGAACAGAGTTTAATACTAATGAAAACACATAAATCTCAGAGGGATGTGAACTTTCAAAGGTGAATTTGCTTCAGAAAGCTCGACATGAAGCTGAATCTAATGGCAAAAGGCTCGAAACTCATTCACCTGTCCAAATGCTCACCCCAGAATGCTCTACAAATAGGATACAAAAAGAAATCAGATCTTTGATAATAATCTAAATCAGAAATGAAATAATCGGATACCAAATTAATAAATAGAAACTAGCAGCATCATCATTTATATATTTTTAATAGAATAGACAACAGATATTGAAGAAAAATCGAATTATGGTTAACAAGAGCTAATTCTGGTAAGATTAGATTCTAATAAAAGTGACACTCTCGTACCTGTACAGTCTACAGAGGTGAGGCGGTGAGCGAAGACCGTTAGCAGAGCGGCACAGGTGAATGTGTGCAGAGGTAACCGTGAGCGGAGCAAAGGGCCATGCGGGACTTGAGCGAAGCGTCGGTGAGGGTCGTCCGCCGGTGACCATGAAGGCTATGAGCAGAGCAGAGGGGCAAGGGGGATGTGGCGCTTTAAATCCCCCTGTCACGACGATCTTGCTACCCCTTTGCGATTTCATGTGAATGCAGAATCAAAAATTGCACGCCGCAGGTGGAATCGGAGTCTGCAGTCTGCACATTAACAGGTGGTGCGATCTCAAAAATCTGTGCACGAAGAACCAGGAAGAAAAAGCAACGAAGGAGGACGAAGCAACAAAGGAGGACAATCTTTAGTTTAGGGTTTCTCTTTAGTTTAGTGTTTCTCTGATTCTCTCTCAAACTATCTCTTTTTATTTTTTTATTTTTTTATTTTTATTAATCTCTCAAACTATCTCTGATGGGAGGCGCGCTAGGTTTTTGTTTTTTGATTCTTAATTTTTGATTTTGATTCTTAGTGTGTGAGAGTGTGACCGTGAGTTAGAGGCAGGAACTGTGATACGCGTTGCCTAAATTTAAGAGAAGTTTAGCGACTGATTTTTCGGTCACTAAAGAATTGGTCTCTAACGCGGTCGCTACAATTGGTAAATAATTTGTAAATTTTTTCAAAGCGGATAAACTTCGGGTTTAGAGACTGATTTTTTGGTCGCTAAGTAATCGGTCTCTAAATCAGTCGCTAATAGATTTTTGCGACCGATTTAGCGACCACACTGTTTTGATCAATAATCCTAACAATACGGTCTCTAAATCGGTCGCTATTATGACCAATTTTTTTTCGGTCTCTAAATCCGTCACTAAATAGCTTATTTCTAGTAGTGAGGGAGGCAAAGGAAAAATGGCATATTCTGGTGGTATGGTGGATGGGCGTGATAACCATTTCAATGGAAGACCAAAGTTTCACAATCAAAAGCATCAACAATCTTCAAAGGTGTATACAGACTTTGAGGTACCTGAGGAGAAGTTGGACTCGCTTGCTAAGTGTCTGGTTAGAAATTTATGTGAGGGATTGGCAGGACAGGACATTCAGAATCATCTATTAATCCTGGGATAATCTACTATTCAAGCAATTCCCATGGGGGAAGACCTTGTCCTCCTTTAGCCCGTGGAGAAAGGCTTAAAGCACGAAGCCATTTACAGCGACCGAGATTTGTGGGCAACACAGTTTATGTCATTCTTCAGTTAGGACCCTATGATTCTTCCTAAAGAAAAATGGGTGCGAATAAGATGTATAGGTGTCCCAGTGCATGTTTAAGGTGAATCCTTCTTCAATAAGCTAGCAGTGAAGTTTGGAAAGCTGGTTGCGATTGATGGTGATACTAAGAATATGGGGCGCCTTGATGTTGCTTGCATACAAGTCATCATGTCTGCTATGGACACTGTTGACACGGTGGTCAACATCAGAGTTGCTGGAGAGGTGTTTCCAGTGTGGGTGATCAAGGAAAGGTCGGGGGAGATTGGCGCGCCATTTGGGCCAACAGATGAGAGGTCGGGCAAAGGCTTTATTTCTTCTTTGTCGTGCTACGATGAGTGGTGCATCGGTGATGCGGCGGTGTTCGGTTTCTCCGACCATGAGAGCAACACCGATAGGTGTGACATCATCCAGCCAATTTGTGAGTTACTGGTGCATCAGCAGAGTTGTCAGAGAAAGGAGGGCTCTGACTTAGCTTATTCAGGGGGGTTGGTGAAGGGGCGCTGGGTGAGAAAGCGATGGGTCAGGTGACACAATTACAAAATAAGGAAAAAACATTGTTGTGGATAGTACTCTTGAGGCTTTTTCTCGGGTAGAGGACTCCTATCGTGGAGGTCAACCTACTATTTGTCTCCAACGGATACTGGATGTGCCTGGGATATCTGACACGGAGGAGGCAGTGTGTGGCTCCATACCTGACATTGGTCTTTATCCTTTGAATATTGCAAAAATTGAAGGAGTGGGGGAGAAGGTGACTAGGGTTTCTGTGGGTGATGCTGAGGATGATGAGGTTAGGGAAGAAGTGAATAGCCATCTTGGGGAGTCAGGTTAGGTCCAACTGGGCCTTACTGAGGGCCGTACAACTAATAAAGTGATAAGTAGAGTATCGTCTCCACGAGGATTGTGATCGATTAATTAACTTAACAACGTTCATATTTATTTTGAACGAGAACAAATTCTTAGTATTTGAAATTCAGGATAATTATGAAAACAATAACAATAACGAGAACAAACAATTTGTAATTCGATAGAATAAAAACGACTGGGAGTTGAATCATCTTATATCCATTCTCATGCAATTAGTTCAACATCAACTCAAGCAATTTCATACAATTTGAAGTTCGAATTAACTAAATTAATTTAAGGACAATCCCTTGCCTCATAAACCCTTTACTCTAACTAAAACCCTTAATCCCTTAGGTGATTTATAATTAGATTAAGCATTAAGAATAGTGATTCATAAGAACACGTAATCACAAAGTTATATTCCTATACTCATCATGATTATGACTACCAATCTCAGTTCAAGTTCTTCACCCAATTTTCCAATCATTATGAAAAAACCCAAATCGATTCAATAGCGGCTAAGTATCGAAAAGCATCAAGCATGGAGATTAGAAGCTCAATTGAAATGAAATAAACTTGCTTTAATGTAATAGAATTAACTACATAAGAGTTTCAACAAGATTCATCTAACCCTAGTCTAAAAGAGTTTGGTTACTCCTGAAGAACAAGGAACCAAACCAGAAAATTGAAATAAAGATAGAAGACCACTCCATTGATGACTCAAATCCTTGTTCCCAAGCTTGAATCCTCTTTGGAGATGGTGGAAAGTGAAACCGAACCACCCTTGACAAGCCACACGGCGTTTTAGGTATTTGGAATGATCAAGAAATCCCCCCTTGACAAATGTTTAAAGTGTCTATTTATAGTTTAGGTCAAAAAGGGGTGAAAAATAAGTTAAAAACCAAGTAAAACGAGAAACATCGCTCAAAATCACACTCAGCAGGTCCCGAAGCACGGTCGTGGCCACTGGCACGGCTCGGCCGTGCTTCTTTCTGTGTCTCGCAAATAAAACAGCATAAGTCGAAGCACGGCCGTGCTTCATGCCACGGTCAGGCTGTGCTTTAAGCAGTTTTGCATTTTTCACCTCTATAAAATCTAAATTTGCTCAAGGTGTCTTCATGAAAGTTGAAGCTATAGATCTTAACTTTCTAATGATACCAGTTTCATCTCATTTGGACACCTAAAACTCTAGATATGATTAAAACATTAAACAAGTGTCAGGCTGGGGCAACATCACTTTATCAACTTGTAGCACAAATTATCCCAACTTAGAGATTGATTTAGGTCTCGATTTCATCATCAAAGTTGTAGATAATTCTTCTATCTTTCCAACAAGACCAAGATTATCTCATTTGGATTAGTGTGACTCAAGATATAGCTTGTGCAATCTTTCTTTGTCAGGAGACAGCGCTTCCAGGCGCGCTTCCAAGTCAATCCTTTATCTATGCTCCCATTCCTATGCACTTAGAGATAAAAAATATAGAAAACACTAATGCACAAACGTTAGGACGGGATCAAGTGAATACACTGAATCACACAATTTAAGCTCAAATTCACTTCAAAAGTTCTTCATGCATCATGCAAAACTCAACTTTGGCTTTATAAATATTCATGTGATGAAGACTTATCATATGACGACAATTCTTCAGCACGTTCTTCGCGATTCTTCCTTTCTCTAGAGCTCTGACTGTTAAATAGGATTAGCAAAAAGGCCAACAGTCAAAAAGTTCTCAAAAAGGGTTTAGAATGCCTATTTATAGGCTCTCCTGTGCACTAGGTCAAACTGGCTTTAAATCTGTGCGATATGGGATTAGGTACGGCCGTACTAACTTTATACACGGTTGTACTACACTTCAGTTTCGTCGTTGACTCATACCTCTATACTGGGTGCGACCTGACTGTTTTGGGTACGATTGTACTGCCTTTGGTACGACCATACTGGACTTTTTCTTCGGTGCAGACTGTACTGACCATTAGGTACGCCCCTACTGCTATGCGTAGTTAGGTATAACCGTCCATGGCAATAGGTAAGGCCATACAGAATGTCTTGAATCACAAAAATATTCAAATCTTGCCAGTTTCAGCTCTGTTTACGCCTTTTCCACTCAAAGTATTGTTTTCGTGATAATTCTACAAAATGAGATATAATTGAGTACTTTTATAACTTAAATAGCAGAAAATGATATGATTAACTACTCAAAAGTTCCCATAAAAATAGACAAAATTGGGGTTTATTAACCTCCCCACACTTGAGTTTTGCTTGGCCTTAAGCAAACTACTTGGATAATTTACAAGAGATTTTTTTTTTTATGACTACAGGCATAATCGAGTTACATGACAACAAAATAATATCATAAGAAGTGCTAAATAATAGAATACCCAACTAGATATGTAAGTCTAACAAGCTCACCAAGTCTGTGATTTAGAAGTCACTCTTCTCACCACTCTCAATGTGTTTAAAGGTATAGTCATTACGCCCAAATTTTCCCAAAGAAGTGACATTGTCATAGGCATGTATATTGACCAAAACTCTACTACTAAAATCCACTTATCATGCAAAAATGAAAGTGGTCTTTCATGGGTTGTAATGATGTCAAGGTAATAATGTTAGGTGAGACAAAAAGAAAGAAAATGTCATGCAAAGGGGTAAAACCAACTCAATCAAACAGGTAACTTTTTTCTTTTTCTTTTGAACTGTAAAGAGCAAGCAAGAATCCCTCTAGTATTCATCATTTTTCTATTTTTATAATTTTCTAAAGGCTACAATAGGGTTTTTTTTCTTTTCTTTTCTTTTCCCTTTTCTTTCCTTTCCTCCTTTGATGTTTTTATGCAACAAATAAGCAATTTAATAATTCTAGGCGGGGAAAATAATTGTTAAGTCTTCCTTTTTATAAACGTTCCTAAGGGATTTCTATCATTATTTTTTTGATTTTTTTTTTTGCCACTAATTGCTCTAACATCTTAGTCTTCTCCAAGGTTACCACAATAATAAGAATTAATAGCAACAAAAGGGATACCAAAGAAATTTAGTAATAAGCACAAAGATGGGCAACTAGTGGTAAAATGTTTTACAAATTTGAAGTAAGCCTAAAAAATCCTAAATTTGCCCCGACCATGAAAGCAAATTTATATTCGCTTTGCATTGGTCTCAGCACAAGTTCTAGAATGAACAATATGGGAAAAATATCACTATGTGACCTTTCTTTTAGGCTCAAATCTCACATTTAGTAGTTTATATAGACAAATCGAGACTTGTAAAACTAGCAACAATCTCATTTCAATCACTAGTTGTCTGAAAAATTTTAAAATAGTCCCTAAATCAGAAAATATTTAGTTCTCCATAATTTAATAATTGCAAGCATAGCCAAGTAATATAAGTTTCCTCCCCACACCTATTTTTAGCAGTGTTCTCAATGCTAACAGGAATAAAATAAGCACTAAAAGATGTATTCAATTTAATATGTGCTAAAAATAAGTCAAGGGGGAAAGGTACTCCCCTCTAATAATTTCACAAGCAAATTGCGGGGGTAAGTCAAAAGCTAATGTTATCTTGCCATTATCAATGGAGCTAGTCAGCTGCTGGAGAATTGTGCATCACAAAAGAACTAGAAATTTAGATATAATAACAAAAATAAACAAATATTGAAGAAAATAGAATAATAATAATAATAATAATAATAACAACAACAACAACAACAACAACAACAACATCTATCAAAATAAAACTCTCTGCCAAGTGTGCATATATACAAGCCATTTTTAATGCAAAAGCAAAAAGAATGTCTAAGTACTAAAATGGAGCAACGAAATAAATCCTACATCACTCGGCAGGTGGGTGTGTCCGGAGCTGCTGGAGGAGTCCCAAGATTGCTGTAAGCTGCTCTCCTTAGGTGTCTAAGCACTAGTCCACATAAACCCTATGATCCACAAAAGTGTGTTGCATCTCATCAAGACGCGTCATGATGTGCTCGTGGGAGTGGGCTGGTGGTGCTAGTCCCGCAGGTGGTGGTTTTGGTAGGTCTCCTCAACTGGCTGCGCAACCTCTGTAGCCTGCTCCTCCTCATGGGGCTGCTATGGTCTAATGAACTCATAGCCTCCATGGCTCAGCCTCTACAGAACACCGATGTTTTAGAGTGTATAAAGTGTGACAGGCTCCATCTGGATGATTGTAGCTCCCGACAGTACGTCGCACTCCTGAGGATGTCGCGAGTTGAGAGATAACAAACCTCTCACTATATGACCGGTGTTCTAGGACTGCAGATGAAGACTGGTCTGTGTGTAGGTGCAAAGATAGAACATCCCAGTGTCGTATCGGTGCCCTTGGCCGTCAGTCATGAACCAGAGAAGAAATAACTCAGCCTAGGTGACCGTCCCATCACTCTTAGCTCTCCTGTTAATGGAACGGTCTAGCCATCTGTGAGCCGTACGGATAGCTGTGTCTCGTAGTTTGCTGGCCTTTGCTCGACTGGGGATGTAGGATGCCTCCCTAGTAAGAGTCTGCCTGAACTCTCCATCATGCCATCCTTCTGGCATATCCAAAAGTGCCCCCAAGTAGTCTAGGCTCTGTACCATCTCTGCCTAGTGTGATGTTGAAATCGGCTAGCATCATCTCGTGTCTAGTCCCACGGAGGGTGAAAGTAAAGACCACCTCTTGGTTAGGCTTGTCGTCGCTGTTGGGGTCCTCGGGCTCCCGATCCCTGGAGTGATAGCCACAAGTGGCAAAGAAGTCCCTGACAGCCTCCACGTGGGTGCGCTATATAACTAATGCTGCTCGGTGCCATCCGATGCGTTGCAATAATGCCTCTACCTTATCTCGTAGGCCGACCTGCTCGGGGGTGTCAAAATCAATATATCTTTGGGCGTGCATGTGGTAGTCTCATAGCTCCCTGTACCGATCCCAATAGTGTTGTGGGATATAATTTGGTACTAGTTGGGATGGGCAGGGTGGTGCTGCTGAAGTCTCGCCTCTTTGGCGTTTAACCATAATCCTGCAAAATTCAGAAAAATTGGATAAATTAGTCATTTTTCTGCATAAACTGGGTCGTGGTACGGCCTAACATCGCTATATACGACTGTACCTAAAAGGATATGTACGGCCTAAGGGGAAAACATGTACGGTCGTACCCATGAGGTATGTACGGCCAGGGTGACACGTGGTACGCTCGAACCTATCTAAAACCCTAAAAACATACGACCTACAGTACGACCTATTCTTGATAGGTACGGTCGTACTGTGCTTTAGTTTTGGCTAAACTTGACCCTATAATTAAGATTTTTCAATTCTAACCTAATTGTCATGTCTCTAATCAATCCTAGGGTCTCTAAACAAGCACAGCCCAGCCCAGCCCATTCTACTCCAAAATCTCTAAAATTAATTAAATATTGTAATTTCATGCCAAAAAGGAAATATGGAGTGTAATCTATGTAGACACCAATCTAAGTACCAAATTAAGAGTCAAGAAGTGTTACCTCGAGATGATGTGGTGCTAAAATGACAAGAAAACAGTAATGGAGGTGGAGGAGTAGTGGTTTTGGGAGAGGGTGATGGCATACAGAGGTAAGGTGCGCCCTTACCTCTCAGATTTGCTTTTTATTTTTGCCTCTGTACGCTAGGTACGGTCGTACCTGTGTTTATGTACGGCCGTACTAAAGCTCTTCTCCGTGTTTTGTGATGTGGCCGTTCGGTACGACCGTGCTTGCTATTATGTATGCGCATACATAATTGTTTTGCAGAAAAATTTTTATATTTTGGAATTTTTCAAATTTTTTTATGTTTTCAAATAAAAATAATAATGAAAATAAAAAGAAAAAGAGAAAATAAAAAATAAAAATAGAAGTGAAACAAAAATAAAGAAAGAAATATTAGAGAACATAGGTTGCTGCCTCCTGTTTAGTGTTTGTTTAACGTCACGAGCCTGACGATTTAGAGGACGTGAATTTAGTCCTCGGCAGGCGCCAACCCTTTTTGGAAGCTTCTCTGTGTTGTTTTGCGTTTGTGGAAGACTGCTTCTCCGTTGTACTCATCATAGTGCTCTGTTAGACCACAGTCTTTACACATAGGAATGGACTTCTCTTTAAATGCTGAAAATTTCCTAACAAATGTTTTTACCAAATCATTCCAGTTTCTACCTCCTCAACTGGTAAAATAGAGCCAGATCTTGGCTTCCTCATTAAGTGAGAAGCAAAAAATTTTCAGCTTTGTAGAGTCTGGTGAGATATTTGTGTATAGAGCACTCCTCATTAGTTTGCAAAATCTCCTCAAGTGTTCAATTGGGTATTCTCCGGAGGTCCCTTTGAAGTGTAGTGATGCCACTTTTTGTATGATAGAAGGGTCTATTTCATAACTCTTAGATTGTGTAACAATGTTCTTCCCGTAAGAGTTGTCCACTCCAGAAGAATACACACTCTCTTTTTCATTATTTTCAGAAATAATAATATCCTGCAGGAAATAACGAGATGCACTAGAGGAATAATTTTTGTTATAATTATGAATTTTAAAAATTTCCTCTTCATTCTTAATTCTCAAAGTTAGTGTCCTCTTCTTTACTTGAATGGTAGCATATCCGGTTGCTAAAAATGGTCGCCCCAAGATAATTGGGATGTCTTTGTCTTCCTCCATGTCTAGAACCACAAAGTCTACTAGGAAAAAAAGTTTCCCCACCTTAACCAGAATATCCTCTATTATCCTCCTTGGTAGACAAGAGATCTATCGGCTAATTGCAAAGATATGTTAGAGGGGTGTAGTTCCTGCAAATCAAGCTTTCTAAACATAGACAATGGCATTAAATTCACACTAGATCCCAAATCACACAAAACCTTAAAGTTTACATTTCCAATTGAGCAGGGAACAGTGAAAGTTCCTGGATCTTTAAGCTTTGGTGTGAATTTATTTAGGAGCATGGCAAAACATTCTTCATTAAGCTCAAATGTTTCAAATTCCTCTAGTTTATTTTTATTAGAAATAATTTCTTTCAAAAATTTAATATACTTGGGAATTTGAGAAACAACTTTAGCAGCGGCAACTCATTGAATGAACTTTTTTGCTAGCCAACACTAGCAGCGGCAACTCAGAGAGAGAGAGCGAAAAAAATGAAGTTCAACCCACAAGTGTCGAGCAGCAGGCGCAAGAGCCGCAAGGCTCATTTCACGGTGCCGTCGAGCGTTCGTCGCGTTCTGATGAGCGCACCTCTCTCGACGAACCTGCGTTCGAAGTACAATGTGAGGTCTATGCTGGTTAGGAAGGACGACGAGGTTCAGGTGGTGCGTGGGACCTATAAGGGCCGCGAAGGGAAGGTGACTCAGGTTTACAGGCGCAAGTGGGTGATCCACATCGAGCGCATCACTCATGAGAAGGTTAACGGCTCCACTGTTAACGTCGGCATCAACCCCTCTAAGGTGGTTATCACTAAGCTCAGACTCGACAAGGATCGCAAGTCCCTTTTGGACCGAAAGGCGAAGGGTCGTGGCAGTCACGATAAGGAGAAGGGAACCAAGTTCGCTCCTGAGGATATCATGCAGACCGTTGATTAGTCCCCTTTCTCTATCTCTTATTATTCGCAATTTTCCTTTGCCCTAAAAAAACTAATATATCGGATTTTCAGGTTTTTCTGGGGAAAAAAAAAAGAAACAACTTTAGCAAAGGGGACATTTCTATGCAATTTTCTAAATTTCTCTAAAAATTTGATCAATTACTTATCACTCTGCAAATTTTTAGAATTTTGAGGGGAAGAATTTCTTACCTGTTAATGCTCAACCTTCAACTTGCTTTCTTCACCTTCTTTAGAGTCTTCACAATTTTTTAGGATTGATCCCTCTTCACTGTTCTTCATAAAAATAGCCTTGCATTGCTCCTTTGGGTTTGATTCCACTTGGCTTGGCAAACTTCCTTTATCTCTTTGAGTCATTAATTTAACCAAGGTACTGACTAGGACTTCTAGAAACTTTTGATTTTCTGTAGTGGTGCTCCCTATTTTTTCCATAGATTTAAATCTTTCATCTACTTGACCGATGAAAGTGTTCATAGTCTCAGTCAAGTTAGGCCTTCTCTCTCCTTGAGTTTAATGTTGTAGATGAGGTGGCTTGTACACATTCTGATCTTGGTCTTGTGATTTCTGTTGTCCACCCCATGAGAAGTTAGGATGATTTCTCCAACCAGAATTCTAGGTGTTAGGATAAGGGGTATTTTGAACCTTGTCTCCCATAAAGTTTAGCTTTTAAACACAGTCCTTGGAATCATGCCCAACTACTCCACAGTAGTTACGGGAAGCTCGAGTTGCTTTGTTTTCAATGGCCTTCAATCTCTCATTAGTCTTTTCCATATGCAAGCCATAACTCCCATACAAGGAAGTCTATGCCTCTGCATGTATTTCAGCATCGCTTCTTGCATTCTAACCTTTGGATCGAAATCCCTTTGGCATACAGAATTGACTTCTTCAATTTGGCTCTCAGTCGCCATGCATCCCCAGTCATTACCAGTTATTGCAGTATTGGACTGGGCATGCGTTGCCATTAGAGTTTCTATCTTTTTGGTCATTGCTTCCAGCTTAGCCTCAAGAGTAGTGTTAGTATCTACTTTGTAAATTCCAGCTTGTTGAGATTTCCTTCCCATTTTTCTTTCTCCTGCTGACCACTGAGCATTATTTAGAGCCATCACAGTCATTATATCATAGGCTTCAGTGGATCTTTTCTTCCAAAAGATCCTCCACAAGCAGTATCTATAGCACCCCTAGTTTTCATAGTAAAACTGTTATTTAACATCTGAACGAGTTACAATTTAGTAAACCCTTGATGAGGGCAGCTTTTGAGTAAGTCTTGAAATCGCTCCTAAGCTTCATGCATAGATTCACCTTCAATCTGCACGAACCCAGTTATATCAGCTCTTAATTTTGCAGACTTTCCTGAAGGAAAGTATTTATTGAGAAACTTGCTCTTCAAATCCTCCCAAGTAGCAATAGAGTTCGGAGTTAGTGAATCCAACTGTAACATCGCAATTTTAAGAAACATTGTTTTAGCAATAAAATCTCGGATACTTAAAGGTAAGTCGTAGAGACTATCACTTCAATGATTTACTAAGAGTATGTGGAATTATTTTGATTTATTTTAAATAATTGATTTATTATAAATAATTATTATTTATGATGACAATTCAAATTAGTAGACATCATAGACGTTTGTTGCTTTTAATGTGAATTCATCAACTGAGTTTTTATATAAGTTTATTATTTGACGCGATGATGCGTAGTATTTTTGTTGACTAAGAAAGTGATTGAATTAGATCATGATAAAATTAAATTTAAGAATTAATATTTAATATTAAGTCATGGTTCAAAATTCGTTGAATAATTCTTATGAATATTCGCCGTATTTTGAATCGTCGGGCAATTTTTATCTGCAATAAAATTTGAAACGAACTCCAATTTCGATGAAAATCGAATCGTCACTTGTTGTAATAATGTTTGAGTGTTTTTAATTGTTTTTATTATTATAGATAAATTATTTATCACGCGGTGAATTAATTTCTCAGTAAATTAATTTACGCGATTTATCGGCAAGCGAATTATTGTTAACGCAATTACTCGACGCCGTAATTTTGTGACACCGAAACTCTAGGATTAGTGAGTAATCATGACTAAGGTGATTAGGTGTCAAGATTTTGTGGTTAAACTCATAATATCTTTGATTAAGTGCTAGGTGTCAATTAAGTGTTGGTTATTAGGAAAATATCCACCTTGATTCATTTCTAGACAAGTAAATTACTTGGATTAATTTTTTTTTTAACCTCCCCTGTTTTGTTGATCAGGCCGTAGCCCTTCCTCTCCCATTCACCAATTTCTTCATTTTATTTCCTTCTTGCTTTGTCTAAGTGTGAGTGGTTTTGGAGAACAAAAATTCTTCTCCCTCTTTTCCCTTGCTCCAGCCGTGAATACCCCTTCCTTTTATGCTTCAAATTTCTTACTTTTCCTTGCCAATTCTTGGTGCTGGAGAAGCTTAGTGTGGTGAAAGAAAAAACAAAGTTCATTTCTTTCTTCCTTTATTTTTGCTCTAGCCGTAGCCATACATCAAAGAAGTACCCTCCATTTCTTCCATTTTCTTCTTCATTTTAGTATTAGCATCTTGATCAAGAGAGTAAGGGTTTGAAACCAAAATCCTTCCTTCTCTTTTAGCCTCAAAACCGTGGCCTTGTTACAATTTATTGGGTGGGGATTTCTTTTGATTTTCTTGTCCATTTTTCTTGTATGGTTTTGATGATGATCAAGGAACAAGATGACAAATTTTTTCCCCTTATTTTTAGAGCACTAAGCCGTGAAAAAAAAGGGAAAAGGAATGGATTGTCCTTGTGAATCTTCCATTCTATTGTTGTTTTAGTTGTTATTGTTGTTGTTTTATGTTTTGAGCAAGAAAAGGTTTAATTTTTATAACCCTTGATGCTTAAATCAAGCTATGATAGGGAGAAAGTTTTATGGTTTTGAAGTTTGGTGTAATTTCTTTAAGTCTTAAGAAAATATTTGAAGAGTATTTGGGGTAAAGTTTGAGTTTGAAGAAAGTTTAAAACTTGTCCCTAAACAAGGTGTCAAAACTGTGGGCTTCTAAAGGAAAAAGGAAGAAAATTTTGGTACTTTAAATCTTGTTTCTTCATAGTTTAGTTGTTGTTGAAGTTTAGTAGATTTTTAAAAAAAATTAGATTTGAGTTAAAGTTATGTTAAGTGTTGTTTTTGTTCAATAAGACTATGAAACACCTAATGTTAAAGAAACTTGTGTTTCTTGAGCAAGGTGGAGTCTTGGAAAAATTAGTGTTTAAAACTTTTTATTTTTAGTATTAGTTTTGTTGTTGGAAAGGATTTGGAATTTAGAAAAAAATTTGAGTATTGTTAATGTTGAAGCCGAGGGAGGGGTGTTTTAGTTTTTAAAGTTGTTTTTGAAATTTTTACTTGATTAATATGTTAGTGTTTGTTAATTAGGTATTTTATAAGTTTAATATTTGCTTTGGTTTTGAAAGAAAATGATTTTCTAGTGTTTTTAAAATTAAAATTTTAGTTAAAAAGGTTTTGGAAAGTTATAAAGATTTTGAGTAAGTTATAAAGTATTTAAAATATTATTTTTAAATTTGTTTTTGTGTTTTTAAGTGTGAGTATTAATAAAAGAATTTTTGGGTTGTGCACCCTATGGGTTTGGTGGCAAACTGTTACTTGGGGGTTACTTTTAAGAGATTTAAAGATTTTCTAAGACTTAGTGTTGTGGTCTTAGGGTTGTTGAGATCGTGAGTACGATTATGGGTGAGTTCGTGACATATCTTTGACGTTAGCATGGACGTAGAACTCTATTTAGTAAGGGACTCTTCTAGATATTGTTTTGGTGATGTATACTTGTTATAGTATGCTTATGTAAGGGCACTTCAAATTCAGTGTTTGATATTGTGTGATTTTGTAAGGGCCCCTTCTAGATATTGTTTTGGTAATGTATACTTGTTATTGTATGCTTATGTAAGGACACTTCAAATTCAGTGTTTGATATTGTGTGATTTTGTAAGGGCTTCTTCTAGATATAATGTTGGTTATGTGGACTTGTTGATGTATGATTGTGTAATGTGGTTTAAATGAGTTTGCTGTGAATTGCTTGATTTTGCTGATTCTGCAGTTGATAATGTGGTGCCATAATCTTGTGATCATATATGCTTAATTGCGTTTTGAGATATATGCTATGAAATCGGTGTTGAATAATTAAATGATTATTTAATTATGTCATATTTGAAATATTATATGAGTTGGTATGTTGACTTAATACGTGGAGATGCATTGACATGCATACATAAAGACTTAGACCTGAATAATCTTTGGGGAGGGATTCGATGTAAATGGGTGCGATCCTAGACTTGAATAATGCAGGAAGGGATTGATTGTAAATCGTTATGATCCTAGACCTGAATAATATTGGGAAGGGAATTCAGTGTCTTCGATATTCCGAAATCATGTGCAGTGGCATGTAGTTGCATCAATATGGAATTATGTGCATCCTTATTGAGTTGTTCTCTAATGCTAATGACATGATTATTTATCTATGTTGAAGAATGTGTTTTCCATTTTATATTATGTCTGTATAATAAGATTTGTTGTTGCATCTATGTCTGTCCTTTTGTAAGAAGTTGACCCTTGCCTGTGGTTCTTTCAATTAATGATTGTAACCCAGATGATGAAGACTGTAGAGTGTTCGAGACTGCTACTGGCGAGTATGACTGAGGATAGTCCTATATGGTTGTCTGCCTTGTGTAGCTGCATGGTAAACTTACTAATAGATCTAGTAAGTATCGTAGTGTGATGACCAGCTATATGGTGTCTATATATTAATTTCAATGTTGTATTAAGTATATTATGTTTCCAAAGGCTTGGATCGTTCGTGTGAATTGATTAATTAAAGTTATTTGCATGGTTGCTGAAATTTGATCATAGTGTTTTATTTATTCACCACCTTTCGAAAATACTGCAATACTCTGATTGCTACTTAACAGAAGTTTGTTAATAAAAAAAGAAAATTAGACTCATATTTTTGAAAACCATGCAACCAGGGTACCTCATTTTTCAAAAGAATTTGAACTTTCAACAGTTACAGTTAATTTAGTAATGCCGTGGAAACGGGGTATTCCAATTGTGGTATCAGAGCAGTTCGGTTCTAATCGGACTGTGAGTTGGGTAACTATAGCTGGCCAAGTGTCGAGATTATAGAGAACAGATTGTTGGGAGTCAAATTGTGTTTTATTGTGAGTCAAATTTGTGCTTATGTGTTTAGCTTGTTCCTCAAGTGGAGTAACTTTGCTTGTAATTGTTTGAAATTGTTTCTTAATTGAAGCAATGTGTGCTGACACACAAAATTATTGTGGGGTTCTGACTAGGTTTTAAGACCTTGTGGGAATCCAATACCTCCTAGACAAGGGATTCTTCCTACTGAAGCTGATAGTTTAAAAGATGGATCAGAAGATTCTGATAGCCTAAGATGTGGCAGGGACAGTAGTTATTGTTGCTCAACAGACTGCTACGGAGAATCAACGTGAACTGCTAGGATAGCAAGGAGAGGAGCAAGTTGCAAAGACCAAAGGATTGGTTGACCTTTGTCACCACGAAACTCTTAAGTCCTTGGGGAAATAAGAGATTAGATTCAGGGATCGTTTGTAGGGGATATTATTATTACTATTATTATTACTATTATTATTTTGTATAATCTTTGGAGTATTAATGGTTCTAGGTATAAACCACAATGTTTGATGTTTGAAGTATTTTGATATGTATTAGATTTGAAAATAAAAAATATTTCATGATTTTGAGGATGTGACATGTTTACCACTAACATCTGTGTTTTCGCAGTAGTCTATTTTTGTACTGTTGTGAATATATGTGGTATATTATGTGACTCTTTATTTGTTGTGAGCGTATTCATATTTTCCAGTAAGAATATTATACGCAATTAGTTCTAGCGACTGTTAATTAAATGTCTTGTGACAATTTAATTTACGTGAGACCCATTTGACTCAGTTAAATGGAATCTAGAGGGTTAGTGAGAGTTGTCATTAGGGGTATGGTTGTAGTGTTTTAGTGCGTGACAAAGTGTTGAGCTAATATTAGGTAGTACCTAAATTTTTCTTTTAGAAAAGTTTGATTTAAAAGAATATTAAAGAGAAGTGAGTTTATTGATTTAAATTGTAGAGTTAGTTTAAGCTTTGAATTGAAGTGTGTTTAATGAATTTAAGACAATAAGAACCTAATCTCAAAGGAACTTTAGTATCTATGAGAATGGTTGAGTCTTAAGAAAAATTGTTTTTTATTAGTCCTTTGTTTTGATGATGTTCTCAAGAGATTTGACATTGTTTTTTTTTTTTAGGAAAAGTGTTTGATTTGAGAAAAAGAATATTAATCTTTTTGAAGTTTTAGGTGATAATGGTAATTTTGGTATGCGTAACCGTGGTTGTGTGTGATTAGGTTAGTAATGTTATCTTGATGATGGCGTGTAGCTATAATCGTGTTAGGGATCGTGAATAAGCAATGATCGTGGCTCTGGAATAAAGCACCAGTGGATCGTAAGGACTTCTTCGTCTATTAAATTATATATGTATTACTGTGTGAAATATATACTTACTGTTGTTGAGTTTGATTGTTATTGCTGCATGTCGTGATGTGATCGTAATATTAAGTATTGTAGTATTACTTGTCATACATATATATGGTGAATGCCTATGAGTTACAAATTATTTTTGTGGATTTGAGTAAAATAATTTTTTGTATTTTAATATCAGCTTACTTTCGAGGACGAAACTATTTTAAGAGGGTGATAATGTAACATCCCAATTTTTAAGAAAAATTGTTTTAGCAATAAAATCCCGGATACTTGAAGGTAAGTCGTAGAGACTAATCACCTCAATGATTTACTGAGACTACGAGAAATTGTTTTGATTTATTTTAAATAATTGATTTATTATAAATAATTATTATTTATGATGTCAAATCAAATTAATAGACAGCATAGACGTATGCTGCTTTTAATGTGAATTCATCAACTGAGTTTTTATATAAGTTTATTATTTGACGCGTTGACGCGTAGCATTTTTGTTGACTAAGAAAGTGATTGAATTGGATCAAGATAAAATTAAATTTAAGCATTAATATTTAATATTAATTCATGGTTCAAAATTCGTTGAATAATTCTTACGAATATTCGCCGTATTTTGAATCGTCGGGTAATTTTTATCCGCAATAAAATTTGAAACGAACTCCAATTTCGATAAAAATTGAATCGTAACTTGCTGTGATAATATTTGAGTGTTTTTAATTGTTTTTATTAATAAAGATAAATTATTTATCACGCAGTGAGTAAATTTCTCAGTAAATTAATTTACGCGATTTATCGGCGAGCGAGTTATTGTTAACACGATTACTCGATTCCGTAATTTTATGACACAAAAACTCTAGGATTAGTAAGTAATCATGACTAAGGTGATTAGGTGTCGAGTTTTGTGGTTAAACTCATAATATCTTTGATTAAGTGCTAGGTGTCAATTAAGTGTTGGTATTAGGAAAATATCCACCTTGATTCATTTCTAGCCAAGTAAATTACTTGGATTAAATTGTTTTTTTTTATCCTCCCATGTTTTGTAGATCAGGCCGTAGCCCTTCGTCTCCCATTCACCCATTTCTTCATTTTATTTCCTTCTTGCTTTCTCTAAGTGTGAGTGGTTTTGGAGAACAAAAAATCTTCTCCCTTTTTCTCTTGCTCCAGCTGTGAATACCCCCTCCTTTTATGCTTCAAATTTCTTACTTTCCCTTACCAATTCTTGGTGCTGGAGAAGCTTAGTGTGGTGAAAGAAAAAACAAAGTTCATTTCTTTCTTCCTTTATTTTTGCTCTAGCCGTACCCATACATCAAAGAAGTACCCTCCATTTCTTCCATTTTCTTCTTCATTTTAGTATTAGCATCTTGATTAGGAGAGTAAATGTTTGAAACCAAAATCTTTCCTTCTCTTTTAGCCTCAAAACCGTGGCCTTGTTACAATTTATTGGGTGAGGATTTCTTTTAATTTTCTTGTCTATTTTTCTTGTATGGTTTTGATGATGATCAAGGAACAAGATGACAAATTTTTCCCCTTATTTTCAGAGCCCTAAGCCGTGAAAAAAAAGGGGAAAAGGAATGGGTTGTCCTTGTGAATCTTCTATTCTATTGTTGTTTTGGATGTTCTTGTTGTTGTTTTATGTTTTGAGCAAGAAAAGGTTTAATTTTTATACACCTTGATGATTGAATCAAGCTACGATTGGAGAAAGTTTTATGGTTTTGAAGTTTGGTGTAATTTCTTTAAGTCTTAAGAAAAGATTTAAAGTTTATTTGGGGTAAAGTTTGAGATAGAAGAAAGTTTAAAATTTGTCCCTAAACTAGGTGTCAAAACCGTGGGCTTCTAAAGGAAAAAGGAAGAAAATTTTGGTACTTTAAATCTTATTTCTTCATAGTTTAGTTGTTGTTGAAGTTTAGTAGATTTTTAAAAAAAAATTAGATTTGAGTTAAAGTTGTATTGAGTGTTGTTTTAGTTGAATAAGACTATGAAACACCTAATGTTAAAGAAACATGTTTTTCTTGAGCAAGGTGGACTCTTGGAAAAATTAGTGTTTAAAACCTTTTATTTTGAGTATTAGTTTTGTTGTTGGAAAGGATTTGGAATTTAGAAAAAAATTTAAGTGTCGTTAATGTTGAAGCCGAGGGGTGTTTCAGTTTTTAAAGTTGTTTTTGAAATTTTTACTTGATTAATATGTTAGTATTTGTTAATTAGGTATTTTAGAAGTTTAATATTTGCTTTGGTTTTGAAAGAAAATGATTTTCAAGTGTTTTTAAAATTAAAATTTTAGATAAAAAGTTTTTGGTAAAGTTATAAAGATTTTGAGTAAGTTATAATGCATTTAAAATATTATTTTTGATTTTGTTTTAGTGTTTTTAAGTGTGAGTATTAATAAAAGAATTTTTGCATTGTGTACCCTAGGGATTTGGTGGCAAACCGTGATCTGCGGGTTACTTTTAAGAGATTTAGAGATTTTCTATGACTTAGTGTTGTGGTCTTAGGGTTGTTGAGGTCATGAGTACGATCGTAGGTGAGTTCGTGACATATCTTTGACGTTAGCATGGACATGAAACTCTATTTTGTAAGGGCCTCTTCTAGATATTGTTTTGGTGATGTATATTTATTATTGTATGCTTATGTAAGGGCACTTCAAATTCAGTGTTTGATATTGCATGATTTTGTAATGGCCTCTTCTAGATATTGTTTTGGTGATGTATACTTGTTACTGTATGCTTATGTAAGGGCACTTCAAATTCAGTGTTTGATATTGCGTGATTTTGTAAGGGCTTCTTCTAGATATAATGTTGGTTATGTGGACTTGTTGATGTATGATTGTGTAATGTGGTTTAAATGAGTTTGCTGTGAATTGCTTGATTTTGGTGATTCAGCAGTTGATAATGTGGCACCGTAATCTTGTGATCATATATGCTTAATTGCGTTTTGAGATATATGTTATGAAATCTGTGTTGAATAATTAAATGATTATTTAATTATGTCATATTTGAAATATCATATGAGTTGATATGTTAAATTGATACGTGGAGATGCATTGACATGCATACATAAAGACTTAGACCTGAATAATGCCGGAAAGGGGATTCAGTGTCGTCGTTAACAGTCCTAGACCTGAATAATGCCGGGAAGGGAATTCAGTGTCATCGATATTCCGGAATCATGTGCCGTGGCATGTAGTTGCATCAATAGGGAATTATGTGCATCCTTATTGAGTTGTTCTCTAATGCTAATGACATGATTATTTATCTATGTTGAAGAATGTGTGTTCCATTTTATATTATGTCTGTATAATAAGATTTGTTGCTGTATATGCTATTGCATTTATATCTGTCCTTTTGTAAGAAGTTGACCCTTGCCCGTGGTTCTTTCAATTAATGATTGTAGCCCAGATGATGAAGAGTGCAGAGTGCTCGAGACTGCTACTGGCGTGTATGACTGAGGATAGTCCTATATGGCTGTCTGCCTTGTGTAGCTGCATGGTAAACTTACTATTGGATTTAGTAAGTGTCGTAGTGTGATGACCAATGTTGTATTAAGTATATTATGTTTCCAAAGACTTGGATCATTCGAGTGAAATGATTAATTAAAATTATTTTCATGGTTGTTGAAATTAGATCACAATGTTTTATTTATTCACCATCTTTCAAAAATGTTGCAATACTCTGATTGCTACTTAACAGAAGTTTGATAATACAAAAAATTTAGACTCATATTTTTGAAAACATGCAACCAGGGTATCTCATTTTTCAAAAGCATTTGAACTTTCAATAGTTACAGTTAATTTAGTAACGCTCTGGAAACGGGGTGTTCCACCGACCAAAGCTGAGACTTCCCTTGCAAAGAGAATAAAAATATCCTTAATTTAATGGCTTTCGGTGTCACACCATGGCACTTTAGTATTTGCGATCTTCTAAAATCTCTTGAGATGAACAATGGGGTATTTTGAAGGTAGCCCTGAAAATTGTGCTGAAGATATCATAGATATCAATGCTGGTTTCAACTCGAAATTAGTGGCCTCCATTGCCAGATAGTTGATGCTATCTACAACATCAGTTGTTGAAATGAAGTACTTATTTAGAGTGAGTTCTTCTGCCATCATTCTTTGTTGTCTTCTTAACAAACAGATTGTTCTTTCGATTTCAGGATCAAATTGAAGTTCAGGACGTTGAGAATGTGTCTGCATACATCGAAATGAATCAAATAATTAGAACAATTAACAAAATAAGGAATAAAAAATAAAAAATAAAACTAATAATTATAACAATAAAAACAAGAAAAATAAAAATGTCTAAAGTAAATAGAATCTCGTTGATTTAATATCGCTAATACATTCCCTGGTAACGGCGCCAAAAACTTGTTGCAGCTAAAGGTAAGTGCACCTTATCGTAATTCGTAATAAAGTGGAGTATATTTAGACTCTGAATGTCAAACCCAAAGGGAATACGTGAGTACAAATGTAATAAAGATCCTAAGTTATTAGACTAACAAAGGCAATGATTTTGAGAGCAAAAACGATCAATTTAGAATTATTAGAAATAAAGCAAATTCGCAGGAATGAGATAAGATCAAATATGGAAAGCCTAGGGGAACGGGATTCACTAATACTTCGTCCTTGAATTTACTGGTTAATTACTATGAGTCATATCACTTATTCGAAAGTTAATCCCCCATATGCAATATTAATAGTCTTCTTCTTAGCTATTACCCCCAATGAATCTTGCAAGGCAATTAGTAAAAAGAGTATTAAGCAACAGTGAGATTGTTAATCCAATAACTGATTAGAAACAAGCAATTATCCTTGAACTGACATAATTAGCGAGTTCAATTATTCCTAGTGTTCCGTTAACTAACTGTGGTACGATCACCTCAAATTAATTAACTTGTTAAAGGGTGATCAAGCCTTATAGGATTAAACAGACTAAGAATAATATAATCAATAGAACAATAAGAAACTCATAATAATAACTTAGATAAATATCAAGAACATAGTAAAATATCCCTCATCACCCCTAGTAATGGATTTACTTGCTCAAGGTACTTGAAAATAGGATAAAATAACATGACTCCAAATAAGAATCCATAAGCCATAGAATAAAAACTAAACTGGGACACCCTTCGGTATGACGATAGTTCTTTAGTACATTCTTTCTGATTCTTCCTTTCTCCAGAGCTCTTACGGTAAAATAGGATCATAAAAAAAGCCAACAGTCAAAAATTTCTCAAAAAGGGATTTAGAATGCCTATTTATAGGCTCTCTTGCACACTAGGCCAAACTAGCTTTAAATCTGTGCGATATGGGCTTAGGTACGGCCGTATTGACTTTATACACGGTCGTACTGCACTTTAGTTTTGGCGTTAGCTCATTCTTCTGCACTGAGTACGACCTGGCTACTTTGGGTACAGCTGTACTGCCTTTGGTGCGGCCGTACTGGACTTTTTCTTCGGCGCCAGGCTGTATTGACCATTAGGTATGCCCCTACTACTGTGCATAGTTAGGTACGGTGGTACAGCGTAATAGGTAATATCGTACTGAATGTCCATAATCACAAAAATATTCAAATCTTATTAGTTTCAACTCCGTTTACGCCTTTTCCACTCAAAGTATTGTCTTTATGATAATTCTGCAAAATAAGACATAATTAAGTACTTTTATAACTAAAATAGTACAAAATGATATGATTAACTACTCAAAAGTTCCCATAAAAATAGGCAAAATTGGGGTTTACCACACACCCTGCCCCGGGCAACACCAGGCATTATTCTCCCTTTCTTGATGGAGGCGCAAGGCCTTCCCATCATCAAGGATATTCCCGAGAAGAGATCGACATGCAGACATCCCAAGAGCTAGGAGGTCACATTCCCCTCGTGGGAACAAAAGGCATTCTCGCTCTCTTCGCAAAAAGAACAACCTATAGGACTGCCAGAGAACAACCAACAAGGTTCAACCCACATTCTGAATAGAACGATTGTGGGGGGATTTGTAGGAGCATAAAACACCTCAAAAGTTAGAAAGAAACACCTCCAAGCGGTGATCAAAGTCGACCAAATCCAACCCATTCAATGATAACCCAACTGAGAGACATATGTTATCTCGTTCACCGACGAAGGTATAGCCCGAGCATCCCAGGACATGAAGACCCCTCGTTATTGCAGCCATAATATGAAACATCATTGTAAGGGAGCCTTCACAGGTCATGGTAGCTCAGTCGATGTGTTGTTTAACTAGGCTTATAAGCAAATGCAATTTGACGACCAAGAGCTTCTCCTGTGAAACTCCGACCTATTGTGTTCACTGGCACAAAGTAACCCCAAAGGGATATTTTGAGAAACGCCTCACTTAGGGAAGCAAGTCAGCGAGAAAGACTGTCCCATTTAAGTTTCTAGTGGTGGACTGTTAATCTGCGTCAATGCTAGTATGGGACACCCCTCTTTGAATGCCTTTGGAATTGTCATCTCTGTGCAACACATGGCGCTCAAATTATTAGACCCCAAGGATCAAATTGTCATGGTCCTGGGGGACCAGGCATCAGCTCAGAATTGTTACAACATCAGCCTATGACTGTAACGACCAAACCTTGGAACCGAAGTGAAAGAAACTCAATACAGCTCACGAAGTCATTATTGGTGTAATCCTAAATGTCAATCTATTTTGAGTAGATTATTATTCGTATCATGACTTTAATCATATATTGTGTATATGTGTGTCTGTGTGTGTGAGGCATTCATTTATTATGTTATTGGAGTGTATATGTATAGCATAGTAAAGTCCTTAGAATTGATAGTTCGTTCAATAGAACATCAAATATGATTTGACCATGAGACCCCATTGAACTATAGAATTTTATTCTTAAAGTATCTGTAGTCGAGTATCATTGTTAACTAGGGCGAAAGTAATGCATAAGAGACTATTGTGTGGATGATTGATGACCACATCTCACAATTGATGGATATGAGATATCAAGTCAGCACATAATTATAAATATGAGATATTTATACCGGATTGCTCCACTATGAGGATGCTTCATAATAGTTATAAAAGTGTCATAGGCGCTCCTCTGCTAGCCACAGTGAAGTAAGTCCTTTGACTTGAAGTCACTGTGATTCCTAATATGTAGAGTTATAGGCTTTAATATTATCGAACGTCATGCAAAACAGGATTTCTACAAAGGTAGTACTTAGGCCTGTAATGAATCATGTTGAGAGATGTGAGTAATGTGGGCATGATTCGTTCCTCCTCATAATAGGAGTATTGTCTTTGGCATCTCGATATAGTGAGATGTGAAATAATGCATGGTCATATGGAAATGGGCCAATATGAGATATTGGGCCTGTTTGGGATTACTCGTCTACTCGGGAAACGAGGAACATATAATTGGACATAATGGGTATGACACATTGATGTCTCGTGTTCAATTGAAAAATATGGACGAAGGGATATAGGCTTCACTCTGTACACAGTAGCAACAAGGCACTAATTGAATCACCAATTTCCATAAGCTTGGTAGTTGTTATGCATTATTAGATGTTAATCACTGTTTATGATATTTGATATTATATTGAATATGTGATATTAATATAATGTTCGATATTATTGTCAAATTTGTTGGAACCTATGAGATCAGAAACATAGAATAGTTCATCAGAGCAATTGGTAATTGACTAAATTAAATGGGATTTTATTTATGTCAATGGTTGGTTGAATTAAATGAGATTTAATTTAATTAAAATAAATGATTTAATTAAATAGGGAAATTTATTGGGAAAAGACTTATGTTACTCTATTAAAAGGAAGGGGAGAAAATAGCCTCATAAGGCATGTGGATGAAATACCTTGTGCAGCTTGTTTTAGACAAGGTATTCATTATTTATGTTTTTCTCTATTTACGCTTGAAATAACTTAACTGTGTTTACTAATGCTTTATCTTTGTTGTTTAGGATATTGACAGATCCAGTACAGATGAACTTGATTCAGTTTAAAAACTGGTTTTATTGGTTGTGACTATTAGAGACCCTGTACAACTAAATTTGGAACACAATAAATTTTTTGAATTTTTTATCTCTCATAAAGGGATATTATGGAGTTGTGTATAGGATTTGGAAATCAGTTAACCAATAAATTATCATACTATTATAATTAACATTTATTTCAACACCTTAGATATACATCAGCTTTGTATCTCGAAGGGAAACATTGATTTGTATGGATTCATTGACCCTTAAGGCATTCAGAGTTCAGGGAATAGGGCAACAAATATTCAGACCATCATGCAGAGTAGGCTACATGAGGGTCAAAAAGAGTGTTACCTAACACCTTACTTGCATTCGTAAGTGCATGTTTAAAAGTGATTTAAAATTATGTATGACTTGCACTAATTGTTCCCCATTGGAAGGCTCATTGGTTGTTGTTGATCATTTGTCCTAGGAAGAATACTGTCATCTTTCTGTGTTTGATGAGAAATAAGTCGAATACATCTATCAAGCAGCTAGTTGATGGGTAAGTAGCTTAAAACTCGAGATTCATTTACTGTTTATAATAGTTACTATATATAATATTTAATCATTATAATCAAATTTGGAATTCATTTGTAGTCACAAATACAATCTGGGAGCATTGGGTGTGGATATTATTTCTTGAGACCTATGTTCAACATTGTATGCGCGAGTATTGTTGATTCATGCATGGAGGTGATAGAATTTTTAACAAATTATGTTAATTATGGATTTTAGTTGATAAACTAATGTTTTATCTTATGTCATTTCAACTTGCAGAGACTCTACATTAAGAATCCATTCCTTGAAGAGGATCTTCACGATGTCCAAAAACATTGAGCAAACCTATTTCTTGAGGTTTACCCAAGTTGTGTTATTATATATTAGAGTTTAAATCATTGTATGATTTATAAGTCATTGTGTATATTATTGTTTTAAGTCATTGTTGTGTGACATTGTGTGTATACAATTATTGTTTTTGTTTAAGTCAATTGGTGGGTTCTTAAGTCACTTTGGTTGGAATTCAAGTATTGAGAGTGTGATGCATGGTGTGCCACTATTCACATGGCCTATTTTTGTTGTGCAGATAATGAATGTAGTTTTGTATTTTTGTGTACATTATTCAACTTGTATAGTGATTTAGACTATGACCATTACAGGCCTCTGAATGTATTTCAATTTGTATTTGTTGTATTATATGGATTGTTTTTGGTCTGTTGCCAAATTTTACAAGGAGGAAATGAAACAAACATAATTTAATAAATAAATAAATAAATATATTTTACATCGGTTGTGACTACAACCGATGTAGAAAGACACTTTCAAGATTGGTTGTGGGTCACAACTAATGTAACAAGTAGCTTTTTGCATCGGCTGTAATAAGAATTGATGTAAAAAGTATTTTATTAGATCAGAAAGGGCTTTTAAGATCAGAACATTTTACATCGGTTCATTATCTGATTCAATAAGTTCTCATTTTCTATATCGCTTGAATCTATAACTGAAGCATAACTAGTGTAAAAAGTCATTTTTAACCGATGTAATTAAAATTTCTAAATTATAGTACTCGATCAAAGTCAATGGAGTTGCCAACAATTTTTATTAAAGGAAAATATTGGAAAAACCTTTTATTTTGGAGAAACTAGTCTTTTAAGAGTTTTGGGTTCGAGAGCCTAACTATGTACAAAGAAGGGTGAAACCTTAATTTCAATGTGCCTCTGATACATTTATTTGGAAATGGTCACCATTATTTCTAATAAGTCGTCCAACATAGTTTCTGCAAGGCTTACTACTTGAGTAAAGATTAAGTACCAATGAGTTGCTAACTTAAGTAGTGATCACTCTCGTTAGGATTCAAAACTAAGAGATTAGACCCGACAAAGCTTGTATAGACATAACTCCAATTTGGTTATTTATATATCCATATGAAGATCAATATATAGCACAAAATTGAGTAAACAAGAGGAACATCAAACCAAATACACTAGTGCAGAAAAATCATTTAACGCCGGTTAAATAGGGTATTTTACGTCGGTTTTCTAACCGGCGTCTATAGTCTCGGCGTTGGGTATTGGGATATTTAATGCCTGTTAAATGTGAGTTTTTACACGGTTATACGACTAACCGGTGTAAAAAGTTATACGAAAATGGGGTCAAAAAAATATATACTTTTGACGTCAGTTGTTAGGAAAATCGGCGTTAAATGCAATGTTTTAAAAATCGGACCGGAGATCGAACCGGTGAGACCTCCGGGTCATGGTTCTATTGGTTCGTCTGGTTGAACCGTCGGTTGAACTGGATGATAATTAATTAAATAAATAAAATAAATAATTAAACTTCATAGGTAAATTAGTTTATATAATGTATATAAAATAGATAATTATAAAAAATTAACACATTAAAATGATAAAGATAAATTAGATATTAATAAAATTAAATTGTTAATTGAAAAATTACATTAATTATATTTCTGATTTATATATTATGATCTTAAACATTAAAATGAAACAAAGATAGTAAAAATCTTTCAAGATGAAGACAAATATGCAAAGTTACAAAGTTTCCAATTACGACTGTTTCTCTATATTTTATTATTTTTCACCCAATGTCATTTCATAAGCACGTGGACGTGGCGGTGAGGACACAACTTTTTTTTTCTTTCACGAAATGGTGAGGACTCAAGCTTCGTGGCACACAATAGCGTATTGTCAAAATCATAGATATTTGTTTCTTTCATTGCAGTCACTCTCTCATTTCGTCATTTTGTGGCCTTTCTCTAGGCGCATCGAAGGAAAGTAAGAAACTACCTATAAAGACACTGTGTCGAAGAAGAGGCTGCGATACGGAGAAGATGAATCGTAAAAAAGAGACAAAATAGGTAGACAAAGGCGTTGTGAGGGTTTGCGATGGGTTTTTTCGCAATCGGGTCGAGCAACCCAGCCTACAAACCGGGATGCAAGTCTTCCTCCCAAGAAACGCAAAAATCCTAGACTTCCTCGGTTTTATGAGTTTTCATGGCGATTCCACCAATTCACCACTTCTTCCCTTCTTTCCCTCTTTTATTTTTCTGGCTGGTTGAACAAAAGCAAAAAAGGAAAAAAAAATAAAAAAGTTGCGTTTTTTGGACCGGACGATTCAGCAAAACCGCATCTGGTTCACCGGTTCTGACGGTTCAAACCGGTTCTGTCCGGTTTTTATAGTTTTTTCCCGGTTTCTACCCACAACGGGTTTTTAAGGTCTGACCGGACCGAGTACACGGTCGGGTCCCGATTCGACCAGCCGGTCTGGTCCAGTTTTAATAACATTGGTTAAATGTCGCTTTTAATGCCGGTTGTTAGTAAAACCGGCGTTAAAAGCAACCTTTAATGTCGGTTTTCCTAACAACCGACATTAAAAGTATAAATATTTTTTTTTAATTTTATTTTTAAATTCCTTTTACCCACTGTATGCGTACACAACTCAGATTGCAATTTACAAACAAAATGCCACAACTCAAAAACACAACACAAACATATTCAGAAACAACATTTTATATACAACTTTAAAAATTAATTCAGAAACAAGTCATAATAAACAAACTTATAAACTTTTAACAATTTATTCCATTGCGTTTCATCTCTTCTCCTCAAGCATTTGAAAAAAAAAAAGTGAGCCCATGTTTCCTGGATTTCATTAATTTCAGCAGTGGTATACTCAGATGAGTCATTGAATACCTGCAAGTTCAAAACTTATATAATTAACTAACCAGAAAAATTATAACATGTATGCTAAAAACTTATTAAAAATTCTATTACCTCCGTCCATCCACTAACATTATCGTAATGACAATGGTCAATGTAACACCTGAGGACGAGATCGACATCGTATTAGGACGACGTATCGAGACCTCGACCAAGACCTTGTGTCGAGATCCCGTGACTAGATCGTTTGCCGAGATCTTTTGTCGAGCTGATGAGACCACGTGCACTAGTCTTTGAGATGAGGAGGTCGCGTGTCGAGATGATGAAGTCGCTGCATCGAAATGATGAGGACGCAAGTCGAAGCCGAGGAGACCGCGTTCACGAACTCGTGTTAGAACTTTGTGCGTTTGCACGAGCACCTTGTCGACATCGTGTCGAGATGATACCTCGGATTATTTCGAGCGTTACTCAGCGTTATTATTATATTGTTTGTAATTATTACATTGTCGGCTTGTCGTTGGACCGGCGAGTAGAGGTAATCATGAGAGGAACGAGTTAACGGGTAGATGATTGATGGGATTGGCATCTTTTAGCCGGAGTTACGTTTATACCCCTTTCTCGCCACCGTATACCACGGCAGATTCCTCACACTCATTCTTTCTCTTTTCTTCTTTCTTCATCCTTCCTTCTGTGTTTCGTTATTTTCTTCAAAATCTTCAACGACTAAAACCGTGAGTTCCAATGAGATTCGCACAAGATTTCTTCATCAATCTTGTTCATCATCAACTTCTCGACCCATATCTCGTCTGATCGACCATCACCGTTGAGGTATGAAGAAACGATTTTCTTTCATCCGTACTCTTGTTTAGCGCTAATTCTTCTTCCATTTTTAACCAGTTTATGCTTCCAAATCATATCAAATTGATGGGTTTTCTTATTCATAATAATACCTATCTTTTAACCGATTAATTGGGCTTGTAAAACAAATTTCTTTCTCTGTTTTTCTGCAATCGGCAATGCCCAGAAAACCTCCATTTTTGGTTCATTTCGATTTCTTGTTTTCATTCGTTGCTTCTGATTATTGTTGTTGTCGATCTATCTGTTGAAGCATCAGATAACTTTTCATGAAATTTTGATCGAAATCCCTAACTTTGTGTTAGAGGAAAAATATATTTCAGTTCTTAAGTTTCATATTTTTCTGGGTTGTGGTTGAGTTTGGGGAAGAGAGAGTTAGATGTATTGGAAACCATAGATCGATCTGAGTTATGTTTGTTTTAGGAAGTCTGATTCCCGAGATCGAGTGATTCGATCGAGGTGTACGGAAAGCGAATCCAAGGACGCTAGCACGTAATCCAGAACGAGGATCAGACGTGTCGAGGTCGACCAAAGCGACGTGTCGAAGTCGTTGTCGAAGTTCGTTGAAGACACCGTCGAGATCGAGTAAGAAAAGTCGTTGTCGAGCTCTTTGAAGACAAATGTCGAGGTCATTGTCGGCAAAGATTAACTTGGAGTTCTGAGGCGCTTCACATTTATACTTGTTATAGTATGTAAGGCGCTTCACATTTATACTTGTTATAGTATGTAAGGCGCTTCACATTAATGTTTTCGTAGTATGATAAGCGTAAGGGCATTTCATATTCTATGTGGTTATGTTATTGTGTATGGATTTCTTGATTTGTGTCGAGATGAAATGTTGTGATATGATTGAGTTTTGCATGTATTTAATATGTGATTGAATATATGTCGTGAAGTGTGTATTGCATGTTGAATTGCGTTTCTTCATGTCGAGCTTGCTCTTTTATTTGACATGCGGTTGAATATCTTGTGTTTAACTCCTTGAATATCGTATCTGGCTAATTGTTCATCGAGTGAGCGAGCTAGGTGAGTCGTATGACGCTTGAGCCGTGACCTGATAATCGAGGGTGCTAGGTCCCCTTTTTGTTTACTAGATTGACTAGACGCCGCCACGCTACGGGACCTGAGTTGATCTAGGGAGAGCGAGGATCCCAAGGCGGCTGGACTTTCCGACATACCTACGCTGCATTCCGGAAAATTGTCGAGTCGAGAGAAAATGGATTGGTGAGTTGTGTCGAGTTAGAGTGAGATGGTCGAGTCACGTCGGTGATTGTTATACTTTCTTTGTTTGCTTATATTTTTATGTCGAGCTTATCTTGAATTGTTGAGAAGTTGACCCTTTCCGTGGTGCCTTCAATCCATGACGGTTACCCAGGCGATGTCGAGGGCGCAGTAACTCGGCAAAGATGATGCCGAGGAGGATCTCGACGAGGACCCGAGTGACGACCTCTATCCGTCGTGATTCTTTATTTGTTGGATGTTTGTTTTTCCGAGGATTCTTGTATTTCTTTTGTGTTCGAGGTCGTGACCGGTTTAGGCGGTGTTGTGTTGTTGCTCTGGTAGACTGGTGGTCTTACTTTTGGAGCACTGCGTGAGTTCTAAGTACCCCAGGTATGATGGCTCTTTTGAAGTTGTCGTACCTTAGGTGTATCTTCTTTGCACATTTGCTACTCTGTATTTGTATACATTATTATTTCGAGTGATATATATATGTATGTTATGCATGTATGTTTTATTAGAATTTAAGTCTTGTGTCTTAGTTGCACCATGTTTCAAAAGTCAGAATTACTCGATGTGCACGAGTTGGTTTTATAAAAAAATATATCGTATTTTTAAAAGGCACAAGAGTTTTGTTTTTAAAACACATCTCATATAGGTTTCGCTTGAGCTTGGTGTGTTGAGCTCAGAACTCGAGCTCGGTATATTGAGCTTCGGTAGCGGTCCTAAAGCGGTCGTTACATTGTTTGGAATCGAGCGCTTGATTCGGTTCGACCGAGCCGCATAGGAATTTGACCGTCACCGTCGGGTTGTGTGTTGGGTACCTAGTTGTTTTGTGTTGATTCTTGTTTGATTAAGTGAAGCACTTATTGCTGAGAAATTGTTTGAACTGTTTCTTGATTGAAGCGGTGTGTTTTAACACATCCTTGTTGTGAGATTCGACAGGTTTTGAACTTTGTGGAATCTAATGCCACCTCGTAGAATACGACATCCCAGCAACCGAGAACGCCGACATGGAACGAGCTATTCAAGCTATGACCGAGATGGCGGCAGCCATGGCTCAACAATCACCACAACTCAACAGCTAACGCGATGGCTCAACAGACGGCGTTAACTCAAGAGAACTTGCGGCAAAGAACAGAACGAGCGAAATCTAAATGCGAGAGGATTGGCCGACTTCAGAAGCATGATCCAATGTTCTACTGAGCCAACCGGATAAAGCGGATCTTTGGATGCAAGAGATCGAGAAGATCTTTGAGACACTTCATTGCCGGACAACGTGAAGGTCGACTATGCCACCTACTTACTGCTAGAGACGCAGAGTATTGGTGGAGAGGAGTGAAGCAACGTTTATAGCGTAACATCGCGAGATGACTCCGGGAGCTTTTTCGTGAAAGGTTTTTGGACAAGTACTTCCTGATCATCGCACGAGCCGAGAAGGAGCAGAATTTCTTCAATCGCAGAAGGCAACTCGACGGTGTCCGAGTATGCGCCAAGTTCGAATCGTTGGCGAGGTATTTCACCCATTTCGTGACCGAGTTGACCAGAGATGGTCGAGTGAGAGATTCCAACGGGATCGAGATTCGACATTCGTAAGTCGATAGTGTCGTTGAGGATCGAAATCTCCAAGAGCCGATAGATCACGTGTCGAGGTAGAAGGAGTGAGGAGCCACAAGAAGAAGACTGTGGGCGGACCGGTGAGACCCCAAAGTGCGGGCGAGATTTGCACGTAAAGGGAAACCACCGCAGAAGAGGCCTTACGACCGACCTCGGGGAACGACAACAGGGACAAGATCGTCCGATGACCCAAGTACCTAGGAGTGGAGGTCGGACCGGTGTCGAGGTGATTTGCTACCGATGTGGAAAGCCGGGACATTACGCGAGTAATCAGACTCGAGAGGAGGAGGTGTGTTTTAATTGCAAGAAGCCAGGGCATTTTGCTAAAGATTGTCCTACACCTAAAGTCGAACCGACTATGCTTGCGGCAAAGGCCAAAGGAAAGCGTCAAGTGGCTAAAGGCGAGTTTTGCATGAGTGGCGAGGAAGCGGTCGAGCCGATGATCTTATCCAAGGTGAATGTGAGATCGAGGGTAAATCCTTATCCGTTCTTTTGATTCTGCAACCCATTCCTTCATTTCTTCGATTGTGTGAACCTTTTGAGCTTGACCGTGATCGCTTTACCGCTTAAATTAGTAGTTACAACCCCAGCTGCTAAAACCTTAGTCACAAACACTGCATGTCTTAATTGTGTAGTGGTTATTCAGAGTAGAAAGTTTGTGGTCGATTTGGTTTGTTTGCCTCTTAAGGGCTTAGATGTCATCCTCGGGATGGATTGGTTGTCACACCACCATGTCCTTTTGGACTGTGCCCGTAACCGTAATTTTTCCGCACCTTGAGTCTCCAATTATCTTTCTCGCCGAACGTATTGGAGTTTCTTTGAAAGAAGGAACTAGGGAATACATGTATCTAGCTAGTTCGGAAGTTTTCCAGCAGATCGACGTGAAGAATGTTCCGGTGGTGTGTGATTTTGAGGGCGTTTTCAAGACGCGTGCGGGATTACCACCAAGACGAGAGGTCGAGTTCTCCATCGACCGATTCCAGGAACAGACCGATTTCCAAAGCGCCATACAGGATGTCTCCGCCGAGATGAAAGAGTTGAAGTCCCGGATCGAACACTTGGAGTCGAAGCAATTCATACGACCGAGCGTGTCACCGTGGGGAGCTCCAGTTGTTGGTTAAGAAGAAGGATGGACGATCAAGGTCGTGCGTGGACTATCGCGAGCTCAACAAGGTTACCGTGAAGAACCATTATCCGTTACCACGTATTGACGACTTGATGGACCAACTTCGTGGAGCGGCGATCTTTTCCAAGATAGACTTGAAGTCGGGCTACCATCAGATTCGCGTGAAGGAGGAAGATGTCGCCAAAACAGCTTTCAGGACTAGATACGGTCACTACGAGGACTTGGTGATGCCGGTTGGAGTGACGAATGCGCCAGCTGTGTTTATGGACTACATGAACAGGATTTTCCATTCGTTTTTGGATCAGTTCGTTGTAGTGTTCATCGACGACATATTGATTTACTCGAGGAACCGAGAAGAGCACGCAGAACACCTATGTCGAGTACTACAGATATTACGAGATAAGCAACTCTATGCCAATCTGTCGAAGTGTGAATTTTGGCTTGAAGAGGTGAATTTTCTTGGTCACGTGATTTCCAGAGAAGGGATAGCTGTGGATCCAACTAAGATTGAGGCGGTGATAGCGTGGGAACAGCCGAAGACGGTTACCGAGATCAGGAGTTTTGTCGGCTTAGCAGGATATTACCGAAGATTCATTGAAGGTTTCTCGAAGATTGTCGCGCCTCTTACACGATTGACGAGGAAGAATCAACCTTTTGCTTGGACCGAGGAGTGTGAAGCCAGTTTTCAACGACTGAAGGAGCTTTTGGCGCTGTGTTGATTTTGCCTCAACCGTAAGAGCCTTTCGAGGTGTATTGTGATGCGTCACACCAGGGATTGTTATGCGTCTTCGATGCAACATCGGAAGGTGGTCGCGTATGCTTCAAGACAACTTAAGATTCACGAGAGGAACTACCCTACTCACGACTTGGAGCTAGCGCAGAGTTTTTGCGTCAAGATATGGAGGCACTACCTTTACGAGCACTCTTATTGCTTTCACGATCACAAGAGCTTGAAGTACTGTTCGACCGTAAGGAGCTCAACATGTGTCAACGTAGATGGGACAATTTCTCAAGGACTACGACTTTACGCGTTGGAATACCATCCCTGAAGGCTAACGTAGTAGCGCATGCGTTGAGTAGGAAGAGCGCTTTAACCTCAGTAATGATGATCAAGGAGTTGGAGATGCTCGAGAAGTTCCGAGATTTGAAGTCGAGTGTCGGTTTCACCGGAAGCCGAGATTTGGTATGCTTACCATTTCTAACAGATTGTTGGGCGAGATCCGAGACCAGCAAGTTCATGACGAGCTTCGCAAGAGAAGATTCATGATAGCGCAAGGGAAGGCGACAGATTTCGGCCCGAGCGACGACATCTTGAGGTGCAATGGCCGAGCGTGCGTGCCTAACGTGATCCGGAGGAAGTTGATTCTCGACGGCGCATAAGAGCAACTTTAGTATTCATCCCGAGTTACGAAGATGTATCAAGACTTGAAGAAGCATTTTTGGTGGTCCGAATGAAGAAGCAAGTGGCCGAGCACGTAGCTTCATGTTTGGCGTGTCGAAGCGAAGGTGGAGCACCAACGACCGCGGAATGCTACAATCGCTGACGCATCAAAGATGGAAATGGGACAAGATTTCCATGGATTTCGTTGTAAGTTTGTCGAAGACGCAGAAGAAGAATGATTCGATTTGGGTGATCGTCGACCGATTGACCAAATCTGCCATTTCTTGCCGGTGGTCGACATACAACGTGGAAAAGTCGACCGAGATCTACATCGCGAGATAGTACGACTTCATGGAATACCTCTTCGATCGTGTCGGACCGAGATCCGAAGTTCACGCCTCATTTTGGGGAATTGCAAGGAGCGATGGGAACCGAAGCTCGTGCTTAGCTCGAGCATATCATCCACGCATCGACGGCCGATCGAGAGAACGATCCAATCGCTTGAAGATTTGTTGCGAGCTTGCGTTAGATCACCGAGGAAGTTGGGGACGACGCCTTACCATTGGTGGAGTTCACATACAACAACAGCTTTCCATGCGAGTATTGGGATGGCACCTTTTGAAGCTACTGTATGGGCGGAAATGTCGACGCCTCTTTGTTGGTACCAGGACGGCGAGCGAACCGTCAGAGGACCAGATATGATCCAGCAGACTACGAGATGATCCGTTTGATCGAGATCGGATGCGAACATCTCAAAGTCGAAGAGTTATGCGGACCAACGACGTCGACCACTCGAGTTCGAGGAAGGAGAACATGTATTTCTTAGAGTCACCCCACTCACCGAGTTGGTCGAGCGATCAAATCCAAGAAACTTACCCCTAAATTCATTGGACCTTACCGATTCTTCGTCGTATTGGTCCATGGCATATCGATTGCCTTACCCCATTCTTGTCGAACATCCACGGACGCCTTTCACGCCTCACAATTGCGAAGTATGTTTCCGACCCTTCTCATGTCATCGAACCGGATGTGATTCAACCAAGGGCGACCTATCTTTTGAAGCGTCACCAAAGAAGAATCGTTGATCGGAAAGCCAAACAAATATGAACAAAGAGATCCAACTTGTCAAAGTTGTGTGGGATCAAAAGACGGGTGATGCGACTTGGGAGCCGAGGAGAAGATGAAGATTCGCACTGAACTTTTCCGAGGTAAGAATCTTATTTGCAATTTCGAGGACTAAATTTTTTAGAGGAGAGATTGTAACACCTCGAGGACGAGATCGACATCGTATTAGGGACGACGTGTCGAGACCTCGACCAAGACCTTGTGTCGAGATCCCGTGACTAGATCGCTTTAGAGATCTTTGTCGAGCCGATGAGACCACGTGCACTAGCCGAGATGAGGAGGTCGCGTGTCGAGATGATGAAGTCGCGTCATCGAAATGATGAGGACGCAAGTCGAAGCCGAGAGACCGCGTTCACGAACTCGTGTTAGAACTTTGCGCTTGCACGAGCACCCTTGTCGACATCGCGGTCGAGATGATACCTCGGATTATTTCAACGCGTTACTCAGCATTATTATATTGTTTGTAATTATTACATTGTCGGCTTGTCGTTGACCGACAGAGTAGAGGGTAATCATGAGAGGAACGAGTTAACGGGTAGATGATTGATGGGATTGGCATCTTTTAGCTGGAGTTACGTTTATACCCCTTTCTCGCCAGCTGTATACCACGACCGATTCCCTCACACTCATTCTTTCTCTTTTCTTCTTTCTTCATCCTTCCTTCTGCTGTGTTTCGTTATTTTCTTCAAAATCTTCAACGACGAAACCGTGAGTTCCAGCGAGATTCTGCACAAGATTTCTTCATCAATCTTGTTCATCATCAACTTCTCGACCCATATCTCGTCTGATCGACCATCACCGTTGAGGTATGAAGAACAGATTTTCTTTCATCCGTAAGTTTAGCGCTAATCCTTCTTCAATTTTTAACCAGTTTTATGCTTCCAAATCATATCAAATTGATGGGTTTTCTTATTCATAATAATACCTATCTTTTAACCGATTAATTGGGCTTGTAAAACAAATTTCTTTCTCTGTTTTTCTCGCACGGCGCCGTAAAACCTCCATTTTTGGTTCATTTCGATTTCTTGTTTTCATTCGTTGCTTGATTATTGTTGTTGTCGATCTATCTGCTGAAGCATCGATAACTTTTTCATGAAATTTTGATCGAAATCCCTAACTTTGTGTTAGAGGAAAAATATATTTCAGTTCTTGAGTTTCATATTTTTCCTGGGTCAGGTTGAGTTTGGGAAGAGAGAGTTAGATGTATTGGAACCTATAGATCGATCTGAGTTATGTTTGTTTTAGGAAGTCTGATTCTCGAGATCGAGTGATTCCGAATCGAGGTGTACGGAGAGCGAATCCAAGGACGCGGGCGCAGAATCCGTAACGAGGATCAGACGTGTCGAGGTCGATCGAAAGCGCACGTGTCGAAGTCGTTGTCGAGTTCGTTGAAGACACCGTGTCGAGATCGAGTAAGAAAAGTCGTTGTCGAGCTCTTTGAAGACAAATGTCGAGGTCATTGTCGGCGATTAACTTGGAGTTCGGTAAGGCGCTTCACATTTATACTTGTTATAGTATGTAAGGCGCTTCACATTTATACTTGTTATAGTATGTAAGGGCGCTTCACATTAATGTTTTCGTAGTATGATAGCGTAAGGGCATTTCATATTCTATGTGGTTATGTTATTGTGTATGGATTTACTGATTTGTGTCGAGATGAAATGTTGTGATATGATTGAGTTTTGCATGTATTTAATATGTGATTGAATATATGTCGTGAAGTGTGTATTGCATGTTGAATTGCGTTTCTTCATGTCGAGCTTGCTCTTTTATTTGACATGCGGTTGAATATCTTGTGTTTAACTCCTTGAATATCGTGATGCTTAATTGTTCATCGAGTGAGCGAGCTAGGTGAGTGGTATGACCTTTTTGAGCCGTGACCCGGATACCTGAGGGTGCTAGGTCCCGTTTTTGTTTACGGGAGATTGACTAGACGTCGCCACGCTACGGGACCTGAGTTGGTATCCTAGGGAGAGCGAGGATCCCAAGGCTTGGCTGGACTTTCCGACATACTGATGCGGCGTGTGCATTCCGGAAAATTGTCGAGTCGAGAGAAAATGGATTGGTGAGTTGTGTCGAGTTAGAGTGAGATGGTCGAGTCACGTCGGTGATTGTTATACTTGTCATTTGCTTATATTTTTATGTCGAGCTTATCTTGAATTGTTGAGAAGTTGACCCTTTCCCGTGGTGCCTTCAATCCATGACGGTTACCCAGGCGATGTCGAGGGCGCAGGTAACTCGACAGGAGATGATGCCGAGGAGGATCTCGACGAGGGCCCGAGTGGCGACCTCTATCTATCGTGATTCTTTATTTGTTGGATGTTTGTTTTTCGAGGACTGTCTTGTATTTCTTTTGTGTTCGAGGTCGTGACCGGTTTGGCGGTGTTGTGTTGTTGCTCTGAGGTAGACTGGTGGTCTTACTTTTGGAGCACTGCGTCAGTTCGGAAAGTACCCCCAGGGTATGATGGCTCTTTTGAAGTTGTCGTACCTTAGGTGTATCTTCTTTGCACATTTGCTACTCTGTATTTGTATACATTATTATTTCGAGTGATATATATATGTATGTTATGCATGTATGTTTTATTAGAATTTAAGTCTTGTGTCTTAGTTGCACCATGTTTCAAAAGTCAGAATTACTCTGATGTGCACGAGTTGGTTTTATAAAAAAAAAAATATCGTATTTTTAAAAGGCACAAGAGTTTTGTTTTTAAAACACATCTCATATAGGTTTCTGTTGAGCTTGGTGTGTTGAGCTCGGTAACTCGAGCTCGGTATATTGAGCTCGGTAGCGGTCCGGAAACGGGTCGTTACAGTCAACATAGTTTTCATCACATAGTACCTACACGCCCGAGTGTTCAATTGGTATGCCCCTACAAATAAATAGCATAGTTGCATATAATAAGTAAATATTATATATACACATAACTACTATTAAAAGCTTAATGATTTTCATCAAGACACTTACTTGGGGGTACACCCAATCAGACTTCTTTTTTCTAAGACCATGCTTCACTACCATATTTCTGATAAAAGAATATTCATGAAAAGTAGGTTAATTATAGATCTAAAATAAGTAATAATACATATATCAGAAGTATGACAAATAAAAGCTTACATATCAACTGTGCGCATAAAGGCTGGTTTGGCTTTTTATACAATGAGCATATCCAAACCATGAGATTGTCCTTAGGACAAATGATCATCAAATGCCAATGTTTACTGAATATAAACGTGAACACAAGAAAATGGGTTGAATTGTATTCAAAACTTTTCGCAAACTTTAAATTAAAAATACTTTTCTTTGAAAACTATTTGTTATTGGATGCTGAAGAGTAACCGGATGCTGGAAATAAAACTTATGAAAACTTGTTTTTATGTGAAAGATAAAAGTAAATGTAGAGCAGTAAAGCAAGAAACACAGAGATTTATACTAGTTCACCACTAACCTGGTAGCTACGTCCAGTCCCTTCGTTCCTGAAGGATTTTCCACTATAATCAACTGATTACAAATTTCCTTAAGAGTATTATTCTGTCACAAACTTGACAATACTCTTAACTTCTTAAAATGACTCAGTACATTCGAGCCTTTGAGGAACTAAGCCTTTAACTAGCCTTTGAGGAACTAAGCCTTTAACTAGGCAAATACAAAGTTCACAAAGTAATTTTCTTTTGAATACAATCAAATAACTCTTACAGAGAGGATGAAAAGATTAAGCTCAAAACAATAACTTTCTAAAAGAAAGAATATAAGATGCTGAAGTTCAATTCTTGGTTTCCAGAAACATGGCACGAAACTTGATTGCTCACTTGAGAATAGCTCTTTCAGAATGTAGTTTCTAGCAACCTTCTTCAATGAATACCTTGGGGTATTTATAGGAGTCATTGAGGGTATTACTGTTGCAGTAATTTTAGCTCCAATTCATTGAGTGAGGTAATTTAAATTTCTGTCCTTTTCTTCCGTTCCAGAGAATATCAGAATAGTACACATTTACGTTATGGTAGTATCTGCTTTTCACAATTTTCTTGTACGAATTGTCTTATACTAAATGTGTCACCTTTGATACCTCATACATAAGAATGAGCGCACAAAATCAAATTCAAATTCCGTTCCAAAATAGCTGAGGTAAAAGAGCATAAATGTGTCCGTCACGGGCATCAATAATAAAACCAGATTCTCGCTCAGAAAGTAGGACAGAAGCTCGCACCAACTGATTAATCCACGTGTCAAAAGATAACACTACCAGACGCTCGCTATAAGCAAGACGCTGGAGTGAACCAGATGCAGATACACATGGAATGTATTCAATTCTCTTGTGAATCTCTTCTTCTTGCTTGAGTGAGTTATAAAACTTAAACAACTTTAATACCTGCACACTTCAAGACTTATTAGAAGATAAATTGTTCACTTCTAAATACTTTGTTATCATCAGAATTAATGAGGGTCTAAACTTCTCAATTGTTTAGGTTCCAACAGAATATTAGGCAAAAGTAATGTGTATCAGAAGCACATGTAGACAAAATGAAACTAGATTATCAATTTGACGATATTTAACCAAATGTACTTACCTATACAAGTACGGTGCTAAGAAACAGTTTTTTGCTTATCAGTTATCTTATTATATATGTATGTTTGCTGAGAATCTGAAATACGGTTGCCTAAAAAGCGTGTTGGGTCCAAGAATCCATATACCTTATCGGTGCCCTTCGTGATACATAAGCAATACAACTACCTACGATGTTTAAATAAAAGTTCATTATAATTGATACTTAGGAAATAAAATGTAAAAACAATATATTGTTAATGTAAAAACAATATATTTTTACTTACGTGCACCATAATGACAAATGGGAATTGGAAATAGGGATGGCAAAACGGGTTGAGCCCAACGGGTGAACCGCCAACCCGCTTAAAATGGGTCGGGTTGGGCTACAACATGTCGGCCCACTAACCCATCTAACCCAACCCGCCTAGTCCGTCAACTTGTCGAGCCACAAGCGGGTCGGGCCGAGCCAACTCGTTGGGGTAACACATATTTTATTTATTTATTTATTTTCTACTCCGCCATCTCATTTTAGTTGTCATTTTTAAAATATTTCACTGTCTCAAATTACTTGTCTTTTTAGAAAATAAAAAATTATTAATTACTTCTTTTCGAGTAATATCCCTTGTATTTCAACCAACTATATTAATGAATTTTTTCTACTTAACTACTCCAATTAATAAGGGGTATTTTAGTCGAGGAGTGTCATTTTATCATGAAAATTTATAAACTCAATCATTTTCTTAATAGGTGTACATAAACTAATAGGACAAGTAAAATGATATGGAGGGAGTAATAAATTTCCTTTTTTTGCATATTTCGGGCTGGCCAACCTGTTTTTGAGCGGGCACATGGCAGGTTATGTCGGGCTGGGCTGGGTTGGCCCGTTTTGCCATCCCTAGGAAAGCCACTCATTGCCATGCGCCAGGTCCGTTAAGTCCTTCTTATCACCCTAACAAATTGGGACATGGTCATGCTTCCAGTCTAGTTGAACACCTCCACCAGCAATAGTGAACGACAAGCAACCCAGTTTTGTCAAAATTTCTTCTTTAAGCGATTCCTCCTCCTTCTCATTATCTGGTGAACAGTTACCCTTAGTGCTGACATGCACAGTAGCTCTAGGAGAGGGCACTGGTGCCTGACTTTGTTGTTAGGAGCATACCTCCATCCTTAACTGATCAAACTTCTATTCAAACATTTAGGTAACTTCCTGCATAATCTCTTGTCTCATCACTTCATACTCCTCACCACCTCTAATTGTTGAGGCGCGGCATGAAGGTCCTCCATAATATTTCTTTAAGTGCACACCTCGTCCAGCAGTGCGGACACGGTCAAGGTGCTCAGGTGTTCCAATGGTACTAGTCAAGATATCTTGACGTCCATGTGGAACAAAAGTACCCTGTGTGGACTCTTCAACCAAGGATTCCTACAACATATAAAATCACATTAAGATTGTGTTAGGCAATGCATAAGTAAACATTGATCAGCTGAATATTTTACTTATAATCTTAGAAGCCATTAAGGTTGTGGCTTCATTCGTATAAGCTCCTGATGCCTTTTGTCGAGCCTTTAACCATAGCTCATATCACTTTGGTTGAGGAGGCTTATCTAAAACTGAGGCTTCATCACCCGCCTCTTCCTGCATTTCTTTCACTATCTCTTCTTTTATCTTTTCCTTAAGCTTTTGATAACCCCCACGAGACAATAAGTGGGGTAGATATTCTTTGATGAATTTTCTAATCCCTTTCTTCTTTTGTCCTGTTACAAATAACACACCCCAAATTAAAATCAGTAAAAAATTAAACTAGCACAGCCAAGTAAAAAATTATAATTCCAACCAACCTGAAATGCTTCTTCCTCTCAGCTCCTAACAAACATGTGCCATGTTTCTTCTAAAATGAAACTATACTTAAGACATGGATTCATGTTGCCGTTTTCATCTCCTCTTCAAAAGACATACTTCCTGGTTAGTGTTGCTTTAAAGTCCTTCCAACGTTCACCCGTATAAGATAACCATTTCTTCTTATGTTTTTCATCATTAGGAACATCAAACAATGTCTACAATACGCAACAAAGTGGTGGTGTTAGTAAATACATACATAACAAGATACAAACATATAGAGGAATAAAAAATGGGTTAATACCAAGATATCTTGCCAAATCAAGTTCTTGGTAATATCATCTACTGATCTCCATTCGCTTATCAAAATACTGGCCTTGCTTCGTCCAAGCATCCCTACATAACTCTTAAATGATGCTGCATTAGGACCTGTGGGTTGGCCTGTAAATGCATCCCACTCAAGCTCATACTTATGATTAGGATTACGTCTAGCAGTCAAATGTGATAGGTTCGTGGCACGTCTAGTCATTTTTTTGGAGGAATCTGTGGTGGATGAATCAGCAACGATGTCTGATTACACAAAAAAGAATGAAGGTAAAAAACAATTAGATAAATAATGGATAAATTAACAAACATTTATTAATCAATATATAAATAATAATGGATAAATTAAAAAATATGTATTAACCTATAATCAAGTTTGAATGTCCTCCAATATCCCTTCCTGATGATCATCACGAGTGGCATATACATCGTCCACTTCATTTTCATCAGTGCAATTGGGTTTTTGTATTGAGAAAGAAGGGGTGTCATAGATATCTAGTGTTGAAACTTGAATTTCATTAATCTCATGCATACTTCTTCTTTGGAGAACCACAGACCATATTTTGTTAGAAAGATCATTGATATAAAACACTTATTTTGCGTGAAACGCTTTGATGAAAGGCTCGTCCTTTATAACTTACCTTGTGAAGGTCCACCATTGTAAATCATAATTCATCAATCGAGCTCCCAAATCTCTTCAATGACCCAAAGTAAGCTATGGATGCCAGAACGAGGTTTTTATCCTTTGAACAAGAGAAGTGCATGGAAGAAGCCATGACCCTAACCCCACTGTTTTGCACAATTACTCTTGTCATCCTGTGACTTTGTATAAAATGAGAATTTATTGATATTGTATCCTGTCCAACACAAGACATTAAAATTAGGCTCATGTGCTAGCCATTTCAATGTATCAGAAGCAGTATTATCACTCATAATATGTCCTTTAAACATTGTTAACTATGTCTTGTTATGCACATTCGACACCAATTTTTCGTTCATTCGAGGATTTTTGGCCTTCATGATGTTTTTGTGAGTAGACAAGTAAGGTTCAACCTCATTATTGTTATTCAATATATACACTAGTACACGAAACATAAAACAATTTAACATTTTACATCGGTTTCATATATAACAGGTGTAAAATGTGAACGCGGTGGCAATTTTGCAATTAATATGTGTATTAGTAAATTTACGCGTCACATTTTACACCAGGTATATGTAAAACCGGTGTAAAATTAAACGCGGTGGTAATTTTGTAATTAACTGGTGATTTGTCTTAACCTTTTACATCGGTTTATCCAAATAACCGGTGTAAAACATTTTTACACTACCTCGTTCAAATGGCAGAACTCCTGTATCCTTGTTACGTTTCCAAATTTCCACTGCCTATATGATTCAAAGGCGTCGCCGCTTTTTGCGTGCATTTAATCGCAGGTTTAATGATTGAATCGTATAGACAATGGAAAATTTGGAAGCGTAACAAAGGATATAGGAGTTCTGCCATTTGAACGAGATAATGTATCTAGAGCTTTGGCACGAACGCACACAACAGACATCAAAACAGGGGAATAACATGAACATGAACTTGTGATGATGATGAGGAAGAAGTTGTGAAGTGGTGATGAGATCAACAAACTCAAGGTGTATTTATAATGAAAGGAATATTCAATGCCAAACACATCTATTGGCTAAAAAAGAGTGCAGATAAAAACGTTAGAACTGCTGGACGGTGTGGTAAATGCATTTTAAAATAAAGAAAAACGTTTTACTAAAAAAAAAAATTTAAAACGTGTCAAGAAAGAATATTTACACTGGTTATTTGTAAAAATCGGTGTAATATGTTTAATTTTTTTTTGAATGATCAGAAGACTTTTCACACCGGGTAATAGTAACAACCGGTGTGAAAAATTTTATAATTTTAAATTTTTTTACACCAGTTTTTATAAATAACCGTTGTTAAAGGTTTGTTTCCCACGTTTAATCGCGCGAATGAGAAAATATTTCATTCTCCATCTTATTTCAGAAAACCTTTCCCTTTCACTCTGACGACGAACCTCCATCTTCATTTTCCCTTTCACTCTCACGACGAATCACCACCGGCCGCCATTGTTCTGTTCGTGGTCCCTGGTAATGCTCTCTATGTCTGTTTACTTCTCATTTATGTTCTCCTTCCTCTTTCTATCCTTTTCGTTCGCATTCCACTGTTTCATGCATGGTTTTGTATGTTCTCATTTTCATTGTCATTTTCTTTCTCATTTCTGCAGCTATTACCGTTGTGGCCGTTTTCATCTCCGTTGCTATCGTCGCACATTTTCGTCTTTGATTATCTCCCTTATGTCACCATTTCTCAGGTATGTTATTTCTAAAAATATCTTATGTGTTGTTGTTATTGTTGACAAGATAGAGCTTCTCGTTTTTTTTTTTTTTGGATTTTCAGTTAACATTTTTTGTTGGTTTTGTGATGAATTAATTAACTTGATGAAATTAGATGCTTTTTTAAGTTGTTTCCATATCCTTAAAAAAAGACAACTTGTTTCCATGCATATATATTTGTGAATAAATGTTATTAAAGTCCACCACTGTTGTGCTTCTTGAAGCTTCAAGCTTAAAAATTGTATAAGTGTATGTAATTTTTTTTCCAGAACTTAGTTATAGATCGTAGTTGGAGAACTTAGTTATGGATCGTAGTTGGATGCAAAAAAACTGCTTGAGTGATGAGTATAAGAATGGAGTGTCAGAGTTTATAAAATTGGCTGAAATGAAGCTTCCTAATAGTAATGGAAGATTTTATTGTCCTTGTGTTAAATATTCGAATCGAGCATCTATAACAATTAAAGACATACAGTATCACCTTTGCGTTTATGGGATTTCCAAGAGTTATACGACATGGACATGGCATGGTGAAGTATTAGACACGCCAAGTATATCCCAAAGAAAGGAAGTTGAGGTAGATATGGGCGATCGACTAGAGGAATTGATTCGTGATATTGGACAAGACTCTTTTCAGTGATCACATTTGTACGATACTTTGTGTAGTGACAACGAAGAACCTTTGTATCCAGAGCGCGCCAAGTTCACATGGTTGTCAGCGGTGTTGAAATTGTTCAATTTGAAGGCGATAAATGGGTGGACTGATAAGAGCCTCACAAAATTTCTTGGCTTATTAAAGGAAATGCTTCCAGAAGGCAACACATTGCCCAACCGTAACTATAAGGCAAAAAAGATATACGTCCGATGGGTGTGGAGTATACAAAAATAAACACACGCCCCAATGATTGCATACAATATTGAAAGGATAATGAAGACAAAGAATGGTGTCCCACATGTATGACATCGCGCTACAAAAAAAAGGGTGATGATGAGGATTGTGATGTGCCCACAAAGGGTCCTCCTGTGAATGTGTTATGGTATCTTCCAATTATTTTAAGGTTTAAGCGACTGTTCACCAATGTAAAAAATGCAAAGAATATTAGATGGCATGCAGATGAAAGGAAATGTGATGGAAAGCTTCGTCATCCGGCTAATTCTTTGCAATGGAAGTGACTTGATTCTCTGTTTCCAGAATTCAGAAATGAACCAAGAAACCTTAGGCTTGGAATTTCGACGGATGGAATGAATCCATATGGTAGTTTAAGTAGCATTCATAATTCATGGCCTGTTCTCTTTATTATTTACAACTTGTCTCCTTGGTTGTGTATGAAGCGTAAATATGTTATGTTATCTCTAATGATTTTCGGACCAAAACAGTCAGGAAATGACATAGATGTTTATCTAAGTCCTTTTATTGAAGACTTGAAAATATTGTGGGAAGAAGACATTGATGTGTTTGACGAGTATTCCCGTGAAAATTTCAAGTTATGTGCCATGTTATATTGCACCATAAATAACTTTCCAGCTTACGGAAACTTGTCTAGGTATAGTGTTAAGGGACATAAAGCGTGTCCTATATGTGAAGAAGGCACATGCTACCATCAATTACAACATGGAAGGAAGACTGTTTGTCTTGGGTATCTTAGATTTCTCAAACGTAATCACCCGTATCGGAGGTTGAAAAAGGCTTTTAATGGATGCCATGAGAATGGAGTTGCTCCAAATGCCTTAACTGGGGAAGAAGTTTATGAATGGGTGAAGAACAACAATGTCAGTTTTGGAAAGAAACAAAAGAAGTCTACTGAAAAAAAACATATGGAAAAAGATGCAAGTTTTCTTTGATCTTCCATACTGGTCGAGTCTTTATATGAGACACTGTATTAATGTGATGCACGTGGAGAAAAATGTGTGTGATAGTGTAATCAGTACGCTTCTCAACATCAAGGGCAAGACAAAGGATGGTTTGAATGCTCGTCTAGATCTGGTTGCAATGGGCATAAGAGAACAGTTAGCTCCAGAGCCAAGAGGTAACAAGACACATTTGCCACCAGTATGTCATACCTTGTCAAAACAAGAGAGAAGAAGCTTCTACGAGTGTCTACGGGGCGTGAAAGTGCCACATGGCTGCTCTTCTAATGTCAAGAATCTTGTATCAATGAAAGATCTCAAACTACTTGGCTTAAAGTCTCACAACTGCCATGTATTGAAGCAATAGCTATTACCGATGGTTATTCGTGGTATCTTGCCAAAAAAGGCTCAGCATGCGATAACTAGATTGTGCTTATTCTGCAATGTTGTGTGTAGTAAAGTGATTGACCCTCAGGAATTAGAGGACTTGGAAAATGGGGCTATTATTATCTTGTGTCAGTTGGAGATGTTCTTTCCTCCGCCATTTTTCGACATCATGGTTCACTTAATTGTTCATCTAGTGAGGGAGATTAAAGCATGTGGCCCAGTTTATTTCAGGTGAATGTACCCCGTCGAGTGATACATGAAGATCTTGAAAGGGTATGTCAAGAATCCATACCGTCCCGCAGTATCTATTATTGAAAGGTACATCACAGAAGAAGCCACTGAGTTTTGTACAGACTACATGTCGAAAGCGCAACCTGTAGGGCTTCCAAAGTCTCGTCATGAGGGAAGATGTGACGGTAAGGGTACACGAGGTCTAAAGGTTAAGAGCATGGCTTGGGAGAAAGTGCTTCATGCATATTTGTATAGATTGAATAACACTGATAAGGTTGAGCCATACTTGTCTACTCACAAAACCATTGTCAAGGCTAAAAACCCTCGAATGAACGAAAAATGGGTGTTGAAAGAGCATGACAAGACATTCCAAAAGTGGTTTAAAACACTGATTATGAATGATGATACTGCTTCTGATACCTTAAAATGGTTAGCACATGGACCTAGCTTTAATATCTTATGTTGGAGTGGGTATGATATAAATAAATTTTCCTTTTATGACAGGAGTACCGTGCAAAACAATGGGGTTATGATCATGGCTTCTGCCATGCACTTCTCTAGTTCAAAGGATAAAAACCTTGTTCTGACATCCATAGCTTACTTTGGGATCATTGAAAATATTTGGGAGCTCAACTATTGTAAATTTAGAGTTCCTGTTTTTAAATAAGTGGGTTAATAGTAATAGTGTACAAACCAATGAATTAGGATTTACATTGGTGGACCTTGACAAGATAAGTTATAGTGACGAGCATTTCATCATGGCTGAACATGCAAAACAAGTTTTTTAAGTCACGGATCCCTCTAGTAGAAGTTTATCTGTAGTTCTCCAAAGAAGAAGCACGCATTAGATTGATGAAACTCAAGATCCAACCCTAGATATTTATGACACTCCTTCTTTCACAATTCAAAGACCGTCTTTCACTGATGAAAATGAAGTGGACGATGTATGTAACACCCCAATTTTCCCTTCTTTTTTTATTTATGTAATTATTTATTAAACGTATGTATGCTATGTTTGATTTGATACGTGATTTTATGATGACTCTTAAAACTGGGTTTGAGAGTAATTGGTCTGTTAAATTATACTCCTTGTAGTATAGCGAACGTGTATTAGATAGATGACACATCTTTTATTTTGTACTCGATGTGTACACAATTTTGAGGGCAAAATTTCTTTTAAGGGCGTAGAGTGTAACACCCCGCATTTTTCAATCGTTGTATATGTTTAAAATATGTGTTTATTTCATTAATTATTATGATCTATCGATTTATTGATTCTGATTTCCCTATGTGTGTTTGAATTATTGAAAAATGTTGAGTTTATATTTATTTGTATTTTTAGAAAATTGAGGTAATATATAATTTAATATTTTATTTTACAAAATATTATTATATGAAATGTCATTTATTTGAGGGATTAAAAGGTTTTAAAGATATATAAAAACGAACTTTTACTGATTTACTGTGTATACCCCTCATTTTCATAGATTATTTTGTGTTAATTTTTTATTGTTATGTATAATTAATTTTTAACATGTGATTATGTTTAATAATATTTTAAGAGTGTGTGAAAGTGTTTAGGAATCTATTAGGGTCGATTCGTAACCAAAGTGTACAAGTTATAACACCTTTGAGGGAGTTCAAGACTTGCTTTGATTCGGGAAATAATTTAGTCATCGTATTCTGTATTTTAGAACCCGTTAATGAACAAATTGGATTTAGTCAACTTCATGAAAGTTGTAGATATTTCTCTTAGCATTCATTTGGCTTTGGTTTGACTCAAATCCGATGACTAGAACTGTCGATAAGCTTTTCGGAGCCAAGGCTGTCCAAGTGTAGCTTTTGGAATGCTTGAGTAAATTTACACTGACTTATTGACCCACCTAGAGTCAGATTCTGACCATAAGCATTAGAGAGGAAATTGTAGCAAATTGTCCTAGATTTCCAATGCAATAAAGAACACCTTGATCGGACACTTGGAACTCAAGATATAGCCAAAACAGTAGAGCAGCGAAAAAAAATGTTGTTCCAAATTTTTACTGAGTTTTACTGCGTTTTACCACTTTGGGCCTATTTAAATTCGACCCTAAGCCTAATCAGGCCTGTCTACACCTATTGAGGCTCTCATTTGACAATTCTAAACAATTTCCTAACCCTAGAGCCAACTCTCTCTTCTCCCTCACTTTCTCTCAACTCCTTCCACCGTTGAAGGAGCTTGAGCAAAGCGATTATCATCATCTCCATACCATAAAACTCTCTTTAATCCAAGTTTCGGTAAGCCTCTCGTTATTTTGACATTGGGGTTTCGTTCACAAAAATTGATTTCTAACGCTTCCTTTGTATTCTCCCGTTTTCGTAGTGAACCTTTCTCCAAAGGACCTTCACAAAATTCCTTCGTCTTCCACCCCTATTGTCAAACTCAAATTTCATCCTTAAGGTAAGGGGGAGATTATTGTGGTTGTGGATATTTGAGGGAATAGGTGAAGGGCTTGTCTTTGAACCCCATTCTTTGATAATAGTTTTAAACACGATTATTTTTCTGGAAATTACAGCATAATGTGACACCCTTAACCCCGTTTTGAATAAAATAAAATTATTCAAATAAAGAGAAATGAATATTTATACGTATTCGATTTTCAAATAATTGTCTAATAAATAACACCTTGCGAAAATAATGTAAAAATTTAAACAATTAAAATTAGCGTAACGAAATTTAATCCACGTAAAATTCTTGTGGTACGAGAGTATCACATTTCAATAAACCATCAAGTTAATTTTTTTTTCAATTAACTAAAATGAGTATTTATTTAGAAAGACATCCGATAAAGCCAAATAAATAAAATAAACCCCCCAAAAATATTTATGTCACATTGTCTCAGAGCTATTACATAACCCAATTGAAACTAAATAAATTTTGTAGTTTACAAACTTAAAAATAACAACATAAGACTAAATTTAGCAGGCGCTCATATTCTTCAGTTTAGCCACTAACTTCGGGATTAGCAGCATCTGCAATTTCACACAAAACACACAAGAGACATACAGACAAAAAGGGATGAATACGTTGTAGTTGAGTTGTGGTGATAGTTAGAGAGAATAAGTGAATAAAGTAGTATACTTATATATATATATATGTACATATGGAGGGGCGTTCAAGTTACTCCAAGAGTAACTCTTGTCTGAGTTACTCCAGATAATATTGCTTTATAGATATTCAATTTTATCAATCCAACCGTATAACATCGTCATATTATGTCAATGATCATGTATACCAAATTTTAAATAAATTGGACATCATTAGCTATGTAATCATATGATCGATATTTTGCATATAAATTAAAACGTATGGTATGCATTGAATTGAAATGATCTGATGAAGTATCAAATATTTTTAAAATTTTATGAAGTTTTACGGAGTTGATCTAATCAATAAGAACTTTTAATGTGATGGTCCGATTGATGAAATTTGATGTCTATTGAGAGATATTAACTGGAGTAACTCAGACAAGAGTTACTCCTGGAGTAACTTGAACGCCCCTCATATGTGTATATATATATGTGTGTGTGTGTGTGTATACACACACACACATATATATATATACATGAGAAAGGATATAGTTACTCCGCTTAATAACTCTCTGCAAACATTAAATTTCATCAATCAAATCGTTCAATTATATGTTCTTATTGAGTAGATCAACTCCATAAATTTCATGAAATTTTAAAATTATTTGATACATCATCGAATAACTCCAATTCAACGTACGATATACTTTCCAAAATACAAGTAAAATGTTGCTCATCTGATTGCATAGCTACGGATGTCCAATTTATCTAAAATTTGGTGTACATGATCTTTAATATAACATGACGACATTCAATGGCTTGATTGATGAAATTCAATGTTTACATAGAATTATTAAGCAGAGTAACTCTAACAAGAGTTACTCCTAGAGTAAATATATCCCTCCTATATATATATATATGCATTCATAGCAGTACAACTCATATAAATATACACCATATTACATACACATTATACAACACTCACATTTAAAACCATAGGCGCTCACAGATAAAATTCACCATTTTTTAGGGTCAGCTATCTCAAGAAGGATGCAGATACTAGCAACACTACTTCATATGCATGTGGTACCAACTACTACTCTGGGAATCAGACTAGGAGTACATACTTGGTTTATTGAGGGAGAGCATTTGCGGTGATCACCTCGTTACCTCATACTCTCACTAGTCATGATAATGTCCGGGGACTGTCGGGAGTCACGTAATCTTGCAAGTAGCTTCCCGACATCAAGTTACAGCTTGAGTCACTTAGGTGTGCCACAGATTCAGTATCTCATCCCCAAGGTCAGGATTATCTGCCACGAAGGCTCACCTCTATTGGCCTCCCCCTTTCATTTCAACGGTCGTTCCCCCCAAATCCTAATCACAAGGCTTGGTATGTCAATCATACACACAAGGTCGGGTTTCCTCCGAATGTCATAATTCAATTTTTCATCGACAATCCATCATGGCCCATATGGCTAGGATCATCTCACAAGGAATGACTCAAGTCCCATTATGGCTACTTATAGCTAGGTGACTTGCACATAAGGTCATTTATCCTTTCAAGGTCGTTGCCGCAGACGTGGACTTTTCACAATCATTATCAAAATTTAACAAGCAAAACACAAAATAAGTTACGATGGCAACTCAAAAATAACCACCACGTATTTAATTATTTAGGTGAACACATAGGAACAACAACAATGAAAACTCAACCATAACACATATTGGGTTTGACTCAACCAATACATCATTTGGATTAATACATAGTGCAGAATTTTCAGAACAGTCATCAATAATAGTAACAAACACATGGTCAAATGACCTTGCAAATTTTTAAATATTTAACTGAAGGTATCTAACTCATATACAAAAACAATACAAGTGGTATCATCTAAAAATTTGAATCAAATAATTTATGAGAAATCCTATACTGAAGTTGTTTTTACATTGTGTTACTCAAAACAATGTCCTGGACATCCAAAAGATTTTAAAATTCTTAAGGCTATCAAAAGAAACCAAACAATTATACCAATTTTTATGAAAGCTTCCAACACTTACAGAATCCATTTAGAAGTGGTTCCAGTCAAAAATACCAAGTATAAAAATAATAGAAATTCATATACTGAATGAATTTTTCAGAAATCAGAGCTGAAAACAGCAGTTAGTAAAAATAACGAATGCAGTGTCAAATGACTTTGATATTTTTTTTAAATTTTACAGGAAGTAACCAACGCAATTATGAACACAATGCAACTGGTCCCATGTTAAAATTCAAAGCCAATTTATGAAAATTTACGTACTTAGTCTATTTTATGCTGTAATTTCCAGAAAAATAATCACGTTTAAAACTATTATCAAACAATGGGGTTCAAGGACAACCCCTTCACCTATTCCCTCAAAAATCCCCAACCACAATAATCTCCTCCCTTACCTTAAGGATGAAATTTGAGTTTGACAATAGGGGTGGAAGACGACGGAATTTTGTGAAGGTCCTTTGGAGAAAGGTTCACTACGAAAACGAGAGAATACAAAAGAAGTGTTAGAAATCAATTTTTGTGAACGAAACCCCAATGTCAAAATAATGAGAGGCTTACCGAAACTTGGATTGAAGAGAGTTCTATGGTATGGAGATGATGATAATCGCTTTCCTCTCTTCAAAATCGCAGCTTGGGTGCAACGCTAATACGTTGCTCAAGCTCCTTCAACGGTGGAAGGAGTTAAGAGAAAGTGAGGGACAAGAGAGAGTTGGCTCTAGGGTTAGGAAACTATTTAGAATTGTCAAATGAGAGCCTCAATAGGTATAGATAGGTCTGATTAGGCTTAGGGTCGAATTTACACACGCCCAAAGTGGTAAAACGCAGTAAAACTCAGTAAAAATTCATAACATCATTTTTTTTTGCAACTCTGTTTTGGCTATATCTTGAGTTCCAAGTGTCCGACCGAGGTGTTATTTATTGCTTTGGAAAGCTAAGACAATTTGCTATAATTTCCTCTCTAATGATCATGGTCAGAATCTGACTCTAGGTGGGTCAAAAAGTCAGTGTAAGTTTACTCAAGCATTCCAAAAGCTACACTTGGACAGCCTTGACTCCGAAAAGCTTATCTACAGTTCTAGTCATCGGATTTGAGTCAAACTAAAGCCAAAGGAAAGCTAAGAGAAATATCTACAACTTTCATGAAGTTGACTAAATCCAATTTGTTCATTAAAGGGTTCTAAAATTCAGAATACGATGACTGAATTATTTCCCGAATCAAAGCAAGTCTTGAACTCCCTCAAAGGTGTCCTAACTTGTAAACTTTGGTTACAAATTGACCCTAATATATTCCTAAACACTGTCATACACTCTTAAAACATTATTAAACATAATCACACATTAAAAATTAATTATACATAACAATCAAAAATTAACACAAAATAATCTATGAAAATGAGGGGTGTACACAGTAAATCAGTAAAAGTTCGTTTTTATATATCTTTAAAACCTTTTCACCCCTCAAATAAATGACATTTCAAATACTAATATTTTATAAAATAAAATATTAAATAATATATTACCTCAATTTTCTAAAAATACAAATAAATATAAACATAACATTTTTCAATAATTCAAACACACATAGGGAAATCAGAATCACTAAATCTATATATCATAATAATTAACGAAATAAACACATATTTTAAAAATATATAACGATTGAAAAATGCGGGGTGTTACACTCTAGCCCCCTTAAAAGAAATTTTGCACTCAAAATTTGTGTAAACATCGAGTACAAAATAAAAGATGTGTCGTCTATCTAATACACGTTCGCTATACTACAAAGAGTATAATTTAACGAACCAATTACTCTCAAACCCAGTTTTAAGAGTCATCATAAAATCACTTATCAAATCAAACATAGCATACATACGTTTGATAAATAATTACATAAATAAAAGAAGAAGGGAAAATTGGGGTGTTACAATGTATATGCCACTCGTGATGATCATCAAGAAAGGATTTTGGAGGACAATAAAAAAATGAACAAGAAATGCTTTCTAGGTTAGTACTTGATTGTTATATGTCCATTATAATTCTTGTTACATGATACATGTTTGTACTTTATTTATTATTTTAGTGATTTGACTAACATGTTCTAATTTTTTTGTGTAAACAAGCATCATGGCTGATACATCAGGCTCCTCTCCCACCAAGACAAGTAGCAGACGTGCCACGACTATGACACGTTTCATTGCAAAACGTGCCGCTGGTCAAAGGTGCGGTATCGATTTTGATCCTATTACTTTATTGCCCACTGAAGACCTAATGATACAATTCAAGAGTTATGTCGGGTACCTTGCCCGTAGCAAGGCTCTTATCCATGCAAAGCTGTGGAAGGATGTACACAGTGACATCAAGCATAGGATTTGACAAGATCTCATGGTATTTACTCTTAACACAATTCTTTATAAGTTATTAAATTATTCATATATATGTTTAACTACATTTATACTAACACCACAATTTTATTGTGTAATTGTAGGAAACCTGGGCTGTTCCTAATGACGATAAGCTTAAGAAGAAAATTCTTACTTATGCAGGGAAGCGTTGGAAGCAGTTTAAGGATATGCTTTCCAAGACCTACGCATTTAGGAATGGAGATGTAGATGGCAACACAACACCATTTGTAAAATATAATTATATCTCCAAGGAAGACTGGCAATTGTTTGTTAAGAGTCGTCATGAAGAAGATTTTCAGGTTAGTTGAAATCAAGGTTTTTTCACATGGCATAGCTAATTTAATATTTTTATTGACTTATAATTTGTTGTTTCTTATTTGTAATAAGCCAAAAGCTAAAAAGGAAAGGAAAATACATCGATGAATCTATACCCCCACATAACATCTCGTGGGGGTTATTTTAAGCTTAAGGCCGATGTAATTGAAGAGAGAAGGAAAAAATTGCACGAAGAGGCGGGTGACGGAGGCTTAGTTATTGATGAGCCACCCTCACCTACACGAGAGGAGCTTTGGTTGATGGCCCGACAAAAGCATTCAGGAGCGTTTACATCTGTGGCCACAGCCTCAGTGGCTTCAAGAATTGTAAGAAAATATTTCCATTGATCAAAGTAATTGTTTTACAACTTATGCATTGCATTACACAATGTATTAATTTGGAATTTAATTATATGTGTTTTAGGGGGACCTGGTTGTACAGAGTATAGAGGGTACTTTTGTTCCACAGGAACGCCAGGATATCATGACTGCTGCCCTTGGAACACAAGAGCACCCTGGTCGTGTCCGCACTACTGGTTGGGGTGTTGGCCTAAAGAAATACTATGGACGACCTTCACGCCGCACCAAGGCCGGTATATCCAAGGAGGACCTGTAGCAGCTCTGGGAGGAGATGTCCAGGGAGATTCGAGAGGAGATCCAAAGGGAGATGTCCTTGATTGGCAAACAGGATATCCAAATGGCGGTGAAGGAGGCCCAAATGGAGATGTCCTTGATGCGGGCGCAGGAGATCCAAACGCGCGGTGAAGGAGGTATGCGTATCTTGACACATTTAATGAAATAAAAATTACTGACTTTGGTAATGTTATTTATTTTTACTTTATTTGATGCAGGCGCTACATTCTATGGGTGTAGGAAGCAGCTATACCGCTCCTCATAATTGTTGCGGTCCTAGAGGTACCGTGCGTGTGAGCACTAAGGGTAGTTGTTCACCAGATGATGATGAGAACCAGCCAAACAAAGAAGATTTTTGCTTAAAAATGAGGCTTCTCAAATGTGACAGCTTCAATGTAGACTTGGAGCATGACCGCAATGTCTTTGAGTGGTTTTTTGTTGATAGGAAGGACATTGAGGAGGTTGGTGATGGTGATCTATGGCTATCCACTGAAGTCTTGTCAGTATGGTGCACGTAAGTATCGATCATTACTTTATAAAAATTATTTTGTATGTATCAATTATAATTAACATTTGGTTCAACATCTTAGGCATATTCATCACCTCTGTGTGGCAAAGGAGTCCAGCGATCGGTTTGGGTTCTTTCACCCAAATAATATTATTATAACCGGAAAAATAGCGCTATCTCAAGTTTCAGTGCAATCATACTTACAAAATAAAATGGACTCTGAGCCAAAAAAATGTTACCTTGGACCGTATCTGAATAAGTAAGTACATGTAAACTATATTGTCCAATTGCTAGCCTAGTTTGCTTTTGTCTAATTATTATTGTTCAATATTGCAGTGAACACTGGCAACTGTTTATCATTTGTCCTTATGATTATTTAGTTGTTTAGTTGTGTTCGTTGTACTATCAACCAACGATAGACATTAAGGGCGTAATTGAGAAGTAAGCTTTCATTTTTAACATATATATATATACACATTGATTTGTCTTTTATTAGATCTATTGCATTAATTTGTTGAATTCATTTAATTTTCAGAGCTATGGAGGGATATTAGCTGTTAAAAGGCCGTAAGAAGAAGAAGCGTATTAGATGGGCGATTCCTGAAGTAAGTAGTTTAATGTGCATAATATTTAAATGTCATTTATATGCTACTAAGCTATTCATATTTGTAGGCGGCTCGACAAAATGACGGCTATGCTTGTGGCTACTATGTGATGAAAAACATGTTAACCATTGTCTCAGCTGATATTGTTGATCGTTGGGAGTTGGTATTAGAATTTTTAAAACTATTCAATTAATGTGTTATTTCTGGTTTTAACATATGCTTGTTTACATTAATATTATATATATGTTTGGTCTTGTACAGATATTCAATGACCCATCACCATTTGGGAGAGATGATATAAATGAACTCAGAGAAAGTTGGGCAGAATTCTTTCGGCAGCTGCATGAGGAGAAAAAGATGAAGTTGCTACAAGAGAAAGAAGTTGGAGAAAAGAATGGATCCGAAAAACCCAAAAAACGTAATAGAAAGCATTAGTACTGTATATCACTTATAAAACAATAGTATCACTTAATTATATGCACTTAGTGACAATTATGATGCCAAATTTGGTCCCAAAGAAATTGTACATATAGCTAGGCACATGCATTTGGTGCCAATAAGAATTGTATATATAAGTTTGTATAGCGTCTATAATTTAAGTTTGTGATTTTTGTGGAAATATTTGTGAATTCTATGAATTTAAATTTGTGAATTTTGTTGAAATATTTGTGAATTCTGTGACTTTGCCAATTTCCTGTAATGCTGCATGTTTCTGAATTCTGGTGCCATATTTGGGCAGGAAATGATAGAAAAATAGACCGAATTGTTAAAATAAATCAGACTATTTTACCCCGATTATGGAAACAACCGGTGTGAAAATCTTGACATTTCACACTGGTTATTCAGAAAAACAGGTGTCTGTTGTCTAATTTATTACTCCATTTGGATGTAACTGGTGTAACACATTTGATATTAGACACTGGTTTATATTAATAACTGTTGTAATATACCATGTTAGACACCGGTTGATTCCCTCATTTAACACCATCTTTTAAACCGGTGTAATAAATATTCTTTTTACACCGGTTAAAAAATAGGTGTAAAAAGGTCTATATACAACACCAGTGGTATCTACACTGGCACAAAAACGGATGTTAAATGTGAAATTTAACGGGCATAAATTACCTTTTCTGTACTAGTGATACAAATGTGCTTGAAGCACTTCTGCTCGACCCATGTTGTTAACTTTTAGACCTCGTGCATCCTTACCTTCTTATTTTCCCTCATGACGAGACTTAAGAAGCCCTACAGGTTCCACTTCTGACAAGTAGTCTGAACAAAACTCAATGGCTTCTTCTTTGATGTACCTTTCAACAATAGATGCTTCGGGACTGTATGGATTCTTCACATACCCTTGATATCTTCATATATCGCTCGATAGGGTACATCCACCTTAAATAAACGGTCACAAATTCTAATCTCTCTCACTAGATGAACAATTAAATGAACCATGATGTCAAAAAATGAGGGAGGAAAGAACATCTCCAACTGACACAAGATAGTAGCAGCCTCATTTTCTAACTCGTCCAATTTCTGAGGATCAATTTCTGAAAGAACATATACAACATTGAAGAATAAGCATAATCTGGTTATGGCATGTCGAACTTTTTTTAGCAAGATGCTACGAATAGCCATTGGTAGTATTGTTGCATCAAGACATGGCAATCAAGAGACTTTATGCCATGGCAATCATGAGACTTTAAGCCAACTAACTTGAGATCTTTCATTAATACAAATACTATTGACATTTGAAGAGTAACCTTATGGGACTTTCACGCCCCACACTCGCATAAACTTATTTTCTCTTCTTTTGACAAGGTATGACATGTCGGTGGCAAATAAGTCTTATTACCTCTTAGCTCTAGACCTAACTGCTCTCTCATACCCATCACAACTAGATCTAGGTGAGCATTCACACCATCCTTTGTCTTGCCCAGAATGTTGAGAAGCGTACCGATTACATTATCACACACATTTTTCTCCACATACATCACATCAATATAGTGTCTTACATCAAGACTAGACCAGTATGGAAGATCAAAGAACACTTACCTCTTCTTCCATATGTTTTTCTCAGTAGACTTCTTTTGCTTCTTTCCAAATTTAACATTGATGTACTTTAGTTGTTGATAAACTTCCTCTTCAGTTAAGGCTTTCAGAGTAATGTCATTCTTTTGGCATCCATTAAAAGCCTTTTTCAACCTACGATACAGGTGATTACGTCTGAGAAATCTCTGATGGCCAAGGTAAACAGTCTTCCTTCCATGTTTTAGTTGATGGTAGCATGTGCCTTCTTCACATATAGGGCACGCTTTATGCCCCTTAACATTATATCCAGACAAATTCCCATATGTTGGAAAGTCATTGATTGTGCAAAATAACATGGCACGCAATTTGAAATCTTCACGGGAATACCCATCAAACACATTAATGTCATCCTCCCACAACATTCTCAAGTCATCAATCAAGGGTATCAGATAAACATATATGTCATTTCTTGGATGTCTTGGTCCTAAAATCATCATGGATAACATAATGTATTTGCGCTTCATGCACAACCAAGGAGATAGGTTGTAAATTACCAAGAGAACAGGCCATGAACTATGGTTACTACTTAAGTTACCATATGGATTCATTCCATCCATGGCAAGTCCAAGTCTAAAGTTTCTTGGCTCATTATCGAAATCCAGAAACACAGAATCAACTATCTTCTATTGCAAAGATTCAACAGCATGGCGAAGCTTTCCATCACATTTCCTATCATCTGCATGCCATCTAATGTTCTTTGCATCTTTTACATTGGTGAAAAATCGCTTAAACCTTAGAATTATTGGAAGATATCATAACACCTTTCGCAGGAGGACCCTTTTTGCTCACATCACAACTATTATCATCATCCTTCTTTTAGTAGCATAATGTATTACACTCGGGGCACCTTTCTTTGTCTTCATTCTCTTTCCAGTATAGTAGGCAGTCATTGGGGCATGCGTGTATTTTCTTATACTCCACCCCATCGGACATAATATCTTCTTCGCCTCATAGTTATAGTTCGGCAATGTGTTACCTTCTGAAAGCATGTCCTTCAACAACTCAAGCAATTCAGTGAAGCTTTTATCAGTCCACCCATTTATTGCCTTGAGATTGAACAATCTCAACACCACTGACAACCGTGTGAGTTGTGTGCAACCCGAATACAAATGTTCTTCATTGTCACGACATAGAGTATCATACACACTCGCTGAAAATAGTGTTGTCTAATATCACGAATCATGTCCTCCAGTCGATCGCCCATATCTACCTCAACTTCCTCTCTTTGGGATACACTTGGCATGTGTAACAATTCACCATGTCATGTCTCTGTCGTATAACCCTGGCAAATCCCATTAACATGAAGATGATCCCGTATTTCATCAACATTTTGTGGTGCTTGATTCAAACACTTAACACAAGGACAATAAAAAGTTCCATGATTATCAGGAAGATTAGTTTGGGAAAATCTTAGAAACTCTTCCACTCCATTCTTATACTCATCACCCAAGTGATTTGTGACGCTTGAGGCGGACGACGGCGACAAAGTGACTGCCGGTGCTGGAAGCACCTGAGAAGCAAAAGGACACGTGAATTAACTAAATTCACACCGGAATGAGAGGGATCCTAAGGCTGTGCAGGTATGAGACTACACGATTGAAGAATGACTTAAAAGAATTGATTGGTACTACCTATACCAACAAGATGCATCTTCTTTTTGGGAGCCCAGAACATAAGAACTTCATAGTTAAGCATGCTTGACTTAGAACACTCTTGGGATGGGTGACCTTTTGGGAAGTTTTCCAGAAAGCGTCTGAGTGAGGAAAAAACATGCTGAAAAGACCGGTGTTGGTTTATGGGACAGTCGGCAATCCTAAAAGTAGTATGGCCAGTTACGAATGGTATCATAGCAGACCTCTCCCAGTATAGTGTGGTTCGGGGACGAAGCTGGTGGGCATGTGATGCCTGAGGCTGACGGCGGCGGCAAAATGACCGCCGGTGCTAGAAACACCTGACAAGCAAAGGGACACGTGAATGAACGAAATTCACATCAGAATGAGAGGAATCCTAAGGTTGTGCAGGTATGGGACTGCACGGCTAAAGGATGACTTAAAAGAATTGATTGGTACTGCCTATACCAACAAGATGCATCTTCTTTTCGGGAGCCCAGAACATAAGAACTCCATAGTTAAGCGTGCTTGACTTGGAGCATTCTTATGATGGGTAAACTTCTGGGAAGTTTTCCAGAAAGCGTGTGAGTGAGGACAAAGCATGCTGAAAAGACCGGTGTTAGTTTGTGGGGACAGTCGGCAATCCTAAAAGTATTGTGGGTTGTTACACGATTTTTTTGCATCCAACTACGATCCATAACTGCATTTCTGAAATAATATACACACACTTATCATGATCTTCGTATATTTGGTATGATCTTATCCCATTCGAGAAGAAACTTTTTCTTTATTTAGTTAATAGTTAGTCCATAAATCTTATATCTTATACCTGACAAAATTTTAGCAGCATTTCCCATTGGTCTCCAAGTACACAACTCGAACGTGGTGGCATCTACCACGATCAAGGATGCACCCTGAAACAATAGAAAATATAGCAAACTGAAATTTCATCAAGTATTAGATAAAAGATTGAAAGACAAATTATTAACCAAATACAAGAAAAAGTTTGTTCCCAAACGGGAAAACTAAGGCTTCTCAAAATTTAAAAATTCAAATGTCAATATAAAAACAAACTTCAAATATATCAAAATTATCCAACATAATTATATACTATCCAAACTTCGAATACATCTTATATGTTATTAAAAATTCAAATACATCCCATATTAAAAGTCACATACATCTCTAATAAACATTGTCAAATACAATAATATAAAAAAGTCCTAAAATATCTATAAGAGTGCCTGCTAGAGGGCTCCCCAGGACAAAACCGGCTCGGAAGGATTCGATGGACTGTACTCTAGTATCGAGGGACTATACTCCGGTATCTCGTCATCACTCAAGATTTCAATAACATCTGGAGCTGGAATGTCCCTAGTAGCTTAGGGCCTGCTGGAAGACTATTGTCTCCTTGCTACCAAGCACATGCGATGGTCTAGACCCCAACGATCAGGAATATGGGAAGGAGCTAGGGCTACCATCAGATCGTAAACTTCATCACAATCATCCCTCTCTATCCTCTAAAAATTAGCGCGATACTCCCTAGTAGACAGTGGCCTCCTAGGCCACAGGGTACCAGATGGCCTCCTCGGATCCATGCGTGTACGATGCCCCTGGTGCCCATGAGAACCCTCAGACGACATGGTCTGTTGTCAGCAATTTTCACTAAATTAATGACATTAGAATAAATTTAATTTCAAACTTGTCAAACAGTTGGATAAACACTTAAAATTTGTATGACTCTATCCTATTTGAGAAGAAACTATAACATTGGAAATCAAACTTAGAGTCAAGAAAAGTCTCAACCTGATATTTCATCAAAAAAATTCTCAACCTGATACTCAGAATGGTTCATACGTCTAAACAAATTTTAAAATCAATGTTCTATATTTTTCAAGAAACCCTTTTAAGACATTTACTTGTGTAAGCATATATATCCAACAACTTAAAAATATAAGCTTGAGTAGAAGCATAACACTAATAAATTATAATTTCTAGCCAAAACTAATATTCAGTAAATTTGCACATTTCAGTTGAGTTTTCTAGAGAAAGCTAAACTACGAAATTATTGTTTTAATGAAGTCTAATACAATATCAATGTCACAAAACAGTATGAAGTCTAAATTAGGAGAAAGCTAATCCTTTTAATGTAGTCTAAACTAGCTAAACTTGTCAAACAATTATTGTTTTTCCCTGAAATCAAAGCAGTATGCAAGTCTAATACATTCACAATGTCATAAAACACTTCAACTGAGGTCACAGAGCTTCTCTCTCCTTCCCTCCTGTGTCTGCTTATGCATGTATCATCTGTTCAAATTTTGACAGCTTTTTCTTTTATAAAAAAAAATTTATATTTCTGTACCCTTAATAATGCAGACTCTTATTTTTCTTTATTTATCTCTTTTGCACTTTCTGGATTTTAGAATAAAAACATAAAAGATATGAAGAAGCTAACGGAAAGAGAAATCAACGAAATTAGCATCAACATCGACAGAAGCACCACTTCAGGAGCCACCCGGTACTCAAGGGGAACAATAGGACGACAGGATTAGTTGGGTAATGCTTATTTTCGCCACTAAGAAAACACGAAGCTTGCAGCTAGAAAAAACAAATGAACCGTCACGGCGTCTGAAACAAACAAAAAGTTCAAAATCAATTTTAAAATTTCAAACAAAAAGCAAAATAAGAATGAAATAGAGCAAGGGAAATGAACCGTCACGGGTCTCTCAGGTAATTGCATGCAGAAGGAGCAGTTCAGGCTTCCGTTTAAGATATTAAGCATGTCATTGCTTTTGTTGTTGTTGTTGTTTTCTAGTGGTGGTTTGGCGGATCCACCTACGAGTTCTTGGCGCTTCTTTGCCTTCTCTTCCTCCGTTAGGGAAGAGTCAGACTTAATGGCGTGGACGGAGGCGACGAGGTCGCCGGCAACAGACAGAGCAGGGGCAAAAGGACAAGATGGTGGGAGAGGAAGCGCAAAACGGTGAGAGAAAGAGAGAAGGAGGAGTGAGGGCTTTAGTCCGCGAACGAAAACAAAACGCATATAAGAAGAAAGGTTTTTACGTCTGGTTTGGTGAACAAGCGGCATAAAATGTTGTCTCTTTTAAATTAGAACGCTTTTAACGCCGATACGCTTTTAACGCCGATTTCTAAAGCAACTAGCGTAAAAGGGCAGTCACATGTTTTTTTTTTTTTAATAAAAAGGATTTTATCCCGGTTATGTAGACAACCAACGTTAAAAGGGGAGATTTTTTTTAATGAAAAAGGATTTTACGCCGATTATTGAAACAACCGGTGTTAAAAATAACGCGATAATTTTAAAAATGCCACGACATCGCTTTTAAGTTTTAACGCCGATTGTTTTAATAACCGGCATAAAATCCTTTTTTTCCCTTTCACGCACTAAATTTTCTTGTATATTTGACCTTGTTTTCATAAATACTAGTACTATGACCCGTGCAGGCGCACGGGTATGCACGGGTCAATTGCGTTGCTTGGTACAAGAAATTGTAATAAAAATTCATAAACAATAAAATATTATCTACTTTTTGTATCTATATTGCTTCAAGTAGATAAATCAATATTAAACAATAATAGAAGCAAAATAAGTGGTATTTTTCTATCCATATTGCTTCAAATAGATAAATCAATGAAAAGAATGACAAATCAATTCTTACTTTGCATGATCTGAAGATGCTATGTACATGATCTGATTTTTTAACTTTAGCAACATTTAGAAAGTATATAAAAGAAGACTTGAAGGTAATCTAAATTACCAACCAACTATAATAAAGCCATTGTCATCAAGAACTTCAACATGTTTTTCTCCAACAAACAGGGTTGATAACCCAAGTTGAGAAAGAGCAATGTTTAAAGCAATTGGAAGTGGATCTAGCTCCAAACTGGCTTCAAATTCAGTGTAGGATTCTTAACATCAAACATGAGTTCTTCATTTTGTTCATCCACACTGTCTGGCCAAGTCTTCTTCTAGTAACAAAAGTGTTTGATACAAATATATCACTACCTTGCTCATGCTCTGTGTCAACCTGAGTTGCAAATCGCTTGAAAATTAGTAATACTTGCAATATAAAAAGGTAATGTTATACCAGGATTACTATAAAACCTAACTTTTCTATTAATGTACAAGAAATTAATCTTGCTAAAGTGAAGCTACCTGTCATTTTAGTGAAGCTAGCTACACTAAAAAAAGGACCTTTCTGAACCGTATACGCCAAACAATATAAAAAATTAGATATTTGGCAGTTAAAAAAATGACACCAAAGAAAATCACATTACCAAAACCACTTTTCTTCAGTTGTTCTCTTTGATGTGCATATGTTAATGTTTACCTAAAAAATATCCGCAAAACTATTGGCAAACAAACACTATATTTAAAACTTAGCTAAGCTTGCTAACTTCAAGAGTTGGTCAAAGAAGAGCTATCAACAGACTTGCTCAGTGATATATGCAGTTAGCAAAACATGAATGTAGAATGAGCACTAAAAAATGTCTGCGAAACACTAGGCTTTTCTTAATTACATGAATCTATTGCTAAAGATATTGTTAAAGTCAAGTAGATCATACAAATATGGTCTTAAAATCTCAGCCAGATCGTCATTTATTCAAGATTTTAGAAAACATCCCTATTGTTAACATGCATAAAAGTACTTTACCTTGTGTAGGAACGACTATCTAAACCACCTGCATTAGGTGCATAAAATTGTATGGATTCGAAAACTGCAACCCAAACTTATTCAGCAGGTGTCAATTGTCAATAACATTAAAACCTCATACACAAGGGTAATGTTTCTTTGGAAACGATCCAGCGTTGTGTCAGAAGACTAATGTTCTATTTCCCATTTGCTCTCCATGTGTTTTTGTCCATAACAAATATAGTTAGCCTTCACACACAATTTTAGATCTTTCCAAACACATGTATAATTTACACAGAATTTTTGTGCCAATATTGATGGTAAAGCTACGAAATGAAGACAAGAAGAAATAAAAAAAAATTGCAAATATCATATATATACAAACCAACACAAACAACACAACAAACTCATAATTTAGACCAACACCAGTAGAGTTAATATCTGCAATAAAAACTGAAGAGAAACCATGCTTAAGAATGTTGCTCACTTGACATGAACAATTTAATTTCATTATCCACACGCATAAGCCTGAGAAGTCGTATTCCTATTTTCCAACTTGAAGATGAGTCAAAAGTAAATAAAAATAATTTTTGATATAAATTGTGGGACCACATTTTAATTTTGAAGTGAACAAAGCTCATACATGATCTTCATTGTGCATTAAACTTGTTGGATTTTGCACTGCATCTGAATAGAATGTTTTCCTAGGAAATAATATGCTGAAAGTCTTGACATTTAAATAGTTATAACAAACATTAGCAATTGCCTTAAATCAAAAAGATGATATTCATATAAATGCATATAAATAGAGGAATGTAATTGTGTTAAAAAACTTCTTCAATAATTGCAAGAAGCATGCAATAAATGACAACAATGATTTGATGCTTCTTTTTCACCTATAGAGTACAGATTCCAGAGATATATTATCAATAAAGACTAACATAAAATAAAATTAACGACTTCAGAAGATCAATATAAAGCCAATATCCAAATCCCTGACGGATGAAAAATTCGGGATGGTGAATTACACATCAAAGTTCCTAGTTGGCCTTCATAACTCTTCTGTCATTCTATACCTTTACTGGTGCAACTGGATTTGCAATGTCAGAACTTATGCTTTCAAACATTATAGTTTTGAGGTAAGAAACCTCCGACCAGTGGTATTAATTTCCTCCAGGTTCATCTCAAAAATATTTTGGATTTAACTACATATTGGCACAATACACCTACGTACCAATAGACACGTGGAAATCAGAATAGAGTTAAAATATTTCTGTATATTACTATAATAGGTTCCTTCACTGTTAATGTGTTCAGCATCAGCCCCAAAAGAAGTAATTACAGATAGAAGAGGCTAGCTAAAAGAGAAGAGAGCAGTTGATGACCTTACAATGCCAAATTCCTAATAGCCTTCGGGATGTAGTACCCAACAGAAGTCATGAAAACTTCATGCCTAGCTTATTGCATAATTAACAACAGCCACAATCTACATCAATGAAACATTCCATAGACTAAAAGTAATTATCCATATAGTACAATAAATCAATCACTCAAAAAATGCTATAACATTGAAATGAACTGATCTGAATGCGATAAGGAAACAGAAGCATTGGCATTGATAAGGAAACTATTGTCAGTAGAGATAACATCTGAATGTGATAAGGAACCACACAGAAACTAATAGAAATACCTCTGTCAAGAATCCATGGCCAAATAACATTTTGGGAAGGCTTATTCCAGCAGATATTAGTATAGCTGGCCAATAAACAGTACAAAAGCATAGAATATCCTACAAACCATATGTAGTTGCGAAGAGTTTGTTCTATGGACATGAGTAATGTAAAAAGATAAGTTTGAGTTTTCCTGTTGGCAATGTTACAATTTTTTTAGCAATCAGACTCTCCTACAGGAACTCAAACTTGTATTACAGCTCCTCTCGAAAAGTTGCAATTCTTAAGTCATACCATGATTGTTTTCCAGGCAGATAGATTGATGCATGCTTAGCCCCCTGCCAGCAACAAAGCATTATAAAACAATTTAGTTAAGCATATATATATAAACAGAAGATGAAAAGCAAAAGAAGAAGATGACAAAATTGAAGATTGTTGGAAAAACAACTATGGCTTAAAAAACCAAGGAAGTGCAGAATTTTCCCCAATAATTTATAATAATAAACCTTTTACGTTGATCTATAACCATAAAGGACCACCAAAAAAATGAACTTATCACTAAGGACTTGAACCTTGCAAGCAGGCCATATTTGCCCCATCCATTTGCGTATAATCCACCAGAAGGTGAGAAAGATGTTGTATGCCTCCAGCCACAAGCAAACATGACTATCTTATCACCCTGCAAAATGGACAGTGACGACATCAGAAGTTAACAACTCTGCTTCCTCTATTTAAGGTAAAAGCAAGTTTAACTTCTTCAGGTACAATCTCATAATATGTCTTTCCAAATTAAAGTTGATATAATCAATCTAATCTGAAAAAGTAAGTTCGTACAAGTTTGAGGACAACATCATTACTTCAAGAATCACTTTTTCAGGGATCAAGCAATTGTTTCTGTCTCTCAATCCCAAGATTCCATATCGTCCTCAACCCCATCCAAGCAAATCTCCATCTTCAGTAATTGCTATACTATGTTAAGCACCAACAGCAACCATGTTGTTGCGCAATACCCAAATAATTGTAAAAACTATCTAAACTCCATGAAAACACAAATGAAAGTTAAAACTTAAAACCAAAAACCCATCTCTATAAAATGCAACTCCATCATGGATAATGGATAAATTGTATATAAAAAAAAATACACATTTCATCAAGCATGTTGGGTGCAAACTAACAAAAGGAACAACAAATTGCCTAAAAAATAAAAACAAAAGAAGGAAATAAACAATCATACCTAAGCATTGTTTATTTGTTGCTTGACAGAAGAAAAAAACAATCATATCTAAATATGTATCTGTAATACAAATTTTACCTCAAGAGAAATTTAGGCTACTCATTCCTTTTACACCTACGATTCTTGAGCAAGAAGAATTGAAAGTGAGAAATAAGAGAACAGTACAGTCTTACAAAACACTTAGGTATTAACTGAAATTAAAACAGAACGTAAATAGAAGAAATGGGTTAGAGTAAAGTTAAAACTTTTATGTAGCAATTTGCAAATGGAAAACAAATGGGTCAAAGTTAAAACTTTTATGTAGCAAAAATGAAGAAAAAATCTACAAATAGAGTTTCCTGTAAGTGAAGTTTCATGAGGAACTGACCACTGCCATGGTGACATTGTGGCTTGTGACGGACATTCTAGCTCCTGTTGCTATTCTCGTTAGAGGCTGAGTTGAAAAAATAGTGGGGAAACATGGGTTACGTCGCGGCTAGAGGAGAGAAGAGAAGGAGAAAAAGAGATGGAGAAGGAGTGGCCACCACGGCCATCTCCTAGGGTTAGGGTTGGTCATGGTTCCAGGGAAGAGAGGGATAAGAGAAAGAAAGAGAGAAAAAACTTAGGAGGACGAGAACGAGATCGAGATCGAGATCAGAGGGAGAAGAAGGAGGAGGTAGAAGATGGAAGGAGAAGGAGGAAAGTGGTGAGAGAAGACAGAGGTAGCAAATCGAAATTAGAGGGACAAGACGGAGGGAATCAGAGGAAAGTGGTGAGAGAAAAGATTTTTCAAATTTTGAAAACAGAAAGTAGCAGGTCGAGAGAGCTGAGAAGCTACTTCCTAATTGAAATGGAGTTTTGAACTTTGCCACGTGTTGGATGAATAACCATGAGTGCAATGATTAGAATGATGTGCCAAACATATATCTCAAAGCTCGATGCATACTTTAAATGGGTTCCTAAAAGAATGTAAATACAATAAGATGTAACATATAAGCTATTAATGGCTTTCTTTGAATTTCAATAGCTCTTACATCATTAAAAACTTGGTTGTGATCTCATATAAATTATTTCTCCCATTTGTTAAAAAGTAACATCCGGATACAAGTTTCCAGAGCACTGCCAAATATAAATATCCAGATACCACTAGCCAATTTGTCCTAAATAAACTTTCGAATGTGGTAAATTATTTGAAAGTAAAATTTTGGAAGGTAATTTACTCCATGAATAGAGTTAATGCCTTTCGAAAGTTAACTTTTGGACCGATACATTTTGCGAAAAAAATATGAAAAAACACTATAGGTGAGTGTATTAGCAAAAATGGCGGGTGTCAACAGTAACTCACTTTAATGCCCCTGCTTCTTTTTTCTTCTGGGCCAAATTGCTTTCCACCTGAAGCCCCGTTTTTTTGGTCACAAGTCGATGGTTTTTGGGGGTTGCTTCCAGCACTCCACCTGTTTGCTGCCAACACCCCCACCCCACTAATAATTATGCAATCCCGAAAATACCCCCAAGACTTTAAAACCAAAAATAGTTTTTTTTTCCTCCCATTTATTCTTCTTCTTCGTCCCTCCCTCCTCCGCCACCCCACCACCGTCCTCCACCAACCCACCACTGTCCTCCACCACTAACCACCGAGCACCACCCCTCCACCGCCACCACCTCCCCAAAATACCTTCACTCACCTAAAACTCATATTTCTCTTCTTTCTTCTTCCTCCCATCCCCCCTCCATCACCCCACCACCAGAAAACTCGTCGAAGCCACCACCCCTCCACCCCCAACACCGGAACACCTTCTAAGGGGTCACTGCGACCAACCTAGTGGCCACCAGATATACTTATATTCGTTTTCGCGTTTCAGTTATTTTTTTCCCGCAGAATTACAGGCTTTCGGTAATTGAATTACGGGAAGTTGTTTAAAATGTATTCCGATAACTCAATTGTCGGAACCGACAATTCAATTGTCAGAACATAAATATGCTTCCGGCAATTGAGTTACCGGAATACATTTTCAAACAAGTAATGAAAATGTATTCCAGCAACTCAGTTACCGGAAGCATATTTTTTCAAAATTATGATATATTCCGGCAATTCAATTGCCGGTATACCTTTTCAACAGCTTTCGGCAATTGAATTGCCGGAACATATCATAATTTTGAAATAACATGCTTCCAGTAACTGAGTTGTCGGAATATATTTTCATTACTTGTTTGAAAATGTATTCCGGCAAGTCAATTGCCGGAAGCGTATTTATGTTCCGGTAATTCAATTACCGGAATACATTTTAAATAGCTTCCGGTAATTAAATTACTTGAAGCCTGATCGCAAAAAAAAAAAGCAGAACGACGAATAAGTACTCCGGTGACATGGGGTTGGTCGCGGTGGCCCCTAGGGAGGTGTTCCAGTGTTGGGGTGTGGAGAGGTGTTTGCTCCGGCGAGTTTTCCGGTGGTGGAGGAGGGATGGGAAGGAGAAGGAAGAAGATATGGGAGGGAAAAGGAAAAAGGAAAAAAAAGTGAGTGGGGGTATTTTGGGATTTTCAAATTTTTTTGAGGATTGGGGGTACTGGCAGCAAACAGGTGGGGTGCTGAAAGCAACTGCCATGGTTTCTTTGTCCAAGTCAAAAATTGATTTGGGCCATCTACCTATCCATTTAGCCCATGTCTGGGTGTCCTCATTAATGGACCCTCAAAAGACACGTATTTGCTTCGAAACATTGATCCTCTTCACCCAAAATTCCAAGTATTTTTCAGGAGATATCTAAGAGTTTTTCTAAGGGCACTCCCATTTTTGCTTGGGGCACCCCCGAAAATGTTGTTTTGACCAAAATACCCCAATGTAAAAATATCAAAATTATTATTTTTTTCATTCGTCTCACTCGCAAATATGCTATTTGCGAGTGTGCAATTTTTTTGCACACTCGTAAATATCATATTTGCGAGTATTTTTTTTTTTACAATTTTTTTACACACTCGCAAATATCCATTTGCAAATGAAGGAAACGCGTAAAACTTAACAGTTGAGTTTTTTTTTTGTTTAAAAGCAAAGAAGAAAATGAGTTTCGTTAAAACCTTCTGATGCAAAACCCTCCTTAGGAAAAAAAACATCTAGAAGGAAAACAGAGTACTCCTGCCTCAATTTATTAAAAAAATGGAAAAAAGAACAAATATGGGGGACTAGGCCAAAACCCATGTCAAACAAACAATATAAAAGTAAAGGTAAATATAAAAGTACAACAAAAAACAACAACATGTTTTATTGATTTATCAACACCTACATTCATCACTTTGCTCCACTCATCAACAATATGTTGCAATGCACTCCGAGACACAAATCCAATCAATCTGATAAACATTGTTGTGTGTGTGTATTCAATCACGGTTATGCTCCTCTCAAATGATGTATTTATCTCGTTGTGTTGCAGCGTAAGCATGTTATTCATCGTATCCCATAAACTTTCACATCATGATGAACACAATCTAATAAACTTAGTGTTGGAACCTAAACGATTGAGAAGTTTAGACCCTCATTAATTTTGATGATAACAAAGTAATTCTCAAGAGAACAATTTATCTTCTAACATATCTTTGAGTGTACAGGTATCAAAGCTTCATATATATGTACAAATCACTCAAGGAAGAAGAAGAAATTTACAAAAGAATTGAATACAATCCACTCGTGTCAACATCCGAACTCACTTCAGCGTCTTGTTAACAGCAAGCATCCAGTAGTGTTACTCTTTGACGCGTGGAACACTCAATTGCTGCGAGCGTCCGTCCTCAGTTCTGAGCAAGCGTCTGATCTCTTTAATGAAGCACGTGATGATCACATTTTTGCTCTTAGCCTCAGACTGTTCTGGAACGAAATTCGAATTTGATTTTATGCGCTCATTTTGATGTACGAGGAAGCAAATGTGACACCTTTAGCATAAGACAAAAATCGTACAAGACAATTACAAATAGCAGATAGTACGAAAACGGTAATGTGTACTATTCTAATATTCTCTGGAAAGGAAGAAAATGACTACATTTCAAATTACCTCACTCAATGGAAAGGAGATATTTTTTACTGCAACGGTAATACCCTTGAAGACTCCTATAAATATCCCAAGGTATTCATTGAAGAAGTGTTGCAAAAACTGTGAAGAAACTTCATTCTGAAAGCAATATTACTCAAGTGAGCAACCAAGTTTAGTGCCAAGCTTCTGGTCTACATAGAACTGAACTCAGCGTCTTATACTTTCTTTTAGAAACTCATTCTGTTTTGAGCTTAATCTTTTCATCCTCTCCGTGAGAGTTATTTTGATTGTATTCAAAAGTATAATCTCTTTTGTAAACTGTATTTGGCCTTGTGAAGGCTTGTTCCTCAAAGGCTCGACTGTACTGAGTCGTTTTGAGAAGTTGAGAGTATTGTCAAGTTTGTGACAGAAGAATACTCTTGAGGAAAATTGTAATCAGTTGATTATAGTGAAAAATCCTTCAGGAACGAAGGGACTAGACGTAGCTACCAGTTGGTGATGAACTAGTATAAATCTCTGAGTCTCATCCTTTACTGCTTTACATTTATCTTTACCTTGCTCAGTAAAACAAGTTTTTATATACTGTTTAATCTCTGCATCCGATTTAATTCTCTACATCTGATATACAAACAGTTTTGAAAAACCTGTGTTGAAGTTTTTACGTATAGTTTGCGAAAAGTTTTTAACACAATTCAACCCCCCTTCTTGTGTTCACGTTCAGTTGGTACCAGAGCTCGGCCTCTTGGTTGAGCACTTAACAGTGTTAAGAGAAAAGATCCTATACTGTGAACATGTCTATCAAGGTGGTCATATGAACCGCCCTTCTATTCAATGGAGAAAAATTTCATCCTTGAAAAGATAAGATAAAAGCTTTCTTTGAGACACAACTTGAGTTGTGGGATATAGTTCAAAGTGGTTACATTCCTCCCACTAATCCTCGTGGTGTTCTTTGTAGCTGCAGAAGATTGGAATGATGAGCAGAAAAAGAGATATCAAATCAATCAAAAGGCTATATTCATTCTTATCTGTGCTACGACAGAAAAAGAATATGATAAATGTGGCAAATTTGATACTGCCAAAGAAATCTGGGACTCACTTGTTTTATCTTACGAAGGCTCTGCCCAAGTAAGAGAAACCAAAGCTAGCATGTTGGTTCGCCAATACGAGTTATTCAAAATGGAAGATGGTGAAAGCATTGAAACCATGTTTGAAAGATTTCAAACACTTGTTCATGTGTTACAGGCCCTTGGAAAAAGTTACACTACACCTGACCATGTTAGAAAGATCTTAAGAAGCTTGACTAAGCAGTGGAGACCCAAGGTCACTGCCATTCAGGAAGCAAAAGATCTAAATGTCCTACGACTTGAAGATCTTATGAGTTCGTTGAAAGCTCATGAACTTGAACTAAATGAAGAAGAACCTGTCAAAAAGGGCAAGTCTATTGCTTTGAAAATCGCTCAACATAAAGCCAGTTCTTCCAAAGCCCTTCAAGTTGAAGAAGAAGAATCAGAAGATGAAGCTTCAGAAGGAGATGTTGACACATCAGAAGATAAGCTCGCGTTTATATCCAGGAAGATACAAAGAATGTGGAAGAAGAGAAACTTCAGGAGGAAGTTTCAGAAGAAAGATACTAAGGACAAGAAAGAAAGCAAGGACAAGGCTCAAGTCATTTGCTATGAGTGTAAAAAGCCTGGACATTTCAAGTCCGAATGTCCTAATCTTAAGGAGAAGTCCACAAGAAGTTCTTTCAAGAAAAAGAAGAAAAGCCTCATGGCTACATGGGAAGATCTAGATTTATCCTCATCTGAGGAAGATAATGAAGTAGAAGCAAATATCGCCTCTCATGGCGTATTAATCGACCTTGATTCAGGAGAAGTTGAAGAGGTAATAGTATATGATTCCTACTCTGAACTTCAACTTGCATTTGATAATCTTCTTAAGGACTCTGCCACTCTCTCTGTTGAGTATAAGAATTTGAAAAAGAAATTTTCAAAATTATCACAAGACTTTCAAGCTTTAAACAAAGAAAAATCAGACTAATAAAGAAAATCGAGTGAAAACTGAAAATCAGCATCGATGGATAACCGTAGTCATTGCTAACAAGCAACCGGTCGAGAGCTCTCAAGTGAAAGCTCTAAAGTTACAGGCAATCCTAAATGCAAATCAAATGATTATGAATATGCTTTTCAAAAGTTTTTTGCAGAGAGTGTAACTCGTAGCAAGCAAGCTTCAATGATTTAGGGGGTCAGTAAAACGACAACTCATGGTCTTGGTTATATATCAGATGAACCTCTTTTAGGAAATGATTCAAAGATCCGATAAATCCAATAATCATAGTAAATGCTTGCATTGTACTTACTGCAATAAACCTGGTCATTTGAAAAGTGCATGTACTGTTTTTAAAACTGTGAAGGATAAGCTTCCTTCAAGAACTAACAAGAAAGGACCCAAAAAGATATGGGTACCTAAAGATAAAATAGTCTATGTTGCAGACATGCTTAGCAACAAAGTCAACACACCTATCTTGGTACGTAGACAGTAGATGCTCGCGTCACATGACGGGAGAAAAACATATGTTCCAAGAACTAAGGCTTAAAGAAGCTGGATTCGTTGGTTTCGGAGGAAACCAGAAAGGTAAAATAGTTGGAATTGGTCGCATTGGTAAAGGCTCTCTTCCCTCTATTGATAATGTACTATATGTTGAAGGACTTAAACATAACTTATTAAGCATAAGTCAATTATGTGACAATGGTTATGAAGTCATCTTTACAGAAACTGGATGTCTAGTAAAAAGCAAGAAAGATGGCTCTACTTTCTTTACTGCTAAGAGAAAACAAAATATTTACAAAATTGATCTCTCTGAACTTGCAAAACAAGATGTCAAGTGTCTCATGTCTGTTGACGAAGAACAATGGATTTGGCACAAGAGATTGGGTCATGCCAATTTGAGATTAATCTCAAAATTAAACAAGAACAATATTGTTAGAGGCTTACCAAATCTTAAGTATCAATCTGATGCTCTCTGTGAGGCATGTCAAAGAGGAAAACAAGTTAAAACTTCTTTTCATTCAAAAAATGTTGTTTCAACCTCTAGACCACTTGAGCTTTTGCATCTTGATCTTTTTGGTCCAACAAGGACAACCTCTTTAACTGGAAAGAAATATGGGTTAATCATTATTGATGATTTTACTAGATGGACATGGGTTAGATTCCTTGCTCACAAAGATGAGTCATACAAGGTATTTACTGTATTCTGCAAAACAGTTCAAAATGAAAAAGGAATTTGCATTTCTTCTATTAGAAGTGATCATAGGGGAGAATTTGAAAATGAAAGCTTTCAAAAATTTTGCGATGATAACGGCATCTCCCACAATTTCTCCTCTCCAAGAACACCTCAACAAAATGGTGTTGTAGAAAGGAAGAATAGGTCCCTCCAAGAAATGGTTAGGACCATGATCAATGAAGCTAACATTGCAAAACATTTTTGGGCAAAAGCAGTAAACACCGCTTGTTACATTCAAAATAGAATTTCTATTAGACCTATTTTGAAGAAGACTCCATATGAACTGTGGAAAGGAAGGAAACCAAACATATCATATTTTCATTCATTTGGTTGTACATGTTACATTTTAAATACTAAGGATCAGCTTGGTAAGTTTGATTCAAAAGCTGACAAAGGAATCTTTTTGGGATATTCTGAAAGATCTAAAGCTTTTAGAATATACAATAAAGAAACTATGACAGTGGAAGAATCCATTCATGTCAAATTTGATGACAAGAAGCCTGACACAGCCATGTCAGAGCTAGATGAATTATTTTCAGATTTAAATTTAGGTAATACTACAAATAGTGAACCTACATCTTCATCGTCTGGTGGTGACTAGACACAAGAATCTTCGTAAACCGACCGTAAAGAGCTGAGAGTACAAAGCCAATCATCCTAAAGATCAAATCATAGGAAAACCTGGAGATAGAGTAAGAACCAGATCCTCTTTTAAAGAGCATGCAGATATGGCACTACTCTCAGAAATGGAACTTAAAACGATTGATCAAGCATTGAAAGATGAAGGCTGGATTCTGGCCATGCAAGAAAAGTTGAATCAGTTCCAAAGAAACGATGTATGGAAGCTGGTTACCTTACCAGAAGATAAGCAAGCTATTGGTACTAAATGGGTATTCAGAAACAAGCTTGATGAAGATGGAAAGGTTGTGAGAAACAAGGCAAGATTGGTTGCTCAAGGGTACTCACAAGAAGAATGTATTGATTTTACTGAAACATTTGCACTTGTTGCAAGGTTAGAAGCTATACACATTTTACTTTCTTTTGCTGCACATCATGATATAATTCTTTATCAAATGGATGTGAAAAGTGCTTTCTTGAATGATTTTATAACTGAGGAAGTCTTTGTAAAACAACCTCCTGGATTCGAAGACATTGAATTTTGAGAACATGTCTTCAAGCTCAAAAAGGCCCCTGCATGGTCTTAAGCAAGCTCCCAGAGCTTGGTATGAAAGACTGAATACATTTTTGATGAAAAATGGCTTTACCAGAGGTCTAGTAGACACTACTCTTTTTAGAAAAACATCAAATAAGCACTTTATAATTGTTCAAATATATGTTGATGACATTATTTTTGGAGCTACTAATGAAAGCCTTTGCAAAGAATTTTCTAAGCTAATGCAGGCTGAATTCGAGATGAGCATGATGGGTGAACTGAAGTTTTTCCTTGGAATTCAAATCAAACAATGCAATGATGGTATATATATACATCAAAGCAAATATATCAAGGAATTGCTAAAGAAATTCAAAATGGTGGATTGCAAACCTATGTGTACTCTTATGCATCCCACATGCATTCTTGGTAAAGATGAAACTGGTAAAAAGGTAGATCAGAAGATGTACAGAGGTATGATTGGATCTCTACTTTATCTTACAGCTTCAAGACCTGATATTATGTTCAACGTCTGTCTATGTGCTAGATTTCAATCACATCTTAGAGAATCACACTTGAGTGCTGTTAAAAGAATCTTTAGATATTTGCAAGGATCTACTAATCTTGGTTTGCTTTATAAGAAATCAAAAGATTACAAGTTAGTAGGTTTCTGTGATGCTGACTTTACTGGAGACCGAATTGAAAGAAAAAGCACAAGTGGAGGCTGCCAATTCCTTGGAGCAAATATTGTAACTTGGTCAAGCAAAAGGCAAAGCACGATTGCACTCTCAACAGCAGAAGCTGAATATATTTCAGCAGCAAGTTGCAGCTCTCAACTTCTGTGGATGAAATATCAACTTGAAGATTATTTGATAAAAGAGAGTAACATTCCTATCTTTTGTGATAATACTTCTGCAATCTGTCTTACTAAAAATCCCATATTGCATTCACGAGCGAAGCACATTGAGATTAAGCATCACTTCATAAGAGACTATGTTCAGAAGGGTATTCTCAAAATAAAATTTGTAGACACTGATCATCAGTGGGCTGACATATTTACAAAACCCCTTGCTGAAGATAGATTCAATTTTATAAGAAGAAATTTAAATTTTCATCTTATAGAAGAATGATTACTCTCAAATACGATAATATGCACAATCTCAGCATCTGGTATGACATAAGCATGTATATGAATAAGCATCTTATTTGTCATGTGCATCATAACTCATCGTCTGGTGAATCGGTTGCGTGCGTCCGAGCACACCTACACGTGTCACACGTGTTAAGGACTTAAGCGTCTCATCACATCTACTGAGTCACAATTATGTATGTCTTTCGATAAAATCTTTTTACTTGATCTTACTTTTCTTTTGGCGTCTGCATTTACGCTATGTTTGTTACGTGGTGAAATGGCGAGAGAGAAAAGAAAACGAGAGAGAATGCGGAGAAAACAACATTTTCTCCTGTTTGGAAAGGGTAGAAAATGAGAAGAGAGAAAATTTTTTGGTGGGACCCATGCACTTTTTTTTCTCCTTGGATTAGAGAAGAAAACGTCTCTCACGCTGATTTTGTTGCCCTTTTCCATTTAATACCCATATTCTCTCTCTATATCTCAAACTATTTAAATTTTTAGTCTAGGACATTAATGTCTTTTAAAAAATAACCAACACTTCTCTCTTCTCTTTTTCTCTTCTCTTTCTCATAAACCAAACAATACCCCAAATCTACTCTATTTCTCACCTATTTCTCTCTTCATATACTCTCTCTCACATATTTCTCTCTTCACAACTTCTCTCCGGAACCAAACGCACCCTTAATGAAATGGCGAATCTTAATTTTCTTTTCTTTTTGATTTAATTTTTGTGTGGAAATACGAAGCGATTTTTTGAAAAAGGACTGTACCATTTTCTATCAACTTTCCCACTACTCCACATTTTTCGCTCCATCACTTCACTCTGCATTTTCTTGCAAAAACTGTTCTCTCTCTCTCTCTCTCTCTGTGTGTGTGATTTCGAACCCTAAAACCACCATCACCCTCTCTGCAACTACTACCATGGCCGACAGAAAGGTTGGACAATACACTGCTGCCTTCGATGTCTTCTCTGAGGCAAAACTCATGAATGAGAACCGGATCGATTTTGAGAACTTCAAGCTATACAGTTTTGATTTTGAAGAAGGTCTGGAGAAACTAGGCTGGAAAAATTACTTCATCTGGGAACCAGTCGACGTACTGAGCTATGCTATTAAGGAGTTCTGGGGGAACGCTTACTTACTTCCAGGGGAAATCATAGAAGGACACATCAGAGGCTTCACGCTACGCTTCACCATCAACTCTATTGCTCAGACGATCAAGTGTCCTTGTGAAGGAATCAGTTATCATGCTAACTGGGTTGACGCGTACACAGGACTGGAAAACGTCAACGAAGCCCTGTTTAAAAACTACCGTGAATTGAAGAAGAAGAACATAACTCCCACGACCAAAGACTTGAAAAACCACTACAGAGTACTGCATAAAATCATCGCTAAGAGCGTGATTCTGAAGGCTGGCTCAAGCGACATAGTGAACTACGAGCAAAAGTTCATTATGAGAAACTACATGGATGGGAAGAAAATCAATCTGCCAAGGTTGATTTTCAACAATCTGATAAATGCTCTTGTCTTCTCAAGAAAGAGTGTCGATAAGAAGAATATCGTCAAGGTTATCCCTTATGGAGTTCTTCTCTCCATAATGATGATTAATGACTGACTTTATCAACACAGAAGAAAAAGAAAAATACTTTGGTGTTGGCGCTGTTGTTCGTCCAGAAGTTTTTGGAGTAAACAGTTTGGTCAGAATGCAGCTGATAACTGGCTCTATGATCAAGAAGGTGAAATTAGAGCAACAGGAAGGAGAAGCTGAAAAGAAAACCACCAGAAGCTCAATGGCTGGTGTGAAGAGACCTGCTGAATCTCCTTCAAGAGAGACAAGAAGAACGAAACAGAAGGTGGCTCCTGCACCTACTGTTGAGGAACCAGAAGATGAGGATAGAATTCCCATCAGAAAGGTCTTGGAGAAAAAGTATAGGCCAGCAGCTGAAAAAGATGCTTCAGCGTCCAGTCAAGGGAAGCAAGTCCCTCCTCCTCCTCCTGCTGTTGTTGCCCCGAGAGGAACAAAAAGAAGGTTGGTTACCGAGAGGAAGAAAAAGAAGGTTGGTTAAGTCTTCAGAACTTAACCCAAAGGTACTTGACTTTACTGTTGATGAGTCAGTATCTGTCTTTGATGCTCATGATATTATTCCTGCACCCCCATTGTCTGTTTCACAACCACAAACACAACTACAAACCAAGAAAACCAGAATGAGCCTCCGACAAACCTCTACCCTCTCTAAACCTACCCAACCATCATCCTATACACTCAACCTTGACCTACCACAAAATTCTTCAAATACTTCACTTACCACATACATTTCCAAACTTCATTCTCATCCCTTTAACTGATTATTCAAAGTACCTCCCATTAATTCCTTCAAACCCTACACACCTAAAACCTATTCAATCACCAAAACCACTCCCACTTTACTCACCATTACCCATAAACCTACAGACTTTGGTGGAAGGAAGAATGTCTCATGTATTAACAAACCACGGTTTGTTAAGTATGAGTCATATCACAGCATCTACAATCGTCCCTCTACATGGCATTTGAAAACCTTCACCTCTGGAGCTGTCAGACTGGAGATTGCCTCTCCGATGAATGCTACCTTCAAGGATGGAGAAGACCACTTTTAGATGTCATTCAAAGGAAGATTGAGACCAGCACCTGGTAGCAGAGCAATTCCCTAATCTGTTGACCTTCCTAGATCCCTACCACAAACTGAACCTCTCACATTGGAGGAATGCGGAAGGTGGATCACGGATGAAGAAGCTGCCTTCATGGCACACTGTCTTGAGATGAAGAAGATTGAAGTAATGTCAGACGATTCGGGGATCCTTCGTGCATCGGTGAAGATTGTACCAGACAGACAAAGGTGGCTACCTTGGTCTATCCCTGGGAAAAGGAAAGAACATGCTCTTGGCAAGCAGCCATTCAACAAGATCGGGCTCACAGAGTATGAGAAGGCTCCCAAGAAGTATAATCTTAAGGAGTTCTCTAAGCTTCCGATTGCCAAGATCACTGAGGATCATGTCAGAAGATTCTACCTTAGTTCTCTGAAGGAAGACGAATGGAGAACTGGCTCCTTAAACTGCTGCAATGCAGAGAAAGCCACAGTTCCAACAGTTGGCACTATTAGCAGAATCACTGACACCAATTTGGGAACAGTCTACTTTGATGATATGTTCAGGTGCTCAGTAATCAGACCACTTGACTGCATGAAGACATATGTCCAATGGGCTGCTGTGACCAAGCACTTTGGCATTGGATTTACTTGGAGTCAATGGTCGAAGTCGTGGAAAGATAAAGCTATGTTACCATGCCTCGTCCCCCTAGTGCTTACAGAAGATGACAGGGAAAATCTGAGAAGATTATACCTGGCAGAAAATGAAGGACTCTCTTTTGCTTCTGACGCATTGAGTGACTTCATCAGAAGAATATGGGGAGAAGAAGCTGGGAATAAGTTTGATGCTTTCACTGCTGACGTGTTTCTGCATAGGGAAACCATCTTCATGGATTTGCTGTATCCAGAAGAGGTGGAGAAAAGGAGAAGATTTCAGTCAGAATCTGAGCAGAGGAAACTTGGAAGTCTCATAAAATGGTTTATACCAAATGATGCGTTCTTTCAAAAGGCTCAACAAATAGACTTGAGACTGAAGCTTTCCACCTGGGTGCTAGCAGAGCATCAGAAGATGAAACCTGCACCAGAAGCTGGACCTTCTACTTCTACTCCTGCAGTTGAAATGATCACCATTCCTAAAGCAGAGTTTGAAGAAATGAAGGCCACTAACCTGAAAGTCACTCAGCTGGAGAATGCACTAAAGTTGTTATATGAACGTCTCAACATACCTCCACCACCTCCACCAAACCCTTAAAATTTTTTATTTTTTATTTTTTTTGGGTGATATAAATTTTTTTTGGTACTCTCATATTCATATTTATATTCAGTGTTTTTGCTCTGATTATTTGACTATGCATACCTATATCTGATTATCTATTTATATATATTCAAATTTTTCTAAGCCATTCTTTGACTATGATGTGCTTTACACTATTTTTGTCTGATGACAAAAGGGGGAGTAAAAGAAAGGTCTGATGAACACGTGAAAGTCTGATTAACAAATTCACCGTCCGATGAATACACTAAAACTAAAAGTATCATGCATATCATTTCATACATAGCATTTGTATGGTTATTCATTGCTCATAGCATTTATATGGTTATTCATTGCTCTAATATCTATTGATGCATTGATATTCATTGACCCAATAATCTAACAATGATCAATAAAATTGGTACAATGAAAATCTTTTTGATAAAATGTAAATCAGCATCCGATCTCACTTTGTTAAAAATATGCTCTGATACATCTATGTATTTTTGCGATCACTTAAATGAATTTGTTTATCAATAATCGCCTTAATACCAGAATTGTTCTTATATATCTTAATTGTTAAATTCAGGGGAAGACCCTTGATGTTATTTTGAAATTAAATTGTTCATCAACCTTGGATATTTGTCATCATCAAAAAGGGGGAGATTGTTGGAACCTAAACGATTGAGAAGTTTAGACCCTCATTAATTTTGATGATAACAAAGTAATTCTCAAGAGAACAATTTATCTTCTAACATATCTTTGAGTGTACAGGTATCAAAGCTTCATATATATGTACAAATCACTCAAGGAAGAAGAAGAAATTTACAAAAGAATTGAATACAATCCACCCGTGTCAACATCCGAACTCACTTCAGCGTCTTGTTAACAAAGAAGCATCCAAGAGTGTTACTCTTTGTGGCGTGGAACACTCAATTCTTTGCGGCGTCCGTCCTCGATTACGAGCGGCGTCGATCTCTTTAATAAAGCACGTGATGATCACGTTTTTGCTCTTAGCCTCGGATCGCTCGAACTAATTCGAATTTGATTTTATGTGCTAATTTTGATGTACGAGGAAGAAAAGGTGACACCTTTAGCATAAGACAAAAATCGTACAAGGCAATTGCAAATAGCGAGATAAGTGCAGCGGTAATGTGTACTATTCGATATTCTCTGGAAATGAAGAAAATGACTACATTTCAAATTACCTCACTCAATGGAAAGGAGATATTTTTCTTTATCGCAGTAATACCCTTGAAGACTCCTATAAATATCCCAAGGTATTCATTGAAGAAGTGTTGGAAAAACTGTGAAGAAACTTCATTCTGAAAGCAATATTACTCAAGTGAGCAATCAAGTTTAGTGCAAAGCTTATGGTCTACGTAGAACTGAACTCAGCATCTTATACTTTCTTTTAGAAAGTTATTCTGTTTTGAGCTTAATCTTTTCATCCTCTCCGTGAGAGTTATTTTGATTGTATTCAAAAGTATAATCTCTTTCGTAAACTGTATTTGTCCTTGTGAAGGCTTGTTCCTCAAAGGCTCGACTGTACTAAGTCGTTTTGAGAAGTTGAGAGTATTGTCAAGTTTGTAACAGAAGAATACTCTTGAGGAAAATTGTAATCAGTTGATTATAGTGAAAAATCCTTCAGGAACGAAGGGACTAGACGTAGCTACCAGTTGGTGGTGAACTAGTATAAATCTCTGAGTCTCATCCTTTACTGCTTTACATTTATCTTTACCTTGCTCAGTAAAACAAGTTTTTATATACTGTTTAATCTCTGCATCCGATTTAATTCTCTACATCTGATATACAAACAGTTTTGAAAAACCTGTGTTGAAGTTTTTACGTATAGTTTGCGAAAAGTTTTTAACACAATTCAACCCCCCTTCTTGTGTTCACGTTCACTTAGATGACGATTGACTAATAAAACATGTTTTTGTTGTTTTTTGTTGTACTTTTATATTTACCTTTACTTTTATATTGTTAGTTTGACGTGAGTTTTGGCCTAGTCCCCCATATTTATGTTTTTGTTGTTTTTTGTTGTACTTTTATATTTACCTTTACTTTTATATTGTTAGTTTGACGTGAGTTTTGGCCTAGTCCCCCATATTTGTTCTTTTTCCCATTTTTTTAATAAATTAAGGTAGGAGTACTCTTTTTTCCTTCTAGATATTTTTTTCCTTACGGAGGATTTTGCATCAAAAGGTTTTAACGAGGCTCCTTTCCTTCTTTGCCTTTAAACAAAAATAAAAAATTGTTAAATTTTACGCGTTTCCTTCACTCGCAAATATGATATTTGCGAGTGTGTAATTTTAAAAAAATTGTACACTCACAAATAGCATATTTGCGAGTGAGATGAATGAAAAAAAATAATAATTTTGATATTTTTACATTGGGGTATTTTGGTCAAAATAATATTTTGAGAGGTGTCCCAAGCAAAAATGGGAGTGCCCTTAGAAAAGCCCGATATCTAATGCATTGTTTTTGCCGACAATCAAAAGTTATAAACAAAAGATTTAATCAATCAAATAGTACTTTGTTAAAAATGAAAAAAAAAAATCAACCAAATAAACTTTGTGTATGTTTGTACTAACATATCTAAGCTTTTGAACAGGGTTCGATCTAACACTTGATTAAGTGCAACCCTATGCATTTCAAGTTTTGTCTGCAGAACTTTCCCTCGTTTCAACAACTTTATTTTCATTTTTGACTTTAACTTTTTCAAAGAACAACGATGCCAAACTAAAAAGATTGATTCACTTGCTACGATAAATGTGACTACAAAATAATACGCGCATCCGTAGTTTAGATCCGAAATATAGGAATCAACAATAAAAAAAGTATTCTTAACGGTCTGAAATATAAGGAAAAAAAATCTAAAATTTTTATGTAATTGGTCCAAATTAATATACATATTTTTTTTGGTTACATCATTTTAATAAACAGTTTTATTAGCTATTTCTTGAAAACAAAATGGAAAAATAAATTAAAAAGAAAATTATGTTCAAAACAATAAAAAAAAATTATTTAACAGAAACTCAAAGGGTCAAATTACATCAAAATGGATCTAGAGGATGTACAACTCCTCTTGTCCTGGGAAATCAAAACATCACAAGCACCAGGGGACATCAAAACAATATCTTTTTTCTTTATTGGGATATCATAAAATTAAGTGACTCCACATGAGAAAATCGTAATAAAGGAATAATTTATCAGAGCGAGTGATTGTTTTATCAAAATATCAGAGTAACTGACTTTTTATCAAAAAATGATACTTTGTCAGTTTTTTAGGATATTTTTTTACAGCAAAAAAAAAAACTTATATCATTTCATTAGAAAGAATAATATGAATACAATTGGGAATATCATAAAAAACTCAGAGACAAGACAACGATATTGCTACTCACGCTAATGTGTTATTGGTTTGTCTCCTAATAAATCTAACCATAAGGTTTGGATGAGTGTTAAGAATGTGAAGGAAAACATCTATAAGGACACTGAACTCAGAAACATCTACTTTAGGAGTTTGAATACTATCTATAACTCCTTTACAATCTGACTTTTTAATGACATTGTCTAACCGGAGCTCCTCAATCCAATTATGAGCATTAATGATACCTGTTGCTTCCCCTTATGTACCATTCAAGAAGTGAGGCAGCCAAGTATTTTTGGCAAGCTCGAAAGCTCCATTCTCATCTCTGATGCAAATGCCAATACTTGTGCGGTTTTGATCTTTAGAAAACGCGACATCTAAATTACATCTAAGAGTCTCATCACAAGGAGGGTGTGTCATGTAGAATGCTCAGTGATATAGGTACAAGCTTCCATCTTATCAATGAGGGACTTGAGTAACCGCTGGGAAGGAATTCTCCAAATACTCTATCATGGCAAATAGATACTTCTTGTGAGCGGGAAGGTTTGAAAGAATCTATCTTAAGAAGAAGGGAGGAGAGGTAGAGAGGTAAACACAAAGGCTTGAACAATTTATACCCCTCTTCTATAGTTGGACATAGGTAGAGAGGTTTTTCTTACAAGCCGTTCAGATAAAATCTACACATGTGGGGAACAAATAACCATTAGATGAAGTTCCCTATGACAAAATATCAAAATTTGTCAAGCTAGACATAAGAAATCTACAAACGAATTTAACCATGTATAATCCATCTCTTGATGGAGCACATATGTGCTTATCCTCTTTGATAGATTGAATGAGAGGACAACAGGAGTATTGTTAATCTCCTCAATAGAGAATAATATACGAACAAGAGAGGTGTTCGAAGCTTTAACATTTGGGAGCCAGAGGTCTTTGACACCCAAGTCAAGTAAAGAGCTATATTAAGGAAATTACATAGAGAATGATTCTGGATATTCCTTAACCAAGGCTCACCCCATCTGCATACTTGAGTACCATCTCCTATCCATATGAGGCATTCCTTGATCAACACTCATGAAGCACAAACACTACGCCTAGAATAAGAGGGATTATGCCTTAAGGCCGCCTCTAAGAACTCCCCATGAGGAAATTATATATCTTTGAAAATTCATGAAATCATAGTATTTGGGTAGGAAATAAATTTCCATCTCTGCTTTCCTAACATAGACAAATTGAAGTCATAGAGATCACAAAAGCCCATGCCACCCTACGCCTTGCATGTTGTGAGTTTCTCCAAATATAAGCACTGAATGCCTCTAGCTCCATTAGCACTTGAACCCCACAAATAAGAATTCAATAATGGTTGAATCTTCTCACTTAGAGAAGGGGAAATGAGGAATGTGCTCATATTTTAAGTTGGAATGGATTTGGCATGGACTTAATGAGGATCTCCTTCCCAGCTTTGGATACTTAATGAATGTTATTGGGAGGAAATTGACCGTGCAACATAAAATGAAAAAGAAAAATTAAGTAATAAGATTTACAAGAAAATCAAATGAGAGTGACTTCATAGTCACGTGTTTATATTTACTAAAATTAAACTATAATTTAAACCCTGGATAATTTTTTTGATAAATAGAAATTTAGGGTGCGAAATAACGTTCTAGTCCAAGACAATGATACACAAAACAATACTTAAGTGATTTTATACAATTTCATACTCAGAGAGATTAAGTTTTCGAAGCGAACAATTTTTTGCAAAGACTTCTTTTGTTAAAAAGAGAGATCAATTTTGATCAAATTTTAATCTTTATAATTTTTTGTTCAAAATATTTTTGAGACAAATACAGAAACATATGCATAGATTATATGTAAATGTCATTTTTTTAAATAAAAATTTGACATACAAAAGCATCACTATAAGCAAAAGAATCTCAACTATGTTAGCACTGGAGAACTTGCCCATCATCGGCCGTAGGGTTTCCACGTAAACGCATACACCCGCATGCAACATGGCGGCCGGCGCATTCGTTTGCCCTTGGCCTTGCCTCGTGACCTCCACTGCTGCTCCTGCATCTTCTTCCACGTCTACTACATCGAGCGCATCTCCATCGCAGAAGAAAACTTTTGCCCAATCCTTGAACAACTCTTTCAACATTCCTCTCAGTGAATTGCCGAAACCATGTTTAAAGGGTGAGGCCCTCACCGTTCGCATCTCAGAAGAGGAGTACCGGGCTGGTGTTGCCGACTGCAACAACACCCTTCATGGAAGATTGATCCTCTCCAAGGGGGATGCTCCAATCCGGGCAAATGATCTCCGCGCTAACTAGCCAAACTTTGGAAAGCAATAGGTCTGTGGTCGATGGTTTCCTTAAGGCGTGGGTATTACAGATTTAATTTTGGCTCAGCAGAAGATCGGCGCATCGTTCTTTCCAACGGCGCTTGGAACATGCAGCCGGCCATTCTACGGCTTTCAGCGTGGTCCCCGAACTTTAACCCCAACCTGTTGCGCCAAACCAGTGCACAATACTGTGTGCAATTCCATGGATTAGCTCGTGAATATTGGCGCCCCAAAATTCTCTTCCAGATCAGTGGTGGAATCGGAGTGCCGATCGCTTTAGATGAAGCAACAAGAACTAGAACATTTGGCCATTTTGCACGCGTTTTAATTGATATCGATTTTATGTCGAAGCTGTGTGATTGTAACACCCCGCTTTTCGAAGCATTACTGATCTAATATAACCTAAGAGTATTGAAATAATTTTGGAGGCAATACTCTGTTTGCATGGGTTTTAGAAAATATGGGTCTAAAATTTTCTCTTTTCTTTTCAAACTTCTTGAAAATAGCAATCAGAGTTTTGCAGCATTTTCGAAAGGTGGTGAATAAATAAACACCCTAATCAAATTTATAGCAACCATGCAATTTACCTCATTTACTCAATTCACACAAATGATTCAATTCTTTGATAACATAGTATATTTAGTACAATATTGAAATTAATACATTAAACCCCCTATAGCTGGTCATCACACTACTGCACTTACTAGACCCTCTAGTAAGCTTACCATAAAGCTACACAAGCAGACAACTACAAAGGACTGTCCTCAGCTACCCTCGTCAGCAGTCTCGAATACTTCGCAGTCTTCATTGTCTGGGTTACATTCATTAATTGAAAGAACCACGGGCAAGGGTCAACTTCTTAAAATAAAACATATATAACAGCAATATGTATATACAAAGCATAACACAATATCACAACAAATAATCCACAAGATAAAGTGCACCACAAATCCCTATTTGTTAGTCTATATGCCAATGCACATGATTCCGGAATATCACCCTCGCAAGGGCCTTAAGAGATCTGGAGTCCGCTACCAGGCTTTCTCAAACGCTATTCCCCGCAGGGATTTGTGCCCAGAGCAATCCCCCTGATGACACAACGCCCGTTTTTCCGCTTGACTGTCGGTACGTGCTCGCACCTAGGTCTGGGCGACTCTACGACACCTCGCTTCTGGCATCGATGTATGCATGAACAAGCAACTCTATCATCATAGTTAGTTTACCTCGACGGGATCACTCACACGGAGTGTCCGAGATCATCTATTCTTGTACTAACTCCCTTAATTAGAACCTCATATTTTCGGCTCAAGATCTCCCTTTATAGTCCTAAGTCTCTTTTCTTTAGAAAATCTCCTACTAGTTATGAAATGATTTATGTTGGAAATCCACTAATAGTTCAAAATAATTAATTTAATTATTCTAAATCTCACTTAATTCTTTTTAATAAAAAGGTGGTTAGTCCATTACTAATTAAGGTTTTAGAAAGATCTATTTTTAAGTGTCTCTTTGATTTTAATAAAATGCCTCTTAGTTTTTATTTCAAAATCCAAGATTTATTTGACGTTGATGCGACGGTAACCCAACTCACGTGCTCTCGGCACTTCCCCAAATTATCACAGTCATTTAACAATATATTCTTAAATATAGTCAATGATCACAACAAAATAATCATAATCACAAGTCATCATTCAAGAAAATCATTCCATCACATTGTTCATCATATTGTCACATACTTAATTTATGCATTCACATATTACTAATATACACACTTAAAGATGTTCTTACACATAAGCATATGGAACATAAGCATGTAAAATACAAGCATATAAAGCATATGAAACATAAGCATGTAAAATACAAGCATATAAAGCATAATCCTTAACAATATCTAAGAGTTGCCCTCACCGTAGACACTTTCCTTCCAACGCACGATTTTGCTCTACAAGTTTACTTTCTCACACCTTCAACCAATCAAGTTATTCAACTAAGTTAGAACTCAAACTAGAGCCCTAGTTTCTACCTTAAGGCCACGGTCTCCTCTATGGAATGGTAATGGGGGGTTTGTTTCCTTTCATTATTTTTACTCATTTGAAAGTTCAAGCCTACTAAAAAGTGTAGGTTTATTTAACTACTAAAACATTATCTTGTAATACTATTAACACAAGACCAAAAAAAATGGAAGATTCACTCCCTCTAGCTCACAGCCACAAGGCCATAAAATTCCTAGATCATTCTTTCTTATTTTAAATATCCATTCCCTTTATCAACAAATTATGATAAGAGAATGAAAGTAGTAAGAAACTTGTCATGGGTTACATCCTTTCATCAAGTAGATGTTTCACCCATTCAAAGTGAGGCTCTCTTTTAGATCATAGCCCAAACAATGGAGTTTTAAAATATACATATTTTTCTCTACTCATGGTATTCAAGAAGGTAAGGAGGAAATTTTTGATTCTTACCCCCAAAATGGAGAAAGAGGCGGTCAACAAGAAGCAACAAGAAAATATTTTGTTGGTTCAAAAACCTTTTTATTACTATATTACAAATGATGTAGTAGAGTTCTTTTCTTTGAGGTTCTTGAGTCCATAAACTCTTCAACAAGAAAGAGTGAAAAAAATGGAGTTCCCTTGCTCTCAACCACTTGGGTCATGACCTTTGGAATGATCAAGCCTCTATGTGTTTCATCAAGCTCATTGGAGTTTATAACTTATCTTAAAATATTGGTAGTAGTATTAACAAAATGAAATCTTTCAAGCAAGTTTTAAACAACAAAACCCAAGTCACAACTTTAAAGAAATGCTCTCAAGCCTTTATATAGACCATTCATGACACATATATATATGTATCCATCTATGTTCTTGGCTTCTCATCAAGCTTGAAATGAAAAGAAAACACATGCTTAAGTAACTAGAACTATGGAAGGAAAATGGCAACATAAGTAGTGTAAAATCTTTCTTTTGCTTTGGAAGAACTTAAGTAGGGATCATGGCCAACTACTAGTGATATAAAGTGAGCTTAAGAAGGAAGAAGAATGGTATTTCTTACCACAAAGAGCTGCTGGTCGCAGCTTGAAGAAAAGGGAAGCAAGTGCAGAATTTTTGTGAACAAAACAACTTCAATACTCTCTCCAACTACCTCACTTCTTCCACTATTTTTTTTTCTCAAATTAATGAAGTGAATGAGCTGAAGTTGTTGGCCTTATATAGGCCTTGAGGGCACGCCAAACTGAAGTGAAAATGGGTAGAATTTTACTTGCTCAAGTGGTTAAAAACTAGTCAAAAGATTTCATGGTTATTACCCTTGAGTTCCTCATTTTGTGCTTAGTAAATGACACAAGAAAAGTGATGGATTTGATCACTTAAAGGAGCTGATTTCCAGCCAGCAAACAAGGAGATTTGATGTTAAAAAGAAGGAGATTTGGTGGTGAAGTGATCTTAGGAGATGATAGGGAAAAGCTAGGAAAAGATAGGAAATCATCATGCATGAAATCAAGATTTTGGTGAATGATTTTGGAGTGGAATTTTCCTCAAAATCAGCTGCATAATGCGACCAATATAGGCTGAAAAGGAGAGGAGGAAATCTTGGCCAAATCCATGGGTGCATGCTAGCATAAAGACCTTACTAACTCTTACCATAAATGGAACTAAACTTTAACATTTTTGGTAGGTTAATCACATCACTATCTCTTTGTGTCATGACTTAAAATCTACCACAATCTAATTCCTTTTTATTCTGATTTCGCCCCTCCCTCAAGGTTCTCTCAGCTCCCAGTTTCGTCGCACGTTCGGTTTCACGTGTCTCGCGTCTCCGGCGCGTAGAAAATACAATATTATTAAAAATTAAGTAAAATTGCCAAAAAAAATTTAATAAATCAGAAATATTATAAAACATCAAATTCCCAAATATTTAAATATTCGGGTCGAATTAGAGTTTTTAATCGGGCAAAAACTTACCCGGGTAGTTCAAAACGCGATCGGAAAACGGTGGAATTTTGAACTGAAAATTTAACTGTGACTTAATATGATATATTAAGTCCTAAATATAATTTCATTTTAGTTAAATTCACCCACTTTCTTAGTCAACAAAAATACGCGTCACCGCGTCAAACAGAAAACTCACCGAATACTCGGTTGATGAATTCACATTAAAAGCAGCATACGTCTACGCTGTCTATTAATTTGAATTGACATCATAAATAATAGTTATCAATTTATTCAAAATAATTCAAAATAGTTCCTCGTACTCTCTGTAAATCATTGAGGTGATCAGTCTCCACGACTTATCTTCGAGTATTCGAGATTTTATTGTTAAAACAATTTTTCTCAAAAATTGGGATGTTACAGTGATCGTATTCTGGTTGAAAGAGAAGGTTTGGCGTCTTTTGTCGGAGTGGAATACGAGAGATTACCTGAGTTTTGTGATGATTGTCAGGCAATTGGTCATTCTTTAGCAAAATGCAAAAAGAGTGGTGCTCCAAATAATTATCATAAGAAAGAGAGGAAAAAAAGAGGATGTTCCTAAGAATGGCGTAACCAAGATTGTAGCTACTGTAGGTCCAGTTTTGCAGGACAAAGGAAAGGGGGTGGTAATGACTGAGAATGTTGGTCATGCGGAGAGTAGCAACGACCCGGTTCTGGTTTCTGTTGAAGAAATTGATTGTGGTGATAATGCTCTTGGGGTTAACAACGTACCAATGAATCACAGTGTGTTCCAACACACTTCTAATCCCTTACTTGGATTTAATCATGAGATTGGTGATTTAGATAACCTGGTGGCTTCTTTTTATGACTTTCCTGCGGTTGAAGAAACAAATGTGGCTTACAATATGGTGCATGTCGTGGTGCAGGATCATGAAAACGTGGCTCATAATATGGTGCATGTCGTGGTGCCCTTTTCCATTGAGAGAAACGCTGACGCTGATAATGGTGATTTGAGATCAACTGCTGGAGGCTCCTATGTCTCGGCCACTTAGCTGGTGGCAGCGAGTGCCAGCTCCTCTTCTCAGGACCCAGTCACACCACCTCATTTAGCTCCGAAGCCCGTTAACGAAACTATTGAAAATGATTTGAGAATAGTTGGAAAATTCTGGGGTGATGCAGTTGATGAGGATGTTGATGATGCTCTTGTTGATGTTGAGATAGTTAGTGCTGCAGCTGATGACTTCCAACCTGTTTTATCAAAATCCCAGAAAAAACGCTTGAGGCAAAAGAAAAGAGTTGTCCACAAAGCTGATCATTATAACACTCGTTATAGGACAGGTTCACGTTCTATCTATTTTTAATGATCCTTTATTGGAATGTGCATGATTTGGCCAACCCGAACACTCAATTGGCCTGAAAAAATATTTGTCTCACTCACAAATCTCATTTTCTTTTTGTTTCTAAGCCTTGGGTTGCTTTGGATCACATCGCTAATTCTTTTTAGCGTAATCTTCATTTAAAGCTTGTTGCAGTTAATGACAGAGGTTCTCAATTGCCTAATCTCTGGGGTTTCTACTCTGCTTTGCTTAATCCTAACATTGTTTCTGTTTCTAGACAGCACATTGCTCTTTCGATTTCTTGGCAGTCACAATTGGTTTACATTTCTGCTATTTATGCTTATAATAATCATATTGCTCGTAGAGATCTTTGGAGTGAGTTAATTGCTCTTTCTCAAAACTATGTTGGCCCCTTGGTTGATGGTTGGGGATTATAATGCTATTCTGGGGTCTCATGAGCAGCATGGGGGTGGCACTCCAATGGCGGCCTCTTGCGATGAGTTTAAGATTTAGTCTGATACTTGTCTCCTCACCCACCTCCCAACTAGAGGGGCTGAATTCACTTGGACTAATGGTAGAAGAGGCAATGATCATACTGAGAGAACACTGGATAGAGCAGTGTGTAATGATGATTGGTTATCTTTTTGGTCCTCTACATCCAGTAGCACTCTCACCAGGAGTCAGTTGGATCATTATCCTTTGCTTCTTATTATGCAGAGAGGTACTCCTACTTTTCCTTGCTCTTTTAAATTTATGTCTATGTGGGCTCAGCATCCTGATTGCAGAAGACTAGTTCTGGAAACTTGGAATAAAGAGGTAGTATGTTGCCCTATGTTTATTCTCTCTCAGAAGCTAAAATCCTTGAAGTCTGCCTTCTAAAACTAGAACAAAAATATATTTTGGTGATGTTCATAAATTAGTGACAACCGCCCAAACCGCTTTAGATGATATCCAGCAGCACATTTCTCACTTTGGTTATTCAGATGAATTTAATGACAAAGAGCTAGAAGCCCATAAAGAGCTTCAAGTTGCTCTATCTTTTCAGGAGGAATTTTGGAGAGAAAAAGCCACGGTCAATTGGTTCACACAAGGGGACAGAAATATTTCTTATTTTCACAGACTTGCTAAGGTGAGACGTGCTTCCAGACAAATGTCTGTCCTCAAGACAGGGGAGAATATTCTTGATAATCAGCTAGACATTGAGCAACATGTGCTTTCTTACTACACTTCTCTTTATGCCTCTGAGAATAATTGCACAAATTCAGATTTTATCCAGAAGGTCATTCCTAACTTGGTTACTAGGGAGGACAATGTTATGCTTACTAACCTTCCCTCAATGGAGGAGGTTAAAGGTGCTATGTTTGCCATGAATGGGGCAGGTGCGCTTGGCCCTGATGGCTTTGGTGGTTGCTTCTTCCAAACTTTTTGGGATATAGTTGGTAATGATATTTCCAATTCTGTGCTTCAGTTTTTTCGCACTAGTTGGATTCTCCCTAACATGAACTCAAATTTGATTGCTTTGATCCCCAAGTTTATTGGCGTAGAGAGAATTGAGGATCACAGACCAATTGCGCTTGCCAACTTTCAATTTAAAGTGATTACAAAAGTTCTTACTGATAGGCTCTCCTTGATAGCGCCTAGAATTGTTTCTGACCAGCAGAGGGTTTTCATCAAGGGCAGACATATTTTTGAATGTATTTGCATTGCCTCTGACGTGATCAATATGTTGGATTACAGGTCTTTTGGGGGGTAATATTGCCCTAAAATTTGACATAAATAAAGCCTTTGATACCATTGATTGGTCCTTTTTTATTAAAGTGTTGCAAGCTTTTGGTTTCAATTCGACTTTCTGTGATTGGATTGTTGTCATTCTGCAATCTGTGAAGCTCCCCATTTATGTCAATGGGCATCCTACTGGTTATTTGTCTTGCAAAAGAGGGGCTAGGCAGGGTGAACCTCTATCTCCTCTCCTATTCTATCTTGCTGAGGATGCTTTTAGTAGAGGTATCTATCTTTTGGTTAATTCTGGCCAGTTAAAATTGATGTCTATTCCTAGAGCTTGCCCTACCCCTTCTCATGTCTTATATGCACATGACATTATGGTCTTCTGTAAGGGTATTAAGAAAAATTTATCTGTTTTAATGAATTTGTTTCATGAGTATGGAGCCATCTCTAGTCAAGTTCTTAACCGAGAGAAGTGTAAGTTTTTTGCTAGATCAATGTCTACTTCTAGAATAACTACTCTGAAGGATTTCTTAGGTTTCTCTCTTGGTGGGCTTCCTTGTAATTATCTTGGCGTCCCTCTATCATTCATGGCATGCTTGTCTATAGATTTCATGTGTATGCTTGGCCTATTGCTCTCCTTACGAAGTTAGATAATTGGATCAGGAATTTTACTTGGGCAGGTGATATCCACTGCAGGAAGATTTGCACAGCTGCTTGGCATGAGGTATGTGCCCCTGTGGAAGGTGGTCTTGCGTTTAGATCTCTGCATGCTATAAACGAAGCTGCTATGCTTAAGCTTACTTGGGATGTTCTTTCTTCTTATCAGTCTTGGGCTACGCTTCTCAAAGCTAGATTTGTGTGTCTTAATAAGCCCATAACTTATTATGCCAAATCCTCCATCTGGCGGGTGTGAAACAGTTTCTTCAGATCATTCTTCAGGGCAGTTACTGGCAAATTGGTGAAGGTAATAAGTTGAACTTTTGGCTGGATAATTGGCTTGGCCAACCTCTAGTAGACCGATTTAGCATTCCCTATTCTGAACATCCCAAATTGAAAGCCTCAGTGGCAGATTTTATTCATAACAAAAATTGGGTAATTCCACCTTCTGTCAATAGGTTATTCCCTAATGTTGCTTTTGAGATCCAATAGCTGTTGATTTGCACAGACGCTTGCCAGGAAGAGCTAACCTGGAAAGGTAATGACAAGGGTTATTTGAGCTTTAAAGAGGCGTACCTCCATCTTGTAGATAAAGGGCAACCATTGAACTGGGGGAAGCTAATCTGGAACCCAATTATTCCCCCTCCAAATCTTTCCTGGTTTGGCGAATTTTCCATAATAGGATGCCTACAGATGATCAGCTATAAAAGAGGGGTTGTTTCATGGTTTCTATTTGTGGCCTTTGCAATCAGGCAGCAGAGTCCACCAACCATTTATTCTTTCATTGTCCTTTTGCGTTGAAGCTTTGGAGATGGCTTGGGTGTTCTTTAAATAGTTTAATTGATTCCTCCTCCATTGAGGCCGTCTTTAAGGTCTGTGATAAAAAGTGGAGCCATCAGGTAGCTGATTTGGTCCTCTTTGCAGTGATTCACACCTTTTGGGTCATTTGGTTTGCTCGAAATCAGTTGTCGTTCCAAAATATACTCATTCCTTTTGGCAAAGCTGTTCATTTAATTAGGGTGGCTGTTACCTTGTCTGGTAAGCTTTCCAAAGGATGCTCTTCCAATTCTATGGAGGAGTTCACTATTTTAAAGTTTTTTGGAGTTGATGTCCATGCTCCCAAAGCTCCCTCTATTATCCAAGTCACTTGGAACAAGCCCCTCTTCAGCTGGATCAAGTGTAATTCGAATGGTGCCTCTCGGGGTAATCCCAACCCTGTAGCCTGTGGTGCTATTTATAGAGATTCCAGTGGTGCTATTTTGGGTTGTTTTGCATATTTTTTGGGTATTAGCCCCTCTTTTCATGCGGAGTTGGTTGCTGTCATGATGGCCATGAGTTGGCATATGAAAAAGGCTGGCATAAGCTTTGGTTAGAATGTGATTCTTTGCTTGTTGTCCAATCGTTTAAGAATCATGCTTTGGTGCCTTGGAGATACAAGACGCGTTAGAAAAATTGCCTCTCTCTCACTCGGCAGATGAATTTTTTTTGTATCTCAAATCTACAGAGAAAGAAACTCTTGTGCAGACAAATTAGCTAACTATGGCATTTCCAGTCAATGGAATTCGTGGACAACCAATGAGGGACGGTCATAATAAGGTTTACAAATCGTTTTCAGATATAATTGAGGGCAAAGAGGGAAGATTTCGAGAGACTCTGTTTGGTGGGACTTGGCCCAAGATTTATTTTGGAAGACTTTTTCCGCAATAGGTTTAGTCTTCCTTATTTTAGATTTAGTTGATGTTTTCTCTTATGGGTTTTGGCCTAGTCCCCATGCTTGCTTTGTTCTTCTATTTTTTTTATTTTTAATATAATTTTGATGTGCGGCAGATGATTGTTAGAGGTTGAGGTGTCAACATAGTTGGGATTTCCTCTCCTATTGTGATGCTTCTGCACTTCAATTTGTTGATAAAAAAAAAAGAACCTGCCCATCATCTACAACACACTAAAGATATATTAAAAAAGGAAATCAAGAAAACAAGAAACATATGGGAGACTAGGTCAAAACCCATGATAACACCAATATCATCTGAACCTGTAATTAGGGAGGCCTAACCTATTACGAAAAAAAATCCTCCCTAATAAAACTAGGAATGAGATCCCACCAAGCAAACGTCTGATTATTGGCACCATAAGAAGCCAATTTATCAACACAATTATTCCCCTCTCTGCAAATGTGAGAAACAATAAAAGTCATATCTTTACATAAAATAAGATAGTTTTTCCATCTACTTCTAATGGGCCAAGTATCTACAACACACTAAAGATATATTAAAAAAGGAAATTGAGAAAACAAGAAACATATGGGAGACAAGGTCAAAACCCGTGATAACACCAATATCATCTGAGCCTGTAATTAGGGAGGCCTAACCTATTACGAAAAAAAATCTTCCCTAATAAAACTAGGAATGAGATCCCACCAAGCAAAAGTCTGGTTATTGACACCATAAGAAGCCAATTTATCAACACAATTATTCCTCTCTCTGTAAATGTGAGAAACAATAAAAGTCATATGTTTACATAAAATAAGATGGTTTTTCCACCTACTTCTAATGGTCCTAGTAACAAGTTGAGAATATCTAAAAACATTAATGACCAGCTGACAATCACATTAATTCTAATCAAAGGTTATGCCAACCTTTTTGGTGAGCTAATTAATTCAATAGCAATCATAGTAGCTCATAAACTTAGCATGAAGAGCAGATTTTATACGTAAATGTCATTTATTTAGCCAATTATTATATTACATTATAATTAATTTCTGATGGTTTATATTAGTTTATCACTTAAAATATTATATAATATTAAAAATGTAAATTTAATTATTATGATTGTATTAATAAACTGTGAACTAATATTATTACCGATTTAATTATGCATCTCATTTTTAAAGAAATTGTTAGACAAAAAAATGTTATTCTTTTGTTATCTATTCAAGAAACTTAACTACACTAATAACATGTGACAAAAACTCATTCATCCGTTTTCCTACCAAAAACTATTTTTTCACAAAAAACTTAATTAAATTGTAGGTTATATACTCTTCACCACCCGTGCTCTGGTTCTCTTAACTAGTTTTCTCCAAAAGTCATCATCTCAATTCATATAAAATTGTTGAAATGTGAAAATTATGTTAAAATTACACCGTTGATAAGTAATCCCACACTTTGTCCAAATGAAGTACATGAAGATGTGCCATCATTATCATACCAGTTTATCAATTATTCCATCCCCCTAATGAAAATTTGTCATTTGAGCATAATGACTTGAAGCACAAACTAGCTACCAACTAAAAGCTTACATTAATGAACAAGAACAAGGATAATAAAAATTACACCTCCCCACCAATACTTTCATTATACCCCCCTCCAAAGTAAAGTTACAATTCACATTGACTTGAAAAGTTAAAAAAAAAAAAAGGTTACAAAAAACCTAATGAAGTCAGTTTATTATTATTATGGAGAATTTATATTGTCATTGTCAAGGATATCAGCCGGAGGAATGAAATGATCCATGGAGAGTCCTGGTACATTAAACATAACATCATCAATGGTCCAGATCTCTTCCATCCGGGTTCTGCTATGCTGCATTGAGAGTTCACCAAACCGGAACACCGTTGCGATGGATCGCCCTTGATGTGCTATCAAGATCCCATCAGTGTCTCTATAGTCGCCGATGCTGCTACCTATGGTGGTCTCCCAATACACCGTATCATTGTCTTGTGTTGGGACCCTTGTGAGGTGTGAGTCTTCTAAGTATATAAGGAGTCCACTCTTTTGGCAAAAGTAGCCATACAGTATGTGCCTTATCACCTCTGCGGGCCCCTCACTCCTTTCGACTACAGCCGCACGATCCGCTGAAACCTTCAATACGAAGCAATCAACGTTCCCGATTCGGTTCTCACCCAAGCATTGTGCATTTGTGAATAAGCTTGCTGTGCTCTTTGGATCCAAGCCCTGTAATGTGCCGCAACAAAACATAAGGCTTACTTTATGGAATAAATTAAAAACTTATGCACTCCCGAAGTACTTAATCTATACCTATTAAAATATACCAAAAAAAATCTATACCTATTAACAAAGAAAGTTACCCCCATAAACTACTTTTTTTGTGTATCACTTTTTAGACCATTATACCCTTTAATTAACTGTTTTTTCAAATTTAAAATTTGTTTTAAACTGTTTCACCTTCTTCTCTAAAATCCAACAGGAGGTAAGTAAGAATAATAACCAACACCAACAAAATTGAGATCCAAATGGGATGGGATGGGGGTTGCACACTAATATAATACATATCATAACGCAACAAAATTAATGCAAAAAAATAATGCATATTGTAGCGCAATAGAAATGCGAAAAGACGGGTACATGCCGCTAGTTTATAGTAAAGATACTCTAAATTATTTTGTATATTGCAATATCTTATCAATTATCTCTATTTGGGGCATACCCAAATGCCCTTGGTGATTTTTTTGACGCAAATGCCCTTGGTGATATCAATTATGAGGTTTCTCATGTTTACCCTCGATGATCATAATATGAAATTTATAACATAAGCTAAGAACCTTTCTTTAAATAAAAATGCGACATAATGTCGAACAATCTGATAATTGAATCACAAGTTGAGTTTATTTTATCATTTTATGTTCTATTTATATACTTTAAAAAAAATAAATGAATTAAATAAACTGGCTGCTCATAAACAAGAATAAGGAGTGATACGTTATCCTAGGCCAAACATTGATAAAGAAAGAAGCCAGTACAAATGGGAAAAGGGAATATATAAGCATGAAAGCAGGGACAATAATGTTAGTGGAGGAGGTACTATTCACTAAAGTGCAAAAAGAAAAAGTTAAAGCAAAAGGATAAATATTTCAGGGGTATACCCTTGGCTGCCCTGCAATAAGTGGCAATCCCAAGATCATGAGTCATGAGCGATGTATAATAATACGATGATGACATCATCTTGACAATCATGTGGCATGTAAGTGTCCTAATTTCCTAAAGATACAAGTCCACGTTGTAGGGTAAAGCATGGGACAGTTTCTCCATCATTGTCAGCTCGAAATATACCCTTCCGTTCATTCATTGGGATTTCAATTTTTTGTTTTTCAATCTTTATCTTTGTTTGGTACAACTATTGCTTTGAACACTAGCTTGGTCTTTGTCCCCCCCAACCCTCAAATCCAACAAATTAAGCATACCCATTACCCACCAACCAAGATCTACACCAAACACAAATATATTCAATACATAACTACGGTTCAAATTTTGTTTGGTACCTAAAAAATATAGAACAAAAGTCCCAGCTTTTATTATTTATAAAATTCTCTTATTACTAAGACAAGTTTTAACCTAAATATATATAATATAATTCTGTTGGTTTGTTTATTCATACATTAGCCCACCTTTCAAAACATGAAACCAAAAATGTTTGTTTGAGTGCTTACAACCTAGATTTTAATTAAAAAAAGCCAGCGACCACGATTTGAGCTACGGTATCTAGATTTTTTATGCCACCGCAACTATAATGCAGTTATAATAGAGACCACATCGATCATATTTGACCGTAATTCCCCTCAATTTTCATGATCGCGACTCAACTGCAACTGTGACCCGGATGCGTGATTTAAATCTTTGCTTGTAATATTAAAACAAACACACATTCATTCTAATAAGGGTGCACTCTAAGAGACATGTAAGTTTAATTAATTCTAAAACGGTTTTATGCGAGGATCGACAATATCTACGGTTGAGGTATAACTAATCACAATTAAAAATGATATAATAAAGTAATTTCAACATAAGTTTTGATATTAACATGAAAATCTCCAACCTAGTAAATGAGATAATGGTGAGTTAAATTAAATCATGATCATTTGTGTTGTTATTATACCTGAATAATGCGACGAAGTGGGCGTTGTGGGCCTTTGGCTGCGTGTGTGCCTAACCAAGGTGTGTGTCTCCACACAGTCTTACCATTGCTACCAGCAACAACCTTATGGCCACCAACCACCAATTCAAGAGACCACATTCCTGGTACCATCTGCCAAAGTACAAAGCAACCATTTTCACTGCTTCTTGTCCCCAAACACTTGACATTCTTCCCAGATGAAATCTCTGTCTCACAACAAATCATCTTCACCATCCCAGTTGCATACATGTTCTTAGTATCCTTTTGCTGCTTCAAACACCCTGTTGCAGCCAAATACTGCTGTATAATGTACTTGGCAGTTGAAGTTTCCTGTTTGAAGTTACAATAATAAAAAGGTTACCGAATTAATTAACCATAACCATATGTATAGCATACAATGGATTAGTACCAGTGTTTTAAAAATCGAACTAGAAAATTTAATCGGCCAAATTAGGAATTGGCCCTATCTGTAGTTCGGTTATTTGAGGGGTTCAACTTCATGTTCATGCTGGTTCAAACGTTTAAAACAATTAAAACATGATTTGCAGGTCTCGTTGGTTCGACGTTCGATTCGGTTTTTAAAACATTGGCCAGTAAACAAAAGAAATATTTTTTTTTTATTAACAAGAGGAGGGGACACACTTATGCCATACAAATTGCCTCCAGGGTTTGAACACAATTTTTTGGGATTAGACAGTCACCATTACACTATCACCATGTTAAATTAATAACACTAAAATTAACACTAAAAAGGGTAACATTTTGATGTGTAGAGAGAGAGAGAGAGAGAGAGAGAGAGAGCGCTTACAAATGGGGTATCTTTGATGTGATTGTGAATGGTGAGGGTAGGATCACGGGCAGAGGGAATTGGAGCCAAGGGACAACCTAAGACACCAAGCAATAACCTCAAATCTTGTGTCTTGGCATGGATTGTTCCATAGAATGAGTTAGAAATATTGCCACCAGGGGAGATCTTTTGAGCCTTGAACCATTCCCTTATGACTTCCCATGAGCTCTCCTTTTTGGTTCCTTCCTCTTGCATTTCAGGGTCAGGACCTTCCATTAATGGTGTCAATGGTTGTGGTGCCCAACTCTGGCGCCAACGTGCTCTTGAACCCATTTTGTAGCAAAATCACTCTCTCTCTCAAAGGATAATCAAGAAGAAGGGAATTGAATGCAGGTGAAGATGTTAAGAATGGAATAACACTTAGAAAGAAAGGAAGAGAGTTTAAAATAGAGTGTGTGAGGGAATGAGACAAAAGCGACAGATTATCTGTTCAACGGCAGAGATATGGACATTATTATAATAATCCAAACTCGCATGTTGGGCTGTCTATTGCTTTATTCCACTTGCTTTGGGACTCACTCTTGTCCTTACATTTTTATATTTATATTTCTTTTTTTAATTCTCTCGAGCTCAGCTACCTATTTCACATTCCACCACCGGTCCCATGGTGATTGGCCTACCACCTTAGATCGGTAACTATCTGCTCCCATTAGCAAAGTTTTCCATTCTTTTTATATTTTATGATTTTAGGAATATCTTGAGAGGATAGCTTGTCATTTCTATATTTATGGTTTCTTCGTTGAACATAATAGTTCTTATACTATTTAAACATTTTTGTGTTACGTAATTTTGGTTCATTACATTAATTTAATTTATGTGCATGCAACTTACCATAATTTGGGCCTTTCGCTCCCTAGTGTGGGAACTCTAATGGTGTGATTGGTTGAGGAGAAATTGGGAAGAGAGAGTGGGGTGAGAGAGAAGTTGGAGAGAGATGAGAAATTTCTCTTGATTGGTTTAGAGGAGAAATAGGGGAGAGAAAAAAAAATCAGTGGGACCCACCACTTTTTTCAATCTCTCCAAAATAGAGAAGAAAGATAAGAGAAATGGTTAATTTCTTGCTTAGTTCCATTTATGCCCTTAATTGATAATAATTCAATGCATTAAAAATTTGTACCGTCTCGTAAAACAAAAAAAATTGTACAATGACCAGCAAAGTGAATCACGGGAACGGACCAATATTAGTTGTCTTGCACATAGTGATATAAAACTAAATTCAAAGCAAAATAAATTTTGAATTAATAAATCTAATAAAATGTTGGTTGGAAAAACTAGATTAATTAAAATCAAAATTAAAAGTTAAAATCAAAAAAAGTAAATTAATAAAATTATAATTAATTAATTGAATTCAAATAAAAAATATATTAATTTTGATAAGAAATTACGTTCAAACAAAAAATAAATTAATTTTTAGCATAAGGATATTTTTGTCTTTTCAAATATTAAACACACTTATCTCTCTTCTATTTCTCTTCTCTTCCTCTTAAACCAATCAATACCTCAAATCTACTCTATTTCTCACCTCTTTCTCTTTTCTCACACTCTTTCTCACTTCTTTCTCTCTTCTCAACTTCTTCTCGGAACCAAACATAGGTATTCTCACAAATTTAGACCCTTTGAACCTGCTATGGAACTAATTCTTGAGTCAGTAATGGGACGTCGGATTTTTTACACACCGGGTTGGGCTGCCTCCCAAATTTGATACTCCAAAAATCAAACTCGGATTCTTTTACTGAGAGAAAGCCATGTTACCAACTCTCTCAACACCATACATGTTGGTTATCAGGTTTTGGTGTCGAAATACGGCCCTTGTATTTCAACTGTTAATTATTTTGGTGATCTAACTGTTCATCGGCTGGCGTCGGTGTGGTGGAAGCATATTTGTCTTTTAGGTGGGGTGGCGGATCGGGGTGGTGACTGGTTTATTGATAGTGTTAGGAAGAGGATGGGTGATGGCATGAATACTTCCTTTTGGCATGATCCCTGGCTTAGGGAACAACCATTGTGTCGCAGATTCCCTAGACTCTATTCAGTTGCGGCAGATCAGGCTATACAGGTTGCAAGCTGTGGTAGGTGGGAGGCGGGGACCTGGATTTGGGTTACCCCTTGGAGGAGGCATCTATTCGCTTGGGAGGAGGCATTGGCGACCGAACTCAGCACCGCACCAGCCCCATCGTCTATTTCCTTAGGGCCTGACTGGTGGGTATGGACCAGACATCCTAGTGGTACGTTCACTGTCTCTTCTGCGTGTCAGTTCCTTTCATTATCTGACTCTCGTATGCCAGGCCTATCCGACCATGATATTTGGGTGTTGGGCAAGATTTGGAAGAGTTTGGTTCCTTCATAGGTAATTATCTTCTCATGGCAGTTGCTTTTGGATTGAGTTCCGACTTTGACAAACTTGTATAGGAGAGGTATCATCTCTGATACGTTAGCAGCTACATGTATTTTATGTGGATTGCACCAGGAGTCAGCCCTACATCTGTTCAGAAGATGCAGGTTCTCATCTGCGGTGTGGTATACTATTGTTGGTTGGCTGGGGCGAGATTTTGTGATGCCCCCAGATCTCTTCTCCTTATTTTCCCTGTTCATCAGCTTTATAGGTGGTTCTCGAAGTAGACATGGCTTGGCTTTACTATGGCATACAGTCCTTTGGGTTATCTGGGATATCAGAAATGGGTGTATTTTTTCTGGGAGAGTGCCGGATTTTGAGTTGGCCATAGATCGCATTCGATCCTAGTCTTGGAGGTGGTTTCTGGCACGGGGTAAACCCCCCCCAGTGTTTGTATTATGAGTGGTTCGTTGACCCTCTTGAGTGTTTGTCTAGGTGTTAGTTCTAGTGAGCCATCCTTGTTACTGGGGATGCACATCTTTTCATTTTTGTCCTCTTTTGTATGTGTTGGGTTCATGTACCCGTAGTACACCAAATTAATATAATCTTTTGCTCTTCTAAAAAAATACATGTTGGTTATGTGCAGGGATTATTTACTTTGTGTAAATGTATATTTTTTATCATTGTGTCCTTGCAGCTATTCATCTGATAATTCACATAAATAGATTTTTAATGTATTATATGTTGTGAAAATAACATTATTTACATGGATGGATGTGATGATAATTGTATGCAACACATTACATTATTTATTTATTTATTTATTAAATATCAACAACAACATTAAGAAAAGAATACATGTGGTATTCAAACCTAACACGGAGAGAATTATAAACGGGTTACCAACCACCCACGAGAACAAGAGCTAACCAAAACAGGTAACAGAAGATGCATCCACACGGGAAAGTAAAGCAAATGCCAACATAGAACATGCCAACAAGATGCCTAATTATAAGCAAATAAATGAAGTTCTGACTCCTGACACTCCCCACACAGGTAACATCTGATAGCACTATGTCAACTAGCACCTTTCTACAAAGTAATTGACCCGATTCGGGATCCTATTTAGTAAAAGCTGTCAAGTGACTGCAATTACCTTACGGGGAGCATAACTCTTCCATTGCTTTCCAAAACAAAGGACCCCAAATCAGATAGACTAGCTTGTAGGGGACCATTATCCAATAAGAGTTCATATGTCGGTTTTACCGAAAACACTCCTCCGTTTCGGGCCTCCCAAATCATTGAATCATGGGCTGTATCACCACAAAAACTAGAAGAAAAGAGAGAAAGTAAATCACCCACTGACCCTTCATCTCAAGATAAGAAACCTCTCCTCCAGGTAAAGGTCCACTCCTAAACCCCACACACTCAACTACCAAAGGACGCTACCAGACTACCCTTTTGCTCAACTATAGCAGAGAAAAACCATGGGAAAACTTGACTTGGTGGAGAAATTCCCACTTACATATCATGCCAAAGTAAGATTGAGGCCTTATTACCTAGGTTTTTTACCACACTCTCAGCAAACAAGTCAGACTCAGAACCCAGACAAACACTCACCTAGTAGATATCCTTCCACCATGCCGAGGAATAGTAAGGAAGTATTAATCCACTTAGCCACTGTCTGACTATACTTTGCAACTAAGACTTCCTTCCACAAAGTTGGCTTGTCCAGCAATAACCTTCATCTCCACTTCTCCAACAAACTAAGGTTAAACACCTCAAATTCGTAACCTTAAGCCCCCTCACCTTTTGGCTTACAAACATCTGACCACTTAACCCAACGTATTTTTTTAGCCCCCTTTGATTTATCCTATAAAAACTCTCTTTGGATCTGAATAACGACTCTTCATACTTTCACCGACATCCTAAGGAAAGAAAGGTAGAAAATAGGGTAGCTATTGAGAACTGAATTGATAAGAACAATTCTCCCACAAGACTTACATACCTATTACCCCAAGCTCGAAGCCTCTTGCGAAGGACATTTACCATCGGCTGCTCTCAGGATTAGCACCAACTGTGAGGCCAAGGTATTTAAAAGTCACCGAACTAAGCTTGCAGTGTAGAAACCCAACAACCATGGAGAGGAAGGGTGCGAAAGAGGTATAAAGAAAAGTCTTCCCCGACCCGAAAAATATGCGAGAGAGAAAAAAGGCTATAAAGAAAAGTCTACCCTCGACCTGGAAAGGTGTGTGAGAGAGAAAGGCTATAATGAAAAATCCTCCCCCGACCAGGAAAGGGTGCGAGAGAGAGAGAGAAGTCTTCCACCAACCTGGAAAGGGTGGGGCTATAAAGAAAAGTCCACCCCCATCCTGGAAAATGTATGAGAGATAAAGCAATAAAGAAAAATTCTTTCCTCGACCTGAAAAGGGTGTTTGAGAGAGAAATGCTATATAGAAAAGTCTTCCCCCAACCCGAAATAGTGTGGGAGAGAGAGGTCAGGATTACTAAGCGACCCTCACCTAAACTACGACGATTTGGAAGGAATGGTCTGTGATTATCCAAGAGATCCTCCTCCAAACTCTTCACTCTTAAGAGTTTTGAAGGAAGGATTCATGATTATTCAAGTGATCCTCCACCAAACTCCGATGAGTTTGGATGGAAAGGTCTGTAGTGATTAAACCGGCCCTTCTCTAAACTCTGAAAAGTTTGGAAGGAAGGGGCCAAGATCATTTAAATGATCATTTTCCAAAAGAGTTTGGAAAGAAGGGTCTGTGATTATTAAGCGATCTTTCTCCAAACTCTGACGATTTAGGAAGGAGGGGTTCGTGATTATCCAAGTGGCCTTCCTCCAAACTCCGAAGAGTTTGGAAGGGAGGGTTCGCGATTATTCAAGTGATTATCCTCCAAACTCTAACAATTGTGGAAGGAAGCATCTGTAGCGATTAAATCAGACCTCCTCCAAACTCTGGAGAGTCTGGAAGGAAGGGTTTGTGACTATTCAAGTGATCCTCCTCCAAACTTAGACGAGTATGGAAGGAAGGGTCCATAGTGATTAAACCAGCCCTCTTTCAAACTCCAAAGAGTTTGGGGGGGAAAGTATCCATGGTGATTAAATCAACCCTCCTCCAAATTCCGAAAAGTTTGGAAGGAAGGGGACATAATGTTTTAAGTGATCTTCCTTCAAACTCTGAAAAGTTTGGAGGGAAGGGTCTGTAGTGATTAAACCAAACTCCGATAAAGTTTAGTAGAAAGGGTTCATGATTTTTAAGCGATCCTCCTTCAAAGTTCGAAAAGTTTGAAAGAAAAGGCTAATGACTATTAATTTGAAGCTACAAAATAGACATTCCTTAAATAAAATGCCCAATATGATTCAATTCCAGAAGTACAAAATCCAAAGACATACATAATGCAAGGGCTATGAGATAGATTGTACAAAACAAGGCGTTAGAAGGCATCAATAAAGGAGAAATCCCAAGCCAGGGGGATGATTGCATCCCCTAATAACTTCTTGAGGCAAGCCTCGAAGTAATTTGGAAGATGTAGACCATGTCCATCCTTGGTGCCTTGCAAAAGCCTCTCAAAAGCGCCAACCTCCATCCCAGAAGACTCCAGCAAAAATCTACCAAAGGGGAATACCTGGCATCAATGCTACGAGTGCTCCTGTTGCCCTACAGCGGTGGTAGCGAAGGAGGAAGGTTGAAGACATTACCCAGAGAGGAATAACCTCTGTCTGTCCCAAAACTATTGAGAAACCAACCCCATCCCTACCGATAGAATACTATAGAGATAAACAAGGCTGAGGGGAGACAGAAATTAGGGCCCAGTACAAGAAAAAAGCCATTATCGACTTCCTAAAGCTTCGGTGCATGAAAAACTGTTGATATAGAATCTTTTTGACAAGCTTACCAACGGCCAATAGTTACCTTTCTGACAGTAATTACCGACGACCTTTTACCAATGGGCTCTACTGACGGTTTTTTTCGTAACTAATTGTCGGGCTACAATAATTACTCACGACCAGAGGCCCTTGGTAATTATTGACGAACAAAGCTGTCAGTAATTATCGCAACCGACAATTAGTGTCAGAAAAAAGCCATCGGTAACGGTCGTATTTTTTTTAAAAAGGAATTATTTATATTTAAGTTATTTAAATATTTTATATTATATAACTAAATAAATTATATATAATACATAGATATGTATACATAATAGAGAGAGAAAGAGAATGCTAGGAGAGAAAGAGAAATGAGGAAGAGTGAGAAATGTGAGACAAAAATATGAGAGATAGGATCAAGGGTGGAGAGTGGTTGTTGAGTTGCACACGGATTATCTTGACTATCAGTAATTCAATGGCTACGATTCAACGATCCAAGGGTTGAAAATTAAAGAAAAGATGTACATAGATCGCCACTACCAAGGCCGTCAGTAATTCAACGGCTACGATTCAACGATCCAAGGGTTGAAAATAAAAAAAGAGAAGCAAACAGATCGACATTACCAACGACCATGGTTGTCCATAATTATCGACATACAAGGCTTTCGGTAAGAACAATTCTATCTGCTTCTCTTATCTGAATTTTCAGAAGCTTATCGACGACCTTACCTGTTGGTAATTACTGACGACCCTGGTCGTCAGTATTCAAAATTGAATGAGGGAAATTAAGGCGGGAAGATTACCGATAGACATGGTTGTCGCTATCTTCGGCGCACTAAATTATTCTTACTGACAGCCTTGCCTGTCGGTATTCAAAAGTAAAGGAGGGAAATTAAAGCGGGGAGATTACCGATTGTAACACCCTAACTCTAATCAAGGTATTACCTGCTGAATTAACTGGAATTAAAGTTAATGATACAATGAAATTTTTGAAATAGATACTCTATAAATATACGTATCTCCAGAGTTCGCAACTTACTAAAATATTTCCATAACATACTTAATCCACTTTAATTCAATTACATAATCTGACATAAAATTCTAGTACAGACTCATAAACAAAGGAAAATACTTTTAGACTCTACAAGACTTTGACTCGTGATCCGGTACTCAAGGTCTCGCTTGGCGGCAAGACTGAGCATAACTTCATGCTCTGAACCTTTCCTGTAAGCTTGTACTTGAAAACAACGCCCCAACATAGTGAGTTTATAAAACTCAGTAACATAGACTTTAACTTCAAAACATTTACCGTTGTTTTCAGCCATACGTGGTGTGCTACGTATGAAAAACTCATCTCTTCCATTCTTACTATTATGTTAAACATAATTGAGGCATTTAAGCCAAATCACATTACTCCAACAAACATAAACACATTTGCAAGACAAAAAAAGAAACATAGAACATATAGTTCATCTTGTAACTTGCTACATCCACAAAATGAATGAAACATAAATGCAATGCAACTTACTTACTAAGAACATGTTGTTCTTCCTTTCTATGTGCTGTTGGGTTGTGTCATATGCTTTGGTCCATAGACCCCAATCAACACACTTTCGATATGGTGGTTAGACGTCTTCACCCTCCAAGTGGCGTCCCACAAGGCTAACCATACCGATTAATCCTTCTTATGAGGAATCTTGCTTGGCTTTTAAGTGATTGTTATACATCACAATGCTTATGCTTCTATGCATGTTTACAATCAAGTAAAGTAGCAAACTAGGATTTTACATCCTCATCATTATTTAACTATTCCAAGAGGTTGACAATAAAATCAAGGAATTAACTCATCATGCATTTGAACATTTGCTTAGACATTTTCTAATGCTTTCACATAATGAAAGAAACAAATGTAAATCAATCACTCATAACTTTCATGAATCCAAATGAAGATACATAAGGAAACCCTTACTCATGAGTGTGAAAGAGACACAAACAAGCCACTTCAAATCACTACAAGCATGCAATACTTAGGGAATTGACCTCATTATCATTCCTATCTAGGGACATTTGGTTGCCCACAACTAGAGGTTGAATAAACTCACATAGTTTTAAATACTTCATTTCCATTGGGAGATCTATGGAACTCGCCATTGGACAAACATCATACATATACTTATGGGGGGTTGGGGACAGCAGCCAACCCTTTACCATCCCACTAAATTATCATAAATTCTACTCATTACTCATTCAAGTTCAGGAATTAAAATAATAACCCTAGCACACCCTAAGAGAGGTTTTAAATTGGGGAAATCTATGTTACCTTTGTTCCCAAATGCTTTGGGATGAGAATCCCCGAATCCTAGGGCTTGGCTTCCTCTCCACCTCCATGGAAGCTTGAATCAAGCTTCAACTCCATCTCATCTTCTTCAATTTTCCACCCATAGATCCAGATGTTCATTCTCTTCCATCTTCCTCCTCTTGGTCGAGCTCTTTGTCTTCTCTCCTTTCCCGTCTTCTTTCTTCCTCACGTTCTTCTTCTTCTTCTTCTTCTTCTTCTTCTTCTTCTTCTTCTTCTTCTTCTAGCATTCCTCCAACTGTTCCATTTAAGCTAAATCTCAACTCTCTAACTCTCATTCAAGCTAGGGATTGAAGAAACCTACCAAGAATCTCTCCAATCTCCCTTACTCTCATGAAACCCTAGCTCTCTTTCTCTCATTTCTTCCTCTTATTTCGCTCTTCCCTTTCCCTTTTTCCTTTTCTTTTTGTTTTGTTCGATTCTGCGTCGTTTTTAAGCATTTTACAGTGTGTGAATCGATTCGTGCAGTAAAAAGACAGCAGCACTTCTTGTGAATCGAATTGGTGAATCGATTCATGGCTGTACAATTCGACTCCCAAAGGCTTGAATTTTCCCTAATTGCCTTTGTGAATCAATTCAGGCTATCCTGAATAGTTTCCCACTGCACTAAAATCAAAAAAACTAAATTCTAACACCCAATCTTGAGACTTTCTCCCCAAACCAACTTCAATTAACTCCTAACCAATACTTTCAATCATGTTAAGATCAAGTCCAACTTATTTCTTAACTAAAAAATTAACAACTTACACATTAAAGCTTTATGTAATCATATTTACTCAATTTGAATCCAAATTAAGCTTAAACACAATCACACAACTACTTACCACTTATACCCCAACTAAGCTTAGGGAATTTGGGGCATTACATTACTACCCATCTTTTAAAAAATTTCGTCCTAAAAAATTGCTACGTTTAACATCGTAGCTACAACTACAACTTCAACCTTCTCTCATAGCCAATTCTATTCATTGGAAAACCTAGAAGTGATTCACGCTTACATGGTATCAATCAATATGCTTAATCGTGACAACATTATCCAGTCACAGACTAAATTAGCTTAATCGTGACAACATTATCTAGTCACAGACTAAGCCTTAACCGAGAAATATTACTCGACCGATTGAGGCACAGTTTGTAACTGGTTAGGTGGAATCACACTAAATACTAATCAACAAAAATACTTGTAATTGTGAATAACCTTAGGTCTCTGCCGATTTGGTGGCAACCTACTTCCTTACGAATTTTAAACCTTTTTGGAATTTTGTCCCCCAAATTTGCCTTACCTTCTTATCTCATCCTTCTATAGGATTGGCTTCCGGCGCTTCCGCTACGAACTCCGATCCTACGTCTTTTCAAATAGGTAAGCTCCTTTCTTTATTCTACATCTTTCTAAGGTTACTTCTATTTTTGCTGAGGATAGTATGCCTATTCTTGACTACAATTAACTAGAATAAAACATATTCACCAACTTATACAATCTTGTCTCTCATCATAATGTAGATTCCCTGCTTGGAAATTTCTTAGCTTGAGTCGATTGATCAACTCTGTTAGTCTTATTTCCATCAAAATGGAACATTTTACTTGCAGTCGGGGAATTTGACTCTAGTCCTATTTTCTTCTTCGGATGCTTTAGATGTTGTAAATTCTTACATTCGTTCTTTTCTTCTACTACTAAGGCAGCTTATGCTTCCTCCTCCAATTGACACATGACATTCCTCAACTCGGTTTATGTCCTTGCTCACTCTGGTGAGCCTCCGGCTCCCTGTCTTAGACACGTTGAAGGTAGGTAGAGTGTTTAGACAATTCTTTGGACTTGGCTACTTACTCCCCTACGGACGTGTCTCTCTGCGTCAAGCGAGGAAATTCTTGCTCCTTCGATCTCCTTATACTCCTTGAAAAGTACTTCTCTAAGAATACCCTTTGTAAGTTATTTCCTTAAGTACCTTTCTCTGTAACTTATGGAATTGGTACTCATCTCTTATTTCACTATACTTGTTTCTTTTTTATAGCCGACTTGGTCCAGGTAATTAGAAACTCTAAGGTTATTAAACCCCTATAAGGTGTCCATTGGTTTGACTGACCTGATCTTCACCAATCGGTTACAAACTTTGTCTCGCGCGAGGTTTAAGTCTCACTCGGTTGGAAACTCAGTTTACAAGTGGTTAGTTAGAATCACATCAGACACAATCCAACGAATCTACTCGTAATAATTTATTACCTTAGATGCCCACCGACTAAATCATACCTATACTATTACACACTTAGTGGAAATTTACTACTACTCTTCTTCAACTTGAGGGATTAATTCCCCTTTTCGGTTCAATTAGAATTAAACCAGAAATCCACGCTGTCGTATCTGATAGCAACAAGGATCGGCGTGTCTGTCACCGGGTCTAATAACTAATGAAACAACTAGTATCAAGAAAATAAATCCTTGAGACTCTTAAGAACAACCTATCTCATTCATCCTGATCTAACTTCATTACTCATTCTGAATCACTAAAAACCCAGGAAGGAATTAACCCCTACAGATGAACTAATTGTCCAAAGAGTTAGGTGATTTCACTACCCGATCCCAGACTAAGTCTCATTCAAATAAGGTTCTTGTTTGGCTAAGACAAAGTCTATAATTGTTCAAATGAATTCACTTCATGTACTGGACAATTGGATCGAATGCAAACATTAATATCTTTGGATTTCCACTGACTTAACTTTGTTTAGAACTCTTATAGTTCAAAGACTGTAGTCTATTCCTCTTCCTTGGGCTAGACACTCTACTAGGGTCACTAAGCCTAGAGGACTTAGGGTTTCTTCTGCTTCGCTGGGGTTTGATCACCTTCGAGATTCCCTACTACAAGTTAGGCATTGAAGTGGGTGGCCTACCTTGATCTTACTTCTTATCCTTCCACTACAAGAATTTCATGTTTTACCTGCGGAATATTACCGACGGATTTAGATCCGTAGGTAATACTGACGGAAATATCCGTCGCAAATATTTACCGGCGGAATATTCCGTCAGAAACAACTAGAGCGCAATACCTACAGAAATTTCCGTCGAAAACATTAGGCGGGAAAAATCGAATTTTGAGATTCAACTTTACTTACGGAAAATTCCGTAGGTAATGCTTACCTTTAATATCGACGGATTTTTCCGTCGATAACTCCCAATTTGTTGGCATTACCTACTGAAAATTCTGTAGGTAACTTACCTATGGAAAAAGCCGTAGGAAACATCCAGCAGTTAAATTAAAGGGGAGAATTACCTACGGAAAATTCCGTAGGTAATGTTCAATATACGAAAAACCCATTTTTTACTCCCATGGATTCTGCACGTAAGTTTTAATCAGAAGCTTCTTGACCTTATTCTCAAAAACCCAATCTCACTTCTTCATTCTCCTCAATCCTACTAGCTCCAAATCAGCGCCTCCTCCCCCTCTCCTCTCATCTCAGCTCAGTCTCTCTCCTTCGTGGCTCAGCCTCATCTTGCTACCTCCCCTTTCGTTTCCCTCATCTCACGGCGACTCGACGGAGCACCGACATGGCTCAGATCTCGTCTCCCTCAGCACCTCTGCCTCATCTCTCTGCCTCACTATCCAAATCGTGCCATCTCCCTTGGTTCAGATCTCACCGTCATTTACCTCATCGGACTATGGTTGCGGATCTGAAAAAGGGGAGCACCATTGACATGGAAAATGAAAACAGAGCCAATCAATAAAATAGATAGGAAGAAAGGGAGCACCATTTGGGTTTTCCCCTAGTCGCTGCATTGGTGCGTCCTACCACTATGTTGTGAGCAACCTCGCTGGAGCACATGACACGTTCCACGAACTTAGATCTGAAATGGGTTAACTTTTTTATCTGAAATTTTATATCTAAAGTCTGATGCCCATGGCGAATCCAAACCATAAGGTGTATGTCCTCAAGTGTGGGTGGGTGTCGCTTCATTCTTCTGTGTTTAAATTTTTTTTTTGATGTATTTTTATGCCTTTCATCATCTTGGTGGTGTCGTACCCTAATTTTGTTCGGCCTATTTCTTTTAGTTTATTTTTGCTTATTAAAATTAGTAGTAGTAATATTAAATAAATAAATAAATAAAAATAATATTTTTGGTCTCATAGAATGAATAAAGAAAATAAAAAAATAAGGCAAAAGAAAGAAATAGAAAAAATAAGGCAAAAGATCCTCTTCCATCCCTTTCCTTTTCAGAAAGCATATTTTGGAGAATCAATCAAATCTCCCTTTCTTAATCTCAAACCAAATCACACCAAAATCCCCTTTTTTCGATAATATGTCTCAGATTTATGGAGATTCGGTTGAGAGGAAAACATGGACATCCAGAACCAAATCAGGGAGTGATTCTATTATCTTTTTCTTCATTTATTTCTTTTTATTCCCAGTTTATTTTGATCCTGATCTTTCTTTGTTTCTGTAACAGATTCGAAGAATGCTATAAAACCCTCTCAAAGAGGAGAAAAGGGGGAGCGAACCGAGGAGAGTTTTTGAGATCTGAAAAGGGTCACCAAGAGAGCGTTCTGGATCTCAAGAAAAGGGAAGTTGATTTTTGAATCTGAGGAGAGACAGAAGCGAGAGCAAGGCCGCTGCTGAGATCTTTGTTAGGCCACAAAAGAAAAACAAACACTCTTAGTTTTAGGTGGATTTCATTTTTTGCTACTTCATAAATTTCTGGTTCCCTAGTTATTCGCCCAGGTTTCATCTCCTTCTCTTATTTCTTTTTTGATCTATAATAGCAATTCAGATTGTTAGCCTTAATCTATTCTATTATATTTCTTCAGCTTGCTTTATTTTTTATTAACTTTTTTATTTATCTTTCTATTTGGATCGTGTTTATTTGTTGCTGCTGAGTTTTTTTATTTATCTTCTCATTTACATCATGTGAGGCTCGAAGCTAGTGTTAGGGTTTGGCCTCCCAATGGGGCCAAACCTTGTAGGGACCGAATTGCAAATTTTCCATTAAGAGGGGCATCAAAGCGAAAAAGGAAAGTTTCTATTTTTTTTCATTTATATGTTTTTTTCTTTAATAAGTTAACATAATCGAAATCATGTTTATTTTCTTTTCCAAAGTTTCCTTTTTTTATTTCTGTGTTATTTTTAAAAAAGGGATGAAGTAACAATATTAAAAAAGGAATTTTTCTGGATTCTAACAAAAATAATAATAAAGCTTTCTTTTTGAAACGAAGTACTTTTTTTTTTAAATAAATTAGTTTTTAGGCATTATTGCTAATAAAACCAAAAAGGGAATCAATTTTAGGCAAATATTTTTTTCGAATAATTAAAGGTACCGTTTTTATGGGCGCTTTAGGTGTGCTAGTACTTTCCCTATGCGTAACCAACTCCCGAGCTCAAAATCTGGTTCAAAAGACCTTTTTCTTCAAAATAATTCAAAAAATAGGTTTTCCAATGTTTCCTAAAATAAATATTGGTGGCGTCTCCATTGAAATTGTAGTGTGGTTGTCACAGGTGGTTTGTTGAAATACGAAGGGAGGAGGATTCCTTGTTACTATCGCTTAAAGTGGACAAATTTATGGTAGAAGCTGCATCACAAGTGAACAATAATATATAATTAATTTTAGAAATTGCAAAAAAAAAAAAGTCATTACCTACGAAATTTTTCGTCGGTAACTTACCTACGGAAATATCCGTCGATAAGTTACCTAGGGATAGTTTCGTCGGTAACTTACCTACGAAAAATTCCGTCGGTAATTTACCTACGGAATTTTTGAAAAATCTGTCGGTAAACGTTACCGACTACCGATTAATCGACGAAAACGTATCCATCAAAAATACGTCATTACCTACGGATTTTTGTGTGTTACCTACGGATTCTGGCCGTAGATAAACCTGATATTCTTGTAGTGTTCTCACTAACTACTGGGAACACCTTGGATCACTTAGGGATTATCATAGGATTCCAATCAATCTATGATCCATTCATAACAGTTAGGCCAATCAAACTCGATAAATTAACAAGTGTTGGAAACCTAATTGATTATAAATACCCATCCTAATTGATTAAAACCATACAACTAAGAACCTTTACTTATCAATCCTAATTGCTATTGAACTAAGTGGTCACCACAAAAGAATTGACAAGGATTGCTAAACCACATTAATTCAAGCAGCACATGCTTGTATATTGCAAAATAACCTTTGCGTTCCCTGCTTTAGAAGTACTACACAACCAAACTTATCAGGCTCTTAAGGTCTAGGCAAACATGGAAATATCCAACTTCATCGTTGCACTAAGCACTTCATACTCAGGTGTGGTACTGACCAATTCGTCATCATGACCCCCATCTGGACTCTCAAAGATAGGTAAGGAATACTAAAGTACTCACTCACGTATATTCGCTAGCAAAAACATACATCACTTCAAAATCCCCTCCATGGAGAGAACAATGAAGGAAATCTAAAACATATGTCGGTGTGGGGGTCAGCAGCCAACCCTTTTCCACCCAAAAGGACCCGACATTTCAAATATCAAAGCATAACAGAAAAATATTCAAATATGCATCTATCAATCACAAGTGTTGAAAACTTACCACACCACGTGAAACTTAACATCACAGAGTCAAACATCATAAAGTCAAGTATCATGACAAAGCTTCATAATTTCATATAAAAGAAATTCCTATGATTGAATTGTGGGTATTTACTAACACCAAAACATTCATATCTTACTCAAAGGTCCCGGTACCCCCAAGAGCATCCTATAATACTCTTGTTGGTCTCGTGATTACGTTGACCATTTAATCGATCTTGCTATGACTCTTGTAATGAACTTCCAATAGTAGCAGAGTTTCATGTGGCCACTAAACTCAACTACGGCCAGGTATGCACTCCATGGACTTAGGCAGGCTAGAGTCGCTTCGAATGCATGACCTGAACTACCATTAGACGATCATTACGGAATTCTGAAACTGTATATGTGTGTGTGTGTATAAGTGCATATATATATATCGCAAAACGAGAACAAACTTAGACTATTCTCTGCTAGTCTTCATTCCCTTCATTCCTCAGATAAATCCTTGAGGTGGCCTGCCCCAATAATTTCTAAAAAGAATTTAGAGAGATCGGATTCACAGGCACAACTGACACTTCCTAAACCGGATCACTTCTAGACTCATAACTCACAGTCCGATAAGATCGAACTGCTCTGATACCATAATGTAACACCCTAACTCTAATCAAGGTATTACCTGCTGAATTAACTGGAATCAAAGTTAATGATACAATGAAATTTTTGAAATAGATATTCTATAAACATACGTATATCCAGAGTCCGCAACTTACTAAAATATTTCCATAACATACTTAATCCACTTTAATTCAATTACAGAATCTGACATAAAATTCTAGTACAGACTCATAAACAAAGGAAAATACTTTTAGACTCTACAAGACTTTGACTCGTGATCTGGTACTCAAGGTCTCGCTTGGCTGCAAGACCGAGCATAACTTCATGCTCTGAACCTTTCCTGTAAGCTTATACCTGAAAACAACGCCCCAACATAGTGAGTTTATAAAACTTAGTAACATAGACTTTAACTTCAAAACATTTATCGTTGTTTTCAGCCATACGTAGTGTGCTACGTATGGAAAACTCTTCTCTTCCATTCTTACTATTATGTTAAACATAATTGAGGCATTTAAGCCAAATCACATTACTGTTGGTGTAAGCCCTAGTGGCCAATCTATTTTATATAGATTATTGTTTGTATCATGACTTTAATCATATATTTAATATATGTAAAGGCATCATTTATTATGTATAGCATAATAAAGTCCTTAGAATAGATAGTTCGTTTAATGGAACATCAAGTATGACTTGATCGTGAGACCCCATTGAACATATAGAATGTTATTCTTAAAGTATCCATAGTCGAAGTATTATTGTTAACTAGGAGGACTGTAATACATAGAGACTATTGTGTGAGTAGACTGATGACCAAATCTCACGGGTCATGGATATGTGATATCAAGTCAGCACACAAGTATAAATATTAGGAGTAATATTTATACTGGATTGACCCACTATGAGGATGATTCATAATAGTTATGTAAGTGTCATGAGTGCTCCTCATGGCGACCATAGTGAAGTAGTCCTTCGACTTGAAGTCACTACGATTCCTACATGAGGAGTTGTAGGTTTTAATGCTATCAAACGTCATCCGTAACAGGATGATCATAAAGGTTGTACTTGGGCCTACAATGAATCATGTTGAAGGGTGTGAGTGATGTAGACAGGATTCGTCCCTCCTACATAACAGGAGTAATGTCTCAGGCCTCTCGATAGAGTAGGGCGTGAAAATATGCGTGGCCACGCCAAGATGGGCCAATATGGGATATTGGGCTCATTTCGTGATTACACGTCTACTTGGAGATCGAGGAACATATGATTGGACTTAACGAGGATGACACATTTATGCCTCGTGTTCAATCAAGACATATGGACGAAGGGACATTAACTTCACAATGATTATGGTTGCGTTAAGGTTAATATCGAATAACTGATATTTCCATAGGGTGGCGCGATTACACATTGCTAGATGTCAATCATTGTCTTTGATGTTTAATATTATATTGAATATTGAATATTAATATAATATTTAATATCATGGCCAGTCTAGTAGGAACCTATGAGGTCACACGCATAGAGATTCTATGATGGAGCAAGGAATTAATTAAATTAAGGTAAGCTTAATTTAATTAATAGAAATAATTAATTAAATAAGATTTAATTAGTTAAGGGATGATTTAATTAAAACAGTTTTAATTAAATGGACCCAATTGGGCTTGGCCCATTGGGTGTGTGGTGACCTAAGTGGGTGAGACCTTTTCTATTCAAGAAAAAGTGATGCTCATTAGTTGGTCGACCTAATTCAGAAGTAAGGAGCCACCATCATCCCAAGAGGGCTAGCACCCAAGAGCTCCTAGGATCTCGCGTGGACTGAGTAGAGAGGCAACGATTAGTGCCTTTGGTGATCAAGATTGTGAAAGCATGCCACAAGAGGTAAACTCAATAACCTACTTTGTGATTCTTGGCAATGACATGATCCATGGGAAGAGGGTTTTTCCGCTCAAGAGGATTTTTCAATCATGAAAATTAAAATTATTCCTCTTGAAAACCCAACAATTACTCCAACAAACATAAACACATTTGCAAGACAAAAAAAAACATAGAACATATAGTTCATCTTGTAACTTGCTACAACCACAAAATAAATGAAACATAAATGCAATGCAACTTACTTACTAAGAACATGTTGTTCTTCCTTTCTTTGTGTTGTTGGGTTGTGTCATATGCTTTGGTCCATAGACCCCAATCAACACACTTTCGATATGGTGGTTAGACGTCTTAACCCTCCAAGTGGCGTCCCATGAGGCTAACCATACCGATCAATCCTTCTTATGAGGAATCTTGCTTGGTTTTTAAGTGATTGTTATACATCATAATGCTTATGTTTCTATGCATGTTTACAATCAAGTAAAGTAGAAAACTAGGATTTTACAACCTCATCATCATTTAACTATTCCAAGAGGTTGATAATAAAATCAAGGAATTAACTCATCATGCATTTGAACATTTGCTTAGACATTTTCTAATCCTTTCACAAAATGAAAGAAACAAATGTAAATCATTCATTCATAACTTTCATGAATCCAAATGAAGACACATAAGGAAACCCTTACTCATGAGTGTGAAAGAGACACAAACAAGCCACTTCAAATCAGTACAAGCATGCAATCTTAGGGAATTGACCACATTATCATTCCTATCTAGGGACTTATGGTTGCCCACAACTAGAGGTTGAATAAACTCACATAATTTTAAATACTTCATTTCCATTGGGAGCTCTATGGAACTCGCCATTGGACAAACATCATACATATACTTGTGGGGGGTTGGGATAGCAGCCAACCATTTACCATCCCACTAAATTATCATAAATTCTACTCATTACTCATTCAAGTTCAGGAATTAAAATAATAACCCTAGCACACCCTAAGAGAGGTTTTAAATTGGGGAAATCTATGTTACCTTTGTTCCCAAATGCTTTGGGATGAGAATCCCCGAATCCTAGGGCTTGGCTTCCTCTCCACCTCCATGGAAGCTTGAATCAAGCTTCAACTCCATCTCATCTTCTTCAATTTTCCACCCTTAGATCTGGATGCTCCTTCTCTTCCATCTTCCTCCTCTTGGTCGAGCTCTTTCTCTTCTCTCCTTTCCCTTCTTCTTTCTTCCTCACGTTCTTCTTCTTCTTCTTCTTCTAGGGTTCCTCCCACTCTTCAATTTAAGCTAAATCTCAACTCTCTAACTCTCATTCAAGTTAGGGATTGAAGAAACTCTAGCAGGAATCTCTCCAATCTCCCTTTCTTTTCGTTCTGTTCGATTCTGCGTCGTTTTTAAGCATTTTACAGTGTGTGAATCGATTAACGCTTAGGCTGTGAATCGATTCATGCAGTAAAAAGACAACAGCACTTCTTGTGAATCGAATTGGTGAATCGATTCATCGCTGTACAATTCGACTCCCAAAGGCTTGAATTTTCCCTAATTGCCTTTGTGAATCAATTCAGGCTATCCTGAATCGATTCCCACTGCACTTAAATCTGAAAAACTAAATTCTAACGCCCAATCTTGGGACTTTCGCCCTAAACCAACTTCAATTAACTCCTAACCAATACTTCTAATCATCTTAAGATCAAATCCAACTTATTTCTTAACTAAAAAAATTAACAACTTACACATTAAAGCTTTATGTAATAATATTTACTCAATTTCAATCTAAATTAAGCTTAAACACAATCACACACCTTCTTACCACTTATACCCAACTAAGCTTAGGGAATTTGGGGCATTACACCGATGGGCATGACGTTGCAATATTTGGCACCTTAACTTCCCACGTTCATAGTGACGCCCCTGGCCGTGGATAATCTTCCCGCCTTAATTTCCCTCCTTTGCTTTTGAATACCGATGGCCTTGGCTATCAGCAAAGTTTACTGATGGCTTAGGCCAATAGAAACAATTTTATTACCGCGGGTGAAGTGGTCGTCGGTATCAGGTCATTGGTAGTACCTTATTTTCTTGTAGTGGCCTTTGGCTGAGTGATAAGACAAATCCACAAATTAGAAGAACATCGACAATTAACAGTTCCCAATTGAACCAACGCAAGCTAAGGCAAAACAACTTTAAAACTTGAAGGGTCATTGATGAACCACCAAAGGGTGCAAATTACAAAGGGATTTTGAGTATAATTTTGGGTAATTTATACCCATCTCCTATATGTAGATTGGTCGAAAAGAATGAAAAGAAGAGAAAATGGAAGCTTTATGGAAATTTTAGTGTGAGGACGTCCTGCAAATTAGGTATTTTTCAAGCCATTATTTTTTGTTGTTACGATTAGTCCCTAGTTTCCCACTTTGAGCCTATCATTGTTATATGCTTTCCTTGGTACCCAATTATTTTTGCATGAACATTTTGGTACCCCTTAAAAGTTTGTAAATAGGAGCAAGTGGGAGCAGATTAAAATTGGAGAAAGGGACATCTATTCAAGAAAAGTGCTCACTACCTATTCTGAAACAACAACAAAAAGGATATAAAGTGTAAAAGTCCTTCTTCTTTTCAGAAAAAATATATATAAAAAAAGAGAAAGAAATACAGAAAAGAGAAAAAGAAAAAAATATGTTATTAAAAAAAAGAAAAAAAATAGTTGGACAGAAAGCAAAAAGGAACGAAGAAGAGAAAAATTAAAGCAAAATTGCTCTGTAGGTCCCTTAATTTACTTTTCGGTAATGAATCAGTCATTTATCATTTTTTTCCGAATAGGTCCTTTATCTTTTTTTTTCGAAAAGGTCCTTTAAGTTTTTAATATGTTTCAAAAATGTCCATCTAGTTTTTAGTATATTTCAAAAAGGTCCTTCAATGAATGGACATGTAGGACTGTTTTTAGTATGTTTTTCAACCCTAAAGGACCTATTCGGGAAAAAAGAAAGATAAAGGACTGATTCGAAACATTTTAAAACATAAAGGACCTATTCAGAAAAAAAAGATAAAGGACTTATTCGTTACTAAAAAATAAGTTAAGTGACCTACAGAGCAATTTTACTAAAAATTAATTAAAGCCTGCTCAAGAAGGGAAGGCAAAGTGAAGCAAGGAGTTGGAGCCCAGAGCTAGAAGTGGAAAATTTTTGGAGCTCCCAAGTTTGCTTCAAGGGGTTACTATTATTGTTTATTTATACTTTTTTTTATCCTTCCTTTGATTTTACCTTACCTTGCATTGTTTTTACCTTAGTCTCATTACAACCCATTAAGATCCCAATTTTTTTTTGAATGCATGTAAACGTTCTAGTGGAGATTTAGGTCCCATTACAAGCTTAGGGCAATGTGAATTTTTTGGAAACTTGAGTGTTAATAGTTCCTAGTCTCTAAACATTTAGAGAGTTGGTGAGATGAGTGCTCTTGTTCACATAAAGGTATCTTTCAGGAGATTTTGAGCCTCTAATTGGGCAACCTATTGATAACCCCCTTTGTGCTAATTGTCTGTCATTATTGTTCTCAATTTTTGGGTTCCTCATTTGGCTTGTTTCTATTGTTTTATTGAAAAATTACTTTGAGGCATGAAACTTGCTTGAGGACAAGCAAAAGTTAAGTGTGGAGGTGTTGATGAATCATCAAAGTATTTTGGATATTTTACACAAATATTAATTGATTATTTACCCATCTCCTTTACTTCATGTAGATTGGTGGAAAAGAATGAAAAGAAAAGAAAAGGGAAGCTTTCACACAATTTTAGTGCGAGGACGTCCTGCAAATTCAACATTTACACTGTTGCAACATTTTGGCCATAACTTGAGCTAGGAGTGCCCGATTGAGGTGTTCTTTGTGGCATTGGAAAGCTCTCAAAAATATATACAAGAAAGCATGGGTTTACAGTGCATCGCATTAGAGTTGAGAAAATGCCGATTTTTTAAGCTTGCACGGTCGTGCATGCTGTTGTTGGACCGTGCGACGTTGTTTAGCAGCCTAAACCCTATTTTTCTCTCTAAATAGCCATCCTAAACCCCCCTTTTTTAGATCTTTTTGCACCTTTTTGCATCCTTTGACTGCTGGGAGATCCTTTATCACTGTATTAAGAGATCTGGAGACGTGGATAGGGTTTGGAAGCTAGGAGCAAGGATTTCTTCCTGTTTTTCTTCTCTTTGTACTCCATGACTATGTTCTCAATTAAGTTAATTATTTACTAGGATTATGGAGAATCTTGTACTCTAAGAAACTCCTTTGCTATGTCTTAGCTTTTAAGTTTTGATTCTAGTTTAATCTAGTTATTATTATTATTCCAATTGAACTATCCTATTGCTTTAATTACGTGTTAGGATTGGTCAAACCTTGCATACTAATAATTATATAATTAACAACGATCGTATTGTAATTGATTGGTAGACCTATAGCATAATTGAGATTAGAGCTTTTGCATGACCAACTTATGATCTAATCTTTCAACCATTGAACCTCTTTGTTCTTCGTGCTTTTCCTAAATTTGATTCTTTGTATGACCAAAAGGGGGATTAATTTGGGGAAAACAATATAATTACGCATGACCAAATAGATTAATAGCTTTTATAGAAGGTTTGATAATTGGGTAATTATAAAGAAATTGAATAGGATTTGGACTTTGGGGGAATTAATGGGATGAAATTGTGATCTTAGACTTTATCTCCACTGCTTTCTCTGCTTGTGTTATTGTTTTCTTTATAGTTATTGTCATTCAAACCGTTATTCAATTTGCTCGTCTAAACAACATAGGAGCTCAATTAGTTTGGTAATTGTTAATTAATCCATGTGAGTTCAACAATCGGGACTTAAATAGTTTCACTTTATTACGAATTGCGATAAAGTGCACTTGCCTTTGAAGTAACAATCATCCTTCAAAAAAGAAGGTTGATTGTTAGAAGTGAAGAAACATCGCAATTTATAGGAAAAAGTGCGACAAAAAGAGAGTTGTACAACTAACTGCTTGACTGCCATAAAAGCAATAAATTTGACATTTATAGATAGATGGATACGCCATCAGAGATGTGACCGGATGGCAAAACTCTCCAAACTTTGGAAAAGAGGAAACATCAATTGAAACACGTCTCGAAAAGGCACACTTATTTACACATGAAAAGAAAGTTGAATGACGTAGCCGAAAAAGGGATTTAAACATCCCGACGCTGAAGTATAAGCCACCTCGACTTCGGACTGGGGGCACTAATCTGACATAATATACTGGATCTAATACTGGTTGAAATAGTGTAAACCCAATTATAATCAGGGTCATAACATGGGGCTCATAGATAAAACCCTTCTTTAGAAAACCGATGGAAATAAGGGTGAAACAATATCCTTGCAATACAAGGAACCTGGCCCATCAACTACCTTATACCGATTGCGTGTAATTCTGAATATTAGGGAGTCATACACACACGACTATGAAGGAGGATTTCCCCTTTTGCCGCGTAGCTCGGCTGCAAATGATTATCTGTGTTAGATTCTAGGTCATTACCTATAATTGAAATGCCTAACCCCAAAATTAGCAACAGATCTAGGAGAAACTAACATCTGAATGTAAAAGAAGTTGGGACAAGTGGCCAAAATGTCACATTCACACTATGGGCTCCTGAGGAGGCCCATCCCACATAAAAAAAGGTCACTATGAGGACCTTACCTCTCTATCAAGGAGACTGGTAGAAGGAAACTTCTTATTGACTAGGAACAATATCCGACAGTGATGTTGTATCCCGATAATAGAGGATACACACTCTGCTACTGAGCCAGGACTCACTGTCGAGGTACGACCTCGACACATGAAGACAAAACATAAGATCCCACTAAGGTCAACTTCTATAAAGAGGGACCATAACATCATGCGAAGATATGTATTTTGTCCATTCACTTAGCCAAGACTAAACACATTAACTTGAGCGATGAAATACCTTTGCAGATCTCCACCCCCGCCAAACTAATCTCCAAAACAAAGGAGCCACGTCTTGGATCATACAAAAAAGACCCAAATCAACTTCCAACCTGTTGGAGAACCGGAGATAACACAATATATTAGAATGTGTATTCAATAATCATTATTTTTGCTTAGCGAGGTCAATGCCTAATTCTATTTTGAAAATTACCATGCTTCTAAAGTTGATGAGTTGGAAACAAAAAAGCCGGATTATCAAAGAAATGAAAAATGAATCTTGAGCATTTCTTGATATGATGGAAAAGTGTTAATTAATTATTAAAGAATTCAACTAAATGACCTAATCTTACTTTTGAATCACCGTAAACAATCTGAAAAGGGTGACCGCAGCAGCAGGTTACCATTTGGGGCTTAGACAAAAGGGTCGGCCGGTAGACAAAGCGGAACTAGGTGCTGCAAACCTGCACGCCTTCACCCAATTCCATGTATGCAGGACAAATCTACCATATCTTCTTCTTTTTAAGGTAATCTGTGATCAGTGATCTAGTCCAACAAAGATTTTGGCTAACACAAATTATCAAATCCCAAGGATCATCTTAGTTAATCATCAGGCATCTTCCTTTGATCATGATTCTTCTTAAAGTGGGTCCTCGTTTCTATCTCATTTATTATAACTTTTTTCATTTTAGCAATGATACATGTTTTAAAAAAAAATTTACTAATTCTTTTTTTATTGAAAAAAGTTTAGGTGAATTAGGTCACGAGGCTCACCATCAGAGCCAGATCTATGCATTGTAAATTGGGAGCATTTGACCCACTAACTTATTTATTTATTTACTAATTATTGAATAATTTTATGTTTGACGCTATTAAAAATTAAGTGTTGACCCAACTAAATAGCAAAAAAAAAAAAATAGAAATTGAGCTACTCTATTTTAAGTGTTGCTCCATGTTTATTCTTTTTTTAAGATAAAGTAGAAATCTTTTTTCCTCCCTTTTATCTTTGTCTCTCTATTTCTGCTTCTCAAAATACTTTTTGGTGTCTACTTTGTTTCATTCTCTAAATCCATCGATCCAAATACTCCGCAAGAGCTTTCTCAACTTCATATTTTGTTATTGGTATATTTCCTTTCACATGTTTTTCATTTCATGTTTAATCTTTTATTTTTTTGGTTCTATTTACAATTCCTTCGTTGCTTGAGTATGTTTCTTTTGTACCATGTTTCATATATGTGCACCATGTGTTTGGTCATTTGCTTAGGTGGATTAATATAGGGTTACTCGTTGAAGTTAGCTTTGATTTTTCCTGTGGCAACTACTACAGTTGAAACGAATTTCTCTGCAATGAATTTTGTGAAGAATCAAATGTGCAACCTTATAGGAGATGAATTGTTGAATAATTGTTTAGTCACATACATAGAGAATGATATTTTTGATAGTGTTGAAAATGTAAAAATTACAATAATTTCAAATTATGAAAACACGTAAAATGCAGTTATAATTCGTAGATGTTAATGTGTCTTCAATTTTTTGGGTATATAAAGGATTTGTTTTATCGATTATGCATTGATGTATTCTTCATATAAGCATTTATAGTATATGATTTTGTCCCCCACTTATCGAATTTCCTGGATCCGTCCCTGCTCACCATGATCAAAGAAAGTCTCAAGGCTCAAAGAGCGCTTACAGAGATACTTACATATTAGTCACCAACGAGGTCCTCACATCTGCAGCTGGATTTGAATTCATGTCCTTATGGTATGAGTCAAATCCTTAATTTTACACACACAGATATATATATATATATATATATATATATATATATATATATATATATATATATATATATATATATATCTGTGTGTGCGTGCACGTGTGTGTGGGTATGGGTGGGTGGGTGTGCGTGTGCACGCGCACGCGCGCGTGTGTGTGTGTGTTATTACACTGAACTGGGGGACTAAGCCCAATCACAATACACTTAAATAGAAAGCTAAAGAAATACAATAGTCTCTGTTTGCTAGTCAAGTAAATGTGAAGTGAAGTGTCTATCCTACTCTACCCAGTCCCAATTTATACTAATCTCCTTCCACTTATCTAGGGAGCTAACTTTCAAGCCGTTGGAGCGTAACTTATTTGCCAAGGTAGTAGAACGAACCGGCCTGATATCCCGGGAGAAGGGATGAGAGGAAGTTAGAGCACACTCCTCCTAGAATTCTAAGAACCTCTCTCTTCTGAACTCTATGAAAGCGATAATGTTATTTTTATGAGCTGGCATCCGATCGAGCTAGGGCTACCTCAGCTGAGCCGAACACCCTTAGGGCGGGGCCTAAAGGGCTTGTCAGGAATTGGGCTACTTACAAGATCAGAGTCATTCGAGTCTTGACAATAATGGGCCAACCGATTGGGCCTAGATCAGTTTACCGAACAATATATATAATTAAATTATTGAATAATGTCATATTTCCTTTCCAATCTTTAGATTAGTCTGAACAAGTTTATTATTATTCGTATCACTTTCAGATGATAATAATACATGTATAAATAATTTTTACACCATATATATATATATATATATATGGAAACAACCATTTTAGTCCCTCAATGTGTGAGAGTTGTCATTATAGTACCTGAATGTATCGAAATTACAAAAACATCTCTGAATGTATCTTTAGTTAGTCAATTTAGTCCTCAAATGTGTCTTTCGTTAGTCAATTTGGTTTTTGAAATTACTAGCATAAGACACACTCGAGGATATTTTTGTAATTTTGATACATTCAGGGACTATAGTAACAATGCAATGTTACATTTTTTTTTAACAAAATCAATGCAAATAAACGACTTATCAGAAAGAGTTTAATGGGGATGTATCATCGGTATAAATTAGTTTTACATTGACATCCAATGAGAGCTCACTATATTGTCACATCAACCCACTTTGTAACAGTATTTTATAAATACACTGTAGAATAATAAGTTCTCATTTGACGTCAGTATAACATTCCAAAATTTTTTAGAGTATTTAATTTTATAGAAAACCCAATTTTATTGATTGAATTAAAAAACTTTAATTTAATAAATTCAGTTAAGAAATTAAATGTGATATTAGAAGTATTATTAGAACAAGATATTTGATCCAAACATAAGACTTTACATTTTAACTGGAAGTAACAATAAGATTGGCATTCGACGTTATTTAAATTTTATGGTCATACAATGAACCAATCAGCACTGATTTTTTTTTTTAAGCACATGTGCAATGTACTTGCTCAAAAAATCTCTCTGCAGATCTAGACTTATCTACTTAATCAATTTTACCTTAATTTATAATTTTATCTCATAAAGCAAAAACATTTAAACTCTACCTATTCGACACCTTGCACTATTTTAACCATTGGATGATATTTTTATTCTCTCACAAACAACTATTATGTCACTATAGCTACGCTACTCCCGCAACGAGACTAAGACTAGGTCTCAATAAATTCACTCATTTGTTCACTATGTCACATACACTGCTAAACAACTTCCATCTTCAATCAACACACCTCACGTTCAAAACAATGAAGCTGTTCTTCACTTTCTATTTTCCATTTCATGCTTCTCCCTACTAAAATCTACCACCCACAAACCTTTTACCCCTCACTTCTGTTCCCTTTCACCTTTTTGCAGAAAAGAGAAAGTTTCCACCTTTGTTGGGTTGTTGTAAAGCCTGTGAGTCCAAGAAAGTACCTTTATCAAGAAAGGAGAACCAGAATTTTCAGGTAATAGGGGGTGAGGAACTTCAACAACAGTGGTAGAGTAGGAGGTGAATCATTTGAGTCAAGGGTGGCCCTATCCCTTTTATAATTCTATTATTTTTCTGATGCACTAATCTTAGAATAGTGAAAGAGGAAATTTGAATTTTTTCTTTATGTTACATGTGTTAGTTGTTATTCTTAGCTTTGATTTTATATGAGCTTCTTTACTGTGACTGGACATTCTTTTTGTGTTATTAAGTTTGTTCCTTGTTTAAATGGATAATTTGAAACTTGTTGAAAGGACTATTAGACGTATTTTGTTAGAATACTAGTGCAGTTTTTCCCTCTCGAGCAGCTGTTTTTCCCTCTGGTTCAGTTTTTCCCTTTTCTGCAATTTTTTCCCCTCTAGTGGTTGAATCTGCCTCTGGTGCAGTTTTTGCCTCTAGTGGTAGTACATTAATGATTGGCATAAGGAATTTTGACATAAGTCCAAAAGAGTGAGAGAGCCACGTTTTGGTATAAGCGAGAGTGCGCAAGTGAAGGTTGTAATAACCTTGGGGCATCACAGTGCGAGACACCACATACGGCCAGGTGTAGCTCCCCTGTGTCATGGTATTCGACATCCCACAGTGATGAGCCCGAATAGACGCTGCAAGTTCTCAAGATCGGTGTAGAGTGTTCCGGTACTGATATATGGATTATAATGACATATGGATTATAAAATGAGATAAGAACTCATAAGAAAGAATATTGAAACGGAACATGTACTCCCGATTGCTCCTCTGATTGTTTTAGAATCTCTCCATGGAGTAGATGTGGGCCCTATACATTGTATTACATTGCATGGCATTCTGTTGCATAATTGTGAAATGATAATTTCTTTCTACATATGTGTATAATATTATTGTGATTACCTAATGCTCTACTATATGTTATATTGTTGATGTGTACTCACCTCTTTGTTTGTTGTTTTGGATATTATTATTTTGATTGTTCCAAGATGGCGAACAACAACAACCATCCTCGCCCGGTGGTATGCTTGGAGTTTATCAACGGGATATGGACCCCTGACTATCCTAACTCTACTGTGACTTATGACGGTGAAATTACTATTCACACCACCACTAGCACATTTCCTGGCTTCACCACTTCTACTAGTCATCAAACTGTGACCCTATCATTTTACTTACCTTTAGCAGAGATGTCGGTTGCCTCTGTTTTTGCACCCATGGAGCCATATCCGGAGCCGCTTCATCCCTTCTCGAGCCCACAGAGGGAGAGGGAAAGTCGTGTTGTTTTTTTTTTGCTACTAGATCAGCAGCGTAGTATGATATGAACCAGCCCAATGCAAACTCGATATGATCATATCTTCTCTTTAAAGGAGATGTTTTTTTTATAATTGTATATATATCTGGTGTATATATAGTGTAGGCTGGTTGTTATCTGGATGACTGTAAGACATTCGCTGACTCTAGTACTCTGACCGGATGTTTTTATATCGTGTATTGTAAACTCTTTTGTTTAATGATATAGAAAGTGATCCAGTAAGATATAAATAATCGGGTTAACTTTGATATGTTAAATTATCTTCACTAATTCATATTAAGCAAATGAAATGATATTTGTTAAAAAAATACTATATTAGTTCAAAATAATAGACTAAGAATATAACGAATGAGGTACTAGAGGGTGTCTCATTCAAGTTAGTATCAGAGCTTAGATGAGTCTTATTGGGATTAGGAATGGACCAACTATGTTTTTGCTGTGAACATCTATGTGAAATAGTATTTGTAGGAATGATATGGTTGTTGAGAGATTTAGTTAAAATTTTGTAATTCTAATTTATTCAATTTTGTAGGAAGCTATGACTCGAGGATATAACGAAGAAATGACTGAAGCTATCCAAGCCATTAGAAACATGGCTGCAGTAATGTTACAAATAACTCAACTAAACAATACACGAAATGAAGGTACAGCTGAATTCCAAGGTTTAACGAAATTCTGTCGTATAATAAACCCTCTCAGTTCAATGGAGAATACGTTCCAGACATAGCCGAGTTATGGATCCAAGAAATGGAAAAGATATTTGAGGCGATGATGTGCCCAGTAGAACAGGGAGTCATTTATGCAACCTTTATGCTAATCGGAGAAGCTGAGTATTGGTGGAAAGCAACATGTCAACTTTTGGAAGCAGAAGGTCGAGAAATAACTTGGGAACTCTTCCGTAGCAAATTCTTAGAAAAGTACTTTCCAGAGGATGTGAGACACGCTAGAGAAATGGAATTCTTACAATTGAAGCAAGGAAGAATGTCTGTAGGAGAATATGCAGCAAAATTCGAAGCATTGTCAAAATTTTCAATGTATGTTCAACACCATCCAAATGAAGGTTGGAAATGTCGAAATTTCGAAGAAGGCTTGCGGAATGAAATTCGGGAGGCAGTAGTTTCTTTGAGTGTTCGAGAATTTCCTGAATTAGTAAATAAATGTAGGGTGGTTGAGGATCTCAAAAAGACTAGAGAAAGAAAGTCCTATAATTTTGGATCCTCGAGATTCAAGAAAGGAAATGACAAATTCCAGAAGAAACCATATAATTTTCCACAAGGAAATCAATATCATAACCAGAGTTAAGGAGAAAAAGGAGAATCCAGTCAAGAGTATCTAACTCTGCTTAAATGTTTTAAATGTGGAGGTGCTCATTATACCAATAATTGTTTGAATAAGGAAGTGATTTGCTTTAAGTGCGACAAACCGAGACATTTTGTTAGAGACTGTAAAGCTGAAACTCTGGTCATCAATGTGCAAACATCAAGGCCAAAGACGAAGGGAAGAGTATACACTATGAGTGGAGCTGAAGCTTCTCAGTCTGATGATCTTATACAAGATAATTGTCTCATAGCAGGTAGACTTTTAAATGTACTATATGATTTGGGCACTACCCATTCTTTCATCTCTTATGATTGTGCTAAACAAATGAATCTGCCTATTTCTCCACTCCCTTTCGATTTAATGGTCTCTACCCCTACCACTGACCCTGTAATAACTACCTTAGCTTGTTTGAATTGCCTTATCACTATTGAAAATAGTAACTTTGTCATAACTTTAATTTGTCTACCTTTAACCCAAATAGATGTGATAATAGGCGTGGATTGGTTGTCTGCTAATCACGTCTTATTAAACTGTTCGAATAAGACCTTGGTTTTTCCTGATCTACAGTATGTTGGATTTCCATCTACCGACCAAACGATTGCTTCTTTAGAAGAAGGAGCACAAGAATATGTGTTATTGTCTTCTTTGGAAGCCAAAGAAGAACTGAATTTGGACAATATTCCAATTGTTAAATATTTTCCTGCGATATTTAAAGAAATTTCAGGCTTACCGCGAGAAAGAGAAAGATAGAATTTTCTATCGATATACTACTGGGAACTGGTCCTATTTCAATATCTCCATATCAGATGTCACCTTTCGAATTGGCTAAATTAAAGAAACAATTAGAGGCTTTGTTGAAGAAGCAATTTATTCGACTAAGTGTGTCTCCTTGGGGAGCTCCTGTATTGCTGGTAAAGAAGGATGGAACCCTGAAGTTGTGCGTTGACTATCGTCAGTTGAATAAAGTGACTATCAAGAATAAATATCCTTTACCTAGGATAGATGAATTGATGGACCAGCTGAAAGGAGCGTCAATGTTTTCAAAGATTGATTTGCAATCTAGATACCATCAGATACGTGTAAAGGTGGAGGATATACCAAAGACTGCTTTTCATACGCGATACAGTCACTATGAGTATCAAGTGATGTCGTTTGGAGTTACAAATGCTCCTGCAATTTTTACTGACTATATGAATAGAATATTCTGTCCGTATTTGGATAAGTTTGTTGTCGTCTTTATCGATAATATTCTTATCTACTCGTGAGACCCTGAAGAACACGCAGAACATCTTTGAATTATTCTTCATATCTTAAAAGAAATGCAGTTGTATGCAAAGCTGTCTAAATGTGAATTCTGGTTGGAAGAAGTGAAAATTTTGGGACATGTGGTCTCGAAAGTAGGAATTGCTATGGATCCAATTAAAGTGGAAGCTATTCTACAATGGGAAAAACCAAAGACTGTAATAGAGATCCGTAGTTTTCTAGGTTTAGCTAGCTATTACCAAAGATTTATTGAAGAATTTTCTAAGATTTCTTTACCTTTAACCTAACTTACGCGGAAATGACAGGCTTTTGTGTGGACGGTTGATTGTGAACGAAGTTTTCAGGAATTAAAACGGAGATTGACAATGTTACTTGTGTTGATACTCATGGTTCGAGTAAACGTTTTGAGATATATTGTGATGCCTCACAACAAGGGTTAGGTTGCATTCTTATGCAAGATAGAAAAGTAGTAGCATATGCGTCTAAACAGTTAAGACCACATGAAAGAAATTATCCGACCCATGATCTGGAGCTAGCTGCAATCGTTTTCGCTTTAAAAATTTGGAGACATTATTTGTATGGGTCGCAATTTGATGTATTCAGTGATCATAAAATTCTGAAGTATCTGTTTGATCAGAAAGAATTAAATATGAGACAAAGGAGATGGATGGACTTCATCAAGGACTATGATTTTGAACTTTAATATCATCCTGGAAAAGTAAATGTTGTGGCAAACGCACTAAGTAGAAAGACACTACATGTTTCCACAATGATGGTTCAAGAGATGGAACTCATTGAGAAATTCAGAGATTTAAATTTGGCAATAAATGTGACAGGTAACCGACTTCGGTTGAACATGGTTACTGTTACTAGTAGCCTGTTAACTCAAATCAAAGTCAAGCAAGAGGTTGATCAGTACCTTCAAGAAAAAATGGAATTGAGAGAACAAGGAAAGATTGTTGAATTTAAGAAGGATTCTAACGGAGTAATAAAATTTGAAGATAGGATATGTGTACCAGACGATCATGAGATTAAGAAGTTAATGTTGGAAGAGGCACATAAGAGTAAGTTAAGTATACATCTCGGAGCAACAAAAATGTATTAAGACCTTAAAAGGATGTACTGGTGGCCGAAGATGAAGAAAGAAATAGCACAATATGTAGCAACATGCTTAATTTATCAAAAAGCTAGAATTGAACATCAGAAACCTGCAGGAATGTTATAACCACTGGATATTTCAGAATGGAAATGGAACGGTATAGCCATGGAATTTGTGGTAGGATTACCAAGGACCTCTAAAGGGCATGACTCGATTTGGGTAATTATTGATAGGCTGACAAAGTCAGCTCATTTTCTGCCTATCGGTATAAAGTATTCATTGGAGAAATTGACCCAACTGCATATCAAAGAAATTGTCAGATTACATGAGCTACCCTTAAGCATAATTTCTGACAGAGATCCGAGGTTTACCTCGAGATTTTAGGGAAGTCTTCACAAAGCTCTTGGTACCAAACTGCGACTAAGTTTTGCATATCATCCTCAAACAGATGGACAATTTGAACAGCCAATTCAGTCTTTAGAGGATTTACTGAGAGCCTGTGTCTTAGAATACTCAGGCAGTTGGGATGACCTATTGCCACTGATTGAATTTACTTATAACAATAGTTTCCATTCCAGTTTTGGTATGGCGCCTTACGAAGCATTATATGGACGAAGATTCAAAACACCTTTGTGTTGGTATGAGGCAGGTGAGAATCTTATTCTAGGACCAGAGATAGTGCATCAGACCACAGAAAAGATAAAGATGGTCCAGGAGAAAATGAAAATGGCACAAAGTAGACAGAAAATTTATGCCGACAAGAGAAGAAGACCCCTTGAATTTCAAGAAGGCGATCATGTATTCTTAAAAGTCACACCGATGACTGGGGTTGGTAAAGTAATGAAATCCAGAAAACTTACATCCAGATTCATTGGACCCTTCCAAATTCTTCAACGAGTTGGCCATGTAGCTTAGCAAATAGCTTTACCTCCTTTCCTTTCAAATCTCCATAATTTTTTTCACGTTTCCCAGCTAAGGAAATATATTCCTAACTCTTCTCATGTAATCGAGTCCGACACAGTACAATTAAAAGAAAACTTAACATATGAGACTTTACCTATAACAGTCGTAGATAGGAGAATGAAACAGCTCAGGGTTAAATCATTGGTAAAAATAGTTTGGGATGAAACTACTAGTGATGTTACTTGGGAATTAGAAGACAAAATAAGGGAGCAGTACTAGTATTTATTTTAAGGTAATCAAATATCGAGGACGGAATTTTTATTAGTGGGGGATATAACATCCTCAATTTTTAAACCTTGATTAGCATGTGATGATGTGGTATTAAATGTAATTGTGTGTGTCTAGGAGCATTTTGTGGAGTTTGACAGTGTACTTGGATGTTCAGTGGTGTATTCACTTCCTGTGCCATTGTGTAAGTGTAAGTATGAGACTAGTGAGGTTGTGAAGGTTATAGAGAGGTGGAGAAGTGCTTGATAGGGTTTTAGTATTAGTCTTAGAAGCCTTGTAGAATTTGAGAGCAATCGGAGTTAGGATTCGAGTTTTTGTGTATTCATAACCTCGAGCAAGTGTGAACTTTCGGACGAGTAATTAGGATTATAAATCCTTATTTCTGAGGTCAACTAGGCTTCCTATGTGTTTAGAATGAGGTTAAGGGTTAGGGTATCAAGTTTTGGGTGGTACGAGCATCGGAATCGAAGAAATCGCGCGAAACCGGACAAGACTGCGCAAAAACGCGTGGGGCGCACTTGAGGCGATCGTAAGGGCACTGGACTACGGTGCACCAGCAATTCTGGATTCTTTTATGCCACGTGGCGCATCTTGATTAGAATAGTGTGACCCCATGAGGAGATGACATGTGGCGGGCATGCAGGAAAGAACTTCGCGCTGAAGAAATGGCTTGGAGCACGCGCAAGCGCACGTGACGTGCGCAGAGAAGAGGCGGCGCGTGTGGGGCCCGCGTAGGCACGCGGGACTCGCAGCCAGTGTGGCAGAATTTCTATATATGGCCATTTTTTCGGATCCTTCCATTTCTTTCACTTCCTTATTCTTCCCTCACGACCTGAAGCTTGTAATCAGGTCTTAAAACACCATGAATGAGTTCTCTTGAGTTTGAAGTACGATCCCAAGCCATTCCAAGTGCCAGTTCATCAATTCGATCGTATCGATTCATCTGTTTCTGTTCGTGCTTTCTAAGGCTTATCTCCAAACGCCGCTTGGTGGAGGTAAAGCTATGTTCCTTGGTAGTCTCGTATTGTTCTCTAATTTGATTTAATGATGCCTTGTATGGTTCTTATTCCTAACCTTCTCCGGTGTTGTTTTAGGCCCTATTTGATTGAACGGTTACTAAACGAGCTAGGATTCTGCCGAAAATTCCAGAGTGAGTTCCAAGCACCAAGAAACAGAGGAAGAAGCCTCTAATTTCTGGTTTGCTTATGATAAACTCGTGACCTTTGGTTGGTGCTTTTAGTCCCTGATTGACTGTTCTTTGTGTTTTGAGGTTTTGGTGCAAGTTTGGCTACCGAATGAGTTAGGAGTTAATTCAGAGCTTCAAATATTTCCATTGGTGAGTATATAGTCACGTGGTATGGCTCTATTCCAGAGTCTATACTTTTGATTTCAATTCACCGTTCGTTTTGGTTTTGGTAACAGTGTATCCTCCGCAATTTGGATTCCGGTGCGTAATTTCAGCTGTTGCTAGTGCTAGGAACCACTTCAAGGCTTGTAGTTTTGTGGCTGCCATCCTTGGTGTGGTAAGACCAAAACCATGTTCATTCTTTTCATGAATTATTCGTCGTCCGTTCGTTGCCCATATTCTAATTTGGTAGTGTTTTTGTGTTTCCGGTGAAATGTGGATCCCGTGGGCGTGCTTGGTGGAATTTGTGGACAAGTTTAGGTGATTATCCTATTGAGGGGTAGAAGCATATATGTGCGGTGTGGAAGTGTGTTTGTGACTTTCGTTTCCAAAGTTTGTGGTTTGGGAGTTCGTGAGTAAGGCTTGGCGTCTAGTGGAGCAAAACCAGAGTTTTACCAGGTGAGGAGGATGAAACCTTAATCACTGAGATTTCAAGTGTATTATATAATCTTTAACATGTCTAGGGTACCTCAAACTCTACTAGCAGTTGATGTCAGTAATACCTAAGCATAGGGGTTACGGTCTACGGTGTATAAGGATAGGCGTCGTATACCCATCGACCAACATTGGATATATGTATGGTGTTTATGGATGATTGATAGCATGTGATATTAGGATAGATGACTTGATGGTATGACAATGGATTTGTATATGGATGATGAATTGATTATGTGTGACAGCCTCTGTACTTAATTGATAACATGATAGTTAGTCGCCTTCGCGACACTAGTGCAGACATGTATATTGATCAAGAGAGTGTGATAACATGTGATGCCTGATAACATGCTTGGGTGTATTATAATGCTATAACATGATGTTCATGTGCTATTGTGTGATATCATGGTGTGCTTAATACTATGCTCTGGTGTGTTATTGCATCTGTTAATGTATGATGACTTGTTGCGTATTGTAACATGTTGTTAGTTGTGTAGACCCTCGTAGTTGGAGGGAAACCTTTCTACTGTTGGGAGTGGTACTCTGTTGTTTAAGTTTTATATGTTGTAGTTGTGTTATTTAGTTGCTTAAAGGAGGCTCATAGTCAGGTAGCGCTGATTCCACAGTTGGGGATCAGTGTCGAGTGTTGTTTCCACAGTTGGGGAACAATACTCCTCGATTATGATCTATTAGCCTAAATGTTGGTAGATTCAGTTGCATATGTTGTAGTTGTATTGTTTAGTTGCTTAAAGGAGATAACTCACAGTCGGGTGAGCGCTGATTCCACAGTTGGGGATCAGTGTCTAGTGTTGTTTCCACAGTTGGGGAACAATACTCCTCGATTGTGATCTATTGGCCTATAAGTTGTTAGATTTTGTTGTATGTGTTTTAGTTGTGTTGTTTAGTTACTTAAAGGAGGATAGCTCGTAGTCGGGTGAATGCTGATTCCACAATTGGGGATTAGTGTCGAGTGTTGTTTCCACAGTTAGGAAACAATACTCCTCGATTATGATCTATTGGCCTAAAAGTAGCTAGACTCAGTTGCATGTTTTGTAGTTGTGATGGACCATGTGAGCTTACGCACAAGTCTTCACAGTTGAAAGGGTGTTGATCTTAAGTTGGGGGTCAGTGTCGGAAATAGTTGAGTACGACGTGCTAGGTGCGGAAATTGTTGAGTACGGTAGCCTAGCATACTCTCAAGTTGTGAATTCTTGTGGATCTGCCAACATGTGTGCAGATCATGACGAACATGTTATTGTGTTGTATATTACCTTGTTTCCCATTGTATGTTGTTTTATGAGTTTCTTACCTCCTCTCTATATTCTTGTATATCCTTGTATTGTTGTTTTGAGATTAGAAAAGGATGAGTCTGTAGCTATTGGGGATAGCGTTGAGAATATTGATATTGATCGAGGTGGAAGATACTCTCGGCGAGGTTGCTGATGTCAAGGAGAGACTGTTGAGTCTCCTGTAGTTTTGTACCACGGCCAGTGGAGAGTCCATTGTTTCTATTATTGTACGCACTCTGATGTGAATACTTCGGTATTAAATTCCGGTATGTTTTCACGTGTTTGAATAAAGTTTTAAAATTTTTCTGATTTTTGGCTTATTGGATTTAGGTGTCACAGGGGAGAATTATAACATTCCAAAAAATTTTAGAGTATTTAATTTTATAGAAAACCCAATTTTATTGATTGAATTAAAAAATTTTAATTTAACAAATTCAATTAAGAAATTAAATATGATATTAGAAGTGTTGTCACAACAAGATATTTGATCCAAACATAAGACTTTCCATTTTAACCAGAAGTAACAAAAAGATTAGCATTCTACATTATTTAAATTTTATGGTCATATAATGAACAAATCAGCACTATTTTTTTAAGCACATGTGCAATGTACTTGCTCAGAAAATCTCTCTGCAGGTCTAGACATATCTACTTAATCATTTTTACTTTAATTTATAATTTTATCTCATAAAGTAAAAACATTTAAACTCTACCTATTTGACACCTTGCACTACTTTAACCATTGGATGAGATTTTTTTTCTCTCACTAACAATTATTATGTTACTGCAGCTACGCTACTTCAGCAACGAGACTGAGACTGGGTCTCTATAAATTCACTCGTTTATTCACTATGTCACATACGCTGCTAAACAACTTCCATCTTCAATCAATACACCTCACGTGCAAAACAATGAAGTTGTTCTTCACTTTCTATTTTCCATTTCATTCTTCTCCCCACTAAAATCTACCACTCACAAACCTTTTACCCTTCACTTCAGTTCCTTTTCACCTTTTTGCACAAAAGAGAAAGTTTCTACCTTTGTTGGGTTGTTGTAAAGCCTGTGAGTCCAAGAAAGTACCTTTATCAAGAAAGGAGAACCAAAATTTTCAAGTAATAGGGGGGTGAGGAACTTCAACAATGGTGGTAGAGTAGGAGGTGAATCATTTGAGTCAAGGGTGGCCCTATCCCTTTTATAATTCTATTATTTTTGTGATGCACTAATCTTAGAATAGTGAAAGAGGAAATTTGAGTTTTTTCTTAATGTTACGTGTGTTGGTTGCTATTCTTAGCTTTGACATTTTGAAATTTGTTGAAAGGACTATTGGACGTATTTTGTTACAATATTGGTGCAGTTTTTCCCTCTGGTGCAGTTTTTACCTCTTGTGCAGTTTTTTTTCCCTCTGGTGCAGTTTTTTCCTCTGGTGGTCGAATCTGCCACTGGTGCAGTTTTTGCCTCTGGTGATAGTACATTAATGATTGGCATAAGGAATTTTGACATAAGTCCAAAAGAGTGAGAGAGCCACATTTTGGTACAAGCGAGAGTGTGCAAGTGAAAGTTATAATTACTTTGGGACATAACAGTGTGAGACCCCACATGCAGCCAGGTGGTAGCTCCCCTGTGTCATGGTATTCGACACCCGACAGTGATGAACCCGACTAGGCGTTGTAAGATCTCAAGATCGGTGTAGAGTGTTCCTATACAAATATATGGATTATAATGACATATGGATTATAAAACGAGATAAGTACTCACAAGAAAGAATATTGAAACGGAATATGTACTCCCGATCGCTCCTCTGATTGTTTTAGAATCTCTCCATGGAGTAAATTTGTGCCCTATACATTGCATTACATTGCATGGCATTCTGTTGCATAATTGTGAAATGATAATTTCTTTCTACATATGTATATAATATTATTGTGATTACCTAATGCTTTACTATATGTTATATTGTTGATGTGTACTCACCCCTTTGTTTGTTGTTTTGGATATTATTATTATGATTGCTCAAAGATGGCGAACAACGACAACAATCCTCGCCCGGTGGTACGCTATGAGTTTATCAACAGGATATGGACCCCCGACTATCCTAACTCTACTGTGACTTATGACATTGAAATTGCTATTCACACCACCACTGGCACATTTCCTAACTTAACCACTTCTACTCGTCATCGTACTGTGACCCTATCATTTTACTTACCTTTAGCAGAGACGTCGGTTGCCTCTGTTTTTGCACCCATGGAGCCATATCCGGAGCCGCTTCATCCCTTCCTGAGCCTATAGAGGGTGAGGGAAAGTCATGTTTTTTTTTTGCTACTAGATCAGCAGCGTAGTATGATATGAACTAGCTGGATACAGACACGACATGATCATATCTTCTCTTTAAAGGAGATTTTTTTTTATATAATTGTATATATATCTGGTGTATATATAGTGTAGGCTGGTTATTATCTGGATGACTGTATGACTTTTGCTGACTCTAGTACTCTGACCAGATGTTTTTATATCGTGTACTGTAAACTCTTTTGTTTAATGATATAGAAAGTGATGCAGTAAGATATAAATAATCGGTTTAACTTTGATATGCTAAATTATCTTCACTAATTCATATTAAGCAAATGAAATGATATTTATTAAAAAGAAATTACTATATTAGTTCGAAATAATAGACTAAGAATATAACGAATGTTAGTTCAAAATAATAGACTAAGAATATAACGAATGAGGTACTAGAGGGTGTCTCGGTCAATGTATAACTGGTTTACCTTGACAATCCATGCCCCGTTTTCCCTATCAGAAAGCACAATTGTAATATAAAACTTACAAATGGGGTGGGGGTTAATAGCAAAAACAAGTCTATGTTATGTCTAGATTGCTAATAATGAGATGGAGTAGAGGGATATGAGAAGATGTAAGAACCGGAGCACACAATTAGAGAAGAAGAATAGGCGCATGGATATTGCTAGAGCGAAGCAGAGGAGACCCTGAGAGGATGATTGAAAGACACTTTCTTTTTTCTTTTTCTTTTTTTGGAGTTCCCGGAAAACTTTAAAGCAAAGGAGATATTGGGTGTATTCCTAAAGTTTGGGAAAGTGAAGGAGGAAGTTATTCCGGGCAAAACTGACAAAAGAGGGCGGAGATTTGGGTTTGTATGGTTCTTTAACATTAAAGATCCACAAGGGTTCACTGTCAAGATTGATAACATAATCATAGGAAACCAGAAAGTTTTCGTCAATCTTCCAAGGTTTCATCGTGAACTAAAAGAAAGCAGATACCAAAAAAAAAGAATGTCTCGTCATAAAAAGGACATACCGAGGATCCAGAGATACACGCAAAAACACAAAAGGATGACCTATGCATTAGCCGTTAAGACTAATGGTGATGTAAAACTGAAAGAGCCTACCTCATTTGTGAAGACAAAAAAGAAGGAGTTGGCACAATTGCACTATGAGGTTGAAGAAGAGGAGGTAATTAGTTTAGCAAAGCTTTTGTAGGACAAGTCGCTACCCTGGGGATGTTATATATCCAAGAGAAGATCCATATGCAAGGTTACTTTTCGGGTAAGATCACACCGTTAGGGGCAAACCTCGTTCTCAGGGAAGAACACGATGAAGATAAGATCCCTACTCTTATCAATGGTGTTAAGGAGTGGTTAGAATAATGGTTTGATGAAATATGTAGCTGGCAATCAAGGGAGATAGATAATGAGAGATTAACATGGATTTGATGTTATGGAATTCCGACATATGCATAGTCACCAAGATTCTTATCGTTTCTAATCCCCATTTGGTGAATATGTGAATGAAGACAATAGCACAAGCAAGAAATTGACGTTGGATGTGGAAATTTTTTTGATTAGATCTATTGTCCATGACATCAAAAATAGGGTTGTAAAGATCAATGTAAATGAGGAGGACTTTTCAATCAAAATGGTTGAAGATTGGTATGGGCCTTTACATTTGATCCAGAACAACAAAAAAGATACACAATCAGATTCTGAGGAGGAGTTTGCCATTGGAGATCTTGGTACCTACCTGGAAGACGAAGTGGTAGCTCTCTTGGAAGAAGAAGCAGAATAGGCAAGCATTGACGCAATAAGTGAGCCGTTTTTTAAGGAAACAAGGCAGTCATGGGGATTGAAAGCGGCGCCCTTGGCGGTTCAAGAACAAATGAGAGTGGGAACAATGATAAGGAGGGCAATAATTACGAGACAACACACTTATTAATATCACAATACCAGAGGAATTTGAATGAAGACAAGGGTAACAATGAAGCAGGAGAGGGTAGCATGCGGATTATAGACAACAATGAGGAAAACTGGTGGAGGAACTAATGGGGTCAGTGCATGCATTATAAGGGGTGTTGAAAGAAAAGAGGCGTCAGTTGGGTCGAAGACAAGAAGAGCGGCCCACATCAATGTAACTCAGGGTAAGGAAGCTGAAGGGACAATGGTGGAGTCACAAAGACTGGCTCTGCCCAAGATGTGATCCAGGAAGATTTTACTGGAATTGGCAATTTAATTGTGGGCCTACAGGGTTCGGTTTTAGCCCACAATAGGAATAGATCCACTAAAGAGATAGAAATGGGTTGTCAAAACATGGAGGACCCAAATGGAGAGTTGGAAATCTCTAGGGTTCGCTCAATTGATGCACAAAATAGAAACCTAAAGGCAACCATGGAGCCAACCAATTTGACTGAGAAAAACCCACCGTCAAATCAAGAGAGTGCTTTGGATAATACCATGTTCTCTGGAGGTTTTGTTTTGTGTTGTAGCTCTCTAGGGGACTCTGATATCAACAGATGCAACAAGAAATTTCTGGAGTCTTACGAAGATTCGGTGGTAGAAAAGGTGTGGGAATCCGCAAATAAATTGGGTCGTTGGATGAGAAGCGAACAAAGTATATGAGGAGATAATACAACAGATAGAGAAAAGAGATCGCATGTTCAAGGATCAGAAGGGGGAAAAACTAAGGAGATCATGAAGATTATGTCACAGAATGTGAGAGGGATGATTAATCAAGCCAAAAAGAGAAGTTTGCGATCTATTATTCAAATATGTATGTTCGATTTTTGTTTAATTTAAAAGACTGAGTGTGGAAATCTGGATGTGAATAGTATTGCAACCATTTGGGTAGTACCAATTTCGAATGGGTAGCCAAAACAGTGGAGGAGTTATCTGGTGGAATGTTATTGATTTGGAAGAAAGGATTATGTGCGGTTAAATCAGTTTTTTTTCCAATACTGGGTTTGTTGGTGTGTCTGTCTATTGGAAAGATATAATGATTTATATAATCAATGTTTATTCTCCATGTGCTTTGGCTGGAAAACGTAAAATCTAGGAGGAACTGTATGAGTTGAAAGGAGCGGTGGATAAAGGGGAATGGTATGTACCTGGTGATTTTAATTCAGTGGCAATGAGAAGTGAAAGAAGAGGTGTATCTTCTTCTACTAATTACACTGACATTGAGGAGTTCAGACAATTCATAGAAAAAATGGAATTGATTGATCCTTCTATTACGGGGAATAAAATCACTTGGTTCAATGCTGATGGAAAAGCTATGAGTAGATTAAATCGTTTCCTCTTATCACAAGGGGTTATGGCTAAATGGGAAGCATCACCTCAGCAGATTGGAAATATGGACATCTCAAATCATTGTCTTGTGTGGTGGGTAACATCTTGTAGCAACTGGGGACCCAAACCATTCTGATTCAATAATTTTTGGCTGGAACATAAGGGGTTCAAATCTTTTGTAGAGGTGTAATGGAAATCTTTCAAAGTTGAGGGGTGGAATGCATTTATTGTCAAGGAAAAGATGAAACTGCTTAAAGAAAAATTAAAAGGGTGGAATAAGGAGATATTTGACTTTGTTCACTTGAATTTAGAGAGGACTATTGAAGAGTTAAATGCTTTGGAATTTAGAGACGTAGGAAAATGCTTTCTATTTAGTTTTGGCAGCAATTAAGATATAAAGAGAGTTTATTATTACAGAAGCCTAGAACAAGGTGGTCTTTGGAAGGGGATTTTAATACAAGATATTTCTACGTTTCTATTAAATCAAATCAGAGGAGAAATAATCTTGTAGTCTTGAAGGTGGGGAAAGATAAATTGCTTGAAGGAGCGATGGAAATTAAAGTTGAAGTAAGGCGCCACTTTGAGCAAAATTTTGCGGAGGCAGATTTGAGTAGACCAATTTTGTATGAAATCTCGTTCAAACAAATAACAAAGGAGGATAATTCATGTATTACCACAACATTCACAGTTGAGGAAATAGAAGAGGTAGTTTGGAGTTGTAATGGGAATAAGAGTCTAGGCCCAGACGAGTATAATTTCATTTTTTTAAGACCTGTTGGGGGTGATAAGGATGATATGGTTGCTTTTGCTGAAGAATTCCACTAAAATACCAGGCTTCCCAAAACGGATCATCCACGAAGTTTGACCAATTACATGCCTATTTGTCTTATTGGGAGTTTATACGAGATTATTGCAAAATTGCATGCTTTGAGGCTCAAGAGAGTACTAGGGAAGATAATTTCTTTATGTCAATATGCTTTTCTTTCGGGAAGACAAGTTCTTGATGGAGTGGTGGTTGTTAACTAACTTATAGATTTGGCAAAAAGATGGAAGGATAGGCACGTCTTACTAAAAGTAGACTTTGAAAAAACGTATGATTCAGTAAGTTAGAGTTATTTGGAGTATATGATGACCAGAATGGGACTTAATGAGAAGTGGAGAAGCTGGATGAGGGCGTGAATTTTCTCTAGTAATATGTCTATTTTGGTTAATGAAAGTCCAACAAAGGAATTTGCTGCTAAGAAGGGCCTCAGACAGGGGGATCCGTTGGCCCCCTTTCTTCTTTTGATCGCGGCTAAAGTTTTGAGTGGTTTGGTACACAGGAGCTGGGTTGCTTTAAAGGGTATTCGGTAAGCCAGAATAATTCTTTCTCCATTTTTCAATTTGCAAATGACACTATATTGGTGTGTGAGGGATCTTAGGAGAACTTGTGGAGTATTAAAACTATCTTCAGGAGCTTTGAACTAGTCTCAAGCTTAAAAGTAAACTTCTATAAAAGTAAAATTTTTGGCTTAAATGTTGAAGACCGATTCTTAGGGGTAGCTTCAGATTTTCTTTTGTGTTCCATTGGAAAAGTCGCATTCAAATTCCTTGGAATCTCGGTTGGAGCCAATCCAAGGATAAGCGCTACTTGGAATCCAGTGATAGAAAACCTGAAAATAAGGTTGTCCACTTGGAAAGGACGTAATTTATCTATGGGAGGTAGGCTGGTCTTACTTAATTCAGTCTTGACAAGCATACCCTTATATTTCTTGTCTTTTTACATGGCTCCTAAAACAGCTGTCAAATCTATTATTCGTATTTGAAGGGATTTTTTGTGGGGAGGTGTGGAGTAGAATAGAAAGATAAAATGGGTAAGATGGGACAAAATTTGTTTACTAAAAAAGATGGGAGGTTTGGGAGTGAAAAACATTCCGATCTTTAGTATTGCATTGTTGGCCAAATGAAAATGGAGATGTTTGATGGATAGAAAAGCCATTTGGTTTGATCTACTTGAATATAAATATGACTCCTTGGCTAAAGGCATCATGTAGTTGAATATACAGGTTTTTGACAAAAGAAGTTCTATTTGGTAGAGGGACTTAATCTCATTGGATCCTAATTGTGTGGTAATCTTTATTGGCTTTTGGACTCTGTTAGATATAAGATTGAAACCAATAAGGACATTAAAATTTGGGAGGAACGATGGTGTGGGACATCTCCTCTGAAGGAATTATTTTCAATATTGGTTCAGGTGGCAGCTAATAAAGAAATATCTGTAGCTGAAATTGGGAGTTGGATGGAAGAGGATTGGAATTTAGAGTGGAAGTGGAGATGTCCTTTATTTGCATGGGAAGAGGACTTGGTGCGGTCCATGTAAAATCGCATGGGGGAAGTTAACCCACAAAAGGATGTTGAAGACTCATGGGTATGGATTCATGACATAGTAAATGGTTATTCTGTCAAATCTGGTTATTCACAATTGTTGTGTTCATAAAGGTTGGTGAATTTGAACCATAATCTAGTGAAAGCAATGGAATTATTGTGGCGTAATGGTGTACCATCAAAAGTTGCCATTTTCGTTTGGAGACTTCTCCAAGACCGGTTACCAACTAGAAAGGATCTTGCTCACAGGGACATATAAACGATTTGAACCATGGTAATCTTGTGTCTTTTGCTTTGAACATAATGAAGATATTAATCATTTATTCTTTACTTGCTCCTTCTCTTATAATGTATGGCTGGGTTATATATGTTTGGCTGGGACATGAAAATGTACTTCAAAACAATGGGATAGATCATTTTCTGCAGCATGGTGCAATTATTAGAGGCAGGAGAATTAAAAAGGTGAGACACATTTTTTGATGTGCTGTTTCGTGGTCTTTATGGTTACAACGAAATAAAATAATAATTTTTCAAGGAGAAGGAGTGTGAAATTTTAGTTGTGATCTCTTACATTAAAACGTTATCTTGGGGTGGCTCATCTGGTGGGAGGGAAGAAACTCAACTTTAGTATATTCATATTGGTCTGTAGTCCATTGGATGTATTCAGACCATATAGTATGATTCTTTTGTAAGGGTTAGAGTACCCCATGTACTTTATATCAATACATTTGTTGCTTATAAAAAATAGGTATAAATTTAATTTGTAACACTCACATTTAAATAACTTATTGTATATTAGATGGGAGGTTATACTTGAATCGATCTATACTCTACACTCACACATGTTCGGATGTTCCTTTTAAAGTTGTTCCAAGTTCCAACATCCTAATTATATTTTGTATTTTGAATTGAAAATAGTAATTATAGAAGAAAATTAATGAAATCAGAATTACATGTACAAATTACTTCTCTGATCCTTATTAGAAAGAACAAAAAGTTTTTTTTTATCCTAATTATGAAAAACATACATCAATTTTTAAATACATTAAATACCTAATTTCCATCTATATCATTATTTATAGTGAGATTTATATTAACGAGATACAGTTATTTCTTACGTAAGTGAGTTGGTTCAACCATTTCATAAAAGAAGTATTTTTGGAAAAAAAAATTAAATCTTTAGGAGTATTAATTAAAAAAATATTTTCAATGATTTTCCTTGATCTGTGTGATTTAGGGTTTTATTCCTTATAATAAAGATTTGAGGAGTACTATAATCTTCCTCAACTTAGAACCAGATGACACATATTTGATATAATTTCTTAATTTATTCTCCTATTGGCAGAGGCAGCTCCTCTTGTTGGGGTGAGGTAGCCATGGCTACCCCAAAATTTAAAATAAATTTAAGACTAGGTATAGATATATACATCGAAGGTTGATATATATGTATAAATTGTCACATATGTTTCAATTGTTTACATTGGTTAAGTGGTTTTGTCAATTTTTGCGAGTGCCAAAACCTGATATCGAATCCAGTATTAGCATTTTTTAGCTTTTTGCATGTCTATTTTAGATCTATACGCAAAAACTACCATAAAAATAAGACCTAAGTAAAATTCGAACTATGTGCTTGTGTGTAAAATAAGCAATTGAAGCCACTATGCCACTATCACTTATTTTAACAATTGTTTAATATTAATAAATATATTCCTTAGCGATTTGGCCCCCTCAAATAATATAGTCTAGCTCCGCCACGACTTATCGGATAAGAGTATATATGTGTATTAAAGATGTTATCCACACAAATAGATGTATTTATCTTAATTTAAAGTTTCACTTCAGTCCTTTATCTTTTCTTGTGTCAAGTTATTCCTTTAAAGTTAATTTTAGTTTCAATTTAGTCTCACATGTTCTAAAATATTGACAATATTGGCCAAATTTGTCTATTTTTTTCCATTTTGCAACATCTTTTTGGGCTATGATTTGTGGCACAATTGATACAATATATTGTGTTTGTGGCAAACATGTATTTCTTGTTGTAGATTAGTCAACAGTTTGCCTCGAAATTATCGTTTTAAAACATGTGGGACTAAATTAAAACTAAAAAAAAGATAAAAGACTAACTTGAAATTTTAAATTAAAATAAAAGACCTCTGGCGTAATTTTGTCACATCCCGACACCTTTTACTTTCAAAATATGCTCTTCAAACAAATTTACTAACTATATATTTTTTTTCTCTCACATCTAAAATATTCTCAAATTAATATTATCAAATATTTTTTTTTCCTAAAAATTAGTTATTCAAAAATCATTTTATACAGTCATTAAAAATAATAAACAACAAAATCTAAATCCCTTTATTTCTAATTTTTCTTTTAAAATGTAAAGGTGCAATGGAGTAAAACAAAAAGTAATCCAATAATATTTTTTATAGACGTCAAAACACTGGATTCAGCACATTAATAAACAGTTTTGATCTATGAGTTTAATGATTAATGCTATACGAGGGACGAGGGTCACTGTTAACTTCACCTGGGTGGACAATCAGATAGTGGTGGGTCGGCATCATGAAGAGGAGCTGGTGGGGAGAGATAATGGAGCTTCTAACATATGAAGAAGGAGAAATGGTTGGTTATCTTGATCTTGAAAGCTAAGCTCTCTGCTCTAATGGATGAAAGGTGGCTTTCATTTGGTTCAACAGTCATTATATGTAAATATAGCCAAGATGCATGTGGACATGCCACATTTGTACGTTTTGAGTATCTGGAAACCTTTGGATAAGTTTGCTAGTCCATCACCTCTCAAGTTATATCAACTTGTAGAAAGTAAACTTTATCTTGGGGGTCTAATAATTCTTATTCAACATCATATCATTTGCTAGATTTTTGTTTGGTTTGATATATACAAACCACATGTATATAAAACATATGAGGATATATGTCCAACAATCGACAAATATATTGTATCAAAAAAAAAAAAACAATCGACAAATATATTTGAAGTAATAAATAAGAATTAGTTTAATAAATGAAAATATCACTTTCGATTTTTATTTGAGCACAGTTCACAAACTATTTTTGTAGCATAATTTGCAATGTCTTCCTTAATTACAGGGACATACTATAATTTTAACTAAGAAAATATATAATTTAACATGTATATGAAGTTTCAATTTTGTTGATTTATAATAAAATAAACCGGGAAAAAAATACGAGTGTTTCTGGTCATGTTATTCCTGAGGAAAAATGTGAGTTCCAACTGGAACACTAGTCACTTTACCATGTTTTGGGCATGGGAACGTGATTCACGTACTTCATCCAACTGGAACACTAGTCACTCTTAAGTCGAGTATAGGGCTATCTTGACCATGTTTTGGGCCTAGGCACTGTTTTCAACACCATGGTGGTGGGAATGACTTCCAGCACCTCTAGTTTCTCCAACAGCACCCCCACCCCCTTTTGTGTTTCTAAAATGCCCCTACTTCTACCCTTTTCCCCATCTGTGCAACTCCCACCACATGCAACTATCTGCTCTTGCAACCCCCTCCCCTGCGACACCACCCCCTACTGATAATCCTTTTCCCATGTGACCCTCACCGCAAGCCTCGCCCCTTGGAATTGTTTTTTCTTTTTTCAAGAAATAAATTTTAGTTGTGTTGGTAGTTTCTTGTAGTGATATGAGTGTCGGGTTGCCAGCAGAAATAAATTTTCGGGAAAAATAAATTGCACAAAGGTTGTAAGGGTGGGGGAGTGTGGGGGATAGGGAATGGGGGTAGTGGGACTTGAGGGAGGGGTCGCAGGGGGGAGAAGACATGCCTTTGCGCCTCAACCAACAACTGTCGCGGATCCACACCAACTGACAGGGCTCTTACCCTTCCGATCCACCTGAGCCACCAGATCTCCACAATATATTTTGTTTATGGACCAAACCTGACTCCGATTGGAACACAGAGCACCAACACCTTAGAAGTTGCGCTCCTGCAAAGTTTCTGAAGTAGCAATATTGGTTTCTATTGATGTTCCCCTCCTTGGCCAACCTTCATGCCCCATCTTCACAGTCGGAAAAAAAAAATGGCTTGGCGATTCAAAGAATCTGCAAAGCAGGCTGGTGGCGAAGAAGAATGACAATTTGGTTAAGCTATATATTGTAGCCCTAGAAACCTTATGGGCCAAGCCCAATCTAAAGATACTACTACTTTTGGTTAGTGGAAATAGGGGCAAATTTGGAATGCTTCGTGGGTATCTCGGTTCTTAAGACTTCTAGGAGTCTTAGGTTTGAATTTCCTGTTATTTTAATTTAATGTCTGTGGAATAATTGTTACTCTTGTTTGTGTGAGTCAAAGGCATGTCTTTGAGTGATATTGTTTAAGTGTTGAGACATTGCAAATCTATGCCTATGATCGATATTTGATCGGTTCGAGCATTTGTACGACTTGATGCTATATGCATTTAGTGTATTGTTTTTGGGTCTTGCCTATTATTATCAATGGAAACTCTACACTGTTGGAAAAGAAAAATAAAGTCTTGATATGAAATTGTCAAGTGCTAATTTAGGTAAAAAAAAAGGTGCTAATGTAGGTAGAAGTCAACAACTGGACAGTCAATGATGTTGAAAAATGTATATATATTAAAAGCAACAACACATTATATTATAATGGATAAAAGAAAAAATGCTGGTAGACAGGGCCGACTCAAGAGGTTGCAAGTGAAACAACCGCTTTAGATCTAAAATATTTTTTAGGCCTTAAATTTATTTTTTAATTTAACTAATAGTATTAATTAAATTAGTATTTAATTTTTAGGCCTCATAATATTAATTTCACTCACTTTTTTTCTACTAATTAATTAAGAAAAAAATGAATCAATCATGTGAATGCATATAATATTTGTTTTTTTATTGTTTAATATTGTAAAAAATTAATTATGTCTAAAAAGGTCTCTAATTTTTTCTGTTGTTAATTTTAAAAAAGTCTCACTTCAAATTTTGCTTTATACTTATACACATGTTGGGCCGGCCCAGATATACGGAATTTTGACTTACGGTGTTCTTCTTACACGTCTCAGTTGAGATGTGCAAAGATAATTTCTGATTAGCCAATGCGATTCAAACTGGAAATAAGTATTTGTTGGGAATGACTGTACTCAGTATAGTGCAATTGTTCCTTTTACACAGCAACAATACCTTCCACGTGCTCTTGTTGATCCATTGTGTCACAAAGAGGGGTTATTATTTCCCCACTTCCCCCACTTAATTTTTTCACCTCTCCCACTCAAAGAAAAGACTATTTTACCCTTTACTTTTCCTATCTTCCGGATTCAAAATGTTGACGTTATTTTTTTTTTGGAAAAATTTCAACCTCCGGATTCTTAATATCGGAGCACTCCGGAGATAAGAATCCGGACTTTTTTTGAACAATTTACCTCTCTTTTTGCTAGATCTGTAAAATTAAAAATTAACACGTCTGGATTCTTGTCTCCGGAGTGCTCCGGTATTAAGAATCTGGACGTGTTTTTGAACAATTCACCTCCCTTTTTGCTAGATTTGTAAAATTAAAATTAACACGTCCCGATTCTTATTACCGGATCACTCCGGAGACAAGAATCCGGACGTGTTAATTTTTTTGCTAGATTTAGAGTGTCCGGATTCTAAAATCCGGACGTGTTAATTTTTTTGCTAGATTTAGTGTCCGGATTCTAAAATCCGGAATTATTCGGATTTAAAAATCGGAGGTGGGAAAAGTTGGATTTTTAACAAATAGATATTTTAGAGCAATGGCAAAGTTGGATTTTTAAAAATATGGGACGTGGGAAAATTAAGTGGGGGAGGTGGTGAAATAAAAGGCCCACAAAGAGTCGTTCCTGTGTTATTGGAAAATAAGCTACCAATGGAAAGGCCACATAACATTAGGCCCATATTAAATGCACCTCTTACCTATTGAGTACACCCCTCAAATTTTGAAAAACCCAAAATACCCCCAACAATTTTCAACTCATACCCACTATCACATTTTTTACCCCATTTTTTTTTCAAAATCAGACTCATTTCCGTAAATTACAATTTATGGTACTATTTCGGAGTACCGAAATTACGAATTTACGGTATATTTTTTTTTTTAGAATTTTAGTACGTACCGAAAATTCATAATTTTCGATACGTTGTAAAAAATTGAAATACATACCGGAAATAATGAATTTCCGGTATAACGGTACCTATTTGATTTTTTAAAACGTACCGGAAATTATGAATTCCCGGTAGTTTACCGAAAATTCATTATTTCCGGTATAATGTAAAAAAATCAAATAGGTACCAGAAATTCATAATTTTCGGTACGTATTTCGATTTTTTACAACGTACCAGAAATTCAGAATTTTCGGTATGTACTGAATTTTGTTATTTTTTTTAATTTTTTTGTTCAACTAATAATTATTTTTGTTTATTTTATTTTAGGCTTATTGGAAATGGATGATTTTAGTGCCTTTTATTCTGATGAAGCTGACAAGCCTACCAACGTGTCCCAACCTGTCGATTTTAGTGACACATTCACTACTACGCAGGTAATATAGTTATTATTTGATATTGTGAATATGTCGTATTATTTGATATTTTTATCATGAAAACATGAAGTTTAATTTTTTAGATATTTCCTACACGAGATGATCTTTTGTATTGGGCTCGAGAGGTTGGGAAGGAAAACAATATAGTTGTTGTCATTGTAAGATCAGACATAGAAACGGGACAAAGAGGAAGAAAAACCAAAATCATTCTGGGTTGTGAAAGAGGTGGAAAGTATAGATCCAAGTCATCAAGTTCTTCAAAGTCAACTGGATCTCATAAGTGTGAGTGTTCGTTCGCGCTTAAAGGAAGACCTCTGTCAACGGGTAAAGGCTGGATACTTAGGGTCCTTTATGGAATTCACAACCATTGAATGCCTAAAAGCATGGTGGGACATCCATTTGTTGGTCGCTTAGTCAAAATGAGAAAGAAATTGTCCATGATATGACAAAGAACAATGTAAAGCCGGGAAGCATTCTACTGACGCTGAAACAACGCAATAAGGGGAACCTCACTACCATCAGTCAAGTATATAATGAGCGGCATAAGTTTCGATCAACTCAGAAAGGTCCAAGACCTGAAATGCAACACTTGTTGAACTTAATACAACGTGATCGACATGTGTTCTGGTATAGAAGACATCACGCTTCCGACATTGTGAGAGATATTTTTTGGGCACATCCAGATGCCATCAATTTATTGAATACATTTCACATTGTCTTGCTCATGGAAAGCACCTACAAAACCAACAGATATCGGCTGCCACTGTTTGAAATTGTTGGTGTTACTTGTACGGCCCTTACATACACAGTGGCATTTGCATATTTGGATTCTGAGCAGCAGGATAACTTTTTATGGGCACTGTTGAAGTTAAAAGGACTGTTTGTTAGAGATGAATCATTTCCTCAAGTTATTCTTACCAACAGAGATCTTACTCTGATGAATGCAATTGCATCCGTTTTTCCAACTTCGACTAATTTGCTATGTCAATTTCACATAGGCAAGAATGTCTATGCGAAATGCAAGAAGTTGGTATTTAGTGAAGACAAACATGAGGCAGTGAAGGATGCATGGGATGGTGTTGTTAATGCGATTGACGAGGTTGAGTATGAGCACTACTTGATGACTTTTGAGTGCGTATGTTCAGAATTTCCTATTTTTATCGAGTATGTCAAGAACACATGGTTGAATCCATACAAGGAAAAGTTGGTTGCGGCATGGACCAACCGAGTGATGCACTTAGGAAATACAACAACAAATAGGTATGCTAAACCAGTATATAAAATTATTTTGATAAATATTTTTTAATTGTGTCATTGCAGTTGATGCGGTTTAATTTTTGTTTGTTATTAGGGTTGAGTCTGCACATTGGGCATTGAAGAGGAATCTACAAAACAGTAGGGGTGACATGTGTAATTGTTGGGAAGCTATGAATAATATGCTTGCACTGCATCACACCGAGATAAAGGCATCAAAGGCATCATCTAATGTACCCACAAGGAAAAAGAAACGATTGTCGTACCTGGGTCAATTTCCTGCGCAGTTTCACCCATATATTGAGGTCATTGTGGACGTCAAAGATGATGGAAACTGCAGATATCGTTCGATTGCAGCATTACTTGGTAAATCTGAGGACGGATGGCCTATAGTCCGTCAAGACTTGGAAAAAGATATCAGAATGCACTATGATTTATATGGCCAGCTTTTTAGAGATCGATATCAAGAATTGAGGGAGTCGTTGCTAGGTGTAACTGGTACCTACTTTCGTGACAAGTGGATGTCCTTACCAGATATGGGTTACGTAATAACAACAAAATATAAATTGATTCTAATCTCTTTGAATGACTGCACTCAGACGTGTTGGACATTTTTCCCTCTTAGGGGCATGTGTCACCCAACTCAATCAAGTAACCCTGTAATTTGTATTGGGTTTGTCAACCGTAATCACTGGGTACAGGTAATTTTTTACAACAATGTGTTATTTTTAACTTAATCTATTTTTTTTACTTGTAAAATGTGTCAAATTAATTTGCATTTTTTCAGTTATTTCTGAAGTCCGGATGTCCGTTGCCTAACATCGCTCCTAGTTGGTGTCAACATTGTTATCCTGAGGCTCATTCATAGGCAACACTGTATGCTGCTCAATTGCAGGAATGGTTTATGTTATTTCCACCGTTGCGTCAGAATACACCACAGGATCCAGATGACTGCAGACACTTGGACGACAATTGATTACATTGTAGTGATCTGTAGTAATGTTTGTGTTCTATTGTTGTTGAACGAGTAGTTGCGTTTAATAAACCGTTGGGTTTAGTTTTTTTTAATGTTGTAGTTGCATTCGGTTCTTATGTAATGTTTGTTTTGTTGTTGTTGAACGAGTCGTTTCATTTAGTTACCCGCTTCATGTTTTGCTTATAAGGACGAAACAACGAAAGATGTCCAAATATAACAAAAAAAAATAACAAATATAAAAAATCCTAGCGTCTCCTATGTCGACGCTTCGTCCCAGATGTGGATGTCTCCGTCCCACTCTGCGTTATCTGTACTGCCTGGGCAATATGCTCGGCAAGCCTAGCGGGGTCCATCGGGATCTGCTTATCCTCAGACATCATATGGAGAATGCCAGTGACTGAGTTTAGCCTCTCCATTATATCATAACAACTCGCCTGCAAATTATAACAAGACATCAGAGGAAATAAACAAATACAAAAAATACATAATTTATATCTAAACACTTACACAATCAGCCTCAGGCCCAGCCTTAGGAGCAGCCTCTACGGTCGGATTTATCAGAACTGGATGCAACATCCTGCGGTACCACTCGATGTATCTCTCAGTGCACTTCGTTGGATGAGAGGCCACGTCTAGTGGGACAGTCGAAAGGATAGAGTGCAGAGGAAAAGATATCCATGCATCCGTAATCTCCTCAGCTGTGGGACGAAGTGATGGTGGTCGGGGAATGTCCTAGATAAAGCCGAACTGTCTGACTACCCTCTCAGGCAGGTACAACACTATGAACGAAGCACAACGGATGTACCCTGAAAACAAGGACGCGGGATGAGGCTGCGTCCTGCGTGTAGTCCACGGGTACTAACAAACATCATCAGGTGTCAACGCATCCAGTGCTCTCATGATGGGCTCCACCTGGCCGTTACCCCTAACAGGAGACCACCTCATGGCTTGTGCCATGCCCTCAATTACGCTAAGATCCTTCCGGGGGCAGATAGTAGGGAAATACTCATATATCCATGCCTGTGACAACAATAATGATTCAACCACCATACCAATATTTTAAATAAATAATCGTTTACAAAAATAGGCTACATACCTTAAAAAAATGTCATATATCCGCCAATCTGCATAGTGTCATACAGACTAGCGTCGCCCAGATATTCGTACGACACAGATAATGCAGCACTAGCCCATGACACCCTACCAACCTCCTGTATGTCACGTACCAAGTCCAGGTACTTGACGTCAATGTATACATGGCTCTTGTCTGCCAAAATGGTGTGAATACATGCCTTGACAGGATGGTTTTGATGATTGACAAAAGGGAGCTTTGCAAATAGTCAACCGTGCAAAAAGTGGAAAAGAATACCAAGACGCGTATCAAGAATGATAGTTTCTCAAGTCTTTGGGTTTTGGGTATTTATTTATTTTTATTAAGACTATTTGTAAGTAGTAATAAAAAGCTCTCAATTAAAATAAAATCACACACACACAAAATGAATTTTATTCTAAAAGTGATTTTATGATATTCATAAATGTCGAGCTGAGGTCGTGGTGTGCCGAGGTCGTGTCGAAATGAGGAAGTCGCGTCTTGAATCGAGGTCGCGTCGAGCTCTTGTCGCGTCTTGAGCCGTGGTCGCGTCTTGGCTGACTCCGTGTTTTTAAACTATGAAAATCAAATTCGATTGACGCATAGCAGGCGATTTTCCTTTTAAATCTTTGCAACGACAAATCCTTTTAATAATCAAACGCATAGCGGGCAAATCCTCAACGGACAAATCTTTTAAATATGACGCTCCTCCATTGCCTATATAAACACATGAGCTTTGTAAAAATACAACAACGTAGTGCTTAATTTTTGTGCCAAAAACTCACAAATATTTTTCATCACTCACACTTATTTGAGCACAATTTTGAGAGTCTTTTTATTCTACATAATTTGAGTTGTATTATTTGAGCTTCAATTTGTTATATCCGCACTATTGAGTGTATCTTTCTCGCCTCATTTTATTTGTGAAAATCATTTATTTTTGGGTAGGAATCCCAAGGTGTTCATAGAGAGGTGATATCTCTTGAACGTATTGCTCTGGTTTAGAGTTGTAAAGGTTTCTAATCAACTGATTTAAAAGCTAGTGTCTTAGTGAAAATCCCATAGTGGTTTGCTTTGGGGACAGGACGTAGGCCACACGGGTGGTAAGTGCGCGAACCTGGATAATTTGTTGTGTGCTTTTTACTCCTTATCTCTACTTTTCTACCAATTAAATTTCTGTACTTTATTTTATTGTTATTTATATCTTACTATTTACTTTATTTTTAACTCGTTTGCAATTTATTCTTCAAGTGATTTATCTATTTCACATTAATATTTCCGCAACTCATAATTAGCACTTATTTCTCCAAAAGTTTTTGAAAGCACCGTTCACACACAATTCACCCCCCTCTTGTGTTTGGAGTCACTTGTCAACAAATGGTACAGGCCAGCAACAACATTATGAAGGCCCTGGCTGTATAGTCTCACTGTCTGTCGTTCCTGTGGTCGTCATATGTCTTCATAAAAAAGTCAATACTCACATGAGCACCCCTCATATCGTGCGTCTCCTTGTATGCCATCGCATATGTACACCCAAGCAATGTCTTTAAGTAAGATATGGCAATGTCCATATCCATCACTGGGGCTACATAGAAAGAGCCGCTAACAGTAAGGCCTAGGAGACAAGACACATCATCAAGCGTGATGGTGATATCTCCAAAGGGCAGATGGAAGGTGCTCGTCTCCCAGTGCCATCTCTCAGCAAATGCGGACACTAAGGCCTTGTCAATCATCCTGAAGCTGCAGTACATCAAGGATAATAGGCCGGCTCGCACGACTACCTTCGCTACCTGGGGAGGAGGTGGTATACGGTTCCCCAACCATTTCTGTAACTTCAGGCTGTGGACAGCCACCTTAAGCGGATCACGATCCTGCACATAAATAAACTTTGTCAACATCATTTATTATACAAAAAAAAAATATTTGATCAAAATTAAAACAACAACCAGATGTATACCTGCCCCTGCCATATCTGATAGGCAACGTGATGCTCAAAGTCTGTAAGCAACGACCTATCGTAAGGTCCTCCAGGAAAGGGATCCTGGTCTCCAGCTACATCTTCTGGGACCTCGTCTGCAATATGAGGTACCTCGTCCTGAGCTTCCACATGCTCATCGTGAGGCTATCTATGAGTAACACGGCTCCTACGCTCAGAGGCAGTAGGAGGCGGCCGCTGTCTACGAGGTGGTGCACTGGCAGAACTGGAAGCTCCTCCTCTCCTTCCTCTCGTCCTAGGCATATCTGAAACCATAATAAAAATATCCAAATAATTACTAATACAAATTAAAAAAAATTAAGATACCTTATTTTAAATATATCAAATAAATATATTTTTATTTAAACAAATAAATAAATTTATTTATTTAAATAAATTATATTAAAATTCATTAAAAACACACACACACACTCCATACCGAAAATTCATGAATTTCTGGTATAAAATTAAAAAAATACGTACCGAAAATTGTGAATTTCCGGTATAAACTAAAAAAAATGCGCACCGAAAATTATGAATTTCCGATATGCAATTTTTTTAGTTTATACCGGAAATTCACAATTTTCGGAACATAAAACTAAAAAAATTGCATACCGAAAATTCATAATTTCCGGTGGAAATATAAAAATACAATCATACTGAAAATTCCAATTTTCGGTATACAAAAATTGTATACCGAAAATTGGAATTTCCAGTATTAAGTTCAGAACGCAAAAAAAATAAATACCAGAAATTCGAATTTCCGGTATAAACTAAAAAAATTACATACCGGAAATTCATAATTTTCAGGGGAAATATGAAAATACAATCATACCGGAAATTCCAATTTTCGGTATCCAAAAATTGGATACCGAAAATTGGAATTTTCGGAAATAAGTTCAGAACGAAAAAAAAATACCGAAAATTTCGAATTTCCGGAATGTGTGAGGTGAGTAAATGAAAACTGATATTTTGTTATTATTGGTAGAGGTATTTTGGGGAATTGGTAAATTTGGGGGGTGTACTCAATAGGTGAGGGTGCATTTAATATGGGCCTAACATTATTACCACTCCAAAACAGCCCATAGAAATATAGCCACATAACATTATTACCACTCCAAAATAGGCCATAGAAAAAAAAAGACACTTTTCTACATGGGCTTTGTTATCTAAGCCTCCGCATTTAATTGTAACACCTCTTCTCCCCTCTAAAAAGACCATTTTACCCTTATTTTTCTCTATCATGCATCCCTATTTTTTTCTGCGTTTTCGTATTTTTCGTCACCTTGTTGACGAGAGTTCACATCAGCTTGTTGATGAGAGGTATTAATGCTCACATAGTTGTCATTAACATGCTCATCAACTTGTTGATGAAAATCCTCATCAACAAGTTGATGAGTGTGTTATGAATACGAGAAGGCTACCATTAAAACACTCATTAACAAGTTGACGAAATTCCGTATCAACAAGTTGATGAGCTTGTTATGAAGATGAGAGAGCTACCATTAACACACTCATCAACTTTTTGACGAGGATTTTTGCCAACAAGTTGACGAAATTCTGCATCAACAAGTTGATGAGCGTGTTGACGAAAAGCCTCACCAACAAGTTAACGTGAAGTTCAAATTTTCAGGAAAAAAACCAACGAGACGATGGGGTTAGGGAAATTAAGTAAGAGTAGTTAAATCTTTTCAAAAGGGATGGGAGGTGGAAAAATTAAATGGGAGAAGTTTAGATAACAAATCCCTTTTACATGATGATGTCAAAAATGGCCTAATATAGAACCCAATACAACGGCCTGCCTCACCAGTACCATAGAATTTTTCCTCACAGAAATTGCTTCTCTTTCCCCATTTTGTTATGTATTAATCAACACTAATACATGTTGTTCTGCCAATGCATTCTTATCCAAATCAACGGTTTGTGCAGCCGTAATTGCCACATTTTCAATACCAGCTTCAAATTTCACGTCGCCCAATCAATTCTCATCTTCGCTGCCAGTCTGCCACAGTGGTTTTTTTTTTTTTTTTTGGGTCAGATGCCACAGTTTGTTTGTGTTTAACTATTAGAAACATAAGAACTAAGTTTTGGGCCAAATACAGTATTAATTGGGCAAGATTGCCCTCCACCCCAGCACATCTCCTTATCCACCACACCCATCAACTCATTGGGGTTGTTTTTTACACCCAATTTTTTCTTATACACCCCTCTCTGCGCATTCATTTTTTCCTCCAAACTTCCCCTATATGGAAATTTATTATTGGGAATATATTGAGGACTGACAAATTTTCTAAATTAGATTCTGGAATTATATTTCTAGAACACATGATAATGTTATGAAGGAATTTTTTTTTTGACAAAGTTAAGAAGGATTTTTTTTTGAGGGAAAAGTTATGAAGGATTTAGAACTTTGAAAATAATAAATAAAAATAGGACATGCAACTAACATAGGGAAATTCTCATGCACGAGCATTGACATTACATTATCTATGTCATTGCAAAGCAGCATGAGGTATCGGAGACTCATCCTTCAAAAAGAGTTGTAGATAAGTCATACTTTAATAAAGTCAATCAATCATGTCATTTAATAGAGATAGATCCACACCGTGGCAGCCAGGGGCTCCCCCTCTTTTAGATTTTTTAACACACTGTCTGAGATACTTAACACATATATAAACCATGAGACACGCAATCCATTTGTAACACACTCTGTGAGACACGTAATATGTAATTAAATATAAAATCTTTCACACAATTTATAATTGAATCGCATATTGAAACTCTTTTAAACATATAGCTGTGTGGAAACGCGTAATAATACTAATATATTTTTCACCTTCTTGGTCATGGAAATTCCACTTTGACCAACAAAACCAAATGGGGGAAAATGACAAAACGAAGAACACATATGACATAGCATACATATCTTGTGGTTCATGATGGCCACGAAGATTTTTTTTTATTAAATTTGTATTTTTGTTTACCGGATTAAATTTGTTATTATTTGTTATTAATTTTTTGTCATTAAATTTATTTAATATTTGTTATTAATTATTTTTGGTTATCAGATTTGTCGCCCCCGTGTGATAAATTCCTGGATCCATCTTTATCATTTAACATAAAGAATTTATTTAAAATATTTTGCATCATATTTACATGTACAAAGTGACAATTCTGCAAAAACCCAACGAAAATAATGTGATGACTTGATCGCAGTGGGTGGATGACATCTAAGATGAAAAAACGTCACGTATCTACATATGGATACACTGACTAGGATCGCATTATATCTCAAAGCAATTATATAGCCCATGTCTGGTATGGTCATCCACTTATCTGGAGGTGTCATCCCTTGGTTAGGTGCCCATAGAGGATTGTTGAGTTCATTCACTCGCTGCTCAATCCCAAAGAGTTGGACATAGTCATCATGCCAATTTTAAAGCTCTCTAATAAAACCAAGACGTGGTTGAGCACAAGATTCTTCATCCCTATCAAGTAATGTCGCAATTATTCTATAATCACACTCCTTATAATCTGCTTGCACATCAACAATGCATTCAATATATTGAAGCGTGAAGTTATAAAATTTCTCTAGATATGGCATAACAATATCTTGCACTTAGTCTCACATACTGATGTGTGAGATGAAAGGCGAGTTGGGATTTTCTAACTTCAACACTTGACCTTTTTTTGGTGCGCCTTGTGTTCTGAACTTTTCTTGGGATGACCACATTGAATTTATGTTCGAAAATGCTATTTCTACTTTTTATAGAAATTTTCGAATACATTTTGAAATCGTTTTCGTATTGCATCAAATTCATATTATAATGACAAATAGGGATAGGGGTGTATGAGTAATTTTTGTGTGTGTTGAAGAGTAATACTCCTCCCGATCTATGTTATAAGGAACAAAATGGTTTCTTTTTTGGTCCAAATTATAAAAAACATACATTAATTTTCAATGCATTGAATGCCTAATTTCTATTTATATCCTTATTTATAGTAAGATTTATGTTAACGAGATACACTTATTTCCTATGCGGGTGAGTTGGTTCATAAATGAGTATTTTTAGAAAAAATTAAATCTTTAGAAGTATTAATTAAAAAAAACTATTTCATTGCTTTTACTTTTTTTTTTGACTAACTATCATTGCTTTTACTTTTTTTTTTTTAGGCAAAAGAGAGGAGAGAGGCCTCGTTAAAACCTTCTGATGCAAAACCCTCCTTAGGGAAAAAACACCAAGAAGGAAAAAGAGTACCCCCACCTAAAATTTATTAATAAAAAAGGAAAAACAAACAAACATGGGGGGACTAGACCAAAACCCATGAGCAGAAACAAAATGGAGAACCGCAAGAAAGAAACACCCGCCTAAAAAGAAAAAACAAAGCTTGACATGCACAGGCATCACAATAATGGCTTTCATCCCAACTATCATTGCTTTTACTTGATTTGTGTAAATTAGAGTTTTATTCTTTATAATATGATCTGAAAGGAGTATATAACACGAGTGTACGGGTCGCCCGGTAGGGACACGGGTGATCAGAGGAATTGGGATAAGTACATAATATTCTTGAATGTTGTAGCTTCTGACATGAAGAATATACAAACGGATTAGTTAGAGTACTTTTGTTTAAATCAGGTTTGAGAAGATTTTATATAATGTATTAATTATATGCTTCGTTTAGAATATCACTATTTTTGAAGTGCAAGACTGATTATTCACGAGGGCACTTCAACATCAAGATTTATCTAGCCTTTCTTGTTTTTCTAAGAGTTGAAATACTGTTTTTTTTCCTCCTCTCTGAATATATATACACCCAAACACCAATATAGTGTATGTGAAGTTTTCAACTGCTACGTTGCCCATTAATTTCATTGAATTTAGTATATTATGTATGTTATTTTGAGTACTGGACTTTAGTTAATTACATCGATTAATACTCCAAACATATTAAATTAAAGAAGAAATTGTATAAATTAGCACAAGAATAGATGAACGGGTTTCAAAAAGCGAATTACTTAACATCTTTGATAATGATTGTCACAAGAAAAAAAAATACACTCAGACAAGAAAATATCTATGGACGTGGCTATGTAGTTATAATAAGTGTAACGAAGGTATTGAGAGTGGGTTAATGTCAAAATTGGGTTACCTGAAACTTGAGATGTTAATTAAGAATTGAACCAAGGATTAGTTACAAGGTTACTTACAAATAACAACCGAGGACCCACTATATATAGTTTCTTGTAGAATTGTGACCATAACAATATATATCAATGACTTAGTCAAAGAGCATAAACAAGCAGAAATAGATGGCGACACAGACACATAACATTTACGGACTTGTGTGGAGCGGCGTATCTACACCTAGAGTGCGGGTCAAACCAATTAATTTTAATTAATGATTATTATATTTTCTGTTTTGTAAATATGTTAGTCGTAACTTATCTCGATCATAAGGATAATAAACACAGAGACCTATTTGATTCTTGAGTAATGAACAAATATTAATTTAGTCCTTAATAGTTTTAAATGTCGGTTAAAATTAATCTCTGATAGGGACTAAAATAACCCTAAAAATATCCTTAAAATGATTAATTTGTCTAAAATTTGAAATTTTTAGGACCAAATTGATAGATTTTATTTCTCAGCGACTAAATAGGTCTCTTTGTTTTTGTCAAAAACTAATTTGAACAAATAAGTTGAGAGAGACGATGCAATTACGGGCAGTGGGTGCAAAACTATAATGTTTACAAAGAGCTAAGTGAGATTTTAAAAAATTCACCGGGTGTATGTGCACACCCTCAAGTACACATAGATCCCTCCCTGCTTGTGTGCTAGGCAAACTCCCTTTTTTTTTTTATAACCTAAAAGCTTTTATCAAAAAAAAAAAAAAGCTTACCATGGACACAATGTGCTAGGCAAAAGAAGAGTGGTATTTAAATTTCTATTGTGAAATGAAAAATAACCTATGCGTAACTTGATGACACTTTTTGTTTTATGACGGCACTTTGTGTTTATTAATCTATTTTTAGAATATATATCACGTGAATTGTTAAAGAAAATAGTCACCTGGAACTGCAAAAATGGAAGGGAAAATTATATGATTCAAGACCAAATGGTTATCACTACATAATTAAAATTAGACTTAATTGTACTTTTGATCTTTCAACTTTCTCATTTAGCGATTTTGGACCCCCTATTTTACTTTTTATGATTTTAGTCCCTTAACTTTTTCAATTTGGCGATTTTGGTCCCTATATTTTTTTAATTGCACTTTTGATCCCAAAAAAATTGTGGATCGTGCACTTTTTGTCCCCACTTTCCCAAAATCCAAGATTTTTGGGACCAAAAGTGCAAAAAATCCATGATTTTGAGAGACTAAAAGTGTAATTAAAAAGTATGGAGATCAAAATCACCAAATTGAGAAAATTGGGGGACAAAAATACAATTAAACCTTAAAATTGCCAAAACATGGTGATATGCTGAAGAAAACGTTTGCTGTTGAATCAAGTGTTTTGTGTGTCACAACACCATCAAGAGTGCCAATACACAATATTTTTTTACCATCATAAGGGTTTAAAGAAACCAACATGGTTTGATTATTGTATTTGTGATGAGAGAATATGAATCTCATCATGATTAATCAGCTCAATGAAACTCTATATATGCTTAATAGAATTTACAATTCACTTATTTAGTTAATTTATCTTTTGTAAAAGTCTGTATCGTACCAAAACTTTGAATGTTTATCGTTTTGGCACATAAATTAAAAATTAATTAATTGGGAAAAATTTAGACTAAATTACTCTTAATTATTGTTTCTTTTTGTCACTTATATTTTACAAATTCCCATAATATTTATTAATTCTTGCTTCTTTTGTTTTCCATTTTTCAATGCAAATTCCACTATAGCTACCTAGTAAATATAAAATATAAGTAAATATAAAATATAATTAATGTATACTCTTAATTATTTTAGGGGCATAGTAGAAGAAAGGGCTCAATTATACATTGATTTTTTAAAACAATCAAATTTTTAGGATAAAAATAAAATGCTAAAACACCCAAAAATTTAAGATGAGGAGTATTCATTAATTGTTTCATTTAATCTTGAGCACATAGCTTTTTATATAACCTTTCCATACAAAATTATAGTTTTTCTTTTATTTTTCTTTGACCATGGTATTTACATATGAGGATGTTCCCATGAGATGTCGGTGTGATGTGCCATGGCCCTCAAAGTGCACGTGTTTCTAGTGGAGTGAATGGCGGTGCCACGGTGGATCATAAAGATTTCTTAATACCGTAAATCAGGTAATTTTATAGTACGCTGGATAATTAGAAGCGGAAATAGAGGAGAGATTATGAAATTTTTTGTAGGGATAATTTGGTCAAATCATAACATTGTGATATATAATTCCGTTAATTTAATATTCAACGGAATTTTGCAATATATAAGTTCGAGGACCCAGGAAACCACTTGTTGGTGTAGGAAGCAATTGTCTGATTGTCTCAGCACCACTCCCTCTCCATGAGCCATGACTAGTTTCATATTTAAATAAAGAAAAAGAAATCCTAAAAAATATATATTTTGTCTCCAATTTTCACACCCAGGCACATATAATATAGTTTAGGGAAAAAGTTTTGGTAGCCCCAAAAAATATGACAATGATCAAAGCAGTAAATATGCCTTAAATAGGAAAAAACATTTGCTTTATTTTGATGATGAATTGTCTTAAATAAGCCAATGAGGATTATACGGATAAAGTTATAGGGCCATTCCTCACTAACTATCATTTTGATTCGTCTTGTCCACCACAATGATGGCAGGACAATAATTTGATCCCTAGCCCTGATAACGGCATATTTTCCTCATATCAACTTTATGCTATTTAAGGAGAAACTCTACTTCGGTTCTCGATCGTTGAAATTTTTGGACTCACATGTTCTTCATCCTTGTACCAAGAATCCACTGGCCATGGATATTAACTTACTATAACGGCGATTGAGGAAACTACTTTTGGGTAGTGCATGAAACAAAGAGATTGTAATGAGCTAGAATTAGTAGGGACCTCAACCCCTATCACTGCCGTATATTTTACCTAAATGTCATATCTTGATATGCTCATCCGCAAGAGTCGGTGAAGTGGAATATGTCATGACTTGTATCCGACATACAATGGCGGATGTAGGACCTTTGGGTCAATGGGTGCATAAAATTTTAAAATCACCAAAGTTATAACAAGAGCATCAGCACATTTTTTTTTTAAAATAACAAGAGCAAATATTTACTCTTCTTGCAAAATAATAAGAGCATGTTTTCTGATAACACAAAACAGATTTTCAGACTTAAAAAAATAGAAAGGTTTTGGAATTAAAAAAAATTACAAGAGAAAATAAAAAAAACAACAACATAGACCCAATTAACAAAGACCCAACTACAATAAAAAAAATTACAAGAGATATTAATAGAGGGACCAGATTAGGGTTTTAGATTAGGGTTTTAGTCTAAATTAATGGAAAGAAAATTTATCAAAGAAACGAGTAAGCACTACACCAGATTTTGTATAATATGGCGTAACTTTAAACAGCACTTACCACTAAAAAGCTGGCTAAAAACGCAGAAAAACATTCACTGGCGTTTATCTAGAAAAGTGCTACTGAAGGTCAAATTAATAGCCAGCGCTTCCTACATTAAGCGCTACTAATTTGTATACTTTAACAATTGCTAGTGCTTTCTACAATAAGCGCTGTCTTTTATCAATTTTTTGATCCATATTCGCTAGCGCTTTCTAACAAAAGTGCTACTTATTCGCTGAAAAAAAATTTATAAACACAATAGCAAAGACATGAGCAGATCCAAATGAACGCGATACCCACTTCGACCCACACGAAAATTTTGTCAACGCGATACCTTCTTCTTCCTCCTGAACCGTCGACCCTAACTCCTCCCCCATTTTCCTTCAACTCGTCCTTCTTCTTCCTCCTGGACCATCGACCCTCCTTTCTTTCCATCTCTCTTCAACAATCAGATCTGGATCTAGCCTTTTTCTTCCTTTTTCTTTCCCCCTCTCTCCAACACCGTCGCCTTGAACGTCTTGGATTTTCCGCAGATCTGGCTAGGTGGGAGGGGGTCGGGGAAGGAAAGTGGTTTTGTGGTTTTGCCGCAGATCCGGCCTAGCACTGCCGTTAAGGGTTCGGCAGAGTAGAAGGAGAGCAAGAAGGGTTCAGCAGAGGTTTGTGGCCTTTGAGGGAAAGGTTTTGAACAAGGAGAAAAAAGAAACCTGCGCGAGGTTTTCAACAGCGCTTAAAAAACGATACTTTTTCTTCCGACCTTCACTAGCGGCTAAATAACTAGCGCTTTTAAGCACTAGTAAAGAATAAAAATAAGCGCTAGTGATGTCTAAATTTGTTGTAGTGAAGATACTCTGCATACAAAGAAACTTATAATAATCCTTCATCTATTAAACAACCATGCACACTAAAAGGTGTTGGTAACTATAATAATCCTTTATATATCATTTTTTCGTTCTCTCGTTCACCATCAATCTTCGTTGTCTACCCCATTCACTACAGTCTGTCACACCCTCAGCCATTTCCATCACCACCACAGACAATGACGACCCCTCCCGCGACGAGTTCTCCCCCTCCATTCTTCCTCTTCCCCCCTCAACGAGTTCTCCCATTCGTTCTCCCGCGACGAGGTCTCCCCTTCACAGATTGTTGAAGAACATCGAATACATGATTTATCCAGGTTCAATCAACAAAAAATTTCAAAAATTTAGCCCAAAGATTGCATTATATACAAAACCCTTGAACTCGAAAAAGAGCTAGGGTTAATAACGAAAACCAGGAAAGCCACAACAGCCATCGACGGTTGGAAGGGAGAACGTAGAACTGGTTTGACCCCTAATGATGGTCTCTAGTTGATGGGTGATGTACGTTTGAGTGGAAGAACTTGTTTCCATTCTGATGACAGGTTTCGATGTCGGGATGGGCTGTCAGCTAGGGTAAATGAAGATAATAAAGCCTCTATTTCAAAACCTGGAGATGGGTCTATTGGGCCGGTTTTAGATATAGCGTTTTGGCCTAATAAAATCTTGCAGGGGTGTTCTCCTGAGTACGATGTTGGGGGTGCAAAGATTTTGGGAAAGGTAATGGGTGTGTCTTCACATCCACTGTTGGGCCCTCTAGATCCGCTAGACCCACTAAGCTCAATTTTCTGAAGAGATGGGCTTGACTCGGCTCATCTGGCCCTAGCAGTGGGGAATGGGGTCTGGAGGTGGGGCTTCTCGATAACTCACTCCCTAAGCCTCAAAGTGTTGTGTTGTGTCCCCCCTAATATGGACCAGGCGGCTGGACCATTGGATGTGAATGGTGTCGTTAACAAGTCTTCATTAATCTGAATTCCCTGTCTAAAGCAGGGATACTTCCCCTTCTCACGACTTCTCGCGATTTCATTCTTGAGTCTCCCTGCTAAGCAAGTATGATGTCGTATCTTAATTAGGGTAAATGCCTCAGGTGGTGGGAAGGCGTAGGTAAAGGAGTGAAGGAGGAGATTTGGTGGTTGTTGTACGAAAAGGAGGAGGAAAAGGCATGCGTAAGGAGGCCCTAAAAGGGATGATTTTCCCTCTTGGGCTTATATCTCCCTCATTCTCTCACACAAACTTGCATCTTCTTTATATGGGTAGGGCTCTCAGAGGGTAGGTAGGTAGAAGGAGGAAGCTAAAGTCGGCCACATTCTCATCCAAAGGGGAGGTGAGGAGAGGCACTGAAGGGGGTAATCTGAACATTATTTCTTTTGTTCCTGATACTGAATATTGTTTGGAGTTTCCTATTATGAGAAAAAGGGTGTGGGGTTTGCCTAATTTAGGTGGCACACCTAGTCATGGAGTAGTGGTCTACATGGGTAAATTCGGTTGATGATCTGCCTCGAAAGGGGGAGGAGAGTGTGCCTCATCTTGAGGTTGTCTTGATTTTTTTGGGAAGGGCGAGCCTAATGTTCCTCAGCTACCATATATGTGTTAGTTGTTAGTTATAGTGGTTCTCATGCCTCTTCTCCGGTTGATTATTTTCCCCCTTCAATGGGAACTTTATCCCACATACCATGACTATCAAGGAAATTCTTGATATACGGAAGGAGCTAGGGTTTTCAAGTATCACTTGCGAGGTTAATGTGATTGATAGGTTGGTGGCACTGGAAGAAAGGACTCAAGTGGCCAAAGTAATGATAGAGAGGGAGGTTGGTGATCAATCATTATTTGCTCTATTAATATCGAGGGTTAGGAAGCAGGATGTAGAATAAGATTATGTCTTTGGTTGCATCGTAGAAATTGGATTTCATAGCTATCCAAGAAACAAAGATGAGGGAGGTTAGTGATGCTCTTTGTTACCAACCGTGGGACAATTCTAACTGTAAATGGTCATCTCTTTTTGCGGTTGGTAATAGTCGGGGTTTATTGTCGGTTTGGGATAAATCCATGGCATAGTTGGTCTTCTCCTTTAAGGGTGATGGGTTTGTTGGTGTGTGCCTAGAATGGAAGTGGATCTTAAAAGATGCTTTGTGTTACTGTATATACGAAATGTAATCAGCAAGCGAAGCAGCACCTTTAGGGGAATATTCTTTTGTCCAAAAGAGGGTTTGGTTGGGGTCTTTGGTGTATTGTTGGTGACTTCAACTTGGTATGTTCACCAACTAAAAGAAGAGGTGCTTATGCTTTTGATCAGGTGATATGGGGTAATGAGATTAGGGAGTTGTTGGTATTTTATTGGAAGAGACTAATCTCATTGATATGCTATTTATCGGGAGAAAGTTCACTAGGTTCTAACCTAATGGTGTAGAGTCGCCTTGATCGAATCCTAGACTCTGAAGAATGGGTTGCTAACCGAGGTGATGTCAGTCAATGCGCATTGCCTCGAGATGTATCTGGCTATTGTTCATTGTTTCTCATGTATTACTCTTCTAACTGCGAATCAAAACCCTTCTATTTTAACAATCATTGGATTCAGCATAAATTGTATAGAAAAGGGGTTGATAGTTGGTCATTCTTTTTTTTTCTCTGGCTGGATGGGTTTTATATTGAAAGAGAAGCTCAAGGTGCTTAAGGGTGCTTCCAAATCATGGAACCGTGAGGTATTTGGGAACATGGATGCTAGGTCTCAAAAAGAAGGCCCTTGTTTGTCAGATGATGTGAATGAGTTGAGGAGGCCCATGTCTAGATCAAGGTGGCTGAATGAAGGTAATGCCAATTCAGGGTACTTTCATTCTACTGTGAAATCCTAGAGGAAGTTTGAAAAAAAATTATACTCTTAGGGTGGATAGGGCCTGGGGCGAAGATGTTTCAGGCATTCGAAGAGAGGTTTTTGAAGAGCATTTTCTTCGGTTGATTGGGAGCTTCCTAGTCTTGATGGTGTGTATTTTCCACAGTGTCAGATTCTAAAAATGAGTCCTTATCAAATCCTTCTCTATGGTCGAAATTGAGGAGGTGGCAAATTCTTGTGATGGGATCAAATTTCCTGAGCCTGATGGTTTCAACTCAAGTCTTTTTGGTCCCTCCTAAAAGAGGAAGTGGGGATTTTGTTTGAAGAGTTCTATAGCAATGATAAGCTTCCACTAGTGCAGAAGGGGGATTTTAAACCGGTTAAAATCGACATTTTACACCGGTTTTGTTACCGGTGTAAATGCTCTCGGTGTAGTGTTCGGGTTTTTACACCGGTTATTTAACCGACATAAAATGTGGAGTTTTACACCGATTATATATCCGGTGTAAAATTTCAATTTTCGTTTGTTTTTTTTTTTGAATGACCTTTTACACCGGTTATTAAAAATAACCGGTGTCAAAAACTAACCTTTTACGCCGATTGTTGTCAATAACCAGTGTTAAATATCTGTATTTTACACCGGTTTCTTGTACAACCGGTGTAAAAAGCGCACTTTTTTTTCTGTTTATTTGTATCCTTTCCTGCCCAGAGGCAATCTAAAATGACAATAAATAGGCAATAAATTTTACAACAATCAGCAGCAAAATTAGCACCAAATGTGCCCAAAATTCAAACCATCAAAAGCTATCAAATGTAATCCATAAACATATCAAATCAAATATACACATAAACAAAGTTAATATATATATATATATATATATATATATATATATATATATATATATATATTTAAACAATATAGAAACAATGTACAAAGAAGGTAGTGCTATAAATATCTACATATGCATCTGGTCCTAGACCTCATAGGGGAGTAGGCTGAAGAATCATCCATGATGCCTGCAGTATAGAGAGAAAAAATAATATGTCAGTCAGACTATAAATAATGAACAAATAACAAACATGCATGTATTATCAAAAATATTATAATGTTACAAATAACAAACTTACTTAATCATTTCTCCTCTAATATCCCTTCTTGATGATCATCACGAGTGACATATACACCGTCCACTTCATTTTTATTAGTAAAAGAAGGTCATTGTGTTGAGAAAGAAGGAGTGTCATAAATATCTATAGATGCATCTTCATTTTCATCACTCTGATCATGCATGTTTCTTTTTTGGAGCACTACAGACCACCTATTGCTAGAGGGATCATTCACATAAAATACTTATTTGGCATGGAATGCCATGATGAAAGGCTCATCCATATAACTCATCTTGTCAAGGTCCACTAATGTAAATCCTAATTCATTGGTTTGTACACCACTGTTACTGTTAACCCACTTACATTTAAAAAGAAGCACTCTAAATTTACAATAATCGAGCTCCCAAATCTCTTCAATGACCCCAAAGTAAACTATGGATGCCAGAACATGGTTCTTATCCTTTGAACTAGAGAAGTGCATTGCAGAAGCCATGACCATAACCCCACTATTTTGTACAGTACTCTTGTCATCCTGTGACTTTGTATAAAAGGAAAATTTATTTATATCGTACCCACTCCAACATAAGACATTAAAGCTAGGGTCATTTGCTAGCCATTTTATGTCATCAGAAGCAGTATCATCATTCAAAATATGTGGTTTAAACCAGCTTAGGAATGTCTTGTTATGCTCTTTCAACACTCATTGTTCATTCCTGTAGGGGTTTTTGGCCTTGACAATGGATTTGTGAGTAGACAAGTATGATTCAACCTCATCAGTGTTATTCAATATGTACAGATGTGCATGCATCACTTCTGCATAACCCATATTCTTAACCTTTAGACCTTGTGTACCCTTACCGTCACATCTTCTCTCGTGACGAGACTTGGGAATACCTACAGGTTCCGCTTCTGACAAGTAGTCTGTACAAAACTCAATGGATTCTTCTGTGATGTACCTTTCAATAATATATGCTTCAGGACGGTATGTATTCTTCATATACCCTTTCAAGATCTTCATGTATCGTTCGACAAGGTACATCCACCTTAGATAAACGGGGCCACACACTCTAATCTCCCTCTCCAAATGAACAATTAAGTGAACCATGGTATAGAAAAACGAAGGAGGAAAGAACATCTCCAACTAACAAAGATAATAAAAGCCTCATTTTCTAAGTCGTCCAACTCCTGCGGGTCAATCACTTTACTACATACAGCATTGAAGAATAAGCACAATCTAGTTATGGCATGCCAAACCATTTTTGGCAAGATGCCACGAATAGCCACTGGTAGTAGTTGTTGCATCAAGATGAGGCAGTCGTGAGACTTTAGGCCAAGTAGTTTAAGATCTTTCATTGACACAAGACTCTTGACATTTGAAGAGTAGCCCTATGGAACTTTCACGCCCCGTAGACACTCTCAGAAGCTTCTTCTCTTTTGTTTTGACAAGGTATGATATGCTGGTGGCAAATATGCCTTGTTACCTCTTGGCTCTGGAGCTAACTGTTCTCTTATGCCCATCTCAACCAGATCTAGATGAGCATTCACACCATCCTTTGTCTTGCCCTTGATGTTGAGAAAGTGTACCGATTATATTATCACAAATATTTTTCTCCACGTGCATCACATCAATACAGTGTCTCACATCAAGACTCGACCAGTATGAAATATCAAAGAAAACTAACCTCTCCTTCCATATTTTTTTTTTAGTAGACTTCTTTTGTTTCTTTCCAAAACTAACATTGATGCTCTTCACCCGTTCATAAACTTCTTCTCCAGTTAAGGCGTTTGGAGCAACTCCATTCTCCTGGCGACCATTCAACCTCCGATACGGGTGATTATGTCTGAGAAATCTCTGATGCCCAAGATAAACAGTCTTCCTTCCATGTTGCAATTGATGGTAGCATGTGCCTTTTTCACATATAGGACAAGCTTTATGCCCCTTAACACTATACCCGGACAAGTTCCCGTAAGCTAGAAAGTCATTTATTATGCAAAATAACATGGCATGCATCTTGAAATTTTCATTGGAATACTCGTAAAAAACATCAATGCCTTCATCCCACAATATTTTCAAGTCTTCAATCAAGGGACTTAGATAAACATCTATGTCATTTCCTGGTTGTGTTGGTCCGGATATTATCATAGATAACATAATATATTTACGCTTCATGCACAACCAATGAGAGAAGTTATAAATAACCAAGAGAACAGACCATGAACTATGGTTACTACTTAAACTACCATATGGATTCATTCCATCCGAAGAAAGTCCAAGCCTCAGATTTCTTGGGTCATTGCCGAAATCTGGAAACGAAGAATTAACTCTCTTCTATTGCAAAGAATCAGCCGGATCACGAAGCTTCCCATCACATTTACTCTCATCTGCATGCCATCTAATATTCTTTGCGTCTTTTGCATTCGTGAACAGTTATTTAAACCTTGGAATACTTGAAAGATACTATAACACCTTCGCAGGAGGACCTTTTGGGGTGACATCATAGCCATCATCACCATCCTTTTTTTTTTGTATCGTGATTTCATACATTTAGGGCATATTTCTTTGTCTTCATTCTCCTTCCAGTATAATATACAGTCATTAGGACAAGCGCGTATTTTCTTATACTCCACACCTATTGGACATAATATCTTCTTCGCCTTGTAGTTACGGTTCGGCAATGTGTTGCCTTCTGAAAGCATGTCCTTCAACAACTCCAGTAACTCAGTGAAGCTTTTATCAGTCCACCCATTTATCGCCTTAAGATTAAACAACCTCAAAACCGTTAACAACCGTGTGAAATTTGTGCAACCCGGATATAATGGTTGATCTTTGTCACTACATAGAGTATCGTACACATGTGATCGCTTAAAAGAATCTGGTCCAATATCACGAATCATGTCCTCTAGTCGATCGCCCATATCTACCTCAACTTCCCCACTTTTGGACACACTTGGCGTGCCTAACACTTCACCATGCCATGTCCATGTTGTATAACTCTGGCAAATCCCAAAGATATCAAGGTGCTCATGTATGTCTTTAACTTTTAGAGGTGTCTGATTCTCACACTTAACACAAGGACAATAAAATTCTCCATTACTATCAGGAAGCTTTGTTTCAGCAAATTTTAGAAACTCTGACACTCCATTCTTATACTCATCGGTCAATCAATTTTTTTGCATCCAACTACGATCCATAGCTACGTTCTGAAAAAGTAAACACACGCTTATTTATTGAACACAATCACCACTTCAGGACCCTTCAACCACAAGTATCCAACAGATCTCTGTATATTTGGTATGAACCTATCTCATTCAAGAAGAAACTTTTTCTTTATTTGGTTAATAGTTAGTTGTTAAATTCTTATATCTTATACCTGACAAAAATTCGGCAGCATTTCTCATTGGTCTCCAAGTACACAACCTAGACGTGGTGACATCCACCAGATCAAGCATGCACCCAGAGACGATAGGAAATGTAGCAATCTGAAATTTCATCATGTATTAGATAAAAGATTTAAAGACTAACTATTAACCAAATAAAAGAAAAAGTTTCTTCCCAAACTTTCCTACTTAGACAATTCAAGATTCAATAAAATGAGTGGTACCTTCCCCGGTACACATGCTTCTCAAACGGGAAACTAAGGCTTATCTGAACACACGCAAACATAATCCGAGATCTCATTGTCATCAATGGGGATCTGAACGATGTCCCACTAGTGTAGAAAGAGAATTTTACACCGGTTAAAATTTATTTTTTAAATCGGTTTTGGTGCCGGTATAGATGCTTCCGGTGTTGTATGTTGGGCTTTTTACACCAGTTATTTAACCGGTGTAAAATGTCGAATGTTTTACACTGGTTATATATCCAGTGTAAAATTTCAATTTCTGTTTATTTGTTTTTTTTAAGGACATTTTACACCGGTTATTTATATAACCGGTGTAAAATATCGCCCGTTACACCTGTTATTTAGATAACCAGCGTAAAAGTTTACTCTTTTTTTCCTGTTAATATTTATCCATTGTTGCCCAGAGACTTTTTAAAATGACAATAATGCAGAAAATTTGACAAGAATTGGCAGCAAAATATATTAGCACCAAATTTGCCCAAAATTCAAACCATAATCTAATTTAACTGTCAATTTTATACATCTATTAAAAAGCAATGACATATCTACATTATTACTAAACTTTTCAAGACAAGGAAAGATCTACATTACTAAATTATTTACATATTTACATATAAATAAAAAGCAATGTCATTTGGAATCTACTCCTTCGGAGGAATCTACTGCCCGATTTTGTCCTAGTTGCTTCTCTAGGACTGGCCAAAACTAGACTCAAAACGGACACTCATCATCATTGTTGTCATTTGCGTCACTTCCCTCTACTGATTCTTCATCTTCAACATGTTTTCGTTTAGGAGATGGAACCTTCCGAAGGCTTCATGATTCTTCTCCACATAATGCAAAAATTCTAGGGTTGATGCATTAGTTGAAAAGATACAATAAAGAGCAACCTGATGCATTTTGTCCACCAGATGATGGCGGAAATAATGAGTTCTTCTCTAGATTCTATAATTGTGTCAAGAAAATAACTCCTTGGTCTTCCCATCATCTTGGGACAAATTTCTTCAGCGAGGAGGAAAACCAGGGAGTTATTTTCATGACACCATTATAGAATCTAGAGAAAAACTCATTGTTTCTGCCACCATCTGGTAGACAACATGCATCAGCTTGATCTTCATTGTATATTTTCAACTAATGCATCAACCCTAGAAAATATGCATTATGTGGAGAAGAATCATGAAGCCTTCGGAAGGTTCCGTCTCCTAATCGGCAACATGTTGAAGTTGAAGAATCAGTAGAAGGAAGTGAACAAATGACAATAGCGATGACGAGTGTCCATCTTGAGGCTAGTTTTGGCCAGTACTAAGGAGTAACTAGGACAAAATCGGGCAGTAGATTCCTCGGAAGGAGTCGATGGAGTGTACTCAGGTGCGATGGGAGAATACTCTGGTGTGGATGAACTATACTTTCCGATCTCAACCTCATCGCTGGGGATCTGAGCAATGTCCGACCATTGATGAACCTCCCTGGCAGCTACGACCCTCCTGGTAGAGGGTGGTCTCCTCTAAAGCATGTGCATACGAAGGCCTGGGCCCCAGCGGTCAGCATACTGGTTCATCAAATCGCGATCCTCATCCCGATAAGGATCGCAAAGACGAGCATGACGATCACGATCCTCATTCCTCATAAAGATAGCTCGATACTCCCTTGCAGTCATCAGCCTGCTAATAGGGGGACATGACCTCCTAGAAACCATGCGAGTACGACGCCCACCACGACCACAATTTTCATCTAAAGATATCGTCTGTTGTCAACAATAGTCAATTATTAAGCAAAAAGGAGATAATACATTTTACTTTTACTTTTAACTATTAAAGAAAAAGGAGATAATACACACACTGTTACATGTACAACTGTTCAGACTATATCTCAGTTGTATTGTATACCACAAAATATGAATCTGAAAATCGAAGAGCAAAACCTGAATACAGTCAATCCTCCTCTGTTTCATCGGATAAAACCGATTACTCAAACTCATCATCCACAATAACCCCATCCATAACATGAACAACAATCTCCCTTTTTCTAACATCTACTATTTTCGACCGAATCCTATTAACAACTACCATTCCATCGACATCTTTCAACATGTGCAAGGGAAACCCAGACAAAGAATCATACAACACAAGCTCACCAAAACGCAAATCAACAGAGCAAAAACCAGCGAAAGCAAAATAGCTAAACAAAAAAAAAATGAAAAAAAAATGAAGCAGTGACGCACCTATGGAAATGGAAGATTGGTTGAGCAGAATAGAGAGTGAAGACGAAAGATTCTTCTTCTTCTTCTTCTTCTATTTTTTAAGCTTTGGTCAGAGGGAACAGTAGAGCGTACAGTGAAACCTAAAGAGATTATCAAACAGATTAAAACCAAAAAGGGCTAAAGCTATGAGGTAAAAGAACAAACCTATAAGCAAGGAGAAGGAAACTAAACCAGATCTGTGACAGGGCTTCAAAGGAGAACGGCAGTGAGAACCACGAGAAGGAGCACGACGACAAGAACCACGTGAAGTAGAGGTATTCGAACAGCTACGAGTGAGGATGTGAACGACGACAGTGCAGCGACGAGAGATAGGTCTTGAACAGCGGAGAGAACAAGGAGTAGCGGCGAGAGAGAAAGAGAGAACAAGGAGAATGAAGTAGTGTTATCTCAGAGAAATACTTTGCGCGTATCAGAATATGAGAGGGAGAAAGTTATTTTAATTAAAAAAATGACTTTTAACACCGGTTCTTTAAATAATTGGTGTAACAAGTGATGGGATAATTTCAAAATTGCCACCGCGTCACTTTTTACACTGGTTAAACCTAAAACCGGTGTAAAAAGTTTTTACTAAAACGTTTTTCTATCTTTTAAAACATTTACCACACCGTCCAGTAGCTCTGCCGTTTTCATCTGCACCCTTTTTTAGCCAATAGATGTGTTTGGCATTGAATATTCCTTTCATTATAAATACACCTTGAGTTTGTTGATCTCATCACCAGTTCACAACTTCTTCCTCATCATCATCACAAGGTCATGTTCATGTTGATCCTCTACTTGATGTTTGTTGTGTGATTTCAGCAAAGCTCTAGATACATTATCTCGTTCAAATGGCAGAACGCCTATATCCTTTGTGACGCTTCCAAATCAGTGCGTTGTTTCTGCGATTAAGTACGTCACAAAAAAGTGATTTACGTCCTTAATCATATAGGCAGTGAAAATTTGGAATGTGACAAAGGATACAGGGGTTCGCCACTTTAACGAGATAGTGTAAAAAGCCTTTTACACCGGTTATTTATAAAGACCAGTGTGAAAGAATTAAACAAATCAAGAGTTATTTGCAAAATTGCCACCGCGTTTCATTTTACACCGGTTAAATATATAACTGGTGTAAAATGTTACTCTTTTACACCGGTTGTTTATATAACCGGTGTAAAAAGTTACGCGATAATTTCAAAATTGCACCGCGTCACTTTTTACACATTTTAAACCTAAAACCGGTGTAAAACACCTAATTCTTTTTCGTTTCGTTTATTAGTGTCTGTCCCTCGATGAACATCCTTGGCAGCTACAGGCCTCTAGAGAGAGGGTGGTCTCCTCTGAAACATGCGTATACGAAGGCCTGCGCCCCAACGGTCAGTGTCGGCACGGGGATCACCATATTGGTTCATCAAATCACGACCCTAATCACGATAAGGATCGCGATGACGAGCATCGCGATCCTTAATCCTAACAAAGCTATCTTGATACCCCCTTGCAGTTATCATCGGCCTGCTAATAGAGAGATGTGACCTCCTGGAAGCCATGCTAGTACGACGCCCCCCACGACCACGGTTTTCATCTAAAGACATTGTCTATTGTCAACAATGGTCAGTCATGAGCAACAAAACTGAAATTTAATTGAATGACAACAAAAAGCATAATATACCTCAACAATTTAATTATTATTCGTAAGTACAGAGAATTACCTTTTTGTAAAGAATATAAACTTGAATGAAAATCAAAAACCCAGTACACCTTATAAATTTCAAACATTTGACCATAATTTGAAAACAACAATCCATATTATCTTTGTAGGTAAACTTATATACATATTGCAGACAATATCACTTGGCATTCTTTGTCATGTGTTAAATGTCAAAAATCATGCACCAAATGTTTTCATAACACTGAGCAGTAACACAAGTGGCAGGGAAGGACTTTAACCTGAAACAATGGCACAACCCGAGTGGCACAAAGAAACTAAACATAGTACGTAGCTCGCCAATGATGAATACCCATGAAGCTAGCTAATGCTCAGCATTGGACCAAAGCTAGATTAGGAGCTAACGTGAATAGATTATCAAACAAATTAAAAATAAAAAGGGAAAAAGCTATAAGGTAAAGGAAAAAACCTATAAGCACAGAGAAAGAACAAGTGGGTGTGGTCGCTTATGGTTTGCCTCTGAGACAGGGCTTCGAAGGTGAAAGGCAGCGAGAACCACGAGAAGGAGAACGGCGGCGAGAACCACGTGATGTAGAGATTCGAACGGAGGCAAGAAAGGATGAGAACAATGACAGTGCATCGACGAGATAGAGGGCTCGAATGCGGAGAGGACAAGGAGAGTGCAGTGGCGAGAGAGAAAGAGTAGGGTTATCTCAGAGAAATGCTTCCCGCGTATCTGAGAATGAGAGGGAGAAAGTAATTTTAATCAAAGAGAAAGACTTTTAACACCGGGTATTTAAATAACCGGTGTAATAAGTTCCCTTTTAACACCGGTTATATAGAACTCCGGTGTAAATTGTTTTCAATTTTTAAATGTGAAACCTTTAACACCGGTTGGACATATAATCGGTGTAAAAACTTACACGATAATTTCAAAATTACCACCACGTCACATTTTACAACGGTTAAACCTAAAACCGGTGTAAAAAACCTAATTCTTTTCCGTTTTGTGCACTAGTGATTCTCCTCCTATTTCCTTAAATCTGAAATAAGTTCCCTTTTTAATCAAAGAGAAAGACTTTTAACACCAGTTATTTAAATAACCGGTGTAATAAGTTTCCTTTTAACACCAGTTATATAGAACTCCGATGTAAATTGTTTTCAATTTTTAAATCTAAAACCTTTGACACCGGCTGGACATATAACCGGTGTAAAAAGTTACACGATAATTTCAAAATTACCACCACATCACTTTTTACAACGGTTAAACCTAAAACCGGTGTAAAAAACCTAATTCTTTTCCGTTTCGTGCACTAGTGATTCTCCTCCTATTTCCTTACATTAGTGCCGAAGGTTGATAGTCCTTTCTCATTGGGGGATTTTTGGCCGATTTCCATCCTTGGTTGTGTGTACAAGGTGGTGGCGAAGGTGTTATCGGCTTGGTGTAACAAGATGATAAGTTTTGTTATTGCTCCCAATCAATTGGCTTTATATGGTCATGTATTTGACATGTCAATGTTATGCTTAGAGATCCAATGATGAAGACTACATATGTATGACTAAGCATAGTCATAATGGGATGGAATGAGTGGGATTGAAATGGTATGGACCACTACTAGAAAAATCAGTTTTAGCGAGGGAAGAAATCCCTCACTAAATGATTAAAATTCCGTCACTAATCTATTAGCGACGGAATTTTGTGACGGAGCTAAAATCGTAACTGATTTTGGCGTCGCTAAAAATTTAGCGAGAGAAAAATTAATCCGTCGCAATTTGCGACGGATTTAATCCCTCACAAATATATATTTTCCGTCACAAAAAAGTGGGGACGAAACAAAACAAAAACTTATTTCCGTCGCTAATAGCGACGGATTTTAAATTCCGTCACTAACAGTGAGGGATTTTTCCGTCACAATTAGCGACGGAATTTAAATTCCGTCACAAATAGAGACGGAATTTAAAATCCGTCGCTAATTGTGACGGAAAAAATCCCTCACTGTTAGTGATGGAATTTAAAATCCATCGCTATTAGCGACGGAAAAAATCCCTCACTGTTAGTGACGGATTTTAAATCCGTCTCTATTTACGAGGGATAAATTCCGTCGCTATTTGTGACGGATTTTAAATTCCGTCACTAACAGTGAGGGATATTTTCCGTCACAATTAGCGACGGATTTTAAATTCCGTCGCTAATTGTGACGGAAAAAATCCGTCATTGTTAGTGACGGATTTTAAATTCCGTCTCTATTTGTGAGGGATTATTTCCGTCGCTATTTGTGAAGGAATATTTGTGAGGGATATATTCCCTAGCTAATTAGTGAGGGATTGTAAAAAAAATAAACCTTTGTAAGGGACAATTCCTTCTCTAATTAGAGATGAATTACCATTTTACTCTTTTTTTTTCAGAACACAATTACTTTTTTATTTTTTTTCTAATTAATTTATTTTTTAAATAAACTTGTAGACAACAGCTCGTGCGCTGCACGGGGCAACGTCAAACATAATTTGGTTCCATAATTTGGGTTATTAAAAATGATGAAATGAAATGAAATCAGTGATATCTATTTCATCTCATTCCACCACTTACCTTCATTTTTATTTTCCCCGGTTTGGGGGGAATGAGACTGAAATCACTTGCTAGTTTAATTATTAATTATAAATTCATCATTTTTTAACAATTTTTATTATCTTCTTTTCAACTTTTCTCTCTCCCCCTCTCTCCTATCTCTCGTCCATCTCCCCATCTCTCGCTCGCTTCCTCTCCCCCCTCTCTATATGACTCTCCCATTTATCTATGCTTAAGTATGTTAAAATAGGACCCTATAAAAAAACTGCAAATTAGTTACTTAAATTGAAATTTCATATATATATTCATTATAATATAGTAATTACTAAATTTTAATTGGTACACAATAATATTTGTGTTTAGATTCATGTCATATTTGTGCGTTTAAAGCATGTGTAAGAAATGAATAAAAATTTATAATTCATTTCATTTAAATTACTTCCCAAAATATGGAATGAAAATTTTGTTTTGTTCCATCATAAAATATTAATTCAAATAATAAAATGTAAGCTTTGCTCTATTCCGCCCCACTCAGTTTTATTTGATTCATTTAAAAATAACCAAACATAATCTAAGCTTTTTTTGAAGTTGTATAAGAAAACGTTTTCTCACGAATGGATAATTACAAAACATGCATGGATAAATATTCTTTAACTATTGTCAACTTTATGCCATTAATTGATTCTTAGAGATCATATAGACTTTCTTGAAGAGTTGATAGACCCACCGAAATGGACTTACTAGGACATGAATTTTCAAAATCTAACGTACAAGTCTTAGTATATGTATTAGATTATTCATTCTCATGTGTTTCCCTGTTGTTGAAGTACACTTGTGTCCATTTTTGTGACTGGATTTCTGTTTTCATATTCATGTACAAGACTTATGAAAATGTTTTGTGCATTGTCGGGGTGCAATCGGTGGTATTGGATTTTGCCTAGGAAAGATGACAGTGAATTTCTTTTAGTAATCGTCACTTTCATGGCTACAAAGACACTCAATTTGAGCAAGGGACACCAATTTGTGAGTGAACCTGAAGTTTCAAGTCCAGCTCATTTCTCTAAATATGATTTGCTTTGGTAACCAATGGGACCGTTTTACCACTTTTGCCTTTCTTTACTTTATTGATTGCCTGTTTCTTCAATGGGCATGTCACATTTGACTAAATATGGGATAAACGAAAAACATATGGATGGACAAGTAGCTGGCAAAAGGAAACAGACAAAAAGTAAAACTTAATTGTGTACTTTTTTTTATAAACTAAAATTTAGGGGTGAGGAGATGACGCCCCAGTTCAAAGGAGAGAAAACTTCCAAACTCTTTGAGGGGAATTACTTTTACCTCCAAGAGACTAGTAGAGACTTGAATCTGACATGTTGAATACAAGTCATGTCATGTTCTATTATGTCAATCCCTTGGAGTTCAATTTTGTACCTTTTAAATATTTATGTCTCTAAAGAATAATATTCGACTTTTCTCGCAAAATTTCACACAAATACAAAAATATTAATATGTATTTTATTTTATGTAGAGAGTTTCTACTTAATTAGTATTATGCTTTCCAAAGAGAAATATTGTAAAGACCTAATGGCTTTATACTCTAAGGAATGAATTCATTGGGGATATATATTATGGTAACAAAATATTGAAAAGGAAAAAAAAAAAACTTGTAGAAGAGTCAAACCCATTTATGTTTCACTACATTGATTATAAAAATGAAAAACGTTTTATTTATCGATCAATAGATTGGATAAACTTTTTTTTTTACAGAACTTTGGATAGACTTCTTCACAAACATTTATGCAAAAAGAAATATATGAAAAGAATGTTTCAGTTATAAATATGTTTTTTGTCCCTATAAAATTAGTAAACTTCAATTTTGGTCCCTACAAAAATTTTATTGATATTTAATTCCTACATTTTATAAAAATAGTGCATGTGTAGTCCCTCAATAGGGACTAAAAGTACACAAAAATAATGTATTTTTAGTCATCGACGAGGACTAAAAACGAATAAAGATCAAAATTAAATTTTAACAATTTTATAGAACAAAACATATTTAACCCTTACAATAATTTTAAATTTTGTGCATAAGTTGAATTTGTTATTTATATCTTAATTTTTTTTTTGAAAGGTGGTCTTCATAAGCATTTAACAACATTTTTGTATATAAAGAATAAAAAAATATTTTAATTGAAAAAAATACTATGATCTAGAAACTAATCGAATTAAACTAATTCATTATGCATTGAACACTTAAGGCTATGTTTGGTAGCCAAGAAAGTGAGAGGAAAAAAATTTATTAACCGAAGTATAAAATTACTGATGTGTCACATTATTTATGATTAATCTGTCACACTTATCCATACACATATTTTATATTTTCCAAACATCTTTACTTTTTCCATACTTTCTTTGCTTAGAAACAAACATAGCCTAAGTGTTTATAATACTAGAGAACAAAAACCTTTTTTCCTTCCTAGTTAGGGAATACCAAAAAAAAAATGCATAAACAAATTGGATAAGGGGGAAAATATCTCATTCATCACGAGGATTCTTGCACACTTGTCAATCACCCTAGCTAGTAGTAATAACCTTCCCCCTCGCTCATGACCCCACCAATACATATGTAGAGAGAGCGATGACTTTTGAAGAAAAGGACCCATGTCTCCATTTATAAATGATGTGCTCAAAATCTCTCAAATGCTAAATTCCCTCAAAACAAGAGTGTATGTTTGGAGAGAAGTGAGAAATGGGCCATCGTTGCTGCAGCAAACAGAAGATCAAAAGAGGATTGTGGTCACCTGAAGAAGATGAGAAGCTTGTTACATACATCACCACTCATGGCCATAAAAGTTGGAGTTCTGTCCCAAAATTTGCAGGCATATTAATTTCTTTCTTCTATACCTGTGCTTATGTATGATTGTGTAAAAAGTTGGGATTGTTTGTGCTTGTTTGTGTGTGTTTATTTTTGCAGGCATTTCTCTCTTTCACACTAGTGTTTGAGTGTGTTGTGTGCAAGGTTTTAAATAAAGGTCTGCAACCACAATTTGAACCGCGGCGTCATGTTTTTCGTGACCACAACGCGATTGCGATTGAGGCTATATCGGCCGTATTTGACTGTAACTTTCCATAATATCAAATATCATGATGCGACTGCGACCGTGATCGCGACCGATATTTGAAACCTTGGTTGTCTCTGTGCCTGTGTGTGTATAGAGCAAAGAAAAGATGATTCTTTGTTATGTGCAGGCTTACAAAGATGTGGAAAGAGTTGCAGACTAAGGTGGATTAACTATTTGAGGCCAGATCTAAAAAGGGGTTCCTTCACGGCAGAAGAAGAGCAGATCATAATTGACATACATAGAATTCTAGGAAACAGGTAAAGGGTATATATAGTAATAATTACAAGCACAAGAAATGAGACAGAAAAGGTTGTAGTAGTACTTCCTCTAGTAGATATACTTTTTTACTTATATTTCAGATTGAGAGAGTAAATTGAAGGGCTTGCATATAATTCATCAATGCATGCATTATTTATGTGCTGCAGATGGGCCCAAATAGCCAAGCACCTCCCTGGAAGAACAGACAATGAGGTCAAGAATTTCTGGAACTCTTGCATTAAAAAGAAGCTCATTTCTCAAGGATTAGACCCTCAAACACACAATCTACTTTCTTCTCATAAAAGAAGCTCAACAAATGCCATCTCTAATATCCATCAAAATTCCAATTCTATTTTCATTATGAGTTCACACATGCCAAATGCTGATCAAATTGAAACTAGCCAAACTTCTTCTTCACTCCCTAAAGCTCCTCCAAATATTGTTCAAACATCCAGTGTTCTTTCAAATAAATTCTCAGATTTGCCTCATGAACTATTATCCAATAACAACATATCCAACATTTGTTCTCCTTCATGCATGAACCCTTCTGTGGTTGAAATGTCCAACAATAATTATGAGAATAGTGTTAATTGGGTTTCAAGAGCTGGAGTTGAGGATTTTAGAGGCCCAGTTACAACACTGGAAGAAGGAACACAAGCTGATCATCAGGTGCATGTGCAGCAAGAGAAGATATGTGCGAAGAGAATGGATGATGATAGAGAAGTTAATAATAACAAGGGAAATCTTGAAATGGATGCTTCTTTTGAGAATTCTAACTTTGATTTTGGGTTGTTGGAGAGTGTACTTAACTCTGAATTTATGTCTCATGATTTTAACTATATGGATGAACTTGCATGGAACTTTTAGACCATGCTCTTCAGCTTATGTGTGTAAGTAAGTTTCCTACATATTATTAATAAGATGTACATATTAGAACCATAATTTCAAAATTTACAAACAACTACGAAAGGCTGTATCTTCTGTCAGGGAATCAGGAAAATATTGTAATCTTGCCTAAGGCAAAATTAGTTGGAAGAAGGAAATGAAAATTTGCATGTCATGAATTTGTAAGGGTATTTGTTAGAAAACCTTTTCTTTTTTATTTTAATTATAAAAATACCATTTACTTTGTACCCAAGGTGTAGCTCAAGTGGTTGAGCTGAGACATTTGAAGGTGTTGGAGAAGGAGGACCAGTGTTCATATCCTGACTACTAATATAACACACTAACAAATAACTAACATTTGCCTATTAAAAAAAAATATCATTTACTTTGTTTCCTGTTTTTAAAGTCGCGTAAAAAAACTAACAAAAAAAAGTGAAAATAATTTTTTATATTGAAAAATTAAAATTAAAAACAAAAAATGAAAATGAAAATCAAAGTTTGTTGAGAAGTAGAATAGGATCTTGGGCCTTGGTTTTTTGGTTAAAAAATGAGTTCCTATATTCTCATGTTTTCTTTCTTTCACATCTCCTTTTTTATTTTTTTATTTTCCTTCTCAATACGTTTTTTTTTTTATAAATTTCCCATCACAATACGTATCATATTTTTCACTTTCTATCTCTTCCTTTTTTATTTTCTTTTTGTCAATCTTCCTTGTAGTTCTCTCATATATCCCATAAAGTATGAGGGCATCGTTTTTCTTAAAAAAAAATAACCTCCTATGAAGAAGCTGCTCTTTTTTTTTTTTTTTTTACAAAAACAGAACTGTGGTATTTCATTATCAATTAAAAAATATTTAATTGCACTTTTGGTCCCTCAAATATCACAATTGTGCGATTTTGATCCCTCAAGTTCTAATTGAGCAAATTGGGTCCTCCAGATATCACAATTGTGCGCTTTTGGTCACCGGATTCTAATTGAGCAAATTGAATCCTCCAAATATCGCAATTGTGCAATTTTGGTCACTCCGTTCAATTGTCATTCGATTTATAACTAAAAATATTATAAACATTTTTTAATTTTTAAGCCAACTAACTTGTCACATAGAGCAAAAGTTTCATGTTTGATTTAAAAAGTAGTCAAAGGACTAGACAAAAAAGGATACAATAAACAACACAAAAACCTAATTTTTTGTCCCCCAATAAACCATGTGACAAAAAGTTGGCCAATGAATAAACTACCAAAAAGACAATATTATCATTTCCTAATTAATAACTATGCTCTCTCTCTCTCTCTCTCTCTCTCTCTCTCTATATATATATATATATATATATATATGAAAAACGAAAACGGAGAAACATATTGCATAAAAAACAAAACGAAAATGCATACTCATACAGCATAAAAACTTTCGTTCTAAACTTCTAATATATATTTGTTTTAAAAAAATAATATATATCATATAATATTATCTTTATATAACATATTTTTAATATTATATTGTCTTATATTATATCTTATATTTTGTTATATATATAATTAAAAGAATATTTATGTTATATATTATATTTTAATTTTATATTATATATAATAAAGGGTATATCAGTAAATTTCACAACATTTTGTTTGTCTTGTCCATTGTCAACCAAACGATACACATGACAAAAGAGTTGTCCAGTAACTCAGAGACTTGTCATGTGCTGTTCTGCTTGTCCTGTCTCTCAATGTGTATCAAACGCACCCCAACATTTTTATTAGAAATTGAACGACATAAGGGAGCAATATCGCATAGTTGCAAAACTGAAGGACCCAATTTGCACAATTAGAACTTGAGAGACCAAAATTACACAATCTTAATATCTGGAAGACCGAATTCGCACAATTGAAACTCGGGGAACCAAAATCGCACAATCGTAATACCTGAAGGACCAAAAGTGTAATTAAACCTTTAAAAATCAATACAATTGGGAGTTTGATGAAAAATAAGGAGGCAAGAGAGTGATAGAGTGTAAGGAACTAAAAATATTGCAGTAGCTAAGAAACAAAAATGCTATTTTACTAAAAGAGAAAACTAAGCCTTTTTCATATTTTTCTTCTTGTTGTCTTATTTCCTCAATAAGCAAATACATTTATAGAGTCACCAAATGGTGCTCTCACTACAACAGATTTGTAGAAAAATGGCGCCCCCTTAACTAGCATTATCCACTGAAAGCGCTAGCTAAAAAAATTCGAAACTCATCGCTAGGGCTTCTTTAGAAAAATGCTAGCTTTAGTCAACTAAATAGTTAGCATTTTTCCTGAAAAACGCTGGTGATTGTATAATGGCACCTTCGCTAGCGCTTTTTCAGAAAAGCGCTGTCTATGTTTCTTCTTCGCTATCGCTTTCCGAAGAAAGCGCTGTCTTGGTTGCATCATCACTAGCGCTTTTGGAAAAAAAAAAAAACGCTACCTATTCTTTGAATTAAAATCGTGTATACCCTCCCGTTACAATTCATTTCTCTTACACGCGATATGTCTTCCCTCTCTTTCATCTAAAGAACAGAACAGTGCCTTCGTCATCTCTGTCTCGTCTCCGTCTCTATCTATCCTCCATCGCTGTGTCGCGCCGCCGTCTCAGTCCCTCAGTGTCGCCGCTCTATCCTTCTCGACCCGTCGCGCAAGTTCATCTGCCTTTAAGGTTCTCCACAGTGTCGTTCCTCCTTCTTCATCATCGTGGTGGTGCTTTAAGGTTCTCCACCGCGCCGGTCCTTCTTCTTCGTTGTCACCACTGTGCAGTCACAACCCATCTCTTCTTCCTCGTTAAGCTGCAGCTCAGGTAAATCTCCTTCCCACTTTGCTCTCTCTACCCTAACTTTATTGCTTCCCTTGCTCTTTCGCTTTACTACTGGAGTTTTCAGTTTTTACTGCTAAATACCTAAATGCTAACGCATATATGGGATTGAGTTCCTAGTCTAGTTTGTGCCTTGACTTTCTTGGTTTCAGTTTTGGGGTAGAACTTGTTAGATTGAGCAGAGATTGTTAGATTGAGCAGAGATTGTGATGATTAATTAGAACTTGTTAGATTGTTAGTTTTGGTTTGGTGCTCAATCCTAGTTTTGGTTTGTGCATTGACTTCATTGTGCATTTTCATTGTGAATGACCGGATGACATTTATACTGATGATAAAACCAAGTACGTCTCAACTCAAGCATGCTTTGTTTCTCCACACATCCTAAGCCTAAAAAAATTGTTTTTTTTCATTACCATTAATTATTAAGCTTTTTTTAGATGATACTAGTTTTTGTTCTGTGCCCTGTAACAATCTTGCTGAAACCTGAAACTTATTCAAATGTTGCGAGATTCTTACTGCTGCTATGCATTCTTTCTTCTGGTTTGGATGTGTTTTGAGCTTGCTATGATATATAGGTGCATGAATCTGATTAGATAACAATTAGAAAGTGGATAATTATTGAAAATACAAATAGGTCATGGCAAAATTTTGATAAAATATGTAAAATTTGTAGATACATGGCTAATTCCGGACATGATAATGATGCTGCAGCGGCCCAAACTGTGAATCGCCGTCCCCGTGGACTGACATACATAAAGAATATCATCGAGCTAGGAGTAGAGGAGAGATACAAGCGGTAAGATAGTTACTAATTAATATAATTAGTTATTTTTATCTATTTATTATCTAATGTTGTACATTTAATTTTTTTTTTTTAGGTTTCATGGAATGCTAGAGGTCAACCCATAGGCAAATGTGGCAGAGATTTGAAAAGTTTCATTGGAATTCAAGTGCGACTGACGATTCCATGTACGTTTAGTCGTTAGTTATAGAAAAATAATGTAGTTTTGGATAGATGCAAAGAGGAGCTTTGGGCTGAGATAAAGGTATATAAATTAACAATGATCATTTGTATTTTTTCTCAGTTGTGTAAATATACTTACCCTACCATTTTGTTTATAATGTATTTGCAGAAAACATTTGATGCTCGGAAAATCTCATCGGACTTTCCGAGCATGGTTGTCTAAGCAGGTGAGAGATGAAAAAGGGAATATTAGACCTAATCCTCCATCATTGTATGCATCAGTCATAGGTGTAGACTTCTGGACTGATTTTGTAGCAAAACACACCAGAGATCCTGAATTTCTAGTATACTTATACATGTCCCTACTTGTATACCTGTATATGTATGTCAATACTTGTATATTTAATTGTTGTCGTTCCTAATCACATTTATATGTTTGTCTATATAGAGAACAAGTAACGCAAATCGGTAGAGCATCAAATCCTCCTTACCCATACAGAGGAGGGGTTAAGGGGTATTTGGGCATTGAACAAGATCTGGTATGCAGAGTAACCTTAAATTATATGTACAACTGGTGAATTTGAGAATGTCTATAGAGTAACGTAATTAACACTGATGAATTTCACTTTTTTTTTAATATGTATAGATGAAGCAAGCAGGAGAAGAGGATTATGCAACCTCAAAATCAATCGATCGCCACGTCTTGTGGATAGAAGCCCACCGAAACAAGCATAATGAGATTGAAGACCCCTCAACTACGGAAGTGTATGAAAAAATTGTAAGTATGATAGATTAAATAACATTTTCATTTGCAATTTTCTTATGAAAGTGACAATACTTAACAATCTTTGTGAGTAATATTTGTGTCTCAGGATGCCCTAACACAGGAGGGTATGTCACAGGGGGGTGACACAGACATCCTTTCCCAAGTCATCCCCATTAAAGAGTATCCAGGACTTGTAAGGGGTGTGGGATTTGGGGTCCCACAAAAAGCTATCTTTGGTCCACCAAAGCGCGCAAGAAAAGATGAAAATGAAGACTTGAGGCGGATGGTAGCCAAACTCTATCAGGAGGTCCAAGAATTGAAAAAGGGGCAACATCAGGACAAGGGCCCGGTAGGGAAGCATCAGGACAAGGGACCGATAGGAAAGCATCAGGATCGTAGCGCCAAAGATAGTTGCACTCTAAAGTCACACAAGGTAATAAATCAAATTACTTCAAAGGCAGAGTTTGGTAGATTAATTAGTATTTGTGAATTGTTAATTAGTATTACATGGAAACTTTTATATCTTGAAATTGAAACTTGTATCATGCATGCTGAACTTTTGCTTATATAATTTGGTGTTAGAGTAGATCATCACTTGTATAGTGACTTGTGTTGGCTGATATATGGTAATTTTTTGTTGTTACAGGTATTAGATAAATTTTAGAATGTCCATATTTTAGGGGAGACTCTGCCAAAATTTTGTTAGAAATTCAAATTGAAGTATTCAAATATTCTAATTTAATATTATTGTGGATCTTGATTACTTAAGGAACCGGTGGAGGTAATAGAACCGGTGGAGGTGCACGAGCCTAGTTTACCTATGGATGGATGCACTCTTAAGTCACCCGAGGTAATAAATCATTAGAAATTGTCGTTACTTGTATGTATTGCATCAATGGTTTATCATATTAATATTTTGTTTATCATTAGTTTAGGACTTCAAAGAGTGTACGTAACGGGATTTGCTTCACTAATTTAAGTGCCACATTGCACAATCATCCATTACCTATCCATCATTGCAAGGTTAGAGTTGACATTGCAATTGAAGAGGATGCACCATTGCCTGTACCACTTGAGGGGGCAGATATCATGACAGTGGGATAGGCAATTGGTACTTATGTGGCATGGCCGGTAAAACTCGTTGTAAGTGACGTGCTATTTTTTAATAAACATGATTCGTTATCATAATCATAATATATTTATAAAATTATGTGGTCACTAACTCATGCAAAATATATAGAAACCCATAAAATCCAAAGCCAATGACAAGGAGAAGGAGAAGGGAAAGGGCAATGCAAGCAGCAAACATTTGGGTCTTGTATATCCCTAGTAAAGCCTGTGGACAAATCTCAGCATTCCCCTCTTGAAGTAAAATTCTTTAATTATCTGAAAGTTCATGCTGAAACAAGGATGACAATAACCGGAGAACAAATCCAAATTGCAATGGAAAAAATTATTTTCGGTTATGAATCTCCATTATTTCTCAGTGCTAAGGATGAACTGGCAGAAGTTTTTACTGATGAAGCGTGGGTCAGTTAAACTGTAGTTAGTGTATATATCAGGTACAACATCCAACTTTAAAGTATACGTTTTTTTATTTTTTATTCTTTCACCTAATATTGAAGTTATTGTTAATCAATTAATTTGTATACATTTTAATTATATTCAATGTACTTGTATACTGAGATACTGATCGCAGAAGAACAGACCGAGAGGTTTGTGTTCTTATACCCAGAGAAAACAAATTTTCAATTTAAATCTGGGAATATGGTGGACTATATATCTGAACGTTTGGCAAAAGCGACGAAGCCAGGTGTTGACACCTTGTTTTTGTCACCGACTAACCTAGGGTGTCATTTATTTAATTTAATCATGTATATATATATATACACACACACACACACATACATACATATAACGATACTAAATTTTGTGAAATGTGATTACCTGCTAATTAGGATTTCCTTATTCAACATTTTCTTAGGGCCCATTTGGTATTGTTAGCAATCAATCCCCGGAAGACACGGTGTACTATTTATGTTCTTTGCATACTCCTTTGAGCAACTGCAAAGAAATGATTGATACGTTCAATCAGTAAGTATATATATGTATGTATTGGAATGAGTTCTGAATATGAAATTGAGGTTGAAAATTTATGCACTAATTAATATATCTAATTGTGTGTTATTATGACTCAGGGCTTTGGCAATTCATCAAGGACATCGGACACTACACAAGTCCCGATTTTCTAAATCATCCAAGACAATGACTAAGTGGATTCCTATAGAGGTATTATCAAAATTGTTATGCAATTATTTAGTTTAAAAAATTAAAATTATTTATTTCTAATATTTTTGGTTTTTTAGTGCCCCCGCCAACCAAACTCCAATGATTGTGGCTATTACATTATGAATTTTATGAAAGATATTGTTGTTCATAACCAAATGCAAATCCTAAATAAGTTATGTAATTTTTGTTCTAATTTATGTAAAATACTTACTCTTTCATTTTACCATTTGCGTACTTAAACTTTAATGTGATTTATTTATCATTTCGCAGTATATTCCTAAATGTAAATACGATTCGTATTCTGATATTCAAATTGCTCAACTCAAGGAAGAGTGGTGCAAATATGTGGCTGAGAAGTTTGTTTTAAGTATATGATCATTGCGTATACACATTATTATAGTATTAGTTAGATGTATGTTGTTGGCCATGTGAGGCATTAATTTTGGTTGGCATTGTTTGTTGTATTGTTGGTTGACATTGTTGTATTGTTTATTTTGGTTTGCATCATTGTAAAATACTGCAACTGTAAAAAAAAAAAGAGAGAGAGAATAGCTAGCGCTTCCTTGAAAAAGTGCTATCTATTATCAAACATAGATAGCGCTTTTCAAACGTTGTCTTTAAGAACCCTGATCACTAGCGGCTGAATAGGTAGCGCTTTTAAGTGTTAGCGAAGGCAAAAAATAAGCACTATTTATTTCGTTTTATGTTGTAGTGTTTGCTCAGCACATGCTCAGATTCTTCCTAACAACCTCCGAACAGAATTACACTGACTCAGCATAAAGAAAAGTACACTTCATAGCATCAAGAGTTTCTAGACTATTCCATCACTAAGACTTGCTATCATATACTTGGGCTTGGGCTTGGGCCATAACATTCCATTGGTCAAAAACCTTGTCCTCAAGGCGTGTTGAAGTCCAGTATGCAGCCCCCAAAAAAAACATATGAGACAAAGGATTGCCAAAAGTAGGCCAACAAAGGCCCACTCGATAAGGGTCCTTCCTTTTTTTTTTTTTAAAGTCCAAAACAACAAAAATGAAGGCAGCTGATCCATGGTCACGAAAACGGGCTGGCCCAAGAAGGAGGAAAGGGGAAAAACGTAATCCTAGCCCTGAGAGGCCGATTGTAAATTCCAAACACTAAGATCCTATGTTTTCGAGAGTTCCCAAGGCACCCAAGGCCAACCGAAAGCTGGTCCAGGTGACGGCTCCATCGCTGGGAAAGAAGTTGTTGTCGGATGCGTAGTTGCCATGACTGAACCCGCACTGGACAGAGCTGTACTGAGTGAAAACAAAGATCTCGTAAACAAAGATCTCGTAAACAAAGATCTTTCCATTGCGAAGGTGGTGCGCAAAGGGGTGGTATGCATCTAAGAAAATTCCGCCAGGGTCGAACACAAAAATGGTGTTCCCAATCATCTTCACAAGCGACAAAGAGGTTGCAGAAAGGAACTTCCCCAACTCGAAGCATGTAGGACGAACCAGATCTGGTGCGAAAAAGACGAAATAGTCACCAAACTTCGAACCGGTGATACTAGTGGTTGAGACGGTGTCCCCCGGCAGTGGTGGTGAAGGCAAAAATCTGGTGAAGGCTGAGAAGTGTGGACACATCTGGAAAATTGGTGGAGGAGGTTGGTGAGGTTCTACTTCTAGACACTTCTCTTCGGCGGCGGTGATCTCCTGTGATCTCCCATCAGCGATGGTGGAGAAGTTGCTTATGGGCTTTTGGAATTTCACTATTTTTGCTTCACTTTTGGAGACAGCAGTGTGTAGGAGGGGCTCTTGTGGAGGGGCCAGGTCTTGGTAAATGTGGTGGCCGTGGGATTTCATGGTGTCATCATCGTGATTATCCAAGCCAGAAACGACGTTATCAGAAAACATTGAATGATCTGGTACCTGATACGTTGGATCTGTGAGGGCCGTGACGACTAGATCTGTTGGCTTCTCTGTGGCTTCAACGAGATCGGCAAAGATAGAAGAGTTACTCTCATGGCCTATGAGTACCAGAGATTTAACGATTTTGTCTTCACCCTTCTCTATTGGAGCGAAGAACAGTGGAGTAGAAATAGAATCACTGGTGAGATAGAGTTCTGGTGGATGGATTCGGTCCTGGTCATGGTGGTAAAGTCGGTGATGATTCAGGTTAGTGGAAGTATGGAATGGTTGATGTGGGATGAAAACGGGAGGCGTGAGTGCGATCTTGAGGTAGGAAAGTTCAGCAGCAAAAGATCTACTGATACGTAGGCAAGTCTGTTGGGATTGTATGATTTGCTGGAGAATGGACTCAATGTTATCAAGAAGGTTAGGAGAGGAGTCCAAGTCTATGAAAGCACCAATGTAAGGAACTAAAAATACTGCAGTAGCTAAGAAACGAAAATGCTATTTTGCTAAAAGAGAAAACTAAGCCTTCTTCATATTTTTCTTCTTGTTGTCTTATTTTCTCAATAAGCAAATACATTTATAGAGTCACTAAATGGTGCTCTGCTCAGCACATGCTCAGATTCTTCCTAACAACCTCCTAACAGAATTAAATTGACTCAGCATAAAGAAAAGTACACCTCATAGTATCAAGAGTTTCTAGACTATTCCATCACTAAGACTTGCTATCATATACTTGGGCTTGGGCCATAACATAGAGCCACTCTATTGGTTTTCTCCTAGAGAACCTAACCATGAAGGTTTTGCTTGACCAAAAAAAAAACAATGAAGGTTGTTTGAGTACTAAGGATGTTAAGACAATCATTAATTATAGATCCAAATTCCAAAAAAACTGCTTGCACTGTCAAAAAAAAATTTGAACGACAAACTTTACTTTTCGTATTTAGAATATTTTATTGTCTCAAATTAGTTGTCCCTTTAGAAAACAGTGTCTACTTAACTACTCCAATACTACTAACCACTCCAATTAATAAGGAGTATTTTAGTCAAACAGTGTCAATTCATCATAGAAATTGTTAAACTCAATCATTTTCTTAAGAAGTGTGCATAATATAAAAAGAACAAGTAAAATGAGATGGAGAGAGTATGTTAACGCTCTCCCTCCTTATCAATCCAATTCTTAACTTCCTCACCTCAACCATCGAGTGAACCTTATAACTCTGTTATTACTGGATGCGGATCTGGGTTTGCACGTTTCTTTTTTTATTATTTAATTAAATTAAATTTTGATAGCTATGAATTAGTGAACTTTAAAAAATGGATATGTCGCAATCTGACATTTGTCTCAGGAATTAACCCCTACGATACTTTAGTAACAACTTCGTTGACAAAACTTCCAATATCAATTATGTTGATTCAAGTGATAGAGTTTGGTTTTTCTTAAACATTGTCTTGAAGAAGAATACTTATTACACTACTGTGAATGTGAATAGAAAAAAATAAAAGGTGTAGATAGCACCTCCATATAACTAACAAAACAATAAAATAAAATAAAATAAGGCTATTTGAGCCCTTTCTTTAAGAAACTGCAAGAAGCAGCAAAAATTCGGGAGAGGGAGAGGCCCTTGAAGAAGGAGGGACGGGGAGAGTGAGAGAGAGGGACGGGGGATTGCATGGAGGGGAGAGAGGCGAAGTAATATCCGGTCCCACTTTGTTTTTATTTGGCTGTTGTTAAATGCACCTAGCATTTTGCTAGGTACACCCAACAATTACAAGAGGTTGACAAAAATGCCCCTCAAAAAATTATCAAAAGTGAATTTTTTTTTTACTTCATTCGTCTGCCTCACAATTTCATTATTTCATAGAGTTGAAATTTTCCTCTCTCTACTCGCAAATAACAAGTCTACATTTGCAGATTACGTTGTTCACTCGTAAAGAAGGTATCTGCGAGTTCCCATCGCATATATGCTATTTGTACATGAAGGAGTTCCAGAAATTCCAACACGCGCAAGTAGCATATTTGCGAGTTTGAATTTTAAAAAAAGGACGCTTGCAAACATACTATTTGCGCGTGTTGAAATTTCTGGAGAAAACATGAGGGAAAAAAAAGGAGAGAATCCCTTCCCTGATGCAATGATGTAGGAATGACTTATTTTTCTATGCAGGAAACGGAAAACTTACTGCAATGTATCTTCTGTGCCAAATTAGTTCATCAATCATGCTTACTACCCCCAATCAGCGATTTAGTTCTTAAAAAATGAGGAAAAAAAAGTACATGCGTAAATAGTCTATTTGCTCGTGTTATACATTTCTATACACCACGCGCAAATATGTTATTTGTGCTTGTACAAAGCTAAAAAAATTTATACGCGCAAATAGCTTATTTGTGCGTGGTATACAGAAATATATATCACACGTGCAAATAAGCTATTCGCGCGTGTACAAAATTTTAAATTTTATACTCGCGTAAATAGCTTATTTACACAGGTGATATACATTTTTGTATACCAAGCGCAAATATGCTATTTGCGCGTGTACAAAGTTTAAAAATTTGTACCCGTGCAAATAAGCTATTTGCACGTGTACAAAAATTTTAAAAAAAAACACACGCGCAAATAGCTAACTTCGCGGGGTATACATTTTTGTATACCTCGCACAAATAGCTATTTGCACGAGTTATTTTTTTTTAAATTTTGTAAACGCACAAATAGCCTATATGCGCGAATTTTCCTTATTTGCATATCTTAATTTGTTATTTGTGAATTCCAGAAAAATTTTAGTAAAAAACTATGAGGAGCTGAAAAAAATTGAGTTTTATTATGTACCCATGGGTATTTTTTTTTCAACGTCGGGTGTACCCAGCAAAATGCTGGGTGCATTTAATAACTGCCTTTTATTTTCTATCTTTTTTAACATCTTGCCCATTTTCAATTTTTTACAGGGATGTTGCTTCCAGCACCTCACCATGCTGCTACCAGTACCCCCCACCCCATTAATATTTACGAAATCCCAAAAATACCCCAACCACTTAAACCCAAATTTATTTTTTTTTCCCTCCCATTTCTTCTTCTTCTTCCTCTCATCCCTTCTCCACCACCAACCACCGGAGCACCACCCCTCCACTGTCACCACCTCTCCAAAATACCTCCACTCACCTAAAACTCATATTTCTCTTCTTCCTTCTCCCTCCCATCCTTCCTCCACCACCCCACCACCGTAAAAATCTCCGGAGCCACCATTCCTCCACCCCCAACACCGGAACACCTCGCTAGGGGCCACCGTGACCAACCCAGCGGCCACCGGAGCTAATTCTGTTCGTTTTCGCGATTCTGCTAATTTTTTCGCAGAATTACAGACTTCTGGTAATTGAATAACCGGAAGCTGTTTAAAATGTATTCTGGCAATTGAGTTACCGGAAGCATATTTTTTCAAAATTATGATATGTTCCGACAATCATATGTTCCGACAATTGAATTGTCGGAAGCTATTGAAAACGTATTCCGGTAATTAAATTGCCGGAACATATCATAATTTTGAAAAAATATGCTTGAGTTGTCGGAATACATTTTCATCACTTGTTTGAAAATGTATTCCGGTAACTCAATTGCCGGAAGCATATTTATGTTCCGGCAATTGAATTGTTGGAATACATTTTAAGCGACTTAGGTAATTCAATTATCGAAGATCTGTAATTCGCGAAAAATTAGCGTAATCGCAAAACAATGTAATTAGCTCGTGGTCACTGGTTGGTCGCATGGCTCCTAGGAGGTGTTCCTGTTGGGGTGGAGGTGGTGGTCTGACGAGTTTTTCGGTGGTAGGGTGGTGGAGGAGGGAGAAGGAAGAAGAGAAATATGCGTTTTAGGTGAGTGGAGGTATTTTAGAGAGGTGGTGGCAGTGGAGGGGTGGTGCTCTGGTGGTTGGTGGTGGAGGACAGTGGTGGGGTGGTGGAGGAGGGATGGGAGGAAGAAGAAGAAGAAGAAATGAGAGGAAAATTTTTTTTGGGTTTAAGTGGTTGGGGTATTTTTGGGATTTCACAAATGTTAGTGGGGTGGAGGGTACTGGCAGCAGCATGGCGGGGTGCTGGAAGCAACAGCCTTTTTACAGATTTCTTTTACTATATGGGCCTAACTAGATCATTTGGACTATTGGGCTATTGGGCCTACGTTAATCTCACACATCAATCTATATTGAAATTGAAAAGTAACATATAAATTAAGGGGACAAATTTGGGTGTTCACATCTTTGTAATTATTATTTTAACTTATTCATTTATATGACTTTATTTTTTAATATCCATGAACTATTTTCTTAATCTTCGATGTTTCTAAGTCGCATTACATGACATGAACTGGAGAATTGAATAAACTCGAATTCTAAATATTTCAAGTTTTCTATACCACATGAAATTCTTTTTTATCTATTATCTATTTAAGAAATTTAACCACTCTAATGTCATATGACAAAAATCAAACATGATTTCCCGCCAAAACCTATTTTCCCTCCAAAAGCCCAATTCCTACTCATGTTTCTGCACGGGTTCACTGCTATTGATTTCTTAATAAAATACTCACGTGGCACAAGCTAAGGCATGTGACATTCAAGTTGGCATCTCTTCACTGACATGGTAGACACGTGGCATCTGAGTTGGCACTTTTCATTGGTGTGGCACTTGGGTGGGATGCATTATGGACATAAACAATGGTGGATTCAGAAATTTTCTTCAATGAGAGTAAAAAAATAGTTTATAGTATTTTCACAAAAAAAATAAGGTTAAAAATGTTTTTTTACTGTAGGTTAAATATGTTATTGGTCCTATAAAATCATTATTATTCAACTTTAGTTCTTGTAAAAAAATTATTTACTTTTAATACTGTAAAATAAAAAATAGGCATTATTAGTCCCTATCAAGGGATTAAAATACGTTGTTTTTATTAAATATAATGACTAAAAATGAATAAAATTTGAGTAGGAACTAAAGTTGAATTATCGTGATTTTATAGGAAATAAAAACATATTGAACCAAAAAAATAATAATATAAGTTTTTACAAAACACATAATCTCATAATAAAAAAAAACTTAAATACCTAAGTCTCTACCAATTTTGTCAAATTTTTACATTCAGTTAAAAAATAAATATGTTATAGGACAACACCTATTTTTTTATGGTGGCAAAAGGAAAAATTATTAAGCAAGTTAAAGTAAAAACTTTTCACTTGTAAGGGCAATTTTCCCCAAAACCACTGCATGTGTATCCGCCCTTGGTACACACACATCACTAAATCAATTTTCTTGTTTAAAGATTTGTGCATAGTAATTTATACAACCGAGAGAGTGTGTGTGCGCGCACGTGCATGTGTTACATGACATAGGAGATAATACAATATTAATTTAGGACATAATAATAAATAAATAAAAATTAGGAGACGTAGAATAGGAGATTTTTAGGACTGAATTTGCATATTTTTAGGTTTTATATTTCTTACGTAGCAACCTTTATTTTCTTCATATTCATTTAATTTGTGAAACGAGCTCAGATGAAGACTTTTCAAAGTTTCCATGAGAAAGTGATGAAATTTGGATAAACTAATTTGTGAAAAGAAAAGGGGAAATCAATTTTTCAAGGGACAAAGCAAGGCAAAGGGGAAACATAACTAATTGCTAGAAAATCATGCATACTCTGTAAATTATGTCTCAAGCAAATAAGTCTCAAAGCCATAGTTGGCTTGAATTTCCTTCTCTCTCGGAGTCTGATATTACCTCCCTTTCGGCTCCTTTCTCCCTCGATGAGGTGGATGAGGTCATTACATCTTGTGATGGGAATAAGAGCCCCGGCCCGGATGGATTTAATTTTAACTTCGTTAAAGCCTTCTGGCCTATGCTACGATCAGATGTAGGGGTGTTGCTTGGGGAGTTCTACTCGAATTCCAAGCTTCCAAGGAGCTTCTCATCGTACTTCCTTACCCTAATTCTAGAGGTGGAGTGCCCCTTTGCTCTAGGGGATTTTAGGCATATATCCCTGCTAGGCTGCTTGTGCAAGTTAATGGCTAAGGTTCTAGCTGCTTGTTTAGGCAAGGTGATGGATGTGCTTATTTCGCCCAACCAATCGGTATTTGTTAAGGGGAGGCATTTGGTGGACGGTGTGGTCATAGTAAATGAGGTGGTTGACTTTGCGAAGAAGACTGGGAAGGAATGTTTGATTTTTAAGGTGGACTTCGAGAAAGCCTACGATTCAATTCGAGGTGGAGATCGTGGATACACGCCTGCGTTCTTTCAAGTAGTCTGTCGGTGTTGGTGAATAGAAGCCCTACAGAGGAGGTTAACATACAGCTTGGCCTGAAGCAAGGATATCTGTCAGCCCCTTTCCTATTCATTCTGGTAGTAGAAGGGTTGAGCAGCCTTATTCAGAAAGTAATTGTAACACCCCGTTTCCGGAGCCCTACTGTTCTAATAAGCCTTTTGAAAGTGGAACACGCTGCTTGCATGGTTTCAAAAATGTGGACCTATTTTTTTTCTTTTTCTTCAAACTTCTTTTGAAATTGCAATCAGAGCATTGCAGCATTTTCGAAAAGTGGTGAATAAATAAAACACCATGTTCAACTCACAATAACCATACAAGTTGATTTATTTAAACAAACACACATGACAATTCAAGTCTTGAAAACATAATATACGTATTACAACACTGCAATTAGTACAGCAAGCATCCTATAGCTGGTCGACACGCTACAACACTTACTAGACCTCTAGTAATTTACAACCCAATACACAAAGCGGATAGCCGGATAGAGCTATCCTCAGCTACGCTTGTCAGCAGCCTCGAACACTCTGCAGTCTTCATTATCTGGGTTACAATCATTGATTGAAAGAACCACGGGCAAGGGTCAACTTCTTAAAATAAACAGATATTACAAAAGTAGCAGATACAATAGCCTATCCTATCGTACAGACATCACATAACATGAAACAACATACTCCAGCACGTATAAACAATCATGTCAACCGTATTCAAAACAAATCAATAATGATGCACCCAAATCCTATTGACTCAACTATATGCCAGTGCAATTTTAATTCCGGAATCCATACGCTATGGTCAGTCGTTCTGTACGTACCAGAACTAAGCCTTTTCCATGCGATGGTTAATTTAACGACTTTCCTTGAATTCCTTTGGCCATGGGCAATCCATCACCCAGGATATTCAAGTCGACGTTACCAACAAGACACGACAATGCCTTCCACCAACCCCAACGAACATATCAATCATGTGATATTTTAACAAGGCATAAAACAATAAATATTTAACTATCCAACATTAAATACTATTGCATTATCCAAAACATCAGCAACATATTTCTTAAGCACAAACAAGCATATATGTAAACACATCATGTTATCAATTCAGAATTACACAGCTCAATAACTCAACTAACTTGCGTTCACATATCAATAATCACAAACATAAGCAGGTAATCATCAATCATATTTCAGCATATCCATATCCAACCCTAATCATATCACAATCATTCATCAGCATCGATAACACACTTCATCCTTTTGAAACTCGATGGAGTTAGCAAAGAGGTAATCAAACAGGTGTGGGGGGTTGGGGACAGCTGTCAACCACTTGCAGACAAGCCCACTAAATAATCAATATATCAAAAGTAGTAAAACGAAGGGGTACGAGACCCTCACTTCGAACCCTGAGGTTCTCAGACTTCTTCGCTTTACGACATAAAATTAAATCTTATACATATCTAGAAGTTGCCCTTACGCTAACATACTATGAAAGGTATTAAATGTGAAGCGCCCTTACACATAAACATGTGAAATATAACCCTAGATATGTCTAGAAGTAGCCCTTACCGAACTCCAAGTTGCGCGTATTCCCGTATTCCACACCGCACGATCTCGGATTTACTCAAGGCCTAACACAGCAAACAAACTTAGCACAATTCTAAGGGCCTAATTCTATAACCCTTAGTCTCTCAACCTAACCCTTTTCCTAACCAAACACTTTCACTTAGGAACTTGGTTTAAAAAAAATACTAGTTTTTAATAAATTACATACACCTTGAAAATTCGTTTTACTACTAAGGAATTAAACTTTAAGGACAAGGAATCTTTTTCTTGAAAACTTAGAACATAAAACATCACTATTTTTCTTGAAAACTCAGAGCAAGAATCAACTTCAATTAACCACTACTTTTCTCAAATACCCAATCAAGGCTCCACTTGGTTTTTCTTGGGTCTCAAAGAGCCCAATTTACCATATGTGTTTCATAGCCTAAAATTCAAGACAACTCCCAATTTCAATCCAAATCACTTTCTAAATTTTTTTCCAAGGTCCATACAATTTTTAAACTCCTAAATACAATTAATTCAAATGATAGAAGTATAAAAATATTTGCCTCCCAAGCTTAATAGCTCGCGGCCAACATTCCATTTTCTCCAAAAAAATTTACAAATTTTCTAACTAATTAAACCACATCATTCCATATTCCATTTCTTTCACAAAACAACCATTTAATTTCCAAAACAAAGACACTATCAATTCCAAATACCCAATCAAACTCTTTCAAGAATGCAAGGGTTTCCAAAATTCACAATTTTCGTTGATCCAAAACTAAAATTAATAACTACAACAACAATAAGAAATGTTAAGGAGCTATAACCCCCAATCAATTGGATGATTCATATGGAAAATCACATAATCCCTTCCCTTGGATCATTGACCTAGGGTTTGAGAAAATAGGGGAAAGTAATTCATCTTTCCCATAATGACAATCAAAACCATACACAAATAGATAAACAAATAAATTAGACAAGAACATAAAAAAAATCTTTATCTAAATTCCTTTAGGGTTCACGGTTTTGAGCTAACATCAAAAGGGGAAAATATTTGCTCAAACCCTCACCCACTTGATCAAAGTTCTATTGCTAATTTGGAGAAGAAATTGAAAGGAATGATGGTGGTAGGAAGGAAGGAGGGTCACAGCCTGTTCAAGGAGGAAGAAAATGGAATAAATGGTGGGTGTTTCCTTGGAAGAAGCCATGACCAGCAGGAAAAAGAAAGGAAGGAAGTGGTCTTGGTTTAATTCTTTTTACCAACACTAAACTTAGAAGAATATGAAAATGAGATGATAAGAGTGAGGAAGGGGTTTCGGCTGATCAAAGAATGAAGGGAAAGAATAAAAATTTATTTAATCAAACCAATAGAAGCTAATAGATAAGATTAGCCAAGATATTTGGTTTTAAGACAATGAAAGGATGACATCTTTCACATATAAACTTGGTGACCAAGTAAAAAAAATGAGTGGATGAGAAATAAATGGGGGTCACGCTGGACATAAAAACAAAACAGGGGAAGAAAAACAAATTTAAATAAAAGGAATTATTTGGCTAGGATTAATTAGGAAAAAGTACCACTAATAAACCTCAAAAATGTGACACCTAGGCTATAAAGCAAGATGCTAATCCCATCAATGAGTCTATCCCAATCTAATCTCGCATCTCTCATGATTACCCTCTAATCCTAGAGTCTTAAGGGTACTAAAAACACGGCGTCGAACAACCGCGTTACCGATTAATTCTCTCGCCGATAAATTCGCGAAAATTAATTTAACGAAAAATTAATTCACCGCGTGATAAAATATTATCATAAATATTAAAACAATATCAAACACTCAAAAATATTCACAAGTAGTTACGATTCGATTTTCATCGAAATCGGAGTTCGTTTAAAATTTTAATGCGGATAAAATTTACCCGACGATTCAAAATACGGCGAAACTTCGTTAGAGTTTTCCGACGATTTTCGAACCATGAATTAATATTAAATATTAATTCTTAAATTTAATTTCATCTTGATTTAATTCAATCAATTTCCCAGTCAGCACAAAATACGCGTTACCGCGTCACGCAGAAAACTTATAATAAGTATAATTGATGAATTCTCCTTAAAAGCAGCATACGTCTACGCTGTCAATTAATTTGAATTAACATCATGAATAATAATTATTTATGATAAATAAATTATTCAAAATAAGTTAAAATAATTTCTCGTACTCTCAGTAAATCATTGAGGTGATCAATCTCTAAGATTTACGTTCAAGTATTCGAGATTTATTGTTAAAACAATTTTTTCTTAAAAATTGGGGTGTTACAGTAATCTCCCTACAAATGTTTAGAGGATTTTCTGTTGGGAATTATGGGATGGTGGTATTTCACCTTCAGTACGCAGACGGTACCCTACTAATTGGGGAGGCATGCGTGGAGAATCTTTGGGTCATGAAGCCAATTCTTCGATGGTTTGAGCTTGCTTCGGGGCTCAAGCTTAACTTCGCCAAAAGTAGCCTCGTAGGGGTCAATGTGGGTGACCCCTTCTTAGTCATGGCAGAGAGGTTCCTCTTTTGCAAGACTGGGGTGTTGCCCTTCAAGTATCTGGGTCTTCCGGTTGGGGCAAACCCATGGTGTTCGAGTACCTAGGAGCCTATGCTAGAGGTCATCCAAGGGAGGTTACGCAGTTGGCGAAATCGGTGTGTTAGTATGGGGGAGAGTTGTTCTCCTTGACTCTGTCTTAATTAGCATTCCCATTTTCTACCTATCTTATTTATGAATTCCAGTGAAGGTGTGGAAACAGGTGGTTCAGCTACAGAGAGGGTTTTTGTAGGGCAGGGCCATGGGGGATAAAAATATCTCTTGGGTGAAGTGGTCTGATGTGTGCAAGCCTAAGAGCGGGGGTGGTTTAGGAATGCAAGATCTTAGACTGGTGAACCTTAGCTTGCTGGAAAAATGGAAGTGGAGGTTACTTGTGGAGAGGCAATCCTTTTGGCGTGATGTGCTGGTAGCAAAGTATGGGGCAGGTGTCGCCCGTTGCTCATTTTTGGACCAGGTAAGGGCGCCCTACATCGGTATGGTGGAAAGATATTGGACAGATAGGGGTTAGTGGTGATCTGGAGTCAGACTGGTTTGTGGAGAGTGTATCGAGGAAGATCGGGGATGGTGGATCTACCTTATTCTGGAATGATATCTGGTTGGGTTAGATCCTGCTAAGGCAATGGTTCACGAGGCTTTTCCCAGTCTCTCTTCAACCAAATTTTTTGGTGGCAGAGTACGATAGGAGGGACGATGATATTTGGGCATATGAGCTTACCTGGAGGAGGACGTTTTTCATCTAGGAAGAGTCACTATTTGCGGAGCTTAGTGAACTCATGGTCCTCGTCATCCCGTCGACGTAGGTTGTCCTGTGGGTCTGGCTGAGGCACCCCTTTAGGACGTTCTCAGTCAGCTCTGCTCATGCTATACTATCCACTTCTTCCAAGGTGGTGGGCCTTTCAGACGACCGGATCCGTGTGCTTAGTATGTTATGGAAGAGTTTAGCTTCATCTAAGGTTATCGCCTTTTCTTGGCAACTACTTTTGGATCGGGCTCCGACTTGGGTGAACTTGCTTCATAGGAAGGCTATTATTGATCCGAACGCAACCATCTGTGGGTTGTGTGGTGGATTTCAGGAGTTGGTACTTCACCTATATGTCAGGTGCGACTTCTCCTCTCAAGTTTGGTATGCCATTTTCCGATGGTTGGGTTGGCAAGTTGCCCTACCACCAGATTTGTTTATGTTATATCTTCTCTTTACCTCTTTAGGGACGGGGAATCACAGGAAACAGGTTTTGGCTTTGGTTTGGCACACCGTGCTGTGGGTTTTGTGGGATACGAGGAATGGATGCATTTTCTCTGGGAAAACACCGGATTGTGCTCATGCAGTGGAGAGGATTCTTGCCTTGTCTTGGGGGTGGTTTTTGGCAAGAGTCAAGGGTGGGTCGTGTTTGTTTTATGAGTGGTTTGTTAACCCCTTGGAATGCATTAGTTGGAAGTAGCATTTTAGGTTTGGGGAGGTGTTTTCAGGGGTAGTTTGTGGGGGGCCTCTTTGGCATATTTTGTTTTCGTAACCAGCTCCTTGTGGGTTGTCTCCAGCCTCGACTATTTGTAATGGGAATACACCGCTGATTGTATATAATATATTTTTTGCGCTTCAAAATAAAATGCAATATAGCGAAACGATTAAATGAAAGCAACTACATCTATAACTATAGTAATTTCCTAACAACTCTGAATTGGACGAGAAACAGATAATGCTGTAGTTATATGTTCGTATTGATTTGGAGTATCTCTTGTCGTCCCTTTTTCTATATATCTTTTTTGCTCTTATAATAAGATTGGATGTTGTGAATACAATTCTTTTTTTCTCCTTTTGCAATGTGTGCGCTTGTTTTGGCCAAGATATCCGTTGATATATTATTTACATTTATTTTTATTTTATTCAGTAAACATAGATATAACAAAAGTATAATATTTCTAGCATCTAAGATGTCCGGGTAGACATATCAAAGATATCTGAAAATGGATATTAACTAAAACAAGGGTGAAATATTGAAGCACCATATAAAAAGCATGACAAATTGACAATTGTAAATTTGCCCCATCCATTTGCCTTCCAAAATAGACAAAACCTTTGAAAACAACCATATAAGACTACATATATATGAAATAGAAAAAGACCCCCTATAAAAAAAAGGAAGAGCACAAATTAAGAAAAGAAAAAGGAAAAGGGAAAACCATTTGTATGCCAGCCTCCTTGGCTTAGCATATTCTACTATGTATTTACTACATCATATGTGTAGCCTTTAATTTCTTTGCGGCTGGGAAAAAACAATCCCCATTTGTGTGGTTATTTTAGCCAACACAAGTTTCTCTGTGTCAATGAATACTTTAATATTACTATAGTTTGAGTCATGCATTTTGGTTAGTATATAATAATCATTCTAGCATTGGAAAAGCCATAGAATGATCTTGAGAGGAACACAAAGAGATGATCTCTTCTAGTGTTCCATTCATACAGTCTCTGTATCTGTCATATATAAAGCAATCATCAGTCATTTCAGGCTTCATTGACTTCGTCTCTGTTAAGTTTATTTGTGGGAAATCTTCCATCACAAAAGGTGTTTGTGGGAGTGCAAAATTGATGCCAGCATACATAGTTGTTTCTATATCCTGCATCATCATAATAAATATTATATTAATTGTCAAATGCCAATGTACTAAAGTAGGGGATGAATTGATACATTGATAACTACAGCTCCGATCTCGAATATAAACAAAAAAAAAAAAATTAACTCACGTTGATTAAGAATATTAGTTATCCTCGTCTATTTCTTTTAATACAATCATACAATCAAAAAATAATAATTGTATTTCTCAAACTGTCATAGCCAATTAAAAGACAATTTTATGGGAATTTGTTTCACATGAATAAAATGAGTTATTAGAAAACAAAATCTCAATTAATTGAAAGATATTTTGGGAATAATATTTCTAAATAGAGTGAAATCAGTTAAAATTTGATTACATTTTGACATCGGAGGAAGTATGAAGACACATGTATAACTCATGACTAATTGGAACTAAAGTAACACTTGGGAGTAGTGCAAGTGGCAAGAAAAGAGAGGTTAGAGAATAGTGTTTTAGGTTTAAAAGGAAAAGAATAAAAAGTGTGGTGTTGATTTAAGAGTGGAAGAGGTAAGTTGAACATGTTGAAGTCCCCAATCAAATGCATATTTTGCTCTGTTGAACATTGTAAAGATAGTTGAATGCCGAAACCCCTTCTCACATAACTAGCTTTTGCTAAAATTGGAAATGATCCAGACATTGCTGATAAAAAGAATGTGATTAAAGCTAAAGATGTTGTATCTGAGAGGTTTGATATGTGTGCTTTAGTCTTATAGAACGTAGCAAACCTTGAGGAAAATGGGGAGTAAAGATATCTTTACTTTGGAAAACGTTTAGATGAGTAGTCAAAAGAACTTATAGGGGATTGTGAAGAAAAAAGCTAAATTGGAGTCAGTCCAAGTGAATTTTACAAGTGAGCTTTATAAAAAGATAGCAACTTCATCATACTTCCAACTTTCATCACTTTAAGATCAAAAAGAAACTCAAAAATATGCTGTGTGGGACACTAATTACAACACAAAAAATTTATAGTAAAATTGTTTAGGCATATGCAAAAAGAGGGTCATGTTGTTGATTCATGTATGCAAGTAAAAACTAATAGTAATTTCTATGCATTACTGGTAGAAAAAGTTGAATTACCGATAGAATTTAAAGATAGAAAAAAATGAAATTCAATATTTCTAATTTTGTCGCCAAGTGTTAAAGACGTCAAAATTAGAGATTAATTTTATTTTTTTTATCTCGAATTTTCGCCGATAATTTAACTTTTTCTAACAGAAGTGTGTGTGATACTGAAGCCCTTAAATTGATAAAGCAAAAATGGCTGGAAATGCAGGATTGGCAAAGGAAGTAATCATAAGCATAAATGCTATAGACATGGAGAAAAAGGAAAAGTTAGTAAACCAAACAGATCAATCAATATAATAATGATCATGCTATGGCCCATCTTGCTTTTCATATGTCTCCTATAAATCTATATTGATGACACGTCTACGTGAATAGTACTACAATACAAACTCAAAACAATCATGAATATTATCAAAGTGAATATGTGAAATTGAAGTATTCAAATTAATGTTACCTGAAATGGATTTGAGGGGTACCCTATATTTCCCATTGGATAAGAAATAGAGGCACTGTTTGCTTCATCACAAGCAAATTGAGCTTGAAAATCATCTGCTATACAAGTATCTGTGGGTGTACATGTTCCTTGAGTGACATCAGAAGAAGAAGCATCACATCGAAATTTATTATTAGGATGTTCATTATTAACAACTTTCTCATCCATGGTTTCAATTTCTCTTGAAATCTCAGTGCCACTTGAGTCTTCCCCTCCTACTATTTGTTCTTCAGTGACCAACATTAATTCCTTCTTTGCATCTTCAGCTTGCTGTTCTTCTTCTTTAGATTTGGCTGGAATTTGAATTGTCTTCTTGAAAATTCGACACAAAGAATAGGAATCCTGTGATGTGGTAAAAAAAAAAAATTATCAAAAATGCTATACTATGGATGCAAGAAAAGAGTAAGAAACAAAAAAGCAAATCTATAAAGAGATTGGAAAAAGAAAAGGGTCTATGAAATAGTAAGTACACGGATCTGAATTTTTCATCATAACGTTTTGATCATAGGCTGTTCTTTTGAAAGAAAAATTAAAGTTTGCAAATTATAAAAAGAAAAAGAAAATAAAGGAATATATAGTGTAGGCATGTGCATCCTTGTAGAACAAGGTTCAAAAACATAGATATGAATTTTGCCACTCTATATCTTCAAGTTGAACATAGAAACCAGATAATGACAACAACATACATAGATCAATCTTAAAAGAAGAGTACTAATTATACCAAGTTGGGAAAAGAAGAATTAAAGCAAGCACGAAACTATAAGATTTAGTTATTGGACACATGTCATATGTGGAAACTTTTGTGTCTATTTAGGGCTTCTTCTATAGATTTGTAGCTAATTCAATTATTATTAGTTAAACTTTTAAAGATACATAAAGAAAAAACAAATCATTTCCCTACTGTTGTATGCAACAGCCTAACAACCAAAACAGTGATGATCTACTGTCTCCCTCCTTCATTTGTTCTATATTTTTTTTTCCCCTTCAAAACCCTAGTTTTATTTTCTTATTTCTGAAATTACATTTATATTAAAATAAAGCCTCAAAATTATCATCCCTCAAGCGTAGCCCATGTGGTTGAGCTACGACACCTTAAAGAGCTAAAGAAAGAGGTCTATGATTCAAACTCTAGCTACATACTAGCATAACATACTAATAACAAATATTTGTCAATAAAAAAAACAAAAAGAAAAGAAGAAAATAATGAGGATATATGAATGAAGAGAGAAAGAAGTCTTTTATATACCTTCAAAGATGAGAGAGCAGAACCCGGAACTGATTCAATTAAGCGATATTCATGCATAACCCAATTGGTTCTAATCCCATGTGGTGCTCTACCTTTGTAATACACCAGAGTCTTCTTCATTCCAACTGGTCTCTTTTGAGAGTGCACTGGCCTATCTTTCCCAGTAGCTTTCCAATAACCAGCTCTCGTTGCCCTATTAGTTCTTGACCCATTTGGGTACTTTCTGTCTCTTGGACTGTAGAAATACCACTCCATATCCTTGCTAGGGAGAAATGATTTATCTGTATTTTTCAAATTCATAAACAATTAGATTTGAAACATATGTTAGTTTACTTGAATCTTGAAGATATATATATTCTCATGCTTCAATCAAAGCGACAACAACTGAATTTCAGTAAATCGTAACAGTAAGGCCACTCTGCCGCACTTACAAATGTCCTGTCACGTATTTAATATATACTCCCTCCGGCCTTATTTATAAGCAAAAAAGTCCTTTCAACATTCATTAAAAAATATATGTATCTGGTCCAAATTTGGACTTGATACATATATTTTTTAATGAATGTTGAAATGACTTTTTTGCTTATAAATGAGGCTGGAGGGAGTATTTATATAAGTCATATTACATATGGATGGTGGTGATGACATATATTATAAATAATGTACCTGGTAAATCCCAAGGTTCACATTTGTAGAGATCAACTTCAGCAATGATATCAAGCTCTATAGTTCGACCTGTTATTTTTCTTTCTAAGTAGTAAGCCACAAGCTCTTCATCTGTTGGGTGGAACCTGAATCCAGGAGGGAGAGTCATTGGAGCCATTGCAAACTTTAGATGAGTGTTATAGAGAGAGAGAGAGAGAGAGAGAGAGAGGAAAATATGGAAATGGGGTGGTACAAGATATGAAGCAAAACAGCTTGGGTAACATTGAACTAAATAGGCCACTGTTGTAATCAAAGTATTGGGAATTTGCCCCTTAATTTAAGGTATATTACAAAGTGTATATAAAGCGGTTATGGAAGTGGTTTGAGATGAGTAATTATGATGGAAGTTGAAGGGCAAAAGGGTCAAAGGGAATTAGGACTATGGCTTTTGAAGAGATTCTATGTGTGTGAAAACCTAGAGGGAGAGTATAAGAAGCTTCTCTGCTTTTGTCTGCTCACAAACTAACAAAAAACAGAGTCCCTCTCAAAAGGCTGTGTGGGCCACCAAACCGTCCATACTATGATTTATTTTATTTTAATTAAATAATAATAATCGGTGACACATTTTTTAATTAATCGTATAACATAAGGTATGTCATTCATCATTATACTCTGTTACGTACTCCAGAGATAATGTATATAATATGATTCATGTATTTTATGTACTGTTTATTCCATGAGATTTAAATATATGCATGTATTTTATGATGTCAGGATATCATAATTAGATTCTTACCATTCCATGCAAAGGGAAGAAGGTATAGAATCTTATACGTATAGTTACATCATCATGTGCAAGTTGTTGTATATACTAAAGCTGCATGCCCCTAGTTTTCTTTTATTATAATACAATCATGTGAAAAAAAAGGGAGCACAAAAAATTAATAAACACAATCGTATGATATAAAAATTCACACTACGTAGAGGTTTATGGTTACCTAGCAGTATAGGTTGCAGTATTGTCGGCGTTTTTTGAGATGGTAGCCCGCAGCTTTTGATTTCTTGGATCATAGGAAATATATAACAGGCATTTCATATTTTAAAACCTTACGGACGTTTGTCTGTCGAAAAAAAAAAAAAAACCTTATGTACGTTTGGTTATATTCCTACAAATTGGGTTTGTAATTAATTAATCATATGTGGTAAATATGGGTTCGGAGTACCCCTTGTACTCCATTTTTTTATTAATACATCTTTTTTGTTTATAAAAAAAAATCATATGTGGTAAACATTTCATTCATATGCAAACCCGAAAGAATCATTAATCTATTAGGATTTTTTTATTCAATGGAGCATTTTCTAATTTATCTCTCGTATGAGGCAAGGTTTGGTAGTTTAGTTCAGTATTGATAGGTGTATCTATTAAAAAGGTATTTTGTATACACCGTTAATATCTTTATTGTTTTTTTCAATCTTTTCACATCTATTTTAAGCTCTACGATTTTCATTTTTTCAGAACGATGGGTGATTTTAAGCGGACAGTGAAAAACAATATCAGAATGGAAGGCTCAATATGTATGTCCTACTTACACTGGAAGACAACATATTTTTTTTCCTACTATTTCAAAACGATTGACTTGTTTGCCACAAGTTCACTTAATTTTTATTGGTAAGCCAAAAGATTTTATTGCAGAGCACTCCCAATAGGTAACACAAGATGTGCTACACAGGGAAACAAGAATACAAATATTCCAGAACAAATAAAGCCACAACATCAAAGAAATACAGAAGAGCTGCAACACATCGCAGCACCTGCACCCAATAATAACAATAGCTAACAATAACCTAAGCCCACAACCTAAAAATATGACCGGGACAAAAGACAAAGCACTAGATCAATAATTTTCTGCTTCTAAAATCTCCATTGTCCCCTGTCTATATATGTTGCCCCTTGCTCTTCTTGGAAGCTGAGACACCTTGTCGGATTGTTAATCCACACCGGCAGCAGATAAGAAAAACTTTTAGCCATGACTGCCAACCATTGCCAAGCCTTACACTTTACCTTCTCGATTATGTTATCTGTTGCGATTCAAACCGTGCTTTGTTTCTAGTTGTCCATATCGACCATATGATTGAAAACCACATTTTTTGCATCCCGAACCACTTAATGCACTCCATCCACAATTTCGCGAAAAATCTGCATTCGAAGAAAAGATGAACAGTAGTTTCCACCGTCATTACGTAACATCCCAATTTTTAAGAAAAATTATTTTATCAATAAAATCCTAAATACTTAAATGTAAGTCGTAGAGATTGATTACCTCAATGATTTATTGAGAGTACAAGGAATTATTTTGACTTATTTTCAATAATTTATTTATTATAAATAAGCATTATTTATGATGTCAATTCATATTAATAGACAGCATAGACGTATGCTACTTTTAAGGTGAATTCATCAATTAAGCTTATTATAAGTTTTCTGTCTGACGCGGTAACGTGTATTTATGCTGACTAAGAAATTGATTGAATTAAATCAAGATGAAATTAAATTTAAGAATTAATATTTAATATTAATTCATGGTTCAAAAATTGTCGGAAAACTCTAACGAAATTTCGTCGTATTTTGAATCACCGGGTAATTCTTATCTGCAATAAAATTTTAAAACGAATTCCGATTTCAATGAAAATCGAAACGTAACTTATTGTGATGATGTTTGAGTGTTTTAATTGTTTTTATATCTATACATAATTTATTTATCACACGGCGAATTAATTTCTAAGTAAATTAATTTTCGCGATTTAATCGACGAAAAATTAATCGATAGCGCGATTACTCGGCGCCGTATTTTTTTAGGGACACTCTATACTCTAGGACTAGATGGTAATGATGAGAAGAGAGGGATTAGACGTTTAGACTAGTGATTAGATTAGAATCTAGGTTTTTAGTGTGTATGTGTCACACTTTTGGTGACTAATTATTTTAATCTTATCTTAATCCATTCTTGACCAAGTATTATACTTGTTCATTTAAGTTTGTATCTTTTTTTTCCTTCCCTTGTTCAGTGTGATTCCCTCCCCTTCTTTCATTTATTTTTATTTATTACATTTCCTATTAGTTTTATCTAAGTGAGAGTAAAAGGCAAGGAGTTAATAATTTTTACCCCTCTCTTTTTGCTGTCCAGGCCGAGAGCACCCCCACTCTCACCCTCACCTCCATTTTGCTTCTTCTTTTTGGTTCTTGAGAGAGAAAGCATGAGAGCTTCCATGGCTTCAATTGTTCATCTTCTTGGCACTTCATCATCCTCATTTCTCAACCCAACTTGCTTCTAGCTTCATCTTCCTCTTGATCACCTCATTCCACCCTTGTAAGTAAGCTTGAAAACAAATTCTTCCTTTCCATTTTCCAGCCCAAAACCTGTGGCCCCTTTTCTAGTTGTAGGAATTGATTTTCTTGCTTTCCTTTGTTTTAATGCTTCATACTTTGGTTGATTGTAATCATGGAAGAAATGAACCAATTTTCCCCAATTTTCTTGGAACCCTAGGGCGCAAGACCTAGAGGAAAAAGGGGTTGGGTGATCTTCATGTGAATCGTCTAAATTAAATGGTGTTTCTTGCTTCTTAGAAGTTGTTCTTACTATTGAACTTGTCAATTTTTATTTGAAACTTAGATTGAGAAGGTTTCTGTGAAACCCTTGCATTCTTGAAAGAGCTTTGAGTGGGGTATTTGGAATTCATAGTGTTCTTGTTTGGAAATTAATTGTTGTTTGTGAAAGAATTTAGAATAGGAAGTGATGTTGTTTAAGTAGTTTAAAAGTTTGCAAAATTTTTGGGGAAAAAGGGGGGCAAGGCCGCGAGCTCCTTAGAGCTTGGGAGGCATGATTTTGACAAACTTTGGTTTATAATAGTTGTATTTAGTATGTTTAAAAATTGTGTGAACTTTGGGAAAATTTTAGGAAGGATTGGATTGAATTGATAGTTATTTGAAGCTTTGAGGCTATGAAACAACTAAAGTGAAATGGACTCTTTGAGATCCTAGACACCAAGTGGAGCCTTGATTAAGCTTTTTGAGAAAAAGTATAAAACTTAGTATTGATTCATGTCTTAAGCTTTGGAAGAAGTAAGCTTAGTATTTGAAAACCTTGTTTTTCCAACTTAGTGTATTCTTTCAAATGAACCTTATGTTTTAAAACCTTATTCTTTAATCGTTTATGAATTTCTCAAGTGTAAATGTTTTGGTTAACTAAGAGGTTTTTGGGTTTTGAGAGCCTAAGGAATTAGAATTAGTTATACGTAGGTTTGCACTAAGTTTGTTCTGTGATGTTAGGATTTGTAGTATCCGAGTTCGGCGGTGTGAGATCGAGACATGCTTCGACACGTGACTTGGCGACCTTTGGTAAGGGCACTTCATATTCTCGGTGTTTATGTGTGTACAGTATGTGTAAGGGCTACTTCTAGACACGTGTAGGCGATGGCCACTTAGGATTTTATTTGTTTTTCGATCAAAGAAGCCTGAGAACCTCAGGGTTCGAAGTGAGGGCCTTGTACCCCTTTGATTTTATTGTTCTTAAGCTTTATACTTGATTAATTAGTGGGTTTGTCTGCAAGAAGTTGGCGACTGCCCCCAACCCCCCACACTTGTTTGTAACCTCTTTGTTAGTTCCTCGGACTTCAAAGGGACGAAAGTTGCTTATTGTTTATGTGATGAATTATTGTGATTCTGTGATGTTTGGACTGTCGTATTTATTATGTGGATATGTGCTTGTTTGTTGTGGAAATACATTGTTGATGTTGTTGAATAATTCAATAGTATGTAATGTGGGATGATTATATTTGTTGTTTTATGCCAAGTTGGAATATTATGCGTTGATATATTCATTGGGGTTGTGGAAGCATTGTCATGTCGTTGGGAACTTCGACCTGAATATCCAAGGGTGATGGAAAGCCCAAAGTTACGGCTGGTGTTCAGCTGCTTAGTTCATTGTCGTGTCGTTAGGGAACTCGACCTGAATATCCTAGGGTGGTGGAAGAGCCCAAGGTTACGACTGGTGTTTAGCTGCGATGTTGATTATTCTGGAATCATAAATAGTGGCATATAGTTGTGTCAATAGGGTAGTTGGTGCATCCTTATTGAATTATTCTTTAATGTCAATGACCTGCTGATTGATCTGTGTTGAAGCATGGGGTTTCCATATTATATAGTGTCTATGTAATATGCTTTGCTGATGTATATGTTGTCGTATTTGTATCTATCTCTTTTATTTTAAGAAGTTGATCATTTCCTGTGGTTCTTTCAATTAATGAATGTAACCCAGATGATGAAGACTGCAAGGTGTTCGAGGTTGCTGACCAGCGTAGTTAAGGATAGCATGTCCGGCTTCTACTTGTGTTTTTTGTTGCAACTTACTAGAGGACTAATAAGCGTTGTAGTGCTCCGACCAGTTATAGGATGTCAAAGGCTTTAATTACAATGTTGTAATAAACGTATTATGTTTCAAGACTTAATTTGTCGTATGCATATGTTTAAATAAATTTCCTTGTATGGTATTTTTTTTTATTCACTGCCTTTCGAAAATGCTGCAATACTCTGATTGCTAATCTCTTAACAAAAGTTTAAAAAGAAAAAAAAATATTAGACTCACATTTTTTGAAAACCATGCAGCAGCGTGTTCCATTTTCGAAAGTATTTGAACTATCCAGAGGAATATTTGGTTTACTAGCGCTCTAGGAACGGGGTGTTACACATTACACCCTATGCAGCCCCCTGTTGGGCTTGAATAATTCTTCTTCTTATCATATTGTCCATTGTTGCTACTCGGTTTAGTGTGATTCTCCACGCTAATAGCGCCACCTTCAGTGGTACGAACTTTGCCCATACCTTCTTGAAAAAGACCTCCGAGTTGGGGTTAAATACACTGGTGATGATTTTGTACGTCGATGCAACTGAATAGATACCTGTAGGGTCAGCATAATGAAGTTGTAAGGTTGAACGATGTCGTCACATCAACACTGTCGATTAGCAACCAACTAGGACATCCTAGTGGGCAACCCCAAACGCACTGGTTGAGTGATGTCGAATGGAGGTATGCGCATGTACACGTCCTTGTCAACTGCATCGAGCAATATGATCGTTATGATCCATTCATAATTGCACATGTTAAGAGAAATTGGGCATATTGGATTGGAATCTGTGTATTATTTAATTGTAATTTGTACAAGGATACCATCTGGTTATATACAAGTGAGCACTAGCTAAAAAGAGAAATATGGAAGTAATAATCTCCTATAATCAAGCTATTCCTATAATAACATAATCAGAACAGAATCTCCTATTATTACGCTAACACCCTCCCTCAAACTCTAGTTGGTATGGTGGATGCCAACTCGAGTTTGCACAAGAGATCCTTGAAGCGAGCATGTTGATGCGTTTTGGTGAAGATATCAGCAGTTTGGTCAGCAGATGGGACAGAGATCAAATGTATGGTACCATTAGCAACATGATGCCATACAAGGTGGCAATCAATTTCAATGTGTTTTGTGCGCTCATGAAAGACATCATTATGAGAAATCTGGATAGCACTTCTATTGTCACAATGAAGCATAGTAGCAGAAGGATGTGTAACACCCATATCAGTTAATAACCATCGTAACCAAAGTAATTCAGAAGTAGCATCAGCAAGAGCACGATATTCATATTCTGTGCTAGAGCGGGAAACAACAATTTGCTTTTTGCTACGCCAAGAAATAAGAGAACTTCCTAAGAAGAAACAATAACCTGATACTGAACGACGATCCGTTGGATCACCTGCCCAATCAGCATCAAAATATCCAGATATGACCAGAGACGAATTAGCAGAGAAGTGTAAACCATAGAAAAGAGTTCCTTTAATATAACGGAGAATTTGAAGAACTGCAGAAAAATGTGATGATCGAGGAGCAGACATAAATTGACTAACTACATGAACAACATATGCAATATCAAGGCGAGTAACAGTGAGGTAAACAAGACTACCAACAAGTTGCCGATACAAGGTGGCATCTTCAAGAGGAGTGCCATCAAGTGGTGTGAGTTTGCAGTTGAGTTCCAATGGGGTTGATTCAGTCTTGCTATCTGTGATGCCTGCTCGAGAAAGTAAGTCAGATGCATACTTGGCTTGGGAGAGATAATAGCCTTTTGAATCTTGGGAGACTTCTAGACCCAAAAAATAGCGAAGAGTGCCAAGGTCTTTCATTTCAAATTGTTGACCAAGATAACGTTGCAATGCTGAAATTCCAGACTTATCATCTCCAGTTATTATCATATCATCAACATAAAGCAGCAGAATTATAATACCACTATCAGTTCGTCGAGTAAACAAAGCAGTATCATGTGGACTAGAAAGAAAAACAAATTGTGTAAGAGTAGAACTGAACTTGTCAAACCAGGCCTTGGGCGCTTGTTTCAAACCATATAAGGCTCGTCGAAGCTTACAAACCTCATGAGGAGAATGATAGCCAGGAAGAGGATGCATATAGACTTCCTCTGTTAAATCACCATGAAGGAAGGCATTTTTGACATCCATCTGAAGGAGCTGCCATTTACGAACTGCAGCAATAGCCAAGAGACTACGAACAGATGTTATACGAGCCACCGGAGCAAATGTTTCTTCATAGTCTATCCCATACTCTTGAGTATACCCTTTGGCTACTAACCGAGCTTTGTAACGATCAACAGTTCCATTAGAAAGAGTCTTAATTTTATAGACCAATTTGCAGCCAATAGGGATCTTGTCTGGAAGGAGATCAACTAGGTCCCAAGTATGAGTATTCTCTAAAGCCTGAATTTCTTCAGACATAACTTACTGCCAAATGGGGTTAGCACTTGCTTCACGATAAGAGGAGGGCTCATGAAGAGTTGCAATAGCAGAATAACAATGGTAATCACTAAGATACTGAGGAGGTTCTCTTACCCGGGTTGAATGACGGGTAGCAGTTGTAGGTACAGTATCACCAACCGGAACAGATTCAAGAGGAAGCGGTGAGGAGGACCGATGTTGAGCTCATCAGAAGTACCTGTATCAGAACTTGGAAATAACTCAATGGAGGGATCAATAAAAAAAAATGGAGTCAGTGAGGACAGGATGGTGAAATTTAGAAAGAGAAGAGAACATAGTATTTTCCCAGAAGGTAACATGTCGTGAGATGCATAACCAGTTGGAAATGGGATCCCAACAACGATATCCTTTATGTTCAATGCCATAGCCAAGAAAGCAACATAAACGAGCACGTGGTTCTAATTTTGTGTGCTCATGAGGTTGTAAAAGAACAAAACAAGTACATCCAAAAGGTTTAAGAATTGAATATTCAGGAGGCTTACCAAACAGCTTTTCAAAAGGAGACAAATTTTGAAGAACTAAAGTGGGAAGTCGATTAATAGTATAGACAACATTAAGAGCGGCTTCCCCCCAAAAATTTTCTGGACACGTGGCAGAGAGGAGAAGAGCACGAACGGAATCAAGGATGTGCCGATGTTTTCGCTCAACTCGACCATTTTGCTGAGATGTGTGAGGACGTGAGCATTGGACCATTGTGCCTTCTTGACTGAGAAATTGAAGCAAAGAGGAATCGTGATATTCCATTGCATTGTCTGCACAAAGAGTTTTTATAGCACAAGAAAATTGAGCCTTAATCATATGTGCAAATGAAATGTAAATTTGGATTAACTCAGATTGATTTTTCAAAAATTATATCCACGTAAAACGAGAAAAATCATCGACAAATAAGACAAAATAACGAAAACCATTAATTGAAGAAACCGGGGAAGGTCCCCAAATATCTGAGTGAATTAAACAAAAGGGTCCTTCTGAAATAGAATCACTACTCTTAAAGGGTAATGCAGGCTGTTTTGCAAGTTTGCAGTTCAAACAATCAAAAGACTCAAATTTTGTAGATCCTAACAATCCACGAGAGATTAAAGGCTGAATTTTGCTGGCTGAGGCATGACCAAGTCGAAGATGCCACTGATGAATGGGGGAGACGATAGTAGCTACAGACACATGTTTCTTTGGAAGATGAAGAGATTTGAGAACAAATAGTCGACATATATACATTGCAATGAAAAGCAACATAAACACTAGGGTTTGTAACATAATCAGATGAGGGGGTCCAACCACATATATACATTGCATAGCCCGGGAACCTTGTCAATGTGGGACTCAAATACAACTTCAACATCCACCCTCACGCACAGCGTGGGCCAAATACAACTTCAATACCCACCTTCACACACAGCGTCGGCCTAGGTCCAATTCCCACAATATACCTGCAAAATTCGGCTCTGATACCATGTTAAGAGAAATTGGGCACATTGGATTGGAATCTGTGTATTATTCAATTGTAATTTATACAAGGATACCATCTAGTTATATACAAGTGAGCACTAGCTAAAATGAGAAATATGGAAGCAATAATCTCCTATAATCAAGCTAATCCTATAATAACATAATCAGAACAGAATCTCCTATTATTATGTTAACTGCACAAAAGGTCAGACAAGTGTATTATGTACACCCTACCTAGATATGAGAACAAACAAACGTGGCTGGTGTGCAGTGATAAAAACAAAGTCCATGGATCATGTAGAGGTGAATGACATTGACGATGACATACCCTATTAAGATGAAGAAATGACATGCGTTGAACAGATAACCGAAATTGAAGACATGGAATGCTTGCATGATGAAACACATAGTGATGAAGAGGTCGATGTTACATCAGTTCCAATTGAGAATGAAGTAGACGAGGAATAGTGACAAGTTAGAGTTTGAGACTAATGAGGGAGATGATACAGATATTGATGTGGATGACGAAGATGAGGACAATGCTTGAAGTGATAGTAATGTACTTATGCATTTTAAAAGTATAGGACCATGTACCAGTACTTACGCTAATTAATGTCAGACAATATTATATTGGAAAAGTTACTCCAGAGGTCCTTTATCATAATTTAAAGTTGCATTTTGGTCCTTTATCTTTTGTTTATTTCAAGTTAGTCCACTAAGTATTAAAATGTTAACATCGTTGGACCTTTTTGTGTCTAGTCCCTTGAGTATTACAAAGTGTCAAGTTAGTCCCTTAAGCATTAAAAAGTTAACAACACTAGGGGTACATGGAAAATGACCAAAAATTCTAACGGTATTAACGTTTTAATACTTAAAGGACTAACTTTAAAATAAAAATAAAAAACAAAAGATAAATGACCAAAGTGCAACAGTGCAACATTAAATTAAGATAAAGGACCTCCGAAGTAATTTTGTCTACTATATTTTCGTTAAGTTAATGTTTATTTTTATTATTTTTGAAAAGCGTCTTTTCCCATTTTTTTATTATTGAGTTAATGTTTGTTGTAAAAGACAATTTTTGTGAACATTAGTTAGTGTGTTTTCCCATATAATTGTATTCGTTGCAATGATAAAGTTGTTTTCGACTGTGTCTTATTTCATATGGTATATCACTAGTTTTGGTGAACATTTTGTTGTATGTTACGGGCTAGATCTTAGTTGATAGTGGGGATAAAATTAAAAGTGATGACCTAAAAATATATTTGAATGCATATTGTTGTTAAAGTTTCTTGTTTTATGTTGAGAATGTTGTAAATCATTGCAATTTGCATCCCTATGACAGAAAGCTTCCTTGATAGATTAAAACGTCATTCCTTTTCTTGAATGAAAATTAATGTTTCAGATTAATGGTAAAAGTGATAAAAATTGATATGAAGTCATTATGTTGTTAATATTAGTAGTGTTATCAACTAATTTGTTGTTTGCATGTTTTTTTTTAAACAAATGTCTCCGAGAGATAAGACTAGGGCCAAGATTCCTCTGAAGATGAATCAAATGATTTCGCCATATATGGTGACACAGGCGGCTCAGCACCGGCAATAGCTATACAGTCACCACTGGATGATGACGCCAATACACCGGCCTGGCAGGATGCGATGGCTCCCACCCTACAGGCTGCAAGGCATCGTTCTAAGCCATGTTGATGATCCCGACTCCGAATTTTGTCCCACAGGGTATAGTACCTCTTCCCGTGTAAGACAATGTTTCCCCATCGTTGACTACTCCTACCTTATCACTGTCATCGACGTCCATTTTATCGTGACATACTTTGCGTCAAGATGATGCAACACCTTAAATTAATGCCTGCACCTAGTTGTCTAACGGTGTTGGGGTCACGACACTCCCATCATGACCCTGGGATAACACCTGAGACGGCACCTAATAGGAGACCATACATTACTGCTCATGGTCGACGGTGCGTAACTGAATCATGTTAACTTATCTCCGTTATATTTTTATGTCTTTATAATGTATTTGACATTTTGTTTATAACTTGTTTGCAGGTGGGTATTGTGTAGGGTGGCCTCTAAGGCCCTCATTTTGGTCATTCAGTCACAATTTCGCGATCCATACCTACTAACCATGCGTATCTTTCTAGTGGTGGATCATTAGTTTGAGAAATTTATGGTAAGTTTATGTTACTTTTCTTATTAACTAAATTCAGTTATTGTGTGTTGAGATTAATAATGAATGTATTCTGACTTATTTAAAATATAATTTTGTAGAAACAAGTTGACTGACTGTCTGAGCATGTGTATCAAATCAAGAACGTCTTTAAGAGTAAGGGCTAAAAGCGTCTTTCTGAAATGCTGATGGGGTTATCAACGCCCATCCTGGATGGGCAAGAGTGCTTGGAATGTTCTCGAGGGGATATGGGAGTCAACATCCTATAATTAAGGAGAAATTCACCAGAGCCAAGAAGAATTACGATTCTGCTAAGGGTGGATTTGTGCATACAAGTGGAACCTTATCCGTCACTGAGCATGCCATATGGCTGGCACATCGTTCATGTTAAACACTTGATTTCTTAAACTCCAACTTATAAATTCCTTGTTATACGTTCCTAATGTTCGGTATATGTTTGTACAAAGTTCGGTATATGTTCAGTGTAACGTTCGAAAAAAAATTTGTCAGAAATAACAACGTTTCTAATGATAGTGGTCGTCCGTAATATTTACCGATCGACATGTAGGGTCATTGGTATTAAGGTGGGAAGTTAAGGTGCCAACATTAGCGACGACCATGCCCGTCAGTAATGACTTTTTTTTGTACTGACAGGAACTAAAATTGAAATCACTATATTTATAGGGTTAAACCAAAAATAAATTATAGACAAAAATTAGAGACAAAAAAAAATGAAATCTATCTCTAATTGTGTCACTAAAGATGTTGTCTTGCATGATAAGTAGAGATCCTTTGCGTGCAACTTAATTAGGCGCTCTTGCATAGGCGAAATGTTAACCTTAGCATGTGCATCTTGTAAATCGTAAATGAACCTTGCATCTGTATAAACCATTTTTCTTGTGTGTGCAACATTGCACGCAATAAGCCTCATTAATTGCCAATTTTATCTTTATTAATTACATTTTCTTATTTATTTTATGAATTTATCTCCTTCAAATCTCTCTCTTCCCACCAAATTGGAAAGTGAACGATTAACTAGACTTATCATGTTTAATAAGGTAACTTGAACTCTATTTTCAAATAGAGTGAAAATTGTCCATTCAAGAATTATTACGCGCAAAGGATGTACAAACACGTTCTTAATAGTAGTAGTAATTATTTTTGCATTATTATATGAGGATCTTTTATTACACTTTGCCTTTAGGAGAGAATACAAAATTTATAGAAGAGAGAGGCCAGAGGATCTCAATAACGCAACCTAAAAAATATAATAAACATCACTCAATTAAAAATTTTGTTTTACTTCTTTGTGTGACGGGAGAGATGAGTTTGAGTTCAAGACTCCCAGAAACAATGAAATACGGACCTTCAAAGGATACATACAAGATTAACTCCCTATAATTATAAATCATGTGTAAGTGAGGCAGATGTATTAAATTAAGAACGTGCTTAGAAAATTAAAGCGGCAGAGTAAAGTATCTTCGGCATGTTACAAGAAGTGACATGCTGCAACATTGCTTATAATAATTTAATTACAAAGCTGTTATTGCAATATTCTTTCCCTAACATTCACATATTTTAACAATGCCTACATATGCTTTTAGTATAATATACGATACGACTATAGACAATATATATTTTGGGATTGCTTTTATACGACGCGGTGGTATCTTTAATCCAATCCAATGTTGGACAAAGGGGATCCATATACCATGGTTTTCAATTTCATAATCAATATATCTTGTTCAGAAGACTGGTCATCATTGCCTCTAATCAAACCATATATGTTAGTTGATCAGGACCACCACTTAGCAACATAAACAAATAAAAGTGAGACAACATTAACTAATCTGTTCGAGATTTGAAAAAAAATGATGACCAGCTCTGGCCTCAAGAAATTCATACCAAAAATAGTTTTGAAACATAAAAAACGACTACAGCTAAATCTTGTTCTAGCTTTATTATTGTGTACAAAAGCAGTCTTGCGTTTCTCTTTTTTCTTTTTTAAGTTTAGTGCAGCTGGTCATATATATATATATATATATATATATATATATATGTGCCATATTTAGTGAGATAGTCTTTTATATGTGAGAGTGAGAAGAGTAAATCTAAGCCATACAAACCATACATGGATGGCCAAGATTAAAAGTTAGTTAGAATTTAAAAAAGTCACATGCCAACTTAAAAAAGTCACATGGTTTTTTTGTTTTAATATTGACCATTCGTGATTGGATCTAATGACTATGATTTGCTCCTCTCACTCTCACATAAATAAGGCCCTCTCACTAGATATGTCCCCTATATATATATATATATATATATATATATATATGGGGAGGGGTCAAATGACTCCAGGAGTAACTCTTTTCTAAGTTCACTACAAGAAAAGTGTGTATTACCGACGGAATTTTACCGACGGCCCCGACTCCGTCGGTAATATTTTAATTACCGACGGTCAAGCCGTCGCTAATGCGCGGGAAAAAATCTGCTTACGAAATTATTTTTTTGCTACGTTACCGACGGCTTAGCCGTCGCACTACAAGAATTCTCGCCGTTACCGACGGCCACTTACCGACGGCCCCTGAGTCCGTCAGTAATTTTTTGGTTACCGACGGCATATTTGTTATTACCGACGGCTTAGCTGTCGGTATGTCCCGCAAAAATAAAGCCGCCAAATTTATTTTTCATCTTCCTCCGTTGATTTTTCACGCAGCCCTTCTCCAAAACCCTTTTACTCCCAACTTGACGCTCTCTCTCGCTTATCTCAACTCTCATCTTTAACTCTCGCTCTCTCGTCTCTCGTCTCTCAACCAACAGCCCAACCTCCTTCCCACAATGGACCACTGCGATAAATCCGGGAACCATGGAGCCACTTGCCGAGCCCAAGGAAGGTGGCGAAAACGACAACGACGACAGTGGCGACGGGGACGAAGACGATGAGGATTCGGATGGCGAGGCTATGGTGGATCGAAAATGAAAAGGGGTTTTGCGCGACGACAAGGGCAAAGGGAAACTGAAGAAGAAGAAGATGAAGATGATGACGACAGTGATGACGGCGATGACAATTCGGACAGCAACGTTTCAGGCAGCGACAACCATTTTTTGGATAGATTGGCATTGCCCTATCCCAAGGTTTGGGAATTTTCTCTTTGATTCACTTTTAGATTTTATCCTTCTTTCTCTTTTAGATAATATTTTTTGTTTTTCAGTACTTTGAGCTGTGGATAATAGTATTTGAATATTTCTATTGATTCTCAATGCCTATGTATTTGATTGGAAATTGCCTGTATAGTTGCGGGAACTTGAACTTTGCGAAAAGGGTTGAATGTAACAAATGCGGTTTTCCATCTCCTACTGACGTTAATAATCGCGGTGGAGGAAGTTATAATAGAGGAGGAAGCAGTGGGGATATGGAAGTAATCGTGGGGGTAGATCTGGTAATTTTGATGGAGGAAGAGGTAATTATGCTTATAATAATGGTAGAGTAATAACGAAGGTGGTAGAAGTGGGGGAGGTAATAGAAGTGGTGGTATGGATGGTCCACCAGTTGGATTTGACAGTGGTTTCGATGCTGGAAATCGCTGTGGATTTAGTGGAACTCCTGCTGAAACCCCAGCTAAGGTGAAGCAGTGTGATGAGAATTTTGGGGATTTCTGTGACAATTCTAGAATCTATATATCAAACTTGCCACCAGATGTTAGTATTGAAGAATTGAGCGAGCTTTTTGGAAGCATTGGACTAGTAATGTTCTGATCTGTTACTCCTATACGAGCTCTATATCGAGAGTTATCTGTTGATTTGTGTTCCATGAGGAATAGTTTGCATGAAAGTGCCTTTTTTTAGAGTGAATTATCATGTTATCTTTTTGCTTCCTTAGCATTTTTTTCAACATTCTTTGTTGAACTGCATAGGCAGAATATGCCATATTTTGTTACTTGTGTCTATCTCTGATTTTGACAATGTATCAAGCTTCATACTAACATTGCACTTAACTGTTTAGGTTGGAAGAATAAAACAGAGCACCCTCCTATTAGGTCAGTATCTGTTTGTTTATCATGTCGATGTTTCCTATGCATTGTTGTGAAATCTGTTTAAGTGGATTCTGTGTGTTTTGAATCTTACAAGCTCAGTTGTTGTTGTTGTTGTTGTTGTTGTTGTTGATTATTCAGGGTTGGAGTTGTTTTTTGTGGAAGACAATGTCCTCGAGGACACAATGTTATTTGGGGTCTTCACTGTGCTCTTAAGATTCACAATCCTAACAGTGTTTTGCTTGGATTTCTTGATAATTTTGCATAATGTTTCTTAAGTTTTGATTTGTTTCTTAACTTCATTTTTTGATTACTTTGATAACCTTGCGTCTTATGCAATATATTGTTTAAGTTTTTATATTCACCCTAAAATAACTGATAGTTGTTAGAAAACTGAGTAATTAGCACATGCTTAATTCTTTCTCCAGGGGGTTCAGAACTGTCCTGATGTGCAAGATGGCTCCAAGGATGTGAAATAATATTGCTACAATTGTGGGGAAACTGGCCACTCACTTGCAAATTGTTCCCTGCCTCTTCAAGAAGGTTTGTTAATTCATAATGCTTTATATAACAGATATTGTTTTTCTCCCCAAACACTTAATTAAGTTGTTTACCAAAATGCTCTCATTGTATCATATGAGTGGGATCACAAATTTGTGTAATCTGTTGAATACATTGAAGACAGCGAATCAGAATATAGTTTGTAGTCTCAATGTTGTAATCTTCTATACTTTCCTTGCTGTTAAGCTCTTTACATGAGCCTTACCAACTTTTGGTTTCGATACTCAGGCAGTGGCCTAGTGCTACGCTCTTGTATAATCCTAACACATGTCTTTTGGAACCTCTGATTGCAGTGTGATGAACTCGTGGAACATGGTGCTTCAGTTGGAAAAACACCTGCAGCTGTAATCAAGAAATGCAAGTATATAATTTCACTCTTTTCCCTAGATTGAAGTGTGAATAAATGAATTTAGTTTGTAATATACATGATTGAGATTCTTTAGATTTTTTATCTAACTATAATTATGTTATTGTGGACTGTGTTTATTATTTTGAATTTGGCCATTGAAAGTTTCTGGTTTTAAGGAAGTTAAACTAGCTAAGAAGTCTATAGTACTGGAGATTTATGTTTGGATGAGGAATACTTAAGTATGAAATTAAGCTTTCCTAAATTTGTAAATGGAATCAAAAGACTAAGTACTACATTATTCGCAGATTCTTGAAGTTGAATGTTTGAATACAAGCTATTTTGTACAAAAAGAAAAAATGTTTGTGTATCCAATAATTTTCTTTAGCTATGTTCTGTAGGTATGAATCAAAATGGTTTTTACAAACTATTAACTGAGAGCAAGTGGATGGATTATGCTTGCAGAATTGAATGCAGAAGATAAAGGATTAGGCATAGGCATAATGGTTTTTCAATTACAAGATATTGTCATGACTAATGTTTAAGCAACATGTATAATGTTTAAGCAGCTTTGAACATTTAATTTTTTTTAAACTAAAAGGCGATTTTTTTGTAGTGATGATATTTCAAAACTGATTGATGTAATTTAAAACATCATTCTGAGGTTGCCCTCCAATGAGGAATTCAAGTCATATTGACAGTTAATGTATTCATGAAGGCATGGCATCAAACTGATCTATGTTTTTTATTTATTTTAATTTGTAGTTTTCAGTGGGCTTAGCCGTCGGTAACATTACCGACGGCTAAGCCGTCGGTAAAGTACAATAGCAAAAATGGTTGTTTTCGTAGATTTTATCGACGGTCATCTGACGACTTTCTGACGGCCAAGCCGTCGGTAATTACCGACGGCTTTTTTAGCCATCGGTAAATTTTACCAAGGAGGAAAATACCGACGACCACGAGGCCGTCGGTAGGCCGTCGGTAATCTCGAATTACCGACGGTTTTTTAGAATTACCGACGGCTTTTGGCCGTCGGTAATGACGAAAATTCTTGTAGTGGTTACTCCCTTTAATAACTCTTTATAGATATTGAATTTCACCAATCGAATCGTCAAATTAAAAGTTCTTATTGACTAGATCAATTCCATAAAATTTTAAAAATATTTGATACTTTATTAAATAACTTTAATACAACGTATAATATATTTTTCAAAATACAAGTAAAATGTTAACCATGTGATTACATAGCTACGAATGTTCAATTTATATAAAATTTGGTATGCATGATCGTTAATGTATTATGATGATATTCAATGATTGATTGATAAAATTCAATGTCTATAGTGAGTTATTAAGTGGAATAACTCAGACAAGAGTTACTCTTGGAGTCATTTGATCCCTCTTATATATATATATATATGACTATAAAATTATGCATGGCTTTAGAGATGTAAAATTATTATTTATTTTGTTTCATATTATATAAGGAAATACTATATTATCGCTTTGTATTATACATAAAGATAGAAAATTAAAAATTAAATCCCTCAAAATGAAAAGTTATTTCGCATTATAAAAAGATTATTGATCCATTTTCTGTAAAATATACGTGATATTGCATTAATTATCACTTATCCAATTGATATTTTAAAAATATAAATATATCAAAGTGATTTTTTTCCATGTTATATGTTGTTAAATTAGTACTTAAAATACCAAAAGGGTTGGCCCAATGAAAGCGTGCTAGTTCTGTCAGGTAGGAGAGTGTATGCAGGGAATCTTGATGAAAAAATAAATTACGAGGTGAGGGGTCGTACTATGTCGCTCTAGACCCTGGATTGATATATAGTTCACTCTCCACCATTTAAATTAATCGAAAAAATTAGTACTTAAAATGATGCAATGACTAAGAACATTAATTACTATTTAAGTACAAATTAATGATAAATTAAAAACCAAGATAGACCATCAACACTTTTAGGTCCAAGTGGTGAGGATTTTGATTCTCCATGAGCATTGTCTAGGATTCAAGTCTTCTGGATAAAAAATAAACGTTAGAAGAACTTTACTCCCCTTATATAGGTCAACCTGACTCAACTCAGATTAGTCGGAGTTCAATGCGAATTCTAGGTCCTAATTCGAGACAAAAAAAAATTAAAGATAAACACTTATCACAAACAAAAGTTCAATGGATAACATTACTATGTATTTAGTTATTTACTCTCCTATGGGAGTGGTAGCTGATTGAAATGGGTGCTAAACAGCTAACCATATATTGCTCTCCTGGTTCTGGCTAAATTCATGTTACTGTCACGTTAGTACTTTTGTGAAAATATTTCTAACATAGTATGTTTCTTAGTCCCAACAGATCGTTATCCAGTGAAGTGTAGGTAAGCTATGCTAAGCTTGCTGGGCCATAGTGGGTCCATGAGATATCTCTATTCCCTTTAATTTTAGCCCAAGGGGAAAAGAACCCTTTTATCATACATCAGTTCATGACTTCAAAGAGGGGTCCACTGAGCATCTGAACAAATCTACCTGGCACACAGTCACTGTCTTCTTTTCTTTTCCTAATTTTTGTCCCTTTAATTCTTTTGTCCTGCCATCTAACTTTACTTTTTCTTTACTATTTCCTTTGTTCCTTGTTTATTTATTTTTGCCCTTTCCTTAAAAAATCATTTTCATATGGGTAAAGACATACTAACGACTTTAATGATTACAACACAAAATCTTTGACTGGCCCTCTCCCTCACAACTGCACTGAACTACTACTGAGCACTCACTCAGTGAAAAAAAAAAAAAGTTTAGCAAGTTTGACTAAATATTTGGTGAGCATTAATAGGAGTTGCATATATATGGTCTTAGTGTCTAATTAAGTGTTAGAAAGTTTAAAATAAAGGTCCGTAACCACGATTTGTGCTACGATACTATGATTTTTTACGTCGTTGTAATCGCAACGCGGCCGTGATTAAGACTGTATTAAGCCACAATTGACCGCAATTCTCTGCAATATTAAATATCGCGACTGTTACCGTGACCGCGATTTAAAACTTTGCTAGAAATTGCATGATGTTTGTCCTAAAATAAACTAATCCAGGACTAACTAGGGTACTTTGGTGCACAAAAGTTAAAAAAAAAAAAACTAACTAGAATATATATATATATATATATATATATATATATATATATATATAGGAGGGATCAAATGACTCGAGGAGTAACTCTTGTCCGAGTTACTCAGCTTAATAACTCACGATAGACATTGAATTTTATCAATCCAACTGTTAAATATTATTATATTACGTTAATAATCATGCATACCAAATTTTAGATGAATTGCATATTCGTAGCTATGTAATCATATGGTCAACATTTTACTTGTATTTTGAAAAGTATATTATACATTGAATTAAAGTTATTTGATGAAGTATCAAATATTTTTAAAATTTTATGGAATTGATCTACTCAATAAGAACTTTTAATTTGACGGTTTGATTGGTGAAATTCAATATCTATAGAGAGTTATTAAACGGATTAACTCAGACAAAAATTATTCGTAGAGTCATTTGATCTCTCATGTGTGTGTGTATATATATATATATATTGGAAAAACCAAAAGAGGTGAGGTCAAATCCTTTTGGCACATATATTTTTGGTGAGAAATGATAACATTCAAGTAAAACGGCTATTCCACACCCTTATTGGTTACTAACTTAACTTTTATCTCTGTTTGAATCTTTGCTTAACTAGCTTTTTGGTTTTAACACTTCAAATGTGACGTGGATTGAGTTGTGTAAAACCAATTACGTTGAGTAAGAGAGAAAAGGGTTCTGGAGTCTTTTGCCGAAAGACCTTTTCTATTGTCTTAAAAATATATCCCTCCTCCACAAATTTTCCATTCTCTTCCCCTAACATTATATTGTGAAAAAATTAGTGGAATATCTTTTGATTTGCATAAAGAGATTCCAAACTTATTCATTACCCCCCAGTGAACTAGAAAACACCATTAGCTCCTAAATAAAGCAGGGTAACTATTAACACCTCATGTTTTTGCTAGTTTGCACCTCTATCCAGAAATTAATTTCCATGTGTGTATTTTTTTTAATCTGAAAGTTTATTTCTTGACAATTTTATATCATCCAAAAATCAACTTCGGGGAAAATTGGGAGTCATAAGGTGGTTGGTTGGCTTGGTTTGGAGGAAAGGGTGTAGGAGTTGGGAGACATAAGGTGTGTGAGTTCAAACCCATCCCAAGCCACTAATCTAACAATTACTAATAATTACTAACATTTGTCTATAAAAAAAAAAAAAAACTTCGGGAAAAATTAGATTGATTGTGGGGTGTGCTAGAAAAAACACGGTGTCAAAAGTTATACCCATAAAGCAATACCTACCAAATTTAGTTCTAGCATAGTACCCCAGAAGCATTATACAATAGATTCCGATCCAGTTAATGTACGCATAATTACTTTACCACATTTAGCTCTATCGCTCACATGGGGTTTTATTTATTTTATTCATTTTTCAATAAACACAAGAGATGTTAAATGGCTCTTAAAGCCATGCAACCTTTCACACACGATCTTAGTTGTTTTGATGATAAAGCACTCAAATGCATGAAAGCAAAATAAAGGGGTGATGCAAATAAATATGTAGTCTCCAGAGCAAGCGGTGGTTGGCAATTTGGGTATAAATTAGATTCCCAAAAGTTGTCACGGTGTGTGTGTGTGACCATATATGTGAGTTAGTGCACAAAAGACAAATGGGGTCAGATTCTTCTTTTTTGTCAATTTCAGTAACTTTCATGTGGGTTTCTGGGGATTTTATCTCATCATACGGCAGAGATTGTTGAGGCTACAACAGAAGGTAACCGATTTATGATAAGTTCTAATAAATGTGCTGTGGAACTTTTTTATGTGTGACACTTATCATTGGCTCGCATGCCGGCAACTTGGACCGTATTTTGTCACCTGAAGTTTTGAACGTAAGCCGTAATGCTGGCTAGTTGAGGATACTTTCCTTTAGTGGCAAAAAGTGAGGATAGAGAATGACCAACATTTAGCGGTTGTGGCATCGTATGGTATCCTATATAGAGCCTGTCAAGTGTACTATACTTTAATCGTTTCAAATATTTCAATAAATCTTTTTACACAGTTGATCACAATCTTCCATATATACCATTGAGTTAAAGTGATTACTTATAAGCGCACAAAAAGAAAGGAAATCTACCGAGTCAGTAGTACTTTTTGTTGGCGTGAGTCAAGGAGTCATATTATTAAAGATTTATAATTTCCTATTTTTGTGTAATTAAGATCCCTAGAATTACTCTTAGATTATTCCTAATATTGATGTACCACTGTGTATATATACTTGCATATACAGAGGGAAATAAAATATACAGAAAAATATTTTTCTATAACTTTTATCTTAGTATCAAAGTGGGTTGTGTTGTGATCCGTTTTCCTTTTTTCTTTTCTTTAAACCCTAGCCTACTCTAAACCAAATCGGCTGCGATGACCGGAGAAAGACAGAGTGCCTCTGACTCAAGTCAAAATTGTGGCTGTGAACCATCCAATATCAACTCCATACCTTTCACGTTCAAACTGAACGATACAAATTTTAGGGTACGGTCGAAGATGATGGAGGTTCACACTGCGAGGTTGAATAAACTTAGATACTTGAACGGAAAAACTGTGAAAGTTGAAGAAGAAGACCCTGGTTATTACAAATGGGTCGTCGAGGATGCCGTCGTACGGGGATGGTTGTCGAAAACCATGAAACCTCATCTTCTTGGTATGTTCATTGAGTTACCAACTGCTCAAGACATCTGGAACAGTGTGACCCATATGTTCTATGATGGAAAAGATGAAGCTCAATATTATGAGCTGCGTTGTAAGGCAACCCGGATTCGACAAAACGGTCGTCCTGTGAATCTTTACTTTGCTGAATTGAAAAGTATTTGGCTGGAGATGGATAAGCGGCGCCCAAAGAGAATGGTGTGTGCAGCAAACGTAAAAAGTAGTATGGAAGATCTTCACAAGGATCGGGTATTTGACTTTCTCGCAGGACTCGATCAAGAGTTCGATTCAGTTCGAAGTGATATTCTCCGAAAGAAACGGCTTCCGGGACTTGAAGAATGCTGCAATATTATCCATCGTGAATTTCAGAGGCAGGAAACTATGCTTGAAAGGAAAGACTCTGCAATGGAATCATCCATGGCAATGGTTTCAAAAAACGCCTCAAAGATGTGACCTCGTTCTTTGCAGGACTTTGATGAAGCTGAGAAAGACAAATTCTGATGCAATCACTGCAACAGGACTCGACATACAAAGGAAACTTGTTTTGAACTTCACGGCTATCCCGAATGGTTCTTGGAGAAGAGAAGGCAGATGAGAGCTAAAGGCAAGCGTTCAGGACAAGCAAAACTCACTGATACTGATGCTGGAGTTGTTGCTGTTGCAACAAGCCGAGGCAACTCTGCAGATCCCTCCAAAGTAATGGGCGACTCAAAAGTTCATGACAGCAATCTGCTGTCCCTTCTCAACCAGGTTGATTTAAATGAGTCAACTGATAATCTAGGTAATATTGATGTTGCCTTAATGATCTCCACTGATCAAGATTCGGGATGGGTAATTGACTCGGGAGCTACAGATCATATGACATATGATTTGTCTCTTTTTCAAACTAAAAGTAGACCCTCAAAAGACAGTATTGTAACAGCAAATGGTGATGTTGTTCCTGTAACGGGAACGGGTTCTATTGCACTTACTCCTACTTTGTCCATGCATAATGTTCTACATGTCCCAACATTATCTAATCACTTATTGTCTGTTGGACAAGTTACTAAACAATTAAATTGTGTAGTATTAATGTTTCCAAATTTTTGCCTGCTTCAAGATATCCGGACTCGGGTGATCATTGGGCGTGGTACTAAGAGAAGGGGGTTATATTACATAAATGATGTGACACTGGGCCATGTTAATCAAGTCAGAAGTGTAACACCCTTTCGAGACAGGGCGTAACTTTATTTATTTAGTACAAAAGTAATTCAACTAAGACAAATACATAATTTATTTATTACAAAACATATCACATATATAAGTACAAACATGACTTTACACCCACATGGGTGACAAAAGACACACTGGCTGTGACGTAGGTTTTCATCTTTGCCTTCAAGCAGGTTACTCAAAAACTTTCCATCCACTTCTTATAGGTTGTTCTTGACCATCTGTTATTTAATAACATATAATAGAAATACACAAGAAAGCACTGGGGTAAGATATCTAATAATCTCCATCAATTAGGAAAACAGTATAGCAGAGGCACTGTTACCATGCACAGTACAACAATACAATCAAAACATCATATCCATAACTCACATCATGCCCAGACTCCTAAGAATACAGTTACAGACCACGTCATACTTGACCTTGTCATGCTGACAAACACGTGTCACTGGTCCTTCAGCTGATCACCGGCTCTATAGACCCAGCTGACACTAAATACCGAGCTTTCAGACTGATCACCGGTCCTACTAACTCAACCACAAATCGCTGAATCTCGCGGACCATTAACGCCCTACTCCCAAGACCGATCACTAGTCTTAGGGCACCGAGTAAGATAAGTTGGTTGTCTTGGGAACATATCCTGATACACTACCATCTCCGATTATCGGTTATGGCATCCCATAGTACCATACCCAATTACCAAAGTAAGGCACCGTCCTGCGTGCAAGGACGACATTCCCTATATAGAGAATGGCCAAGATTGACCACCTGTCAGACGCGAAGTCCTGGAGACTCGTCCACATGACCGAGTCCACATACCCTAAAGGTCAGTGACTATCTCCAAACTACTCCGTACCTTTAATACCACGGACATGGAGAGACTCGTCGGAAAGACCGAGTCCACATACCCTCAAGGTCTTGGTCGAGTCCACATACCCTCAAGGCCACCGACTATCTCATAACCATTCCGTGTGTACCTCGGTACACCAACCCCGGATACACTGACCATGCTAACACCACTAATAACAGGGTACCGATGGTAATACTTACTATTACTATCTAGGGATTCGCAAACCTCTAACTAGAGGGCGTCATCCTTGACTCTAAGACCGTTCATCAAACTCACAGATATCATATGCAACCAGCACATAAATATCAGGCATAAAACAGAATATCATAAATCATCATTTTAACATCATATTAATTATTCCCTACGTCGCATACGCGACTGTCTACTAATCTCATAAATTTATCAAATATAACCTATGTTGGTTGATAGGTCTACAGTGACTATCCTTAGCCACTGTACACTGTAACCCCTCTCCTGAGGTGTTGCTACTACCGACTCCTAGTAGGGCTAAGGGACCATACTCATGCTAACAGTCCTACTCTGCTACCTATTTTTCCTAGATATTAAGGTATCTTCCCCCTTACCTGGCCTAGAAGACTGTTGCCGCTCTCGTCCTTCGCTATTCCCTCTCTCGAGCTCCTCCACGCCCTTCACGCTCTCCCAAAGGCCCTTGGAAGAACTTGGGCTAAATAGAGAAGATCAAGGCCTATTTATAGGCATAAGTCGGCCCATCGCGTCGTGACCATATTACACGTGAATACCATCGTGTCACGATGCGGAACACGTGTCAGCCATCGCACGTTTTGATCCGCCGACCTTCTCCACCGACCTACCATTGCGTCACGACGGATTCCTTTATAGTCCCCGTCACGTCGCGAGCCACTCAGATTTTGAAAATTCCATTTTTGACCTTCTAGACAATTCTAGATTATTCTTTTCCTTTCTAGGACATTCTAAGCCTCTTATTAATCATTTTAAGTTCAATTTAATACTACTAAGGTTTTAAATATCCATTTACCACTTAATTACTGTTTTAATTATTTTTCTGTCATTATTTTAAAAATCAAGATGTCACAAGAAGCAATGTTAACAATAGAATGGAGATGATCTGGATGTGCATCGTCGGTTGGGTCATGCATCTTTTGGTTATTTGAAGAAACTACTTCCTTCATTATTTCACAATGTTTCAGACACTTCATTTAAATGCAATGTTTGTGTATTAGCATAAAGCCATCGTGCTTCGTACCCTTTGGGTTTCAATAAAAGAACAGCTCCGTTTGAGTTAATTCATTCAGATGTGTGGGGACCCTCTCCTATTTCTACCCAACAAGGAACCCATGGTTTATTATTTTTGTGGACGACTGCACTAGAATGACGTGGTTATATACTATGAGAAACAAAAGTGACATGAGCATAATTTTCAAATCATTTTATCATATGATTCAAAATCAATATTCCCTTCCTATTAAGGTTCTTCGATCTGATAATGGTGGAGAGTGTATCAATTTTGAATTATCTGAGTTCCTCCAAGGAAAAGGCATTCTTCACGAGACCACATGTCCTCAAACTCCACAACAAAACGGCGTAGTAGAGAGAAAAATAGACGTATCCTTGAAACCACCAAAGCTCTCCTTATTGGTTCATACGCCCCTAAAGCTTATTGGGCTGATGCAGTTACATATGCAGTGTATCTCATGAACTGTATGCCATCACGTGTTCTTTCCTTTCAAACTCCACTCGAAAAGCTTGCTGATCATGTCACTATTCCGTCATCCTTGCACTTACAACCACGTGTTTTTGGGTGTACGGTATATGTTCATCTTCATAAAAACCAATGGAGCAAACTTGATCCTTGTGCCGAGAAGTGTGTCTTCCTTAGGTTTTGTCCACAATAAAATGGGTACCGATGTTATCATCCATCTACTCGTCGTACGTATGTCACCATGGATGTTACTTTTGTAGAAGCTGAGATGTTTTTTCTTCCTGAACATTCCAGCCATCATCTTCAGGGGGAGATTGGTACTAGTGAAGACTATAGCTGGATTGATTTGCAGGATAACAATTATATGGCTATTGAGCCTAAAGTGGTTGTTGTCCAGAATTTGAGTTTGGATTCTGGGGGAGAAACTCATACTCGATAAGTCAAATTGAACAGGTTGAGATGGACCGAGACATACCAACAACCACGACAGTTCCTGGACAGGTTGAAGTTTCTTTTGATACTCCCGTTGAAGATAACAACCCCCCACTCTCTCCTCATGTACACGTCGATGACCCTGCGGATATCCTTGAGGTAAGTAACTCTATAAATGAGGTGTCTAATTCTGAGTTTATTGAACTTCCCTATGTTTTACCTCCTAGACAGAATCCTAAGAAACCACCTAACAGGTATTCTCCAGGCGGAAAAATTCATTATGCTATTGCAAAATATGTCTCCACACATCAACTTTCACAAGAGAACCAAGCATTTGTGGACAGAATGGCTGAAATCAAGATACCAACGAAGATTGAAGAGGCTTTGAAAGATCCAAAATAGGCGGAAACAATACAGGTTGAGATGGATGTTTTACAGAAAAATGGAACTCTGAGTGTTGTTTCACTTCCAAAAGGAAAGAAACCTGTAGGATGTAAGTGGGTATTCACTATCAAACATAGACCTGACGGAACTATTGACAGATACAAGGCGAGATTGGTAGCTAAAGGCTACACTCAAACCTTCGGTGTTGATTATCAAGAGACATTTGCTTCAGTTGCTAAGATAAACATAATTAGAGTTTTATTGTCTCTAGCTGCTAATTTTGATTGGCCTCTGAAACAATTTGATGTGAAAAATGCTTTTCTTCATGGTGACATGGAGGAGGAGGTATATATGGATATTCCACCAGGTTATGGTATTCGAAATTCTGTTGGACAAGTTTGCAGGCTTCGAAAGGCTTTGTATGGCCTTAAGCAATCACCAAGAGCTTGGTTTAGGAGATTCACACAGGCAATGAAGAAATATGGTTATCACCAGGCAAACTCTGATCATACCTTGTTCATCAAGCGCAATGGTAATAAAGTTACCCTATTAATTATATATGTGGATGACATGGTTACTACAGGAAATGATGTAGAGGAGATTGGTAGACTACAAAAGTACTTGTCTTCTGAGTTTGGGATGAAGGATCTAGGAGGACTCACGTATTTCTTAGGGATTGAGGTTGCATGTTCTCAAGAAGGTATATACTTGTCACAACGGAAGTATACACTAGACCTTTTAGCTAAGACTGGCATGTTGGCCTATAAGCCAGCTGAGACCCCTATTGTGCAAAATCATCACCTTGCTATTTATCCAGATCAGGTTTCAACAGATAAGGAAAGGTATCGAAGGTTAGTGGGAAGATTAATTTGTTTGTCTCTCACTAGACCTGACATTGCTTATGCTGTGAGTGTGGTTAGTCAATTTATGCACGTCCCGAGTGAAGACCATATGGCTGCTGTAATGCGTATTCTAAGTTATTTGAACAGAGCTCTTGGGAGAGGGCTAATGTTTAAGAAGCATGGACACATGGAAATCAAAGGATATACTGATACAGATTGGGCTGGTAATATATTAGATAGGCGGTCTACATCAGGCTACTTGACATTTGTAGCAGATAATCTTGTGTCATGGAGGAGTAAGAAGCAAAATGTAGTAACACGGTCAACAGCAGAGGCAAAGTATAGAGGGATGGCACATGGTATTTGTGAGCTCTTATGGCTTCAGATTCTTCTCACCAAAATTGGAATCAAACCAGAAGGTCCAATGTTGCTCTATTGTGACAATCAAGCTGCACGAGAAATAGCGAACAATCCCGTTCAACATAATCGAACAAAACATGTGGAAGTGGACAGGCATTTCATAAAAGAGAAGTTGGAGGCCAAGTTAGTTGACATACATTTTGTACGTTCAGAGAAGCAACTAGCTGACATATTAACACATGACGTATCTACAAGAGCATTTCATTACTCACTAGACAAGTTGGGCATAGGAGATATCTATGCACCAACTTGAGGGGGAGTGTTGGCGTGAGTCAAGGAGTCATATTATTAAAGATTTATAATTTCCTATTTTGTGTAATTAAGATCCCTAGAATTACTCTTAGATTATTCCTAATATTGATGTAACACTGTGTATATATACTTGCATATACAGAGGGAAATAAAATATATAGAAAAATATTCTTCTGTAACTTTTATCTATTTTTATATGCAGAGTCAGAGATTTGCATCCTCTTCTTGTGGATTAATCATTTTTTTCATGTTAGTATTTTGGATTTACTTTCCACCCTCCCAAATTGCAACGAAACCCCCTGAGGTTATTTTTTTCGGTTATTACCTGTGACAACCACCCTAAAAATTTAAATGGAGTCGTCACCAATATTTTATTTTCATAGGAAAACATTGGAAAACCTATTTTTTGAATATTTTTGAATTTGATGAAGAAAAAAAAAAGGTCTTTGAACCAGATTTGAGCTCGGGAGTTGGTTACGTATAGGGAAGGTATTAACACCCCTAAAACGCCCATAAAAAATGGCACCTTTAATTGTTTGAAAATAATTGTTTGCCCATAAATAATTTGCTTCCCAAAAGTGAGATTTGTTTATTTTATTTCTATAAGTATACTTGCTGAAATGGAAATGAGACTCTATTTATGACTCTGACCTGAACATAATTGTTTAGCATAATTAAAAGAATCGATCCCCCCAAATAAATCTAATAGACCTAAAATTACCTTTTCTGTTATCTTGAATAAAAGCAACATTTAATTACTTAGTCATTAACAGGTAAAAAGGATAAAAAATATATATATAAAAGAAAGAATATTTTTTTTTACAAAAAAGTGATTAAAAGATAAAAATAAAAATAAATTAAACAAGTAAAAGAAATATTAACTTATTTATTTGATCAAAAGAATGTGTAAATAAAGAAATAGACATTTCCTATTTTACTTTTATACCCTCCCTTAATAGAAAATTTGCACATTGGTCCCTATTTAGGAAGACCAAACCCTAAAACGTGTATATATGAACAGAAATTAAAAAAACCTTTTCTTTTTGCCTTTATACCCCTCTAAACTACATATTTGCGAATTGACCCCTATTTAGGGTTTGGCCCCATTGGAAGGCCAAACCCTAAACCTAACTCCAATTTAGAACTGCAAGTATGGACCCAACAACACAACGAGGACAATAACAACAACAGCAACAATAACAACAACAGTAACAAATCAAATAATCACAAGAAAATATAGAACAGAAATAAGGAAGCTGTAACGAAATTTTTTTATTCAAGTTTATGTTTACAGAGGCATATTCAGAAGAGAAACAAAAGGGAGGAAGATGAAACCTGGGTATTTAGCCCTTTCCAGAAAGTTTACAAACAGGGGATGGAAGGAAAAAAAACCTAGAACTAAGAAGTGTTTAAATTTGGTTTGGGTGGCCTCACGAGTCTTTTCTCCTTCTTCTTGACTCTGCTTCTCCTGCTCCTTGTGCTATTTCTGGATTCGGTTCACTCTCTGGTTCTTCCCCCCTTTTGCGTGGTCTCGAGCTTGGCTTTTATAGCCTCATGATCCCTGTCACAAAAATAAAATCAAATCAGAATAATAATGAATAAAAGAAAAGAAAGGGGATAGAAACTTCCCTGATTCGTCATATCTACACGCTTTCCTCATGTGCATCTTGAATTCGGACCAAATCGTGGATAGGATTTGATTTTATTTTGTGGAAATAGAGAAGAAAAAAAAAGGAAAGAAAAGATTGTGGGGGAAAGGTAGGTTACGGCCGCGAGAGGAATTAGGGTTTGGTTTGAGGGATAAGGATTCAGAGAGGAAAGGGAGTACCGTTGGGATTAGGGTTAGGTTTTAGTGAGGATGAAGAAGGAAGGGATGAATGGAGCGGACTAGGGTTTGAATGATGAGAGAAAGAAAGAGAGAAGGAAAGAAAGGTTGAGGCCGAGATTGGGGGAGAAAGATGAGGAGATGGATGCGGAAAAGGAGGATAGAACGTGGGGATGGGGGCGACGCGGCTAGATGATTAGGTTTAGGGTGAGGAGGATGAAGAAGGGAGAACATGGATGACGAGGTGAGGGGAAGGGGAGCGGCTAAGAAGAGAGTGAAATTTAGGTTTAGGGTTTGGATGGAGAAGGAAAGATGGGAGGGAAAGGCGTTGCGTGAGGCTGGAGGATGAAGGGAATAAGGGTTGCGGCTGAGAGAGTGAGATGGCTTTAGGTTTTTTAGGGTTAGAGCATTTGGGTTCTGGGTTGGGCCGTGCGTGAGTGTGTTTGGTGGGCTAGGGGTGTGTGAATGGAAGGAGGGGTGCACGAAGCAAGCAGCAAGGGAGAGGTGTGCAGAGGGCGCATCAGAGAAGCGAAGGGGGTGCAGGAAGTAAAAACAAAAAAAGGGAGGTGTGTGCTGCTGGGCTGGGCTGCTATTAGCACCTCCCATATTTTAATTGGCACATTCCTTTCTTTGAAAAATAATTTTTCCTTTTTTCCTTTTATTTTCTTTTTTAATCTCTTTTATTCTTGATTATAAAACCAAAAATATTATTTTATTTATTATTACCACTACTACTAATTAAAATAAATAATAAAATAAAGGTCGGACAAAAGTAGGGTACTACAGCTGCCCCTCCTTAATTACATTTTACTCGAAGGTCTTTGTGCATTCGCTATAAAAGGTAATTAAGGATAAATGACTCTAATTTTGTCTAGAAGGAAATCGTTTAAGGATGCGAGATTGGCTCCCGACTTTGCTCTGGGGTTCTAGGTTTGATTCCTAGTGAATTCCCAGTAAGGCATAGGTTTGGTTCCTAGCTCTTACAAAATTGGTGAGAGGTTCTAGGTTTGATTCCTAGTGAATTCTCGGTAAGGCATAGGTCTGATTCCTAAAAATGGTGAGGATTCTAGGTTCAGTTCCTAGTGAATTCTCGGTGAGGCATAGGTCTGATTCCTAACCCTTACAAAATTGGTGAGAGATTCTAGGTTTGATTCCTAGTGAATTCTCGGTAAGGCATAGGTCTGATTCCTAACCCTCACATCTTTGGTATTGATTACTTCCCTACTTAGGGTAAGCCTGGGGTGCGAGCTTCTTCGTCACTCGACACAAATTTGAGTCAGATTCCCAACAAGGGTAAGTCAGGTTCTTAACTCTTGCGAAAAGGTACGGATTGACTACCTTACTTTAAGGAATGTCCGTGATATGAGTTTCTCTGTTACTCGATATAGGTTCGGGTTAGATTCCCGGCAAGATGTAGGTCAGAATCTAACTCTTGCTAAAGTACGGACTGGTTTTCCTATTTAAGGAAGGTCCGATATATGAGCTTTTCTGTCACTCAACATGGGTTCGGGTCAGATTCCCGGCAAGATGTAGGTCACAATCCTAACTCTTGCTAAAGTATGAACTGGTTTTCCTATTGCAGGTGAACGTCTAGTGTACGAGCTTCTCCGTCACTCGAAACAGTTCGAGTCAAATTCCCGACAAGGTATAGGTCAGATTCCTAACTCTTGTTAAAAGGTGTGGATCGATTTCCATAATTGAGGAAGATTCGAGGAGCGGGTCAGGTTCCCAACTAAAAGCTTGGGTCAGATTCCCAAGGTGGTGGGTCAGATTCCCAGCAAGGTGCAGGACAGATTCCTAACTTCTTGCTAATAGATTGGGTAGGTTGAGTACTAGTTCTTACTGAGTAATAACAGACCAACTGTATGTGATATTTGAAAGGGTGGGTCAATGGACCCAAAAACTTTGATAGTCATGCAGGATGCAATGAATGGTATGCCAGCATGAAATGAAATTTTTATTTTCTAGAGAAATAATTTTGAAGGTGGGTCGGAGGCCCAGAAGTATTGATGATCATGCCAGATGCAATGAATGATATGCTATGCATGAATGTTGTTTTGTTTTAGAGAAATGATTTTGAATGTGGATCGGGGACCCAAAAGTATTAATGATTATGCAAGATGCAATGAATGGCATGCCATGCATGAGCATTATTATTGTTTTGAATTTCTTTTTTTTTTTGATTTCCCTGAATTCCTTTGAGGACTCTGCCCCTAGACTCATGGGATGATAACTTTCTGTCAGATTGCTTGTCCGAATGGTTGACTTTGTACTGCACCAGGTTTGCATATTTGCCCCTTGATAGTTCATTCTGTCTATCTTTGTGGATTCTTGAATATTCCTTCCATGCTATGAATGCTCTTGGGAGGATTAGATTGACAACTTTGATCCGCAGAGACTTTCTAGCGTCTCTTTGGCCTTCGTCCCGCCATGTGAGGGAGGATCTATGTTGAGAGACAGATCACCTTGTGAAATCTTGAACGCGAAGCTTGTAGATGATGGGCTCAGCTTTTGCCCCTAGCTTCTTGGTTTATGTCTAGATCCAAGAAGTACAATCCCGGTTGACATGTTTGTGAATTTGACCCTAACTTTTGCCTAGGCCGCTCTTTGCGAGTTTTCAACCTAGCGGGTCGCTCTAACTTTCTGCCTAGATCGCCCTTTCGGGTTTTCAGCCTAGCGAGCATTTTATTTTATATTCTTTTTTTAGGTAAGGCAACTGCACTGAGGAGTTTATATGGATTTCCTCTTTCAAAAATCAGGTTTTAAGAGAATATGAGCAATTTGACTTTAATCAGAATGGACTTTTTTAGGGTTGTAACGTGGCCAGGTTAAGGGCTATGAAAGAAAGGATATTTCAGGCTCAAAAAGTATTTAAGGGTTTATGAAAACAAGGATCTTTAGTGCCAAGATGCACTTTGGTGATTGCTAGCACAAATTGTCTTGTTTTGCTTTCGTATTTTTATTCATTTTTTTTTTGCGAGTGTCTTGATATGTTGCATTTGATATTTGCTTACTTGTTTTTTTTTTCCTTTTTTTTTAACAGACAAAATTTAATGGACTATTGTGCTAGCCTTCAATGTATGGGTAATCCTTGTTTAGGGTATTTGAAAGAATTTTTTTTTTTAGGCTCAAAAGGGGTAGCAAGGGATAAATATTTTTTATATTTTTGGATAGAGAAAAACGGCCAAACTTCATCTCAAAATCTCATTGCTCAAATTTTCACAAATTAATTTTTGATAACTGCGCATTTGCTTCACCATAATTCTATGAGCTGAATTGAAAAAAAAAATTCAAATTGCAGTTTTATTGATGAACTGAAAAGATGAGAACATAATGAAGCCTTTACAAGATATGCCCCATGGCTTGGAGCAAAGCATGAAAAGTAAACAGAGTTATCTTTCTTGAAGTCCAACCACTTGGCGTTAATCAGATCTTGCACTTTGTACTTCAAAGCCTCAACAATTCTCAATTGAATGACCCACTTCCCCAACTTGGCATGTTGTGATGAGCAGCGTTTGTTTCTTCTTCCATCTCTTGGCTCATACTGCGCGATGGTTGTTGAATGTTGTGGTTGCCAATCCTTCCGCTTATTATCCCGGCTTCCACTCTTTCTCCGACAACAACCAGATTTGAGAAGCTTGAAGAGACGTTTCCCATCATCAAATCATAGAATGGTTGTTGAAGTGTGTTCGTGAACATGGTAACCATCTCTTTCTCAGATAACGGAGGTTCCACTTGGGCTACAATCCCTCTCCATCTTTGGGCATACTCTTTGAAGCTTTCATTGCCCCCTTTTACCATGGTTTGCAACTGGGAGCGGCCAGGAGCCACGTCCATATTATACTTATACTGTTTGATGAAAGCTTTGGCCAAATCATTCCAGGAGTTGATTTTGCCCCACTCTAACTGCATATACCAACGTAGGGATGCCCCGGTAAGACTCTCTTGGAAGAAGTGGATTAGGAGCTTATCATTACTGGAGCAGGAGGCCATCTTCCGGCAGTACATGATGAGGTGGCTTTTTGGACAAGTTAAGCCTTCATACTTGACGAACTCGAGAACTTTGAATTTGGGAGGAATTACCACGTCCAGGACCAAACATACTTCTGAAGCTTTGAACCCAATATGATTTGCCCCTTCAATGGCTTTCAGCCTATTTTCCACTATTTGGAGTCTCTCCTGATCTAGGGGGTCTCCTGATGGGCCATTGGAAGCCTCTCGATACTCATTAGTGCTGAAGGAATGGTTCTCATCAATGGTCAATTTTGCACCCAAGTTCTGCAAGAGGTCCAATATCTTGTCCATTTTACCCTTGATTCGGTCGAGTTCTTCTCTCATCGCTTGTTGATTCTGTTCCAACAAGTCCATGAGTCTAGATTGGGCTCGAGTCCGGTAGGGATGCAAGGAAAGCTTATTTGTATCTATTTTTCTGTTGGGGAGAAAAAAAAAATGAGTTATGTTATGTAGATGCCATGATTATGCATATCATGAATGTTTTTTTTTGTACATTTTATGCAAAATAATATGATGGATAATGGAGAAACATTTTTTTTATTTTTTTTCTATAAAAATAAAAATGAATGCAAAGATAATGAGAATTGTTGTTAAAAAAAAGAGAAAATATTTTTTCGAAAATTTATTTTTTTGAGGGAAAAAAGAATGAGAAGGGAAAATATTTTTTGAAACTTTTTTTTTTTGCAAAGAAGAACAACAAATAATATTTTTTAGAGAAAAAATATCATTCATTATCTTTCACAATTTTTGAAATGTGAATGGAAAATAAATGGATGGAGGAAAAACGGGCAGAGTATGCCCCTTGTGATGTAGGCCGGTATTTCCTAAGATCTTTGGTCATACGACTTTTGTCACGTGGAAAATGGGATAAGGTATGCTCCTTTCGTGATATGGGCCGGTAGCTCCTTAAAAGAATCTAGGGTTTATATTAAGTGCATTTCCATTGGGTGGATTTAAGATAGGAATCTAAAAGGTCACTAGAGCCAAGAGTCCCATTTTCGAATGTTACCGCCAATAATAGGTAAACTATTAAAGGGAGTTTTTTCTCAAATAGGGCCAAACTCTAGGTGAGGCCTTCGCAAGGACCTAACTAGCCGTACGTCCAGCAGGTGCTCACTACACAGCCTCTGCTAACTTAAGTTTTTTTTTTTTTCAAACCTGGGTATAGAGTTCCACTCGTAGTGTGCAAAAAATGTGTTAAGTGAAGTGTGTGAAGGAGCAATTACCTAAAATACTACCCGCTGCAAAACAAATCAAAACATGATATATACAAATGTCTTCTACCCTAGGGTTCAAATGCATAGACATACATAATATTTACAAGAAAGGAAAAAAATGAAAGAGAATGAATCACAAATGAAAAATAGAAAAATATTTTTTTTTAATGCATGTTTTCTATCCTAGGATTCAAATATACAAACATATATACAAATGAACGAATAGGAATAAAAACCAAAAGGGAATAATTCATTTAATAAGCAAACAAATCATATAAACAATCATAGGGCCTAACTCTCTAAAGTCCCCAGTGGAGTCGCCAGCTGTGACAACCACCCTAAAAATTTAAATGGAGCCACCACCAATATTTTATTTTCATAGGAAAACATTGGAAAACCTATTTTTTGAATATTTTTGAATTTGATGAAGAAAAAAAAAAGGTCTTTGAACCAGATTTGAGCTCGGGAGTTGGTTACGTATAGGGAAGGTATTAGCACCCCTAAAACGCCCATAAAAAATGGCACCTTTAATTGTTTGAAAATAATTGTTTGCCCATAAATAATTTGCTTCCCAAAAGTGAGATTTGTTTATTTTATTTCTATAAGTATACTTGCTGAAATGGAAATGAGACTCTATTTATGACTCTGACCTGAACATAATTGTTTAGCATAATTAAAAGAATCGATCCCCCCAAATAAATCTAATAGACCTAAAATTACCTTTTCTGTTATCTTGAATAAAAGCAACATTTAATTACTTAGTCATTAACAGGTAAAAAGGATAAAAAATATATATATAAAAGAAAGAATATTTTTTTTTTACAAAAAACAGATTAAAAGATAAAAATAAAAATAAATTAAACAAGTAAAAGAAATATTAACTTATTTATTTGATCAAAAGAATGTGTAAATAAAGAAATAGAAATTTCCTATTTTACTTTTATACCCTCCCTTAATAGAAAATTTGCACATTGGTCCCTATTTAGGAAGACCAAACCCTAAAACGTGTATATATGAACAGAAATTAAAAAAACCTTTTCTTTTTGCCTTTATACCCATCTAAACTACATATTTGCGAATTGACCCCTATTTAGGGTTTGGCCCCATTGGAAGGCCAAACCCTAAACCTAACTCCAATTCAGAACTGCAAGTATGGACCCAACAAAACAACGAGGACAATAACAACAACAGCAACAATAACAACAACAGTAACAAATCAAATAATCACAAGAAAATATAGAACAGAAATAAGGAAGCTGTAACGAAAATTTTTTATTCAAGTTTATGTTTACAGAGGCATATTCAGAAGAGAAGCAAAAGGGAGGAAGATGAAACCTGGGTATTTAGCCCTTTCCAGAAAGTTTACAAACAGGGGATGGAAGGAAAAAAACCTAGAACTAAGAAGTGTTTAAATTTGGTTTGGGTGGCCTCACGAGTCTTTTCTCCTTCTTCTTGACTCTGCTTCTCCTGCTCCTTGTGCTATTTCTGGATTCGGTTCACTCTCTGGTTCTTCCCCCCTTTTGCGTGGTCTCGAGCTTGGCTTTTATAGCCTCATGATCCCTGTCACAAAAATAAAATCAAATCAGAATAATAATGAATAAAAGAAAAGAAAGGGGATAGAAACTTCCCTGATTCGTCAAATCTACACGCTTTCCTCATGTGCATCTTGAATTCGGACCAAATCGTGGATAGGATTTGATTTGATTTTGTGGAAATAGAGAAGAAAAAAAAAGGAAAGAAAAGATTGTGGGGGAAAGGTAGGTTACGGTCGCGAGAGGAATTAGGGTTTGGTTTGAGGGATGAGGATTCAGAGAGGAAAGGGAGTACTGTTGGGATTAGGGTTAGGTTTTAGTGAGGATGAAGAAGGAAGGGATGAATGGAGCGGACTAGGGTTTGAATGATGAGAGAAAGAAAGAGAGAAGGAAAGAAAGGTTGAGGCCGAGATTGGGGAGAAAGATGAGGAGATGGATGCGGAAAAGGAGGATAGAGCGTGGGGATGGGGCACCATGGCTAGATGATTAGGGTTAGGGTGAGGAGGATGAAGAAGGAGAACATGGATGACGAGGTGAGAGGAGAGGGAGGCACTGAGAAGAAAGTGAAATTTAGGTTTAGGGTTTGGATGGAGAAGGAAAGATGGGAGGGAAAGGCTGCGTGAAATTTGGAGGATGAAGGGAATGAGGGTTCTTGGTGAGAGAGTGAGATGGCTTTAGGTTTTTAGGGTTAGAGCATTTGGGTTCTGGGTTGGCCTGTGCGTGAGTGTGTTTGGTGGGCTAGGGGTGTGTGAATGGAAGGAGGGGTGCACGAAGCAAGCAGCAAGGGAGAGGTGCCTTGAGAGGCGCATCGAGCGAAGGGGGTGCAGGAAGTAAAAACAAAAAAAAAGGGAGGTGTGTGCTGCTGGGCTGGGCTGCTATTAGCACCTCCCATATTTTAATTGGCACATTCCTTTCTTTGAAAAATAATTTTTCCTTTTTTCCTTTTCTTTTCTTTTTTAATCTCTTTTATTCTTGATTATAAAACCAAAAATATTATTTTATTTATTATTACCACTACTACTAATTAAAATAAATAATAAAATAAAGGTTGGACAAAATTATGGTACTACATTACCCATTCAAACGGGTTTTATCCGACTATGCGTATCCGGACATAGATTGGAAGCTCAACCGGATGCGTGCTTCCGGATATTTTGGACACGGGAAGCACATAATTGCACCAAACAACACCAAAACAAGCCATCCGAAAGCGTAGATCTGGTCATGACTGATGTGCGTCTGGATGCGCACTTCCGGTAGGTTAACAGGGAGTGACAAATGCAATCTCTAATTGTGTAACAGATCTCAAATACAAAACTCAAACCGACACATAAACAAATGTCAAAATACATGCAATCTCTAACTGTGTAACAAATTTCAAATACAAAACTCAAACCGACACATAAACAAATGTCAAAATACATTAGTGCACAATGCTCAAATTCCGGAATTAGTGTCAAATACACAATTTCAGTCATCCTTGCTTAGATCTATACATACTCTATTACTAATTACATCATCAAAGTGTTTCGTGCTTGTTTGTAAGTTAAGCTCACTAAACATAGACATTCTAGCAACATATGGGTACTCCCATGAACGTGCCAACTTCCGAGTTTAAAGGGATTTAGACAAATTGGACCCTTAATCCCTTTTCTCTTGTTAGTGGTAAAATAAGGTCTTAGTGGTCTTACTCATCAAGTCATATCCCTAAATCAGTTTAGCGGATTTCAAGTTTGTAAGGAAAATATCAAAGTCTCTCCTTTACAATATGATGATGATACATTACTCATTAGTGAGGCTTCTGTTGAAACTTTGTGACCCTTAAAGGCTATTCTCAAGTGACTTGACTAAGTATATCAGGTTTAAAAGTTAATTATCATAAAAGCATTCTGATTGGAAACAACATAAGGCTTGTCATTCTTGATTGGAGCTGCAAAATTTCTCAATTATAAAGTTAGGAAGTGTGCTATCTAAGTAAGTAGGTCTACCAATTGGGCCTAACCTATGGAAAGTTGGAACATGGGATTTATCTCTTTGATATTATTTTGGTTACAACTTCAAACACATCAACGACAAAGAACCAAATGTATACAAACTTACACAACTTCATCTCCACTTTTCAACACTCATGAAACATCCTATTTACAACAGACCCATGTACATTTTTAAGCTCTTAGAGCAACACCATGTATAGATAAAAGTATGTAATGCAAACTATGTAAGGTGCATTGTATATTTGCATTCTACAATCACCCACTGTACACTCTGAGACGAGTAGTGATCCTCTCTCGGCATATAGGACAATTAGTTAACCTGGATCCACAATCTCTGCAAGTCTGCATTCCAAAATATTGTTAAAAATAACAAAATCTAACAACAATAAGAGAAATAAGACAACGATTTTAATAGTAAATAATCAAACTAATCTCTTAAAGATATAATATTTTCATATTACTCTCTAAATAATAGAAATCATGTTAAAGACCCCTCAATTATAATTTAACTATCAAATTGTCTCAATATATGTATTTCTTGCATCAAAATAAAACCCGAAATACTTGTATTGAGATTGAATTTGACTGATAAAATACACATTCAAAGACTTCGAATCTAATTTCAATTACTTTGGGAGTAATATGATTGGAAATATATCTTTCGGAACTAGTTTGATTATTTACTAGCAGGATACCCGTGTTACAGCACCGGTTAATTCTTACCCTGTAGCCAGGTGTATGGTCTTACTTTTTTTCAGTTTTTTTCACGTTTTATTATAATGAAAATAGTTATGAAAAGAGCGGCAAAACGGTTTTGAACGGGTAAATGAGTTTTTGTCACGTGTTATTATTGTAGATAATTTTCATAAATAGATAATAGAATATAGATTTAACATAGCTAGCTCACCATGTGCCCACATCCAAATGCCAAATCCCTTCCATTGGTCAGACAAACAGGGCAGACCTACAGAATTCCAATGGTTGTATAGCACCAAATAAATCATCAAGCAACTACTAATTAAGATAATATACTCAAGCACTCTAAGTTTGAGTTATACATTACATACAGCTTGGTTTTGCTCATCTGCTGTTGATGCTAGCGAATTGCTTGGTACACGAACTGGTGGTGGTGCAGGCCGAGTATAAGGAACAGGAGGAGGTTTTGGAACTATTCTCTTTGCCCTTCCTGTCACACGCCTATTGTCCATAGGAAAAAAGAGGAGAAGAAGGAGAAAAAAAACTTAATCATAAACCAGAAAATTATGTTAAATAGTCAATTGAAAGAAAACTGCATTGTTTTAAAGAAAGCTGCCATTGCTCTCTTTGCTTTTTACTTGGTAAAATTAGGCTAATGTTTAAAGGATCATACCCAAGTATTCCGAATTCGACGCATGCTTTGTATTGGAAGGGGATTTCCATGAGAGCAGCCAGAGCAAATGCTGCTTCTTTCTCAGTGGGGCTTGTGTTTTTGGACATAATGTCCGTGAAATTAACAAACTGCTCAAAGGGGAAAATATGTGACCAAGTGATTGAAAAGAATGCAAAGAGGTTATGCTTATGCAGCTTAATTTTGTTGTACTATTGATATGTAATACCTGGAAATTGTCGAAATCGCGTGTTGGTATCTTGTCATCAAACTTTTTCATGTCTTCCCAAGGTCCATCACCAACTCCAACCAGAACTATTGCAAGCGGATATGCACTGGTATCAGAAATGAAGTGTTAAAATAGATATAAATGTTATTGAGCTGATGAATACGCTTTTAAGTTCTTTGAAAAAAAATGATTAAATAGTTTTTCATATTAGTTCCCAAATAAAGAAAATTATGCTTATGGTTCCTAAATGACATTATGTCCATCAAATTAGTCTTGAATGTGTATTTCATCAGTCAATTAGTCTTTTAAACAGTTGAGTAAGGACTAATTTACTGACAAAGACTAATTTGAATATAACTCAATAAAGAAAAAAAAGAAAAAGAAAGAAAAGAAAAGAAACATTGGAATCAAGACAATGATACTTCTCATGTAGCTGGGGCTAACTACCCTCTCTATTAATAATGTAGCTGAAGCGTTAAGCTAGGTTTGTGTATAATCATCAATTAGCTATATCTACCTTGCATCAGCGATTGCTTTGATTGTCTTCTTTTCTTGAGGACTGAGATCTTTATCATCAGTATCAATACTTCTTGTAACCTTAAAATCAAACAAATTTATAGCAGTAAGATTTGAGAAACATGCATACACATGTAGAAAGGTAACATTTTATATACCTGTCCATCTGCAATGATAACCAACACATGGAATTGGCCGCGACTTTTCTCAACTAGGTCAATTGCAGCCTCGACCACCGGAGCATAAGAAGTTGGTCCTTTAAACAGAATGCAATTATACCTTCAGCCATGAATCTTAAACAAAAGACAACAATCATACATAGATTTTTTTCAACACAAAAGTAGTCTTCATCTAGCAATTGCAGCATAATGAAATTATCAATTGCAATAATGTGTGTGTGTCTGTTTATATATAACAAGGTTTTTAATTGTGATGGCATCACTATCCCTAATATTACAAAGAATCACAATCAAATACAGCAGACAGGGCCACAATCGCGGTTGCATTACAGTCGCGGCTTAAATTGCAGACACATATGGAGACCGCTTTTTAAAACCTACAACACTACAAACAAACAAAAAAGTGAAGGATGACAATAATGACCTGAAAGTTTCAAGTTTGGAACTACTTTTTTGTAGCAAGCCAGAACTTCTTCAAAGCCATGGCAAGGTGAATGATCACTGTGAAAGCTGAAAACTTCTTTGTCATGGGTGGTAGCTGTACAATGATAAAAGTTGAGCCAGATGTTGAATTGGAAAAACTATTATTTTCTTTTATATATCTGTTCTGCTTAAAGGATTAGGCCTTACCATCACCAAAACCAAAGCATGGAATCAAGTTGTCATCATCAAAGGGAGCCAAAGTTTTTCCAACAATGGAGATGGCCTTCTCATAGGGGTTAGGCGTATCTCCAATAGCATGCAGGCTTCTATTATTGAATGAGATTTTGCCTTCAATAAAAACAAGGATGCATTGGCTTCATATGCAAAAAATCAGAAAGAAAAAAAAAATTAAAAAAAAAAAAAATTATAACCAAAACCCATATTTTACAATGGACAATGGAATGATGGAATCGCTTGGTTAAAATTTTGTTCATGTACTACCACTGACCAGTCCATTCATTGCTCTTTGTGAAATCAATTCCAAGGATGAGATTTGATGATTCTAAACCTTCTTTCCTCAGAGCCGCTGTAACCTGTGTAAGTGAAAAAAGACAATGAAAATTTCATGAAATCCATGATAGCTTACAAAAGTTGATAACTACTACTTTTTTAACTCTGATTAATTCGGCGGGATATAAAAACAAATCATAAAGTTCATCTATCTGTTATTTGAAGATTCAGTTTCATTGTAATAAATTCTGAAATAACCCTTATATAGATTGAAATACATGTCTTATTCCATAGGATATGATATGGCTAAGCAATGCTTTTCTTTATTTTATTTTACTTTTTCCTCATAATTGAACTTTTACATAGTATCCAGCCCTAATTCTTCTTGTATCCAAACACTTCCAAAATATGCTTCAACTAAGATTATTAGGAGGAATCTAAATACTTTAATCCACAAATATCAAGCCTAATAGAACATTATGTGTTTTATGAAAAACAGTCTCTTAACAATATATTGTTGAAAAATAGTCTCTAGATATATGGGTGGAGGATCTGTTCAAGAAGTTTCTAGAGTGCCACCGATTCTTAGTTTCCCTCCTTCAACCCCATTGTTGACAATTTCTTTCATAGCTACATGAAAACCACCCCTAGTTGCTCTATCTCAGAGTCCTCTGCTTCTGACTCTGCCTTCAGTTTAACACAATGGGCCGAGCCCATTAAGATGGAATAATGCGGGAATTGTTAACGGTGCTCTACACATTTTGAGTGACAGCCTGGTATTTAGCATACTGGACAAAAATACCCCTCCCCGTTTTATTTGATTTATGTGGTTGAAGTTGTTTACGGTAATTTCCTTTGTTTTAGGTGGTTGGATTTGTTTACGGTAATTTTTTTTAAGTAATATCTATGTGTCGTAAACAGCTTGTTTACGGTATACATTTAATTACGGTATGTTTACAGCCATATGAGGGTATTTTAGTTATGTGAGGGTGTCACTCAAAATGTGTAGATACCTATAACAATTCCGAATAATGTAATGGCTTGGTGAAGTTGCAAAAAATGATATAAATTTGTTGGGGAGTGCTATCCGCAGCCCACTAATTTTCTACCTGCACCCACATCTCTTTATTTTATGTGTTTTTACCAAAATACCCCTTCGCTTCCCCTTTCATGGTTTCCACTCCCTCGTACGCTCACTCACATGTCCATGCTTTATTTTTTTGGGTTTTCATCTCTTCGGAAGCAAAAAAAATTTGTGTACCAGAAAGTAGTTTCTAGAAGTAAGAAATGTCTTCCAAAAACTAGTTTCCAAAATACAAAAAAAAAGTGTGTTCTGAAAACTAGTTTTTGGACGTCAATTCTTTTTATTAATACCAAAAGCTAGTTTCCGATGCACAATATATTTGCTTCCCATGATTAGTTTCCATAGATGACGAAAACTGAAGTTAAAAAAAAAAAGAGGGGTAGGAGGCCATAAGTGAGGGCGAGGGAGTAGACGGCGTCGATGAAGAAGGGAGACGGGTGCTACCGCTCATAAACTTGGGGTAGGGGATGGGGCGACCAAGGGGAGGGGGAAAGAGGAGTAGGGTGGCGGAGAGTGGGGACGGAAGTGGGGGTGAGGGGAAAGGGAGTGGCAACAGGGAGGGAAGGAGGGAGGAAAGGGTGTGGGGAAGAAAGGGGGGGGGGGATGGGAGCCGTGGGGCATTTTTGAAAAGAACAATAAAAGGAGGGAGGGTGTGGGGTAGAAAAATTGGGGTACAAGTAACACTCCCCACATTTTGCACGACTTCTTCGTTCATATTAATTGCTGCACCACCCCTACATATTATACCTGACAATAACGTAAATTTTGTTGCAAAACATTCTTTAGAACTCTCTTTCTAATACGATATTGTTGAAATTTAGCGGAAATTTTTCTAAAGTGGTGGAACATGAATTTCACTTATATTAAAAAATCTCATAGCTCATGCTCAAACATGCTTTCCATGTACGCCCGTTGATTTGAATATTTGAATAGAGTTGATCAATCCATTCAAAGAAGTCGAATTCTTCCAATATTAACTTTTTCCTATTCACAAAATTTGAAGCAAAACTTTATTCAATGATAATTAAGCTCTTTGTTGCTTATGCAATATGCCCAAACATCCTTTAGAAAGGGGTGAATTTTAGGCTTTTACTGATGTCATCACTTTGTAAGGTCATGATGGATCATGATATCATCTTCAAACTAGTTACGGATTAATTAATGGCTAATAAGGTACAAAATTAACATTCGTAACTAATTTCATGATTTATCATATAATACATGAAATAATGATTCATAATAGAATCTCCTTTTTTAATTCTTAAAAAAATAAATAATAGAATCTCCTTTAAAAAAGTAGGTATCACTAACTAACTGAAAGTGAGGTGCTCCACCATACTTTTCCCTGTTTCTTTTTTCTCTTTTATGGAAAACCAAATGGCATAAGGACATGGTATTTAAAGAAAAACGCGTATTGCCAAAGACGCAATAAAAGGTCTGGATTGCATGTTATGGTAATTAAATATTATGGCTCAACTTGAAGTGGTTCATTAGTCATTATTTCCGCTATTGACATAACGAACCAGTTTAATTGAAGAGGTGAAAGTCATTGCTCTAACTGATTTGGATCTATATCTTCTAATATTATTTTTCTCTTTATCAAACTTGTTTCCTTGGCATGTATTCTTTTTCTTTTTTTTTACAAGCTTATGCATGTATTCAGTTAAACAATTATTTAACTATTGTAGTATAGATTAATTAGGAAAATAACATACTAAGATTACTTATTATCTCTGTGAAGATTTTAGATTATGCTACCAAAAAAAGTTATCCCGTGCAAAGAGAATCATGATCATTATTTTTATGCGATTAATTAATTACTAATGGCTTAAAATAGTCTTATGATGATAATCCAAGCTAGCGTCAAATAATCAATCAAGTCTTAAAAAATTATAATGGTAATATATATAAAAAAAAAGGTGTTCAATTATAGACATGTTTTTTTTTAATTTTGCGTGTGTTTTTATTTGATTTTAAAATATAGCAATGTCAACTTAAATTCATTCAACCGCTTAAATCATGAAATTAATTATATTTTTAGTATTCCTTATTATGTTATTTAAATTAACTAAAATTTTAACTCATTGAATTAATGTTTGGATTTTAAAACACTAGTTAAACTATCACATGCTTTAATACAAATATATAAGTATAAATCTTGTACAAATATCGCATAAATAAATTCCTTAGATTATTCTATTTTGTGGTGGTGCTAAGGGGTAACAAGATAGCCTGTGTTAAGTGGTCGAAGGTGTGTAAACCTAAATGTGAAGGTGGCTCACATTCCAATTTCACCAAATCTGTTTTTGAATACATAGTAGAATATAAGTCGTCTGATCAGATCAAACGACTGAAATCTATAATTGCGTACGTAAATGCGTGACATCGTGAAATCTGTTTTCCTACAAGGGCTCAGCCTTTTGTCACTTAGATGATTAAGAATGTTTTATAAATGCGTAAATTTTTATTACTTTCTCGTTATATTTTACTTGACATCTAAAATAATGCGCGCATCTTTAACAAATTATTAATTACATTTTTATCATTCAAAAAATAATACTTTTTTTACTAAAATACCTTTATTGTAATAGGAAATAGGTTTTCTCGTTATATTTTACTTGACATCTAAAGTAATGCACACATCTTTAAAAAATTATTAATTAAATATTTATCATTCAAAAAAATAATATTTTTTTACTAAAATACCTTTATTGTAATAAGAATTAGGTATAATGACTAATTAATATAAATAGGTTGAAATATCAAAAAAATAAAGAAATTATCAAAAAATAATTAATACTTTTTTACGTTATATGACAAATAGTTTGAGACAATAAATTTCAAAAAATAACAGGTAAAATGAGACAGAGGGAGTGAATAATAACAACATCAACAATTTAACAAGTAAAAGTTTATATTTGGATAAATGAAAATTTTGGATAAAAGATTTTATATTTTAAAGTGTTTAAAATACAATGGAATAGAACAAAAGTGATAAAATGTATTTTCTCATAAAAAAAAGTGATAAAATGTATTTCATTTTATTCCTCACGGTACTCCACTTTTACCTGAACCAGTTTTTTTTCCATTTCATCAATAAATAACATTTTTTTTTTCGATAAGTAAAAAAATTCAATGATATTGTCTAGTTTCAGCATCACCGTGAACGAGTTCTACCCATCTTCTATGAAGGGTTGTAGATGGCTCATAATATCATTTGCTAGAGTATTAGACCGGAACAAAATACACTATCCAATGCTATTACACCTACATTAAATTTCATTCAATTCTATCTTATTTTGTATCTAATTTCATTCCATTCCATTCTTTACTGAATATCTTGATATAACTTTATGTTTCGATCCAATTCATTTCATTTATTTCACCTCATTTCATTTCGTAAATTCTATTAATTGTATATCATCACTCACATGAAGGGGAAAAAAAAGAGTAACCTATCTTTCATAAAAACAAATTTTTAACTCCAATTTAGGCAAATTTCGAACCAAAATGTTCTTTTTTAAGACTTCTATTAATTAATTGTATAAAAGAAAAATCTCAAAGAGAATGAAGCAACAAAAGAAGCTGTAGCAGAAAGGAGGTTGAAGAAGAAAGGGAAACTCATACATGCATATTCTTAATGAAGCAGTAATTCCCATAAATTAAAAAAAAAAAAGGTAAATAGAGAAGCATACATACCTGTTCAAGGGTAGTGAAGTTATCAGGAATCAAAGCATACTTCTTGGCAGATTGCTTGCTATTCATGACTACTGTTGAGCTCTGTCCAGAATTACTTCTCCCAAAATTACTTGATGATGATCCCTTAGAAATTAGAGTTTGTGGCGGTGGCGCTGGCAATTGCGTTGGAAAATGTGATGGTACAACAGGTATGTTGTTGCTTACGGTGGAGGAGATTCTTCCACTTCCACCTCTTCTTTTACCACTTCTAGAAATCTGAGTGTCACGCTTTTTATTTTTACCAAAGAGGTTGCCCATGGCATCTTCAACTATAGGTTCTCCTAATTTGAAAGAGATGTATACATATGTGTGTGTGTGTGTGTGTGTGTGTGTGATTAATTTTATGGTCACGGAAAATAAAGATTGATGTAAAACGAAACAGAAAGGAAGGTGCAAGGGGCGGTTCCTAAAATATATATCATACAAAAAATTAAAGTGGTGAATTTCAAAAGGAACAATAAAGAAGAATAATTAGTGTTAAAAGAAGAAGAATTACTAATTAACTTCTATTGGTATCCGATTCTTGACGCTTTATTTTGCTTGCTAGCTTTGTACAAATTGTATTCTTCTCTAGCTTAATCCAGAGGCAAAAAAAGAATCGAATTGCCAAAAAAAGAGCGACGTTTCAAGTGAAGTGGTCTTCCGTGTGACAGAGTGAGACGCTTAAAAATGAGTAAATGGCTATCAAGTGTAATTAAGGGTAGTATTTGACTAACAATCTTCCACACGTATAGGTGTAGAAATTTTTTTTTTTTGTACGGATGTTTTTGACCCTGCTACCGTGTCCAGAGGAAAGGGGTCTCTTTTTTTTTGACGCAAACCAAATCATGTCATTTCATTAATAATAATGTTTCAAATACAATGCGGGATAATATTAAAAACCGTGCAAGAAGCATAATAAGTAGATGTTTTTGCTAGAGCATGAGCACTACTATTTGCTTGTCGCTTCACAAAAACAACTTGCAACGAGTTGTTAAAATTAAGAAAGTTTTGGCATTCACAAAGGAGGCATCCATATTCCGTGACATCTGGTTTTTTATGGCGAATATGATACACCACTTGCTTGCTATCCATTTCCATGACCACATTTGCATATCCTGCGCTAGTTATCCATTTAAGGTCTTGTAAAAGCCCCCAACTTCTGCCTCGGCAATAGACAATGAGGCATGCATACACGTTGTTTTAGCTAGCAGAAACCGGCCCCTATCATCACGAAGGCAAGCTGCAGCACCAACATGGCTCTGCTCCTTCCAAACAGCTGCGTCAATGTTACATTATTTTCCATCCAAGTGGTGGCGCAGTCTGAGTTATCTGCTACATATTATGCTCTAAAGCTTTCGGATTCTAGTGCATAGATCGCCTCGCTACTGTCCAATTCCTCACTTTAGCGCGAGTTATAATCTGGTTGATGGTCTCTTGGATGTTATCCATTAGCATGGTGTTGCGACGCTTCCAAAGGCTCCATAAAAGCATTCCAAACTGAGTTAGGTTCTCCTTGGATAATTGTTTGCTACCCTGAAAAAACAAGTCACAAAAATTGTCAGCTTGGAGCATAGCTCCTTCCAGTGTTCGCCATATGCTTGTCTTTCTCTAGCAAGCTTCACTACTTGAGCAGCCAATGAGTGTATGCCAATTATTTTCCATAACTTCACCACAACACACACACACATGTCAGAGCAATCAACCCCTTTTCTTCTAAGATTAATTCTAGTTGGGAGGCAATCACGGCAAGCACGCTATAGAAACGTGCGCACCTTAGGAGGCACAGGCATGGACCAAATAATATTCCAATCTCCTGGAACTTTCAAAAGCGCGTTAGTTCAATTTTGGATTTTTATCACCCTTAAGAGGTTTCCTAGGCCAAGAATACATGTTTTTAGTGTTCTAAATTCTAGTAAATCAAAGGGACATCCTAGGATTCCCTTAGAGCAGTTATTAGAACATAATTTTGTTTGAAAGCTTAGAGAAAAAGGATTAGGGCTATTGAATTTATAATGGTTCTAATAAGATAGATCTACAATGCGAGGTAAAGCCCAGTGGTCAAGACCCCGCGGTAAATCCTTGGTTGTAGTAGAGAATTCTATGTGTAACAGCAGCTGGCTTGGCAGCCCAAAGTGGGACCCATTGTCTCTGGCAGCCCAAAGTGGGACCCAGGCTATTACCATAATGAATAGCAGCAGCTGGCTTGGTAGCCCAAAGTGGGACCCAATGCCGCTGGCAGCCCTTCAGCGGGATCCAGGCTATTACATATTAGATTGTCATGTTGCTTTAATATTTTAATGGAATGTTATTGTGATTGTGGCGTGTTTAAGTGAGGGGTCCGTGAAGGACTCACTGAGATTTTATAATCTCACCCTTTCCTCTATTTGTTTCAGATAAGCAGATACCGGAAGAGGAGCAGTAGATGATTTTAGAAGTTATAATTTCTAGTTTATATTAGTTGAACATTGTACTTGACTATTTTTGTTATGAAGAATAAAGATTGGCCTTGTATTTTGTATTTTCCCAAGCTTCGGACTTGGATGAATGTTGTAATCTCTAAATTGTGGATTTATAACATAGTTTCAATTTGGACTTGTATTATACTAATCAAGTTTAAATTTTTAGTAATTTTTGTGCTTTAATGTAATTAGTCTTATTTCAATTATGGCTAAAATGCAGTTTTAGTCCCCCAACTTTTTCACTTTGGCTAAAATAGGCCCCCAATTATTTTTTTCGCTATTTCAGTCCCAATAGAATTCTGGCGTTGCAAAAATGGTCCCTCCGTTAAAGTCACCGTCTAAAAACTAACGGTTGGTGCTTTTTTTTTTCCCGAAAAATCAAATTGAGTATCAAACTCAACTCCCTCATTCTCCCTCTCTGGGATTTTGATGAACGAACAGATACCCAAATCAAAAAATACAGAAACCAAACCAAAAATCATCAAAAAATAGAAACCCAAAAATTAGAACAAATACCCAAATCATCAAAGAACAGATACCCAAAAAAATTATCAAAAAACCCAATCCAAAAATTAGAACAGATGTGAGCTCCATCCTCCTTCTTCCTTCCATGTTCTGCGATTCAAAGATAGAAGACCAGGGGAGTGCGGCTCCATCAGTCTTCTTCAACTAGGCTCAAGAACATCATCAAGGTGGGAGCAAAGCAAGTGAACCAACTCTCCTCTCTTTTCCTTGGGGTGCAACGGTTTTTGGGGGTGGTACTCCCCCACCATTTGCATGTCTTTCTTCACTCAATTTCTAGTTATGGAAGCAAAGATCCCCCACATGCAAAGATGGAAGTTGTGGCAGCCCAATTCTCCGTCGTGGGTGTTAAATGGGCTTGCGCCGATCTCGCGTCCAGATGATCCATGGACAAAAAGGAGTTAGGGCCGAGGAAGGAGGAGTTGAGAGTGGGATCCATATGAGATTTCTCAGTTTGGGATTTAGGAGTTGGGGCCGATTTGGGATGTCTCAATTTTTCATCGAGGCAAAGAAGTTTTGTTATTTAATTGATTTAACTAATTTATATAATATAATATATAATTTAAATATAATAAAAAATAATAATCAGCACCATCCTTTAAAAAAAAGAAGCCACCGTTAGTTTTTAAACGTGACTTTAACGGAGGGACCATTTTTGCAACTTTAAAATTTTATGGAGACTGAAATAGCCAAAAAAATAATTGGGGGACTATTTTAGCCAAAGTGAAAAAGTTAGGGGACTAAAACTGCATTTTAGCCTTCAATTATTATTGGAGTACGGGCGTTACAAGTTACATAAGGCCTAACTCAACCCCATATTAGCTATACAATGAATCTAAGCTACATGGAAAATTGGATATTAACGAGTTTAATTTCAAATAGAATATTTAATTCTCTTATTTCCAACAAGAATTGAGTAGAGTGATGAGTTAATTGTTAAAACTAGAGCAAGAAAGTGTCCAAAGATCTTAGAACCGGCGATAGTGCTGCAGTCATTGCAGTAGATGGAATCGACTAAAACGGTTGATGAGGTTATTTAGGCTGTGCAAAAAGCCTTTGACGTTTTTTAGTGCTATTCAGTCGTTGCAGCAGATGGAATCGACTAAAACGGTTGATGAGCTTATTCAGGCTGTGCAAAAAGCCTTTGACGTTTTTTCTAGCAAAGATTCGAACAAAATTTTTTTCACACTCCAATCATGTATGATTGAAATTATGAAGGTCAAAGGATCTAATAATTACAAAATTTCCCATGTGAAGAAAGATGTGATGATTAATCTAGATAGACTACCCACTCAACTAAAATGTGATCGGGAATTAGTCCACGAAACTTTTGAATACTTACACAATGTTGGTTAAGGTATGAACTCGTTACTTTATAATATTATGTTCTATGCAAAGTGTTGGATTAAGATATGCTAATTTTTGATGGACTTCTTTTCCTAGCGAGGTACTACTGGATCATTGATGTTACTGTTGTGCTGTGTTGAACGCGTTGATGTTGTGTTGTCTTGGTGGCTTTATTCTGATTCATCATAATGCTGGTGGAGTTCTGGTTGTTGATAGAGTTATAAACATGCTGATTATTTTGAAAACATGTCTTCTTTTTTTCCTTCCTAATTTATGTGGCTGGTAGTTTTCTTTTGTAATCCCATCCCAGTTGTATCTAAATATTGGTTATTGGACCTACTGGATCTTCTTTTCAAATCATTATGTTGGTTTTTCACATGCTTGAATTAGATGGATTTGAAGTTGCCTCAAGGATCCGGAAGTTTAGAAGCTCAAATTGGTCTGCTACATAAACTAGCCATAATGTCATTAATTTGTATTTCAACCTTTTTCACACGTGTTTATTCAGGCAATAGAAAACATGAAAACTATAATAGAAGTTGTAGGAAAAATACTCCATGTTAGCGAGACCTTGCCTAAATTACCAAAATCAGATTAGAAATGCGTATTGTAAGTTGTTCCCTTGCCAAATGTTGTGAGGCATATTTTTCATGTGTTTTTTTTTTTATAAGAAAGAAGTTTATTAAAAAGGAGAGAGAAAATGCAACTTGCATATGCATTTCATCTGTCAAAACAATATGCATTTCAACTTGCAAAAGGGTGTTTCTTAGGGTCTGAGAAGTACTATCATCGAAGAGTTCTATCAAATTTCCATAAAACGTGTCCTAAATAGCGAGACCATGCCTAACAAATTTTTATACACAGCAGCTAAATGACAACAATGATTCTTTTTATACATGTAATATATCTCCACCTCCACTTCCCAGCTAATTTTGCAAAAGTTCTTGAATTAACAACTTAATCTTTCCTGAGAATGTTAAGATTAGCAAGGAACTGCGAGACTAAAAAAATAGGCGTCCATCCGTTTTACCATAATTTGCTATCACAAACTTTAGTGGATCAAGATATGCTCAACTCGCCGCACCTTTCCATATAATTCTCCAAAGCAAATAATAAATGGAAAATTTTTCTTTTAGAATAGTTAAAATATTTAACTGATTAATCACCGATAGAAAAGACGCGAGTTAATTATTCAGAATTTGTCTCTCTTTAGCATTAACATATCGAAAACATGTCCTAGTTTCATAAAGCTAAAATTGCATCAGAATCCAAATGATAAACAAGAACAATATCTCAAATTCATGTTTTCCTTTCATTTTCAAACACATCTAGTAGGAAGAATCTAAGTAAATCTTCAGTATATTATGAACCACCTTATTCAACTCCTCACTCTCAAGTCCAAAGTCCAATCCATCATCTGGAAATTTATTCAAATCCAAAACACTTATGTTCAAGTACAAAAACCCTCTCTCATATGGTTGGATTTTCTGGTTTACTTTGCTGGATTTCACGTTTTCTTCAATGTCAGTTGTTTCATTCACCGGAGAGACAGTTTCCTTAAGGACTTTGTTTAAGTCAAAATCATGTTTGACCTTCCTTGCAGATGCTTCATTTTCAATCCTACTCTATGACTCTGTTTTCTTTGCTTTGACCTCATCATCATGGTGAGAAATCACTTCATCTTGAGCATGGCTAGTCAAATTCTTTGAGTCTTTTGCAATTCCCAAGTCAAATGAGGGTCCATCAAACCATTGAAGGGGTGCGGCTATTTTTTCTGGGTGTAATAGAGAGAAGAAAAAGAAGACTACGAGTGAATTTCCATTAAAAAAAAAGCCTTTTATACACTTTTGTGACCGTTGTTGCGGCTCAGACAAGTACACCTGATCGTAACTCGTAATAATAATGGAGTATTTTTAAGACTCCGAATGTCGAACTCCCAGGGAATGCGCGAGTACAAGCGTAATAAAGATCTTAAGTCCTCTAAGCTAACGAAATAATTGGATTGGGATTAGACAGATAAACTAAGGAAAATTGGAATAGAACTTAAGTCTCAAATATTAGAGTAAGATTGAATAGGAGAAGCCTAGGGGAACCGGGTTCACTAATATTAGATCCTGAATATATTTCCTTGCTATTATGAATTGTATTTCCTTATTGAAAGCCAACCACTCACTCTAGATTGAAAACAAGCAATAATCTATCCAGCATATAAAGCGAGTTCTGTTGATCCTAGAGTTCCATTAACTAATTATGATCCTGTCACCACAATTAACTAACTTATTAAGGATTAATTACTTCCTATGAGATTAAGCATGCTAAGATCAACACATTCATAAGGATAATAAGGATTTCATAAAAGCAATTAAATAGACATCAAAGATTTCGTAAAAGATCCCTCATCACCTCTAGTGACGAAATTAGCTACTCATGTTGTTTTTCAACAAAATAAAATAGAATAAATCCAAACATAAACTCCTAAAAGACATGATTAAATAGAATCAGGACACCCTTTTGGTAAGACGATGATCCTCTCGTTTTTCCTCACGTCCTCACGAACTCCAGCAGCAATTCGGGATTGACAAGAAGCTCCAATGATTCAAGACTCACTCCAATATCAATGTGTTTGTGAATAACTCTAAAAAAGGGACTCTTGACTTTAGAATTCATCAAAAGGTCCTCAGCATAGGCTAAGAGGGTCTATTTATAGTGTTGGATGCGGATTAGGTCATCTGGCTTTCAAATCTGCACATTCTGGGACTGGGTACGGCACCAGATATATACACGATCGTACCGAACTTTACTTGTGACGTTGGCCCGTACCTATGTGTGGTGTACTCCTTGACATCAACTATGTACGACCGTACTGATTTTGGCATGGTCGTACTGGACTTTTTCATCGGCGCCAGGTGGTACTGACCAAGGGGTATGCCCCTATTGAAATTCTGACTTAGGTACGGCCGTATTGAAGGACTGTCAGGCCATACCGATAGTAAAATAATGTTAAAACTCTCCAAAACTTGCCAATTTTTAGTTCATTCTCGCATCTCTTGCTCTGAGTGGTGTCTTTATGATAATTTTACAAAATATGATATAAATGAGTACCTTTGAGCATTGAATAGTGCAAAATGATATGTTTAGGTACTAAAAATGCTCTATAAAAGTAGACAAATTGGTGTGTTAACACATCCCGACACTTGAGCTTTGCTTGCCCTCAAGCAAATTACTTGGGTAACTATAGTAAGAGAAACTATTTTCATTGGATAGGGGCAAAAACATAAGTATGACAACAAAGTGATATCATAAAACATGTCAATAAATAGAATGCCCAATTAGGGGTGTAAGTTCAAATAAGTCAACAATATGTGGTTTTCAAGTCACACTCTCACCAATCTCAAATTGTTTATATGCATAGTCATTAACGCTCAGATTTTTCAAATGAAGTGACATTACCATAGGCTTGTATGTTAACCAAAACTCTACTATTAGAATCTATTTATCATGCAAAAGAGGAATGAGAGTCTTTTATTGGTTGTAATGGGGTCAAGGTAATAATGTCAGGTATGATAAAAGAAAAAAAAGGTCGTACAAAGGGTCAGAAACAAATCAACCTTATTTCTTTTTACTTTAAAGAGCATGCAGGAATCCCCAATTTTCAATCAATATATTATTCTTGCAATTTTCTGAAGGCATTAGCAAGGTAAACAATTATAATTTTTTTTTCTTTTCAATGCTTTTTCTTTTCTTTTCCTTTCCTCCTTTCATGCATTTATGCATCAATTAACTAACTTTTAAGAACTGGGAGGGAAAATAAACACTAAGCCTTCTTTTTGTAAGCACATATAAAAGATTCAAAACATTATTCTTTTGATATTTGTCATTAATTGCTTTTAAAGAGAATTTTCTAAGGTTGCCTTTACAGAATATAATCAATAATAACAAAAAGGGTACCAAAGAAATTTAAATAAATACTTTTTAGGAATAAAAGTGGGCAACTAGTGCTACAATGTATTCAAAATAGCAGTGGCCTGAAAAATTCCTAAAATTGCCCTTTCCAAATTCACATGAAAATAAACTCATATTCGCTTTGTAATGGTCTCAACACAAGCTCTAAAATGCACATTTATAGAAAAATATCACTCAAACAAAGAAAAGAGACAAAAGCATGATGTGACCTCTTGTTTTAGGCTCAAATCTCACTTTTAGTAGCTTACACAGAAAGTGAAAACTCACAGAACTTCAATGCTAATTTTCAGCAGATTTCAATACTTGCAAAGAATTAGTTCAATCACATGTTGTCAGGAAAGAAAATTTTTTGTAGCCCCTAAATCAGCAAAAATTTAAAGTTCTTCTATAATTATAAGGGGTAAGCATAGCCAAGTAATATGCATAATATAAAATCCCTCCCCACACTTATTTCTCGCAGTGCCCTCACTGCGACTGAGTTAAATCAAGCACAAGAAGGTAAAAGAAAATGAAATAAGTGCAAAAGTGAAACAAGGTGGAAATAGACTCCCCTCTGAAAGATATCACGAGCAAAATTGCAAGGGGATTTGATGCTTCTTTGCCATTATCTACAGCTGCATTGAGTATCTTGAAGACTGAGAATTAAAAATGGAAGAGTTAAAATTACTAAAAATAAACGATAAATATTAAATAAAAGTATACAGGTTGCCTCCTGTAAAGCGTTTGTTTAACGTTGCGAGCCTGACGACTTGCTTTTTGTTAAGTGGTTGGGAGTTGCAGGGATATGGCATATGTTTCCCTTGGTGCTCCTGCAACGTAGATCTTAGCTCGTTGTTCGTTCACCTTAAAAGTTGTACCAGTTTTAGCAACCACTTCTATTGTTCTATAGGGAAAAACTTATATTACTTCATAGGGGCCTGTCCAATGGGATTTTGTTTTCCTGGAAACAGTCGAAGTTGAAAGTTGTAGATTAGTACTTTGTCTCCAATTTGAAAACTTCTCTTTTGGATGTGCCGGTCATGCAACTTTTTAGTACGCTCTTTGTATAATTTTGCATTTGCATAGGCTTTTAGTCAAAATCCATCCATTTCGTTGAGCTGTAATAATCGTTTTTCACCTGCATTCTGCATTTCAAAATTTAAAAATTTGATAGCTCAATAAGCCTTGTGCTCTAATTCGACAGGGAGATAACAAGCTTTTCCGAACACTAGTCTATATGGTGACATCCCTATAAGGGCTTTGAAAGCAGTTCTGTATGCCCATAGTGCATTGTCAAATTTTAAAGATCAATCCTTTCTTGAAGCATTAACGGTCTTTTCAAGAATTTTCTTAATTTTTCTATTAGAGATTTCTACTTGGCCACTGGTTTGTGGGTGGTAAGATGTAGCTACTCTATAGGTGACTCCATATTTTTTTAAGAGGTTGTCAAATTGCTTATTACAAAAATAACTGCCGACATCACTAATTATTGCTCTAGGAATTCCGAATCTATTAAAAATATTCTTTTTCAAAAATCGAACCACCCTTCTAGCGTCTTTAGTGGGTAACGTTACTGCTTCTACCCATTTTGAGATATAATCTACTGCCACTAAAATATACATGTTGTTATTAGACTTAGGGCATTTCTGAGTCTCATGAAGTCTATGCCCCAGACATCAAAAAGCTTGCAATACAGAATAATATTCAGGGGCATTTATTGTTTTCTAGAGATATTTCTGCTCATTTGGCATGAATCACATGCCTTAACAAATTTATAAGCATCCTTAAATAAGATAGGCAAAAAAAAAACCGCATTGAAAGACTTTCTGAGCTGTTCGTGTGGGGCCATAATGACCTCCTACTTCTCTAGAGTGGCAATGTTCTAATATGGATTGATATTCTATTTCTGGAATACATCTCCGGATTATTCTATCAACATATTTTAAATAAGTAAGGTTCATCCCAGAAATAATGTTTAACATAAGAGAAAAATTTCTTACGCTGAGAATATGTTAAATTGGGTGGAAGTACCTTATCGGCCAAATAATTAACTCAGTATATCATGGTGCCGTAGAGATAGAATATAGATATAAAAACTCATAATTTTTACAGGGTGTTTAATGATTTATCCAGATACTTTAGCCAATTTTTCAGACTCATAAAAACTTTGGTTAATGCTTTGTAAAATTTTAGTTAATATAGTTCATTTTTTTGTTAATGGTGTGTCCAGATAAATTTTTCACAACTCTTAAAAACTCTGGTTAATGCTTTGTAAAAGTTTAGTTAATATAGTTCATTATTTGGTTAATGGCATATCCAGATAAATTTTATAACTTTTAAAAACTCTGCTTAATGCTTTGTAAAAGTTTGGTTAATGTAGTTCATTATTTGGTTAATGGCGTGTCTAGATAAATTTTTCAGACTCATAAAAACTCTGGTTAATGCTTTGTAAAAGTTTGGTTAATATAATTCATTCTTTGGTTAATGGCGTATCCAGATAAATTTTTCACAACTCTTAAAAACTCTGGTTAATGCTTTGTAAAAGTTTGGTTAATTTAGTTCATTCATCGGTTAATGACGTGTCCAGGTACTTTTTCCCAACCCATAAAAAGTTTGGTTAATGCCTTGTAAAACTTTGGTTAATATAGTTCATTAGTTGGTTAATGGCATGTCCAGATACTTTGAAGTAAATTTTTCCCAACTCATAAAAAGTTTGGTTAATGTCTTGTAAAACTTTAGTTAATATAGTTCATTCGTTAGTTAATGGAATATCCAGATACTTTAAGTAAATATTTCCCAACTCATAAAAAGTTTGTTTAATGTTTTGTAAAACTTTGGTTAATATAGTTCATTCGTTGGTTAATGGTATGTCCAGATACTTTTAAGTAAATTTTTCCCAACTCATAAAAAGTTTGATTAATGCCTTGTAAAAGTTTGGTCAATATAGTTCATTTGTTGGTTAATGGCATGTCCAGATACTTTACACAACTCATAAAAAATTTGGTTAATGCTTTGTAAAAGTTTGGTTAATATAGTTCATTCATTGGTTAATGTCATGTCCAGATGCTTAAGTAAATTTTTCACAACCCATAAAAAAGGTGGTTAATGCTATGTAAAAGTTTAGTTAATTTAGTTCATTTGTTGGTTAATGACTTATCCTGATACTTGGAAAATTTTTCCCAAGACTATCACCACAAATGGGATACTTTCATATTAAAAGTATGACCATTAACCATCTACAACACATTTTTTACCACAAATTTCAACTTGTTAACCAAAGTTGGATGGAATGAACTTACACAAATATGATGATAATATTTTCATTCATTCATACTATTAACTATTCAAAACATCTGGAAAAGATATAAAGAAGAGTCATATGACCTTTGTGGTTCATATTTATCATATACAATCAGCCCAAAAAGATTTAAACGAGTTACATGACCTTTGTGATTCATATCTACCATATACAATATTAAAAGGAACCACCCTACCCCTAACTCTAAAACCCCCGCTACGCTCATCCCATCTAGTCACTAGTTCATGTAATAGCACACCAGAAATTTCCAATTTAGCTGGCATGTTTAGAACCCACTTGAATGGGGTGACGTCAATTTGATTTTTCTGTTCAAGTGTCAGCTTCTCATTAACTTCAAGCAACCATTTCGGTGCACATGCATGCCTCAAACGTATCTGCAAAGTATCAATAAAATTCATGTAATTAATAAATCGATTGCATTCATGCAAATACAAATAGTTAATTAATAGCACAAATTATTGGAACTAACACCTATGCTATTCAATACAGTTGTAATAATTAATAGCACTTTTATGTTCCAGGTCCAACTACAAATTTATATATATGGAATCTGAATTCTGAACTTAAACCTGTGGTTGGCAAAAAATTATAATTTATAAGCTCATTATAATTGAAACGTTGATGTAAAGGAATGAACATAATAGCCTTTGTAGGGAAATAACTTTCCAACTAATCTGATTACTAATGAGAATTTCCTCGATCTTACTTGCACACCTAGCCTCTCTCCTTTTCTCAGCAATATATAGATAAGAATTAGCATTTAGCACTAAAATGCGACAACTCATACAATTGTAACAAATTAGCATACATGATAAGCTACTATGAACCTGTGAACAACATTTCACCAATAAACCAGCAAAAATGGGGAACCTACCATGGCAAATAAAGGGCCAAAAACACATAGACATAGCCAAAAATACATAGACATTTCAAAATGTCTTCACTCCCCTCATTCACACATACATCACCTAAAGCAAAAAACAGAGTTAAAACCCCAAAAACGCATGCCAAATAAACTTCAAAACAGACCCAAAACCCCCAAAACAGAAGCAACCATAACTTAATAAAAATAGAGACCAAATAGTCAACTTAATTTCCTTCCCCTTGCTACAACTTGCAATCACAATTGTTACATGGTGCTCAATTTCCCTCAAGTTTTTCCATTTCAAATAACAACCAATTGCAGAGATAGATTCATAATAGGGAACCCTATGTCATCAATCTCATAATAAGCAAATACGATAAATTAGAGACACGAACACAAAAAACAAATATAGGCAAGGAGTTTAGAACTTAGTTTCCTGCCTTAACTAGCTTCTCGCCACTAACAGAGTTGCGAGGCTCCTCCTGCTGGCACAAAATTGAATTCCCTCTCTCAATGATGCTGGCGCCCTACATCAAATATTGATTATATTGGTAGTGAAACGAAAGTGTATTTCCCCATTCCCAACTTAATTTGCTGCCATGTAATGCTCCTCAGCGACACTCTTCCCTTTATTTGGAAGCTTGCCAAATAAGTTAAGCCATGTTTCTCCTATCATTTTTTTTCTTTTGTAATACCAATACAAGGGATAAATTAACTTCAAAAAATTAGAGGAAGTCATAGCAGAACCAGTACTGCAAACCAAGCCAGATAGCAAAAGACCAATCCAAAGTACCCCTTTTGGTCTTTTGAAAGAAATTTTAACAGGTGAACTCTAAATATCTATTGAGCAATGGAATTGGTTTGGAAATGCAAATATGAAGTTTTCATATTCAAAGCTTTTGCCCAAATCAGCAAACAATGCAGTAAAATTCAGATAACGAATGAAACTAAAAACCCATGTCAGAAAACACTAGCGTTTCTCAGCTTAACTTGTTTACGACATCAAAAATTAATCTTTCTCTCGGAATCCAATAGATTTCGGCAAAAAAAGGGTTCATTAAGCAGATATGGTAAACCCTAAAGTCAAAAAATGGAAAATAACTACAATCAGAAAGAGACTAATAAGTTGATAAAAAAAAATACCTTGTTAAAATAAGTCTCGTCACCACCGTCTTCAAGCCTTAAGCTTGTCACCCCACCGTCTTCAACAATGCCTTCTTCACCACAGTTTTCACGAGCTCATGTTCAGAGAGTGAGAGCTAGAGTGATGCTTCTCCAACCAGAATGAGAACCGGAAAGAGACAGAGTAATGCTTCTCCAACCGGAATGAGAACCGCATGCGAGAAGAGGGGGAAAACAGGGACTAAATGAACGAGGGACTGAATAAACCGCGCGTAGTGAGGAACAGGAAAAGAGACAGGGCGGTTAATGCTTCTCCAACTGGTCTGAAAACCACATGCACTTAATGAAGCTGAACTAAGGAGGGAGAGAGACAGGACGAGCTCGTGTGTCTCCAATTTTCTTTCAGAGCAAATGAAATGAAGCTGAACAAAGGAGGGAAAATTTTTAGCACATTTGTCCACATCAAATTACTAATTCGCCCCTATACATATATGGTGTCCACCGTATGTTGTCTAAATAAGTTGTCAACATAAGATCTCTCTTTTTCGTAAGATATTTAAACCAGCAAGAAAAGACATGTACATACAAAGAATATTATTAGTAGAATAAAAAAGGAAACCTCAATTTCAAGGAACAAGTACGATTTTGTTTTTAAAAAATATTTAAATTATCTGGTAAAAAAATATTTAAATTATAAAACAGTCACTCAAAATAAAAATTTAGTTTATCCATGACTCCTTGCCTTCCCATTTTGCGTCCCATCCCACGTACGCACCTAATGCCGCACGGCTACCATATAATATAAGGATACGGAAAGACCCGGGAACAACACAACCATTTTCGCGCTCTCTCTTCTTCCCAACTCCTTCCCCCAAACTGACCCCTCTCTTCCCCCAAAAATGACGCATCCGCCACCAGCACCGCCGCTCCCCGCCGTGAAGGGGCGTTGCGCCGGTTGCCGTACGTACCTTCATGCGGCGCCGGGCGTGATGGAGTTGCCATGCCCTCACTGTCAAATGCCACACGCCTTTGTCAGCGCCATCGATCCCTCCGCTGTACGACTTCGCTGCCCCGCCTGTAAGGCACTCGTCAACGCGCCTAGTGACCTCGCGAAGTTCCCTTGTCCTCAGTGTCGCGTTGAGCTTGACGCTCACGTCGACGGCGGAGACGTCAACGAGGTTTTTACTCTGATGATGCTTTCGCTGACATTTTTTTTTACTGTGCGAGATATTTTGTTTTTGACCTAATTTTGAGATTTTGAAAACTCTCTTGAACGAACATTGTGTCTCTGAGAGAATGGTTTTCTCATTGTTTTTGTGACTTTGTTTTGAATAGTTGGTGTTGACTTTACTAATTAAGGTATCCTTTCGTCGCCGTCCTTGGTGATGGTGGTGGTGTTGTTACTATTTTTTTTTTTTTTTTGAGAAAAGCTGTGATGTCCAACGAGAACCCACTATTTTGCCGTTAGTTTTAAAATACAGTTACGAAGTGGGCTGAAGTGATAACGTGCTAACTTGTTGGTGTAAAACTAATTTACTAAACTTTTTTTTTTTATATGGTTTATGGTTAGCATTTACAAATGACTTAGGAACATAAATAACCACAGGAATCGAATGGGAGACTTTTTTGTTTATGCATACACCTACCGGTTAATTTCATTACTGATAAACAGGGCATACGATAGTGTCAGTTCTTGAGAATATGCTAAAATCAACTCAATAGTTGCGCTAGTGTTTTGGTGTTCTCGTTTTTTTTTGTCAGCTAGTTGGTTCATCTCTTGCACGGAATCATAATTTTGTGTGTGCTGGTTTTTTGGAGGGGGGGCGGGGGTGAAATAAGTGTAAATGGCTCCGGAATTTGCTTGTTATAAAAATCTTATGCATTGTAAAATTAAAATTGTTTGTGGGTCTTGGAGAGTGGACCTCTGCAGCAATGCTGCATATAACAAAACCAGCTTCTTTTGTCTTTACTCCGCTGTATGAGTAACATTGAATTTGTTGTATCATGTTGATATTTCCACGAGACATAGTGTTTAGATGTAGGTGATTTAGAAATAAGGGCCACTGAACACATGCTAAAAAATTGAAAAGGCAATTAAAGATTGTATAAGCAGCATCCGCAGCAATGACTCTCTGGAGGCATTGTTTAGAGGAGGAAAATTTCTTAAATTTCATGGTTTTAGGGTTCCTAGTGTTTTATATCTTATTTTTCTTATAAAAGAAGAATTCGTAAGGACGGAGAAAGTACAAACAAGATGATTAGGAATCCTCCTAAAGCTACAAACAAAATAACGGAGAAAAGAAAAATAAGTTAACTCTTTAGAGTTTAGAGCAACCATTGTCCCTTTGCGAGTCTAACCTAGAAACAGCATAATAAATCCATGAGCAGAAACCCAGAGAGAGGGTAGGAAAACAGCCTGTCCTATAAATGTGTTGAAGGATCAGAAACTCAAAAATATCAATGGCTGATCTTGTCCTCTGTTATTTCTTTAATTTCTCTAATAGTCCTGTTATATTTCCTTGCTTTCTTTTACTTTCCCATGAATTGTGTTTGCCAATTTTCTTTTAAATGTTTGACATCTTGAGGAATCTTGATTGTATATTTAATATTCACTACCCATGTATGTATCTATTCTTTTTCATTTTATATTAAAATATATCAGCTAGTTGTTGAAGTAGAGCGGGATGAAGATGATGGTGGTACGGCTGGAGAAACATTTACAGATTATGTGAGTTAAAGACACTTTACTCTACAGTGCAATTTATATTATGAGTTTGTTTTGGTCAATTTATCAAATAGCACATTTTACTGGTACTAAGGTTTCTTGTTATGCAGCGACCGGCAAAGATATCTATTGGACTTCTACACCCAGATCCTATTGTGGAGACATCTTCCTTGTCTGCAGTGCAGCCACCCGAGCCTACTTATGATCCAAAGATTAAAGATGATTTGGAATGTTCAAAGGCTTTGTCATGCTTGCAGATTGAGACATTGGTTTACGCTTGTCAGGTTTCTTTCACAATATGCTTGAATGTTGGTAATAAATAATTATAACTTAGCTTTCATATATATGATGCTTGTTTCCATGGCAGAGACACCTTCAACACCTTCCCAATGGTGCTAGGGCAGGATTCTTTATTGGAGATGGAGCTGGTGTAGGTAAAGGTCGAACAGTTGCAGGGCTAATTTGGGAAAACTGGCACCATGGGAGGAGAAAAGCCTTGTAAGTTCAGGTCACAGTTTGGCATGAAATCATGGGTGTGCTATTATGAATTGAGATGAGCAATCACTTTTCTATATGCTTACCTGTGCACTATGCATACATGTTTGTAATTTCCACTTGCAGTGGCTCTATACATTAAGATTTCATTTATTATTTTTATTTCCTTTTTTCATGTTTCAATGATCTTACACAGGTGGATTTCTGTTGGTTCAGACTTGAAGTTTGATACCAGGAGGGATTTGGATGATATGGGTGCAACTTGCATTCAAGGTATATTTTGTTGGTTTATGTGGCTAAAGTCCAACGATGTGGTAAACTTCTTTGACAGTTTGACGTAATTGTCAGACTGTTAGCATAAAAGAAATGTCATTAAACACTGACAGATAGGATTCAGTTTCAGTTATAAAGGGAAGGTTTAAAGTTAGTAATAATGAAGTGAATAAACTTTATATTACATTATTACTTGGTATTTTGCATCTTTCAAATTTTTGTATGCTTTTTCTTCTGTGTAAGATTAGCATTCCAAGTTTATGTTCTCTATTTTGTAAATGCTGGTCTCTTCATGATTTTGAAATGCTAATTTCCGTGAAAAATATGATTTTATGTGCCATTTTTCTCGTCAAATGAAAGATAAAGTCAATATTTGGAAAGTTCACACATTTTTCACAACAAAAGAAATTTTTTAGAGATGAAAAAATATTCAAGAACAGTGGATTAGTATTGAGCGTGTTGAGCAGAAAAGGAAACAAGAGGAAACACCAGACAGAAAGTGTTCGAGAAAAGAAGGAAAATAGATGGATTCTAAATTGTGAATTTGATTGATTGAACTAGTTTGATACAAGCAAAGCAAACACTTATTAAACTAGCACTGACATTTGGTAGTAACTTTGTCAATCACCAGCAAACATACTCTTTCAATAAACCAAGCAAGTAAATAACTAAGCTGTGTAGTTCCTAAACTAGCTACGTGAGAGTAACTATATTCTAACATCCCCCCCCCAAACTCATGGTGGGTGAATCAGCGCAAATTGATAAAAAATTGAGTCATCCAGTTCGCAAAACCTCCATGGAGAAAGAGTGTTGGCCGATATGTAAACACCAAGGTTTTTGGTAAGAACGTTTCCCTGCACAAAGAACATTTTTAACTCGATATGCTTGACTCCAGAATGGAGTACAAGAGTATGTGATAGCCAAACGATCATAGAGTAGTAGCAAAACAATCAAACCAAACCCTTGGGGCCAGCTTTAGATCTTAGAGAACCTTGGAGCTTCTAGGGGAAAATGATTAAGGAAAAGAAATAAGGAAATTGAGATGGTATATTTTAGTTATTTTTTTTCTTACTCACTGATACTGAGACCTAAGGCTTATTCTCATAACATGAATAATTTATTTAATTAATTTCCCATAATTCTCATCTAGCCCATAATTTTGGTACATGACTCTAGCTAAATTTCAGTAATCACTTTAATTAAGATTTAGTAATTGCTTATAATCTCTCTTTCTCTTCAGCTTTATTAATATTGACCACCTATATTTTTTATATTTTAGCAACTCCCTTATTTAAGAAATAATTATAAAAATCTGTTTTTGAATTATTATTCAGAATAATTCAATTAACTAAATATAAGTTGCCTATTATTTTATTAAACAAGCTACTATTATTGCAAGGATTTCCATTTTCTATTGATAAATTTTGTCCCTCTCTTTTGTCCACCCTTTTCATTTTACTTCCTTTAATTAAAATTGGTGTTGGAGAATCAGGCCCAATCCCGATATTATTCTTCTAGTTTTTATTTTATATTCTGTCAGATTTGATTGTATTTTATTATTAGTTAGTATATTCTATTTTAGAAATCATTAATGTACTCTTTTCTATATAAGCAGAGTCTGCTGAGTAATACAAGAAAGTATTTTCTTCCCTTGTTTTCTACATGATATCACGAGCTCTCGATCTTGAGGGTCTCACTTCGGCATAAAACCCTAGCGGCACTGTTCACCCGTACGGCCGATACCATTCATCCGTATGGTCGACGCTGTTCATTCCGTACGATGGTACTGTTCATTCTGTACGACGATATTTTGATCAAGGGATTATTCTTCCTCTTTCCTCATGACGAAAAACAACAACACGTGGAAGTAGGCTCTTATAGGCAGCAGCAACAGTGATGAATCCATCGTCACTGGTGGCGGTCCAGGCACCGGCGACGGAAGTGGCGGCCCAGGCATTGCGCAAGTCAGCGCAAGTGGTGGCAGCCCAGGCGTGGGTGGCGGTGGCGTCGGCTCAGGAGGCGGCGGCAACGGCACTGGAGGTGCTGGCGGCGGTGCAGGTGGCGGCCCAGGAGGTGGTTGCGGCTTTCAAAGTGTTTTTCCCTATGGACATTCAACCCATAACCCTTTCAACAGTTATGAGGGATCCTCCAACTCCCTTAAGGTTGATGTTCAACGTCTCAATGGTAAAAACTACACAGAATGGTCTCAAACTGTGAGATTAGTGCTGGATGACAAAGGAAAATTTGGGTTTCTTACGGGAGATGTACCCAGACCTGCAGAAATAGATCCAAGCTTCAGGGCCTGGAAGTCCGAAAACTCCTGAATCATTGCTTGGCTAATTAATTCCATGGAGCCAACAATTGGAAAGCCCTCATGTTCTTGCCAACTGCTAAAGATGTTTGGGAGGCCATCAAAGACACTTATTCTGACATTCAGAATTCTTATCAGATCTTTGATCTGAAATCAAAGTTATGGCATGCCAAACAAGGTGACAAGGATGTCACTACTTATTACAATGAATTGATGACTTTGTGGCAGGAACTTGATTTTTGCTATGATGATCACTGGAAATGTACTGAGGACAGTGTGTTGTTCCTTAAGAGACAGGAGAATGATCGTGTCTTTGTCTTCCTTGCCGGCCATAACAAAGATCTCGATGAAGTCAGAGGTAGAATTCTAGTGAAGATCCCGTTGCCAACAATCCTGGAAACATTCTCAGAAGTAAGGCGAGAGGAGACTAGACAGAGTGTCATGATGGGTAAGACAACTCCTATGGCTGAGGTGGAAGGTTCTGCACTTGTCAGTAGGAATTCCAATGAAGAAGGGAAGAAAGACGGGAAAAAACTATGGTGTGATCACTGCAAACGTCTCTATCATACACGAGAGACATGTTGGAAACTCCATGGTAAGCCTCCTAACTTGAAGAAGAAAGGGGGGAACGAAGGTCGTGCTCTTCAGGCCAGTACTTCTGATCAAGGGAAGCAGTCTCCTTCAAGCGCATTTCCATTCACCAATGAACAATTAGACCAACTGTACAAGCTTATTGAGTCTCAAAATCCTTCTTGTGCCATAGCTCAGAGAGGTAATTTTCTAAATACTGCCCTCCTTAGTGTCAGTCTCAGTCATGCTTGGATCATTGATTCAGGTGCTACTGATCAGATGACTGGAGAGTCGAGTCTGTTTTCTTTATATAGTCCCTGTGCAGGTAACCAGAAAGTTAAAATTGCAGATGGCTCTCTTTCAGCCGTTGCGGGAAAAGGTTCCATAGTTCTATCACCCTTATTAACTCTTAAGGATGTCCTACATGTCCTTAACTTGTATTGTAATCTTTTGTCAACTACTAAATTAACCTGCGATAGTAACTGTCAAGCTAACTTTCTTCATTCTTATTGTGTTTTTAAGGATTTGAACTCGGGAAAGACGATTGGCAGTGCTAAAGAGAGTGGGGGACTCTACTACCTTGAAGATGGAATCGACTCCAGACCACAAGTTCAATCTATAAGTTCATGTTATGAATCTATTTTTGTTTCTACTAGTAATGATGACATTATGTTATGGCATTTACGATTAGGACATCCAAGTTTCCGCTATTTGAAACATTTTTTTCCAAAATTGTTTAATGACAAAGGCCCATCTTTATTTCATTGTGAAACCTGCGAGTTTGCAAAACATCATCGTTCTTCATTTCCTATTCAACCTTATAAAGAATCTAAACCTTTTGCAGTTATTCACAGTGATGTTTGGGGTCCAAATAGAATAAATACTTTTTCTAACAAAAAGTGGTTTATAACTTTTATAGATGACCACGCTAGACTTTGTTAGGTATACTTGCTAAAGGAAAAATCTGAAGTTGGACAAGCTGTCAAAAACTTCTTCAAAATGGTGCAAACTCAATTCCAAACTAATATTCAAGTCTTCAGAAGTGACAACGGAAAAGAATATTTCAACATGATCTTAGGAGATTTTTTTCTTGAAAATGGAATTGTGCATCATAGTTCTTGTGCTAATACACCCCAACAAAATGGGATTGCGGCGAGGAACATTAGACACCTCCTTGAGGTGGCTCGAGCCTTACTGTTCCAAAATGAGGTCTCGAAATACCTATGGGGTGAAGCTGTTTTGACTGCTGCATATTTAATTAACCGTATGCCATCCAAAGTTTTGCAATTTCAAACTCCTCTTAATGTTTTCAAAAATTGTTTTCCCTTGGCTCATGTTTCAGCAGATTTGCCGTTAAAAATCTTCGGGTGTACTACTTTTGTTCATGAACATAAGCATCTAGGTAAATTAGAACCACGAGCTATAAAATGTGTTTTCATAGGTTACTCCCCTACCCAAAAAGGTTACAAGTGTTTTGATCCAACATCAAAAAAAGTTTTTGCGACTATAGATGCCACGTTCTTTGAAAATCAACCTTACTTTAGTGATATTCATCTTCAGGGGGGAATCCAAAAGAAGATTCATTTGGAAAAGATTTGTTTGAAAATACCATTTCTTTGGATAATGTTTATTTGTTACAAGATTCTGAGACTGATTGTGTTGCACCAAAAGAAAATGGCCATGAATCCTTACCTGAACCCATTCCCACTATGGAAGAGGTTCTCATTGATTCTGAGGCGACGTCTTTAAATCAAAAGCATGACCAACAAGTCTGAAACTGGTGATGAATCAGCCGTAATGCCACAACAAAATAATTCCCATAAAGAGACAAGAAACAGGTACAATGATTGTGACACAACATGGAAGGGAAAGGTCTTCGAGAAGAAAAACCATAAGAAAGGAAATAAGGAACTCACTCTCCAACACTGCCAAGAGTCCGAACTAAGAGAAAATCCACCCAGTGAACCTGACACAGGTAAGTCTTCTTCTGAACCTATAGGTCGTGATGAATCTTTTGAAATAGATCTCCCTATAGCGCTTAGGAAAGGTATTAGATCTTGTACTAAGCATCCTCTATCCAAGTATGTGTCATATTCAAATTTGTCATCTTTTTTTGCTGCATTTACCTCTCAGTTGTCTGCTGTAGAAATTCCAAAAAATGTACAGGAAGCTCTAAAAGTTCCGAAGTGGAAGGAAGTTGTGTTTGAGGAGCTGAGAGCCCTTGAGAAGAACAAAACTTGGAGAGTTGTGACGTTACCAAAAGGAAAGAAGACTGTGGGTTGTAAGTGGGTTTTCACTGTGAAGTACAACTCAGATAATTCAATTGAAAGGTACAAGGCTCGATTGGTGGCTAAAGGCTTCACCCAGACTTATGGCATAGACTACTCAGAGACTTCTACCCCTGTTGCAAAGTTGAACACTGTCAGAATTCTCCTATCTCTTGCAGCCAACTTAGACTGGCCCCTGAATCAACTTGACGTGAAGAATGCCTTCCTCAATGGTGACTTGGAGGAAGAAGTATACATGGACTGTCCTCTTGGCTTTGAAAGAAAATTTGGGTCAGAGGTGTGTAAGTTGGAGAAGTCACTCTATGGCCTTAAACAATCTCAAAGGCTTGGTTTGAAAGGTTCACCCAGTCAGTAAAGAGACAGGGATACACTCAAGGACAAGCGGATCACACATTGTTCACAAAGTTTTCTCCTAATGGAAAGATTACTGTTTTGATAGTCTATGTAGATGACATCATCCTCACCGGAAATGATACGGTAGAAATTGAGAGATTAAAGAGAAACTTAGCTGCAGAATTCGAGATCAAGGATTTGGGAGCATTGAAATATTTCCTTGGCATGGAGGTTGGTCGCTCAAAGAAGGGAATTGTAGTCTCCCAAAGAAAGTACATTCTGGATCTCTTGGAAGAAACTGAGATGAGTGGATGTAGGCCAGTAGACACTCCCATGGATCCTAATATGATGTTGTGGGAGAAGGGTAGTGTTCCGGTTGATATTGGCAGATACCAGAGGCTAGTTGGTAAACTAATTTACCTATCTCATACCAGGCCTGATATTGCATTCTCTGTGAGTGTTGTTAGTCAGTTCATGCACTCTCCCTATAAGGAACATCTTGAGGCAGTATACAGGATCTTAAGATACTTAAAGACCAACCCAGAGAAGGGTTTGCATTTTAAGAAAACTGATGAGAAGAATGTTGCCATCTTTACAGATGCAGATTGGGCTGGTTCAGTTATCGACAGGAAATCCACAACTGAATATTGTACCTATGTGTGGGGAAATCTGGTTACTTGGAGAAGTAAGAAACAAGAAGTTATTGCTAGAAGCAGTGCAGAAGCCGAGATTAGAGCAATGACTCAAGGTATTTGTGAAGGCTTATGGATTTACAGTCTTAAAAGAACTTAGAGTGACAGTTGATCTACCTTTGAAGCTCTACTAGAGCTCATAATGCTGTTCAGCATGATAGGACCAAGCATATTGAGGTTGACCGCCACTTCATAATAGAAAAACTGGATGTTGGAATTATCTGTTTGCCTTTTGTGACTTCTAATCAGCAAACTGCGGACATTCTGACCAAGAACTTGGCCAGGCCCAATTTTGAGCGGTTAATAGGCAAGTTGGGCATGACAGATATCTATGCACCAACTTGAGGGGGGGTGTTGGAGAATCAGGCCCAATCCTGATATTATTCTCCTAGTTTTTATTTTATATTCTGTCAGATTTGATGTATTTTATTATTAATTAATATCTTCTATTTTAAGAAATCATTAATGTACTCTTTTCTATATAAGCAGCCTTAGTCTGCTGAGTAATACAAGAAAGTATTTTCTTCCCTTGTTTTCTACAATTGGATTTAAGCATTTCCTAATTCCATCACATGCAATTCACAAGCAAACTGGAGGAGAATGTTACATGTTTGTTTCAAGTCTTGGTTGGGTGTAGCACTTCAAATTGGACCGGTTTCTTTCCATCAGCTTTAGGAGCTTTGGTAGGAAGAGGGCAAGGTTGTTTTATTGTTATGCTGAGTATACTGTTATTTGGTTTAGTAACTCAAGTAAAATGCCTGTATTTTAAGAATTTTGTTCAACCTCAGCTTGGATTTGGGTAATGGATTATGGAACCTCTTTGGAGATCGGCACATTGTCATTTTGGGACGAATTCCTTCCAATTGAAGATACCCAAGGGACCGGAGAGCTTCACTGTTTTAACATTACTTTTTGTCTTTTCTTTGTTTTCCTTATATTTTTGTTAACAGGATATCTTATCTTCCTATTATATTTTAGGATAAATTATGTTTTTAGTCCCTTATGTTTATTTTAGGTTTCAGTTTGGTCCTTTATGTATTATTTGTTCTGAATTGATTCCTTATGTGTAAAAGTTGCACCAATGTGGTCATTCTGTTTCGAAATGGTCCCTTATGTTACAAAAATTGTACCAATGTGGCCCATTTTTTTTTGCAAAATAAGGGGCAAAAAAGGGACCACATTGGTATAATTTTTGTAACACAACATCATTTCAGAACAAAAAAAAAATAAAGGGGCCACATTGGTATAACTTTTACACATTAAGGACCAATTCGAAACTTTTAATATATAAGGGACCAAACTGAAACCTAAAATAAATATAAGGAACCAAAAGTATAATTTAGCCTATATTTTACTTTCTTGCCTCTAATAATTGTTATTTTATCCAAAAAATAACATTTTTTTGATGCTTTGTTGGCTTCATGGGATAAGATTCTTCATTGAAAAGTGCTGGTAATTGTTTATTCTATATTGCAAGAATTATTATGCATTTAAATAGATTTTTTTTTTCAATCTATCCAGTGCACGCTTTGAACAAACTGCCTTATTCTAAGCTTGAATCAAAGTCTGTTGGGGTTAGGGAGGGAGTTATTTTCATGACATACAGTAGCCTCATAGCATCTTCTGAGAAAGGTCGTACCCGTCTTCAACAGCTTGTGCAGTGGTGTGGACCAGGGTTTGATGGTCTTATAATTTTTGATGAGGTGTGAGACTTTTCTCAATCTAAATTATTCCTACCGTCAATTGGTATTTCCAATGTTTAACTTTGAAGGATATTAAATGATGTTTCGAGTATTTCTTGTATTTAATTTATATTTATTTACTCTTCATTGCTAAAGAGTGTCAGTGGCTTCATTACAGTGTCATAAAGCAAAAAATTTGGTCCCTGAAAATGGTAGGAAGTCAACACGAACTGGTGAAGCAGTTGTTGATATCCAGGTTTGTTCATCTTGATCAGTATCTTGGAATAATATTAGTGATTGAAAGCTTCTAATATCACTCTTTCTGTTACTTAAAATAATACCGGTGGAATGTTGAGGTGGGCATTCATTGTGGCAAAGAGATATTGTTTTGTTATATATAGTTTTTTTACCATTTTAATCCTCATTTTTTTCTGTGTTTATAATACATTTTTTACTTTACCTTGTGAGAAAAGGTTTTTGTTGCTATTTATGAATAATACATTTTTGGGGAATGTTTTGCAAAGTGGTAAAGCTAAGTAAACATTTCACAATATCTAAACTAGGAACTGTATAAAGCACTTACAAAGATAACAGGTTAGATTTTGCATTTCTATAAGACATAATTTGTGCCATAAGCCCCTAGAGACAAAGGAAGACGGTACCTGTTCTTACTATGTATGTTTGTATATAAACCTTTAAACTTCCTACACTGCATTTTATTTTATTTTCTTGTTTTGATTCATTGCCTCTTTTCTGCTTCTTTTTCTATATGCGTATCTCCAACTCTAGCTTTTAGACACATTTTAAGTGAGCTGAGTCGATGATTTAAGCAGTGAGAGTGCCATGTTATTGACCAAGTCATTCTAGGCTGTTTGTTAGTTAGATTGATTACGTTTTCCCTCATTTTGAGTATGGATTAAAAGGTTTTTGGGCCTATGGAGTTCATATTTGAAGTTGTTTGCTTGCAATTTTTTCTCTTGTTTTGATATGTTATTTGATATATTTAGGGATTTTTTTTGTGTATGATTACATGCACTTTACCACTCTAACTCTTTTAAGCAGTTTGTTTTGTTGTTGTTGTTGTTGTTGTTATTATTATTATTGTTGTTAAATAACCTCATTAGTTACTTACAATTAAATAGTTAGTCGACTCAAGTAGTTATAGTCGGTAGGATATCACGATTTATATAAATAATAGAATAGAGCAGAGGAGGTTATCTAGTTGATTGAGAAAATGTTGGGGCCTTCGATCACTAGGAGGTGTAGACCCTCGAATTTTTGCGAATTTTATTATAATAAATAGGCATTTTTTGTTATTTCTTTGTAATAAAATACTAGTTCCTACCAATTGGTATTAGAGCTCCGATCTTGGACTATGGGTATTGCATTGGGAAAATTCTGGAATTTGTTGGAAGGGAGGCTTATTGGTGGCTGATCAATGTCCCTTAGTACTTTGAGGTCACCGGAGAGGACTGTGATGGCATTAAGGATATTGTAGAATTTGAATATTCTGAATATTATTTCAATATTGTCTAATTACAAGCACTAATATTGTATATATAGACTAAGCTATTCCTAACGGGCCCGATAAATGGGCTTATTACAATGAATGCTAATAATTATGAAATAACTAAATATTTACAATATTTACAACACTCCCTCTCAAGCTGGTGAATGAATATCTATCATTCCCAGCTTGCAAGTAAGTTGGCCAAATCGCTCTGTTGGTAAGCCCTTTGTTAGTACATCTGCCACTATCCAACTTTTCCTTGATGAAGTGTCGATCTATCTCAATGTGTTTTGTCCTGTCATGCTGAACAAGATTATGAGCAATACTGATAGCTGATTTATTATCACAAAATAACTTCATAGGACCCTCAACCTTTATCTTCAAGTCATCAAGCACAATGTTTCATCCACAATAACTCTCAGATTCCATGTGCCATAGATCGGAATTCTGCTTCAGCACTGGATCTAGCTACAATATTTTGCTTCTTACTTCTCCAAGTAACAAGGTTCCCACATAGGAATGTGCAATAACCTGTAGTAGACCTTCTGTCACTCACTGAACCGGCATAGTCTGCATCGGTATAAGCCTCCAAAGTCATTCTTTCACCTCTTTTGAACAAGAGGCCTCTCCCTGGAGTAGCCTTGAGATATTGCAGAATACGGTCCACAACCTGTAAGTGTCTCACCCTTGGATCATGCATAAATTGACTAACCACACTGACTGCATATGCCATAAATTGACTAACCACACTGACTGCATATGCCAAGTCTGGTCTAGTGTGTGCCAAGTAAATCAACTTCCCCACTAGTCTCTGATATTGTACCTTGTCAACTTTAGCACTCTCCTCTTCAATGCCCATTTTGTGATTTTGCTCAATGGGAACACTTGCAGGTTTACATCCAAGTTTGCCTGTTTCTTGTAAAAGATCAAGCACATACTTCCTTTGAGAAATGAAAATGCCTTACTTAGAGTATGCCACTTCAATTCCCAAGAAGTACTTGAGTTTTCCAAAGTCCTTCATCTCAAATTCAGCAGATAATTTCTCTTTGAGTAGTTGTCTATCAACTGGATCATCTCCTGTAATAATAATATCATCAACATAAACAAGAAGTACTGTCAGCTTTCCTCCTTGTGAATGTTTGAAGAATAGTGTGTGATTGCCTTGGCTTTGCTTGTAGCCTAGGCAAACCATAGCCTTTGTGAATCTTCCAAACCAGGCTCGGGGAGACTGTTTCAGCCCATACAAAGCTTTTCTCAGTCTGCACACTTTGTTTGTTCCACTAGTGGGTCCAAATCCAGGAGGAATCTCCATATACACTTCCTCTTCTAAGATTCCATGCAGGAATGCATTTTTTACATGAAATTGCTGTAGTTTCCACCCAGAGTGGGCGGCAAGAGAGAGTAAAATCCGGGCAGTGTTCATCGTTGCCACAGGAGCAAATGTCTCCTCATAATCAATGCCATAAGTCTGAGTATATCCCTTGGCCACTAATCTTGCCTTGTACCAATCAAGAGTACCATCTGATTTGTACTTGACTGTATAGATCCACCTGCAACCAACATGCTTCTTGCCTCTTGGCCTCTTGGCCTCTCAACAACCTCCTAAGTTCTATTCTTTTCAAGTGCATTCATCTCCTCAGCCATTGTTTTGACCCAATTTACATCCTTTAGTGCCTCTTGCACAGATGTTGGGATTCTCACAGAGTCAACAGCTGTAATAAAACTTTGATGCTGCAAGGAAATATGTTTAGAGGAAACAAATTGAGAAATAGGGTATTTGGCACAAGACCTTTTCCCTTTTTTCAAAGCAATAGGTAAGTCATCTGGATCAGGGTCAAGAGTATCAGAAATTTGAGAATCAGAAGTGGAGGGATCATTTCCAGTACTTACCTCTGGTTCAGACGGTTGAAGTTGTTTCTGGACCAGGTCGGGTTTTCCTCTCCTTTGGTAAGTCAATGTAGGCTCACTAGCCTTATTCTTCACTGATACCGAATGTGCTGATTCCTGCAAAACAGAAGACAAAGGGGACACAGGAGGAACAAAAGGACTAGGAACAGGACCACCAAGAGGATCGGAAGGATCAGGACCTGAAGACAAAGAGTCTGGAGGTGAAATAGGATGTGAGTCACAAAGCCAAGGACCAAGGAAGAGAAACTCGAGCCCGGACTCAGATTCCAAATTAGAATTAGAATCATTATCCCCCTGAAGCTGAGGACGAGTGAAATAGGAGACATGCTCGTGGAATGTGACATCCATAGAAACAAAGAACTTACGACTTGGTGGATGATAGTACTTGTACCCCCTTTTGTTTGGGGCATAACCCAAGAAGACACATCGGATGGCACGAGAATCCAACTTATTTCGGTGTTGTGGATGAACATGGACAAAGGCCACACAGCCAAATACCCGAGACTCAAGACTCTGCATGATAGGAACAAAAGGAAACTGTGAGATCATAAACTGAACAGGACTAACATTACCTAAAACACGAGACGACACACGATTAATCAGATAGGCAGCAGTCAATACTGCTTCATCCCAGTATGACTTTGGGACGGACATTTGGAAGAGAAGGGCTCGAGCAACTTCAAGTAAGTGACGATTTTTCCTTTCGGCAACCCCATTTTGTTGCGGGGTGTCAACATAGGTAAGTTCATGAATGATGCCCTGTTTAACAAGAAAATTGGAAAGGTTATGATTAACATATTCTTTGCCATTATCAGAACGAATTCTTTTAATGCGTCTTCCAAATTGAGTCTGTACCATAATATAAAATTGAATAAACAATTGATATACCTCAGATTTATCTTTCATCAAGAGTATCCAGGTTACTCGAGTACAATCATCAACAAATGACACAAACCATCGTGCACCAGAAATATTAGTAACTGGGGCAGGACCCCAAACATCAGAGTGAATAAGATCAAACGGTGCAGCACTTTTAGTAAGACTAGAAGGAAAAGTAGCACGGTGGTGCTTAGAAAACTGACAGACGTCACACTTAAAAGACTCAACAGATTATTTTAAAAACAAGGATGGAAACATAGACCTCATTAAAGAAAATGGAGGATGACCAAGACGCTTATGCTGAAGCCAGATTTGTGAGGCGGCAGAATGAGACTCTGATTGGGACCGAAGTACGGAAGACAACACCTTTTGACCAGGTCGTTCATCAGACAGGTAGTACAACCCTCCCTGTTCCTTAGCAACTCCAATTGTCTTCCCCGTTGTAAGATCCTTAAAAACACAATGAGAATGAAAAAACATCACTGTATAGTTATTGTCCTATGTAAGCTTACGAATAGAGATAAGATTATTCGAAAGACCGGGAACATGAAGCACATTTTTCAATTTAAAAAATTGAAGGTCAATGTCGTCACAACCATCAACACGAGTATGAGAACCATCTGCAACATTAATATATGGAATGCTGGAAGGAGAATTATAAGTCAGAAACAGTTCGGAATGACATGTCATGCGATGAGTGGCACCGGAGTCAAGAATCCAAGCACTCTGAGTGATAGTATCATCAACATGAAGAGAATTCAAGGCTGAAACAACCATATGTCTATTGTCTGACATATTAATTGATGTCCTTGCAACTGTGTCTTGCTCAAGAGAACAAAAAATTGTCTACAAACAGCAGTAAGCAGCCCTGAACACAATTGAAAAATGGAGTCCGTGTACCGAGAACGTCCAAAAAACAAACCAAGAGGTTCTGACGAACAACCAAGTGAGAACACAACAATAGGGCGAGCTGAATGACCAAAGCAAACCCACTGAACCTGTAACGCAGAACTGAGATCCCCCAAAAAAAAATTGCAGAAACAGTAGTCCAGAAAAAACGCAGACCAGTGGCAGCCAATAAAACAGATCAATGGCCGTAAAATATCCACAAAAAAGTGTCTCTAAATGCGGTTTTGACCCCTCAAATGGAACAAGCAGGTGCCGATGATGCTACTGTGAAAATATGGAGGCGGTACAGTGGCTGCAAGGCGGCGCGTGCGGAACCTGTCTGAGCTGTGGCGGCGCGTCCAGTGTCCGTTGGCCGCGGTCTTTTGGGGTCTGGCCGGTTTTGAACCGGCGAACCTGATGGTGGGGGTGGTGATGAGAGATCCGCGACAGGTAGCGGTGTTTGGCACTGGGCAGTAGCAAAGAAGAGATAAGGGGAATGAACAGTAACGAAGTGATGAAAAAGAAGAGGTTTTCTGTCCCAAAAAAGATAGTAGTAACAGTAACAAAAGACGCTGCAATGAAGGCAGCAAGAACAACAACCACGATGAAGGTGGCGGCTAGGGTTTATGTGGAAGCGAGGCCCTCAAGAACGAGAGCTCGTGATACCATGTAGAATTTGAATATTCTTAGTATTATTTCAATCTTGTCTAATTACAAGCACTAATATTTTATATATAGACTAAGCTATTCCTAACGGGCCTGATAAATGGGCTTATTACAATGAATGCTAATAATTATGAAATAACTAAATATTTACAATATTTACAACAGATATGCTCTCAAATGGTGGTTTTTCTAGAAATGGAGCAACCAGAAGGAAGCATGGTGGTCCTTTGAGATAGAAGTGCTCAAGCGGTTCAAGAAGAGGAAGCAGAAAGTAGCTTGGATTCAATTTAATACCAAGATAAAAGAAGCAAATCAAAAGTGAGGAGGTTAGTAGATTCTAAAAAGAAACAGGGAGATATGAAATCTTGGAAAAGGAAGCATCTAGGTGGAAGAAAACCAACAAAAGTAGTAGGCAATGAAGCAAGATTAGGAAGAAATGATAAACTGTGATGGAAAAAGAGAAACAGGCGATGGAGAAGTAAGAAAATTGAAGGAAACAAACTTTATGATAAATGTGGTGAGGGAAGATATTTGTTAAACATTATCAGCGAAGGAACAATGGCAAAGCAGTTAGACACTTAAGAGATGGGAGAGTAGAGCTAAGATTAGTCTTTTCTTGGGTTGCCATAAAGCATCCATGAGCATTGCATGTGGTGTGGCATCATTAATATGACGGCGTTGAAAATGGGTCAAAGAAAGAACGAACCAACAATAGCCTTGGAGAGGCGGGTTGCATGTAGGCGGGTCAACCCATTGTTGTTGCCAAAATTGCCACACTTGAGTGCTTATGTGTCAGTAACTGAATCCTATCCAACTAGGCAATGATGCAATGTGCAATAGTTTTTAGTTTGATATGGGGATTATCTTTCTTGATTCTTAATGCAATGTGAATGCTAGTTATCTTTTTGTTTTGTAAAGAGAATATTGTATTGGAAAATGTTTGTGTATGATGATCACACATGAGCTCTATTTATATTACAAGGAGTATCTTCCTATTAATTACAGATGATTACCCTACGCATCAGCATCTAGTCAGCTTACTATACAAAAACTAAACCTATTTAACACGTTAAATGTGTTATTCTAATGCTCTCCCTAAAGTTGGAGCATATATGTCATATAATCCAAACTTGTTACAAATGTGGTCAACTTGAGAGCCTCTGAGGGACTTAGTGAATATATCAACTAGCAGAGCACCAAAATTGACAAAGTCAGTGGTGATTTATCCTGAAAGCACATTTTCTCTTACAAAGTGACAGTCTATCTCTATGTGCTTGATTGGTTCATGGAAGACCGAATTTGATGCAACCAACCGTAGTGTTTGAATCCACAAAATCTCTGCTGAGTGGCAGCTAGCCACGACTGTGCTTCTTGGCCCACCATGAGACCGAGTTTGGACAAAAGTAAACACAAACTTGAAGTCGAGCGCCTATCATCCGAATCAGATGCCCATGAGTTGAATCACATGGAATCTGATAGTTCTTATGGAAAGATGCCTAAGCATCAATAAAACCGGTTAATCGAATACGGAAAGAGGCTGAGGCAGATCGGAGGTGCAAGCCATGTGTGAAAGTACCTCTCAAATACCCAAGAATCATTTGGACTGCTGTCCAATGAGGCTTAAGAGGTTGTGACATGAATTAACACACCTTGTTGACAGCAAAGGAGATCTTGGGTCCGGTGACAGTCGCATATTGAATGGCTCTCACTATAGATCTATAGTGTAGGGTCTGAAGGATAATCTGCACCATGTTTAGATAACTTGCAGCCACCAACCATGGACCGAGTTAGCAATAGAGAGCCATTCTTGAGATGCTTGACCTCAATGCCCAAAAAGTAGTCAAGTTCACGCAGCTGTTTGAGTAAATTGGCATGCAAAGGCATCACTATAGAGCCCGGGGATCCCAACTATGTTGGCACCCAATGGCCTACTGATCATCTGCAGCACGCCAAAATTTTATTAGAAAATAAAATATAACAGAACAAAAACATGGGGGGACCAACACTTGACCCATGGAAGAATCATCTAAACCTATAAAAAGGAAGACTTCACCTATTGTGGAAGAAGTCTTCTTTAAGAAAAGGAGGGATCGTGTCCCACCACAAAAAACCATGAATATGTAGGCCATGGAAAGCCAATTTATCTGCACAAGAATTACCCTCCCTATAAATGTGAGAAACAAAAAAATTCATCCTTTTAGAGATAGCTAAACAATTAGACTAGTGGTTTCTGAGCTTCCAAGGAACACCAGCTGAGTTGGAAAAAGCCTGGACAACTATAGAAAACAAGGGAAAAATACTTTCTTGTATTATTCAGCAGGCTAAGGCTGCTTATATAGAGAAAAGTACATTAATGATTTCCTAAAATAGAAGATACTAATTAATAATAAAATACAATCAAATATGACAGAATAAACATAAAATAAAATCTAGGAGAATAATATCGGGATTGGGCCTGATTCTCCAACACCCCCCTCAAGTTGGTGCATAGATATCTGTCATGCCCAACTTGCCTATTAACCGCTTAAAATTGGGCTTGGCCAGACTCTTGGTCAGAATGTACGCAATTTGCTGATTAGAAGTCACAAAAGGCAAACAAATAATTCCAGCATCCAGTTTTTCTTTTTTGAAGTGGCGGTCAACCTCAATATGCTTGGTCCTATCATGCTGAACAGCATTATGAGCTATACTTATTGCGGCCTTACTGTCACAGTAGAGCTTCAAAGGTAGATCAACTGTCACTCTTAGTTCCTTTAAGACTCAGTAAATCCATAAGCCTTCACAAATACCTTGAGTCATTGCTCTAAACTCCGCTTCTGCACTGCTTCTAGCAACAACTCCTTGTTTCTTACTTCTCCAAGTAACCAGATTTCCCCACACATAGTTACAATATCCAGTTGTGCATTTCCTGTCGATAACTAAACCAGCCTAATCTGCATCCGTAAAGATGACAACATTCTTCTCATCAGTTTTCTTAAAATACAGGCCCTTCCCTGGGTTGGTCTTTAAGTATCTTAAGATCCTGTATACTGTCTCAAAATGTTCCTCATAGGGAGAATGCATGAACTGACTTACAGCACTCACAGCGAATGCAATGTCAGGCCTAAATTAGTTTACCAACTAGCCTCTGGTATCTGCCAATATGAACCGGAACACTACCCTTCTCCCACAGCTTCATATTAGGATCCATGGGAGTGTCTGCTGGCTACATCCACTCATTCCAGTTTTCTTCAAGAGATCCAGAATGTATTTTCTTTGGCAGACTACAATTCCCTTCTTTGAGCGAGCAACCTCCATGCCAAGGAAATATTTCAATGCTCTCAAATCCTTGATTTCGAATTCTGTTGCTAAGTTTCTCTTTAATCTCTCCATTTCTACTGTATCATTTTCGGTGAGGATGATGTCATCTACATAGACTATCAAAACAACAATCTTTCCATTAGGAGAAAACTTTGTGAAGAAGGTGTGATCTGCTTGTCCCTGAGTGTATCCCTGTCTTTTTACTGACTGGGTGAACCTTTCAAACCAAGCCCTTGGAGATTGTTTAAGGCCAAAGAGTGACTTCTCCAACTTGCACACCTTTGACCCAAATTTTCTTTCAAGGCCAGGAGGACAGTCCATGTATACTTATTCCTCCAAGTCACCATTGAGTAAGACATTTTTCACGTCAAGTTGATTCAGGGGCCAGTCCAAGTTGGCAGCAAGAGATAGAAAAATTCTGACAGTGTTCAACTTTGCAACAGGGGCAAAAGTCTTTGAATAGTCTATGCCATACGTCTGGGTGAATCCTTTAGCCACCAACCGAGCCTTGTACCTTTCAATTGAATTATCTGAGTTGTACTTCACAATGAAAACCCACTTACAACCCACAGTCTTATTTTCTTTTGGTAATGTCACAACTCAACTCTCGAAGTTTTGTTCTTCTGATGAGCTCTTATCTCCTTAAACACAGCTTCCTTCTACTTCGGAACTTTTAGAGCTTCCTATACAGTTTTTGGAATTTCTACAGTAGACAACTGAGAGGTAAATGCAGCAAAAGAGGATGACAAATTTGAATATGGCACATACTTGGAAAGAGGATGTTTAGTACAAGATCTAATACCTTTCCTAAGCGCTATAGGGAGATCTATTTCAGAAGATTCATCATGACCTATAGGTTCAGAAGAAGACTTACCTGTATCAGGTTCACTGGGTGGATTTTCCCTTGGTTTGGACTCTTGGCAGTGCTGGAGAGTGAGTTCCTTATTTCCTTTCTTATTGTTTTTCTTCTCGAAGACCTTTCCTTTTCAAGTTTTGTCACCATCATTGAACCTGATTCTTGTCTCTTTATGGGAATCATTTTGTTGTGGCATTACGGTTGATTCATCACTAGTATCATAGACTTGTTGGTCATGCTTTTGATTTAAAGATGTCGCCTTAGAATCAACGAGAACCTCTTCCATAGTGGGAATGGGTTCAGGTAAGGATTCATGGACATTTTCTTTTGGTGCAACACAATTAGTCTCAAAATCTTGTAACAAATAAACATTATCCAGGTATTTTCAAACGAATCTTTTCCAAATGAATCTTCTTTTGGATTCCCCCCTGAAGATGAATGTCACTAAAATAAGGTTGTTTTTCAAAAAACGTGACATCCATAGTCACAAAAACCTTTTTGGATTTTGGATCAAAACACATGGAACCTTTTGGGTAGGGGAGTAACCAATGAAAACACATTTTATAGCTCGTGGTTCTAATTTGCCTAGATGCTTATGGTCATGAACAAAAGTAGTACACTCAGATTTTTAATGGCAAATCAGCTGAAATACGAGCCAAGTGAAAACAATTTTTTAAAACATTAAGAGGAGTTTGAAATTGTAAGACTTTGGATGGCATACGGTTAATTAAATATGCAGCAGTCAAAACAGCTTCATCCCATAAGTATTTTGGGACCTTATTTTCAAAGAGTAAGGCACAAGCCACGTTAAGGAGGTGTCTATTCTTCCTTTCCGCGATCCCATTTTGTTGGGGTGTATTAGCACAAGAACTATGATGCACAACTCCATTTTCAAGAAAAAAACTCCCAACATCATGTTGAAATATTCTTTCCCGTTGTCACTCCTAAAGACTTGAATATTAGTTTGGAATTGAGTTTGCACCATTTTGAAGAAGTTTTTAATAGCTTGTCCAACTTCAGATTTATTTTTTAACAAGTATAACCAACAAAGTCTAGTGTGGTCATCTATAAAGGTTATAAACCACTTTTTATTAGAAAAAGTATTGATTCTATTTGGACCCCAAACATCACTGTGAATAACTGCAAAAGGTTTAGATTCTTTTTAAGGTTGAATAGGAAATGAAGAACAATGATGTTTTGCAAACTCGTAGGTTTCACAATGAAATAAAGATGAGTCTTTATCATTAAACAATTTTGGAAAAAGATGTTTCAAATAACGGAAACTTGGATGTCCCAATCGTAAATGCCATAGCATAATGTCATCATTACTACTAGAAACAAAAATATATTCAAAACAGGAACTTATAGATTGAACTTGTGGTCCGGAGTCGATTCCATCTTTAAGGTAGTAGAGTCCCCCACTCTCTTTAGCACTGCCAATCGTCTTCCCCGAGTTCAAATCCTTAAAAACACAATAAGAATGAAAAAAGTTAGCTTGACAATTACTATCTCGGGTTGACAAAAGATTACAAGACAAGTTAGGGACATGTAGGACATTCTTAAGAGTTAATAAGGCTTATAGAACTATGGAACCTTTTCCCGCAATGGCTGAAAGAGAGCCATCTGCAATTTTAACTTTCTGGTTACCTGCACAGGGACTGTATGAAGAAAACAGACTCGACTCTCTAGTCATATGATCGGTAGCACCTGAATCAATGATCCAAGCATGACTGAGACTGACACTAAGGAGGACAGTTTTTAGAAAATTACCTCTCTGAGCTATGGCACAAGAACGATTTTGAGACTCAAGAAGCTTGTACAGTTGGTCTAATTGTTCCTTGGTGAATGGAAATGAGCTTGAAGGAGACTGCTTCTCTTGATCAGAAGTACTAGCCTGAAGAACGACCTTCATTCTCCCCTTTCTTTTTCAAGTTAGGAGGCTTACCGTGGAGTTTCCAACATGTCCCTCGTGTATGATAGAGATGTTTGCAGTGATCACACCATGGTTTTTTTCGGTCTTTCTTCCCTTCTTCATTGGAATTCCTACTGACAAGTGCAGGTCCTTCCACCTCAGCCATAGGAGTTGTCTTACCCATCATGACACTCTGTCTAGCCTCCTCTCGTCTTATTTTTGAGAATGTTTCCCGGATTGTTGGCAAAGGGATCTTCCCTAGAATTCTACCTCTGACTTCATCGAGGTCTTTGTTAAGGCCGGATAGGAAGACAAAGACGTGATCATTCTCCTGTCTCTTAAGGAACAACACACTGTCCTTAGTACATTTCTAATGATCATCATAGCAAAGATCCAGTTTCTGCCACAAAATCATCAATTCATTGTAATAAGTAGTGACATCCTCGTCCCCTTGTTTGGTATGCCATAACTTTGATTTGGGATCAAAGATCTGAGAAGAATTCTGAATGTCAGAATAAGTGTCTTTGACGGCTTCCCAAACATCTTTCGTAATTGGCAAGAACATGAAGGGCTTTCCAGTTGTTGGCTCCATGGAATTAATTAGCCAAGCGATGATTAAGGAGTTTTCAGACTTCCAAACCCTGAAGCTTGGATCTATTTCTACAGGTCTGGGTACATCTCCTGTAAGAAACCCAATTTTCCTTTGCCATCCAGCATTAGTCTCACAGTTTGAGACCATTCCATGTAGTTTTTCCCATTGAGACGTTGAACATCAACCTTAAGGGAGTTGGATGATCCCTCATAACTGTTGAAAAGGTTATGGGTTGAATGTCTATAGGGAAAAACTCCTTGAAGGCCGCAGCCACCTCCTGGGCCGCCACCTGTGCCGCCGCCAGCACCTCCAGTGCCGTCGCCGCCGCCTCCCGTGCCTGGGCCAACGCCTACGCCGCCACCACTCACGCTGTCGTGCGCAATGCCTGGGCCACCGCTTCTGTCGCCGCCGCCAGTGATGATGGATTCATCACTGTTGTTGCTGCCTGTAAGAGCCTGCTTCCACGAGTTGTTTCTTGTCATGAGGAAGGAGGAAGTGTAATCCCTAGATCAAAAAACCTAGAGCTACTGATACCATGTAGAAAACAAGGGAAAAATACTTTCTTGTATTATTCAGCAGGCTAAGGCTACTTATATAAAGAAAAATACATTAATGATTTCCTAAAATAGAAGATACTAATTAATAATGAAATATAATCAAATCTGACAGAATAAATATAAAATAAAATCTAGGAGAATAATATCGGGATTGAGCCTGATTCTCCAACAACCACAAGCAAAGAATCACACTCAAGCCACAAATTATTCCAACCACGCAGATGAGCTTGCTCGATAGCAATCATAGCACCAAATAACTCTGCCTTGAGAGATGATGTAACACCAAGGTTATGAGCAAAAATGCCCATTGCAGCATGTAACAATGATATCATTTACATAGACCAGTATGTAAAATGTACAAGGTGGCTTGCTGTAAATGAAGAGGGATGGATCTCATTTACTTGCAGTAAACCCAAGGGATAACAAAGCCTTTTTCAGTCTTTCAAACCAGGCTCGTGGGGCCTGTTTCAGATCACAAAGGGCCTTATTCAGCATGCATACATGGTTTTTATCTGCTATTTAAAAGCCTGGGGACTGCTGCATATAGACCTCTTCTTCTAAGTAACCACTGAGAAACACATTATTAACATCTAGTTGTCTTAAAGGCCAGCTGTAAGTGAGAGCCAGAGTGGGTGTAATACAAATGGTAGTGGACTTAATTATATGATAAAAGGTCTCGGTGTAATCAAACCTGGGCTGCTGATCAAATCCTTTAGCCACTAAGCGGGCTTTATACTTATTAATAGAGCAATTGGGGTTCTCCTTCATGCAAAAAACCCATTAGCAACCAATAGCTTCTTTGTGCGCTGGTAGAGGAACAAGAGACCAAGTGGATTTCTTGAGTAAATCCTCATACTCTTCCCTCATGGCAGCAAACCAATTCGGGTCAGCAACTGTCTGTTTGACATTTTTGGGCTCATTGTGTGCAAGGAGCACAGTTGGAACTAAGCGTGGTTTGACAATTCCAACCTTGGACCTGGTTATTATCTGGTGCGTGTTTTGTGGTCTGTTTGAGGATGTGGGGAAGGGATAGACAGTGCTAGGAATATCAGTGGAAGCGGGGAGATTTGTGTGTGTGACAGAAACAGGACTGATATGTGAGGAGGAGGAGGAATTAGGACTGATAGTGTTTGAACTCGTAGGGGGAACATTTGGAGTAGGAGGAAATGAGAAATAGGGAAGTTTGCCAAGGGAGAAGGAAGAGGAGCTGGAGTGTGAGAGGAAGACACTGAGGGACTGGCGTTAGATGAAAAGAGTGCAGAATAAGGGAACCCTCAACTCACCGAAAACATTTTTGGAGATGAAAATTTTTCCCAATGCGGACAAGCATTTGTATCCTTTGTGTGTTGTGAAATAACCAAGGAATATGCACTCATGTGACCTGAAATCTAGTTTGTGTTTGTTATAGGGTTTGGGGAGGGGAAAACAAGCACAACCAAAAACTTTTAGGAAGGGGTAGAGGATTTTGGTAAAACAATTTGGTGTAGGGTATTTCAAAATGAAGTGGGGCCGTAATTTATGAGATAGACGGCTGTTAGAAAGGTTTGACCCCAAAATTTGAAAGGGAGAGAGGCATGGGCTAATGGGGTGAGGACAAGTTCAACTAATTAAAATGCCTTCTCTCCCTTGTTGTGTACTCTGTGTCAATGTTCATTTTAAAATGAAATAATTATTTTGTGATATTTAGTTTTGAAATTGTGGATTACTCCATGTTCTTTCAATCTAATTGACAGGATCAACTACCTGAAGCTCGCGTTGTTTATTGCTCAGCTACTGGTGCATCTGAATCTCGCAATATGGCTTATATGGTTCGACTTGGCCTTTGGGGAGCTGGGACATATTTCCATGATTTTGGTGAATTTCTAGGTAGTGTTCTTTCTCTTTTCTTTTCTTTTTGTTTTTTTTGCTAGATATTCTTTTCTTTTTGTTATGCAAAATAATAACTATAACTAGTCATCGGTTTTTCACCTTTTCTTTTTCTTTATTTCATAAGATATACTTATGGATATATCGAATGTTGGACCTTATTTATTTTATATAGTCGCCGCTGCAACCTTTTTAGGAAGGAGATATGCTTTTGTAGTTGATCATGTGATTTGGTCATCCGGCATATTAAATTATGACAATGACAATTGCAAAAAGTAGTTCAAGTCTTTATTTTGTGACTTCTTATTCATATGTAACATGCTACATGTAGAGATAATTACTCATCATTTTGTATCAATTGATATCTTGATATTTTAGGTTGTATTGATTAGAAAAGTTTACTGCTGACAGGGTATATTTGAATCAAGAGGACAGTCAGGAATATAAGGGGTTGTTTGATTTATTTTTCATTTTCATTTTCAATTGATAATTTTTCATCATAATATAAAATCAGTATTTTCATTCTGATTTTTTAAAATTTTTCTGAAGGAAATGGTGAAAATAACACACTTGTTCTAAAAATATCATTACAAAAAATTTGAAAACAAATAAAATATAAGGTGGCATTTTTGTAATTACAGTGAAAACATCAAATGTAAAAATAGCTTCTAATATTTTCAGTTGTATTTTCTCTAATGCACTGCTGTTTAACAACCGTTTTTTGCATGTATTATTGATTTAAACCAATTAGGACTGGATGGATAGGTAAGTTATATTTTTTGGATTGTCGAACTTACTATTGCTGCATCACTTGGAGCATTTTATAAATTGGTTATTATATCATTCTTTGCATACGTACCTGTCTTTCCTTCATGTTGCCGTTGGCCCTCACCCAATTGTTTAAAGTTAACAACTTAGGTGATGAATCCAGGTGCTCTTGAAAGAGGGGGTGTTGGAGCTCTAGAACTAGTTGCAATGGACATGAAAGCAAGGTTATAATATTTCCACAAGCACACACACTCAGCCATATGCACTTATATGTTTATGAAATATATATTCTTCTTCATTTTTTTAATTTCAGGGGGATGTATTTATGTCGTACGCTTAGCTACAAGGGTGCTGAATTTGAAATTATTGAAGCGTCATTAGAAGATGAAATGATGGTATGACCCACTAATTTCTTTTTTAATCACTATTCTTTACTGTAGTCTGAAGTGGTAATTGTCTTGCTTTGTAAATAATAATTAGCAGCCGTTACTTGTTAAATCATTGGCTGAAGTTGACAATAATCATCTGTAGAGAATTAAATAAAGATAACAAAAATTCCGTTACCTAGGTAGTAGTCAATAGGTGCTGGCTTGTGCTTGTATGGAGTGGGATGAAGGTTCTCCACTCCCAAACGTTTGTGGCATAATGTTCATTATCGGGTGGAGTGCCATAGTTGTGCCTGGCCATGACTTGAATAGTGGTCGATATAACGGCTTCCAGGCCAGAACCTTCATGTCTTTCGGTTCTGTGGCTTCTGTGGAGTTCTTTTGGTCTCTGTAGTCTGCACCCCCTAGTTCAGAGAACTCATCCATTTGTTTAGATCTTGCCACTGTCTTATTGCTGGTCTTCACGCTGAATGCATTCACGACCTTTCAGAACCTAAATCTTCCTTTTGGTTTATTTAGTTCTTCGTATATTTTCCTTAGTGCATCTTCTAGCTTCCTTTGAACTTATTTTGTTGAGCAAAATGACCCTTGACTGAATCCTTGGTGAAGAGCCCAATCTAGATTTACTGTCAAGGAAATGATAACTTTGACAAAATTAGTTTTGGCCACCGTAGCAAAGGTATTCTCATAATCAACACCGTAGGGCTGAGTCGGTACTTCTGTTACCAAGAGAGTTTATAGCTGTTCCCACTTCCATCAGCATTAGTTCAAGTTAAAAAAAAATCCTCTTGCACCAAACTTGTTTCTTCCCTATTACCCAAGCATATACTAGGAAGAAAAAGAATTATTAGATACGCATAAAATGCCTGAAATATTATTACTTGTGATAGTAGAATTAGGGAACCAGAGATTACAAAAATAACATCTCGTGTGATAACTGAATGGAAAGAAAAAGTCAACGATTAATTAGTTGGGGAGTTAGGATAAAGGTTTGGGAGGGAGAGTTGGAAGAAAGGATGGCAAATTGAATAGAAAGGTTGTGAAGGATCGAAGGAAGTAGCAGATGTTAGGTTTTATTAGAATAAGGAACAGAGTGTAATTGGATAACAAAAACTTTTATATAACCCAAAACCAATCCAAGGATCTATGCAATAGCGTTAAGTCATGCGGTGAAGTTTACCTCTTGAGTTGATAGGATAGGAGATTGACTATATATGTTGCCGAATCATGTGTACGTAAGTGTAGTGATGGTATTCACACGAATGCGGCACATGGCTCCCTATTTCATGGTGCTATCAGTAGCATAGGGAATAGCTTCTTACTCACCAAGGGTGGCACCTGTGTTTCAAGAAAACTCTTATAAGGTATAGTGTGTAAAAGGTGTCTCTAGCCATCACTCCATGTATCCTATTTATTGGTGGCTAACCATCATTAGTGAATTATAAGGAGTAGTGACGTTTTATTATTCTCATAATAGACAGGCAAATGTACATCCCATGATCACTAGACCAAACGCTGGAATAGTTAAACCATGCCTAGTACCAACGGTGCTTGCACGCACTGTACCTAAGACTGTTAAACAGATTGGTGGCTTAAAGAGATGTGCAGGCATTGAGCTCTCCAAAAGCTGTCTGTTTGTTTTCATGTAATTATAAAAACTACAGTTTCCTGTATTATGTATAATTCGTTCATTTGTCTTCTGAATTCAGTATTCTCATCTGCTGATGTATGTTCTTATCAAATTTCTTTTGAATTCAGTATTCTCATCTGATGATATAAGTTCTTATCAAATTTCTTAGGATGCGTATAAAAAGGCTGCAGAATTTTGGGTAGATTTGCGTGAGAAATTGCTGTCTGCCACTGCCTTCCTAAATGACAATACTAAACTATGGAGGTTATACTGGACAAGCCACCAGGTATCAAGTCTACGTTGGTGCCTAAAGACAAGTTCTTCATGTCTATTAGACATTTATTACTTACTGATGTTTTTGGACTGTTCTTATTCATTGTAATACTGTAGCGCTTCTTTAGACACTTGTGTATGTCTGCTAAAGTCCCTACTGCAGTGAGACTGGTGAAACAAGCATTAATGGAAGATAAGTGTGTAGTCATAGGTCTGCAGAGTACTGGGGAAGCAAGGACGGAGGAAGCTGTTTCAAAATATGTGTGTATTTGGGTCCTTTTTTTTATTTCATATGAAGCAATTTTTTCTGCATTTCAGTTTCGTTATGTGCTTCTTTTTGGGTTAGGGATCTGAACTTGATGACTTTATTTCTGGACCTCGTGAATTGCTGCTAAAATTTGTTGAAGAAAATTACCCATTGCCAGAAAAGCCTGAACTTTTCCCAGGTATCTACAGGCCTTGTTTTGTTAGACATGTCTAATTTATTTTCATTATTTTGCAATTATTAGTTTCAATTCTATTATAGGAGAGGATGGTGTAAAGGAGCTTCAAAGGAAGAGGCACTTGGCAAGTCCTGATGTTTCAGTAAAATCTAGAGTCAGAAAAGTAGCTAAATGGCAGTCTTCTAGTTATGCTGAAAGTGATGAAGAATCTGAAAGTGAGTTTCAAGCAAATTTTGATTAATGTTTTGCATCCGTCATTTTTGTGTTCAGTTTCAAGTGCATATGACAACCCTTTCTCTTAATGCATTAATGCAGACTTGCTCTCACCCTTTATATGAGTGATAACGGATGCCAATCAACTATATTGTTATTAAAAGAGTCATTCAATTCATGAAGATACAACTACTTATTTTTAAAATTCTATAATTTTTTTGTCATACTTTCTCAATGAAAGAATTTATTAAAAGAGGATAAATGTGCACAAGGTTATGAAAAGACTTATTCAATTTGTTGAGAGTGGAAACGAGAGAGCATTTGAGTGAATCTGTGTATCTCAATTACATACAAGTCAATATTATATATACAATTGTAAAATACAAAATTTTAAAATTACCCTAACTACTGTAATTACATAATTACCCTTTTTACTTATTTGTAACACTCCCCCTCAAGCTGGATCCTATAAATCACATGCACTAAGCTTGTTGCATATATAATCGATCTGAGGACCTCTTAATGACTTGCGGAATACATTTGCCAATTATCATTTGAAGTTACAAAGCTCGTCGTAATCTTTCTTGATAAGATCTTCTCCCTAATGAAATGACAATCTATCTTGATATGTTTGGTCGTCTCATGGAATGCTGGGTTTGAGGCGATATGCAAGGCAGCCTGATTATCACAAATGAGCGCCATTTGAGTTATCCCCAAACCACATTTCTTTAAACAACTGTTTGAGCCATATAAGTTCACAAGTGGCTGAAGCCATGACTCGATGTTTTGCTTCTGCACTTGATCTAGACACAACATTATGTTTCTTGCTCTTCCAAGTGTTCAAGTTATGACCAACAAAGACACAATACTCAGAAGTAGATCTATTTATGGGAGAGCTTGCCCAGTCTGCATTTGGATGTTCCACAATTCATGTATGACCTTTGTCTTCTTACAAGGAGAGTTAAGAAACTGACTCACCACACTAACTAACTCGTCGAGAGGAAGCCAGTGTTACCAAAGATGGAAGAGTCGAACCATTATTTCAAGAGGGAAGGTCTGCTAGAAATTGTGGGTGAAGACCCTATCGGATGGATCCTTATTGCAGAAAGGTTCTTTGAGGAACAACAAATCCATTCATCTGATAAAGTGCAATGGGCCTTCATGAAGATGGAGGATGGTGAGGCTTTACATTGGTTCATCTCTTGGTACCAAGGATATCCCGATTCTGACTAGGAGTCTTTTTCCATGGTAACGGTCAGAAATTTTGGAGGAAAAAAAATGGTGGCAGTATGGTTGAGGGATCGTTGATGGGGGAATACTCGGTGGAAAAGAGGAACAAGAAACAGAAACTGATCCAAGAGGAGGAAGGGAGCAATCAACAAACACTGGGCGAAATGGTGGAGAGTGACGAGAAGTCGGAGTATAGTGGTGAAGAGGCCGGTTCTTGGTCACCAAAGAAGAAACCAAGAATGGCACATACCATGGCCATGGAAGAAGGCTGTGACCAGATTTGTGGTGAGAGTGAGACGACGAAAAGGGGTTAGATCGTCGCAAGAGGAAGACAAGGGACGCCGCCGTCGAAATCGTCGGAGACCCAGCTGTCGCAGGTCCCAACCACTTCGTTTCTCCCTTCAGAACCATCAAGCGCGGCCCGTGGTGTGGAACCACCACTCCCGCGGTGAGTGTGGAGAAAAGAAGGCAGATGCAAATGGCTTTGGTTGAGCCACCGCCTCTGCCGGAACCACCGGACACCGACGCATGCACAGCGACCGTTCTCCGCCCAGTACCGCCACCAAAACCGCCCGATCTGGGAGTTTCAGTGGGCGGCGATGGGTCAAGCTGGCCACGTTAAAGCGTTCAGATCCGCCTTAGGGACCCGACCCGAGTCCTAGCCCGATGTCTTTACTGTTAACGCAGTCGTCGCCACCAGAGCTACCCAACGCCAATCGCCTTGCATCCGGCACGGGGTTAATGCTGAAGGAAGCACCATGGCAGTGGATATTCGCAGAGAGGATGCTGAAGAAGAAACACGGAGGGGCCAAGTGGGAATTTGGTAATATGGGTTTAATTTGTGACCTCATGGGCCAGGCCCAGAGTAAGGTCAGTTTGCTGGGGGAGAAATTTGCAACTTGGGTTGAAATAGAGATATTGGGGTTGGCCCAAAAACAAAGAGAGGAAGAAATGCTGTTATTCAACCAAGTGGGTATAGTTTTTGACTTAATGGGCCAATTTGTTTTTGAATCCCTTCCAGCATGACACATAGCAGACGATGTAGTATCGTTGCAGAAAGGTACATGGGATCATTCCTTTTTGGGCCTTTCCCAGCATTTGCACTTGGTGGGGTACTCATGAATCAGAAGATCTGAAGGCAGGCCATCAAGCCAAATCTTCACCAGAGTCTTCAGAGCTTCCTATACTCAACTGTGCAAAGGAGGTTTTGAGTGAATTTAGAATTATAGCATTAAGTTTCATGCAGTGGGATCCTGGAGGAGAAAATTTTGTTGAATAAGAAGAATTTTAGTAGATGTCAACCTTGAGGACAAGGTTGTTTTGGGGTGGGATGTATTGTTAGGATATAAGTTAGAGGGTGAGTTAGTTAGAGTTAGTTAATTTCAGTTAGTAGTTGTTGGGTTAGTTAGAGGGTATTAGAGTATACTTACTTTGTGTTTAGTTACAGCTGTCACTGTAATAGTTACAGTTGTCACTACTTCCTTAGTTACCTATAAATATTGTAATCCCCATTGTTGATAGTTTAGTTGAATGAAATCAATATTCACTCTCAGTTTCTGTTATGTTTAGTTTCTTTAAATTTCACATGGTATCAAAGCTTGGTTTCGAACCCTAGAAATGGAAACCGAAAACAAAAATACAATGTTGTATAAATAGGGGTTGGAGGCTTAGAGGAGGAATTATTCAGATTGTAAATCATTTGTTAACTTGAGCAGTGGCTCAATGTTGTGAAGGGGAAACCCTTGGGGAGGTTACACTCCTAGTTTAAATACAATTCTTTCTGTTTTCTTTCTCAATTCTTCTTCCTTTTTCCCTTATAATTTCTATATCAATTTTCTGGTTCCTAACATACTTCCTTTGAGAAATCACAATGCCATTCTTGGACTGCGCCACCTCTATCCCAAAAAAGTAACAAAATCTACCAAGATCCTTAGTTTTATAATGATGGCAAAGATGCTGCTTTATCTGAGTGATTCCATGGTGATCGCTACCTTTAATAACAATGTCGTCAACATACACAATTAAGTAAATACATCCTACGTGGCTGAATGGCAATAAAACTGATTGATCAACGTCACTTTGAATCATACCAAACTGTTGAACTATAATCTTGAATCTGACAAACCATGCCCTAGGAGATTGTTTGAGGCCATATATGGATTTACGGAGACAACAAAACAACACAAGAATCGAAACGAAAGAGGGATTGGGAACACCTATTGGTTTAATGGCCATGGGTGAAATTGTTGGTGGCATCTTCTTTGCCGGTAAGCATGAGGGATCATGAGTTTGGGGGAAGGAAAATCGTAAATCGTGGGATCGTAACACGGATCGTAAGATCCCACCAAAGAGACAAAATTATATTTATTTATTTATATATGCATATAAAATAACATAATTAAGAAAAATTACCTTAAAACACCAAAATAACCTTAACATAAAAAATTCATTAATTTAATCATAAGTCACAAGCTCTCATAGTCTCAAACATAAAACTAAAAACATCAAAATAACCAGCATCCAAATCTTAACCAGCATCTAAAAACATCTAAAAACATTAATTTAACAAATCATCCAAGGCATTGTGATCTCAACTAGCGTCTTCCATACAATCTATGCTATATCACTCCTGCTTCCAGAAGCATTGGTCTGAACACTAGGGGGTGCAGAACTAGAGGTGCCACCAACAAGAATGCTTGAAGACATATTGATCACTTGAGAAGAAAACAGAGAGTAGAGAACTGAAATTCGAGTAGAAAACTGAGGAGAAAATGTGAGATGACTCGATGAGAATGTAAGATGCTGAAGATGAAGGGTGTAGTATTTATAGAATAATGACTATCTGAAGAGTGTATTACTCAGTATTAAAAGATTGACAAATTCCCAAAAAAACGAGTTGAACTTCTGGGCTGAAGTTTGGCCAGTTTCGGGTTTTTTTTTTGCAAAAACGAGTTGAAACCCGGAAAGAGGCGAAAACGGGTTAAAAATCCTAAAGTTGGGCGTGCGCTGAGAGCGACGCTCAACGACTTTACGGTCTTCCTCGACGATCCCGCCGCACAGCCTCCTCTTTCGATTTTGCCGCTGCTCCACCTCGCCGATGCTTGCAGAAAGCGTGGGATCGTGCGCTCCTACGATCTGGTGCGCACGTTTAACAACCATGCCAGTAAGTGCAGGTCCTCACCGATCCCAGAGATGTGAAGTGGTCTGTAACGAGTTGTATGTTTACTTGTTGATTCAACATGAGTACAATGTGTATATATACACTAGGATGTGAACCTGATTCCTAGAGAAATAAAGGCCTATGCTAATTCCTAGAGGAATGGATACAATGAATGGTAGAATACATTGGATAGGACTCCACCGTCCACACCGTCCATATTAATTACAAGCAATACTCCCCCTCAAGCTGGAGCATACATGTCATATGCACCAAGCTTGTTACAAATGGATTCAACCCGAGGTTCTTTAAGGGACTTAGTCAACAAATCAGCCAGTTGATTATTGGAACCGACAAAACTAGTCATGATTTCTCCTGAAAGAACTTTCTCTCTCACAAAGTGGCAGTCGATCTCTATGTGCTTAGTTCTTTCGTGAAATATTGGATTGGAAGCAATATGCATATTGCAGCTTGGTTGTCACACATTAGTTTCATTGTCTTGACATCTCCCAATTTGAGTTGTTGGAGTAATTGTCTAAGCCATGTGAGTTCACAAGCTGTTACTGCCATAGCTCGATACTGTCGCACTCGATCTTGCGATCAGAAATTCGCTTCTGCTTCGCCAGGAGATCAAATTACCTCCAACAAAGACACAATATCCTATAGTGGATCTTCTATCTGATGGTGAACCTGCCCAATCAGCATCAGAATAGCCAACAACTTCGGTGTTACCCTTGTTTTCATAAAGTAATCCTTTACCTGGTGCATTCTTGATATACCTAAGAATGCGAACCACGACGTTCGATGGTCAGCCACAGGAGCATTCAGAATTGATCGACCACGCTACAAAGAAAGGTAATGTCGTGCCTGGTTCTTGTAAGATAGTTAAGTTTGCCAACCAGGCGTCGATATCTACCAGTGGTCTTTCAATGGCTCCCCGACCTGGTAGTAGTTTGGCGTTGGGATCCATGGGAGTATTACTAGGTCGACAATCAAGCATCCCGCTTCTCTAGTATATCAAGCGCATATTTCCGCTGAGTAATAGCTACACTGTCTTAGACTGAGCAACTTCAATCCCCAAAAAATATTTTAAGGGACCCAAGTCTTTGGTCTGAAAGTGGATGGACAGATGTTGTTTGAGCTGATGGATGCCCGCATGATCGTTACCTGTGATGATGATGTCATCAACATAGACAAGCAGATAAAGACAGGTAGGAGGTGAAGAATGCATGAAGAAGGCGAGTAATCGACTTCACATCCGGTCATGCTATACGCGAAATGCGATTGCTAAATCTTCCGAACCAAGCACGTGGAGATTGTTTCAAACCATAGAGAGATCGACATAGCCGGCATACGTGGTGAGGCGCACCACTAACAGTGAATCCCGTAGGTTGCTCCATGTACACCTCTTCCTGTAACTCACCATGTAGGAAGGCATTTTTCTGCGCCAACCGTTGCAGAGCCTCCTCTGCCTATTTTCGAGGTCCGTTTCTTCATTTGGTGATTTTCCAACAACCTTCTCTCTTTCACCTCGCCTTGTTCATCATGACGGGAACCGGATCTGCTACAGCCTCTTCTCCTGTTGCCTCTGTTGCTCAGACTGGTAATCCTGTTGCCTTTGTTTCTCAATCTTCTTCACTTGGACCTTGGATCCTTGACTCAAGCGCATCTGATCATATGTCTGGTAACAAATTGCTTTTCTCCCATCTCACTTTTATGAACACACTACCTAGTGTTACAAATGAGGACGATCTGACAAACAAATCCAGGAGGTTGTTCCATGTAACCTTCTTCTATGAGATCACCATGAAGGAAATCATTTTGTATACCAAACGGGCCTTAAGCCTATCTACTTGACTATTAGGACCAACTTTGACATTGAAAATCCAACGGCAACCTACAATGGAAATCATAAGAATGTCCACTGCTTTAAAGGGCACACATATAATCAACCATACCTTGTCTCCATCCAGGATGAGATAGGGATCGCCTACATTCTTTGGAATAAACACACAAAAAAAAAAAAGCAAGACAAGCAAAATGCAAAGGAGATAAACAATGATAAAGTAACAGAATGAGGACAGGGGTTCCTACTTCAACGAATACCTTTTCGAATTGGAATAGGACGATGAAGCTCTTGAGGAAGTGCCAGAGGGGTTTGAGTAATTGGATCCGGAGGTGAGTCAATCCCATCTCTAGTCAGTGGTGGTACATGGTAATGGTGGATGTTGTCGACAATGATACATCAGCAGAGGACGTTAAGGTGGTTCTTGAGGAACAATAGACAACATCGGAGGGTGAAATTCAACTGGAACAGAACTTAGAGGAAGCAGTGATGTAGATGAGACAGACTAAGAAGTAGGAGTAGTAGACACAAAGAAGGGGACATACTCCAAGAAGGTAACATCAACCGAGACTAGGTAACAAAGGAGAGTTGGAGAATAATATTTGTAACCCTTTTGAGACCAAATGTAGCCTTGAAAGACACACTAGTGAGACTCGAAGTGAGATTATGAACAAAACATGTAGACCCAATGACTCGAGAAGGTAAAGGGTGGAGGGTTTGATGAGGGAGTAAAACAGAGTGAGGTATTTGGTTTTCAAGTACTGATGAGGGCACAAAGTTTATGAGGTAACAAGTAGCATCATTCCAAAAACGATGAGGAACATTTCCATGAAGCAATTGGGTCCGAGTGGTTTCAATAAGGTGTCTATTTTTTCGTTCAGCGTCTTTATTTTGTTAAGGGGTATGAGCACAAGATGTTTGATAAGGGATTCCGTGAAAATCCATAATATTTTTTTAATTCTTTAGATAAATACTCACAAGCATTATCACTTTGTAAAGTGCGAATATGAACACCGAATTGATTTTTGATTTCCTGATAAAAGACTTGAAGATAGCAAACAACTCAGATCTATTTTCCATTAAAAATAATCAAGTTCATCAAGAATAATCATCAATGAATATGACAAAATAGTTGGACCCCAAAGTGGACACAATACGACTTGGACCTATACATCTTAGTGAACAAAAGCAAAAGGTGATGTAGTCAGACGATTGACATGACTAAGAAAAGAACTACGAACATGTTTTCTAAACTGACACGACTCACAAGACAAAGTTTGGTAAGGCTATGATGACCCACTTGAATACAGATGAGAAGAGAGTCCACCACCGAACCATCATGGGCAAAGGTAATAAGTTAATAAAGTCTATACGACTCACATTCAGTGCCAATCGTCTGACCAGTCTTGCAAGATGACATAATCTTTAGTGAAGGAAACTACACATTCAATAGAATGAGTACCAAGTCCCTAAGACTGTGGTTAATGGCACCATAATCGAGAAGACCCAAGGACCAAGAGAAGTGGAGTGAGAAATAACGACAAAAGAATTACCCATATGCTGAACAAAGGCAGTGGAATCGGAGGCCTAACGCTCCTCATACCACTTGAGGAATCACTAAAGATGACTATAGGTGCCGGAGGATCTGATGATGGCATTCTAGGCTCAGAGGAAGCTGCTTGTATGTGCAATGTTGGCTGTCCGAGGAGGGCGACCGTTTAGAGCAAAACACCTGTCGATAATGTAGTCGAGCTTGTGGCAATGGTGGCACTTATGACGAGGGGTCAATAGGCGTAGGAGGGATCTTCACATCTGAGGAAGGTCTTGTCGATACATGCAACAAGGTAACCGTGCAGAGTTCAAAGAGGGTACAGTGGGAGAACTCAGAATCTGATAAAAAACCAATGAATACTCTATAGGACACCCATACAAGGCCAACAACATAAAAATGTCTGTCGTTGTTTGCACTTCTTGGCAGGGGTGTCAGCCAGAGGCAAGAGTTCATTGAAATCATGTAGGAGATTGTGAACTTTGCCCAAATAGTCAGTCACAGAACCATCAAATCTTCTAGGGGCAATAACACTCACGAGATTTTGGCAAGCTCCATACAGTCATTGGGTATCATTGGTGTAAAGAACCTTAGCCTGGTCCCAAACAGCCTCACAAGTCTCATGAGGTCGAAAGATCTGCTTTAGGGAGGAATGGGCGGTGGTTTTGATGATGATACATAGTTGAGCATCGATCTTCTTCCAGCGAGGATGTTTTGCCACGAGCATTGAATCAGTTTTCTTGGTGAGATAATCCTTATAATCTTGATCCCCAAGCCAACGTTTGATGTCTGAAGACCATGTATCATAATTAGTACCATCTGACTAGTCAATTGAGAGTGGAGCACTGATGTAATTGGTAAAAATAGGGTTATCATCCTTTGTAGTGTCCAAAGTAGCCATGGTTTAGTCAAAGGAGAGAAAGAATGCATTAGAAAAGGGGTGTTGACGCAAGTTAAGGAACCAAAAAGGAAACGAAGTTTCCAAAAAAAACTAACACCGATGGGTAGTGGGTCCACTAGGTACACACGAATTATGGTTGCTTCTTGTTAGGCTCTGGATACGAAGTTGAGAGCGTGGGAACGAGAGAGCTTTTGAGTTAATTCGTGTATCTCAATTACACACAAGTCAATATTATATATAGAGTTGTAAAATACAATAATTTAAAATTACCCTAATAACTGTACTTACATAATTACCCTATTTACATAATTCTAACACAAATCATAAAAAAACATTTATTTGGTTTTAAAATTCTATAATTGTTTTGTTATACCTTTTCAATGAAAGAATTTATTAAAAGAGGATAAATGTGCTCATGGAAGCGCCATGGCCACTTAGCCACTAGGGAATTTTTTTTTTCCCTCGAGTTAAATTAGCGAATTGATTTTAGAGACCACATTCAGTTCTCTGTAGTCATTTTTTATTTTTAAATATGTCGTGTATTTAAAAATGGTGCTTTTTCTGTCATACTTTATAATATCAGCAAAACTTTTGTCCAGAAGTTTTATCTTAGGTACAATGCATTTCATCCTATTTGGGTCATTTTATAATTATTGTATTTGGGCTTTAGGCCTAACTCAATCCCACAAAACTGACTTGTAAGGTGAGGATTGCCTAAGCCTTATAAACATCACTCAGGCCATATCTCTACTCGATGTGGGACTTTCAACACCCCCCCACGCTTTGGACATCTGAAGCGTGGACTAATGTGGGTGGAATAATAGGGATCTCAACACACCCCTTCGCGCCTAGGACAGGACATCTATAGCGTCACAGGTGGAATTACAGATATCATGACCCAATAACAGATCTAGGATAGGCTTTGATACCATTTTGAATTTGGGCTTTAGACTTAACTCAACCCTACAAAACCGGCTTGTAAGGTGAGGATTGCCTAAGGCTTATAAATACCACTCAAGCCATATCTCTAGTCGATGTGGGACTTTCAACAATAAGAATTATTGTTTATACAAAAAAATAATTAACTGTTGCTGCTTGTGAGGAGCTGCTATAAGAAGGCTTTTCATTGATAAATGTCTAAATTTTCGTAGTAGTAGTTATGTTAATATTCAGCACATGACAACATGACATGATACCTTTTTGATTTCACCATTGGCTTGATGCAGCTGCCTCTGTTCGTGAATCTTCTGATTCTGACTATGGACCAGAAGCGGATGAAAGTGGTGCGTTTTCTGTCTCATGTTTTAATAGATCAACAAACCTTTCTCTTTTGTGCAAAAGTTCTCTTGGGTAAAATATGTTTTTACCCCTTTTAAGTTATTCTGGTATTGCTATTGTTATTATCGAGAACTATCATGTGTGCGTGTGCGCATGCTGTTGTTAGGAACTGCTAAATGAATGCTGTTTACGGTGTGAATGTCTGAAATTCTTTTGAAGTAGTGATTGTAACATAAAAACTCGTCATAAGCACCATTTGATTTGACCATTGGTTTAATGCAGCTGCCTCTTCTCTTGAATCTACTGAGTCTGATTGTGATGAGTTTCAGACATGTGAAATTTGCCGTACTGAAGAGGTACTTTTTTTAATTATTCTCTGAAAAGCTTTCTTGAATTGCCTTGATGCGATGATGTAGGAATGACTTATTTTTCTGTGCAGGAAAGGGAAAACTTGTTGCAGTGTACCTTCTGTGCCAAATTAGTTCATCAATCATGCTTAGTGCCCCCAGTCGGCGATTTAGTTCTCAAAAAATGGGCGTGTCATATATGCAAGGAAAGAACAGATGAATATCTCCCCGGAACAAATGCCTGCATAACTGAACTCCAGAAGAGGTTTAGAACTTAGATAATTTGTTTTAGTTTGGCAGTCTGGTTTCAATGGCATAGTTTATCATTTTATGTTAGATAACTAGCTTTAAAAGCAAATGGAAGGCACAATTTTTTAAATCAACAAAAATTAGAGCACAAAATGTTAAAAACTGAAAAAAGAATGGCAGTGATGAATATTTTCATGAACTTGTTGCAGGTATGACACAGCGTTGGAGTGCAAGACAAAAATATTAGAGAGGATTCGCGCGTTGGATCTTCCAATTAATCCCTTGGATGATATTATTGACCAGGTAATGATCATTCGTTGATTCATTGTCACCTTCTTTAATGTCATATTTCTTTTTAACAGCATTTTGTTAACTTTCACAAGCAGATGGCAACTAAAACTTACACAAAATGCTTAGCAAGTGTATTTGTAGGTCACTGCCTGTCCTACTACAATTAAGAAAGTAACTGCTATGAAAAGATGTCTGTTGGAGTATTTTTATGATCTGTGCAATTAATGCTAAATTCCAAAGTATTATTCTTTTACTGGTTGCTGTAATTGTATTTTTGATGCAGTTAGGAGGCCCCGACAAAGTTGCAGAAATGACAGGAAGGAAAGGCATGCTTGTGAGGGCCCCTAGTGGAATGGGTGTGATTTATCAGACTCGTAATACGTGAGTAAAGTATGTCTCCAAAGCTAATTCATAAGCATCGTTTCATGTTAGCTGAATTAGCTTTGTGTGTTTTTCCCTTTAGAAAAGCTGTTACCATTGAGATGGTCAACATGCATGAAAAACAGCTCTTTATGGATGCTAAGAAGTTAGTGGCTATTATCTCTGAAGCTGGATCGGCTGGTGTTTCGTTGCAGGCAGACAGAAGAGCGAGAAATCAGGTAATCAAATCTTCCGATTACTTTGATGGCTTTTGCAAATATTCTGGTCAGAAACAAGTGATTTTATGTTCTTGATTGAACTTTACACTTGTTTTATGCTTCTTTTGCTGTTTAATTCTCTTTGACCTTTACAAAATAGAAAAGAAGGGTTCATTTAACTTTAGAACTTCCATGGAGTGCCGACCGAGCAATTCAGCAGTTTGGAAGAACACATCGGTCAAATCAAGTCTCAGCACCAGAATACAGGTCATTAGGCATTATTGATTAGTTTTGTTTTTGTATAATTGTATACCACCTATTTGCTCGCTGTCTTTGTTTGTGTTGCTGTATTGTTATGATGATCTGGAATTTGCAAACAATTTGCTAGTTACCCATGGAGGCAAAAAGGAAAAGGCTTTGATGGAGGTTATTTTGGGGAAGAGGGGATAGAGGAAATATGGTTTTGTAAGGATATATTGGTTTGTGAAATGGTTCTGTGAAAGAAGCTCCCTTCGTATTTAGACTTGGTGTGTGTTTTTTTCCCTACTTGATGTTGGCTTGCATGCATTTAAATACGTAGTATATATAAACTTAGGAGAATAGTGATGTTTCCTCTCATTCTTCTTTGAGCAGAAACATATTATGTAACATATTCTTAGAATTTGAGCTAGGCCTAACTCAATCCCAAAAGTTAGCTTAAGGGGTGAGGATTGTCCAAGTCTTATTTTAACCGTATCTATAGTCAATGGGAGATCTCGACATATCCTCTCATACCCAGCACAATGATGGTTTTGGAGGCAGCAATGAATACAGCCCATGATGGCCACATTGAAGGCGACTAGGGTTTCCAAAACCCCCATCGTGCCTAGGCTAGATGCTTTAAGCGTGGACTAATATTGGTGGCCAAATAACAAATCTAAGATAGGCTCTAGTACTATATTAGAATTTAGGCTTGGCCTAATTCAATCCTAAAAGCTAGCTTAAGGGATGAGGATTGGCCAAGGGTTAAAAAAGCTACTTTGGCGATATCTTTGGTCGATGTTGGGTCTCAACACACCTCCTCACACCCAGCAAAATGAAGGTATTGGAGACGGCAATTAATGCAGCCCAAGTTGGCCGAAATGAAGGCAGCTAGTTTTTCCAACATATATAACTTGAGAGGGAAAAGAGAGGCAAGGTTTCTCCAAATCTATCTGTTGGAGAATCAGGCCCAATCCCGATATTATTCTCCTAGATTTTATTTTATATTTATTCTGTCAGATTTGATTGTATTTTATTATTAATTAGTATCTTCTATTTTAGGAAATCATTAATGTACTCTTTTCTATATAAGCAGCCTTAGTCTGCTGAGTAATAAAAGAAAGCATTTTCTTCCCTTGTTCTCTACATGGTATCAGAGCTCTCGATCTTGAGGGTCTCACTTTCGTGTAAAACCCTAGCAGTACTATTCATTCCGTACGACGGTATTTTGATCAAGGGATTACTCTTTCTCCTTCCTCATGACGAGAAACAACAACTCGTGGAAGCAGGCTCTTACAGGGAGCAGCAACAGTGATGAATCCATCATCACTGGCGGCGGCCCAGGCACTGGCGGCGGAAGTGACGGCCCAGGCACTGCGCACGACAGCGCAAGTGGTGGCGGCCCAGGCGTTGGCCAAGGCGCTGGAGGCGACGACCCAGGCGCGGGCGGCGGTGGTGTCGGCTCGGGAGGCGGCGACAACGACACTGGAGGTGCTGGCGGCAGCGCAGGTGGCGGCCCAGGAGGTGGCTTCGGCTTTCAAGGAGTTTTTCCCTATGGACATTCAACCCATAACCCTTTCAACAATTATGAGGGATCCTCCAACTCCCTTAAGGTTGATGTTCAACGTCTCAATGGGAAAAACTACACAGAATGGTCTCAAACTATGAGATTAGTGCTGGATGGCAAAGGAAAATTTGGGTTTCTTACAGGAGATGTACCCAGACCTGCAGAAATAGATCCAAGCTTCAGGGCCTGGAAGTCTGAAAACTCCTTAATCATTGCTTGACTAATTAATTCCATGAAGCCAACAATTGAAAAGCCCTTCATGTTCTTGCCAACTGCTAAAGATGTTTGGGAGGCCGTCAAAGACACTTATTCTGACATTCAGAATTCTTCTCAGATCTTTGATTTCAAATCAAAGTTATGGCATGCCAAACAAGGTGACAAGGATGTCACTACTTATTACAATGAATTGATGACTTTGTGGCAGGAACTCGATTTTTGCTATGATGATCACTGGAAATGTACTGAGGATAGTGTGCTGTTCCTTAAGAGACAGGAGAATGATCGTGTCTTTGTCTTCCTAGCCTGCCTTAACAAAGACCTCGATGAAGTCAGAGGTAGAATTCTGGGGAAGATCCTGTTGCCAACAATCCGGGAAACATTCTCAGAAGTAAGGCGAGAGGAGGCTAGACAGAGTGTCATGATGGGAAAGACAACTCTTATGGCTGAGGTGGAAGGATCTGCACTTGTCAGTAGGATTTCCAATGAAGAAGGGAAGAAAGACGGGAAAAAACCATGGTGTGATCACTGTAAAAGTCCCTATCATACATGAGAGACATGTTGGAAACTCCATGGTAAGCCTCCTAACTTGAAGAAGAAGGGGGGGGGGAGGGAATGAAGGTCGTGCTCTTCAGACTAGTACTTCTGATCAAGGGAAGCAGTCTCCTTCAAGCTCATTTCCATTCACCAAGGAACAATTGGACCAACTGTACAAGCTTTTTGAGTCTTAAAATCCTTCTTGTGCCATAGCTCAGAGAGGTAATTTTCTAAATACTACCCTCCTTAGTGTCAGTCCCAGTCATGCTTGGATCATTGATTCAGGTGCTACAGATCATATGACTGGAGAGTCGAGTCTGTTTTCTTCATGTAATCCCTGTCCAGGTAACCAGAAAGTTAAAATTGCAGATGTCTCTCTTTCAGCCATTGCGGGAAAAGGTTCCATAGTTCTATCACCCTTATTAACTCTTAAAGATGTCCTACATGTCCCCAACTTGTCTTGTAATCTTTTGTCAATTACTAAATTAACCCGAGATAGTAACTGTCAAGCTAACTTTCTTCATTCTTATTGTGTTTTTAAGGATTTGAACTCGGGGAAGACGATTGACAGTGCTAAAGAGAGTGGGGGACTCTACTACCTTGAAGATGGAATCGACTCCAGACCACAAGTTCAATCTATAAGTTCCTGTTTTGAATCTATTTTTGTTTCTAGTGGTAATGATGACATTATGTTATGGCATTTATGTTTAGGACATCCAAATTTCCGTTATTTGAAACATTTTTTTCCAAAATTGTTTAATGATAAAGACCCATCTTTATTTCATTGTGAAACCTGCGAGTTTGCAAAACATCATCGTTCTTCATTTCCTATTCAACCTTATAAAGAATCTAAACCTTTTGCAGTTATTCACAATGATGTTTGGGGTCCAAATAGAATAAATATTTTTTCTAACAAAAAGTGGTTTATAACTTTTATAGATGACCATATTAGACTTTGTTGGGTATACTTGTTAAAAGAAAAATCTAAAGTTGGACAAGCTGTCAAAAACAACTTCAAAACGGGAAAGAATATTTCAACATGATTTTAGGAGATTTTTTTCTTGAAAATGGGATTGTACATCATAGTTCTTGTGCTAATACACCCCAACAAAATGGGATTGCGGAAAGGAAGAATAGACACCTCCTTGAGGTGGCTCGTGCCTTACTTTTTGAAAATAAGGTCCCAAAGTACCTATAGGGTGAGGCTATTTTGACTGCTGCGTATTTAATTAATCGTATGTCATCCAAAGTCTTACAATTTCCCTTGGCTTGTGTTTCAGCTGATTTGCCATTAAAAATCTTTGGGTGTACTACTTTTGTTCATGACCATAAGCATCTAGGCAAATTAGAACTACGGGCTATAAAATGTGTTTTCATTGGTTACTCCGCTACCCAAAAAGGTTACAAGTGTTTTGATCCAAAATCCAAAAAGGTTTTTGTAACTCTGGATGCCACGTTTTTTGAAAAACAATCTTATTTCAGTGACATTCATCTTCACGGGGGTGGGTCCAAAAGAAGATTCATTTGGAAAAGATTCGTTTGAAAACACCATTTCTTTGGATAATGTTTATTTATTACAAGATTCTGAGACTGATTGTGTTGCACCAAAAGAAAATGCCCATGAATCCTTACTTGAACCCATTCCCACTATGGAAGAGGTTCTCATTGATTCTGAGGCGACATCTTTAAATCAAAAGCATGACCAACAAGTCTGTGAAACTGGTGATGAATCAACCGTAATGCCATAACAAAATGATTCCCATAAAGAGATAAGAAACAGGTTCAATGATGGTGACAAAACTTGGAAGGAAAAGGTCTTCGAGAAGAAAAACCATAAAAATGGAAATAAGGAACTCACTCTCCAGCACTGCCAAGAGTCCAAACCAAGGGAAAATCCACCCAGTGAACCTGACACAGGTAAGTCTTCTTCTGAACCTATAGGTCATGATGAATCTTCTGAAATAGATCTCCCTATAGCGCTTAGGAAAGGTATTAGATCTTGTAGTAAGCATCCTCTATCCAAGTATGTGTCATATTCAAATTTGTCATCCTCTTTTGCTGCATTTACCTCTCAATTGTCTGCTGTAGAAATTCCAAAAAATGTACAGGAAGCTCTAAAAGTTCCGAAATGGAAGGAAGCTGTGTTTGAGGAGATGAGAGCCCTTGAGAAGAACAAATCTTGGAGAGTTGTGACGTTACCAAAAGGAAAGAAGACTGTGGGTTGTAAGTGGGTTTTCTCTGTGAAGTACAACTCAGATAATTCAATTGAAAGGTACAAGGCTCGATTGGTGGCTAAAGGCTTCCCCCAGACTTATGGCATAGACTACTCAGATACTTTTGCCCCTGTTGCAAAGTTGAATATTGCCAGAATTGTTCCATCTCTTGCTGCCAACTTAGACTGGCCCCTGAATCAACTTGACGTGAAGAATGCATTCCTCATTGGTGACTTGGAGGAAGAAGTATACATGGACTGTCCTCCTGGCTTTGAAAGAAAATTTGCGTCAAAGGTGTGTAAGTTGGAGAAATCACTCTATGGCCTTAAACAATCTCCAAGAGCTTGGTTTGAAAGGTTCACCCAGTCAGTAAAAAGACAGGGATACACTCAAGGACAAGCAGATCACACCTTGTTCACAAAGTTTTCTCTTAATGGAAAGATTGCTGTTTTGATAGTCTATGTAGATGACATCATCCTCACCGGAAATGATACGGTAGAAATGGAGAGATTAAAGAGAAACTTAGTAGCAGAATTCGAGATCAAGGATTTGGGAGCATTGAAATATTTCCTTGGCATGGAGGTTGCTCGCTAAAAGAAGGGAATTGTAGTCTCCCAAAGAAAGTACATTCTGGATCTCTTGGAGGAAACTGGGATGAGTGGATGTAGGCCAGCTGACACTCCCATGGATCCTAATAAGAAGCTGTGGGAGAAGAGTAGTGTTCCGGTTGATATTGGCAGATACCAGAGGCTAGTTGGTAAACTAATTTACCTATCTCATACCAGGCCTGATATTGCATTCTCTGTGAGTGTTGTAAGTCAGTTCATGCACTCTTCCTATGAGGAACATCTTGAGGCAGTATACAGGATCTTAAGATACTTAAAGACTAACCTAGGGAAGGGCTTGTATTTTAAGAAAATTGATGAGAAGAATGTTGCCATCTTTGCAGATGCAGATTGGGCTGGTTCAGTTATCGACAGGAAATCCACAACTGGATATTGTAACTATGTGTGGGGAAATCTGGTTACTTGGAGAAGTAAGAAACAAGGAGTTGTTGCTAGAAGCAGTGCAGAAGCCGAGTTTAGAGCAATGGCTCAAGGTATTTGTGAAGGCTTATGGATTTACAGAGTCTTAAAGGAACTTAGAGTGACAGTTGATCTACCTTTGAAGCACTACTGTGACAGTAAGGCCGCAATAAGTATAGCTCATAATCCTGTTCAGCATGATAGGACCAAACATATTGAGGTTGACCGCCACTTCATAAAAGAAAAACTGGATGCTGGAATTATCTGTTTGCTTTTTGTGACTTCTAATCGGCAAACTGCAGACATTCTGACCAAGAGTTTGGTCAGGCCCAATTTTGAGTGGTTAATAGGTAAGTTGGGCATGACAGATATCTATGCACCAACTTGAGGGGGGTGTCGAATTATCTGTTTGCCTTTTGTGACTTCTAATTGGCAAACTGCAGACATTCTGACCAAGAGCTTGGTCAGGCCCAATTTTGAGTGGTTAATAGGTAAGTTGGGCATGACATATATCTATGCACCAACTTGAGGGGGGTGTTGGAGAATCAGGCCCAATCTCGATATTATTCTCCTAGATTTTATTTTATGTTTATTCTGTCTGATTTGATTGTATTTTATTATTAAGGCTAAATTACAAAATTAGTCCTCTATGTTTATTTTAGGTTTCAATTTGGTCATCTATGTTTTATTTGTTTCGTTTTGGTCACTTACGTTTTAAAAGTTACAACAGGTTGGTCCTTTCCGTCACTAAAAGCCAATTGTCCGTAGCTAAAAGCCAAATAACATTTTGAAAAATGGACTTCTAGCTACGGACAATTGATTTTTAGTGACAGAAAGGACCAAATTGAAAACTAAAATAAAACGTAGAGGACCAAAATGAAACAAATAAAACGTAGATGACCAAATTCAAACCTAAAATAAACTTAGAGGATCAATTTTGTAATTTAGCCTATTATTAATTAGTATTTTCTATTTTAGGAAATCATTAATGTACTCTTTTCTATATAAGCAGCCTTAGTCTACTAAGTAATATAAGAAAGTATTTTCTTCCCTTGTTCTCTACACTATCTCAACTCTTATAATCAAGGAATGAACAAAACATAAACAATACAAAATCTGAAACATGTAGATGAGTTACAAACCCATCCGAACCCTAACTAAATAACCCTGATTCTGATTCTCCCCTCAACTTGGTGCATAAATATCATTCATGACCAGCTGAAAGTGTTTCGTGGAATTACTTTGGTTAGAATGTCAGCAGTTTGTTGAGTAGTTGGAACAAATTGCATGCAGTTACTCCTAGCTTTTTTTTTTTTTTTGTGAAATGGTTGTAAATTTCTACATGTTTAGTTCGGTCATGATATACTTGATTATGACCAATGCTGATTGCAACATCATAGGATGTGTTGTCAAGATCCTTATCTAAATCATGAGTTCACACGATCTTACGATCATGCCACCTTTGTACAAGTTGGATCACATGCAAAATTGCAGTTTAGTAAGATCGGAGTGAGATCATGTGTAAGATCATAGAGATCATTCGATCCCTTGCGATCCACAAAAGGGATAATTTCTGGGTCGGGTTGCACGTCCAATTTCCCCTAAACCAAGATTTTTAACCCTTTTTGTGCCCTAAAATGTCACTTTGCCTTCTCGAAAACAGACACCCATCTCTAGGCCCTCTGTGCATATCTCTTCACATTTTCCCCATCTTTCTCAACCACCTCTTCACATCTGGCCAAATGCATCCTTCACCATATCTGTCGACCCTCTTTATTGTGGTTGGAGGTTCAGTTCTTGTTTGAATCAGAGCCTTGGTGCAAGTGAGTATTTTCCAGTTGTGGGTTAAATTATGGTGTGGTTGGAAGTTAGTTTCTATGCTATCTTTGCTCTGTGTTCACCGAAATCCTGATTGGCGAATTAGGGATTTGATCTAGAGACTGGCCTTGGAGTATTTCTGGTTGTGTTATGTTTAAACTTTAGCAAACCTTGTTATGTATGTGACTAATTATAACTTGTTTTAGATGTTATGGTTATGAAATTTCAGTTTTAAGTTTTGCTTTAATGTCGTCGTCTCAGATGCACCGATTCGTTATTTTCAAACATCACACTCAAGCACATGTGGTAGCATCTACTCCCACACTTGCTCCTCTATCCCAGGTCAAGCGCTCCCTCAAGGCCAAGACTTGGACCGCTTGCAGAGCCTCCTCGACTCCTTGCGTAAGCCTTCTAGTTCTAGTTCCCTGACAATGACTGGTAAGGTTCTATGTTCTCGATCGTTTATTGCCTGTGGTACTATTCCTAAGGATGCATGGATTCTAGACTCTGGTGCTACTGACCATATGACCTTTAACTCTAAAATGTTTTCCACTTATAGCCCTCATTCAAGCATTCCCTATATTACTGTTGCAGATGGTTCTCACACTCCTGTTGTAGGTTTTGGAGATATTAATCTCCACACCCCTTTCTATTTGAGAAGTGTGCTTTATGCTCCTGGACTCTCAAATAACTTAATTTCTATTCGCAAACTTACTCAGGTTCGAATCGCACGATAACTTTTTCTCCTACTCATTGTCTTTTTCAGATCTTACCACGGGGAGGGCGATTGGAATTGCTAAGGAACAGGGAGGGTTATACTTTCTATCTGAAGAGAATGGTCTCAAGGTCTTTGTCTTCCTCCGTCAGCCTCACCATACTTCCTCTCAAGTTTGGCTTCAGCATAAGCATCTAGGACATCCTCCATTTTCCTTACTTAAAACTATGTTTCCAGCTTTGTTTTTACAAGAGTCTGTTGAGTCTTTTAAGTGTGATGTTTGTCAATTTTCCAAACACAAACGTGTGTCTTTTCCTTCTAGTTATAATAGAAGTGTTGAACCTTTTGATCTTATTCATTCTGATGTTTGAGGGCCTACGCCTGTTTCTAATATTTCGGGTCTTGCGATGGTTTGTTACTTTTATTGTGATTGTACTCGCGTTAGTTGGCTATTCTTAATGAAAGATAAATCTGAAGTATCTCAGTTGTTCATTCAATTTTATCACATGATAAAAACTCAATTTGACAAATGCATTAAAAGACTACGGTCGGATAATGGTCGAGAATATGTCAACCAATCTCTTTCTTCATTTATTAGTCAAAATGGTATACTTCATGAACTAACGTGTGTTGATACTCCACAACAAAATGGAGTTGCAGAAAGAAAAAACCGTCACCTACTTGAGGTTGCTCGTGCCCTTCTCTTCCAAACATCAGTTCCAAACTCGTATTGGGGAGAAGCAGTTTTGACTGTTGCTTATCTCATCAATCGGATTCCATCCCGTGTTCTAGGTAATTTCAGTCCTGTTCAGTCTATGTTATCTTTTTACCCCTCTGCTCCTATTATGCAGAGTCTAGAGTCTCGAATATTCAGCTGTGTTGCATTTGTTCATATCCACAAGCAGCATCGCAATAAGTTGGATTCCCGGGCTGTTCGATGCATCTTCTTGGGCTATGCCCCTAATAAACGGGGATACAAGTGTTACCATCCTTCCAGTCGTAAACACTTTGTCTCTATGGATGTCACTTTCCATGAACATGTCCCGTTCTTCACTCGTCCTCAGCTTCAGGGGGAGAATAGTAGTGATTTGGAATCTGATTCCGAGTTTCTTCTCCTTGGTCCTTGGCACCCTGAGTCACCATCTTTGTCAGTTGATCCTCCCGAGTCTCCTGTTGTTTCTGAGTCTCCTATCCCTGAGTCTCTGTTCCTGAGTTACTACCTCCTGAGTCTCCAGTTGTTTCTGAGTCACCTGTTATTGTTTCTCCTTTACCTTCTATTTTGCAGGAAACAGCACCTTCAGCACCAGTAAAGACAAAGGCTAGTGAGCTAACTTTGACATATCAGAGGAGAGGAAAACCCGACCTGGTCCAGAAACATCCCCAACCGTCTGAGCGCAGGTAAATCGAAAGTAACCCTTTTGCTTCTGATTCTTCTATTCCCGATACACTTGATCTTGATTCAGTTGACCTACCTATTGCCTTGAGAAAAGGGAAAAGGTCTTGTGCCAAATACCTATTTCTCAATTTGTTTCATCTAACCATGTTTCCCCGCAGCATAAGGCTTTTATGACAGCAGTTGACTCTGTAAGAATCCCTGCATCTGTTAAGGAGGCACTTAAAGATGAAAATTGGATCAAAGCCATGAATGAGGAAATGAAAGCTCTTGAAAAGAATAGAACTTGGGAGATAGTTGAGAAGCCAAGAGGCAAGAAGCCAGTTGGTTGCAGGTGGATTTATACTGTCAAGTACAAATCAGATGACACTCTTGATCGATATAAGGCCAGATTAGTAGCAAAGGGGTACACCCAGACTTATGGCATTGATTATGAGGAGACATTTGCACCGGTAGCAAAGATGAACACTGTCCGTATCTTACTCTCCCTTGCTGCTCATTCTGGGTGGGAGCTTAATCAGTTTGATGTTAAAAATGCATTCTTGCATGGAAATTTAGAGGAGGAAGTGTATATGGACATCCCACTAGGATTTGATCCAACCCTTGGGATAAATAAGGTGTGTAGATTGAAAAAAGCCTTGTATGGGCTAAAACAGTCTCCCCGGGCATGGTTTGGAAGATTTACAAAGGCTATGTTGGGTCTTGGTTACAAACAGAGTCAAGGAGATCATACCTTCTTCTTCAAACATTCACAAGGAGGAAAACTAACAGTACTTCTTGTTTATGTTGATGATATTATTGTTATAGGGAATGACTTGGTTGAGGACAACTCCTCAAGAAGAAATTATCTGCAGAGTTCGAGATGAAAGATCTGGGAACTCTCAAGTATTTCCTTGGGATTGAGGTAGCTTACTCAAAACAAGGAATTTTTATCTCTCAGAGAAAATATGTTCTTGACCTTCTGCAGGAAACTGGCAAGCTTGGGTGTAAACCTGCAGGTGTTCCCATAGAGCAAAATCATAAAATGAGCACTGAAGAGGAGAGTGCTAGAGTTGACAAGTCTTAGTATCAGAGATTAGTGGGGAAGCTAATTTACTTGGCACACACTATACCTGATTTAGCTTATGCAGTAAGCGTAGTCAGTCAGTTTATGCATGATCTGAGGATGAGGCACTTGTAGGCAGTAGAGCGGATTTTGCAATACCTTAAAGCGACTCCAGGAAGAGGTCTCTTGTTCAAAAGAGGTGAAAAACTGACGTTGGAAGGCTATACTGATGCAGACTATGCAGGCTCAGTGAGTGATAGAAGGTCCACTTCTGGCTACTGTACATTCTTTTGTGGTAATCTTGTTACATGGAGGAGCAAAAAACAAAATGTAGTGGCGAATCAAGTCTTGGCGAAATTGAGCAATGGCTCATGGAATTTGTGAGCTATTGTGGATGAAGATTATACTTGATGATTTGAAGGTGAATTATGAAGGCTCAATGAGGTTGTTTTGTGACAATAAATCAGCAATCAGCATTGCTCATAATCCTGTACAACATGACAGGACCAAACACATTGAGATAGACAGACACTTTATAAAGGAGAAGCTAGATTGTGGACTGATAACAACATCCTACATTCCTACTGGACACCAACTGGCAGATGTGCTTACAAAGGGGCTATCTACAGATCGATTCCGCCAACTTACTTGCAAGCTAGGAATGATTGATATCCACTCACCAGCTTGAGGGGGAGTATTGTAAATAATTAGAGTAAATAGTAAATATTTACCTTTTGTACTGTAACCTAGTTTAGTCATTCGGCCCATTGCTCAGGCCCATTAGGTTAAGTCTAGCGTAGTCTATATAATAACATTAGTGTGTGTATTCAAAGTTAAGTCAATAATATAATATTCAGATATATTTTCTACACCCTGCTTTCTCACCGCTCTCTATTTTCTGTGACTTTTTTCCTAATAAGCAGAGGCGACAAGGCAATGTGTCGTTACTCATTAGCTAACTCAGGGTTTCAGGGAATTGTGCCATGTGGCCTATATGTTTATTTTGTTTTTCGTTCCTTTTTTGTGGTAGTTTAGCTTCTCTTTTTCTTCTTTTATTTAGAAATAACGTATAATATAATAATCTTTATATTAATAGTAATAAAAAACTTTCAAAATTGTATGGGTGTGGGCGTGGGTGTACTGTCGAATGGCATAATTAGGTTATGTCATCTTAATTCTTTCCCACTCTTATTTTTCTCTCAAGTCTTATTAATTCCCATCAGTCATACTGCTTGCCAAACATTTTGCCTACCCTCTAATGAGCATCTAGCTCAAAATGTATGTAGATACGCGACTTTGCCTTACCCACACTATCCCATTAATCAAGTCTCTGACTCGCTTCATCGATAATATTAGAAGAATGTGCTGTCTAGCTTGGCGAAAGAATTATATTACTGGAGTGAACTGTGAGATAGTATCATGTGGAAATCTATTCAAGCTGAGATGGCAGCACATTAGATCTGATGTGAAATGGTTGCAATGAAAGGTGTTGTTGATACTTTTGCTAGATACTACACCTGTTTGACCCAATTTTTTATTGTAAATCCTCTTCAGGTTACTATTCACTGACCTTGGTGGAGAACGCCGATTCGCATCAGCTGTTGCTAAGAGATTAGAGTCCCTTGGGGCTTTGACTCAGGGGGACCGCAGGCAAGTTGGTTTCATCAATTTTCTGTTTTCAGTGAGCCAACATGGATGAATTTTAACATCTTAGCTGATGCTGTTGCTGAGTGCATTACAGGGCTGGACCTTCGTTAAGTGCTTATAATTATGATAGTGCTTATGGAAAGAGAGCTCTGATGATTTTGTACAAAGGAATAATGGAGCAGGTATCAAATTTTAATTGAAAATGACAAATGTGCACATCGACAATTCAAGTTTAATATGAAATAAATGACTCAAATCCATCTACTGATAAAAGTGATTTTGTAGGATTCTCTTCCTGTTGTACCTCCGGGATGCTCATCTGACAGACCAGATACAATCCAAGGTTTTATTATGCAGGCAAAAGCTGCTCTTGTATCTGTTGGAATTTTCAAGGACACCATTCTTGGTAATTTATTATTTTCCCTTGTCTTACATTAGATTGAATAGTTCTATAATAATGACAATATCTAATTAAATTATATCCCAGGTTTGGTCATTGACTGTTGTATAGTTTATGATACCTTATTCCTTTGTGTTTTTCCTCATTATTAAATGTTGAATTCTTATATTTAAAGGAGATGATAAAGATTCTGGAAGGTTATATGGCCACATTTCTGATTCAGATATGCATGATGTTGGACGTTTCCTCAACCGGCTTTTGGGAATACCTCCCGAGACTCAGAATAGGTTTGCATTTTGTGAATTAACTGATTTGATGCTTCTATTTTCAGCATCAGGTTCAACACTAAATTTTTCTGTATCAACAGGCTATTTGAGTTATTTGTGAATATCTTGGATGTTCTTATTCAAAATGCTCGCATTGAAGGTAACCTTGACACAGGCATTGTTGACTTGAAAGCTAATGTCATTGAACTGCGAGGGACACCGAAGGTATTTATTTTTCTCCTATGCTTCTTGCTGCCACTCATTTGCATATGTTACTTGTATAGCTAATATTAAGACTGGAGATGGCTTTCCTTTGATGCAGACAGTCTATGTCGATCAAATGAGTGGGGCTTCAACTGTTCTGTTCACATTCATCTTGGATCGTGGGGTATCATGGGAGGTGCATATTCTTTCTTGCATGTCCTAACTAAATTGTGCTTTACTCTGACCGACCTAATTTGTTGATATTATTTACGCATCAGTTGGCAAATACCATGCTGAATCAGAAGCAGGAGGCTGGATTTAGTTCAACCAATGACGGTTTCTACAAGTCTAAGAGGGAGTGGTTGGGAAGACATCATTTCATTTTAGCATTTGAAAGGTATAATTCTTGGTTTTTATCATATTTGTTATTTGTGTTGTTATATAAACTATTCAATTTCAACGAATGTAAGTTTATTTTAAGTATCAGGCATCTCTTTCTGTTGGGTTTTGGTGCGAATTGTGGAACTTGAATGATCTGAGCTAGTTTTGTTCACTTATTATGCATCGAAACACTAAAAGGTAGATATTGTTAGCTTGATATGCTTGCTTTGCTTTCCATCTTTCTTTGCTGTTTTTCTTTTTTGGCTTTTCATCTGGAGTTGTTCTTTGGTCAACTGGATTTCTGTGCTGATTTCTACTCACGCAGTTCAAATGGATTGTATGAATGTGTGTATTCATTTTCTATGGTGAATACCACATTCGTATTATGTCATTGATGCTAGATGATATAAAAATATAGGCTAAATTACAAAATTGGTCCTCTAAGTTTATTTTAGGTTTCAATTTGGTCTTCTACGTTTTATTTGTTTCGTTTTGGTTCTCTACGTTTTATTTTAGTTTTCAATTTGGTCCTTTCCGTCACTAAAAGTCAATTGTGCGTAGCTAGAAGTCCATTTTCCAAAATGTTATTTGGCTTTTAGCTACGGACAATTGGCTTTTAGTGACGGAAAGGACCAACCTGTTGTAACTTTTAAAACGTAAGGGACCAAAACAAAACAAATAAAACATAGAGGACCAAATTGAAACCTAAAATAAACATAGAGGACCAATTTTATAATTTAGCCAAAAATATAATATGTGGATTGAGGTAATCTTTGTGTATAATATCTGATTGTGTAGTTCTGTTGTATGCAATACATAGAGCTTTTATGTCTTACAGTATTCTCTGTTGTTGATTACAGCTATATGTTAGTTGGTTTGTTAGAGTTTACAGCTCAGCATTTTCAGATAGTTTCTGAGCTTAACTGAAAATATGAATTCATCAACTCATCAGTAGAATTACAATAATTAATTCAGAAATAGTACTCTCTCCCCACCTGTGAAGCACAGACATCGCCGTCCAACGGCGTGTCCCCGCATTCGAAACGCTTCCGACGCCGACGCCAGATGATGCGTGTCGGACACGCGCAGTGTCCGTGCAAAAAAAAAAAAAAAGAAGACACGGGCTGGACGCGGGCGGGACACCGTTCGGAGAAATACGAGACACGGCCCAACTCAAAAATAGTCCAAAAAAAATTTTAAAAAGAAAAAAATAGGTCAATTGTTCACCTTCGCAGTTCGTAATCGTTCGTCTTGCTCTGTTCGACGTCTTGCTCTGTTCACCTTTCATCTTCGTTCGGCATCGACGTCTTGCTCAGTTCGTAATCGTTCGTCTTGCTCTGTTCGACGTCTTGCTCTGTTCATCTTTCATCTTCGTTCGTCATCAACGTCTTGCTCTGTTCGTCTTTCATCTTCGCGCACGAACTCAGGTCAGTCAAGTGCATATTGCTTATGCCACTGCTTTTCTGATTCTTGTTTTCTGCCTTTCATTCACATTATTCAATTTGTTTTTTTTGTTTGTGTTTCTGTAAGGCTGCACTATTTTTCCTTTCCTCTTTGTTGAAAACTTTCGAAATGATGCGACTGGGAACTGGGAAGTGGGAACGGAACACGTTTCCTTGTGCTTCATAGTTGGTGACAGCTGTAGCCCTTTCTAACTTTGTTTTTTATTGAAATGAAAAGGAATAAATATAGGAGGAGCAGAGCAGTGGAACAAATTTTTTTAAAAGTGCCGAAGCCAATAATTTCTTTGGCTTTTGTTCATATAATAGTTTTTAATATAATATAATATATATGGGTGTAGTAGTTGTTAATATAATATAATATATATGGGTGTAGTAGTTTTTAATTGGTTATTTATTTATTTCTATATATTTGTAGAGATGAGTGCTCCTAGTTCTAGTCAAGCCAAAGAACAAGAAGATGACATGAGACCTTTATGGACCTATGTTACAAAGATAAAAAGTATGGGCGGTGGAGGTGGAAATTATGAAATTAAATGCAATCTTTGTGAGGTAACTTTTAATGGATCTTATACTAGAGTGAGAGCACACTTCTTGAAGATTTCGGGAAAGGAGTTAGGGCTTGTAAAAAGTAACAAATGCCAAGTTTATAGATTTGAAGAAAATAGACCATGAAGCTATATTGAAGATGGAGAAATCAAAAACAAAATCAGTCTCTTTGCCTCCGGTTTCTAGTGCACACCAAGATTCCTCAAATTTCACTAATGGAAACCAATGTTGGTGTTGATCCAAAAAAGAGAAAGACATCAACATTAGAAGGTGCTTTTAATATACAAGCTAGAGAGACACTCGATGGAGAAATTGCTAGGATGTTTTTCTCTGGAGGATTGCCATTTCATTTAGCAAGAAATCCCCACTTTAGGAAGGCATTTGCCTTTGCTGCTAACAATTCTATTAGTGGTTATCAACCTCCAGGTTATAATAAATTGAGGACAACATTACTTCAAAATGAGAGAAATCATGTGGAGAACTTGTTGCAGCCAATTAAAAATACATGGAGCCAAAAAGGTGTGACCATTGTTAGTGATGGATGGAGTGATCCACAAAGAAGACCTCTTATTAATTTCATGGCTGTCACAGAGAGTGGGCCTATGTTTTTGAAGGCCATAAATTGTTCAAATGAGGTAAAAGACAAAGAATTCATTGCAAAATACATGAGGGAGGTAATTATGGAGGTTGGGCCCTCAAATGTTGTTCAAATAGTGACAGATAATGCCGCTGTTTGTAAGGCAGCAGGTTTAATTATTGAGGCCGAAGTTTCCTTCTATTCTTGGACTCCATGTGTTGTGCATACATTAAATCTTGCTTTGAAGAATATATGTGCAATAAGAATACAGAAAAAAATAGTGTTGCTTACCAAGACTGTTTTTCGATCACCCAAATTGCAGAGGATACCTTATCTATCAAAAACTTTATCATGCGTCACTCTATGAGGTTATCAATTTTCAATTCATTCAACACATTAAGGTTGCTTTGTTGCTTCAACAAGATTTGCCTCCACTATTGTGATGCTCAGGAGATTTAGGGAAATGAAGCAAGGACTCCTAGAGATGGTGATTAGTGAACAATGGTCTTCTTTCAAGTATGACGACGATAAGGCAAAATTTGTGAAGGATACTTTGTTGGATGATAGTTGGTGGAATAAGGTTGAATATATACTTTCTTTTACTAGCCCTATCTATGATGTTCTTAGAAGAACCGATACCGAAGCTTCATGTCTCCATCTAGTGTATGAAATGTGGGATTCAATGATTGAAAATGTGAGGAAGGCCATATATCAATATGAAAGAAAAACAGAGATTGAAGAGTCATCCTTTTATGAAGTAGTGCACTCTATATTAATTGACCGTTGGACTAAGAGTAGCACACCTCTCCATTGCCTAGCTCATTCTTTAAAACCAAGGTAATTAAATTTTTACTGGATACTTTTTTACTTACATCTCCTTTAGGATTACATAAATTTATAATAATGTATATATTTCTTTTTAATCGTAGGTTTTATAGTCATGAATGGCTAAGTGAAGATGCTAATCGAGTTCTTCCACATCAAGATATGGAACTCACTGCTGAAAGAGTAAAATGCTTCAAAAGGTTCTTTCCTGATGCGGATGTAAGGAGGAAAGTGAATATAGAGTTTGCCAACTTCTCGGATGGAAGAGACGGTTTTGATGATCTTGATGCTCTAAATGATAGAGGTAAGATTGAACCAAAAGCGTGGTGGCTAGTTCATGGTGCTCATGCTCCAATACTTCAAAAGGTAGCCCTTAAACTGCTGGCACAACCTTGTTCATCTTCTTGTTGTGAAAGGAATTGGAGTACATATTCATTTATCCATTCTTTAAAGAGAAACAAGATGGCACCACACAGAGCAGAAGACTTGGTATTTGTTCATAGCAACCTTCGACTTCTTTCAAGGAATAGTCCACAATATCATCAAGAGGAAACTAAAATGTGGGATGTTGCTGGAGATGAATTTGGATCACTTGATGATTGCGAAATTCTTGAAGTTGCTAATTTGTCTTTAGATGAACCAGAGTTAGAGCGTGTCTTTTTCAATAATGATGATCAACTAGGGGGGTGAAAGATTTTAATTTAATTATATTTTTGTATCGTTTTTGTAGTGGATGAATGAACGAAGGTGGAAGACATAGTTCAACAATTTATCATTTTGTTTTAGATTTTTTTTGGTTAAGAACAAAGTGCTCAATTTATATATATATATATAGCGGTGTCGGTGTCGTATGTTTTTGACATGAGCGGTGTCTGGGTGTCCGTGTCGGTGTCGTGTCCGGTGTCCGTGTCGGAGTCCGTGCTTCATAGCTCCCCACTCCCTCCCTCCCTCCCTCTCGCTCGCTTTCTGATATCAGGTTCTAACAAGGCATCCATAGCTTCTGAAGTCTAGTTCCATGACTTCAGATCCTCCTCCTTTGTTTAATCCTTCACCGGAGATCATGGAGGTTCCACATTCGCAACCTCCTCTCGCGCTCCTTGCGAAGGTGACACGACCTTTGCACGCCTTAGTCAGTTTCTTCTCTGGCCAGCTCTGCAACTTTGGGTACAACTCCGGTTACATTCTCCTACACTATTGCAGAGAAGTTAGATATTCAAACTGCCTCAAGTGGAAGAAACAGGTGGAACCGGTTTTGAAGGCACATCACTTCAGTGGTACATTGTGAGTCCACAAATTCCTGCAGTGTCTTTCCATTGCTGATCGTGGTCTAGGCATCGAAAACACAACTTATCGTGCCTGGGAACTCCATGACCAGTTACTCCTTTATTGGATGCAATCGTCCTTGTCTGCCTCTGTTCTCTCGCGAGTCATTGGATGCTGACATGCTTTTCGGCTTTTGGAATGAATTCCCAATTATTTTCATTCTCACACAAAAGCAAAGGAGCATCAGCTGCACAAAGAGTTAAGGAACACAAAGAAAGATGATAGATCTGTATGAGTTTGTTTTGAGGATCAAAGCTCTTACTGATTCACTGACTTCCATTGGAGATCCAGTGTAGAGCAAGAACAGTTGGATGTCATCATTGAAGGACTTCAAATTGGCTATAAATCTTTAGTTTCTCTGATTAATAGCAGGGCTGAACTCTTTTCCTTTGAAGAAATTGAATCCTTGTTGGTAGCTCAAGAAACAAGAATTGAGAAGACTCCTGCAGAAAACACTATCTACTCCAGAAGTTCAGTTCAAGCAACAATCTGCTGATTCATCTCAATTTCAGACTCAGCACTTTCAGTCACAGTTTGATGGTCAGTGTTCTCCTTATTTTCGTGGCAGAGCTGGTCGCTTTGGAAGAAAAGGTGGTTGTAGTAATGTTCAGTTTCAAGTATGCAATAAGTTTGGTCACATTGCAGCTCGGTGTTATCATTGTTATAATTCTAACTTTGTTCCACAAGGCACTTGTCAGCAGCCACGAGCTCAGTTTACTCAGTTTCAGCAGCAATTTCCCTCTCAGAATCTCTATAGGTTCCACATCAACAAGGTTCTCAGATTTCACAACCACGCTTTCAATTTCCACATAATCAACAGTTTCAGATTCCTCAACAGCAGCAATATCGGTTGTAGAATCCATTTTCTGCATCAACTACTCCCACTGTTATGCCTCAGGCTTACATTGCTAATTCTGGTGACTCAAGCTCCTTCTCAGCGGTCACAGAATTGGTTTGTTGATTCTGGAGCTTCTCACCGTGTGATTGCTAACCCTAGCAATCTGATGCAAGAGGTGCATCTACAAGGCCAAGAGCGTGTGTTCCTAGGAAATTTTTTGGTTCTGCATTCTTTTCCTCTCCCTCTTATTCTATTTCCTTCTGTTACAAGGAATCTGGTTTGTGGAAGCAAATTTGCTAAGGACAATATGTTTATTGTGAATTCCATCCTTTGTTAAATCTTATGGTGATCATCAGGTCCTTCAAGGTTATCTTGGCTCGAATGGACTCTTATCAATTTCCCAATCTGCTGTCCAAACCCACTCTCAATTCAGTCTGTGCTAGTTCTAGTTCTAAATTTATAATTCTCCTGTTCATTCATCTGTTAATAAGTTCAGTTCCTACTGTACAAAGTTTGTTTGTGAATAACTGTTGGAATAACACGTGTTAAATGTTTTAGTGTGTGCTGACTAGATGCTTAGTCATCTGTAATTATTAAGAGATATTCTTGTAATGATTGCTCATTATAGATAGAGCTCGTGTGTGATCATCATTCACACAACATTTCTTCTCAACATTCTTTACATGGTATCAGAGCAGGTTTTGATTATGTGACCTTCTTACGTGACTCACCACCGTTGCCGGCGGCGGCATTTGCCATCGGCAGCGCCACCTTTCAGTTTTCTGGCGCCATCTGGTGCCTTCTCTCCCCACCAACAACCATTCTGGTGGTGCCTTCTTTCCCACCGACAACATTTTGGTGGTGCCTTCTTTCTCACCGATGACCATTCCGGTGGTGCCTTCTCTTCCCATCGAATTCCGGTGGTGGCTTCTCTTCCCACCGAAGACCATCCGGTGGTGCATTCTTTTCCCACCGACGACCATTCCGGTGGTGCCTTTTCTTCCCACTGATGACTATTCTAGTGGTGTCTTCTCTTCCCATCAGCGATCATTTTGGTGGTGCCTTATATTTATTATGACTCACACTAGCCCATTGTTCTTGCAGGGAAATGCAGTTATCGGATTTTCTTGTTAGAATAACACATTTAACATGTGTTAAATGTTTTTAGTGTGCTGACTAGATGTTTGGTCATATGTAATTATTAGGAGATATTCTTGTAATCATTGCTCATTATAAATGGAGCTCATGTGTGATCATCATTCACACAGCATTCCTTCTCAACGTTTCTTCTCAACATCCTTTACTGAAACTGTGTAATATTTCAGCTCCTAATAAAAGTGAAGTTGACTTTTGTGTAGCATATTATATGGGAAAATCTCATGGACTTCCTTCTCACACCTCTCTCACTACTTATCAGTGTTGTTAAAAATCGGCCATGGCGGCGCCATGGCGGAAGGCGGAGGCGGGTTTTCACTAAAACGCAACAGTCTAGGCGGTGGTGGGGCGGGTTCTGCATGGCGCGGCCATGGCGGACGGCGCGCGACATGGCGGACGGCGCCACGGAAACCCGGCCCAAAAAACAAAAAAACACGCTGTTTGGCAAATGACCCGGATCCGACCCGGTTCGATTTAATTAAAATAAAACCCTAAAACTCCTCTCTCTCGCGCGCGCGACCTCTTCAGTTGTGCTGCTGCGCTGCGCCTCCCCTTCTTTAGTCGTCTCTCTCCCCTGCGCTGCGCCTCCTTCATTTCTCGCGCGACCCAGTTCGTTTCTTGTTCGCGTTCTCTGTTCGCTTCGTTCTTTTTTTTTTTTGGGGGTACACTTCTCTGTTTTTTTCTGTTTGTTAATTTGTTCCCTCTTTTTTTTTTTACGTTTCTCGGTCTTTGTTTTTTCTATGCTTTTGTTTTCCTTTTTTTTTTTTTTACGTTTCTTGTTCTCTTCATGTCTTTACCTTATTTTATAAATAGATCAAGCATAAATCATAAATACTACCTGTATGTCCGTACATGTTTGGTGTATATTACTCTATCTACATTTGTTTGTCTCTGAGAATTGGGTTATTAGCTGTTTGTTTCAATTATCTGACAGCTTATTTAAATTTTAAAGTATATAATATTGCAGAGAACAGTTTTTGCTATGCTCTCTTATTTTTTTCCTTCTTATTTCTTAAACAGTTTTTTTTAATTCTTTTCTGTTTTAATTTTTGTCGGTTTATACTTTTCAGTTTTATTCCTTTTTTTTTTAATCTCTCTTTATGCTGCTTTTTAATCTTTTCTCCCTCCAATTTCTGTTCCTTCATTTGAATAGAGGTCTATTCATTCTTTTCATCAATAGTGGGTGAAGCCTTATACTTTAGTTATATAGCATTTTTTCTGCCCTACAATTGTTATTCTGCAATTTTTTATTTATATTTACATATTTTTGTGTGTGTGTGTGTGTGTATATATATATATATATTGTATTTTATTCAGTCTGTCATGGCGTCCGCCATTTCCCGCTACGCAATCCGCCATTTTTTTATGGCGGATTTTTGGCTGTCCGCCATGGACCGCCATCCACCATTGATAACATTGCTACTTATTCTGAACCTCTTGAATGGTTTTGTGTGATTTGTGGCTCCCATCCCCAATGACCTCATCTATGGGCTATAAATACCGTGTTTGTGCTTACAACTAATATGCTTGGATTTATTTTATCAAACAAAAGTCTGAGACCCTTTCCATTTTCAGACAATTTAAGACCTTAGTTGAATTACAATTGCATAAACAAATTGAGACTATACAACAAACTGATCAGGGCGGTGAATTTAGGCCCTTTACACAGTTACTTACTTCTTCACGAGAGAAAATGTGAAGAGAGAAATTGTGAAGAGAGAAAAAAGTGAGAAATTGGGTAGATTTTGGGTATGGATTGGAATAAGTGAAAGAGAAGAGAAAAAGAGAAGAGAGAAATGTTGATTATTTTTTAAAAGACATTAATATCCTTGACTAAAAATTTAGATATAAGAAGAGAATAAGGGTAGAAATTGGAAAAAAATAAAATTAAAAATAAACGTGAGAACCCATTTTATGCGCTTTGATTCCGTTTTCTTCGCACCCATGAGGTTAATTTTTTTTTTTTTTGGGTCCCAAACCTTTTTAAATTCTCTCTCTTCATTCTCACATCTTCCATTCAGGAGAAAATTCTCTTTTCTGCTCGTTTTCTCACCTACTATTTTCTTTCGCACCATTCTAGCCCAAACCAATCAGGCCGTTAGTGTCAATCACAGACTTATTTTCCCTCACACACACCATCGAAATGGTGAAGTTGAACGCAAATACAGACATAGTGAAAATGGGACTGTCATTACTGTCTAAACTCTCAAGCTTCTATGCCAATCTCGTTTTGGGACCATACCTTTCATACAACTATCTATCTTATCAGACTTCCATCTATGTCTCTTGGCAATGCTAATCCGCTGCACATTATTGTTGACAAAAATCCAGATTACTCCTTTCTTAAAGTGTTTGGGGGTGCTTGCTTTCCACACCTCAGATCTTACAATTCCAACAAATATTTGGATCATCTTCGTTACTCACCATGCCACAAAGGGTTACAAGTGTCTAAATGCTGATGGACAGATCTTCATCTCTAAGGATGATATTTTTAATGAAGCCAAATTTCCGTTTGCCACTAAGTCTCTGTCTTCTCCAGCCCTTGTTGCCACTTAGCGTGTTATTTCGCTAGGTGTTATTCCTACTGCAGTTTCAGACTCACCAAATTTATCTTCATTTCCTTCAAATCTCACTCCTACACCATTGTCCCCTTATCTTCAACCCTTGTACAACATGCTACTCAACTGTCTTCATCTTCTTCCTCTCATGAGTCTCTTCCATCCACTGTCTCAAGTACAATAAATCCAGATTCTTCCTCATTTTCTTCATAATCTCCTTCCCCTATACACAGGGCTGTGTAGAGCCCAAGGCAAGTAAGGTCGTTGCCTTAGGCCCCTACCCCAGTTCTTTGTTATATAGTATAGTCTAGTTTGCTGTTTTGACCAAACAATAAAATCCTGTTGCTGTAGATTTGTAGCCATTAAGAAATGTACAGATCATAGAAACTCAAACCATTGGGCCCCATCTGAAACTTCCATCTTTATCTATATTATTACTATTACGGTATACTATCATATAAAACCATATACATCAACTGTTATCCTATTTTGAGTTTTGTTTTCAACTTTTTTTTGATTATTTCACTTCACTAACCAATTATTGTTACCCCCCATTTTTCATTATTATTTCACTACACTACTTATAGAGTAAAACCGGTTCAGATTTTTTGTCCTTTTTTCCTTCTTTCATAAAGATAAATCATAATTTTACTTTGTTATTTTGCTTTAATATTCTGAAAATTTGTTTATGGATTTTTAAATATATTTTAAAAACTATCGTTTATCATATTATTAATTTTATAGATGTGTCTATAAGAATAGTTTAATTGATATTATTTTTATTATTATTGACAAAAATTATACTTATATATAACATTTTTTACGTTATAAGAAAAACTTATCAATGAACTGGAAAATTATTCTAATTTATTTGTATATTATCCAGTAATTTTATAATATATATAAGTTTTAATTTATGCCAAAAAAAAAAAACAAAATAGTATTTTAATAATTAAAAAATGTAAAATCATTATAAGTAAGGAATTACGTCTTATTAAGTTTCGTCAAAATTTTTGTCTTAGGCATCAAAAGTTCTCTACACGGCCATGCCTATACATCCTCCTAAGTCCGTTCATCCCATGCAAACTAGGTCCAAATCAGGAAAATTAAACCTAGATTGCATCCCACTTTACTTCTTACAGCCAGGTGGCAAAGGGACCAACGTCGAAGTATGATTTGGCCTGTATCTGCAGCCTTCTGTTCCTCAGCAACCGTATAATCTATATGCATTTTGTGATACTGATCGGGCTTCTGATGTCGATGACAGGAGGTCAATCTCTGGTGCATGTTTGTTTCTTGGTCCCAGCTTTATTTTTTTGTGGTCCAAGAAGCAAAATGTGGGGGCATGTTCCAGTGCTGTTGTAGCAGAGTATTGCTATTACTGCTGCAAAAATCTTATGGGTTCAGTCTTAGCTGCAAGAACTGATAGTTGAATGTACCACACCTACCATCTACTGTGACAATCAAAGTACAGTAGCTTTGAGTCACAATTAGGTTTTACATTCTAGAACAAAGTGCATGGAGTTTGACATTTTCTTTGTTAGAGAAAAGGTCCTTGATCATTCCCTAGTTGTGATTCATGTACCTGCCCAAGACCAGATTGTCGATATGCTCACTAAGCCACTGTCCAAGCTCAGATTGTGCATCCTCAAAGACAAAGTCAGGGTGCTTAGCAGTAAATAATCACCCTGAGTTTGTTGGGGGAATGTTAAGTATATATATAATATCTGATTGTTTAGTTCTGTTGTACCACTCGGTCTTGAATACAAGTTAAAAAAAAAAAATACTCATGTTTGATAGTCTAAAAATAAGCAAATCCTAACTAAATTTCACCCTATTTAATAATATCATTCTCGAAACAACCTTCAATTAATGCATATTTTATTTTTCCAGTAACCCCTTTTATTCCTATGAAGCAAGTTCCCATAGAAAATTAAATGAAGGGAAAGGACACTTTGGGGAATGCAATTAATTTTTTTGATTACATCGAGAAAATTAAATGAAATCAACTAATATTCTTAATTAGCATGAATCTAGTTATTTTTGCTTATATTCGTGTCCAAGGGAAGTATGCAATACTCTGAGCTTATATGTCTTACTGTACTCTGTTGTATGTGATTGCATCTATATGTTGGATAGTCTGTTGGTTTTTACATCGGTAGTTAGTTTTTAAGCTTAACTGACTCATATATGTAGTATAGAAGATCAGAATTGGATGGTTTTTGTGCGTCTAAACAGATCACACACTTCTATTTATAAGGTATTTACAATAAATAGTATTTAATGTGAATGCTAATTCTATTCCTATTTAGCATCTAGTATGGGATTTGTACAGCTAACGGTGACTCACAGCTGACTAATTACAAAGGTCATGTGAGTAATTCTAACATGTGGAATAACAATCATCAATTCAGAAATAGTCTCTCTCCCTCTCTCCCTCCCCCCCCCCAAAAAAAAAAAACTCCCTCTCTCCCTTCCCTCTGAAATCAAAACATTTTTCCTTTTATGAATAAAATGTAACTTTCTAAGTGCGGAATATCAATATATTCAGTGATATATTCTATGTACAGGAATCCTCTTTTTTTATAGAGGAAAAAATACAATAAGAAATTAAATACAAAATAATGATAATAATAAGGCTACTTAAATAGGAACAACTAAAAAGGAAAAATAAGATATATAGAGGAATATTCTAGAATATTAAATAGGACAGCCTGTCAACACTCCCCCTCAAGCTGGCTTGAAGATATCTTCCATGGACAGCTTGCTGGTTATGTTCTCAAAAGGTTTCTTGGGCAATCCCTTGGTTAAGACATCTGCTAACTGTTCTGCAGTAGGAATATAAGTCATACATATCTGTCCCCTTTCTATTTTTTCCTTGATGAAGTGCTTGTCAACTTCCACATGTTTGGTCCGGTCATGCAGGACTGGGTTGTGTGCAATAGATATTGCAGACTTATTGTCACAATACAGCTTTATAGGTGGAGAATTATAAGCCTTCAATTCTTTTAGAAGCTTTTCCACCCACAATCCCTCACAAATTCCATGAGCCACTGCTCTAAATTCAGCTTCTGCACTACTCCTTGCTACAACACTTTGTTTCTTACTTCAACTAACTAGATTTCCCCCAACAAAGGTGCAATAGCCTGATGTTGATCTTCGATCAGTTATACTTCCAGCCCAATCTGCATCAGTGTAGACTTCTACTTGACGGTGTCCACGGTTTCTATAGAGTAATCCTTTCCCAGGTGACCCTTTCAAGTACCTTAAAATCCTAAAGACAGCCTCTTGATGTTCTGGTCCTGGTGCATGCATAAATTGGCTCACCATGCTCACGGCAAAGGCTATGTCTGGACGCGTGTGAGATAGGTATATTAGCCTTCCCACCAACCGCTGATACCTTCCTTTATCCACTGTAGCTCCAGTTTCAGCCGGTCAGAACTTTATATTTGGCTCCATAGGTGTCTCAAAGAGACTTTACATCCAGCTTAATCCTGTTTCTTTCAAAAGGTCTAGAATGTACTTCACGATTCATAAAAATACCTTCCTTTGATCTAGCAAATTCAATTCCAAGGAAGTATTTTAAGAAGAGCTCTTTGATTTCAAAGACTTTGGCAAGCTTCTCCTTCAAGTTTTTGAGCTCCAAACTATCATCACCTGTTAATATAATGTCATCCACATACACAATCAAGATAGCAATTTTGTTAGTTGCGGAATGCTTATAAAACAGTGTATGATCAGCTTGACTTTGGATATAACCAAGCCCTTTTACCGCGGTTCCAAACCTCTCAAACCATGTTCTAGGAGATTGTTTCAACCCATATAGTGACTTCTTTAGTCTACACACCTTATTCCTTCCAAGTTCTTCCTCAAATCCAGGGGGAAGACTCATAAATACTTCTTCCTCCAGTTCCCCATTCAAAAAAGCATTCTTTACATCCAATTGATGTAAAGGCCAATTGAAATCGCAAAGAAGAGATAAGAGAATCCGTACAGAATTAAGTTTAGCTACTGGAGCAAAGGTCTCCTGATAATCCACACCGTAAGTTTGAGTGAATCCCTTTGCTACCAATCTAGCCTTATACCTCTCCACACTTCCATCTGCCTTGCACTTGATGGTAAAGACCCACTTACACCCCACCTTTCTTTTATCACGAGGCAAGTTTACAATCTCCCATGTTTTATTTTTCTTAAGTGCATTGAGCTCATCTAGGACTGCTAATTTCCAGTTGGGATCATCTAGTGCTTCCTCAATGTTTCTAGGCACAAACAAATTAGTAATTTTAGAGGTAAAGGCTCGGTGATTTTGAGAAAGGTTTTGGTAGGAGACATAATTGGAAATGGGATGGTTTGTACTTGTTTTGGGTGGTTTTTTGGTGCAAGTTCTGGTTCCTTTCCTAAGGGCTATGGGTAAATCAATATTGGAGGTAGAGATTTCAGAATTACCTGGAAGTTCTTGTAGACTGTCTGTTAGACCATTTCTCAGGGTTGCTGGTTGACTGGATGCAGGGATGATGGACTGATTTCTGGTCTTTTGAGGATATTTTCGAACATAAACACGAAGCTCCTGTTTGGATTGTGGTATTTCTTCCCCTGTCCGGGTGCCACCTAAGTCTGGGACCACGTTACCCTCATCAATTTCAGCACTTGTATCCACATGTTCTTGTGGGTTATGATCATCTGTTTGGTTTATATCCTTGGTACATAAAACAGGGGTTGGCACAGGTTCATTTAAAAAATTGTCTTCATTCACATTCTCCCCCTGAAGGGAATTTTTCTGATAAAAAGGTTGATGTTCTAAGAATGTAACATCCATGCTAATATGAACCTTCTTTGTGCTAGGGTTAAAACATTTATACCCCTTTTGGTTGGGAGAATATCCAATGAAAATGCATTTTTCTGCTCTTGGATCTAGTTTAGACCGAAAATTAGGTGTATACGTAAAAACAGTACAGCCAAACACTTTTAAAGGTAAGTCAGTATGCAATCGACATGCTGGAAAAAATGTTTTGAAAGTGTCCAAAGGTGTGCGATAGTTTAACACACGGGTTGGCATTCTGTTTATGAGATAGGCTGCTGTTAGAACAGCATCCCCCCATAAAAACTTTGGAACATTGCTCTTAAACATAATGGCACGAGCTATTTCAAGGAGGTGTCTATTTTTCCGTTCAGCGGTGCCATTCTGTTGAGGCGTGTTTGGGCATGTTGACTGATGCTGAATACCTTTAAGTTGGAGAAATTCTTTGAGATTCTTATTAAAATATTCATTACCATTATCACTTCTCAAAATGGAAATTTTTGTGTCAAATTGAGTTTCTACCATTTGTGAAAAGCATTTAAATAGATTAGGAACTTCTGACTTTTCATTCATAAGATAGACCCAACACAACCGGGTATGATCATTAATGAAGGTCACAAACCACCTTTTTCCAAATTGAGTTGTAATTTTAGATGGACCCCACACATCACTATGGATCAAATGAAAAGGTTTAGATGCATGATAAGGTTGAGAGGAATAAGTAGCTTTGTGACTTTTAGCAAGAACACAACTTTCACATTCAAAAGAAGAACAATCAACATTGTTAAATAAGTTTGGAAGTAAATGCCTAAGGTATTGAAAATTAGGGTGCCCTAGTCTATTATGCCAGAGCATTATTTGGTCCCTTACAGGGGTAGAGCTTATACCACTAAGGCCATGAGCAACTTTATTCTCGAAAGCATCCTCAAAGTAATAGAGTCCGTCCATCATTTTAGCACTGCCAATCATCTTCCCCGAAGTCCGGTCCTGAAAAATACAATGAGTATCAAAGAACTTCACATTGCAATTAGAATCTTTGCAAATTTTACTAACAGAGAGAAGGTTACAAGAGAGTTTTGGTACATGCAGTATATTTTTCAAAACAACATGTTGGGATAAAGTAATTTTTCCTTCTCCTGCGATTGGTGAAAAACTACCATATGCAATTCTAATTTTTTTATTTCCAGGACAGGGAGAATAAGTTTGAAATAGGGAGGAGAGGCTTGTCATGTGGTCGGAGGCACCTGAATCAATGATCCATGGTGCACACATATTTGAGGTGCAGTTTAAAGAGAAAGAGGTACTAAAATTACCTGTTTGTGCCAGAGAAGCATTAGGAATACCAGATAAAGAACTAGATTTTAACAACCTTATGAGTTCCTCGACTTGCTCCTTGTTCAGAATGGTCTTTTCTGCCTCATGAGCCGTAGGGAATGATCTGGTTGCTCTAGGTCCTGTTTTGCTGCCTTTTAGGTGTGCTGGTCTCCCATTCAGTTTCCAGCAAGTTTCCCGAGTGTGGCGCGGCTTGTTGCAGTGGTCACACCAAAGACTTGATGAGTTCTTCTGAATTGACGAACTCTTAAAGGCAGTAGAGTCAGCAATCAAAGCGTTGGTCTCAGACGAGGTTAGATCAACCTTTGTCTTTCCCATCATCACACTTCTGCGAGTTTCCTCCCTCCTAACTTCAGCAAAAATTTCACCCAGTGAGGGTAAGGTTGCCCTCCCGATGATCCTGCCTCGGACTTCATCAAGCTCCTCATTCAGACCTGCAAGAAACTGAAAGATTCGTCCTTCTTCCACTGTTTGCTGATGGTGTTTAGCATCCTCGGTCGACTTCCACTTGTAAGTGTTGAAGAGGTCAAGGTCCTGCCACACCCGCTTCAAGGAATGGAAGTATTTAGTGACATTGTCACTTCCCTGCCGAATTTCTCTAGCTTTCAGGGTGAGTTCATAAATCTGAGATTTATTTCCCAGATCAGAATACATCTCAGTCACGCTGTCCCATAATTCCTTGGCTGTAGAATAGCACAAGTAATTGCTGCTGATTTCTTCCTCCATGGAATTCACCAACCATGTCATTACCATGGAGTTTTCAAAGATCCCACGTAGCATACCGTGGGTCGATGGGACCTTCGGCCGAGGTCGATCACCAGTGAGATAACCAATTTTGCCTCTGCCTCGGATATACATCTGAACAGATTGAGACCACCGAAGGTAGTTCGAGCCATTGAGTCGAAAGGAGGTGATTTGGATAGAGTGAGAGTCGCCGAAACCACTCCTTTGCTCCTGTCTTGGAATCGGCGTGTCTTTGGGACTGGAGTTCTCCCTCTCGGGTTGTGACTCCTTCTGTTGATCAACATTGGTGGTTGAGGAACTGTCAACCATGGTGATACAGAGAGAGAGGGAGATAAATCGGAGGAGGAATCAACAATGGCGAGGTAGAGATCGCTTGCGAAACCAGGAGAAGCAGAGGACGTTCTCGAAGGGATCGCTCACGAAACCAGGAGAAGCAGAGGCGCTCACGAACGCGAAACAGGGGGCGTTCTTGAACGCGAGCGAACCAGGACTCGTCGGTGGCGCGGCGGAAGCAGGCCAAGGTCGCGGCGGCGCGCAGGCAAGCAAGGGTCGCAAGCGAACCAGAACTCCTAGATGGTCCAAGTTTTTTCTGCTCTTGATACCATGCGGAATATCATTATATTCAGTGATATATTCTATGTGCAGGAATCCTCTCTTTTTATAGAGGAAAAAATACAATCAGAAATTAAATACAAAATAATGATAATAAAAAGGCTACTTAAATAGGAACAACTAAAAAGGAAAAATAAGATATATAGAGGAATATTCTAGAATATTAAATAGGACAGCCTGTCAACACTAAGCAACCATAAAGTTTTTTCAAACTACATTAAAATAAAATAAACTAGCTTAGAGGCTAAAATCTTGGATCCACCATATAAGATGAAAGAGAAATAGTGGGAAATGTAAACTATAGGATTCAAGTAGGGTGGATAAATGGAGTGCAATTTGTGATAGAATAGAATCACCGAGCTTAAAGAAAATTTTTACCACACAACTATTAGACATGTTAATGCTATGTGGAATTAAATGATAGGCAATAGCGAGTAAATAAGATTAGAAAGTGTTTTATTTTATTTTGTCCAGCATTTATTGAATATCCTTCTTATTGACTCTTTATTGCCCATCATTTCGTCCCGTATAACATTGCATGTCTTATAGTTGTTTGGTAATTTTTTTCTGTAAGCTTGAGTGGTTCTTTTCTATCACAAATTACGGTTGAAGTATTCCTATATTTGATCCACCCTACGTGAATCCTATAGTTTACATGTCTCTCTATTTCTTTGTCATTTTATTTGATGGACCCTAGATTTTCACCTCAAAGCTAGAATTAATATACCTTTTGCTAAATTTTACATTCCATATTGTTCTACTTCTATTGAAACGAATGTCATTTGCTTCCAAAGTTTGCCTTCACAGCTTTAACTGTCCAATTATTTCTTTTTTCAACTCTGTAACTTGAATAACTTGAATTATATTATGTACGAAAAGTATGGATTGTGACAACTTTTTTTTGATATGTTTAATAAACACATTAAACACTGAGGTAAAAGGATAAGGGCTCAAAGGGGTAAATGTCAATAATTTCTGGCTTGATGCCTTCCTTCATTGTATTTCCACTATAAATAATACATGGGCCATTATAGGCATTTACAACTAATAATTACAAATATTGTATTGCCTGATTTTGCTAGCCTAAATTAGGGAAACAAAATATATACAATTATAAGGGTTGACCAACATATAATAGGAAACAATTAATCCCTGATTAACATACCCCCTCAAATTGATGCGGCTGTTCAAGGGGCATCAATTTACTAACAATAAACCGATTCCGTGGGCAAGGAACAGCCTTGGTAAGAATATCTGCAACCTGCAATTGAGTGTTGACATGAGGAAGTGAAATAACATGATTATCATAGGCCTCCCTAATAGAATGACAATCCACTTCAATATGCTTTGTGCGCTCATGAAAAACTGGATTGACAACAATCTGAATGACACTTGTATTGTCAGCATAGAGAGGTGTGGTCTCTGTCTGAGGAAATCCAAGCTCAGCCAAAAGACCCCTAAGCCAAATTATTTCAGAACAAGCAGTAGACATGGCTCGGTACTCAGATTCAGTGGAGGACTTAGATACTTGTGCTTGCTTCTTACTCTTCCAAAAAATCAATGCAGAACCAAGAAACATGCACCAACCTGTGACAGATCGACTAGTATCAGGGCACCCTGCCCAATCAGCATCACTGTAAGCAATCAATTTAGGGGTCGTCCTAGAGGGAAAGAAGAGACCCCGTTGAGAGGTGCCTTTCAAGCGGCCAAATGAAGATGACGAGGTGAGTGCATGAATTGACTTACTTGCTGAACTGCAAATGAGATGTCAGGGCGTGTAATAGTGAGGTAATTAAGACTACCCACTAGCTGACGATACAACAATGGGTCAGGCAAAAGATCTCCTTCATCACGGCGATATTTAACATTAACCTCGAGAGGAGTATCCACCGGATTAGCTGAATGGAGACCGGCCAGAGCAATTAAATCCTCAGTGTACTTGTGTTGATGTAGAAATAAGGCCTCGGAGGTAGAATGAACCTCAAGACCTAGGAAATAGTGCAGATTACCAAGATCTTTCATATGAAATGAGGCCTGTAACTGCTGTTTCAGTTGTTGGATGGATTCTTGATCAGAACCCGTAATGACCATATCATCAACATAGAGAAGTAAAAGAACAATGCCAGTCGGCGTGCGATGAAACAGAGATGAGTCATATTGACTTTGAGTAAAGGAAAACCCAAGAAGTGTAGAACGAAATTTTTCATACCATGCTCTGGGAGCCTGTTTCAAACCATATAATAAGCGTTTGAGCTTGCACACACCTTTAGATGATGAAAATAGACCTGGAGGAGGAATCATATAAATGTCTTCTGTCAGATCACTATGAAGAAATGCATTATTTACATCCATTTGATGGAGGGACCAGCTATTAGAAGCAGCAATAGGGAGCACTGTTCTGACAGTTGTCATCTTTGCCACAGGCGCAAACGTTTCATCATAATCAATCCCATATTCTTGCTTATTCCCTAAGGCAACTAGGCGAGCCTTGTAACGGTCTAGGGAACCATCAGAATGCAGTTTTACAGAGTACACCCATTTGCAGCCTATGGGTTTGATAGTAGATGGGCAAGGGAAAATATCCCATGTAAAATTGTCTTGAAGAGCTTGGAGTTCATCTTGCATTGCTTTCATCCAACACACATCCTTAACTTCCTGTGAGTAACATGTAGGAATAGATATGCCAGAGAGAGTAGCAGTGAGGGAAGTATGTGAGGAATCATATCTTTCCGGTGAATATCTATCAGGTGGTCGGGACACTCTACCAGAGCGCCGTGGTACCACTGGCACAGGTTCAGGTGGCGGATCAGCATCGGGAAGGGGAGTGGGAGCGTGCTGTCTGGGTTGTCTGACATATATGTGACCTGGTTTAAAACGTTCTATAGATGAAGGCACAATAGAAAAGTTGGGAAGAGTAGCAACATCATTTGAGTCAGAAGAAAGACAAGGAAACACAAACTGATTATCAAAGGTCACATTCCTGGAAGTACGGAAGCGATGGTTAGTAGTATCATAACACAAAAAACCTTCGTGAGCGTTACTATAACCCATAAATGCACACTGAACAGATTGTGCTCCAAGCTTATGTCGTTCAACCTGAGGTAAGTGGACAAAACATACACACCCAAAGGTATGTAAATCAAGATAATCTGGATGAGTCTTAAAAACACGAAAGAAAGGGGAGTCAAGATCAAGAACCGTAGATGGAAGACGATTGATCAAGAAAACAGTCGTGGACAAAGCTTCAACCCAGAATCTAGGTGGAACAGATGCTTGAAGAAGCAATGAGCGCGTCACATCAAGCAAGTGACGGTTCTTTCGCTCTGCAATCCCATTTTGTTGGGGTGTATGTGGACAGGAACATTGAGATACAATGCCTTTTTACTGCAAGTACCCCTGAAACTCGTGGGACATGTACTCACCACCAGAATCAGAGCGAAAGACTTGGAATTGATTTTCAACATATTCCAAAATTTCTTAAACATTGGAAAGACTTCAGCCTTAGATCGAAGAAAATATATCCAAGTAAAACGACTGTAATCATCGATAAATGTGACAAAATATTTATAGTGAGCATGAGAAGCTACAGGAGACATACCCCAAACATCACTATGAATCGTTTCAAAACAAGTGGAAGCACGATGAGCACCAGATGGAAAAGGAAGAGTTTTACTTTTTGCCAATTTGCAAACAGAACATGAAACACAGGAAGTAGAAACATGTTTATTACCCAACAGCAGAGTTTGGATGGCCCAATTTTCTATGCCAATCCTCATAGGAATTCAAAACATTATTACAAGCAAGAGATAAATGACTGAAAATAAATTGGAGTGGAAACAATCGTCCCACTTTAGGCCCCTTCGCGATCACCTTCCCTGACACCTGCTCCTGCAAAAAGACAACCAGCCCGAGAAAAATTAACATTACAACTGTTGTCCACCAATTGACCAACAAACAATAGATTAGGGGCAAGTCCAGGTGATACTAGCACATTCCGAAAATCAGAGTTTATGTCACCAACATTAGTGATAGATAGAGTATTACCATCAACAATTTGAATTTTCTGATTACCATGATAAGAATGTAAATTGTGCAAGTATTCAGAGGAACACGTCATGTGATTCGATGCACCAGAATCAAGAAACCATGGACGAGAAACATTAGAAAACTTACCCTGAATGCCCAAGGCTGAAAGGGCAGAAAGTACCATTTGTTGAATCATTGCAGGCTGTAGAGCACCACCATCAGATGCACCAGTGGTGGAAGGACCAGCTGCGGAGCTAGTAGTGGCATGGAATGCCTGCACCGGACGCTGTGTTGGTCGTGGAGGACACGTGGGACAGTCAGAGATGATATGACCCTGCTGCTTGCGGTAATTGCAAAATTTCTTAGTGCAAGTACGAGCAACATGTCGAAATTGTTTACAATAGAAGCATTGGACCTGTCGCATATCACAACCTTTGCCTCTACTTTGAGCAGCATATGCAACCGTCACAGGTTCGGAAAGGACAACATCATGAGACATGGTTCCTTGGGTAAGGAGACGTTGCTCCTCCCTGAGAAGTTCGCCAACACATATATCCAAAGAAGGAACAGGATTCCTATTCAGCAAAGCACCTCTCACATGGACATCTTGGACAACCGAGAGTGAAGTTTTGGGAACAGCAGCATGTATAATAGCAGTGTTCTGCCCACAAATTCAAAAAACCAGAATAATATTCTTGAATGGACGAATACCTTGTTTGTAATTGGCTATCTCTAGCTCCAACTGGAAGCGCTTGGCCGTATTGTCCTGATTATAAATACGCTTCAAATAATACCACATTTTTTTAGCAGTTGTAGAAGAGCGCAAATTATTGATCATCTGGGGATCAATAAAGCTGAGAATCCATGAGATAATTTGCGCGTCTTTTACTTCCCACGCTTCTAGAGCAGCTTTATCTGTTGGTGCCTTGGAGGGCTCATCCAGGTGACCCCATAATCCTTTCCCTTTAACGTACATATTGAATTGAAATTCCTAAGCAGCATAGTTCTTGCCGGTGAAGCGGACACAGAAATTATCTCTTTCCTTTTCTGAGGCCATGAAGCAATGTTGTAGTAGCGAACAGCAAAGAGCGAACCGCAAAATCACAGCACCAGAAACTGAAGCAAGCCTGCAGAACTCGTGAACACTGTGCGTGACAGCACCAGGAATCACGAACAGGTCTTGCGAAACGAGAACAAGCAGAAGCGCGAATAGGACTCGTGCACAGGACTCTCAAGCAGGAGCTGGACTCGCGAACGGAAAGCACAACAGGGCGTGCGAATAGAAGCACGCGAACGAATGCCAAGCAGGAACGCGAACAGGACTCGCGTACGGGACTAGCAAGCAGAAGCAGAACTCGCGCACGGAGAAGACGAACTGGAGCAGAGCAGAAACGCACTCAGAATCACGATCACAGCAGTGAGAACCAAACTGGAACCCAACCAAGAATCACGATCTCGCAGGTCAACGAGAACCAAACAGCGGCGGGAAAATTAGGATTGCAACTAAGACTGCACAGGTTTGATCGACCAAGCTGATACCATGTCAATAATTTCTGGCTTGATGCCTTTCTTCATTGTATTTCCACTATAAATAATACATGGACCATTATAGGCATTTACAACTAATAATTACAAATATTGTATTGCCTATTTTGCTAGCCTAAATTAGGGAAACTAAATATATACAATTAAAGGGTTGACTAACATATAATAGGAAACAATTAATCCCTGATTAACAGTAAATTTATTTTCAAATGACACTAGAAAGAATCAGAGATAACAAATTTCTTCTTGTTTATGTATAAATGGGTGTGTATTAGTTACTCCGTCCATTTCTGAATGCAAGAAACACAGTTTCTCGAGATGCATCTGTAGATATCGAGAGGACGCAATCCCAGACAAATACATAGCAAGTCTTTCCTCTTTTCATTTACTAATGTCATTATGTTTGTTCTTATTTCTGTTCCAGTTCTGCTTCGGCTATGTATAAGATAGTTCGTCCCCATGGAGAATCACCTAGGTATGTATTTCATTGTTACCAGACCTTTTTGTTTAATTTTCTTGTTTAACCATTATTTTCCTACAATTATAGGGAGATGCATCTGTTAGAATTAAAAAGAAAATATACAAAAGTTTCATATTCAAAGGTGGCTCAAACTGGTTGGGAAGACGATTATGAAGCTTCGACTGAACAGGTATATATCCTCCGTAAGTTATTTCTCGTTTTTGTAACTTCATGCAAGGAAACCCTTGTGCTTGAAATGTTGAGGATTGAGATGAAAGATCAAGTACTGCTTGTCACTGTGTGAGCGGTGTTCTCCTAATACTTTGATTTAAAAATAAAAATAAATAATGAATTTTTTTTATTGCTATTCAATGGTCACATGATATTTAAATAATACTGTTTCTTTATCTATTTCCTTATTCATCTACTCATAAGTTACCACCCTTCTAGTCCAGTTAGACGAATGCTATCTATTCTAGGTTTTTAATTAGAAAAATAGGAATTCTTTCTAGTATTAAGTGGCCGGATTATAAATTACAAATAAAATAATCTCACTTTGTGCTGGGACAGTTTTTTCCGGATAATGCCTGAGTTTGACATTATTGATTAATTGTATGATTCCTTGTTTTGCATGATGTAATTTCCAATATATTTAGTTCAGTGATTATGATTAATAGCTGTCTTGTTAGTTGTTTTTTGTATACAGCTAGCTTTCTTTACTCTTAAGAATTCTAATTGTTAGTGAGAGTTAGTTAGGTTATTTGGACTGAGATAGTCAAAAGAAATTATGTATGTTGTCTATATATTAGAGGAGAGGTTGAGAGGGATTGTCATTTTGTAAGAGAATTGGGACCTTTTGCAGGAAGGTTCAGACCCAAAGTTTTGCTATGTCTTTGTAATTGGGGAGTTTATCCCTACTTTTTGGAACAAAATACTATATTCCTAACAACTAGTGTCTGAACTTCAATTTTGGAGCTGTGGGTATTTCATCTTGAAAAATGATTCCATCGTATGGTGGAGATATGACACATTGGTGACTGGTCAATGTAGAGAAGTATTTTGAGGCCAATGGAGTGCTCAAAGATGACATTTATCAGTGCTGTTGGGTAGTCGTACATGACAAGACATTATGACGTCATTTTTGCATTTTCTTACTGAGTGGGATCAACTACATCAAATGACATCATAATGTCGTCTCATGAATCATATATAAAGATAGGCCATTTGCCTCTAAATTCTCTTAATTGTTTGGCCTAAAATTTTCCATGGCTTTTCTCTACCTCGAACTAATGCTTCTATACTACTTAAGACGAGATTCTACTATCATTCCTGCAATAAGAGTTGCTACTACTTTTTTCTCTAATGATATCATTCCTAATCCTACCTTGTCTTGTGTGGCTACTCATCTGTCTTAGTATTCTCGTCTTTGCAACACTGATCTCGAAAATAAAATAAAATCAATAGATAAGAGGGAGAGGGGTAGGGTAAAGATTTAGGAACAAAAGCAAAGAAAGAAGGGAGAAAGACAAGGGGACTAAAGAGGGGGGAAATAGAGAGATTTATATATCGACAGAGAAGGATAAGGCATGGATGGAGAGAAGAGGAACCAAGAAATGCAAACCTTAAGCCTTGGATTATCAAAGTCCTTTGGGTACTCAAGGTGACGATGAACACCAAACCCGTTGGTTCTCGAGTTCTCTATTTTACCTGAGTTTTAAGGAGGTTTTTACATGAATAAGAAGCTTGATCATGCTGCATATTCCTGTGATTGTGAACTTGAAACAGTAAGTTCTTATCACATCATTCGTTGATTTCAAAACAAATATATACAAGTTGTAAAGCAAATCTCCAAAACTTATGGATTAAAAGGAAATAAACTCAAATCAAGGAATAAAAGGAAACTAAGAAAGAATAAGATAAGGAAAAAAAAAAGAATAAAAAATACATTCAACTCAATCAACACTCAACCTCAAGCTGGAGCATATATGTCATATGCATCTAGCTTGATACTTATGTATGTTATCCTAGGACTTTGCAGAGAGTAGTGAAGATGTTTGCTAGTTGATCATTGGAACACACTGAAGAAGTCTTGATGATGCCCCATGAATCTTTTCCTGAATGAATTGACAATTAACCTCAAATATTTAAACCTTTCGTCAAAGATTGGATTTGAAGAGAGATATAAAGCTGATTTGTTATCACAGAAAGCTTCATAGGATCTATCTTGCAAAACTTTAATTCTTGATACTGGTATTTCAGCCATAAGAGGTCAAATGTTGTGAGCCAACTCGATATTCAACCTCTATACTTGGCCTTGCAACAACCAATTGCTTCTTGCTTTGCTTCAGGATTAGATTCACTTGTGTTATCATCAATGAAGCCCAGACATGTGATACGATACAAGTACGATACGACACGGATACGTGGATACAGGAAATTTGCGGCTGGGATATGTTTAAATAAAAATTTTAAAAAAGTTATATAGATAAATTTTTAACAACTTACAGCACCGCCGGAAGATGATGAAAGGCAAAACAGTGAGTACGAACATGAACCAGTGGGTAACTCGTGCACAGAGGGAAACTCGCGCCGGAATCTCGCGCACAGGAGGAAAAAGAAATCGCGCCGTGCAGAGCGCCACCGTGGAGGAAACAAAATCGTGTCGTGCAGAGTGCACAGAAATGCGCTGACAGCAGACCCATGGTCAAAAGAGTATATGTCAAGAGAAATAAGGGGGTGTCGGGAGAGAATTGAGAGGTGTAGTTAGTATTTCAATTGTAAATAGGAACTATAAATAAAGGGAGGGGAAATTCTGTTGGGGGTTAGTTAGCAACTCATCTGTTTGTGGAGAGCATTGAAGCACTCTCGAATTTGTTTCTGTACAGTTCTCTGGAACTCTAAACCAGATTGTGAATACAATTCCCCATTCTTGATTCATCTTTTACAATTCTTTCTCAATATCAGTTGAAATCCTTTCACGTGCACAGGAGAGTGCCAGAAATCGCGCCGTGCAGAGCGCTACCGTCGAGGAAACGACACGCACAAGAGAGTGCCAAAAATCCTAACCTATGCGCAACAGTGTCTCGCGCGAGAGAAAGGAACTCATGGTTTGAGGGTTTTGTGCTTTTGATGAGTGAAAGAGGTGGAGGAAGAAACGTCGTTTCCTTGCATAATATTTTAAAATATTGAGTAATATTATTTTAACATTTTGAAATACTGAGAAAGAAGACGCGGTGATTGAGTAATATTTTAACATTTTTCAAAAATATTAGCCTTGTCGTATCCCGAGCGTATCCGTGCGTATCCGAGGTGTATCCATCTGTTAACGCCGTATCCCAGCCAATAAACTCCGTATCCCAGTCGTATCCCAACCGTTTCCGTGACAAAATATTTAAAAAACTTAAAAAAAATTAGAGATACTTCTAGGACACGTATTTGGGAGTATCCGCGGAGTATCGGTGTTCGATATGGGTACAACACCGATACTTTTCCATTTTTGGAGTATCCGGGCTTCATAGGTTACCATCAATTGTCGATTAAAGTTGATGTTAGATTCTACCGGGTAAATGAATCAGAAATAATAAAATGAATCTGGCATTCCCAAGTGAATTTAGGAATCTCACTTAATCTTCCCTAACTCTCTTCAGCAAGAATAATTGCGAATTGCCATTTTTTATGCATATTAGGATTTTTTCTGTTTTGGAGAATTTAGTGTGGCCCTAGTAGTACATTTTTTTTTTTTTACTCTCTAATATAATTTCTTTTTTCCAGAAAAAAAATTGTAAATGACCTTTCAGTGTGAAAGTCATTATACCGATGAACATTTTCATTTCATTTATTGGGAACACCTTGTTGCTTATTCATTGTTGTGAACTTGTGGCCTAATTGGCATACACGGAGCTGAACCATGCTTTTATTAGTGGTTGCAATATAAACTTGTATTTGCTACCTTGTTGTATTATCTATAGCATTTATAATCCCATCTATATGTGCATATCCGTGCTAAATGCATATTAGTATCCACACACTTATTTAGACTTGGGGTGTGGAAATATGTATATTTTTTGAATTTACATAATCTTACATTTTGACTTCTTGCTGTTGTCAGTGCATGCATGGTCCCAACTGTAAGCTCGGCAACTTCTGTTCAGTTGGCTCAAGACTACAGGTAGTAAATGTCTTGGGTGGCGTCATTCTTCCTGTTTGGGGAAGTGTACAAAAGGCCCTTTCCAAGCAGGTATTTCACCAGCTCATGAAACATTCATGAGAAAGAACATATTTTGCAGAAGCTAAATTTATTAATTCATGTATCGAGTTGTCAGTCTGTGCTATCCTTTAGGTCTGATTATTTGAGTTTTAAATTGGTGACATTTGCAGTGTGAAAATTATAATGGATAGCTTTGATTGTGATATAAGATGATGCAATCAACTAATAATAGTAACCCTGGAAATTAAAAGTTCTTTCTTTCACAAAAGAAAGGTGTTCATTTTGTAGGGCCTCGGGTGGGTTGTTTTATCATTGAAGCATTATGCTTTGCTGAGAATCTAATTATTGTTTTCTCATGCAAAAGACTTCTAACTGCAAATAAAAATCTGTACAGGGCCCACAAAGACATAGGAGGTTACGCGTTGTTCGTGTAGAAACTACGTCAGATAACCGACATATAGTTGGGCTTCTTGTCCCTAATGCAGCAGTTAAAACTGTCCTTCAAGGTTTCTTTCTTTTTCTCTCCACCTTTTATTAAAAGCACACCTGCACACTATAGACTTGCATTTATGATTTTCTTTCATAAAAGAAAATGGAACGTTTCCTATTAAACTTGATTTTGTGTTCAGATTTTTTAAAAAAGCTAACGTTATGCCTTCCAATAACTTAAGCTTACTTTTGAACTGGTTTTTAATATTGGAGAGCATTCATTATATATATCATTCCATTTTTTGTTTGACTTGTGTATGTAGTGTTGCGGCAAAGTTGACATTAAAATGTGGCTTGGGTTTCTTTTTTTTTAGGGGGTGTTCTGCAAATTTATAAACTGGTTTGAAACTATTAAAACAGGTTTAATAAATCCGTACGAATTTGAATTTATTGTATATAATACATGGATGGTATAACTCTTGGATTTAATTTATCAAGTTCGTAAAATTTCAGCAAATTGAAAAAGTAATTGATACTTCATTTTTAACTACTTCATTTTAATGGTATTATAATATGCTTTCACAATATAAGTAAATGTAAATGATTATATTAGTTGGCTTTTAGTTATTCGGCGGTGCATGTTGGAGCAAGTGAATTTCTACCACACTGATGTAGGAGAAGTATTCCATGAGTGCTTCTATTGTCAAAGTACTTCTCTAGTAAACAGTCCAACAATACTCTTCTTGACAGGATACTCTCCTAATAAACTATGAGAACAGAACTTCGGAATATTATTCCATGATATGAAAGTACAAGCTCTAATCTTCATATATAGGCTAATCCTAATCAATGCTAATCGGGAAATAAGGAAATGCAATATATGCTCATAATTACAAATATTTTTCTTATAATAATTACCTATACGATTCTACCTTAAATTAGATATATGATGTATCTACATATTTACGACACTCTCCCTCAAGCTAGTGAATGAATATCGATCATTCCCAAATCGCAAATAAGTTGGCTGGATCGTTCGTTGACAACCCCTTTGTTAAAACATCTGCTAGCTGCCAACAATCCAATATCCAACTTTTCTTTAATGAAGTGTCGGTCTATCTCAATGTGTTTTGTGAGCAATATAGATAGTTGATTTATTGTCACAAAACAACATAGGGCCTGCACAATATATATTCAAATCATCTCGCACAATTTTCATCCACAACAGCTCAAAGATTTCTTGTGCCATAGCTTTAAATTTTGTCTCAACCATAGAAACATAATTCACCACATACCCCTGGGAACCGCAAATTGGTACTCGTACCAGTTCACGATACTTTTTCGAACCGGTTCTCCAAAATTCTGTTGAATTCGTTGAAAGCCATGACCCGGAGCATGATGTGATTCTGTGAAGATGGAAGATGAATTGTAGAACAACCATTTCGAAGCTTTCCGGCGTTATTGCGCGTTCTCTGGCGGTGCAGCGGTTCTCTGGCATCACATCTCTCTGCTGCGTCTCACAATCTCTCGCGTCTGTCTCTGTTTTGCTGCCATGTGAGACTTTTCGTTTTGAAACAGAGTCGGCAGTAGCATTCACGAAGCTAAAGGCGTAGGGAGTTTTGATACTTACCAAAACCAAAACATGTTCTTTTCTCGTTTGTTTTTTCTTTGAAATAGTTTTATTATTTTTTTATTTTTTTTTGTTGGGCACCGACTTATGTCCGTTCATTTTTTTTTATTTGAAACAATTTTTTGATGCCATTATTATTTGATGAAGCATAACATACAATATAATATTAGAACGTACCACGAACCCATAACGTACCAAGTTTGTATGCCCCACGTACCGAATACTTAGAGGGCTGCGTACCGCGAATCCGTACCACATACCGAGCATATTGCAAACCAAGTAACTATGGTCTCAACACTCGATCAAGCAACTGCACTTTGCTTCTTGTTCTCTAAGTGGCAAGGTTTCCACCCAAGAATGCACAATAACCTGAATGAAGCGGATTGTCTATCAGTTCTGATCCAGCATAATCTGCATTAAGTCAAGTCTCCATAGTCAAGCTTCCACCTCTTTTAAACAAGAGTCCTCTCCCTAGAATGGTTTTGAGATACTACAGAATATGATCCACAGTCTGCAAGTGTCTCACTCTGATTATGCATGAACTGACTCACAACACCAACTACATATGCTAAATTTTTGTCCTAAGTAGGGAATCCAGGATCAGTGGCAGGAAGAGGAGTCCCTTCAATATGATTCAATTTGCCACGACCCTTCAGATTCGTGCGCATAAATTGGGCCCAATTGAAGTAGTTTTTTCCATTGAGGCGATAACTGGGATGCAGCGTTGGCAGGGCATTAGAATTCATCAAATTTGACGAGTCCACAAGAGGAGGAGGAGGAGGAGGCGGCGGTGGAGGATTCTGAACAGTTCCGTCCCCTTCCATAACAACAGATCAGACGTAGTAAAACAGGGCAACGAACGAATGAACGTCAAATAACCCACGAAAAATGAAAGTTCTCGGATCGGAGAGTGGACCCCCAAAACGGAAAGAGGAGGTGCCGGGGATGCTACTGTTGAAAAACGGCGTCGAACGGTGGCCTGGATGGCGGCGCGTGAGCCACACGCGCCCGTGAGGTGAACGGACGCTGGCGGCGCGTGGCGGCGCGTGGGCGGTCGGACGGCGGTACAGTTTGTGGGGCCTGGCTCGGAATTCCTATGCGAGGCTGATGGTGTGGGTGGTGAGACCAGATCGGCAGTAAATGATGCGAAATGAAGGCAAACAGACACTGGCAGTAAATGGTGTGGGTGGTGAACAGTAGCACGGCTGCAATGAAGGCAGCCAAACAGAAGCTGCAATGAAGGCAGCCAAACAGAAGCTGCAATGAAGGCAGCAAGAAAAAACAACCACCACAATGAAGGTGACGGCTAGGGTTTATGCGGAAGCGAGGCCCTCAAGAACGAGAGCTCGTGATACCATGTAGAAAATATATCTGAATAATATTTTTATTGACTTAACTTTGAATACACACACTAATGTTATTATATAGACTACGCTAGACTTAACCTAATGGGCCTGAGCAATGGGCCGAATAACTAAACTAGGTTACAGTACAAAAGGTAAATATTTACTATTTACTCTAATTATTTACAATAGATATTCTAAAATGGTCTATGATATGAAAAAGATATAATTGGATCTCTCTCATATTTTCTAACAGAATGCTTACTGGAATATTCGATTCAGTAAAATCATTTTTGACTGAATAGTCCACACAAGACGGGGAATATTGTTTCATTTTCTTTTATCTTTTTGCAATGATCAAACTGATATACCAAGACAAAAAGTGTTGACTTTTGTTCCAACTAGCAGATGGGATCCGTTGATCCGTGCTCAGCACGGATGCAAGAAAACCAGCAGGCAAAAATTGTGGCCTGTAAGGCAGGCTAGAATGGTGAATGTATGGGGGGTTGTTTTCTAATAGAAGAATAGATAGATAGATTGAAGACTTCAACATTGAAAACTTAATATTCTTTTTTCTTCTAAATTATTTTTAGTTACAATGATGGCAGAGTTTTGGACCTATGGTTTCTTTCAAACTACACAAATCCTCTCATGTGTTCTCAAATGCAAGCTTTGTGAAGTCATTGTAGCTATCTATCCTAGGGCACACACTTCTGTCTGATTATTGGCCTAATTCATTTTTTTTCCAAGGTGATGCAGATACTAATATAAATCTGCTTTTGACATCATCTGTAGGTTTAGCATGGGTTCAGGAAGTCGATGATTGACCCGAGACACCAGACTTCGCTCCCTTTTTTGAAGTGCACAAGCAGTTTTTGTTTTAGGAAAAGGCTTAAGCTTGTTGCTGAATTTCGCAGAAAAGAATGACTCGTTCTCATTGAGATTTGAGATGCAAGACAATTGCAGAGTCTCCTTTTCAATCTTTTGATTATATCACCCGTTTTTGTATATGATTCAAATTTGTATATTTGTAAGGGTGATCACTGACTAAGGGAAATACAATAGACGGCTGTGCTGTCACATATGTTATACAGTTAACTATGAACTCAATTATGTCAGATGCAACACATTATCATTAAAATCTCAGATAAAATACATATTAATTTGTGCAAAAATATTATTTGTCCCAAACTCAGGAAAGTACTTGCAGTCCAACGTAATTTTGTGTCACTTTCAAATCAGCAGACAAAAGGAGCATCAACATGGTCGTCACTGCAATAGAGTCCAGGCTTCTGCGTGAAACCCTGCCTATGAAGTTTCTTCCTAGCCTTCAGAACAAGCTCCCGATTTGTAACTACACCATCAGTCCCCTGAATTATAGCCTGTATGGCATTGCTAAAAGCCCCATAAGCTTTGTCAGAATTTCCGTAAGGACTTGCATCTGCAGAAGTTTGATCAGTCTGGCAACCGCTCAACAGAATTCCACTTTCTACAATGTTTTGTTTAGTTGATGTAGCATATGCTTCGTCCGCATTTTCCATAATTATTTTCTCGACAGGACTGTCGTCGTCATCATTTTCATTCAGCTGGTGTTTGAGAAGCTCTTGTGCAAGATTGTTCACCAGCCCCAAAATTCCACCATCTCCTCCAGTCTCACCACCTATATGTTGGAGTTTGTTCAAGACAAACTTCATGAACTTCTTCACTTTAGGGCTAGCATCTTCCCCGAAGATATCAAATAGTGTAGGCCTTAGTTTTCCAATAGCTATATCATCTTTCCCAGTTTTCTGCTTTAGTATGTCAATAAGAGTTGAAAGAGGCAAAGACCGATTCTTCACATAGCTGTAGTCCCCATGATGAAGTTCAACATGTCTTTCGTCAGTATCACAGGACTCGATGGTATCTTCCACTATTCTGTGAAGAAACTTTTTAAATTCAAAGCCAGAGTCTGAATTTTTGCCTCCTTCCTTTGTGCTCTCACCAATTTGTTCCTTGGCTGCTTCAATCAAGCCACCACTGTGACAAGAATCTGATACAATTGTGATTCTACAACCCCTGGGGACCTTTTCTACAAACTCCTTGAAGTCTTCATCTGTTTGGTGCGCGCGCCCACACAAAATAACAGTTAGCATTGCTTCACAAAGAATCATGCCAGTGCAGTATAATTTTGCTGAAAAATGTTATTGCTTTCAATAGATAAGGTTACAACAAATTGTAATAATTTTTTATTTTTGTTAAATGTAGAATATGTTGCATTATAAATTTCTGCTCGCTATCTTAATTAATCTCATTGTAAGATTAAAAAAATGCATACAAAACATTGAAGTTAAGAGGCGCCAAATTTGAGCTCAGTTCATGAGAAAATGTTAAGTTTTATGATCATTAAATAAAATAAAAATTCAGCAGAATCCATATATTTCGCTTTCTACAATTTTTGTTTCTCTACGGCGCTTCCGGTTAATGTTCTAAGTAGTCTTTATCTCAAAAGGTAAAGATAATTGTAGAACAATCAGAAAATATAAAATACGAGAATCATCAAATGAATGGTACTTAAAATGAATTGTTTGAATCAAGACGAAATTAGAGAATAAATGAATGAATAAATTACTACATAAATTAAAAAAAAAAATACCCCCAACTACACGATTCATCATGAGTTTTGGAATGGTAAAAAAAAATCGTCTACCAAACAAACGTCCATGTTTCCGTAAGAAAACAAAATCCATATCATTGACGGATAAATTGCAGTAAGTTTCACTTACATGTATTCAGTGATTTAACTCCTTAAGGTTTTAAAAAACGGCGTGGTATGGATTTTTTCAAAAAAAATTGAAGTACGAAGTTTATAAGTTATAAATTGTCTATGAATTTTTTTAATATATATTCTCTCTAATCTGAAATATAAACAAAAAGTCTACGTATATGTACTGGTTTAACCGATGACTCACGGGTTTGATCAATGGTCTACTGGTTCAATACCCTAACTAAGTCAATAATTGATCTAAATTTTATAATAGTAGAATTAATAAAATTACGTACATAAAATTTTTAATTCACACAAGCCAACTTACGACATAATTTGTTTTAACGTGCTAAGATTAACTTTTATATGACAATTTCTAACCAGTGTTCTAAACACGCTAGTTAAGAAATAAAAATGATTTTTTTATTGAAAAGTGCAACTTTTGAAATTATTAGTGCATTAAAAGTTGTGTTTTCTGTAACCAAAAAAAAAAGTTGTGTTTTCTAATAAAAAAATTCCATTCTTAATTTTTAACCCCTGTGTTCAGGGTATTGACTAGCAAAACCCTTACATCATGACGATGTTCAATATGTATTAGATTTATGTCTTTATTCTAGAAACGAGGGAATTTTATTTTTTTTTAATCTATTCTCATTTCTTAATGACTCATAGCATTTTTTTACATCAAGAATTTCATTTAATATTATATTTATTTTTCTATTCCTCAATCATCACACAATTTTTTTTTTATAAATATTTTACAACTTTAAAAGATTCATTTTTACAATTTATGCATATTTATAATTTTCAATATCTTATCTCTCAAATATTTATTTTGTCAAAAATTCTCTCAAATATTTATTAATATTATTTTTAATTTAATTTAAACTACGATATATCACACTGTATAGGTATAGTAGTAATAATATGATAGGACATCAATGGCATAGCAAAAACAAAGTGGGGAATAGGTTTAAGAGTTAACCAGTGATGAGATTCATATCAGTGGGAACAATGCACTCATCATAGCCAGTGTCGTCGTCCTCTCCGGTGTCGGCAGGGAGACGGGTGCCATGGCCACTGTAGTGGACGAAGAGCACGTCTCCCGGCTTAGCCGATCGAACCAACCTTGACATGGCAGAGCGTATGTTCTTACCAGTAGGTTGGGTGTAAGAATAGTCTGTATCAATGAGAACATCGATATCATTTTCTGAGAACCCATATCTTTGAATGAGGCAGTTGTGCATCCTCCACACATCATTAATGCACCCTCTTAGCTCAGCCTTTGTTCCTGGATAGTTGCACCCTATCAACACTGCCCTCTTAGCCATTGCAGTCACCTCCACTCTCCCTCTCTGTCTGTAAGTCACTATATTTTTTATCTTTGAATTTTGAAGGGGAGAGAGGAAATGATCGTTGATAGGTTTATATATTGGTGTTACTTAATTACATCCACCAAAAAGAATTTATTAGGATTTTCTTATTTGTATGTCTCCTTTATGTATAATTTAAAATAATTTAAATTAATTTGTTTTAATTATTGGATCGATTTTATATGGTAGATCCAGAAACTGGATCCTATATGCTGTTAATGTTTTATTATAAAAGCAATTATATTTTATTTTATTTTTTTGGTTACAAAAAAGCAATTATATTTAAAGGTCAGGATTCTCATTAATTAGTTTATAAATTGCAAAATATCGTCATCTTATGGCGTATATAGAAAATTCATTTAATTTTTTGAATGCGTACTATTTAAGTGTAGATAGTACTTTTCTTCAACAAAAAAAAGTGTAGATAGTACTCATTGCATACATGGCAAGTTATTAGAGGATATGTGTATAATTATATATATATTTTTTTCGTATCAACTGGAAAGGAAATTAATCACTTATGTTAATTAATATATAAAATCTTATATATAATAAAAATCTAAATTTAATTGCTTTCTGAATTTTATGTGTACGTGGCTTCTCCGTATTTATACCTGTTAATATTTATAGATATTTATGCAGGTAACATATATCCATGAATATCCATTGAGCATTTAATAATTTAACATAAAAAAAAATCATACAACATAATATAGCAAGATACTATTATTTTAACATTGTATAATATATTATATACATTTACAAAATAATAATAATAATAATAATAATAATAATAATTATTATTATTATTATTATTATTATTATTATTATTATTATTATTATTATTGTGGGTCTATCCACTAAAATATGTTAAATAAAAAAAAAATTATTTCATTTCAAAGTGATAGAAAATGTCATAATGTATATTATATATTTAATAAAAAATTAATTGTAATGAGTATGCAAGTATTCGCAGGTTTGGATATTATAATCCCAACACCCATTTAATAACTATTCATTTATTACTCATTGTGGGTAGTCCAACCAAGTATCTATGGGTGCGGGTTTTTAGCCATTCCTAGCTGGATCCACTTATTCTACCATTGAAGTCTTCCAATTGTAAGGAGATCTCTAATACCCACATTTCTCTACCATCGCAGTCTTCCAATTGTACTTTATAGATGTTGAGTCCCATACGGGCCTAAAGGGCTTTGCTGTGGGGTTATCCGATGAGCTCACTCGGTCCAAATGACTAATTAGGGTGGGTCTCAACCAAAAAAAAATCAAATACATATTTACCCTTCTAAAAATTTAAGCATATTGACTTGCATAAAATACTTGAGTCTACAAATTTATTAAATGATAAACTTATTACTCATTTAAAGGCCTTAATGCAATATATGTTTTTAAAAGTCTTTATGTCCTGTCACATTTTTAAAAAGATTAGGAAAGATATTAAAAAAGTCCTATATCATATAAACAAGACAGTCCTAATTCTAAAAAACTCAACCGAATATAGTCTATTTCTACGAATATAGTCTATTTCTACTCTTATTTATCATGTCATTGAGTAATAGTTTACTTTCTTATAATTTGTAGTTTATCATGTTTAAAGTTATGCTCGTTGGCCTATGTTGCGGCTCAGGCAAGTGTACCTGAGCGTAACTCGTAATAATAGTGGAGTATAATTAGGACTCCGAATGTCGAACCTACAGAGAATGAGCGAGTACCAATGAATTAGTATGATTTTATTCTATTAGGCGAGCAAAGATTGTAATTAAACGAGTAGAATAAGAAATCGAAATTAAAGCAATAACAGATTGAATGCAAGAACGGTTTAACAATGTTATGGGAAACCTAGGGGGAACTGGATTCACCAATACTCTACCCTCGAGTTCAGTAATCAATTGATATGAGTTATCTATCATGAAAGAGCACTAACCACCCACTCTAAATTACTAGAGGCTGTCCTTGCGTATAATAATCTTCCTCCCAACTAATTACTCCGTTTGGTCCAGGAAGATAACTAAGGGAAAGAGCATTAAGTTCAGATAGATTTGTTAATCTAATAACTGATTAGAAACAAGCTCTAACCTATCCGGCGTATAAAGCGAGTTCTTTTATCCTATGGTTCCGTTAACTAATCATGATCCTGTTACCACAATTAAGCCAACTAGATAAAGGTTAATTAGGCCTTATTGGATTAAGCACAATAGGAATAAAATACTTAAACAATCAATAGAAACTCGTATAATTAAATAACAAAACATCAAAAGTATTGTAAAGGATCCCCCATCACCCCTAGTGATGGGTTTAGCTACTCATTACTAATGATAATAACTTAGACTTAAATATGAAATCAGAATAATCCATAACAAGAGAATAAATTCTAAACCAGGACACCTTTCGGTATGACGACGGTCCTTAAGCACGTTCTCCGCGTCCTCATAAGCTCCAGTAGCGATTCGAGATAGTACCAAGCTTCAAGGAGACAAGAATTTGATGGAATGGGCAAGGGTTTGCTATTAGACCTGAATTGGGGTCTCTTGACTCAGAAATTCGTCAAAAGGTCTTTGTAACATGTTAAGAGCCTCTATTTATAGACTAGGCTGCGAATTAGGTTATCTGGCTTCAAATCTGCACTGATCAGGGACAGGGTACAGCCGTACCGCATATATACACAGTCGTACCAAGCTTCGCTGATGACGCTGGACCGTACCCATGCGTGCTGTTGCCCTGACATCACTTGTGTACGGCCGTACTGGACTATTTTATCGGCGTCAGGTGGTACAGACTGAGGGAGTACGCCCCTACTGAGGTTCTTCTCTAAGTACGGTCGTACCGTTGGTAGGTCAGGCCGTACCGCTTGTCCAGTAGTGCTAAAACTCTCCAAAACTAGCCAATTTTTTGTCCTTTTTCGCATCTTTTGCTCCGAGTGGTGTCTTCATGATAATTTGCATAATAAGACATAAATGAGTACCTTTGTGCATTAATTAGTGCAAAATGGTATAATTAGATACTAAAAATGCCCTATAAATATAGACAAATTGGTGTGTTAACACATCCCCACACTTGAGCTTTGTTTGCCCTCAAGCAAACTACTTGGTTAACTATAGTAAGAAAAACTATTTCTACTGAATAGGGGCAGAAAAATAAGTGAGACAGAAATATGATATCACAAACATGTCAGTAAATAGAATGCCCAATAGAGGTGTAAGTTCAAGTAAGCTAACAATCTGCAATTTTCGAGTCACACTCTCACTAATCTCAAAGTATTTGTAGGTATAGTCACTAACACTCAGATTTTTCAAATGAAATGGCATTACCATATGCTTGTACATTGACCAAAAACTCTACTATTAGAATCTATAAGACGTCCAAAAGAGGAATAAGAGTCTTTCATTGGTTGTACTGGAGCCAAGGTAATAATGTTTTGTATGATAAAAGAAAGAAAAAGTCATGTAAAGGGTCAGAAACAAATCAACCAAAACAAGCAACCTAATTCTTTTTCACTTTGAAGAGCATGCAAAAATCCCAATTTTTTAATCAATATTATTATTTATTTATTTTTTTTGTAAATTATGAAGGCATGAGCATGATCACAAAAAAAAAATCTTTTTCTTTTCCTCCTTTCATGCATTTATGCTGCAGTTAATCATTTGTAAGAACTAGGAGGGGAATAAATTTTTAAGCCTTCTCTTTTGTAAACATATAAAAGGGATTTTGCAACATTATTCTTTTGATTTTGCCACTAATTGCTCTAAAATAAACTTTTCCGATGTTGCTTTCACATAAAATAATCAATAGCAACAAGAAGGGTACCAAAAAAATTAAACATAATACTTTTTGGGCACAAAAGTGGGCAACTAGTGGGATAATGCATTCAAAATGGTAGTGGCCTGAATAATTCCTAAAAATTATCCTTTCCAAATTCACATGCAAATGAATTCATGTTCGCTTCGTAATGGTCTCAGCACAAGTTCTAGAATGCACATTCCAAGAAAAATATCACTCAACAAATAAAAGAGGTAAAAGCATGATGTGACATCTTATTTCAGGCTCAAAACTCACATTTAATAGCTTACACAGAAAGTCAAACTCACAGAACTTCAATGCTAATTTTCAGCAAATTCCAATACTAGCAATGAATTGATTCAATCAAAAGTTGTCATAAAGAAAAAAAATTTGTATAGCCCCTAAGTCAGCAAAAATTTAAAGTTCTTCTATAATTATAAGCAGTTATAAACACAGCCAAGTAATAAGCATAATGTAAAACTCCTTCCCCACACTTATTTCTAGCAGTGTCCCCTCTGCAACTATTTTAAAACAAGCACAAAAATATACAATAAAAATAAGTGCTATAAAAGAATGTGGAAAGAGACTCCCCTCTGAAAAATATCACGAGCAAATTAGATGGGGATATTGGCAAAATATTATGTTTCCTTGTCGCAATACCAATGGAGCTGATAAGCACGGAAGAACTGTGCAACACAAAACTAAAAAGTTTAGAAACATAATAAAAAGAAATATAGTAAAAGATAATGACAACACAAAAAAAAAGGAAAAGCAATAAAATAAAATGTATCATGCGAGTATGCCCCAAAATATGTGCATCTCTTTTTAATACAAAAGCAAAGCCTAAGTACTAAAAGAGAAAAATAAATGAAGGTCCCGCATCATTCGGCAGGAGGGAAAGGCTGGATGCGCTGTAGGTGCTCCAAAATAAGTGCAAGCTACTGGTCCACATGGGTCCTACGCTCTACAAAGTTAGACTGCATTTGGTCAAGACGCATCATGACGTCCTCATAGGATTGGCCCTGTGCTGCTGGCTGAGGCTGTGGCAGTGGTGGTGGTGGTGGTGGTGGTGGATGCTCCTCTGCTAGTGGGACAAAATCTGCATCCTCGTCCTGCTGCTGCTGCTCCTCTGGTCTGACGACCTCCAAGTCCTCGTGCCCCAATCTCCGCAGAACACCAATGTTAAGAAAGGTCTGAATGCCAATGGGCTCTATCTCAATCATCGTGGCTCCAGCTCCGGCTCGAACTCCGAAGTGATGAGCTAGACGAGAGATGAAAGAACCCAAGACGATGTGCCCGATGTTCTGAATCTGAAGATGAACACCCAACTGGGTGCACGTCCGTAAGAAAAACATCCCGGCGTCGCAGCGGCGTCCCTCTGTCATGGCCCACAATAAAAATAAGTCTGGCCTCGTGACCGTGTCGTCACTTAAGGCTCTCCCATTTATGGAACGGGCAATCCATCTGTGCACTGTCCGCACAGCTGGGTCTCTAATCCTGCTGGCCTTGGCCCGACTGGGAATGTAGTGGCCATCCCCAGTGAGAGCTCTCCAACTCTCCGAATCCTGTCATCCTTCTGGGATCTCCATAAGGGCCTCTAAATACTCCGGCATCTGAACTGACTGCGCCGTCTCAAATCCAAGTCCAATGTTGATCTCAGCCAAAGTGATCTCGTGGTGGTTCCCACGGATCCAAAATGTAACTACAATCTCCTGCTCCGGCTCATCCACCTCGTCTGCACGCTGGGCCTCTCTGTCTTTCATATGATAGCCACAGGTGGTTAAGAAGTCTATAACTACCTCTACAAAGAAGGGTTGTCTGACAGAGGCTGCCCGGAGCCATCCTATCCTTTGCAGCAGGGTCTCCACCTCTCCCCACAGGCCAACCTGTTGAAGGGCATCAAAGTCTAAGTATCTCTGGGTATGGGTGTGGAAATCCCGCAGCTGTCTGTAACGATCTTTGAACTGCTCCGGTATATAGTGAGGGACGGCTCTAGAGCCACGTGCTGCTGCAGCAGAAGAAGAAGAACTGTCGGTCTTTTGGCGCTTAGGCATTTTCCTGCAAAAATAAAATAGAAAAAATTAAAATTCAAGTAAAACCTGTATTAGGTATGGTTGTGCTTCGTGAGGTACGGCCGTACTGATGCTCTAAGTACGCCCTGATTCAATAGGTCAGTACGGCCTGACTTAAGGTCTCTGTACGGCTGTACTCTGCTATAGGTACGCCCGTACCCATGGGCAGTCTTCAACCCTAAGGCCGCCAGTACGGCCTGTTCTTGATAGGTACGGCCGTACTGCGCTACGGTTTTGTGAAAAATCTACCCTATGATCAGATTTTCTCAATTTTAAGCCTAGATTTCAAGTCGCTAATCATTCCTTGGGTCTCTAAGCATGCAAAACCAAGCAAAACTACTCCTAATCACCTAAAGTTAGAATTAAACAAAACCAAAAACCTAAACTAACTAAAAACTTAAAATAACCAGTAAAACAGCCAATCAATCCACAAATTGAGTTTAGAATCAGTACCTGGATGATCTTGTGAATGGAAATGCAAAGAGAATGAGAGAAGAGGGTCCTCGAATGGAGGGGTTTTGGGCGTACGAGGGTGAGGTACGCCCTTACCTCTTACTGTTTACCTTATATTCAGCCTCTGGACATGGGGTATGGCCGTACCTGGTTTATGTCCGGCCGTACCTGTCTGTTTCTCCGCGTTTTGAAAGTGAAGCCGTGTGGTACAGCCGTACATGGTGCAAGGTACACTCGTACCTACTGGTTTTCTGGAAAAAATTTTGATTTTTCAATTTTGTAATTCAATTTTTTTTGTATTTTTAAATATTCCTAAAATGAATAAAAATAGAATAAAATAAAATAAGAATAGAAATAAAACAAACAGATAGGAGATAAAAATGTTAATAACCGAGGTTGCCTCCTGGTAAGCACTTGTTTGACATCCCGAGCCTGACGGGTCGGAGGACTTAAGAATTAGTCCTCAGCGGGCAATGGCCTGTCCTTAACATTACCTTTTGTCTTCTCACCATTGGGAAACACAGCAAAGTAATCACCTTTTTCTGAGTGGTCCATCCATGCAGGACTTGAGCACTTTTTTGGAGGGTTCATTGTGTACCCACAGTCTTCACAGATGTAAACTGGCTTCTCAAAGTTGGGTGCTAAAGTCCTAATGAATTTCTTTACCAAGTTGTTCCATTTTTTTACTTCCTCAACTGGCAGGAGATAAAGCCAAATCTTGACTTCATCATCTAATGAGAATGAGAAAATCATTAGCTTTGCCTCATCTGGAGACAAGCCTTCAAACTTTGCATTCGTCATCTTCTTACAGAACTGTCTCATGTGCTCAATAGGATTTTGTCTTGTGGTTCCCTTGAATTGCAATTTTGACACCTCTGAGATCAAGGATGGGTCTAATATAAAACCTATATATTCCTCTTGAGTGTCTTTCTTGAATCCTTGGAAGAATTGAAATAGATCAATTCTTTCTTCTGGTGTGGATTTGAAAACTCTTAAAAATGCCTCTTTTAATTCTTCCTAATTTGAAAAGTGGTGCTTGGGATATATTGAGAACCATTCTTTTGCTATTCCTCCTAGAGAAAGGGGAAATAATATGAGCTTTATCCTTCCTGCTTTGGCTCCTGCAAGGTTGTTAGATTTTTCCAAGCCATAAAAGTGTAATAAATGACAAAAGAAGGTTCATCACTATCAAGTCCTTTAAATTTAGGCAAACACAGTGCCTCCAAAATTAAAGGTGTTATGTCCTTATCCTGCTCTAAAGAGTCACTATCTTGTTCTTCAACTTGCACTTCTTTCCCTTTTTCAACTTTTATATCCTGCAAGAAACAACAAGAAGCACTAGAGGGAGAAATTTTGTTAGAATTATATATATTAAATACTCCTTCCTCATCCTCAATTCTTAGAGTTATAGTTCCTGTCTTTACTTGAATGGTAGCATCTCCTGTTGCCAAGAATGGTCTTCCTAAAATAATAGGAACATCTTTGTCTTCCTCCATATCTAAGACTACAAAATCCACAGGGAAAATAAATTTTCCTACCTTAACTAGTATATCTTTTATTATTCATCTTGGGTAAACAAGAGTTTTGTCAGCTAACTGCAAAGACATGTAAGTAGGTTGTGGTTCCTGCAAATTCAGTTTCTTCCAAACAGACAAAGGCATTAAATTTATACTTGAGCCTAAATCACATAGTTCCTTAAATGTATTATTACTAATTGAACAAAAAACAGCAAAGGTTCCTAGATCTTTAAGCTTAGGTGGTAATTTTTTTAAAAGAATAGCAGAGCAATCCTCATTCAACTTAACAGTCTCATCTTCTATCCTATTTTTGTTAGAAATTATTTCTTTCAAAAATTTAACATATTTAGGGACTTCAGAGACAAATTTAGTCAAAGGGATATTGACAGACAGCTTTCTAAGTTTTTCTAATAACCTCTTATCTTGCCTATCCATACAAGAATTTTTAGAACCTTGTGAAGAGTTACTTACCTGTTGAGACTCAATTTGAGTCTTCTCCTCTTTTGGTTCATCTTTTTCCAAGAAGATTGCATTGCACTTTTCATTGGGATTTGGATCCACTTGACTTGGGAATGTTCCTTTTTCTCTTTGAGTCACTGCTTTCAACACAATTGCCATTTGCTCACTCAATGTTTTCTGGCCTGCTGCGTTCTCAGTGACTATTTTTTCCAAGTTACTACACCTTTCATTCATCTATCCCATAAAGTTGTTAATGTCATTTTCTCCGGGACTTCTATCGTTCTGTGCACAATATTGCAAATGTGGGGGCTTATAAGTATTTTGATTTTAGCCCTGGGATCTCTGTTGATCTCTCCATGAGAAATTTGGGTGATTCCTCCATCTGGGGTTGTAGGTGCTTGAGTATGGGTCATTTTGTTGCTTATGCCCAACAAAATTCACCGCCTCAGTGTAGTCCTTTGAATCATGAGTTGTTACTCCACAGAAGTTGCAAGATGACGTAACTGTCTTGTTTTCTATAGCCTTTAATCTTTTTTCAGTTTTCTCCATGAAACCGGCTAGAACTCCCATACACGAATGTCCGTGTCTTTGCATATACTTCAACATAGCCTCTTGCATCCCCGATTTTGGGTCAAAATCTTTCTGGCCTATAGCATTGACTTCCTCTAATTGACCTTCAATTGCCATACAACCCCAATCATTATTATAATTGGACTGGGTTTGCGCTGCCATCAAAGTCTCTAATTTCTTAGCCATTGCCTCCAATTTTGCTTCCAAAGCTGTGTTAGCTTCTACTTTGTAAATACCTGCCTGCTGGTTCTTTCTTCCGGGCTGCTATCATTAACTGACCACTGAGCATTGTTCTGAGCCATTTCAGTTATAATATCAAAAGCCTCAGTGGGTGTTTTCTTTCCGAAAGATCCTCTACAAGCAGCGTTGATAGCTCCTTTAGTTTTCATATTGAAACCATTGTATAAAATCTGAAGTTGTTGCCACTTAGTGAAACCATGATGAGGACAGATTCTCAATAAATCTTAAAATCTTTTCCAAGCCTCATGCATTGATTCTCCTTCATTCTGGGTAAATCCAGACATGTCAGCTCTCAGCTTTGCAGATTTTGCGGTAGGAAAGTACTTATTCAAGAACTTAGTTTTCAGGTCCTCCCAAGAAGTAATAGAGTTAGGTGGGAATGAATCCAACCATAGTTGTGCTTTCCCTTGCAGTGAGAAAGAAAACAGTCTTAATTTGATGGCCTCTGGTGCCACTCCTTTCACATTTGACAGTATTAGCAACCTTCTGAAATCTTTTAAGATGAGCATTTGGGTCTTCAGAAGATAAGCCAAAGAATTGCACTGCAGATATCATAGAAATCAGTGTTGGCTTCAGTTCAAAATTATTGGCCTCAATTGCTGGATAGTTGACACTGTCTGCCACATCTGTAGTTGGTGTGAAGTACTCATTCAACGTTAATTCTTCAGCCATTGCTTGATGCTGTCTTTTCAACAATTTGAGTGTTCTTTCAATTTCAGGATCAAAAATCAATTCAGGATGTTGAGATCTTGTCTGCATACACCAAAGAAAACCAAACTAGAGTGTCTCATAACCAAATAAAAATAACAGAAAATTAAATAACTAAATAAAATTATGCCTAATGAGAATAAAATCTATAATTCAATTAATATCGCAATCATTCCCTAAGAACGGCGCTTAAAAACTTGTCAGCGCTCAGGCAAGTGCACCTGATCGTAACTCGTAATAATAGTGGAGTATAATTAGGACTCCGAATGTCGAACCCACAGAGAATGAGCGAGTACCAGTGAATTAGTATGATTTTATTCTATTAGGCGAGCAAAGATTGTAATTAAGCAAGTAGAATAAGAAATAGAAATTAAAGCAATAACAGATTGAATGCAAGAACGGTTTAACAATGTTATGGAAAACCTAGGGGAAACCGGGTTCACCAATACTCTACCCTCGAGTTCATTAATCAATTGATATGAGTTATCTATCATGAAAGAGCACTAACCACCCACTCTAAATTACTAGAGGCTGTCCTTGCATACAATAGACTTCCTCCCAACTAATTACTCCGTTTGGTCTAGGAAGATAACTAAGGGAAAGAGCATTAAGTTCAGGTGGATTTGTTAATCTAATAACTGATTAGAAACAAGCTCTAACCTATCCGACGTATAAAGCGAGTTCTTTTATCCTATGGTTTTGTTGACTAATCATGATCCTGTTACCACAATTAAGCCAACTAGATAAAGGTTGATCAGGCCTTATTGGATTAAGCATAATAGGAATAAAATACTCAAACAATCAATAAAAACTCATATAATTAAATAACAAAACATCAAGAGTATTGTAAAGGATCCCTCATCACCCCTAGTGATGGGTTTAGCTACTCATTACTAATGATAATAACATAGACTTAAATATGAAATCAGAATAATCCATAACAAGAGAATAAATTCTAAACCGGGACACCCTTTCGGTATGACGACGGTCCTTAAGCATGTTCTTCGTGTCCTCATAAGCTCCGGTAGCGATTTGAGATAGTACCAAGTTTCAAGGAGACAAGAATTCGATGGAATGGGCAAGGGATTGCTATGAGACCTCAACTGGGGCTCTTGACTCAGAAATTCATTAAAAGGTCTTTGTAACATATTAAGAGCCCCTATTTATAGACTAGGCTGCGAATTAGGTTATCTGGCTTCAAATCTGCACTGATCAGGGACGGGGTACGGTCGTACTGCATATATACACGGCCGTACCGAGCTTCGTTGATGACGTTGGACCGTACCCATGCGTGTTGTTGCCCTAACATCACTTGTGTACAGCCGTACTGCCTTTGGCACGGCCGTACTGGACTATTTTATCGGCGTTAGGTGGTACAGACTGAGGGGTACGCCCCTACTGAGGCTCTGCTCTAGGTACGGTCGTACCGTTGGTAGGTCAGGCCGTACCGCTTCTCCAGTAGTGCTAAAACTCTCCAAAACTAGCCAGTTTTTTGTCCTTTTTTGCATCTTTTGCTCCGAGTGGTGTCTTCATGATAATTCTGCATAATAAGACATAAATGAGTACCTTTGTGCATTAATTAGTGCAAAATGGTATAATTAGATACTAAAAATGCCCTATAAATATAGACAAATTGGTGTGTTAATAGCCTACTAGTCCTTTAACCAACTTAGATAGGTCGAATAACAGACATTTATATAGGTTAACAGACTAGATCAGACTTTAAATAATGTCAGGTCTTGGGCTAAAAAGAGCCTACGATAGGTCATGTTTGGACTTGAATTTTTAGAATAGGTCAAACACTAAGTTAAGTGTTATGAGAACCGGCCTACTTCCACCCTAGTTGTTCTCTACTTGTAGAGAAATGTGGGTATTGGGCGAGATCTCCTTATTGGAGTTGGCCCTTTATACATTGAGCGCAAATGTTGTGGGTCAGTTCTCTTAGTGATCCAATAGGATTAATTTACTTTGGAACAAAATTTAATATAAATAAAGATATTAATTCCTTTTAATCTGGATAATTACACTTAACAAGAAGACAAATGATTTTTTGACAACCAAATTTAGACAATTTTTGCGAAAACTTTGTAAGTGATTAACGCAATTCAAATACATGGCTAATTATGTTCAGTAAATGGTTAATGGATATATCAGGTGTCGAAACTGATTAACCATCAACGTAACTTCATTAACCATAAATTTGAACGTGATTAACTAAGATTTCCAAGTGTTCAACTACATGTAGATTTGTAAACCTGAAAATCGTGGTTAATGAAGTTCAAATTTGTGGTTAATGAAGTTATGTTGATGGTTAAGGAGTTTCGACACCTGGTATATTCATTAACAATTCACTGAACGTAATTAACCACGTATTTGAACTGCATTAACCACATTGAAAGTTGTCGCGAAAGTTGCCCCACTTTAGTTGTCAAAACAGCGCAAGCCTAAAAAGAATTAGAGTGGCAAATTGATATTTGTTTTGTAATTTACGAATAGGAACAACTTGGTAAGGTGTAAGTATGTGTCTGTACTACCAATGTGGTATTTGTGGAGTGGAAGTAACTCGACCTCATAAGGAGGAAGACTGGGGGGACCCGAGTTCGAATCCATGTGGAGTCACCCATTTTAGAAGGCTGAGAATCAAGGGGTCAAACATTGCTAAACGAATCAAACTGAGGATTAGTCTTATAGCCGGTCCAAAGGACCGAAGTTATGGGAATACTCTAGTGGAATCACTGGGGTGCCAAAAACCTTAATTACTGTGTGTTCTTAAAAATAGTATGTATCTGTACTTAACTTATCAATATGATTGGTGTACAAAAAACTAATAAGGAGAAAAAATATTCTCTCACAACATAGTAGCAGAGACACTCTTAATGACTATCACTTTTGCTCCTGATATCCCAGGGACACCCAAGCCCTGGTTATACAATTTATTGATACCCCAAATATAAAATTGGAACAATAAAGTTAACCGCACATTAAACAGGACACCAACTAGACAACATTCACATAATTGCAATTCACTCTGATTTCACCTTCATTAGGCCTAGTCAAAACCTGAACATTCCCAAGCTTCACCATTGACACAGCAAACTGACTAGTGAAAAGGAAAGGCTGAGTTGCAAATGCTTCCACAAAAGGAGCAGTCCTTGCATCTGAAAACAATGATTGATCAGTTGACAACAACCCCACTTTCCTCACAAGGTTAGTGTAATAGGTTGTATCAAAAGTTCTTGGAGTTATAACATCAAGGTGCACCAAATCCAACTCCCTTTTACACCTTTTCCTCAACAAATTCAAGTAATAGATGTTGAGTGAAGGGTCAGGCTTTTTGGTCCCATTAAAATTGTAAATCCTATCCATAAAAGAATAGCAAGTGCTCCTCCCTATTGTGTGTGAACCTGAGAGAGTAACCAAATCAAGCATGTCTAGTCCTCTCTCTTGAAAAAAATCAAGCAAGGATGTGATGTTTTCATGGCCTTGGGGAACCAAAGTGGCTTCTTTGGCTAATGAAATTTTGCCATCTTTTCTGCCAAATGGGATTTCCCAAAATGGTCCTCCGGCTAAAATGGTTGCATCTCTTGCAGCAGCAGTGAGAATGTCAGCACATGACACTGTTCTTGGACACCTTCTTTCTAGCTCAGCTTTTATGTCATCAATCAATTGGAAACCTCTTAGGGTTCTGCTTTCAAAAGCAGTCCTCTCACTCCCTCTGTGGTTTAGCAAAATTGATCCATCACATCCCTGCATTTTGATCAATTGAATGGCATTAATTAAACAAAGAAACTCAATATTAAACCACAATCAATAAGTTTATAAACTTAGTAGTTATTACTGTCACTTTTTTGTGTGTAGATCCTTGGCATCTGGAAGTCACATTAGACCTTGACTAATTGAAATATTAAACCATAATCAATAAGTTAATAACATAATAATTATTACTATCATATTTTATATTACATTTTAAGGGAAAAGTGCAATCTATCAGCTCCAATTATTTTAGATGCTGGATTTTAACCATTGACACTTGATAACTGTAGCCAAAACTCATCTAAATTAAATAACAACATTTTATTGCAAAACAAACCAAAACCTTTTTTTTATGAACCACTGTAAATTTGGGTCCCCAATGGCATCCCGAGTATCTCCACAATCCTCGGTCACCTGCTTGAAGCAGGGAATTAACCCTTAGTTTTCGCAACCTCCCAACTAGAGTGTCTGTCATCAAGATTTGAACTCGCATTCTTCTCCTTATGGAGTCAAGATGATTACCACTCGACCAACCCTTCGTTGGTCCAAAACCTTTCTCATAATGGTGCAATATGTATCATATGGCACATAGAAAGTTAAACTGATGCATGAATCAAGATGCATTTTAAGTGTACCTTATTTTAATTAAGGAAGAAAAGAATGTAGGAAACACATTAATTGTCAAAATTAAAGAGAGATTGAGTTATGTGATTAATTACTCTAATGGCACAATCATGGAAATGAAGGCGGATGATGGATGGGGCCAAGGTGGGGTCCTTCTTAACCCAAGCAGCAACCTTTTGTGAGATAATGCCTTCAGCATTAGGACATGTTTTCTGGTAGTGACCAATGGAAAGCAAGGCTTCAGGAGGTAAGGGATTCAATGATTTCTTAGGCACATTTTGTGAAGAGAGACCATAGATGGTGCTTAGCTGAAAGATGATCAAAAGAAGGGACAAGAAAAAGTAGTAGAGCTTCATGTTTCTCTAGCAATGCTAATTGCTATGTTGTGTTTGTATGTTTGATGCATTATGATGAGAATGTCATGCATGTATTTAAGGTAGAGATTTATAAAACGTGGTAACCACTACTAACATACCAACGCGTTGATATGGCACTTTGTGCTATCACTAATAATTTTTCTAGTTTAAAGCAACAGGATTTTTCTTGGTGAAGAACTAAGCACAGATATTGAGGTCTCATGTGACAACTGGCTTTAGTTTAATTATCATTTTTAATTAAAGTCAACCTCATGTTTTATTAAATTCAGAATTTTCAAGGCTTGTAATTCTGATGGAAGGAAAATTGAGTATGCTCAAATCATGGATTGTGATGATATACATCCAAAATGAATTTTTGTTTTGCCAGTTCCTAGTTAATATGCTCTCTAGGTGAGTGTCCAAAATGTTTATAACTAAACATTAAACTAGTTCAGAATTAAAGGGTCATCTTGATTTCATTTAATTTAAAATAGTTTGAAGTGAACATGAGGATCGCCATTTTTTTTTATAGGCAAATGTTAGTTGTTAGTAAGTTATGTTAGTAGGCAGGATTTGAACCCTGGACCTCTTTCCTCCAACTCCTTCAAATGTCTCAGCTCAACCACTTGAGCTACACCTTTGGGACGAGAATCGACATCTAATAAAAAAACATAAACAGTTTGTTTACAGTTCTTATAACTGTGAGTTAGAAATTTGAAAAGTATTTTCATGTTATGATACGCATTTAGAGTTTTCATATTAAATCAAATTAATATTAATTAATTTTTCAGTATAAATTTTACATTTTAATTCATTTAATCAATACTTAATTTTTTTAATTATATATAAATATAATGAGATAGTTAAAAATAATCATTAAAATATTAAATGTTTTTAATATCTATATTTCTATATTTAAATTATTTTTATTACAATTAAAATTAATTAATTTTTTTAAAATATTTAAATATAACTCTGCATTTTATTTAATTGCTCATGAATCGCTCGAAATATATTTGATAGTGTTCCAAACCGCTGAATGGTTGATGAATGAACTAAAATTCTTGCATATCCTGTAATCAGCTACAAGACAGTAGGGCAATTTAACAAAGATGTAAATTGCGTGTTATTATAAGACGCGATTATATGCTTGTTTCGATATTAATTTTGGTGATAACCAGTGAAAACAGTGATTTCATTGGCCATAATTAAGCATGAAGGTTATAAAAAAGCCTCAGTGTAAATTAATGAACCAAGGCAAATCGGCCTGTAACCTCCATAAATAGTATTTGATAATTACACGACACAATAATAAAAAATATAGAAATATATTTTGCTATTACCAAACTTGTAGCCTAGATAGTGCCACTGCCAACCCAGTCATTCAGGAAACCACTTATCTTCTACCTAGATATTTGTATCTCTGGCAAGAGTAATGTTTTTTTTTTTTTGACAACCAATTCTTACAACTATACCTACACTACTACACTACACCGTATACTATACGTATAGCACTGTATATGTATAGACAAAAAAAATGTACGGACAAAAAAATGTACGGACATAATTTTTTTCTAAAAAAAAAATTATTTCCTATTTCTTATTAACTACCCAATGAACTGAATTAACCAAATATTTGCAAGTCATTAACCATGTAGAGTATGGGTTGTGATTAATGATTAAAGTATTAACATGACCTATTAACCACATAACAAACTAAATTAACCAAACATTTTCAAGTCATTAATCACATTTTTAATGAATTGTAAAATGATTGAAGCATCAGGATAGTCCATTAACCACATAACAAAATGAATTAACCAAGAATTTACAAGCCATTAACCATTGGGAAAAAAATTATTTTCTCTTTCCTATTAACCACCTACTAAAAATTGCATGGTTAATGCAGTACAAATACTTAGTTAATTTAGTTCATTACGTGGTTAATGAGTTATTATTTGCAATTCATTAACAATGTAGTGAATTGCATTAACCAAATATTTGCAAGTCATTAACCATATAGTATCAAAGGAACTTATTTACCATATAATTTCAAAGTAACTCATCAACCACTTAATAAACTGAATTAACCAAGTATTTTCAAGTCATTAATCATGTAATTTTTAGTGAGTTGTGAAAAAAAATGGAATTAATTGTCCAAAAATAATAATAATAATAATCCATTAACTACGTAGTGAACTAAATTAACCAATCATTTGCATTGCATTAACCATGTAATTTTTATTAAGTTGTGAAAAATATGATGTCAATAAATAAGTTCAAATAACCTCTACATAAGCCAATCCAAACAGGCCTTAAATCTTTTGCGTGTAATTTTGGTCTACAGCTTTTAGCAGATAAAATCTGGATTCTTCTACATTTTGCCATACTCAATAATACCTGCTAATGTAAAAAAACAAAAAAAAAAAAACTTGAGAAAATTAACCGTTGACTGAGCCAAGTTCATCCTGAATGATTATATATGTATAATCAATGAAGAATATCAACACATACATTGAGAAAATTTGAATTAAAACAGTCACTTTTTTCTTAAAATTCAACTAAATCATTTGACTTACCATCCATAAGCATCTTTCACAAAAGTCAAGAGAAAAATGGAAAAAAAAAAAGTTCTAGCAATTTTCCCTTATTGAAGAGGCTAAGATCCAACTCTCAGCACATAGACACCAAAATATATCTCTGTTAAGCTGAGTAACCAACATCAGTTCCTTAAAAGAAACTATACCACAAAAAAAAAAAAAAGGACTTTCTCATTTCATTTGTCCCAAATGAAATTCATTTATCTCATTCTGAATGGACTATCGGTGCATTGCAAGAGACGGCATAAAAACCTTCTGTGAGTCACACCGATTATAATTACAAATTCCTAAAAAATGGTACCAAACATGTTAGTTTAATTAATTGAGATGATGAACTGGAAGATCCTTGCTTCCTTCAACTAAAAATGGAATTGGTTTAGTTGGGGCAGGCAGCCGTCCAATGCTATCAACTTTGTCCTTTTGCTTTGGAGGAGGTCTTGCTGCTTTAGGCAACAATCTTCCCTTCTTCTCAAACCATTCAGGCTTCAACAGTGCCCTCAAGCCCAGCTTATTGTAATACACCCTTCTGACAGACCCACCAGCTGCTTCAACTGCTTCCTTAGCCCTAACAGTGACCCTTGATACCTGTAAACTCACAATGTTTAAAAATCATCCGTGTTTTATGCCAAAAGAGTTTACGACTATAAATAACCTATACTTTAGTATTTAGAATTAATAAATGACCAATTTTGCATCTTTTCTTAGTGATAAACAATAAACAAAATCCTAATATGGAACCTTAATCTCAGGGGCAGTGTTACAGTGCGGAAGTTGATGACTTCCGGACCGGTATAGAATCGGCCGAAAACGAAGCCTAGGACGGCGAGGCGGCACCGAAAAGGGATATATTCGGTCGGCCTTGGGATGGGGCAGTTAAGGGTGGTGCTGGTCGAGGCATGGGCCGGCCGGAGGATGGTGGAAATCGGGGATTTAACAGAAACAAGGGAGGGAAGGTGGAGGAGGGTGGTGTGGCGACGGCGCAAGGGGTACCAAAGGTGTCCATTGGCGAGGTTGGGCTACATAGAGTCTATGCTAGCGGCGGCTGCAGCGAAAATGCTCGTACCCCCGTTCTTACTTCCAGACCTTAACCGTCCCATAATCTCAGACTGAGAGCTTATTTGGTTATTTGAAAGTACAAAATGAAAATACCAATGTTAAAAAAGAAAAATCAGCATATAAACCTTACAGATATAAGAGTCACACATATTAAACTCCAAGTTACATAACCTCAAGCCAACGGTTTGTTATTTAATCCTTAGACACCCTACCAACTTTATATGACATTCCAGTTGCCAAGGTCGAAACCTAGCTGTGCCCACTTTTGATGTTTATGCTGCCATAAAGAAAGGAGAGTGCAGGCTCTAAAGCCAGCAACTAAATAATCATAAAATATCTAACAAAGGCAAGAAAGAATGATGATTAATTATGAGTTTATGACCGATTGTGAAATCATGATATCAGTGATTAGACCGAGATGAGTTCAGAAACTGTGAAAAAATATTTCCAAAGTTTAGACTTAAAAATCAAAAAGCATTATCATGGCCCTCAAAACACTTGTAGCCTTCCTTCAAATTAAAGTATACCTCTAGATGAATTGGCCACTGGATCTTCTCAGAACCACGCCCCATCAATCTTACTCCATCTTTCATTTGCTTCCCTAGTACCCCTGCATCCTATGGTAATAATAATGACCAGAAGAATGAGAGGAAGCACATGAAACAAACAAATCCATTTGAAGTGAGGAAATGGTCACAAAACCTTGAGTGTTTTCATTGTGATCAATTCAGAAGAATCTATCTTCCCTGCATTGATAAACTTTGCTATTTTTCCCAAACCTATTGGCTGCAAAATACAGAAATAAAACAAAGTTTAGAATATAGCAATACAGACCACGAATAAATTGAGGAAGAATGGGGGAGAGCTCACAACCAAACAGAGTGTGTCCAATAATAAGAGCTCAAACCATGGTTATGGGATTATGGCTACACCATCAAATAAATGTATCTAGACATTAAAATAACAATTACTAAATTATTAAATTATGCACAAACAGATTAAATTTAATACCAAACTCGAAAAGGTCACTAGAAGGGGTTACTCAATCCCCATATATCCAAGGGCTCAAATCTATAAGCCAAAGTGAACTCCAAAATTTGGCATAATGCCTTTCTATATCAACAATCACATACAAACAGATCAAATACACTACAGTAAGATCCCTCGAATGAAGTATAAACTTTGACGTACATTTTCTGTCGGCGTTTGCAATACTTTTTAGTGCAGATCATACTTGGCAACTGTAGGATGGAAAAAAGAGGTTCTTCTTAATCGAAACCATATATTTATATTAACAGGAGATTTCAGTCTTTGAAAGAAAAATTGTATCTTGCAAATGATGTCTTGTAAATTTTAATAAAAATAAGACCGAATATATGCATTAAGCATAGCATTTTACTCTAGCTTCAGGAAAGGGATGTCCAGGTGTGCTTCTTATTAAATATTTGTGGAGTAATGGCTTTCTTTCTTGGAATGGAAGTCAAGCAAGATAGTCTTTATGAGTCCGAATAAGTATGCAAAATAAATTCTGAAGTCGTCTCAGATGAAGAACTGCATTATTGCTTATGAGTAACCATCCATAAAACTCACAATTATAACTTTCATAACAAAACAAATTCCACAATTATAACTAATGAACTCTAATAATAGATGCTGAGGTATATTCTCACAATATTTACTTTCTCAAAAAGAGAGAAAACACAGAAAAAGATACTAATCACGATGGCCAAAAGACTGATCCTTCACACACAGAAATGCAACTAATCTAGTTAAACACCAGTAACAAAATGGTTGGCAATGGACCAAATATGCCTCTTGTCATTTTTCCTCCATTATCCAGCAACTAAATTGTGAAATTTTGTTTACAGGAAAAGAATGCATCTCAAATAACAAATATGGCCTATCAGGAAGTACATTTGTTCCATGAAAGGATTTTATCAGGCTCAATAATCTTCCTGATGCTACAAAAAATACCAGATATCAATTGTGAAAGTCCAGGTTAAAATACTTGAAATGGTAATAAAAAAAATAAAAAAAAAATTCAACACACCAAAAGAAAATTTGCACTTTTGTTTTTCCCTAATAACATATACAAACATGAAGGAAAAAAGGTACCTGGAAAGTGAGGCTAAATGGGTTCTTAAACCCACGTTTGGGCACTCTTCGACGAAGAGGGGTTTGGCCTCCTTCAAACCCCAATTTTGAACCTTTTCTGGCTCTCTGACCCTTGTGACCAAACCCAGCAGTTTTGCCCTTTCCAGACCCAATCCCACGACCTCTCCTTATCTTCTGTTTTCTGGGAACCTTATCTCTCAGATCATTCAAGCTCAGAAGACTGTAAGCTCTGAAACCTTGAAAATCTGGGAGTGCATTGGGATTAAACGTTGCATGAACATTGAGAGAGTGAGGAAGCTTCAAGGGATGTAACTGGAGATTGGGTTTGTTGTGAATTGAGCTTCTGATGATTGACGTTGAGAGAACAGAGAGCCTTCTTCTAAGCATTTCTCTTCTGCTATAATCTAATCTTCCAGTAACAAAAATGAAGTGCTAATTTCACCCCCCCCCCGAGCGAGTTGACTCTGTTACAGGATCGCCGGCAGCCTGTAGAATCGCCGTAGGATCGTCGTTCCAGCTCGTAAAATCGTAGGATCGTCACTCCAATCTTTCGACCTGACCTAACCTAACAGATGTTCCCCTCTCTCTCTCTCTCTCTCTCTCTCTCTCTGCAACCTCTGTCGCGCTCTGTGCGATGCGGAGCGAGCTCCCTTGCCCTAGGCTTGTGTTAGTGGGTCGGATCCGCCAAACAACAACAGGCCCATGCGGGTAAAAAAACCAAGTTGGCTTGATGGTTCTTTTAGAGAGAGAGAGAGAGAGAGTACGTCGGCCGAGTTGGGTCGGTTTTAATCAAATTCAATGTCTGAACTAATCATATTTTCTCGATTTAGATTGGGTCTAAAACCCGTAGTTTTTTTTGTCAAATCCAATCCAAACCAAACCAATCCAGTGATGAAGGGATTGGTTCGGGTTGGATTCGCGGATCATGTGACCAAAAAAAAATAGCTTTCACAATTCCAAAAATAGTGTCACTGTACACTTAAAATTCCACAAAATTCCTAGCAGCACTTAAATTAAATTCCACAATTTTTAAAATAAGATTATATTCTAAAATAAAAAGAAACACTAATTTATAAGAGAGCAAGTAGTGTTTCCAAAAAAAAAAGTAGTTGTCTTATCTCTCATGACCATGTGATAATAAGGTATAAAAAAAAAAGTGTCATGTTATTGGGTTAGACTCACGGTTTCACAAGGCGAGGAATGGTGAGGCAGGGAAGGGATGGTTTTTGAGGCGAGGAATGGTGAGAAGGGGAAGGGATGGTTTTTGAGTTTTTTAGGGATAAGAGTATTTTGGACATTTTGCTTCAAATTGAGAGGTGGCAAAATCAAAATGGGGAGGAGTTAATAACATAGTCCGTCTTTTAAAGGCCCTATAGTAGATCCAAAGTCTTGGCCTTAACCATGTTATCTTTGAGCTAAATTGTTTAGTACTATATCCTAGCTCCAAGGGAGGACATTTTAAAGCTTGGCGCCATTTTTGAAACATACTCTAAAATTATGAATTCTTTTCCAAATAATAGTGTAAGTTTCGTTCAAAAAAAAAAAGAGTGTTGCTCATAACTATAACACCATCCCCGTTCTTTTTATAGATCTGTACTTAGCTTTTTCTTTACCTCCTTAAGATTCGAATCCAGGACCTCACTTTAAGATTTCCTAAATGAAGAGTTTGGTACCATCTCATTCAAGTATAGACCCCATAAAAAGAGTGAACGAAGAACGATATAACATTAATGACATATACAGAACCAGTAAAACGAGCTGAGAATAAGTGTTACAGTAACTTAACAAGAGCGATACTATTCTCGGCTAGTCCCCAAGTTTTTATCGTATTCCACCTTGATTTTGTATTGCTTCTCTAGTTATTAAAGATTGAAATACAGTGATTTTATATTGTCAAAAAAACCACGACCGCAAAAAAACTAAGAGTCTGTTTGATACACTTTTTAAAAACAGTTTTTCTATTTTTAAAAATAGACAAAGAACAAATTTTGTTCTTGTTTAAAAACAAAAAAAAAACTATTTTTAAAAAGTGCAATCAAACATATCCTAAACATCCTAATGCAAAATTATAACATCATTGGACACTATTCTTACTTGGGGCAGACATATAAGAGATGGAATGAAAATGGAGATCTTTTCTACCCTTTTCAATTGTACATCAAGCTCCCAATTAAGTTAAATAAATTTTTTTTTGTGAGAAGTAGTTTCCAAACCAAAACATCCCCAAGATTCTTACATTTTTTTCAGCTTTAAATTGCCATTTCACAAAAAACAAACCTTTTTCTTTTTGTCATGTCAAACATGATAAACCAGAAGCCATTTACATAGACATATTACGGTCTAAGCATGAGTTGTTTAAACACTCAATTTAATCTCGAAATTACACTATATTTCTTATTTAATCCTTAAAATATATAAAAATAATAAATAGTTCTTAAAATTTATAAAATCTGTCAAATTAATTCCTAAAATTTTATAGGTAATCATTTACAGAAACTAGTCAAACCAATTTCACAAAATTTTAAAAACTAATTTTACATAATTTACAAATTTTAAAAATTACTTATTATTTTTATTTTAAAAACTAAATATGAGAGAAGACGTAACTTCAGAGTTTCCTTCAAATAAAAAAGAAAAACTTAAACCACAAATTTAATACAATAGAAATCTGAATCACAAAACAATTGCAAACCAAAAACACAAACCCTTCACCAAACTTCACACATTTGGATGACAGGACTTCGAAGTTCTAAGCTTTGCAGCAAACAAAACGCCCAAATCCTTTAGGTGCAACCCCATCACCAACTTCCTCAGAAATCTGAACCACTTTCTTATGATGCTTATGCTTCTTCTTAGTCTCATCCTTAGGCACCGTTATGATCAACACCCCATCACGCATTGAGGCCTTCACATCATCAACTTTCACATTCTCAGGCAACCTAAATTCCCTTAAGAACACACCATTGTTTCTTCTCTCCCTGCAATGCCACTTTAAAGTCTTCTTCTCTTCTTCTTCTTCTTCTTCTTGTTCTTTCTTCTCTGCTCTGACACAGAGTACTCTGTTTTCTCGCACTTCAAGCTTCACATCCTCTTTGGTGAGTCCCGGAAGATCGATTTCGAACACGTGAGCATTACGTGTCTCCTTCCAATCCATTTGCGTGTTCCCTTCATACCCTAATGAGGTTGAATTTCCATTGAGCAAAGCTCGGAAGTGATCAAAGGGGTCGCTTTGGTTCAACAACAGAGACATGTTTTTGGGCTTGTTTTCAGAGAGACTGAACGAATTTAATGTGCTTTTGAAGTGTTGTTTGTATTATGATGGTGTATCGTTCTGTTGATTCTACTTTCTTCTGAGAAATTTGGCGTGTAAAAATTTGTTTATATAGGGTGATGTTGCAGCTTCTTGAAAATTCTGGATTTGAATGGAATCCTATGAATTTTATTTTTTTTCTAAGAAGGGGAATATAGCGTCTTAATTAAACTTAATCATTCCACTGCGTTGCAGAGTTAAATAAAGTCAAATGCGGGAGAAATGTCTCGGAGTTACTAGAAAAGTTGGAAATGGAAACTTCAGAAATTTATTAAGTGCTTAGCTTTTTTTTTTCTTTTTTCTTTTGACAGTAATAAACTAATGCATTTCGTTTGGAATTTGAAAGTAGACTTGAGGACCGGTCGTGTATATGGCCACCTGAGATAAGATATGAGTAACCATATTAGCGGTTCTCATAACAAATTCTACATGAGAGTTTTCACAAAAAGAAAAAAGAAGATTCCAACGATAGTTGACTACCGCACCAAATTCAGTTACATCCATAGGAGATAATCTAAAACTATCAACCACAAGCTTGGAATCCATCTCAAAGATTACATCTTTAAAGCCCAGCTCTCTGACCCAAACTATGGCAATCTTTAAACATATGTTTCACCCAATTTTACTTCTATAATTGGCTGGACCCATTGAGTTTTATCTCCAACAAAGAGACCAAATTCATCCCTCAAACTGACTCCTATCCCCACTCTATTAAGTGCTTAGCTTAGATATACTTTTTTGGTATTATAAAAGTGTATCTTTTCTTGATATTTTTTTAAAATTCATGAATTATTAGCAAGATCAGAAATGTTGATAAAAACCAACATGTGCGGCACAAGTAGTAGATACTTGGGTCCCTTAACCATCTGATCTTGGGTTCGATCCATGACCGGTGCGTATGAAAAAAAATCTGTTGGGAGAGGTCAACTCCTTAAATGGATCTCAGTTACCTCAAATAATTAGTCTCTACAGTTCCGCGTGGAGGATACCTTGGTTTACAAAAAAAAATGTTGATAAAATTTATTTATTAAGATGGAATTTGTACGCCATTTTGTACACTCATTTTACAATTTTCTTTTCCTATTCTTTTATCTCATTTCATTATATATTTCATCATATTTTCTTTTTCTTTCTATCACACTTACATTTATATAAACTAGATGAAACCATGTGCGTTGCACGGGTTTGTTTATATTTTATACAAAATATATTTTAAAAAAAAGTGTGAAAGATATATAATTTAAATATATAAAAATATTTCATACAAGTCTCTTAACAGATTGGTATTCACTTGATGCACAGTTATATTTTAGCATATTTTTTGTTTTTGTTGATAGACTTGATAGAGATATTCTCATCTTGAAGGATTAGATTTTAGTTTTTTTCTTTAGGCCCTTCTTACTACAAAATAAACATGCAAATAAATAAAATTTTATTAATTATAGAATAACATGTAATAATTAATTATCTCATAAAAAATATAATAATTAAGTATAGTCATATTGAAACATTTGTATTAACTAAGTCATTTATTTATAAATTAATTTTTGCATATAATATTTGTTATCATGTTTGATAATTAGAATTATCACGTTATGATATTATATTTTTTCATATGCATATTTTTTATCTTGGTTATCAACAAATAATTTAAATTCTTATGGTTATATTATTGTTGACAATAATGAGATAAGTACTTGTTCATGATAAAATATAGATTTTATCAGATGTAATTCCATATAATTTAGCAATTATTATTAGTTTTTCGTTATCATCGTTACATAGAATCTAATCATTAGATGTTATTTTATTCTATAAATAAAATATCATTTGGAGTCATTTATCATCAAAATTATTTATAAAATAAAATAAGTATTTTTGCATCGGTGTCACCTTCTATAATAATCTTTATTTCAATTATTTAATCTCTTATAATAAAGAGTTTTATTCCATTACATATTCTAATGCAATATTAATGTTTCTAAGTAGCATGATTGGTATTTTCAGTTGTAAATATAGTAAAATTTAAGTTTTATATCATAATTGGTATTTCTAATATAATATTAGATATTTATAATTTTGATAGTAAATATAATATTATAATTGACCTTCAATTGATATAACCTCTAATGATAATAAAGATTTTTTTGAACATACTAATCACATTAAAAACTTAAATTAAAAACCTTTTATTTATACTTTAAAATTCATGTTGAATCATTTTAATATGTGATATATTATAAATACCATTCAATTATTTTTAAGAAAATTTTTAAATAGAAAATAGCACTTAGTTGCCATTAACAAATTTTAAGAAATAACACTCTATTTTTTATTTGATAATTATATTTAATAATTTATGATGTAACTTAATTGTACTTTTAGTTTTTTTTTCAAATTATAATTAATAATTTAAGTTACCATTAAGCAATTTTTTTGGTACACCACAGGGAAATTGCAATTACCTCCCCTGAGGTCTCCTTAAATGACACACAGACCCCTTCTTGTTTTAAATGTCGAGTCACCTCCCTTACACATTCCTTATAAGATAACATCATTTATCTCAGTTAAGTAAGTCACCATCCATCTTCAACTCTGTAAATGCATCATCCTCCAATAGATAAATATGTAAAGTATGAGTTATCCACCCTTATTTTATTGCAGATGCCCTAAGGGTTGACTATGCGGGAATCTGTTTCCTAGAATTTTCTAGTTTGTTGTGTTTCGGGGGGTGTTAACCCTCAGTTGTCTACCAAAAAAAAAAAAACTCATGAAGTAAAATAATTTTGTATTTAATTTTAAAGCTCAAGTTTATTTTACTTAGATATATATAGATATAGATGTTAATACAAGATAAAAATTAGGCTAAATTATACTTTTAGTCCCTTAAGTTAATTTTAGGTTTCGATTTGGTCTCTAATGTATTAAACGTTCAAAATTGATCCTTTATGTGTAAAAGTTATACCAATGTGATCCCTCTTTTTTTTTAAATGGTCCCTTATATTACAAAAATGATACAAATGTGGTCTCTTTTTGTCCTTTAATCTGCAAAAAGAAAAATGGACCATATTGATATAATTTTTGTAACATAAGAGACTACTTCGAAACAAAAAAAAAACAATAGGGACCATATTGGTGTAACATTTACATATAACAGACCAATTTAGAACAAATAATACATAAGAGACAAAATTGAAACCTAAAATAAATATAAGAGACTAAAAATTATATCCATGAAATGTACGTGTTCCTTACCGTAACATTGTATAATATGCAGGGTACATGCCTCAAATAAGGTAAAAAGGAAAAAAAAAATTAGACTCGAATTGTTGTAAGGAATACTAAAAATACATTTATTAATTTTTTTAATTTTTTTATTGATTTAAGTTTTACTTCAATACTTATACCATTCAATAATTTTTATCAAATAATAATTGTATCCCAAATATCAATGTTGGATTAAAAACTACTAAAAATAAATCATATTTATAAAATTTTTAAAAATGGAAAGGGTGTGCAGGAAGTAAAAAGCTGGTATATTTAGCATTTGCCAGATATTTTGGGTAATTGAAGGGACAAATTCATCAATGCGGCCCAGGAATATGGTCCATCGATTTAGGCTTCACTTTATGCAATCACTGCTGTCACCCCCTGTATTTGCTAATACACTCTCTATAAAGTCTTTTATTTTTATATTTTGCAAAATGCCCTTGTAAAGAAGTTAATTTCTAGACGCTATGGACCCAGGTCACGGGGTAATTTGCCTTCATGACATTAATTTTTGGACCTTTTACAACGTCAAAATGTTTATATTCGGATAAATTGCCTAGTGGTCTCCAGATATATTCATCCAAACGTTCTCCGAATGTTTATATCTGGACGTGTTAACTGGCGTCCGAAACTATATATCCGAACATTATTTGAGCTTAAAAAAAGTCGGTTCAACATCTGTTAACATATATATTTTTAGCATTCTGGATATACAAATCAGTCTGTACATATAAAGGTATTTGGCAAGTACTATTAACATACAGGGAAAAGAGAAATAGTAGGTGTATATCCAAACACTAATAGTATTATTTATACAACCCTTTAAGCAAATACAACTAGTCTTCAGTTAGGTCTACAAATCCTTTGTTTTCATGTACATAATATGAACTAAACATAGACATCCTATTGACATATAAAAACCGTCATGCACAAGCTTCAGGTTTACAGAACATGTGCCACTGTGGCATAGCAGGAGGTATCAGACACACATCCTTCAAGAACACATGTAAGTAAGACATAATGAATTAATCAATAAAACATATCACTTAACATCAGGAATTAATATAAAATATATTAAATCACATTTTACCTGTACAAAGTGGCAATTCAACACATGACCGATGCAAATGATTCAATGATAGGCTGGTGGATGACCTCTAACAGAAAAAATGTCATGCATCCGAAAGACAACAAAATAACTAGGACCATGTTATATTTGGAAGCAATTAAATAACCCATGTTTGGTAAAATGTGCATTCCTTGATTTCACAAGGGTCATTCCCAAGTGTCATGCATCCCTACCCCTTACTTTGATGGATCTGCATTCCTATGGGTCACCCACCACGAAACATCCTTGATTTCATTTAATCGCTCCATAGGTCCATATAGTTAGGCATAATCATTCTTGTAGGTATTGAAATCTCATCAGTTCGTGTCACACTGCAGACCATGCATCCCCAGTCCTACCAAGTAATGCTCATTGCATGATAACAACAATTATCGCCTGTTACCATGTCAACAACACACTCAATAAATGGATGTGTGAACTTGGGAAATTGGTCTATCTATAGCACATGACTCTTCTGTTTAGTCTAACACACATAACTCTAATATTTACTGGGACATATCAATGTGTGTGTTGAACACGAGTAGATGTGTTATCATGTACTGGTTCCGTCAAATCAGCATCCTCAGAAAATGATGGGAAACATTTAGTTGACTTGTCTAACATACCCACACTGTAACATCCGTTTTTCCAAAAATCTCAAGCTAACTAATAGGAATACAATTAGACGAATGATCAAGTAATAAGTGAATGATAAAAACTTGATTAGGGTTAAAATAGGTTGAAGTGGGGCCAAGGAGCCCAAGGCAGATATTTTTATCCTAGCTCTGTCGTGATGTGACGACACCTTAACTAAGTACTGTCGCGATGCAAAGCGTGCCTGGCAATAAGACCATTTACCCCACTATACAAAGGACCGTCGCGATGGAATGAGACCATTTACCCCACTATAAATCAATGGTTTTACCACCCATTTTCACTACACCAATAACATTCACTTCCTTCCCTACCATGTTTCCTAGTTGCGAGTGTCCACTTTGGAGGTTCCAACATTGAGGGTCGCGAGTGAGGAAAGAGGGAAGTTCCAGGGGAAGTTTCAGAAGTCGAGGAAGGAATTAGGGGGAACCAATAACAAGGTTGGAGTGCAAGTAGCAGGCTCGAGGGGAGCAAGTAGCAGGAGCAGTTCCAACCAGAAGGTCAGAAGGCTTAGCCAAGTAGGGAAATCTAAAGCCTATCCACTAGGGAATGCATGATTAGAATATATGTATTAATAGGTGTAGGGTGACCTAAGCCCTACTAGTGGTTAGCGAATAGCGACACCTCAGGAAAGAGGTTGCGACCTACGATGGCTGAGGACAGTCGTCATAAGTCCACTAGCCTTAGGTAATGATCTAGTGATACTCTAGGATGTATGACAACCTTAGAATAGACAACTTATATGTAGGTTGTGATTGTGATGTATTGTCTGATTGAATGTGATGTGTTGACATAGTTAGGTGATTGTGATTGGGAATGAACCACATTAGGCTACGGTCGCACCTAGTGACAATAGAACTAATATGTACGAGCGTCTAAGGATGGTTGTAAGTGCTTGATGATAATGGATATGATTTGTTCTGAGGTGTACTATGGTTAGAGATTGTAAGATGTGATACTAGTAATTGAATATATGTTGTGATGGATGGGTTAGTTACTCGTTGACATAGAAATACCTTGATATGTTGTGACTAGTTGAGCTGCGAGGTTTGATATGGTGACATTGATACGATTAGGTTGTGATCTGGGATTATGAACGGTGAGGATCATAGAGGCATTATGTAACACCACAACTTTCTAAAGCTTAGTAATTAAAAATACTAAGTGAAAGAAGGGATTTAATCCCTAAGGATTAATGAGGTAAATAACATTTAATCTAGTGTTTTAACGTAAAGTTAGAACTTCGGAATAAAATAGTAATTATTCCTAATAATTAAGGAAATGTGGGACTACTTATTCATGGGTAGTATTTAATTGATTAATTTACCTAAGGTTAAATTAAGGACCAAAGAGTAAATTATGATAATTAAATAGGGGCTTATTAGCTAATTTTTATTAAAAACTATGCCTTTACCCCACTGTGCACCACACTTGACCTCACTCCACCCTAGTACCCTCCCATCCTCTCTTTTACTCCCTCCCCTGCGTGAATTAGAAGCAGAAAGAAGAAAAAGGGAAAAAACAAAAAGAAAAAAGAAAAGAAGGAAAAGAGAAAGAAGAGAAAGGGAGGAAGAGAAGAGGGGCGACGATGAAGAAAGGGAAGGGGAAGAGGGACGACGCGGCCCGGCTGCCCTGGAGGCGCGACGGTGCGCCATCGTGCCGGAGGAGAAGAGGGAGGATGAAACCGAACGGAAACAGGGAGAGAGAGAGAGACCGGGCACGAGAGGGACAGAAGAAAGGGAAAAGGGTGAAGCTCCATCTTCATTTAGTTGATTTCATGTGAGTTCTAGCAAGAATAAGTGGAGGATATAGAGGAAGAAGAGTAGAAGCTGAAATTGAAGCTTTGAGGAGTTGTTTCCATGGAGGGACTGAAATTGAAGCTTCAATGGAGCTAAAATTGAAGAGAAGAGCAAGCTTTGGACATTAAAGATTAGGGATTTTTCCTAAACTCACTGCATCCACAAGAGGTAACATAGGATTCCCCTCGAAAAATCTCTGATTAGGGTGTGCTTAGGTTGTCATTCAATTCTTAATCTTGAATGTTTAATGAGTAGAATTTCTAATATTTTAATGGGATTGGTTAAGAGTTGGATGGCTGCCCCCAACTCCTCACAAACATATGTGTGATGTTTGCCCCATTGTGAGTTCCACAGAGCTCTAATTGGGAGAAGTTGTGAACCATGAGAATGGGTTGAGGTTGAAATGTATCAATTATGAGTTCTTCTCACTTAGTGGTTGGGCAACCATAAGACCCACCTATAGGGTTTTCTTTTCCCTTTGTCTTGATGTGTGTTTTCCTTGTTCTTAATGGGGTTAGGAAATGCATGAGAAGGGAAAAGGGTATTCATGAGTTAATGATCATTTTGATGATTTTTATGATGTTTCAAACATGCCATTGCTTATGATTCTGGTGTAAAATGAGTTTATGCCGAGTCTTGTAATGTTAGATGTTTGATTTTAAGTCTTATTTGATTTGAATTTGGCTTTGATTGAGTAAAAATGAAGTTGGAAGAGTTGAAAACCAGAAAAAAATGGAATTCTGTAGAGGACGCGCGTGAAGCAAGCCCCAAGCGCGCCCTGCGCGCACCAAAACAGAAAGCAGAAGAAGAGACGAGCGTGACTCGCACTCCAAGCGCGCGCGAAGCGCACAGAAACAGAAGCAAGCTGTAGAATGTGCGTGAAGCGCGCCCCACCTTATGTAGGATTATGTTTTTCCCCCCACTTTTCTAGGGCTTTTAAGGCCATAAATACTTATTTTTAGTGTTCAAAGTCATATGAGATCAAAGAGATGTCATAGGATTCCCTTAGAGAAGTTATTTCAACATAAGTTTGTTTGAAAGCTTAGAGAATAAAGTATTAGGGCTGTTGAATTTATAATGGTTCTAATAAGATAGTTCTACAATGCGAGGAAAAGCCAGTGGTCAAGACCCAGTGGTAAATCCTTGGTTGTAGTAGTTAGTGGTACAATGCAGGGTCAAGCCCAATGATCATTTAATATCCCGTGGTAAATCCTTGGTTGTAGTAGTTAGTGGTACAATGCAGGGTCAAGCCCAGTGATCATTTAATATCCCGTGGTAAATCCTTGGTTGTGCAGATAGTTGTTTAGTACGAGGTCAAGCCCAGTGGTCAAAACCCAATGGTAAATCCTCGACTGTTCTAGAAGATATAGATTAGAACTATTGAATGTATGATTGTTCTAATAAGACAGTTGTACAATGCAAGGTCAAGCCCAGTGATTAATTCATATCCCGTGGTAAATCCTTGGTTGTAGTAGCTAGTTGTATAGTGCAGGGTCAAGCCCCGTGGTAAATCCCAAAGTGGTAAAGCCTAGTGGTAAATCCTTGGCTATTGCATAGAGTCGTATAATGCAGGGTCAAGCCCAGTGATCAATTTATATCCCGTGGTAAATCCTTGGTTGTGCAAGTAGATGTATGAGATTGTCATGTTACTTTAATGTTTATAATGAAACGTTATTGTGATTGTGGCAAGTGTTTGGTTAAATGTTTTAAGCACAGTTGATATTTGTATCTATGTACAGAGGAGTTTTCCATACTTCGCACACCAAGTATGGCTGGAAATAACGATAAAATGATTTATGATAGTCCTATGTTACTGAGTTTTATAAACTCACTATGTTGGGGCGTTGTTTTCAGGTACCTAACAGTTGGAGAAGCCTAGAGCATGACGGGATGCTCGGTCTTGCCACCACGTGAGACCTTGAGTACCAGATCACGAGTCGAGTCGTATTTATTAAGAGTCTTTCATATTGCATTGTATTAGAATGTAATTTTGGTAAAAGTCTCTTAATGGTGAAGTTGATTGTAATACCCTTATGCATTCATAGTCTTTTGTAGTCAAAGCATTGTATTTCGAAAGTTTTATCCAAGGTAATTAAAACTGGACCGGGCATTGAACCGGAGAGGGCCAGAGTTCAGAGATTTTGGGTCGGACCAGGGTCGAACCGGGGTTGAATAAAATATTATTTTTTTAAATATATATATATATATTAAAAAATATATAATAGTACTTTAATTATTATATAATAATACTTAAATGTATTTTATTTTCTTTCTACTTAAATTATTAATTCATTTATTTTAAATATAATACCTAATTTATTAATTCAATTATCTTAAATAATACCTAAATTAATTTATTAAGTCATTTGGGCTCAATTTAATCTCAAACAGGCCGACATTTTAAGTTTTAATCCCATTTTATTATTATTATTATTATTATCCCATTTTGACTCGATGTATATTAATACATTTGGGCTCAATTTGCCCTTCCAGAGCCTTCCACCGTCCCTTCATATCCATTATTCCAGGATTTTGTGCTTTACTCAAATTTCAATGGCGTAGTACAACAACACCGCCCATCTTTAAACACTCCTCGTGAAGCAACCCAGCTTTAAACACAACCTCGTGAAGCAACCCTACTTAATACGTCATCGCTTCGCACCAGCCGAATACCAAAAACGACGTCGCTGACCATCATCCTTTAAGTCCCTTCTTCCATCTCCTTTTCTTTGCATTTCTCTCTTCCCCTGCCTCTCTCCTTTGAACTCTTCTTCTTTCAGTTCTTTCGTTGTAACTTGTAAGCTTGAAAGCAATAATAGCTTGGAGGACGCGAAAAACTTGAGATCGAAGAAGCAGCAAACTCCAGAAGTCTCTGAGGACACAAACTCCAGAAGTCTTTTCTTTATTTTTCTTGCTTTCTTCTACTTCTTCTACTTCATCATCTTCTCTGTAAGGTTGATTGGGCTGCTTTCATGTGTTCCTTTCCACTTTTTTTTAAAAAAATTTGGGCGTTGATTTTTGAACCGCCCGGTTCGGTCTCAAACTTGGTTTTTACCGGTTCTCCCGGTTTTTGACCCGGTTTCCGGTCCTTTTCCCTGGTTCTCTGCTAAGCGGTCTAAAGAGGTGATCCGGACTGGACATGGGCCCGGTTTTTGGTCCAATCGGTCCGATCGGCCGGTCCGATCCGGTTTTTGTTAGCATGGTTTTATCTTTTTCTAATTAGTTCCAAAGCGAAAATTTTACAATGATTAACCCAGATTCAAGTTTAATTAGGTAGGTAGTGCTCTGATCGGGGCGTTACACATTATATCACTGTCATACGCATAGGCTGGCGTACGAGGTTAGATACCGAGTGCTGGTATGAATACAATCAATATAGGACAATGCTGGTCCTTAAGGATAGTATGGGTCTGACATGTTCCATAAGAGGTGGATGGATAGCTACCATTAAGTCGTGGCGTTGGAGTGCCTAGTCATACTGAAGGGATATTGAAGTCTCAATATCCATAGTTATGATCTTGAGTGCCCCATCGACAACGGCTCTTAGCGCTGATATTGGGGAGCAGGAATGCGCTCTTAGGGGTACAATGCGTGAGATATGTGGATGGATAACTGCCTTATCTGCCTTTCACAGGCTGTTGTTGTAGACAGCTAAGTGGGGCCGACTAGGACATGTGGCCAAGATAGACATATAGATACTAGGTGCATAAGGGTGAGAGCGGGGGTAGCTAGGATATAATCATACTCTGATACTTTGGAGATGGATGTGATTGATTTATTTATCGTAACCTGCTTATGCATAAATTCTATATCTTAATTTCCCACTTATATGGTGTGTATAGTGCGTTCTTATCTCCCTTTGTTTCCTGTTTGTGTTGCATGTGCATACCTTGAACTTCTATAGTACAGGAGAAATGTAATACTAGGAGACCAGTAAGAGTCAGACAATCGATGAGCCTGACCATGTCAGTGGAGTCTTGTTAATGATCATGGGAGACAATTGTATCTATGTCATAAAACACTCACTTTGTAGTCAGGACCCTACAGATGGCTTCCTTTAGGTGCACTAGTTCACTATTGTGTGTGTAATCAAATTTGTATACACATTATTTTCATAATATGAGCGTTCTAACTTACACTAAGGAGGTTATATGCACTAGATTAATGGGTAAATAGGACGGGGTCGTCTCACACACGACCCCTTTTCTTTGGTGCACCTTTTGTTTTGACCTTGTCTAGACGTGGACACATTGACATGGACACAAATCATCTAGCTCAAATCTCTTCTGGAATGCTTCTTACTCTAGTAATAAAGACATCTTGTGAATGGCTCATTGTTCTAGTCAACCTCAAACTATAATCTCTTCCAATGAGTATGCACATCTACCAAAGAAATATCGACACACAACATTACAAACCTAGAAATTTCACATGCACAAGGAATTCTGTGTTGTGTTCTCATTGAAGAGATGCATGCACTATTGTGTTCTCAAACTATAATCTCTTCCAATGAGTATGCACATCTACCAAAGAAATATCGACACACAACATTACAAACCTAGAAATTTCGCATGCACAAGGTATTCTGTGTTGTGTTCTCATTGAAGAGATGCATGCACTACTGTCCACACCAACATCATTCTCTCTGCCCGCTTCACAAGCAATGAGATTTAGCGCCCTTCGGGATACATAACCCCACAACTTCACATACAGAAAATGATTGAACCTGCATTCCACTACATTCATGCTCTGCTAGGATGACACATATATTTCGTTGTGTTGCAGTATAATCATGTTGTTCATAGCATCTCAGTAACTACACAAATCTCCCATGCTATCTAGTAGCAACTTTTTCAATCTCTCATGTGCACATTCAACCATGTCCAATCAATATGTAATGGATAGTATAATACTATAAATTATAGTCACTAGTATGAGGAATGAATAAGAATTATCACATACCTGTTTGTAGTTGTATTCTCAATGTGCATCACACGATCTGTCCATGCCTTCGCAAATTTCTCTCTGTATGGATACACCACCTTCTTCTTCACGTAGGCAACAAAAGAAGAAAAATTTGAACACACTTGTTGTAATGTCCTCAGAAGCTCTTCAAAATATATCCTCAAATGGAGAATTCACGAAACTTTCCCATGCAGACATCACTAAGTCCTATAACTCTATCTCACAAACATCCAATTTTCACATAACCCTCACAATTTTTTTGTAATATGAAAATGACACAATCAAAGTGTTGAACTCGAAAAAACTGTCTCATCTGTATTCATTAACACAAGGTTCAGATCAGTAACAATGAGCTTGGGCATATCGTCAACATTTCGCAGCAACTCCTCTAACTTCTGTAAAGCCTAAAGGAAGTTATCTTCCCGCTCTGAATCCAAGTAAGCAAATGCCGCAGAAAATGCCTACTCAATTGAGGTGATACTAACAATCTCAAGCAGTGCCAATCTATACTTGTTGGTTTAGTATGTTGTATCATTTACTAGGACAATGTAGAAAGTATTCAACAATTTGATGGAATTTGGATATGTCCAGAATATATCTCTGAGAACATCAAAGTCACCCATCGTTCTCTGATCATCCACATAGTTATCACACTATTATCTTCATGAGATGCTGCATTTCTATTGTAAAACCTCTCTGACCCTTACTATATGAAAATGTGCATATACCTCTCTAAGCTTTTGGGTTTCACCATGCTTTTTGTTGTATCATCAACCATAGACCTTTCTTCACTAGTGATCAAAGGCCTCCCTCGTAGTCTGAACGATAACTACATTTTTTTGGTTTTGATATCCTTAGAAGTCAACTTTTTCTTGTATTGCATATATTTCCTACTCCTTTCACAACCCAATACCAACATTGTCTTCCTTCCAGGTGCACCAAAGTATGACCTCGAAAAGACAACAACAAATCCTAATTATCTCCTAATGGATGAGCCCAATTCAAGAGAACATCTCAGGTAGAAAATACTTGAAATAAAAATATACCACAATATTATAATGTTCACATAATGATAAGTTGAAACTAAATATTTACAATTTAAATGCCAACCTTATCAATGGCGAAGTGTTCAATGAAATATGGATGTTCCACTTGTTAAAGCAAAATGAACAATTGCGTATAAATATCCTAAGGTTTTGACGATAACAATGATACCATAAGAATAAACAATTAATCTTATGAGTATTTAACATGTTTGTTAAGTGTGTAGGAAAGCTACTAACAAATAACAGGAAAGAAAGAAGACTGCGTCTCTCTGTAAAAAACAAAAAGATGAAGAAAGTGTATACAGAAAGCAAGTATATACAATGAAGAAAGAACTCTAATACAATCCCACAAGAAATCTACATCTATCGGTCTATGTCAAGCATAAACAGGAAACAAGTGTATGCATCAAACAACGTTTGCATGATCAACCAGACAGAAAAGTAAAGAAGAAGCCAAAGCATAGAAAGAACAAGAACACAACAAAGAAAATAAAGACAACATCAGAAACAACACTACAGCTGTTGTGTCTGAATAAGAAGACAGAAGCATCTAGTATATACAACGTAGGAAATGAAAGCATTGAAGACTTAGTCAAATACAACAATCCAACAAGTTGTGTTAGAACTAAAATACGAAGACTATGAAGATGAAGACCTAGTCAAATACATTAATCCAACAAAGTATGTTTGATCTAGATGAAGAAATTGAAGTAGAACGTTTAAAGATCTAGTCAGAATTAAATCTGAAAAAGCTTGCAGCAGAAGATGAAAGCTCTCGGAGATGAAACATCATGAAGAAGATAGAAGCATCATTTGGAAGAATGCTCAAAGCAAAAGAAGATTGAAGAAAGACATTTGAAGACCTAGCTAGAATCAAAACACTAAATGGTAGTGTCTAAACTAGATGATCAACATAAGCTTAAGAAAAAGAAGAAAAGAGAGAGTGATAAAGCATTGAATGAAGAATATGCTCTCAAGCGTTTGATGAAGAATATTCAAGCACCCATATCAGAATATCCAGGCATATGATCAAGTTGATAAAGAAGATCATATACAAGTCTAAGTTATATATATCTCCAAGACATAAGAAAAAGATTGTCTTAACAAGCAACATCTTATGAGCAAGAAGATCGAAGAAGCTCAAAGATGATATCCGACAACATGTGTTAAACACTATATCTATCATTGAGTATGATACATTGTAGCAGTGTATATGACTTGGGAAGTCATAACACATGCTTATGTGTCTTATGATATATTGATAGATACTCCAAGATCATCAAATAGAAATTCCTATCCACAAAGGGATTATGCAAGACATAAAGAGCTATCATGTTTATTGGAATTGTCTCATAAGCAAATGAGAAGAACTATTGTCTGCATTCAGAAGGAGTACATCTAAGAAGAAATCTTCTACACCACAAAAGTCTGAAGATATGAAGAAACTTTTGTTGGTAAGTAATCTTGGACTTCATTCATATTAAGAGTTTGATACGCTCTTCAATATAATATCATTTGGAAGATTACAATAAGATAAGAGGAATGAAGTAGGGCAGAATCTACATAACATATTGTCGCAAACAAGACTTCATGAGTGTCTGGTCACTTGAGATCAAGCAACGTCTGATAGACCATTTCAACACCCCAAGAATGACATATCCAAGTGTATAAATGCATTAAAGCCACATCAGCATTTATCTACACTGTAATCATGTGATGCAAAAGAGAGTCAATTGAGGAAAAAATCAACGACCTCTTTTTAAAGCGAGTATTCCCAGATAAAGTTTCCTTTACTTTGACAAGGTACAAAACAATTTTTTATTCACTTATCTTGTCTCTCATGCAAAAAGGAAAAACTTTGAAAGCAAGTGATTCAGAGTACAGTACTCTTTATAAAAAATAAGTACACCTACTCTGCAAAATCTACCACTGCTCTGACAAGTCTATGAAAATATTACCATTCACTCCCAAGCTCTACAACAATAACATTTCAACAGGAAGAAGACAAAGACAATGGATAAATTATCTTCACTGTTGAAGATTTGAATATATCTTCCTCAACGGATAGAAACAAAACACCAACAGTCATAATTTTGGCTCTCTCTCTCTCTCTATATATATATATATATATTCCAAAAGACTAAATAAGAATGCAGAGAAAGAGATAGTGCGTGCAGAAACTCTGCACAAATCTTATCTCACCACCCCACCATGAGCGAAATTGTAATATCCTCTAGGAATAGAGTTGAGAGAAAACACCAGAACTTACAGTAATATCCTCTCTAGTGAGGGCTTAATGTGTCTGGTCAAAACACTCTTTCAATCTTGAAAGAAATGTTAAAGAACACCTTTTTAACAAAAGGATGTTGCCTTAGAAGCATTAAAGTCTGTTGTGTGCTTAGTAAGATACTTGTGTGTGTAGCCAGGTCGGCAGAAGTATACACACGAGGATGGCCAGGAAGGCTCTTTCTGAAAAGGCGCAAGGATCTTGTGGCTGTCTAAGAAGTTGTGAAGAACAACCAAGTTTGGTTAGTAGATACTCATAATGATTGGTCTAGAATAGTCTGTTTGCCTTAGAGGCGTATAGGTTTGTGTCGTTCTAAGAAGTTGTGATGTATAGCCCGGTTGAAAGTAGTATACTCACAAGATTGTAATCGAGGTCGGTTATAGTGAAAATCCTTCAAGGTTGAAGGGACTAGATGTAGCTATTAGGTTGATAGTGAACTATATAGTATAAAAATACTTTGTGACATCCTCTCTTCCCTACTCTCTTTATATTGTCTTTGTTTTACACCTATTTTCTTAGTGTGTGTTTGGTTCTACGGTAACTGAAAATTGATTTAGATTGAATTGATTTTGTAAAATTGATTTTTCTTAAAAGTGAGTTGAACGTAAAGTGATTTATGTTTGGATAGACTTGCGAAAAAGTAATTTTTATCAATTTATGTTGTTTGGATAATTTGAATCAAAATTGCTTTTGGGTGAGTAATTACCAAAATGGATTTTTACATGTGTATCCATAAAACTTGATATCATTTTTTTTATTTTAGATAACTATTTAAATTTATATTAAAGTATTTAGTTTAATTGTATACATATTATTAAAAATTGAAATTTTTAAATGCATATTATTTAAAATGCATATTATATTAAAAACTTAAAAGTTGATAAAATATATAACAAAAATGTTAGGCTTGAGTCCTGGTTGAAAATTTAAATTCAAATTGAAATCTAACATATTAGAAAAATAATATAGTACACATAAAAAAATCGTTCGCAATAGTAAACAGTACATATAACAGAAAAGGTGGCTTCTAGGGTGAAGATCATCTCATATGGTTCATGGGTGAGCCAGTTAAATAACTTGCCATACTAGGTAGACACAGTGAGAGCAGGTCATTTTAGCACATCACCACAGTTTTTTAAATTGCAATCCAGGGCTTACTGCACCACCTGCACCACTTATGCAAGCAGCACCCTCTACAAAGCGTGAGGGGAGCCCTTTCTCTGCGACTCATCCCTGCACGAACGCGAGCGGATTTTTTCTGGAATGGCCCGTCACGCCAGTGTCGTCCTTTTCCTCCTCTCCCTCCCGTTTTCTGGAGCGGAGGCGACCCAACCCGTCACACCAGCTGTTTCTCTTCCTTTTCCTCCTCTCCCTCCCGTCACGCCAGAGCCCCAACACATCTCTTTGCAGCCGGAGCCCTACTCTTCCGAGACGAGGCGACTCAACCTGTCACTCCAGCTCTTTGTCTTCCTTTTCGTCCTCTCCCTCCCGCATTTCCCAGAGCCGCAACATCATCTCTTCGCAGCCGAAGCCCTATTCTTCCGAGACGAAAAAAAGGTAGCCACCGATTTTCTTTTAATCTTTGCAAAATCGTTGAAATTTGGAAGCCTAGAGGAAAATCAAAACATGAACTGATCTCGTTGTTTTAGGATTCGTGTCTGTTTTCGAATTTGGAAGATGCATGTTGAAGTTGAGATGGGGATTTTATGCTGAGGATTTGAGAATGCGATCTTTTTCTGTTTTTAGTTTGTATTTTTGATTAAGGGGACATGGGAAATGGAAAGTTGTGGTGTCATGGATTTTCTCTTTGTTGTTTGTGTTTGATGAGTTGTGCCCGATGACCTATGATGTTTGTCTTCTGGATTTTCTCTTTTATCTATGTTGTTTGTGTTTATTTTCCTTCACTTCCCTTCATTTTGTTTATTCTGGTTGTTGTGTTACTCTTATGCAGGCATTTAAAGAGTTTTTTTTTGTCGCAAAGAATGGAGAGAGGTAATAATGTTGATGATCCAAGTGGATGGATGAAGCATATGAAATGTTTGAGGTAGGAAACTGTGTTCCTATATTAGAAGTCAAAATTAGTGACGTATTTGTGAGTGTTGGATGGGGATATTGGAATAACTATTTCTGTGAATGTATGGTTAATAATTGCTGATGTGGTTCAATCAATGATTGTAAATTTGCTAAGTGGAATGATATGAAATACTTGCTGACTGATTAATGCTTGTTTTACTGTTTCTGAAAATAAAAGAGTGAAGATTTTGTGAGAAGTTTTGGAAATTTAGATGTGTTTGAGTTCACAGAATGGAAGGAGAACATTATGAATGAAAAGTGAAAACTGTCTTCTTTCTTTTTCGCTTAGTGTTAGCTTAAATTGTGTTTTTTTCCTTCTTTTTTTTTTCCATTTTGTTTAGGAGTGAGCTATGGCCTTGTGGCTATCTCTGTTACTACTCCCACAACATGGGACATCTGGTTCTTTGATGCATAATAAAACAAGAAAAAAAAGCATTAGCTGTGCATAATGCATTAATTAAATTTGATGTATCTGGTTGCTTTGCCTGAAATGTAATCCAAAAATATCATATACCTTGTTTGCCACAATCATCCAAACTGGCTTTTGTCAGTGTCAACCATGTGATGATGACATGGATACCGGTTAGTTAGTGTTAATTTTTCTGTTTATTAGAAGATGCAGTAGTTAGCATCAGTTAGACTAATTCTTTTAGCATCTCACAATTTGTATATATATAGTTGATGCTACATAGAAGCAGTTAGTTGTATCATTTTCTGATTCATCAATGAGATCAGAGCACATTATGCTCTTCTTTTCTTCATCTCAGTAGCTCCAATTTCTACAGTCGGAGTGTAAGTATCTTTGCCTGGAAGAATCTTCAGAAATTTTTTGTTTCTGCAGATAGATACAAAGAAAACAAAGCTGAAAGTTATTACATGATTTGAACATCCTAAAGAAATAAGAAATTTGGCATCTTAATAATAAATGCTGAATTTAGCGAATCCAAAAGAACTTTAAACATATACTTGTTGAAACATTTGATTATCGTTATGTGCGCAACATTTTTCTTTCATGAACATCCTTTAAATTATGGATTTGAATTCATAATTTGAATTTTACAGAAGATTAAATGTCAGAAAGAAGAAAATAGAGTGTCACTGAAAATAGCTAAATAGACAATGTGATATTTAGATCGTCTTTGAGTGGATCTCTTGTGTTCCCACTCAGTGTGTGAGGTTAAAGAGTTGAAATTATTGATGCAAACTTATAATATTATATGCAGCTCAATTGTTCCTGCTTAGCAATTTTTTTTGTTGATTCATGACAAAATCAAGTATTGTGTGTTGGGGATTTGAGAGATCGACTTTTAAAATTTTCTTTCAAAAACACTCTCAAGCGAAAAAATCCCCGTACCCATGGATCACGCATTGCTCATGAATCACAAATAACATGATAGTTTGTAGTGTTTACCTCTTGAAGCGTAGAGGAGATCGATCACCAACACCACGATCTTGTAGTGTCTCTACTCAGTCCACACGAACGATAGCCTCGGAATGCGTCTTGCTAGTTGACGGCAACAGAAAGGAGGCACAGAAAGGTCTAAGAAGCTTAGACTAGGGTTGGAGCGTTAAGCTTATATACTCCCTTCCTTTCATTATGTTGCCCTAATGGGCCTCATACAATATGAGCCCATTTCCTTCTTATTTAATTAAATCATTATTTAATTAAATAATCTGATTCCGATTAAACCGTTCTATCGTGTGACCCTATAGGTTCCCATTAAGTTGGCAATAATATTAAATATTAAAATAATATTAAATATTATAAACAATGAGCGGCATCTAGCAATGCATCATTGCTACCCAATTAACGGGGAAAAATCGGTGATCCGATTTTAACCTTACCGTGACCAAGATTACTGTGAAGTCGATGTCCCTTCGTCCATGTGTCCTAATTGAACACGAGGCATAAATGTGTCATCCTCGTTAAGTCCAATCATATGTTCCTCGATACCAGAATGGACGTGTAATCACAAGCGGGCCCAATATCATATATTGACCCACTTTCGCGTGGCCACGCATATTTCACGTCTCACTCTATCAAGAGGCCCAAGACATTACTCCTGTTATGTAGGAGGGACGAATCCTGTCTACATCACTCGCACCCCTCAACATGATTCATTGAAGGCCCAATTACTATCTTTATGATCATCCTGTTACGGATGACGTTTGATAGCATTAAAGCCTACAACTCCACATGTAGGAATCGCAGTGACTTCAAGTCAAAGGACTACTTCACTATGGTCGCCATGAGGAGCGCCTATGACACTTGCATAACTATTATGAAGCGTCCTCATAGTGGGTCAGTCCAATATAAATATTACTCCTAATATTTATACCTGTGTGCCGACTTGATATCGCATATCTATGACCCATGAGATGTGGTCATCAGTCTACTCACACAATAGTCTCTATGCATTATTGTCGTCCTAATTAACAATAATACTCGACTACGAATGCTTTAAGAATAACGTTCTATATGTTCAATGGGGTCTCATGATCAAGTCACACTTGATGTTCCATGAAACGAACTGTCTATTCTAAGGACTTTATTATGCTATAAAATAAATAACACAATAAATGAAATGCCTCATATATATATATATCAAATATATAATCAAAGTCATGACACAAATGATAATCTACTAAAACTAGATTGGCCACTAGGGCTTACACCAACAATCTCCCACTAGCACTAGAGCCAATCAGGCATCAATCTAATACCCATCGATCTAGTGTGAGCATCATGCTTCTGCTAAGCAAGAGGCTTCGTCAGTGGGTCTGCAACATTGTCCAGTGTAGGTACTCTGCATATCTTTACATCTCCTCTATCTATGATCTCTCGAATGAGATGGAAACGCCTAAGTATATGTTTGGATCGCTGGTGAGATCTAGGTTCCTTGGCTTGCGCGATTGCTCCATTGTTATCACAAAAGAGGTCAATTGGGTCTGAAATGCTAGGAACAACGCCAAGTTCACTAATGAACTTCCTGATCCAAACGGCCTCTTTGGCTGCATTAGAGGCAGCTATATACTCAGCCTCTGTAGTAGAATCAAGAATCGTCTCTTGCTTTGAACTCTTCCATTAATGACTCAGCCATTTAGGCAAAACACAAACCACGATTGCGATCGGGAATCATCCCTGTCGGTTTGGAAGCTAGCATCGGTGTAACCCTTTATAACAAGCTCTTCCTCATCGCCATAAACCAAGAACGAATCCTTAGTCTTTCTCAAGTACTTAAGGATGTTCTTGATACCGCCCAATGGCCTTCACCAGGGTCGATTGATATCTACTCGTTACGCTTAAAGCATACGAGATATCTGGTCTAGTACACATCACAACAGTACATGATAGAACCAATTGCGAAGCATATGGAACTTTACTCATGCGTTCCTTTCATCCGATGAGGTAGGGCATTGTCCCTTGACAAATACACGCCATGTGACATAGGCAAGATACCTTTCTTGGAATCTTGCATATTAAAGCGCCTAAGCACTTTGTCAACATATGTACTCGACTAAGGCCGAGTAGCCTCGGTGATCTATCTCTATAGATCCCGATTCCTAGCATGTAAGTGCCTCGCCTAAGTCTTTCATCGAGAAACATTTCCCTAACCATGTTTTCACATTTTGCAGTGTAGGGATATCATTTCCGATGAGTAGTATGTCATCCACATACAATACCAGAAAAACAATTATACTCCCACTAACCTTCTTGTAGACACAAGGCTCATCTTCGTTCTTGATGAATCCAAACTGTCTTACAGTTTCATCAAAACGAAGATTCCAACTTCTAGAAGCTTGCTTTAATCCATAAATGGACCTTTGCAACTTGCATACCTTTTCAGCATTTTTTGGATCGACAAAACCCTCGGGTTGTGTCATGTACACATCCTTGAGAAGATTCCCATTAAGGAATGCATTCTTGACATCCATCTGCCAGATCTCATAGTCATGGTATGCAGCAATGGCAAGTAGGATCCGGACGGATTTAAGCATTGCGACTGGGGAGAAGGTTTCATCATAGTCTATTCCATGAATTTGCTTGAACCCTTTCGCCACCAATCGTGCCTTGAAGGTATTCACCTTACCATCCATGTCAGTCTTCTTCTTGAAGACCCACTTGCACCCTATGGGTTTTACCCCTTTGGGTGGCTCAACCAAGGTCCATACCTGGTTAGTGTACATGGACTCCATCTCAGATCCCATGGCCTCTAGCCACTTCTCAGATTCTGGGCCAATTACGGCCTCCTGGTAAGTCACAGGCTCATCTTGATCCATGAGTAGCACATCACCTTCTTGAGTTAGGAGAAGTCCATATCGCTCAGGTTGGCGACGTGGCCTGCTAGACCTACGCGGATCTTGTGCTACTTGAACCATTGGTTGAACCACAACACTTTGTGGTACTGGCTCTTGTTCCATTACAGGTGGTTTAGTATTTTGTGGGTCTTGGATTTCTCCAAGTTCTACATTTCTCCCACTGGCTCTTTTAGAGATGTACTCCTTCTCAAGAAACACTCCAGTCCTTGCAACAAACACTTTGTCCTCGGAGGTGTTGTAGAAATAGTATCCCTTAGTTTCCTTAGGGTACCCCACAAATATACATTTATCTGATTTAGGTCCAAGTTTATCTGAAATCATACGTTGCACATAAACATGGCAGCCCCAAATCTTTAGAAAGGACATACTAGGTCTTCGGCCCGTCTATATCTCATATGGTGTCTTTTCAACTGCCTTAGATGGAACACGGTTAAGGGTGAAAGCAGCTGTAAGTAAAGCATATCCCCAGAAAGAGTCATGGAGGTCTGACTGACTCATCATAGATCGAACCATGTCTAACAAGGTACGATTCCTCCTTTCGGACACACCATTCCATTGTGGTGTTCCAGGTGGTGTGAGTTGGGATACTATCCCACACTCCTTCAGATAGTCATCAAACTCCTGGCTTAAGTACTCACCACCACGATCTGATCGTATGGCCTTAATACTCTTACCAAGTTGGTTCTCCACTTCGTTCTTGAATTCTTTGAACTTTTCAAAGGTTTCAGACTTGTGTTTCATTAGATACACAAATCCATATCTACTGAAATCATCAGTAAATGTAACGAAGTAGGGAAAACCACCTCTAGCAGTTTTTCTTAGTGGACCATATACATCACTATGTATTAAGCCCAAAAGATCACTAGCCCTTTCACCTTGTCTAGTGAACGGGACCTTGGTCATCTTTCCCAATAAGCAAGATTCGCATACCTCAAATGATTCATAATCAAATGAGTCCAAGAGTCCATCTTTATGGAGTTTGGAAATACGCTTCTCACCTATATGGCCTAAACGACAGTGCCAAAGGTATGTTGGGTTCAAATCATTTGGTTTGACCTTTTTCGTATTTATGTTAAAAATAGGCATATCAAGATCAAGGACATAAAGCCCATTACTCATTGGTGCACTAGCGTAGAAAACATCATCCAAATAAAGCGAACAACATTTGTCCTTAATAATAATATTAAAACCTTTCTTGTCCAAACAAGAAATAGAGATAATGTTTCTGCTAATTGCTGGAACAAAATAACAATTATCCAATTCCAAAATAAGCCCAGAGGGCAAAGTCAAAACATAAGACCCTACAGCTAATGCAGCAACCTTTGCTCCATTTCCAACTCGTAGGTCCACTTCGCCCTTGGTCAAAGTCCTACTCCTTCTTAGTCCCTGCACATTAGTACAAATGTGAGAACCACATCCGGTATCTAATACCCATGATGCTGAAGTAGATAAATTAACCTCAATAACATAAATACCTGAAGTGGAAGTCCCACTTCCTTTCTTCTTCTTGCACTCTTTTAGGTATTTTGGCCAGCTCCTCCTCCAATGTCCAGGTTTTCCACAATGGAAGCAGGAAGCATCCTTAGCAACCCCGCCTGCTGGCTTCTGGCTAGAAGAACTTTGCTTGAACTGTTTCTTGCCCTTGTCGCCAGAGCCCAAGAAGCGCCTCTTGCACTTCCCCTTTCTAGAGTTAACAATCATAATGGCTTTTCCCTTTCCCTTGTTAATATTTTGCTCAGCAGTTCTCAACATACCTGCAAGCTCTGGCAACGGTTTAGCAAAATCGTTCATGTTATACTGCATGACGAAATGGCTAAAGGTATCCCAAGAACGATTGCGAGGATAAGATCTGCCGACTCTGAGGCCCAAAGGAAATCCCGACCTCTCGAGACTCTCGGTGTACCCAATCATCTTAAGTCCATGAGGCCCTACTGGGTTTCCTTCAGCCAGCCTGCAATGGAAAAGGGCCCTGGAGGTGTCAAATCTCTCCTGCCTAGCTTGCCCTTAAAAAGCATCTTGAGGTGTTCGATCATATCGAGCGCCTCCATGTTCTCGTGTTGCCTTTGCAACTCAGAAGTCATGGTAGCTAGCATGAGACATCCAACATCTATGGCGTCGTTGAGGTGCTTACGGAAAGCATCCTCTCGACCTTAGAGGCGATGGCGGGTGCATCAGGCACTGGCTCATCAAGTGCATACAACTTTCTCTCTTGCTTGAGAACAATTCTCAAGTTTCGCTGCCAGTCGAGAAAGTTGCTTCCAGACAGCTTGTCCTTCTCAAGGACAGATCGCAATGACATGGTATTAGCGGTGTTGCCAGACATGGTAATCTAAAACAAAATAAACATGCAGAGATAAGTATCATGACAATAACATATTTAATAAGGACTTTTATTAAATACGCTCCCACTATTTTACTCAAACCAATGACCCTCCTCATTGGCTCGGAAAATCCCGTTGGAAGATTTTCTAGTGGGCCAAGACCCATATTTCGCCACGTCCTGAGTCAGCTTTGGCTGATCGCCCAGAACTCGGCTATTTAGGTAGGAAACTATTTCCAATTGCATCTATATGCAACTCTTGGATCAGCTGGGTGAATAACCCTTTATTCTAATTCATCTTATGAATTAAAGCCCAACTCTTGCCTCTAGGCCCATTTCCTTCTTATTGAATTCGGCCCAGTTAAGTCAAACCCGATGGTTGGCAGTTGGATATTTCACCTATCGCGCCTCACCAAGATAAAATAAGGTGCTCAGCTTTGGCATGACCCACACTTACTCTATCCTGGCCTTGACGAGTGCCACACATCGGAAGGCATTTCGACTTAATATTTTCTTTGAGGGAATTTTATTGTAAATGATCTCACCAGTTGTATTAACATACAAGGCGTTTTGCTCTCAGCATACATGTCACACATGCCTATGTACATTCATCTAACATACAAAACATACAAGACATACATGCTCATACATATTTAAAACATTCAGATAATATATTTCATGCAACACTTGCGTAAATATAAAACAAGATATGATATTACGGTTATGGCCTTCTAAGAAAGAAAAAAAGCTAAACTATTACAATTCTTTAAGCTTCTCAAGCTCCTCCATATGGTGTTGCCTCCTCTTCAACTCTTTGAAGTAAATAAATATTTATTTAAAAATAAATAAATAAAATAAAAGGCATGACACGTAGGTCGTATTTAATTTAAAACAAGTCACGACACGCAGGTCGTATTTACCAAAATAAATAACACCATAATCTAAGGTCATAACCACAATCCACGCATTAATAATAATAATAATAATAAAATAATAATAACACTTATTATTATTATTATTATTAAAATAAATTAATACAAATATACGTAATTGATTCTGGTTAAAAATCAAAATAATATCACTTGATTGATACCATTTTAGTTATAACCATTAAAAACACAGATTTTATGTCCGGCTAGATTAACACCATTTCAATATAGGAGTACTTCATATTGAGAACAAAAACATCACATCTGATTCTATATTTCAAGCGATCCACTTTTAATAACCCTTTTGAAACAATTTCAAAAAGTCAAAAACCAATGGGTTGTACTTTGATAAATCAATTCCTGTACTGGATTTTAGTGGAAAAATAAATTGCCATCGAACCAATCAAAAAGAATATTGGCTGGCCATTAAAACAGATACCTTTCTTGAAATTAGGCCACGACACCTTTTATTTTCAACAACAAATTCACAGTTTTGACTTTAATTAAAACGCACGGAAAAACAAATTGTTGTTTCCTTTTTTTTGATTAAAGAAAAACATGACGCCGTGAATGTTGAACAACGCTAATTGAAAAACGGAAATCGCAGGTCACAAGCAACTCACAAATTAAAAATTAGCGCAAGCAAAATGCACGTACTTGAAACCGAACGGAAACGTGAAAGCAAAAAAACATTCACGAATATGAAGGCGTACTAATACGAAATTGAGAAAGGATCCATTCAGCACAAACACGAGTCATATATAACATCATATATATATATATATATATATATATATATATATATATATATATATATATATATATATATATATCACAGGATTCAAGGCAATAACAACATGGCTCTGATACCACTGTTGGGGATTTGAGAGATCGACTTTTAAAATTTTCTTTCAAAAACACTCTCAAGCGAAAAAATCCCCGTACCCATGGATCACGCATTGCTCATGAATCACAAATAACATGATAGTTTGTAGTGTTTACCTCTTGAAGCGTAGAGGAGATCGATCACCAACACCACGATCTTGTAGTGTCTCTACTCAGTCCACACGAACGATAGCCTCGGAATGCGTCTTGCTAGTTGACAAATGAAAAGAGGTACGAAGGTCTAAGAAGCTTAGACTAGGGTTGGAGCGTTAAGCTTATATACTCCCTTCCTTTCATTATGTTGCCTAATGGGCCTCATACAATATGAGCCCATTTCCTTCTTATTTAATTAAATCATTATTTAATTAAATAATCTGATTCCGATTAAACCGTTCTATCGTGTGACCCTATAGGTTCCCATTAAGTTGGCAATAATATTAAATATTAAAATAATATTAAATATTATAAACAATGAGCGGCATCTAGCAATGCATCATTGCTACCCAATTAACGGGGAAAAATCGGTGATCCGATTTTAACCTTACCGTGACCAAGATTACTGTGAAGTCGATGTCCCTTCGTCCATGTGTCCTAATTGAATACGAGGCATAAATGTGTCATCCTCGTTAAGTCCAATCATATGTTCCTCGATACCAGAATGGACGTGTAATCACAAGCGGGCCCAATATCATATATTGACCCACTTTCGCGTGGCCACGCATATTTCACGTCTCACTCTATCGAGAGGCCCAAGACATTACTCCTGTTATGTAGGAGGGACGAATCCTGTCTACATCACTCGCACCCCTCAACATGATTCATTGAAGGCCCAATTACTATCTTTATGATCATCCTGTTATGGATGGCGTTTGATAGCATTAAAGCCTACAACTCCACATGTAGGAATCGCAGTGACTTCAAGTCAAAGGACTACTTCACTATGGTCGCCATGAGGAGCGCCTATGACACTTGCATAACTATTATGAAGCGTCCTCATAGTGGGTCAGTCCAATATAAATATTACTCCTAATATTTATACCTGTGTGCCGACTTGATATCGCATATCCATGACCCATGAGATGTGGTCATCAGTCTACTCACACAATAGTCTCTATGCATTATTGTCGTCCTAATTAACAATAATACTCGACTACGAATGCTTTAAGAATAACGTTCTATATGTTCAATGGGGTCTCATGATCAAGTCACACTTGATGTTCCATGAAACGAACTGTCTATTCTAAGGACTTTATTATGCTATAAAATAAATAACACAATAAATGAAATGCCTCATATATATATATATATCAAATATATAATCAAAGTCATGACACAAATGATAATCTACTAAAACTAGATTGGCCACTAGGGCTTACACCAACATTGTGTTTATAGTTTTGATAATTCACCACGTGTTGCGAACAAGTCTTGAAGTTAGTAGTTATAAGTGTGTCGTAATAGTAAATGTTTAACTTCCTAATAGTAAATGTTTAACTAGTACCAATCTTAATTTTGTAGGGACTGGAAGAGTTGTCTATTGAGATGGAAGAAAATATTCCATGTGACGGCAATGAGGAAGGAGAATGCATCAATTCAGAAACAGAGATAGGTTGTGAAGAGACATGCAGTGAAGATGATGTGCAGTTTGACATTGAAAAGGGTGCGACCATTGCCAATATGTACGACATTCTGAGTTTGGATTTGAGGACTCTAACCCCAAATGACTTGGGCAATGTCGTGTTTGCAAGTTTGGAAATGGCATACTGTGGATGAACGTATCCCCTATGCGAAATTGAAGATGGTTTTGAAGATGTCAAACACGTAACGACTTTGGTTCTGCTAGTATTATTTAGGTTTTATTTTACTCTAGTTAGAATCAATTGTTAAGAGTCTCAATAAACTTGTGGATTAAGAATCAGAAAATGCTATTTGATAAAATAAATTGAATCATGCATTGCATAAGTGTTTAAAAGGTTTTTGACCAAGTTGGGTATGTTTACAAATATGTTTTATTAATCTTTAGACCCAACAAATTATTTTACAAAGTGTTAAAATCATTTCATTTGGTCAAAACTGGTTTTTATGCATTTTCTGCTGAGTGGAATCGATTCATGGTTTAAAGGAATCGATTCACAAGCTTTCAAAGCTGATGGGAATCGATTTATGAAGTATGGGAATCGATTCATGAATACTAACTCTCTGTGAATCGCATTCCGGCTTTTGGGAATCGATTCACATATGTTAAGGAATCGATTCACGAATTGCTAGTCACTGTGAATCGCATGCTTAATAAGTGTGAATCGAATCCAACTATTAGTAAGTGAATCGATTCACACCATTACAGGAATCGATTCACGCGCGTTTCTGCAGGTTTTATATCAGTTTTGTGAAACTGTTTTTGGGGTTAATATAAAAGGTTCATTTAGGGTTTCATTAACACATATCTCATATTTTCATAACCCAAAAGAGCATTTTCTCTCATAAGCTTTCTTCTTCCCCAATTTTCTTTGAGACTCATAGGATTTCACTTGTAATATCTCCACTACTAAGAGTGGGTTTTGGATTACAATTTCTCTCTTATTCTTGTTACGTATTTGATTGGGTGAGGATCCCATAGAAATCTTGAGTGTGGTATCTCAAGTGGTGTGTTTTCAGAGTGTGGAATCTCTGGGTGTAATTCAAGAAACGCGTTGTAAATCTTTGAATTGATAGTGGAAGAAAATCTCAAGCGTGGCTTGGGGACTAGATGTAGGTCACAGTGGTTGGTGACTGAACTAGGATAAATCTCTGGTTTGATCTTCTCTTTCCCTATCTCTTTTAATTTCGTTTTTAGGGTTCATATAGATTTATGATATTGCTGCGTTCTTGATTGGTATTCATCTGATTTTAGTCAATTGATTTCTTGGGTTAATTTCTCTTAATCACAATATTGATAATTCCTTCACGAAATAAGTTTTTCATAAAGTTTTTGCGAAAATTTTTGATACTCAATTCACCCCCCCTCTTGAGTAATCTGGCCACCTGGGTAACAAGTGGTACCAGAGCAGGTATCTTTGATTTTGTCAAATTTTCTTACAAGAAAATCATGTCTCGAAATCGTTTTATCAACCCAATGGGTCCTATAATAAGGCTCCTGTTTTTAATGGTGAAGGTTATCCTTATTGGAAAGAGAGAATGAGAATTTTCATTATCTCTCAAGATATTGATATTTGGGATGCCATTGAAAATGGTCCTTTTATCCCAACTATTGAGAGAGGAGGTGTGAAAATTGAGAAACCTAGAAATGAATGGACTGATGAAGAAAAGAAAAAATTTCAACTTGATTGGAGAGCTAAAAATATCATCACCGCCGCCTTAGGCCAAGATGAATTTTTTAGAGTCTCAAATTGCCAAACATCCCAAGCTATGTGGGACACCCTACAAGTTACCCATGAGGGTACTAGTGAGGTGAAAAGGGCTAAAGTGAATACTCTCACACATGAGTATGAATTGTTTCGCATGAACAATGGTGAAACCATACAAGACATGCAAAAACGATTCACACACATTGTGAACCACTTAGCACTTTAGGCAAAACTTTTTCAAATGAGGATTTAATCAATAAAGTTTTAAGATGTTTGAGCGAGGAATTGGCAACCGAAGGTGACGGCAATTGTGAAATCTAGAAACTTGTCCACCATGACTTTGGCAACCTTGTTTGGGAAGCTACAAGAACATGAGCTTGAACTAAATAGGCTAACCGAGCATGAAGAAGGAGATAAAAAGAAGGATAAGAAGAGTATTGCTCTAGTTGCCTCTTCCTCAAAAGGGAAGAATCTCGTTCAAGACGAAAGTGATGATTCCGAAAATGAAGATTCAAGTGAAGAAGACATAGGTCTTATGGTGAAGAAGTTCGGTAAGTTTTTGAGTAAGAAGGGAAGAAAAATGGGCAACAACAAATTCTTCAACAAGTCAAAGAAGTTTACTAAGAAGGAAGGGAACACTTCAACAATAACTTGCTATGAATGCGGCAAAACCGGGCACATGAAGATGGAGTGTCCAATCTACCTAAAGAAGAATGAGAAAAGGCCTAAGAAGGAAAAGAAAGGAAGAAGAGCCTACATTGCATGGGAAGACAATGACACAGATTCTTCAAATAGCTCGGAAGATGATGAAGTAGCACACCTATCTCTAATGGCAACCGTCCATGAAAAGGATGAGGTAAGTGATAATGAACTTGATCCTTTACCTACATATGATGAGTTGCAAAATGCTTTTGATGAACTTCATGAGGAACTTGTAAAGATCACAAGACAAGTAAGTTCTCAAAAGAAAACTATACTTAGTCTAGAAAAGCAAGTTTCAAAAGGAAAAGAGGAAATTGAAATTATGAAAAATGAAAATGAATCTTTAAGGGTTGCTCATGAAGAATCTCTTGCTAAAGCATGTCCTAATGATGATGTTATTATTCCTTCCATATGTGAGAAATGTTTAGACCTCAAAAAGGAAATTGATTACTTAAAAAAGTCTATAGTAAAGGTCACAATGGGTAGGGACTATTTAGACATGATGCTTAGTAAACAAAGATGCACTTTTGATAAAGGTGGTATTGGTTTCAATCCCAATACTCAAAGAAAATCTTTTAAAAACCTCTTTGTTTCACCAAGCACATCTAATGTAACATGTCATTATTGTGGTAGAAATGGTCATACTACACTAAATTGCAATATTAGGAAGAATGGTGTTGATAGTTGTAAAATGGTATGGATTCCCAAGGGACTAATTCCCAACACTAACATTCAAGGACCCAAGCAAATTTGGGTACCTAAGTCCCAACATTAATTGTTTTGTAGGTTTGCTTGAAAGTCAATAGCAAGGATTGGTATTTGGATAGTGGTTGCTCCAAACATATGACCGGTGATAAATCTAAGTTCCTTCAACTTGCTCCTAGAGATGGAGGTCATGTAATATATGGAGACAACAACAAAAGTAAGATCATTGGTATTGGCAAAGTTGGTAAGTCTTCTACTACTACTATAGATGATGTTTTATATGTGGATGGACTAAAACATAACTTGCTTAGCATTAGTCAATTATGTGACAAGGGATATGAAGTTGTCTTCAACTCAACTTGTTGCAAAATTGAAAACAAAAATGATAAGCAAATTAAGTTCATTGGTCAAAGGATAGATAATATCTATATGATTAGTCTAGAGGATATACCTTCAAATGACGTACCATGCCTATTAACTAAAAGTGATGAAAGTTGGCTATGGCATAGAAGAATGACTCACATTCACATGGACCATTTAAATAAGCTTATCTCTAAAGATTTAGTAATTGGTTTACCAAAAATCAAGTTTCAAAAGGACAAATTATGTGATGCATGTCAAAAGGGAAAGCAAGTTAAGACCTCTTTTAAAGAAAAAAAATATTGTTTCAACTACTAGGCCCTTGCAACTTTTGCACATGGATTTGTTTGGTCCTTCTAGAACTATGAGTCTTGGAGGTAATTACTATGGTCTAGTGATTGTGGATGATTTTTCTAGGTACACATGGACTTTGTTCATTGCCAGTAAAAATGATGCTTTTAATGCTTTTAGAAAACTTGCAAAAGTTATCCAAAATGAAAAGAATTTGAAAATTGCATCCATAAGAAGTGATCATGGAGGTGAATTTGAAAACCATCTCTTTGAAGCTTTTTGTGAAGAAAATGGCATTAATCATAATTTTTCAGCTCCTAGAACTCCACAACAAAATGGAGTAGTTGAAAGGAAAAACCGTTCTCTAGAAGAGCTTGCAAGAACTATGATTAATGAAACAAATCTTCCTAAGTACTTCTGGGCGGATGCGGTTAATACCGCAACTTATGTTGTAAATAGAGTCTTGATAAGACCAATTTTGAAAAAGACGCCTTATGAATTGTACAAAGGAAGAAAGCCTAATATCACCCATTTTCGTGTCTTTGGATGTAAATGTTTTATTTTGAACAACGGGAAGGATAACTTAGGCAAATTTGATGCTAAAGCCGATGAAGGTATATTTGTAGGCTATTCATCCTCTAGTAAAGCTTTTAGAGTATATAACAAGAAAACTATGTCCATTGAAGAATCTATCCATGTTACATTTGATGAATCTAACCTCCAAAAGGAAAGAAAGGATGTTGCTCTTGATGAGATTGTAGGTGCCGGTTCAAAGCCCTCAAATGAAGAGAAGATAGAAGAAAACAACAACAATGATGAGATGCCTCCCAAGGAAGATAAAGAAGTTCAACATCAAAATCTACCTCTTGAATGGAGAGTGTCAAAGATCATCCTCTTGATCAAATAATAGGTGACATCTCAAAGGGGTAACTACTCGCTCTAATATTAGGGATATTTGTAATTACTCGCTTTTTGTTTCACAAATTGAACCTAAAACTATTGATGAAGCAATTGTTGATGAACATTGGTTGATGGCCATGCATGAAGAATTAAATCAATTTGAAAGAAACAAAGTTTGGGAACTTGTGTCACGACCAAAGAATCATCAAGTAATTGGCACAAAATGGGTTTTTAGGAACAAGCTTGATGAAACCGGTGTAATTACTAGAAATAAGGCTAGACTAGTAGCTAAGGGTTATAATCAAGGGGAAGGTATTGATTATGAGGAAACTTATGCCCCCGTAGCTAGACTAGAAGCCATTAGATTACTTCTTGCTTATGCTTGCATCATGGATTTTAAATTGTATCAAATGGATGTTAAAAGTGCTTTCCTAAATGGCTATATTCAAGAAGAAGTGTATGTAGCTCAACCCCCCGGTTTTGAAAGTTTTGATTTGCCTAATCATGTTTTTAAACTTAAAAAGGTCCTTTATGGACTTAAGCAAGCTCCTAGAGCTTGGTATGAAAGATTGAGCAAATTTCTTTTAGAAAAGGGTTTTCAAAGGGGAAAAGTTGATACTACACTTTTTATTAAGAGTAAAGGTCATAACATCCTTTTAGTGCAAATTTATGTTGATGACATTATCTTTGGATCCACTAATGAATCTTTGTGCAAGGAATTTTCTAAGATGATGCAGAGCGAATTTGAAATGTCAATGATGGGTGAACTCAATTATTTTCTCGGGCTACAAATCAAACAATCTAAAAATGGTATCTTCATCAATCAATCAAAGTATTGCAAAGAGCTTCTTAAAAGATTCGGGATGGAAAAAGCTAAGGAGATTAACACTCCAATGAGCACAAGTTGTTATCTTGACAAGGATGAAAATGGAACATCCGTTGAACTTGCAAAGTATAGAGATATGATCGGTTCTCTTCTCTATCTAGCGCCCGATGGGCAGACATTATGTTTAGTGTATGTATGTGTGCTAGGTTTCAAGATAACCCTAAGGAATCACACCTCTCGGTGTTAAGAGGATTCTTAGGTATCTAATAGGCACAACACACATGGGTCTATGGTATCCTAAAGGTGGTATTTGTAGTTTAGTTGGTTATACCGATTAGACTTTGCTTGGGTTGCAAAGTGGATAGGAAAAGCACTAGTGGAACATGTCACCTCTTTGGGAACTCACTAATTTCTTGTACAGTAAAAAACAAGTGAGTGTGGCATTATCCACAATTTGGTGAGTATGTAGCCAATTTGGAAGGCTATTGCGCACAAATTCTTTGGATGAAACAAAGAACTTCTAGACTATGGACTCAAGCTAGATCACATTCCTATTAGATGTGATAATACTAGTGCAATCAACCTAACTAAAAATCCCATCTTGCACTCTAGGACTAAGCATATAGAAATTAGACATCATTTTCTTAGAGATCATGTTGAAAAAGGAGATTGTGTGTTTGAGTTTGTGGAAACATCTAAACAACTAGCTGACATTTTCACAAAACCTCTTGCAAAAGAGAACTTTTTCAATATTAGAAATGAACTAGGCATTTTGGATAGTTCATGCATTGAATGAATGTGTGTCTATGCATATATTTAGCACTAACTCGTCATGCAGTTATTTTTAAAATTTTTTTGCTGATCCAAGAGTGTACAAGTATTCCTTATACTAGGTACGTTTTATTTTTTTAATGTGCTTAATTTTTTTTCTCGTGAATTCTCCAAATTGTTCATTTTATATGTTAAAACATGTTTATATTGTTATATGTTGTGCATAAATGTTTGATTGAATGAATTTTAGGTGTTGTTATGCTAATTGTAAAGTTAAAATGCATTTACTCTGCATATTTTTTAATTTGCACAGTGAATGAATCGATTCATTTGATATGTGAATCGATTCATGACTTTTGTTGTGCATAAATCACGTTCAGCCCCCCTCTGTGAATCGAAGCTGAGCTCTCGTGAATCGATTCACTCACTTCGATTCACGGCACTATAAAAGGCGAAAAAGCAGTTTTCCCTCCACGAACCCTAGCCTCCCTCTCGGCCTCTCCCTCTCGGCCATAATCACTGTTTCCTCGCACCCTCACACGCTTCAGCCCCCTTCATAAACCTCCATTCTTGTCTTGCATCAAGGTTTGGTGTTCATCTCCGGGTCGGGGATTGTTTATACACTGCTTGTGGTTTGTTTCTCTGGCTTCTTTGCCTTTGCCTCTACGCCGTGCTTCCATTTTGCACTGCTATCTTGCTTCTGTGTGGTTGCTTCGAAAGTGCTCATCTCAGTTTGAAGCTATTTACGTTGTCCCTGGTTAGTATTGTTCTTCGTTGCCTTCTCCTTGCTGTTCATTTCTGCGTAGTTGTGTTGGTTCGGAGCTCTCTCTCTCTTGGTTGGAAATTGAGGGTTGTTTATAAGATGGAAGGCTCCTCACATGCTCAAGGCACTAGGACTAAGATGCTATCTACCAGGAAACATGGGTTTAAGCAACAGAAAATTGTGGAAGAACCTGATTTTTCAAAGCATTTCTCCACTGCCAAACAAATTTCTCGTTTTAACAACATATTCAAGGATAGGACAGTACTTGCTTCGCACTTTCTGGCTACGGAGGAATTGTGTGACTTGGGTTTTGATTTTCAGGAAGTATTGTTTAGCAATGGTTTGAAAACAGTTGTGGAGTTGCACAATGAATATTTCCCTGACTTAGTTAAGGTTTTCTACTGCAATCTGTTTGTTGACAATGGTGTTCTGAGGTCATCGGTAAATGGTAAAGATTTAGTTATCACTCCTGCATTATGGTCCTCATTGACTGATTTGGCTTGTATGGAGCTGTTGTGGATGCCTCTGAACTTCACAGTTTTGTTGGTTATGATCATATCACTGCTTTAACAAGCATCTTGGCTGATCCTACACACATTCCAGCAACCAGTCACAAGTTTACTGCCGGAAAACTTAAGGTGAAAGAACGGATGCTTCACTTTGTAGTTGGGAAGATTCTTGACCCTCGGAAAGGCAACTATGCAAGGGTGCATGAAAGTGACATATTTCTTATTTGGGCATTGTTGTCTCATGAGGTTAACATAAATTGGCCTCAGTTCTTCATCGACCGTATGTTGAAGGTAGTCTCAAATGCAAAAGCTCCACTTCCATACGCCTGTCTTATCTCTTTATTCATCCGACACTTTGGTGCTTATTCGGAAGATGATCTTGTCATTCCTGTTTTACCAAAGGATGCAATTGGTAAAAATTCCATTTCCAAGATGCAATTGGTTAAAAGGGATGGTGTTTGGATGTATAGAGAGGAGCCACCTGTGGTTCCTGTGGCTCCATATGAGACAGATGATGAGGATCCCCCTGCCCTTCTTTGCCCTGCTTCTTGCCCCATTGTCTCTCGATCTTTTGATCTTTGGTCAGCATTCGGGTGGTGTTTCTGATGCTGATTCTGTTCCTCCACCTTGGTTTATCAATGCAATGGCTCAGCAAGAAAGCCGGATAAAGGGCTGGGTACGGGAGGTTATGCGTGAAGAACTGCATCATTATTTTGGCTCAAGGATGGATGGTCCTTTGGAGTTTCCTCCTCCTGAACCCTAGTTTATCTGAGCTGTTTTTGAGTTTTTTTTTTGTGTGGGGGCACACATTTTTTTCTTTTCATGCATCTAAATTTGACATTCATTTTTTTTGTTATGTAAACGTTGTCACATTGTTGAATGAATGCTGATGTATGTTGGTTAATTGCTAATATTGATGCTATTGTATGACTGATATATTGAGTGTCTACCCCTACTTTGTTTTCTTTTTGATAATGTCAAAAGGGGAGACGGCACATATTAAGGGGAGTATCATGTTATACAGCTTTAGTTTGATCTTGTTTGAAAGGCAATTGCTTGCAGTATAAGTGTTTGTGCAGGCATGGTGTTTGTCATCATAAAAAGGGGAGTTTGTGGATGAGCGTATCCCATGCGAAATTGAAGATGGTTTTGAAGATGTCAAACATGTAGCGACTTTGGTTACGCTTAGTATTATTTAGGTTTTATTTTACTCTAGTTAGAATCAATTGTTAAGAGTCTCAATAAACTTGTGGATTAAGAATCGAGAAAATGCTATTTGATAAACTAAATTGAATCATGCATTTCATAAGTGTTTAAAAGGTTTTTGACCAAGTTGGGTATGTTTACAAATATGTTTTATTAATCTTTAGCCCCAACAAATTATTTTACAAAGTGTTAAAATCATTTCATTTGGTCAAAACTGGTTTTTATGCATTTTCATTGAGTGGAATCGATTCATGGTTTAAAGGAATCGATTCACAAGCTTTCAAAGCGATGGGAATCGATTTATGAAGTATGGGAATCGATTCATGAATACTAACTCTCTGTGAATCGCATTCCAGCTTTTGGGAATCGATTCACATATGTTAAGGAATCGATTCACGAATTGCAAGTCACTTTGTGAATCACATGCTTAATAAGTGTGAATCGAATCCAACTATTAGTAAGTGAATCGATTCACACCATTACAGAATCGATTCACGCGGCGTTCTGAGGTTTTATATCAGTTTTGTGAAGCTGTTTTGGGGTTAATATAAAAGGTTCATTTAGGGTTTCATTAACACATATCTCATATTTTCAGAACCCAAAAGAGCATTTTCTCTCATAAGTTTTCTTCTTCCCAATTTTCTTTGAGACTCATAGGATTTCACTTGTAATATCTCCACTACTAAGAGTGGGTTTTGGATTACAATTTCTCTCTTATTCTTTTACGTATTTGATTGGGTGAGGATCCCATAGAAATCTTGAGTGTGGTATCTCAAGTGGTGTGTTTTCAGTGTGGAATCTCTGGGTGTAATTCAAGAAAGCGTTGTAAATCTTTGAATTGATAGTGGAAGAAAATCTCAAGCGTGGCTTGGGGACTAGATGTAGGTCACAGTGGTTGGTGGTGAACTAGGATAAATCTCTGGTTTGATCTTCTCTTTCCCTATCTCTTTTAATTTCGTTTTTAGGGTTCATATAGATTTATGATATTGCTGCGTTCTTGATTGGTATTCATCTGATTTTAGTCAATTGATTTCTTGGGTTAATTTCTCTTAATCACAATATTGATAATTCCTTCACGAAATAAGTTTTTCATAAAGATTTTGCGAAAATTTTTGATACTCAATTCACCCCCCTCTTGAGTAATCGCCACTGGGTAACAAGTGGTACCAGGCGAGTATCTTTGATTTTGTCAAATTTTCTTACAAGAAAATCATGTCTCGAAATCGTTTTATCAACCCAATGGGTCCTATAATAAGGCTCCTGTTTTTAATGGTGAAGGTTATCCTTATTGGAAAGAGAGAATGAGAATTTTCATTATCTCTCAAGATATTGATATTTGGGATGCCATTGAAAATGGTCCTTTTATCCCAACTATTGAGAGAGGAGGTGTGAAAATTGAGAAACCTAGAAATGAATGGACTGATGAAGAAAAGAAAAAATTTCAACTTGATTGGAGAGCTAAAAATATCATCACCGCCGCCTTAGGCCAAGATGAATTTTTTAGAGTCTCAAATTGCCAAACATCCCAAGCTATGTGGGACACCCTACAAGTTACCCATGAGGGTACTAGTGAGGTGAAAAGGGCTAGAGTGAATACTCTCACACATGAGTATGAATTGTTTCGCATGAACAATGGTGAAACCATACAAGACATGCAAAAACGATTCACACACATTGTGAACCACTTAGCCGCCTTAGGCAAAACTTTTTCAAATGAGGATTTAATCAATAAAGTTTTAAGATGTTTGAGCAGAATTGGCAAATCAAGGTGACGGCAATTGCGGAATCTAGAAACTTGTCCACCATGACTTTGGCAACCTTGTTTGGGAAGCTACAAGAACATGAGCTTGAACTAAATAGGCTAACCGAGCATGAAGAAGGAGATAAAAAGAAGGATAAGAAGAGTATTGCTCTAGTTGCCTCTTCCTCAAAAGGGAAGAATCTCGTTCAAGACGAAAGTGATGATTCCGAAAATGAAGATTCAAGTGAAGAAGACATAGGTCTTATGGTGAAGAAGTTCGGTAAGTTTTTGAGTAGGAAGGGAAGAAAAATGGGCAACAACAAATTCTTCAACAAGTCAAAGAAGTTTACTAAGAAGGAAGGGAACACTTCAACAATAACTTGCTATGAATGCGGCAAAACCGGGCACATGAAGATGGAGTGTCCAATCTACCTAAAGAAGAATGAGAAAAGGCCTAAGAAGGAAAAGAAAGGAAGAAGAGCCTACATTGCATGGGAAGACAATGACACGGATTCTTCAAATAGCTCGGAAGATGATGAAGTAGCACACCTATCTCTAATGGCAACCGTCCATGAAAAGGATGAGGTAAGTGATAATGAACTTGATCCTTTACCTACATATGATGAGTTGCAAAATGCTTTTGATGAACTTCATGAGGAACTTGTAAAGATCACTAGACAAGTAAGTTCTCAAAAGAAAACTATACTTAGTCTAGAAAAGCAAGTTTCAAAAGGAAAAGAGGAAATTGAAATTATGAAAAATGAAAATGAATCTTTAAGGGTTGCTCATGAAGAATCTCTTGCTAAAGCATGTCCTAATGATGATGTTATTATTCCTTCCATATGTGAGAAATGTTTAGACCTCAAAAAGGAAATTGATTACTTAAAAAAGTCTATAGTAAAGGTCACAATGGGTAGGGACTATTTAGACATGATGCTTAGTAAACAAAGATGCACTTTTGATAAAGGTGGTATTGGTTTCAATCCCAATACTCAAAGAAAATCTTTTAAAAACCTCTTTGTTTCACCAAGCACATCTAATGTAACATGTCATTATTGTGGTAGAAATGGTCATACTACACTAAATTGCAATATTAGGAAGAATGGTGTTGATAGTTGTAAAATGGTATGGATTCCCAAGGGACTAATTCTCAACACTAACATTCAAGGACCCAAGCAAATTTGGGTACCTAAGTCCCAACATTAATTGTTTTGTAGGTTTGCTTGAAAGTCAATAGCAAGGATTGGTATTTGGATAGTGGTTGCTCCAAACATATGACCGGTGATAAATCTAAGTTCCTTCAACTTGCTCCTAGAGATGGAGGTCATGTAATATATGGAGACAACAACAAAAGTAAGATCCTTGGTATTGGCAAAGTTGGTAAGTCTTCTACTACTACTATAGATGATGTTTTATATGTGGATGGACTAAAACATAACTTGCTTAGCATTAGTCAATTATGTGACAAGGGATATGAAGTTGTCTTCAACTCAACTTGTTGCAAAATTGAAAACAAAAATGATAAGCAAATTAAGTTCATTGGTCAAAGGATAGATAATATCTATATGATTAGTCTAGAGGATATACCTTCAAATGACGTACCATGCCTATTAACTAAAAGTGATGAAAGTTGGCTATGGCATAGAAGAATGGCTCACATTCACATGGACCATTTAAATAAGCTTATCTCTAAAGATTTAGTAATTGGTTTACCAAAAATCAAGTTTCAAAAGGACAAATTATGTGATGCATGTCAAAAGGGAAAGCAAGTTAAGACCTCTTTTAAAGAAAAAAAATATTGTTTCAACTACTAGGCCCTTGCAACTTTTGCACATGGATTTGTTTGGTCCTTCTAGAACTATGAGTCTTGGAGGTAATTACTATGGTCTAGTGATTGTGGATGATTTTTCTAGGTACACATGGACTTTGTTCATTGCCAGTAAAAATGATGCTTTTAATGCTTTTAGAAAACTTGCAAAAGTTATCCAAAATGAAAAGAATTTGGAAATTGCATCCATAAGAAGTGATCATGGAGGTGAATTTGAAAACCATCTCTTTGAAGCTTTTTGTGAAGAAAATGGCATTAATCATAATTTTTCAGCTCCTAGAACTCCACAACAAAATGGAGTAGTTGAAAGGAAAAACCGTTCTCTAGAAGAGCTTGCAAGAACTATGATTAATGAAACAAATCTTCCTAAGTACTTCTGGGCGGATGCGATTAATACCGCAACTTATGTTGTAAATAGATTCTTGATAAGACCAATTTTGAAAAAGACGCCTTATGAATTGTACAAAGGAAGAAAGCCTAATATCTCCCATTTTCGTGTCTTTGGATGTAAATGTTTTATTTTGAACAACGGGAAGGATAACTTAGGCAAATTTGATGCTAAAGCCGATGAAGGTATATTTGTAGGCTATTCATCCTCTAGTAAAGCTTTTAGAGTATATAACAAGAAAACTATGTCCATTGAAGAATCTATCCATGTTACATTTGATGAATCTAACCTCCAAAAGGAAAGAAAGGATGTTGCTCTTGATGAGATTGTAGGTGCCGGTTCAAAGCCCTCAAATGAAGAGAAGATAGAAGAAAACAACAACAATGATGAGATGCCTCCCAAGGAAGATAAAGAAGTTCAACATCAAAATCTACCTCTTGAATGGAGAGTGTCAAAAGATCATCCTCTTGATCAAATAATAGGTGACATCTCAAAAGGGGTAACTACTCGCTCTAATATTAGGGATATTTGTAATTACTCCGCTTTTGTTTCACAAATTGAACCTAAAACTATTGATGAAGCAATTGTTGATGAACATTGGTTGATGGCCATGCATGAAGAATTAAATCAATTTGAAAGAAACAAAGTTTGGGAACTTGTGCCACGACCAAAGAATCATCAAGTAATTGGCACAAATGGGTTTTTAGGAACAAGCTTGATGAAACCGGTGTAATTACTAGAAATAAGGCTAGACTAGTAGCTAAGGGTTATAATCAAGAGGAAGGTATTGATTATGAGGAAACTTATGCCCCCGTAGCTAGACTAGAAGCCATTAGATTACTTCTTGCTTATGCTTGCATCATGGATTTTAAATTGTATCAAATGGATGTTAAAAGTGCTTTCCTAAATGGCTATATTCAAGAAGAAGTGTATGTAGCTCAACCCCCCGGTTTTGAAAGTTTTGATTTGCCTAATCATGTTTTTAAACTTAAAAAGGCCCTTTATGGACTTAAGCAAGCTCCTAGAGCTTGGTATGAAAGATTGAGCAAATTTCTTTTAGAAAAGGGTTTTCAAAGGGGAAAAGTTGATACTACACTTTTTATTAAGAGTAAAGGTCATAACATCCTTTTAGTGCAAATTTATGTTGATGACATTATCTTTGGATCCACTAATGAATCTTTGTGCAAGGAATTTTCTAAGATGATGCAGAGCGAATTTGAAATGTCAATGATGGGTGAACTCAATTATTTTCTCGGGCTACAAATCAAACAATCTAAAAATGGTATCTTCATCAATCAATCAAAGTATTGCAAAGAGCTTCTTAAAAGATTCGGGATGGAAAAAGCTAAGGAGATTAACACTCCAATGAGCACAAGTTGTTATCTTGACAAGGATGAAAATGGAACATCCGTTGAACTTGCAAAGTATAGAGGTATGATCGGTTCTCTTCTCTATCTAACTGCCAATGGGCAGACATTATGTTTAGTGTATGTATGTGTGCTAGGTTTCAAGATAACCCTAAGGAATCACACCTCTCAGCTGTTAAGAGGATTCTTAGGTATCTAATAGGCACAACACACATGGGTCTATGGTATCCTAAAGGTGGTATTTGTAGTTTAGTTGGTTATACCGATTCTGACTTTGCCGGTTGCAAAGTGGATAGGAAAAGCACTAGTGGAACATGTCACCTCTTTGGGAACTCACTAATTTCTTGGCACAGTAAAAAACAAGTGAGTGTGGCATTATCCACAGCTGAAGCTGAGTATGTAGCGGCTGGAAGCTGTTGCGCACAAATTCTTTGGATGAAACAGCAACTTCTAGACTATGGACTCAAGCTAGATCACATTCCTATTAGATGTGATAATACTAGTGCAATCAACCTAACTAAAAATCCCATCTTGCACTCTAGGACTAAGCATATAGAAATTAGACATCATTTTCTTAGAGATCATGTTGAAAAAGGAGATTGTGTGTTTGAGTTTGTGGAAACATCTAAACAACTAGCTGACATTTTCACAAAACCTCTTGCAAAAGAGAACTTTTTCAATATTAGAAATGAACTAGGCATTTTGGATAGTTCATGCATTGAATGAATGTGTGTCTATGCATATATTTAGCACTAACTCGTCATGCAGTTATTTTTAAAAATTTTTTGCTGATCCAAGAGTGTACAAGTATTCCTGATACTAGGTACGTTTTATTTTTTTAATGTGCTTAATTTTTTTTCTCGTGAATTCTCCAAATTGTTCATTTTATATGTTAAAACATGTTTATATTGTTATATGTTGTGCATAAATGTTTGATTGAATGAATTTTAGGTGTTGTTATGCTAATTGTAAAGTTAAAATGCATTTACTCTGCATATTTTTTAATTTGCACAGTGAATGAATCGATTCATTTGATATGTGAATCGATTCATGACTTTTGTTGTGCATAAATCACGTTCAGCCCCCCTCTGTGAATCGAAGCTGAGCTTTCCTGAATCGATTCACTCACTTCGATTCACAGCACTATAAAGCTGAAAAAGCAGTTTTCCCTCCCACGAACCCTAGCCTCCTCTCACCTCTCCCTCTCACCATAATCCCTGTTTCCTCGCACCTCACACGCTTGACCCCTTCATAAACCTCCATTCTTGTCTTGCATCAAGGTTTGGGGTTCATCTCCGTGTCGGTGATTGTTTGCTTCTTACCGTGGTTTGTTTCTCTGTTCTTTGCCTTTGCCTCTCTGCCGTGCTTCCATTTTGCGCTGCTATCTTGCTTCTGTGTGGTTGCTTCGAAAGTGCTCATCTCAGTTTGAAGCTATTTACGTTGTCCCTGGTTAGTATTGTTCTTCGTTGCCTTCTCCTTGCTGTTCATTTCTGCGTAGTTGTGTTGGTTCGGAGCTCTCTCTTTTTTGGTTGGAAATTGTGGGTTGTTTATAAGATGGAAGGCTCCTTACATGCTCAAGGCACTAGGACTAAGATGCTATCTACCAGGAAACATGGGTTTAAGCAACGAAAAATTGTGGAAGAACCTGATTTTTCAAAGCATTTCTCCACTGCCAAACAAATTTCTCGTTTTAACAACATATTCAAGGATAGGACAATACTTGCTCTGCACTTTCTGGCTACGGAGGAATTGTGTGACTTGGGTTTTGATTTTCAGGAAGTATTGTTTAGCAATGGTTTGAAAACAGTTGTGGAGTTGCACAATGAATATTTCCCTGACTTAGTTAAGGTTTTCTACTGCAATCTGTTTGTTGACAATGGTGTTCTGAGGTCATCGGTAAATGGTAAAGATTTAGTTATCACTCCTGCATTATGGTCCTCATTGACTGATTTGGCTTGTATTGGAGCTGTTGTGGATGCCTCTGAACTTCACAGTTTTGCTGGTTATGATCATATCACTGCTTTAACAAGCATCTTGGCTGATCCTACACACATTCCAGCAACCAGTCACAAGTTTACTGCCGGAAAACTTAAGGTGAAAGAACGGATGCTTCACTTTGTAGTTGGGAAGATTCTTGACCCTCGGAAAGGCAACTATGCAAGGGTGCATGAAAGTGACATATTTCTTATTTGGGCATTGTTGTCTCATGAGGTTAACATAAATTGGCCTCAGTTCTTCATCGACCGTATGTTGAAGGTAGTCTCAAATGCAAAAGCTCCACTTCCATACGCCTGTCTTATCTCTTTATTCATCCGACACTTTGGTGCTTATTCGGAAGATGATCTTGTCATTCCTGTTTTACCAAAGGATGCAATTGGTAAAAATTCCATTTCCAAGATGCAATTGGTTAAAAGGGATGGTGTTTGGATGTATAGAGAGGAGCCACCTGTGGTTCCTGTGGCTCCATATGAGACAGATGATGAGGATCCCCCTGCTGCCACTTCGCCGCCATCTTTGCCCTGCTGCTTTGCCCCGATGTCTCTCGATCTTTTGATCTTTGGTCGGCATTCGGTGGTGTTTACGATCTTTGATTCTGTTCCTCCACCTTGGTTTATCAATGCAATGGCTCAAAGAAGAAAGCCTGGATAAAGGGTACAGATGCGGGAGGTTGTGCGTGAAGAACTGCATCATTATTTTGGCTCAAGGATGGATGGTCCTTCGGAGTTTCCTCCTCCTGAACCCTAGTTTATCTGATCTGTTTTTGAGTTTTTTTTTGTGTGGGGGCACACATTTTTTTCTTTTCATGCATCTAAATTTGACATTCATTTTTTTTTTGTTATGTAAACGTTGTCACATTGTTGAATGAATGCTGATGTATGTTGGTTAATTGCTAATATTGATGCTATTGTATGACTGATATATTGAGTGTCTACCCCTACTTTGTTTTCTTTTTGATAATGTCAAAAGGGGGAGACGGCACATATTAAGGGGGAGTATCATGTTATACAATTTTAGTTTGATCTTGTTTGAAAGGCAATTGCTTGCAGGTATAAGTGTTTGTGCAGGCATGGTGTTTGTCATCATCAAAAAGGGGAGTTTGTGGATGAACGTATCCCTATGCGAAATTGAAGATGGTTTTGAAGATGTCAAACACGAATGCGACTTTGGTTACGCTTAGTATTATTTAGGTTTTATTTTACTCTAGTTAGAATCAATTGTTAAGAGTCTCAATAAACTTGTGGATTAAGAATCAGAAAATGCTATTTGATAAAATAAATTGAATCATGCATTGCGTAAGTGTTTAAAAGGTTTTTGACCAAGTTGGGTATGTTTACAAATATGTTTTATTAATCTTTAGACCCAACAAATTATTTTACAAAGTGTTAAAATCATTTCATTTGGTCAAAACTAGTTTTTATGCATTTTCTGTTGAGTGGAATCGATTCATGGTTTAAAGGAATCGATTCACAAGCTTTCAAAGCTGATGGGAATCGATTTATGAAGTATGGGAATCGATTCATGAATACTAACTCTCTGTGAATCGCATTCCAGCTTTTGGGAATCGATTCACATATGTTAAGGAATCGATTCACGAATTGCAAGTCACTGTGAATCGCATGCTTAATAAGTGTGAATCGAATCCAACTATTAGTAAGTGAATCGATTCACACCATTACAGGAATCGATTCACGCGCGTTTCTGCAGGTTTTATATCGCTTTGTGAAACTGTTTTTGGGGTTAATATAAAAGGTTCATTTAGGGTTTCATTAACACATATCTCATATTTTCATAACCCAAAAGAGCATTTTCTCTCATGTTTTCTTCTTCCCAATTTTCTTTGAGACTCATAGGATTTCACTTGTAATATCTCCACTACTAAGAGTGGGTTTTCGATTACAATTTCTCTCTTATTCTTGTTACGTATTTGATTGTGTGAGGGATCCCATAGAAATCTTGAGTGTGGTATCTCAAGTGGTGTGTTTTCGTGAGTGTGGAATCTCTGGGTGTAATTCAAGAAACGTTGTAAATCTTTGAATTGATAGTGGAAGAAAATCTCAAGCGTGGCTTGGGGACTAGATGTAGGTCACAGTGGTTAGTGACTGAACTAGGATAAATCTCTGGTTTGATCTTCTCTTTCCCTATCTCTTTTAATTTCGTTTTTAGGGTTCATATAGATTTATGATATTGCTGCGTTCTTGATTGGTATTCATCTGATTTTAGTCAATTGATTTCTTGGGTTAATTTCTCTTAATCACAATATTGATAATTCCTTCACGAAATAAGTTTTTCATAAAGTTTTTGCGAAATTTTTGATACTCAATTCACCCCCCCTCTTGAGTAATCTGGCCACCTGGGTAACACATACGAGTTCTATCATCGATTTGCGAAGGTCAATGGCTTTGCTGCCAGAAAAGGGAAGGTGTTGAAAAACAAGAAAGGTGAAATATTGCAGCAAACGTTTGTGTGTTACCGGCAAGGATTTAGGGAGGATCGAGGGTTAACCAGAGAAAATCATAAGCGTCAGATAAAGCCCGAGACAAGGTGTGGTTGTGAAGCAAAGTTGAGAGTGCACATGGATATTTATTCAAGTCATTGGTACATGACATACTTTCTCGATGACCACAATCATGACTTATTGGAAGACCAATACTGTAGAATGCTGGCAGCTCATAGGAAAATGAGTGAGGCTGATGTGATGCGAATGAATAAAATGAGAAAGGTTGGTATAGGTACGCCACAGATCTACGGTTCCTTTGCAGATCAATGTGGAGGGTATGATAGAATTGGCTTGAGAAAAGATGTATATAATCAGGTTGGAAGACAACGAAAGCTGCAAAATCTAGATGCTAGATCTGCAATTCATTATCTTAGAGGTTTGAGAGAGACTGACCCTTTGATTTTTTTTCGACACACTGCCTGTGATGATAACCGACTGCAACACTTGTTTTGGTGTGATGGGATAATGCAGATGGACTACAAAATCTTTGGTGATGTGTTGGCTTTTGATGCCACTTATGGCAAGAATAAGTACCAATGTCCTTTAATTATCTTTTCAGGTGTTAATCACCACAATCAGACGATTGTATTTGTATGTGCCATTGTTGCAGATGAAACAGAAGAAACTTATGTATGGGTACTTGGGCAATTTTTAGAAGCCATGAAAGGGAAGTCTCCAGTCTCTGTCATCACTGATGGTGATCTTGCAATGAAAAATGCCATAAGAAGGATGCTCCCGAATGCGCACCATAGATTGTGTGCATGGCACTTGATTCGAAATGCCACGACTAATATAGGGATACCGGCATTTACTGCACAGTTCAAGAAATGTGATGTATGGCCATTACTCACAGTATTAAATTGTCCGGTAGGATGTTGGGGAGACCCTGTGGTTGGGGATTATTGGGTATTGGAATATCCATCTCAGACACTGGTTGGAGAGCAAAATCGGAATTAGACAATGTATTATGAAACCAATAACTTATAGAGGTGCTTCTATTTATACTCGAGGATAGAGATAAGGAAAATAACTACAAGATCAATACATAGATTTTTTTTCTTTGCTTATAATCGAATCCAGAGGAAGTACCATATTTCCTAATATAACTACAATATCAATCATAAAAATTGCACATACATAGTAATCAATCCTAATATAAGTACCATATTTCCTAATATAATTACAATATCAATCATAATAATTACACATAAATGCTAATGAAATCTCCACCAATTAACAATGCATACGTATAGTAAGATATAAATTGATTGAAATTGAAATTTGAAATTAAGATTTGATATTGATAAAAATTGAGAAATTATTTTAGGAAATATATAATTGGATTGTGATAATAATTAGCATTAATTGAAATCTTATAATAATGGTTGAATTAAAATAATAAATTGATAAATACTCCCTCCGTCCCCTAATAAATGACCCTTTTATAAAATTTTCTTGTCCCTTAATATAAGACACTTTTCAAAGACTAAGGTGAAATAATTTTTTTTTTACCAAATTACCCCTAAGTTAATGGAGGGAATTAAAAGACCTACAATTTCTCTCTCTTAATAGTCTTGATCTCTTGGAAGATGAGAATAATAATTTGGAAAAAATAATACACATTTTGTACAAATTTAATACTAATAACTAACAAAATCCACTTTGAGGTTGACACATGGCCTTTTTTTTTTTAAAATGAGGATCAATAGTGTTCTCACTTCCCCCTTTATATGACTCGAACCTAGTCCCTTGAGGCCAGGTGAGGCAACCCTTAAGCAACTCAAAGTTGCCACTTGAGCTGCCCTGCTCGTCCCGACACATGGCCTATTTAAGTAAATATAAATAATAAATTTTTAAATATTTATTACTATTATTATATTATATTTCGTACATTATGTTAAATCATATGCTTACTGTTATATGTGTTCAATCATATTACTAAGTAAAGAGACGATTGATGATTGATATACTATTTAAAAATTGTGAAATTATTTTAAAAAATTTATTTTAAGTTTCGATAATGTGACATCAAACTAGAGGTTATTTCATTATTGTTAACGATTTCATACAACTACACGATTGTTTTCCACGTGGTGAGCTTAAGGGTTAGAGTTTGAGACTAGTATCACTTAGTTTGACTTGGTTGACAGCATGATTAGAGCTTGGTTGACCACATGGCTAAGTTAAGGTTAGAGAATAGTATCACTTAACTTGACTTTGTTGGCAACATGGTTAGGGTTAGGTACTAGTATCACTTTGTTTGACTTGTTTGACTTGGCTGACAGCATCATTAGGGTTTGGGTTATGAATATGGTGAGGGTTGCGGACCAATATCACTAAGCTTCATTTGGATGACAATATGATTAGGTTAGGATTAGGGACTAGTATCATTTAACTTGACTTGGGTGGCAAAAGGTTAGGGGTAAGGACTAGTATCACTTAGTTTGGCATGGTTGGTCACAAGGTTAGGGTTAGGGTTATGGACTATTATTCACTTGGCCTGATATGGTTGACCGCATGGTTAGGGTTAGAGTTAGCGACTAGCATCACTTCAAGGCTTATATGGTTGGCCACATGGTTAGAGTTATGGTTAAGGACTAGTATCACTTTTTTTGACATAATTGGCCACATGGTTAGAGTTATAGTTATGGACTAGTATCACTTAGGTTGACTTAGTTGACCACATGGTTAGAGATAGGGATTCTTATCATTTAGTGTGACTCGGTTAACCACGTGGTTAGCATAAGGGTGGGATTTGAGTCATTTAGGGATTATTATCATTTCGTACATGTATAAGAGAGTTGGATAAGAAAAGGATAAGATAAGGACATGATAAGCTCTTATCCTATCATGTGTTTAATCCTTTGATAAGAAATTAGATAACATTGTGTTATTATATCATGTGTTTGAGAAGAACCAAATAATAGTATAATAGGATATAAATTATATAAAATGACAAAATTACCCATGAGACAAAGTTAAATATAATTTTTTAAAATTAATTATAGTATTCTTTGTTAATTCTATAATTTTTAATATGAATATCTAAATTTTCGTTTTTATTTTAAATATTCTTATATTTTATTAAATTTTTGATAATTTCTAATTTTTATATTTTTAAATTTTTTAAATCATGTGGTGACAAAATTAGCCTTGTGATAAAATTACATATAATATTTTTAAATAATTTTTAACTTAAAATAATTAAAATAACTAATAATTACATATCAAATTGGCACTTTGGCTTAATGGTAATAGTTATTCTTTTAAAGTCCAGTGCTTGAGTTCAAATCCCACGTGTTGTTAATTTTTTTAATTATTGATCCTTGAATACGTAGAAAGTGAATAGTGCATATAGGCCTTAATATCATTTGGGCCAATGTTAAGGCATTAGGACTAGCCCAATTACAACCCTAAATCTTAAATCTCTTGTCTCCGCCACTTTTAAACACGGAGCCGTCGTCATCCTGTTCATCTCCTCCACTACCGTGACTCTCTCATTTCTTTATTCCTTCATCTTCTTTTTCATTTTTTATTCGGTTTTGCTTGTTTTACCAAGATCAAATAAGCTTACAACCCTAAATCTTAAATCACTTGTCTCCGCCACTTTTAAACACGGAGCCGTCGTCGCTCGTCATCCTGTTCTTCTCCTTCACTACTGTGACTCTCTCATTTCTTTCTTCCTTCATCTTCTTTTTAACTTTTTCTTCGGTTTGCTTGTTTAACCAAGATCAAATAAGCTAAACTGGAAAATAAGCTTGCTTGTTTTATGAATCACTGAACAGACAGTTTGCTTGTTTTATTAAAAACAAATAAGCTAAACTAGCACAAGTAATGCCAGAAATAGAAGAAATAAGGTCCAAACCAGAAAACAAGGCTAAATATTTTAGCCAAAGAAACCAAAAAGAACATGTTTCATTAATCACTGAAGAGCAGACAGTTTGCTTGTTTTATTAAAAACAAATAAGCTAAACTGGCTCAGGTAATACTAGAAATAGAAGAAACAAGGTCCAAACCAGAAAACAAGGCTACATATTTTAGCCAAAAAAACCAAAAAGAACATGGCAGTATGCACACGTCTAACAGTTTCCATAAAAGAAGGATCTGTCATGAATGCAATTATATAACTTCAATTATTGACAAAGAACCAAAGTTATCTTCCATCCGCCTTGCCTTCACCTTCAATCCATGAAACCGAAAGGTAACTCCCTGCAAATATTATTTGCTTCACCAAAACAAGATATCCCATGCTAAAGCGACAAGCAAGAAGCGATATAATTCTAGACCAACAAAGGCATAGTGCATGAGACCATGATAGATACGTCGACCAACCAAAGAAGAAGAAATGAAGCATCAGGTATTGATTATTTGTACCAACAAAGACAAGTCTATACATCATCAAGGTTCCCCAAAACCAGTAAAAAACCTTCAGCACACACCATCCAAATCAAGAAAGGACCATGACATGTAGCAGCATGTATACATAACCTGCAGCAGAAACATCACATATAGAAGAAGGACCATGACATCCACCAAATCTGTTGCCACTTAATGATCCCCTCAAGATAGTGTCCTTCATTATCATAAAAGAAAACAAATGAGAAAAAGAGACTAAATCAAGCTAATAAACCAAGACAATGTCAATGCAGGTAGATGATATTTGACTCAAACCAAGGAGTAAGGGAATTAAAAAATGAGATGGACTTGTTTGAGATGCCAGATGAACAAATGAAAAAGTCGCAAAACCTATAGGATGAGATCAGAAATATATATTTGTTATCGGCTACTGAAAAAAGGAAGCAATTACTCAGAAAAGGAAAAATTGTCAGCACGAAAATACAAACAAAACTAATTAATAAGGTATCACAGAAATTTAGTTTCTCGTGTGCATCTGGTGGATGATTAAACAGTTTTTTCACATACAAAATGTATTGGTGGTAGTTAATCATACATGACATGTATGGAAAGCCAACAAAAGAAACAAGAGGTATGTAAAGAGTTTTGTCATAACTGATACTCTAATCAATTAACATTATTGATTAGAATAGTCTGCTCAAAGCCTTGAAAAGTGCGAGGCATTTAACATTTAGAGAGTATAGCGCAAGTGGATAAACTAATGAAAAGAAAGGCAATAAATATTCACTAATCCACCGGTTGTTTTAGTTAACAAGCTAATAAAAAAATTTGGTCAAAAAATCCCCTCCCTGGCTCTTTTTGGTCCTCTGACAATGACATGTTTGCACTCATAGTTGATAGTTCAAACAAAAATGTTTAAAACTAATATCTAACAGTTAAATTTAAGAAAATAACTTCAACTGAAAGCATGCTAATACCCACTCTGAGAGCAAACAATATGTTGTGCAAGTTCATGTCACGGGAGCTTCAATATAGTTCACCTATGAATTGCTATGTTTTCCACTAACACTACCAGAATACGAGCAAAAATTAAAAAAACAAACAAACAAATGAAAACTTAATCTACCCTTTCAAGGATGGTGCTTCGGTGAGGCATAACGGTCCACATTTGATCCCTTTGATTGATGAGAGGAACAGATCGACCCACAGCGCTGAGAGGCACGATTTTACTACCTGATAAAATACAAAGAAAGCACATTATTGCAGCAAATAGTTTTCAACAACATAAAACATGAATTGAAACATGGAATTAACAGCCTAAAAAATCTTTCTCAGCTTCACCCTCCTAATCACTAAGATTTTACAGGGTAAATCATCACAGAGCGAAGAAGCTAGACCACCTTGACGAGACCCAGTGGTGTTGCTCTGTGGCCACAATCAAGGGCGTGGGTGGTTGTGGATGCGGAGACACTATTCGTGTCGGTTGAAGGGGAGAAGCGGAGTTGCAATCCATAGGACCGGTCAGGTGGCTCACGGTGGTGGCGAGAGGACATCGGGTTTGAGGTGGGTGGTTGTTTCCCATCGTGGGGCTTAGGTTTGGGGGCGTAAGGCCTCACCGCTATGTCGATGGCGATTCACCACCACCACTAGCGACAGCGAGCACCATGGTGGCGGCAAGAGAAGTGGTGGTCGAACGGAAAGGGTGGAGGAGGAAACGCATTTTGGGCGGTGGGGAGGAGAGGAGAAGAGATACGAAGGGAAGACCAATCAAGAAGGAGAGGGGAGGAGGAAGGCCGGCTGTCGCCGGCACCAAGCGAGGCGAATCTTTGCCGTCACGAGCGAACCTAGCGAATCTAGGACCAACAGCGGCGCCGTTTGCACCGCACCAAACACTAGCAAAGCTTCAAACCCTAGGGACCGTTGTTGCGCCGCAGAGCTTCAAACTCTTGTCCGAAAACCATCTCAACAAAAATATTTCTGGAACCTAGCGTGAGCACTACGACCACCGACAAACCTTGTATGATTTGCCCTTCTATGGGGATGTAAGCGGTGCTTCGCGAAAGATCTACGAGAGGAGAACAAGATCTGGTTGGTCTGAGACAGAAGCGGCTATCCACCGACTTTACTTTGAGGAGGATCCCTCTGCCGCCTTGGAATCGAAGCGAGCAACGGCGATTCGTTGGCCGCAGTGCGATCCATCTTTCTCAGTTAAACAAAACCTTATTATTATACCCTAATGCAAACTATTGATGTCCCTATGGTGAAAAAAAATAAATTTGGTGGGAGCTATTGCAATTTTTTAAGTTTTAACAGAAGCTACAAAATTGATGGTTACTTGGTTTACCAGTCAAAAAATCTGAACCACTGAATTAAATAATATTAAATCAACGGCTCCAAATAACTGGTTCACCGGTGAACCACCTACTTAATGGTTCACCGTAGATGCCACCAACAGAAAAATAATATAAAACTATGTTTTTATATAAAATATAAAACTATTTTCATAAAAAATCCTATTTTATGTGGTTCACGCTTGTGTAATAGAACATAAGTTATATAAAATAATTGTCGTGGACTTTTAAAACCATTTCACCGTAGATCAGATCCTTCGTGGGTAGTGAACGGCAGAAATTGTATACCCACAAACATTTTTTGGGTACAACAGTATACGATAAAGAGAAACAATATCACTTACCCCTTTGAAAAAAAAATTAGAATCGATTTCTGTTCAATGCAGAAGCTTAGAATCTTAGCTTCTATTAAAATTGATTTTGGGGGTTGAAATCAATTTAACTTTGTTGAAACCAAACATAACCAAACCACGATCAAACCATGTTTACTGATGCAAACACACGTATAGAGTCTGAACGTGGTTCCAAACAAGGGCTTAGGGAAGAATCTTTAACATAAACTGTTTTAATTTAATTTAATAAAAGTTTTAAAACCTCCTAATGTCAAGTTACCTTATGTATAGTTGTAGTCAATAGTTACACTTACACTTAATGATCTTTGAAACATACTAGTCCTTAAGTATGATTCAAACTGAAGGTGAATTCTATGATGAAAAAGTAACATAAATAACACCATGGTGCACAAGTTTTTTTAAACCATTCGATAATTAAGCTCATAAATCCTACTATGCATCACACACACCATATCACAACTCTCTTCCTCACCACCTTTCCTCTCCCCCTTCCACTGCGACAATGCCACCCCTCTATTTCCAGATTTACGGACTGTTCCTCCACCACGATCTAGCTGTCACGGACGCCGTCGCTGCTTTCCCCTTCACCGGTGTCCAACCCCCTCCCCATCCACAACCCCTTCCCCCCGTCTCTCACCCTCACTCTCCCCTGCCCCCTACAACAAGTAGCAACCATTTCTAGTCTCTCCGCCGCTCCCTGCAATAGGTAGCAACCATTTGTAGTGGTGACATTCACGGTGGTGTGCCCCTGTTTCTTCGTCAATGTTTCTCGGTGGACGATTATCTTCCATTTTTCACGCCGTGGATCTTGAGACTTGAAGGAAAAATTTCAGCTCTTCCCCAACACACTACAGATTACGGTCCCCATTGTATCAATCTCCTCGCCGTTGTGCCAACCCATGCCTTTTGTTGTTTTGACTCAGCCACCGACCATGGATGACCCCTCTGTGCAGACTCCCCAAAAACCTCAACTTCATTCTTCTCAAGGAGACCACCCCCCACAGGGAGAAAATCGAGTCCTTGCTCCACACAAAGCACACTTTACAGACACTGCACTCGACCGTTGCGCCATGGACGCAAAAGCCCTAATCTATGATAAAACCTCGCCTCAGAACTGGAAAAATGCCTTCTCTGGTTTGGTGGGTTTCGCGCTTCACATTCCTCACAGTGCCTTCTCCGCATTCCTCACGATCTGAAACGAAATCCCCGCGATCGGAAGGTCCAACGAGGCACGAAGGTGGAGGCGAGCATCGTCAGATCGCCGATCAAGGAATCCAGGATGCCTTCTTTGGTTCGGTGCATCTCACTGCAAAACCTAGACCGATTTGCTATAGAAACCCTAGATCTAAAAGTTGGGGGGTGAGGGGCGAGGGTAAGAGGTGGTGGATGGCGATGTTGGGTGGTCCAGTGCAGTGGTTGGTCGAAGAAAATGAGGAGGGAGAAAGGGAACGAAAGAGGGATGAAGAGGGGAAAATATGATACCGCTGGTGCATGATATTATTATGGAGATGAAATTAATCAACGATTAAAACTAGTGGTCCACCGTGGTACTACCCATCAAACTGGTTCACAGTAGAACTCACCTCAAACTGAATTATGTGATAAGGTCTTTATTACTTGTTTTTTATTAGAAACATTTCTTTATGTCTAGTGTAAAGTCTTACAAAACCTTTAGACGCTAAGGTTTAGTCTGCGTCTGATTGACTTAGTGTGTTTGCACTATTAAAACACAGAACAATCATAACAAACAATGTATGTTTTGATCAGCATGTTTTGAAATAGGTTTTGAGAAAAAGAAGTTAAAAACACAATTCAACCCACCTTCTTGTGTTTTCCTAGCCCTTCAGCACTTCAGGTTTAACTTCCAACCATTGTTCCCCATCTGCCATCCGCTAAGGTGGCATGGTATCCGACATCCACTCAGATGGCAATGCCACTTCCTCAAATGTCAAATCCATCCACTCATTCATACCTATTTCGAACAATGAAACACAAAGAATTAAAACCATTTTTTTTTGTGTTCTGCTAACTCCAAAACTTTAATTCTTGACAAAAAAAGAAGTCCTCCAGAAATAAAGTTCCAGAACTCATTAAGTGATGGGTCTGGAAGTTAATTTCTGGAAAAATGCAAACTCAGAGCAGCAACGAATGGGAGAGGAGATCTACACCCGAACGATGAAACACAAGCCTAAAATCAACACCCAAATGTAGAAACAAACCCTAAAATAAACTCTAGGAATGAGGAGGGTTGAAAAATGGGAGAGGGAGTGAGAGGAGGCGAAGATGGAAAATGTGTGCTTCTGAGAAAATGAAACCCAGTCTAAGTTTAAATCAGTTCGCAACACCTTCCGAATAAAAACATTTGTGTGTGTGTATATATATATACATATATACATATATATACATATACATTCGGAGACCACTAGGCAATTTGTTTGGATGTTTATATCCATGCATTGTAAAATGTCTGGAAATTAATATTTGGAAAGAAAATTATCGTCCACAGTGTTCGAAAGTTAACTTCCCGAGACAGGTATTTTGAGGGGGAAAAAATGAAAAGACTCTACAATGTATTACCAAAACACTAGTGGCATCAATAGCAAGTCCATCACTTTTTTTTTGGGGTCAAGGATGCAACATTTCATTCATCCGAGGCAAAGGCCACCAAAACATTACATCAGTACAATCATCAGCCCCACTATTAGGGTAAAGTACAGGACTATGCAAACTCTATGATCATTCGTTAAAACACAAGAGCTGCTCCTGACTACAAGGTTAAAACCTAGGACACTAACCCCATGTTAACCTAAGCATAATAACTACCAATCCATTAGGAAGGTGTTACAAATCCAGCAACCCAAACAATAAAGGTCAGGTGGTTTAGAGGGTGGGCGTAGAGTCAGTCCACCCCTAGGAAACTCGTGTCTCGCTACGAGGGCAATCATGCCAGCTCCTTCTTGATTGCTCACAGTTTGTATTTGATAAGAACCCACATCCTTGTTGTCGGGTTGTAGCATCAATTGTCCCGTGGCGGAGGCCCGAGGGGGTCAAGTCACAGTCGACATGTGGCGCTTGGATTGTTACGGTTAAGTAGAAAGGGTTGCACCCTGACTAACAGCTATAGCTTTTGGCCTAGTGGTAAGCGCTCTGATACCAATTGTTGGATCGAGCGCTTACCACTAGGCCAAAAGCTATAGCTGTTAGTCAGAGTTAAACTCTTTCTACTTAACCGTAACAGTCCAAGCGCCACGTGTCGACCGTGACTTAACCCCACCTGGGCCTCCGCCACGGGACAATTGATGCCACAACCCGGCAACAATCTCCCCCTCAGCAATTGGTATCAGAGCCAAGGTCACGTGTTCGATTCCCAGCGGGGGCAATTGCTGAGGAGGAGATTATTGCCGGGTTGTGGCATCAATTGTCCTGTGGCGGAGGCCCAGGGGGTCAAGTCACAGTCGACACATGACACTTGAGTTATTACAGTTAAGTAGAAAGGGTTGCGCCCTGACTAACAGCTATAACTTTTGGCCTAGTGGTAAGCGCTCGATCCAACAATCCTGAGTATTTCTACTACCTTCCTGATCAAATAATCCTCTCCTTGATACCTTTGACGTATTGTGCCATATACAGCATAATTTAGCAGTGCATCTTGGTGTATCAGGGAGTGAGGGGAAAGAAGGTATGGGGCTCAAAATTATTATGCTGTGAATTTGATTACCGTGATGGAGATAATTCTTGGAATCAATAACTAACCCAGTACATTTTAGTTTAAACAGTGTGTTCCCAGGGACCCTATCTAAGAAAGGTTTTGCATCAAACACTTCCAGGATAATTTCAAAGAACCGATACCTCAGATAAGTCCCCTAATTCAAATATTGTTCTGACCTAACTTCCTAAGCAAGAGAGAGCTTCCACTTCGAACACCTAACCAACAAAGCATAAGGTAGGCCTCTAAATGAATTTAGCATTTTGTCTGGAGACCTCTCCTCCTTTAGCTCAACAGCAACTACCCCATCAGGTGCACTCACAATCACAGACAAATCTCTGTAAATGGGTTCAATCTGCACAAAACCCTCAGCAAGCACCATGTAGGGCCGAAAAAATAGAATGGTTCAATCCGCCCATGAGTCGTGGTTGTTTACGGCAACTCCATAATCATTTATGGGAGACAATGGGTCGCTAAAGAAGGAGTGAAAGAAGAGGCTAGGGATCTGTAACGCCCGTAACTCAGTATTACTTGAATTTACGACAATTTACAGAAATGGCACAAGGGTTACCAATAATTTAAACTTGAAAATGGGCATTACAAGTCCAAATTTAAAATATAGTCGATGGTCTAAAAGTTTGGTTACAACTTCCAAGTATTAAGTATTTGGATTACAAAATGCGATAACGAGGTTCCAAATATCCAAAGGACATATGAGTTGTTACATCACAAAATGTAGAATTAAACTAAAGGATTCAACTTCTAACTTGGTTGACCGCCTTTCGGGTCCTGCTTATCTGAAAAACAATGGAAAGAGTGAGATAAAAATCTCAGTGAGCCCCCCCAACGGACCCCCTGACCAACCCATTTCCCAACACAATATTACAAACTCACAGTGAAGACAATTCATAATGTACAAGAACCCAATTAACATTCACAAATGCTCAATGAATCCAAGAGGGATATATAATTAACCCCCAATGGAATTCTTCTATCAATGATACACAATGAATCCAAGAAAGTATAGCAGTGACTTTCCATGGAATTCTTCAATAAACAATACACTATGAATCCAAGAAAGTATAGCAGTGACTTTCTCTGGAGTTCTTCAATAAACAATTCGTTATGAGTTATTACACAATCAATAAGTTCAATCCTATGAACAACTTAACCATTCTCGTAAGCATTTTAATAGTCTACCCATTGATACAAATCTCCCTAAGACCATAGCATTAAGTAAGATTGAACCAAAAGAGGAAGGATTTAGAAATAAAAAGGGGAAAATCGCCCCGAGAATCGCTTAAGCGGTCAGTGGTCGCCACGCTACCTTCGCCGGCCAGATTTTCGCTCAGCGAAAGTCGCGTAGAATACACCCCCTGGGCAGTGCGTAGCCAGCTCGCTCAGCACCTGCTTCTCGCTTAAGCGAAAGTAGCGCAGAATGCACCCCCTAGGCAGCGCGTAGCCAGCTCGCTCAGCGCCTGCTTCTCGCTTAAGCGAATTTGACAGATTCTGCTCAAATTTCAGATTTTCTTTCCAAACCAAACATCACCAAATCCAACCATACTCAATCTCAATCATCAATCACCAAGCACAAAGCTCTAAATCAAACATTTAACATATCAATATACAAGATCAAGAGCATTGCATAACTTATCAACTACACAATCAAACATATTTCAACATGTCTTAGAATCTTCAAAATAAACATAAACTCATCTCCCTCATCATGCATTCCCAAATCCACAACTTGCATTAAGAAACACACAACCACACAAGTAAAATGGAAAGTCCAAAATGGTGGGACTTATGGGTTGCCCAACCTCTAAGTAAGAGGAACTCACATTAAGCTCAAATGAATGAGCTAGGGAGCTTGAAGACTTGAGACCCTCTCCTCCTCTTCTTCTCCAAGTTCAAACTTCTTTCCCAATGATCTAGAACAACTCCAAATCTTCAATGTAGCCCCAAATACTCAGTTTCAAATGTTTAGAAGCAAGGAATGGTGAAGGAAACACCAACTCTCCTCTTCCCCTTCCCAAGCCAAAGCCCTAGCTCTCCACCTCCTTCCTCTTCTTTCCTTGATCAGAAAAATAGAGAGAGAGTAGAAAGAATGGGCTGGTTGTCGTGGGTGAGGGGAGAAAAGGGAGAAGGAAATTGTGGTTTGACCAATTTACCCTTCCTTCAATCACTTAACTACACTACACCTTGCTATTCACACCCCCAACATTTCTAAATACTATCCCCTATTTCAATTACTTAACTATTAATTTGAAATCCAAGCCTAAATTAATTTAATTAAATAATTGAATTAGGCAGGGTGTTACAGGATCATAGATCTGAGGCCTTGATTTTGGGGGAATAGGGGAAACACGGACCCAAAAGGAGGGGGTGACTCTGGCGGCGTACATCGATTGGAGGAAGAGTGATGGAATCTGGGAAGGTGGAGAGCAGAGAATGTGGAAGACGAAGACCTAGTGGCAGTGGATGGAGGGTAAGCGAAGGTTCTCGTGGCGCTGATCTGGGGTTTGAAGATCCGACCCGATGATTTTGGCGGTGGCTTTGGTGGAGGGCGGGTGGCCATTGGAGATGGTGTAGGTGGTGGCACACCACCACCGTGAAAAGGAGGAAGGGTCATGGCGGAGGATACATATCTAACGGGGGAGTGCAACCTTCTCATGGTCTCGTGAAAGTAAAAGGAGATGGCTTGAAGAAAGGATAAAAGAAACAGCACCTATTGCACCGACCAAATGACACCTATTGTGCCGAAAACAGCTGCGATGTGAGCCACCGACCACTCCCTAGCAAACCCTAGGGGACTAGGGTACTGCAAGTCCATCACTTTATGGCATGGCTCTAGACTAGGTTTTTGTCATGAACCCAAATTGAAGCCTCAAATATTTTTGGGCTTGGGGAAACATACTTAAGTGTCTTGATATCCCCACCTCACACATTAAACGTGTATTGAACACATAACAATAGCTTTCAAGTTGAGCTAAATCTAAGTTTGTTTTGACGTGAAAATAAATACTAATTAATTAGTACCTTATTATGGTTATTGCTACTCTGTCTTTTTTTTTTCTTTTTTCCCTCTATGCAATATTGTAAATAAAATGTATATAGAAGTAAACTTTTTAAAATTTTTTTTGGATGTTTATATTTATATTTTTGGGATGTTAAACTTTTTAAATTTTATTCAGCCAAAAATAAACTTCTAAATTTTATTCATTTAATTATCTCATTGATGTATACGAACATACACTAAGGCAATTCACGCGTTCAACTACGGGTCCGTTTGTTTTAGATTTGGGTAGAATTGATTGTGAAGAATCTTGTTAAAAAATTGATTTTAAAAAAATCGAGTTTAAAAAAATTGATTTGTGTTTGTGTTTACACCCAAAATATTCCCAAGTATTAGCCGAATCCAACAGTAGCCGAAGCAAGAAAATTAGTCGATTGGATGTTAGCCGAATCACAAGCTAGCTAAATATGCAGCTGATAGACACATCAGCAGGAAACTAAGAGCTAGACATGGACCTTGGGCTTACTGGGTTGAATTGAAGATATTGGGCCCATTGGGCTAGCATGAAGTCACTTATTGGGTCAGGTTCTTGAAATTGCTCCATGAGCCGAATGAGGTGGAGGTTAATTTTGAATTAATTTAAATTCAAAATTAATTAAAGTCAAGATGATCTCCAAGTTTTTAGGAGCTGAGCGAGAGAACCGAGGATAAGATCCACGCTGAGAAGACCGTTGGTTAAAAATGTGGCCATGACGTGGTAGTGCGCCTAGATTTTAGGATCGTGGTTAGTGGAGCATGACACTACTCAGCCGATTAACTACCAACTAGGAGTTTATCATTGTTAGCCAACTGAACGTGGAAAATAGGGGTAGTTCTTAGTTGTTACTATAAATACCCAAGTTGTATATAATTTTAGGGACATCAGTCAATACAAACAACTTATTTTGGCTCAAGTTTATTCAGTCGCACTTTATGTTTACCTTTGTGTTCTCGTTTTTATCTTAATTCACTTACTTAGCCCTTTCTGGAGTGAGTTAAGGGACCCATAGCTGAGGAACAGAGTTCCTTCCTTGGCATAATCGTTTGAAGAAAAGGGAATCACTGTTGTGGAGTTTAGCTGATTTGCGACTAAGTTACATTCCAGTCAACAAAATTGGCACGCCCGGTGGGACCAATGGTGAATGAATCAACACATTCGAGTCCCCAGGTCAGGACTACCATTGGCGTATGCACTTGCGTTCTAGTAAGAGCTTGAGCAGTATGAAGAGCAATCCTAGGAAGCCGGTTGAAGGGAACGGAGGACCTGCTCCAATAGCAGAGCCAGTGCACGAAGAGGTAGAGCCTAAAACTCAACCAATGAGCCCAACGATCCACCATTGGTGATGTCCACTTCATTTATACGCCAACAACTCGATTTGGGAATCAATGATATCGTGTACTAAGTGTCACAACAGTTGGCTGATATTGTAAAGCCCATGGTACACAATGAAGTGCAGCAAGCTAGGGAGACAGAGGCTAAGAGGGCTCATTCAGGCGAGAGCTCCATCAATTATGCTATTCCAACACAAGTACTACCCAGGCAGGACCTGTCATCTAGCCGAATGTAGCTTCGGTAGGACCAACTCAGGTTCAGCCGAGCACGATTCCGGCACTGATACATCAAGTTCAGCCTACCTGTGTACAGGCAGGGCCTACTCAGGTTCAACCAAATAAAGAACAGGTACTTTTTAATCCAATTAATTCCCAGCCTAGTACTTTTGCCACTTTGAACACTGGGGGACAACAAGTGGTGAATTATACCACTAACTAGGCTAATCTTCATTTTGGACAGGTGCAGATGGCTAGGAGGCCGCCAGATGCAGTGGGACCAATTGGTATGCCACAAGTAATGCCATATCTGCAGCCCTATGGTGCTGCTATGTAGGCGACTAACCCACAGTATACTGGGGGGCAAGCTCTTGGTGCAGGAGGGAGTGGAGCAAGACCACCTAGGGGTTATGCTGGACAGCAGCCATGGAATAATATTCCACCTGTATCGGCTAATCTTCCATTCTATCCACCTTATCCTGAAGTGTCTGCAGGCTCTCAAATGGGGTCAACTCCTCCAAGGGCATTTGGTTTAATGATGGAGCAGTCATGGGGACAAATCCCACCTCTACCATTTAACACAAGTATTCCTGGAACTCAATACAAGGTACCAGGTGAAGGAAGCATGGAGCAGCCATGGGGGGTTCACCCACCTCCATTGCCAAATCAACCAGGTTACCCCAATCCTCCAGAGCAAATATCCCAGGTACATCCCCCAACATGGAGACAGCAACCACAGGCAACTACTCCTAACTTGGGAGAAGTGAGGCCGTGGGGTTCACAGCTACTAGACCCAGCAGTCATTGCAGATACCATCAAGAAATACTTTGGTGTGCAGCTAAAGCCTTTGGATAGGTCAATCTACATGAAGCCATACCCTGAATGGGTAGATAGAGTGGTACCTCTACCTAGGGGATACAAGATTCTAGATTTTGCCACTTTCTCTGGAGAAGATGGCAAATCGACTATCGAGCACATAGGCAGGTTTACTGCTCAGTGTGGTAAAGGAAATCAGAATGAGTGCCACAAATTGCAGCTGTTTCCTTGTCACTGACAGGGACAATGTTTACATGGTATTTCTCTTTACCACCTAACTCTATACAAACATGGGCAAATATGGAGAGGTGCTTCCATGATAGATTCTACTGGCCCCAACCTGAAGTCACTGCTGCTGACCTCATGAACCTAAGACAGCAGGTATATGAGTCGGCTGCTGATTTTGTGGAAAGGTTCAGAAAGATGGCTGGAAAATGCTCTGTGTAGTTCCCTGAGATCGAATATGCAGCCATGGCCATTAGTAGCATACACCCTCAACTCAGGGAGATACTAGTTGGCCAAGCTTGCATTGACTTGAACCAGTTAGTCTCAAGGGTAATACGTATTGAACAGTTCATCCAGGAGAAAGAAAAGAGGCGAGCCAGTAGAGGGAGAGGTCCTCAGTTGGTATCCATTATAGAAACTGAAGACTCTGATGATGATTCAGCCGATTCCACGGCATACATCATGGTAGCTGAGATAGTAAAGGGTAAAGGCTACTCTTGCCCTGCCCTGAGGGCTGCCAAAGGAAAAGAGTCAAAGTCAGGAGATAGCAAGGTGGAATACTCCTTTGATATTTCCAAGGCAGATCAAATCTTTGACTACTTGCTTAAAGATAAGCAAATTCGGTTGCTGGATGGGCACAAGATCCCATCTACTGAGGAGTTAAAAGATAAGAAATACTGCAAGTGGCACAACTCCTATAATCATGCAACTGTAAATTGCATAGTTTTTAGGAATGCCATTCAGAAGGGAATAAAAGAAGGAAAGGAATTGCTAAGATGACAGCGGATACTGGCCCATTCCCTTCTTTGGGGATAAACATGGTTTCATTCTCAAAATTTGATGATGCAGAACCTAGCCACAGGCGGAGGATATCTGTTCAGCAAGTTTGGAGGCCCAAGAAGGGGTTAGCCGACTCAAACCATAATGATCGGCTAAAACCTGAGGCTTCCAAGACTTCTATTTTTGACAGATTGGGAAACCCCTAGCCAATTGTTGAGCATAGGCAGGGGGCAGGCCACCTAAGCCAGGGAGGCTCACCCAAGAGTTAGTCAAACAATATGTTAAACATGGTCAAACTTCAACAGAAAGACCTAACAAGGGGAAAGGAAAGGCACCTAATACTGAAACTGGGGGGGCAAGATCGGCTAACCATTAGAGATAGTGGTAGGCTATCTTTTCCCAAGGTGGATGAGGAGCCTATTCCCAAAGACAAAATAAGGGTGGCTGAGTTTACCATGGAAGGAGGCATGTCTTCTCTGAAGATAACAGTGAGAAACGACGAGAAGCTAAATCCCCGAAGAATGTTGAAGCCTCCTGCTAATGTGACAGAAGGGTGCTGGTTCTTGAACAAGTATGCCAAAGATAAGAAGGCAATACCAGCAGTACTGTCAAGAACCCAAAAGAGGAGAATGCAGAGAATAAGGTATGTTCAGAAAATGAAACAAACTCTGCAAATGCTAGCCGATATCAAGAATAGGGAGAAGAGGGAGATTCCCTTAGAGGCTGTAAGTGACATGCTAGATAAAGCTTTTCCAAAGTTAGATACTAGAGAAGTTAAGAAAGATGAAGCGCCAAAAAGCATAGAGCCAGTCGGTGAACAGGATCCTATTCCTGAAGCTAAGTGTCTAATTGCCTCAGTCGATGTGGATGAGGAAGCAATCACCATAGAAGGTTCAGTGATCCCAAAGATGCATTGGGAACACGATGATGCTATGGAGGACTCCTTGCTAGATCTCTTGTTCAATGAAGAAGTTGATGGCCTGTTAGCTGATATAGAGGCTATTAGCTTGTTCCCTGAGGAATTTTGGGTAGATAACCCCCAATTTGGAAGCTTGGAGGGTGATGTATTTGCTGAAGAGACAGAATGGGCTATGTTAGCTGATACATCGACTGATGAGGACACCAAGATGGTTTTTGAGAAGCCTACTAAGGAGATGGTAAAACACCTGAAACTTCTTTACATCAAGGCTTACATTAATGGAAAGATATTTGGAAGAGTCTTTGTAGATGGTGGGGCTGTTCTGAATGTTATGCCCGTTGTAACCATGAGGAAACTTGGGAAAAGTCTTGAAGACTTAGTCCCTACCAATATGAAAATGTCCAATTTCATGGGGGAACCATCTACAGCTCTTAGAGTCTTGATAGCCGAAGTCACTGTAGGCCCCAGAACCATCAAGTCAGCTTTCTTTATGGTTGATAGTAAGCCTTCCTACAGTGTGATCCTGGGAAGAGATTGGATCCACACCAGTCAATGTGTACCTTCTACACTTCACCAAAAGCTTATGTTTCGGGTTGGAGACAATGTTGAGACAGTCGAAGCTGACAAAAACCCCTTCTCAGCCGAGGTAAAGATGTTGGAGGCCTTGTTCTATTCTCCCCACCTAGGACCTATTGCTGTTCCAGAAGATTATGAGGAAGGTGTGTGGAAGGCATGCAATCTTACCAATGAAGGATTCAAGTTAAGGTCTCAGGCTGAATCACGGCTTAACACACAGGTGATTAATGAATAAAGAATCACAAGTGCTTAAAGACCTGTTGGGTCAGCTAGAGATCTTTAAGGCCGAGTCCAAGGTGATAGATGCCATGATGGAAGAAGACGACACTGAGAGTGAAGATGGAGAAGAGGACTTGCTCTTCAGAAGAGAAGGTACGACAGCTAAGCCTGATAAGACATGTGCAGCCGAACCCATGGAATTGGATTCTCCTCTTCACAAAACTGCACCTACTTTTGAGGCAGAGGACCCTTTGATTGAAATCAACTTGGGTACACCAGAGGAATCCAGAACTATAAAGGTGAGTGGGTTACTTGAGGAGGACAAACGGGGCAAAATAGTCGAACTAATCCAGCAGTACAAAGATTGCTTTGTCTGGAACTACTATGAGATGCCTGGTTTGGCAAGAGAACTGGTGGAACACAGGTTGCCCATTAAGGAAGGATACAAGCCTTTCAAGCAGATTCCTCGCAGGTTCAACCCCCAATTGATGCCTCAAATCAAAGTTGAGATTGAGAGGCTATTAAAGGCAGGCTTCATAAGGACGACTAGGTATGTTGAGTGGTTGTCCAATATAGTCCCTGTGATAAAAAAGAATGGCCAGATAAGAGTGTGCATTGACTACAGAAACTTGAATTTGGCAACACCTAAAGATGAGTACGCTATGCCTGTGGCTGACATGTTAGTCGATGCGGTAGCCACTCATGGTATTCTCACCTTTATGGATGGATACTCAGGGTACAACCAGATATTTCTGGCAAAAGAAGATACTCACAAAATAGCCTTCAGGTGTCCAGGAGCCTTGGGGTTATATGAATGGGTAGTCATGCCTTTTGGGATCAAGAATGCAGGAGCTACTTATTAAAGGGCCATGAACTCCATTTTTCATGACTTGATTGGTAAGACCATGGAAGTATACATTGATGATGTGGTTGTCAAATCTGAAGGCTTTGAAAGCCATTTGGTAGATTTGGAGCAAGCTCTAAAAAGGATGCGAGCCTATGGGTTAAAAATGAATCCTGCCAAATGTGCCTTTGGAGTTGCAGCTGGCAACTTCTTCGGATTCCTAGTCCACCATCAAGGAATCGAAGTAGACAAGAATAAGGTGAAAGCTATCCTGAAAGCCAGGCCTCCTAGGAACAAGAAAGAACTTCAAAGTTTGATTGGCAAGATCAATTTCCTAAGGAGGTTCATAGCTAATTCGGATGGAAAAATGAAGGCTTTTTCCCCTTTGTTGAAACTAATGGATACTGATGTCATGACATGGGGGAAAGAACAACAACAAGCCTTTGAGCAGATCAAACAAGCGTTAGCCAAACCTCCTGTGCTAACGCCTCCTGTATTAGGAAAGCCGCTCAAATTATACATAGCTGCAGAAGAAGAGTCAATTGGCTGCTTGCTAACGCAGGATGCTGATGATGGAACTAAAAGAGCTGTGTACTATCTTAGCCGCACCTTAAATGATGCAGAAACTAGATATACCCCTATTGAGAAAGTATGTTTATCATTGTTCTATGCTTGTACAAAACTAGAATATTATTTGTTGCCTAAAGAAATATTGGTTTTGTGCAAAATTAATATTGTTAGGTATTTACTTAATAGGCCTACCTTACAGGGTCGACTGATGAAGTGGGCCATTAAGTTAAATACTTTTGCGTTAAAATATGTTCCATTAAGTGCAATGAAAGGGCAGGTGGTAGCTGACTTCTTAGCTCAATACCCTTATGTAGAAGTTAATGACCCTTTAGTCGATCAAGTTGCATGCATCAACTTGAAGCCTTGGGTGTTGATGTTTGATGGGTCAAGAACTCAAAAAGGGGTAGGTGCTGGCATCACCATTACTAGTCCAACAAGCAAGAGTCGGAGATTCATGTGTCAGCTAGATCTTGGTTGTTCTAATAATCAGGCAGAGTATGAAGCCCTGATTTTGGGACTTAAGATCCTGGAAACCATGAAAGCAAACTATGTTCAAGTCATGGGAGATTCGCAGTTAGTCATAAAGCAGCTAACTGGAGAATATAGGTGCAATAATCCCAACTTGAAAGAATGCTATAAAACGGCTAGCAGGTTCTTGTGCCTGTTTGCCGATGCTATGGTATTCCATATTCCGAGAGAAGAAAATGAAGAGGCTAATGATTTAGCTCAGCAAGACTCAAGGTACAAAGATATGATAGTTGAAGTAAAACATGGAGAGTACCCAGTATGGGAATGTGCCTCTGTAGGAACGATCGACTCTTTGAAATAAGAGTTAATCGACTACTTTAAAAATCCTTCAAGTAGTACTGACTTCAAGCTCAAGCAGAGAGCACTTAAGTATATATATTAGTAGATGATGAACTCTACAAGAGGGCTATCAATGGAGTTTTACTTAAGTGCATAGACAAAGATGAATCCATGAAGGTTATGGGGCAGATACATGAAGGAATCTGTGGTTCTTATAGGGCTGGACCAACAATGAAATGGCTAATATACAGGCATGGGTATTATTGGCCTACCATCACAGCTGATTGTTATCAATATGCCAAAAGGTGTGAGGCCTGTCAGCTGCATGGTCCAATACAAAGGGTTCCAGCCGAAAACCTACAGCCAGTGATAAAACCTTGGCCATTCAGGGCATGGGCAATGGATTTGATAGGCAAAATCTATCTACCTTCATCTAAGAGGCATGCGTTTATCATAGTTGCAACTGACTACTTCACCAAGTGGGTAGAGGTACAGTCGATGGTGAACGTGACTCAAGAGGAGGTGATTAGGTTTATACAATGCCAAATCATTTATAGGTTTGGTATCCCTGAGACCATCACCACAGATCAAGGTACTTTGTTCACTGGGGAGAAAGTGGTGGCCTTTGCACAACAATTTGGGATTAAGTTGATTCATTCATCCCCTTATTATGCTCAAGCCAATGGGAAAGCAGAGGCTACTAACAAAATTCTTATTGATTTAATCAAGAAGAATATTGAAGATAGGCACAGGAAGTGGCATGAAACACTGAATGAGGTATTATGGGCCGTGACGAATTCCAAATGTAATGCAACTGGATTTACTCCTTATCGGCTAACATATGGTCAAGATGCAGTGTTGCCATTAGAGATAAATGTGACTTCATTAAGAGTAGCAAAGCAAAACCTGCTAAGTCTAGATGAATACCAACAAGCCATGTTAATGGAATTAGATTCTGTTGATGAAGATCGACTCATGGCTTTAAACAGAATTGAACGCAGCAAGCAACAAATGGCTAGAGCCTATAACAAACATGTAAAACTAAAGAGGTTTGTTGAAGGGGATCTTGTATGGAAAACCATATTACCTATTGGGATTAAAGATCCTAAGTTTGGGAAATGGTCACCAAATTGGGAAGGGCCATTTGTTGTTAGTAAAGTCTATCATGGTGGTGCTTATCGGCTAGTTAACATGCAAGGCAAAGAATTAAATAGGAGCATCAATGGAAAATACCTCAAGAGATACTACTCTACCATATGGGAAGGCATACTGGAGGAATAAAGAAAATTGCATTTAACAAAGAAAAGATATTGTCTTTAGTGACCACAGGCCGGCCACCTAGCCCAAAATACTTGAATTAAAATGAAAAAAGCAAGAAAATGCTAAAGAGGGTTAGGTAGCTACAACACCAGGCATATCACTTGCGTGATCTTCAGCATGCTCAGAACCTGGTTCGGCTGAAGATGCAGAGGCATCCTTTGCAGCCGAAGCCACAACCACTTCAGAGGTAGGCTCAGCCGGTGCCTCAACTACAGGGACAATGGGGTCTGCAGAATCGCCTTGTTAGGTGGCTGAGGTACCGACTACCACAGGGACTTCTTTCCTTTTGGCCTCTTCCAATTGCCTCTTGAAGGAATCCCAAGTCCTGTTAGCTTCTGCTAACCCATCACCACTAGTCTTTAGGTCCTTTTCCAATCCTGCATTTTGTGCAGATAACACCACAATATCATGATCCAGCGAAGAGGATAGGGTGTACACTGCAAAGCGTTGAGTAGAAAGGGAGTCTAGCTTCTCTGTCAAGGCAGTCGATTGAGGGGCCAACATTGTCATCTCCCTCTTGATCTTTTCCAGCTCAATTGACAAGATAGACAGTCGTTCATCAATGGCCTTGCGGTGAGACAGAGCCTCTTGTCGTTCTGTTTCCAAAGCTAGGAAGGAGGCCTGAAATTGAGCCTTCTTTTCCTGAAGTTCCCTCAACCTTCTAAGGTCATGAGAAGTCATATCATGAACCTCTCTGGAGCGTCCGTATTGGTGAGCTAAATCATTTAGCTGAAGAGCAAGAGTATTGTACACCTCTTGGCTAGCCACAGAGATGTCAGTCGAATTGGCCAGTTTGAACAAAAAAGTTCTCAGGGCTGCAACATGCTCTCTGCTGGTTGGGATCTCTCCCATCAATGCTGTATTTACTCTCTCCAAGTGATTGGAAATGGGAGAGGAAACCAATCGAGAGGATCAGCTGAGGTGAAATATTTTGTCAGTTCCTCTTCAGAAATTGTCACCACTGGAGCTTTAGGGGGAGAAGGCATGAGGGGAGCTTCATGGATGGGTTCTTCAAACAGAGGTGGAACAGTGGAAGTTTGAGGTGCCTGTATCAATCAATGGATAACCGATGAAACAGATAAACAGAAATACATAAAGAAAAGTAAGAATCGGCTGTACCATTGTAGGAACTTGTGAACTAGTGCCTTGAACAGGCTCTTGAACATATGGAGCTGGTATCTCCACACGTGGCTTCTAAGAATAAAGAGAAGTTAGATTCAGGCTGATAAAGAAGTTTTGAGAAGAAAACTTGGGTAAAACATTTACCTTCACTTTCGGCTGCTTCCCTTTGCCAGCCAGTGGAGCTTTTTCTTTAGGCCTGGTTTGAGTTTGAGGAGGTTCCTCTATTACAATACCAGTGCCCCTGGCCCTTTTCTTGGTAAGGGGAGTGACATGGTCATCTTCAACAAGAATGACCTTTGGAGTTGTTGTGGCTGCCACAAAACAAAAACAGTGAGGAACAACCTTGAGAAAAGATAAGTGTAATGGAAGAGTCGAATCAAGAGGCACTTACTTGGTTGGATTACTGGAGTCTTCATTCTAGTGGAAGTCCTCTTTGAAACCTGAACCTGAACCTGAGGCTTGGCCTTAACCGGAGTGCTCTTTGGTTGAGTTGCTGACTTTGCTGCTTCTCTAGCTGGTTCACCGATATCAGTAATAACCAATCTATTGACATAGTTTTCCAGCTGATTAGGAAACAACTGAGTCTTCATTGATGGCCACCAGTTGGCAAAAGCAGAGGTTTCACCAGAAGCAGGGCTGAAAGAAATCCACTGGAAGGCCTTGATTTTCTTGAAGTTGGTGGTGGCCACCTCCATCACATCATTGGCAGAAAATGCCAGTCGGCCAAGGCTCCTAACCTTGGAGTCATACGGCAAGGGTACATGCTGAAGAAGCCCAAACTACCTTGCCACGCAGTTAGGGTAGTAGAACTCAGCCGATGACTTGTTATTTCTTGAAGTGGGCTAGAGGCCACTGAGTAAGTCACGTGCTGTGAAAACTGAGCTCCAATTAAGCTCCACTTGATCTTGCTGGTCGATTGGGAGGGGCTCATCCGATGAGAAAATCCAAAATGGCCCAATGCCCTTCTCCAAAACAGCGCGCCAGTCAGCTGATATCCGGGTCAAATTGAAGAGTTTCTCTGCCACACTGAAGGCATATGTGACCTCACAAGGCATAAGCCTGAGATGAGTCCCCAAAATGCTTACATTCCGAGGGAGAGAGCTAGGGTTGAAGCGTGAGTTGATGAACTCCAGAAAATAGAGCATTATCCAGAGTTGTAAGAACCAAAGAGGTCCCTGGACATTCTTGATGTCTTCTCCTCTTTGCAGCCGCTCTAAAACGGTGAACAGGCAGCGGTAGCGGTATGAGAGGAAGAGAGCTCCCCAAGAGAAATTGCCATTTGAGTTGGCAAGAGCCACATACAATTGTAGCTCTTGCACCACAGCAATGGAACTGGAGCAAAGGAAGTACTTGCTAAACCAGTAAAGGAGGAAGACGTTGTGTTCAGCATCAGTCACAACTCCTCTGGACTTGGCATTATTGGCAAGGAAGTTGGAATAACTAGAAGTGCTCTTGGAGAAATTGAATCCCAATTATGGGACCTGAAAAAAATAGTGGGAGGGGACATCATCGCCGGTGATTGGAAGTTCCACGATAGCCACAATATCCAGAAGAGTGGGGGTGATCATTCCCCATGGAAAAATAAAGGTGTTGGTGGAGATACACCAATAGCCGAAGAAGCCATAAAGTAGCTCCAAGTTGAGTGGAATGTCTTGAGTAGACAGCATGACCATGTCATAGAGGCCCCGCTGCCTCCATTTGTCAGATTTGGCTTCCTTTAGCCGATTAACCCAGTCCACGTAGGGTTGAGGCGAGCGAGGCCACGAATGGAGGTCAGTTAGTTTGGACTTTGTGGTGAACTAATCACAAGAGATTGGTAAGGCATACAAAGATGGGGCCATGTATTCCTTCAAGATGATAGCTCCTTCTTCCAGTTTCAAAATGGAAGGTGCCAAGGATATGAAATCCTGAATCTCGAAAAGAGGAGGACAAAAACTGGAATCGAGAGCCATAGGAGGGCTTGGAGAATGCTCAATGCTCACAGAACCAGATGACTGTGAGTCATCGTGCTCGTAGGACTGGTTTTGAGAATCGGAGGCAGAATACATTGTGAGTTAAGTTGCAGGTAAAAGCGAAATCGCGATGAAGGGGGGTAAAGCTACAGGAATTAGGGCTTGCAGAAAGTGTGAAAAGGTAATTCGGCTAAAGGGTATTTAAAGGAAAAGTTAATCGCTAGCGTGGGATTTGATACGAGTAAATCGGATGGATAAGGTTAGCCGTTGCACTATTTTAAAAGTTATTGCAAACGGATGACTTAGCATTTATGATTAAAAGGGCAATTTGACATTAATCATTACGCCGCCTCAGCCTAAACCTAAATTTTTACGACTAAGAACATCGTAGGGGGGCAATTGTTTACACCCAAAATATTCCTAAGTATTAGCCGAATCCAACAGTAGCCAAAGCAAGGAAATTAGTCGATTGGATGTTAGCCGAATCACAAGCTAGTCGAATATGCAGTTGACAGAGCCATAAGCAGGAAACTAAGAGCTAGACATGGGCCTTGGGCTTACTGAGTTGAATTGAAGATATTGGGCCTATTGAGCTAGCATAAAGTCACTTATTGGGTTAGGTTCTTGAAATTGCTACATGAGCTGAATGAGGTGAAGGTTAATTTTGAATTAATTTAAATTCAAAATTAATTAAAGTCAAGATGATCTCCAAGTTTTTAGGAGCTGAGCGAGAGAACCAAGGATAAGATCCACGCTGAGAAGACCGTTGGTTGAAAACGTGGCCATGACGTGGTAGTGCGCCTAGATTTTAGGATCGTGGTTAATGGAGCATGGCACTACTCAGCCTATTAAGTGTCAACTAGGAGTTTATCATTGTTAGCTAACTGAACGTGGCAAATAGGGGTAGTTCTTAGTTGTTACTATAAATACCAAAGTTGTACATAATTTTAGGGACATCAATCAATACAAACAACTTATTTTCGCTCAAGTTTATTCAGTCGCACTTTATGTTTACCTTTGTGTTCTTGTTTTTATCTTAGTTCACTTACTTAACCTTTTCTGGAGTGAGTTAAGGGACCCATAGCTGAGGAACATAGTTTCTTCCTTAGTATAATCGCTTGAAGAAAAAGGAATCACTGTTGTGGAGTTTAGCCGATTTACGGCTAAGTTACATTCCAGTCAACAGTTTGGTAATAATAGTTTAAAAGTGAATTCAAAAGAATTGATTTGTGTTTGGTAATGATAGTAGAATCACTTTTGATGTGTAAATATAAAAAATTTTGTGGGTCCCACACCTAGAATCAATTATACCAAACGAAAAAGCTTGGATGTTGTTGCTTCTACTAGAATTGATTCTGGAGTACAAACAGGATTCTAAAATATGCTAAAATCTAAAACAAACGCATGAATAGTAACTAAAAAAAATGCTAAAATCGATTTTGGGGTCCAAACTAGATTCTAAAATCTTAAACAAACACATACTACATCGGTTTGATTACGCCTCTGTAACATGTCTGAGCGAAAGTTTATGTAATTTGGAAAAATACATTATTATTGAAATATTATCACTTCTAAATTCTAATAGTTTAAAATTATTTTTATAATTTTTTGCAAAATACTTCAATTTTTTAAAATGTAGAATTCTACGATAATAGTTAAACGGAAAAAATATTTGTATGTGTGATAAAATCGAGTTTTTACATTCTCACATTTTATTTTTCTCGCATCACTATTTTACTTTCTCTTTTTTTGATCTTTCTCTTCTTAGTTTTTGTATCATATCACTCATCAAGACGTCAAAAAAAAAAAATCATATCACTCATCACGTTTTTTAGTTTCTACTTATTCGCTTTCTCTTTTTTCCCCCCACTATCTTTCTCTTCCTACAACATTATTTTTCTATAAAATTTTAAGATAAAAGAAGGATCTCACAACAAATCACATGCATAATTATCCAAACCATTTTTTGTCACTAACCTGAGTAAACATTATGGAGACCAAATTATCCAAACCATTTTTTGTCACTAGATGAGTGCTAAGGAGAGTGTAATTTGGACCCAGATTCACTGCAATAACTGCATTACACAGTAATCAATCTCGGCCATTAAATTGTGATCGGACGGCTCATATTAATATGTCTTAAACCAGCTTTAAATAATCTCTATCATTGATTGAAATCAGACGGCTGAGATGGATTATCGTGTCACACATTTATTGCGTGGAATCCGTTTCCACGTAATTTGGTATCCAACAAGCTTATGTTATTGACACTAGGTCATAATTGGAATAATATATTGCCCATTGACATGAAAATCGATTGTTATAGTTTGAGGGAAAAATCTCCACAGACGTTCAATTGTGATTAATATGTCCCATTACTACTATGGAATTATATGTTTTTTGTAGTGGTTTGGTATGCAACCACTACATTAGTATCCTATATAGTGGTTCATTGACGAAACCACTACCATTTTTCTGTAATATTGTCCCGATTATTGGACAAAACAATTACTTATGTGCATTCGTCAATGTGAAGTCTTTGAATAGTACATTCTTTTGGTATTTTAAGTGACCATATGTTCCCAAAGGACATAATCAACATTTTGGACCTACGACAACGCCTAATTTTGCAACGCTTAAAAAACCGTTCTCTTATGTTATAATAGGCAACGGTTTTTTAAATCCGTTGGTATGTTAGATAAACTTTTACTTTTTTTATATACAACGGTCAGAAACCGTTCTCAAAAGATTAACGGCAACTTTTTTTAAATTTTTTTTCCCAATATTTTTAAACCGTTCTTTATTAGTTTTTATTTATTAAAAAAAATGCGCTCACTATTTTCGTTTAGGCGCTAAAAACATTTTCTTCACCCGCGTATTTGTTTTTCAAATTGCTAAAAATCACGAAGCTCTCTCCAAAGGTTTCTTCAGAACATCAGTGCATCCACCTTACCCCTAAAATCATGAAGCCCTAGCAAAGAAAGCTCTGAATCCACCAAGGTACATTCCAAACTCGCATCCAAAGTGTCCACCGCACCCATCTCCAGCGTCCACCGTGTGCATCACTCCACAGGACCGGCACGCATCCTCGCATCCACCGCTCCCATCTCCAAAGGCCGCCATACTCGACTTCTTCTGCCGTCTCCCTCCACATTGACCCCGCACTCTCCTCCTTCCTCTCTGTCTTCCTCCTTCACAAAATCCACGTTGAATCTCACGATCTCGCCGTTCCAAAACCAGATCGCTCCTCCTCCTCCTTCGCGGCAAGCACTGACAATCAGAATCGCGAGGTAATTTTGAGTTTACTTTTTGTTTCTCTGATGAAGAATGTATCGATCTTCTTGTGGCTTGTGTTGATTTTCGTTCGTCACTGTTAGAATTCACTTTGAAATTGTGATTCTGTGCGCAATGCTTGCTTGCATGAGAACCTTCCTGAGTTTACTCATGCTTTTTGGATGTTTTGGTTGCGTTACAACGAGAAGCAGAGGTTATCTTCAAAGATCCAGCGACAAGATCCTTCTTCCCCCTTCCAACTTTCTTTTTTTGTCCTCAGTTCAGGTACATCGCATTAGCTTCCTTACTTCCTTCCTTTGTCACTCTCTCTCGCTAATTTCTGTTTTGCTCGAATTCACAGTTCGTCGCACCAGTTCTCAGTTCATCTCCTGCAGTTCACTGCCACCGGCGACACCCTCAATTCCTCTTCCGCTCGTTTTTCGGCGTGGTAGCTCCGCCGACTTGTCCATCGTTTCTCCTTGCTTTTGTTTTATTCAAGGTTTGTAATCTCCACAATTTTGCCCAATTTTTTTTACATTTTAGTATTCGAGCTTTTGATTCAAATGGCATTGTTGGGCATTGATATTGGAATGAGAGTTATGGTAAAAGTTACCTGATGGTAGTGATTTGTTAAATATGTAATTATATATGATTATATTGAATTTAGATTCTTGCAATTATGTTTCTCTGATGTAAATTTCTCTTCGATGGTTGTATGCTTTAGTTTCGTAGAATTTTAGAATAATATTAGACTCTGATGAGATATTCACATTGCTTTGAGAATAATAAAACTGCAAGTTTGGAGTGCTATGAAGAATTTGGCTTCTTGTATATTTTTCTAGCATTTGTAAATGTGAAATTTACAAAGTTGAATTCTTGCAAAAGGGAAAAAAATTGAATGAGAAGTCTACTTTGATGTTGAATCCCATTTGAATAGCAAACTTGGTACTAAATGGTTTTATAGATTTAGTATTTACATGGCTATGCATGTATACTTTGCACACTGGTTTTATAAATTGGTTTTGCAGATTAGGTTTTGCACACAAATGGACTTGCAAATTGTTTTGCAAACTGGGTACATTAATGGGTTTGTTATCTGGTTTTGTAAATTTGGAAATATTGCATTAGTTTTCATCCCCAATACTTGTGTACACTGAAGTTTGTCCTATGTGTGGTTTGGTGCTAGTTATAGATTTTTTTAATATGCCTTACCCCTAATGCTGCCACGAGTAGGGGGTGACTAGTAACAAGGAGTTTTCGACAAGCTTCGATGCTCAACAAGTTGGTTCAATAGGTATTAATTATTTAATAAACGCCTTTGAAGCTCTGCGAACCCTTGTTTTCTAAATTTGGAGTGGCTCATTTATTTTTTTCATTTTATTTGCAATTTTCGGGTTTTGCATTGGTGGGTTCTGCAAAACTTTTATTTGTTTTAAGACATCAATTTGTTCACCTTAGGCACATCTTGTGGTTGGATTTCTTTGTTCACATTTCAATATATTCTTTTTGCCTATAAACAAAATACATTGATGTTTAGTTTGTTATTTCGGTTGGACTTTGGAGATATCTGAAGCTAATCAGTGTTTATGCTTGAAATTGCATACCTTGATGATCTTCCAATTGTAGTCAATTTAGATTAGATTAGATTACTGAACATCCTTGATTTATCTTTTTTTCCCTTTTTACCAAGACCAATGTGGGTGAAAAGTTTTTGTTTTTGTTTTTGTTTTTACCAACGGTTTAATTTGTGTTATTTTTGCTCTATATACTTCAGAGAGGCCTAAACCTAGGCTCTTCTTAATTCTTTTCATTATGTATTTGTTGATAGTTAGACATTCCTCATTCGTCCTACTTGTTACTCTTCTAGTGAACTCGATGGACAAGGAATGGATGAAATTTGCAAGAGAGAGCCCGGAGTACATAAATGGTATTGAATTTTTCCTAAATTATGCATGCACCAAAGGAAAACCCCAAGGAAAAGAGATTGTGTGCCCTTGTATTGAATGTCACAATGCTCGTTGGAAGATAAGGGCAGTAGTATTTAATCATTTGATATATTTCGGGTTTGAAAAAGGATATGATGTCTGGATTCGTCATGGTGAAGGGCAAATAAACCCTGTTGGTCTCGATGGTGATACGGATGAAGAAGAGGACAGAATTGATGATATTGATGGACTACTATATGAAAGATTTAGAGATGTGGTAGAAGAAGAATATGAAGTTAATGAAGGCCTCGGCAATGATGCTAAAAAGTTCTATGATCTATTAGAAGACGCAAAGCAAGAGTTGTACCCGGGTTGCAAAAACTTCTCTAAATTATCGTTCACCATTCGACTTTATTTGTTGAAGTGTCTTTATGGTTGGAGCAATGCATCGTTCAATACTCTCTTAGAGCTGTTGAAAGAAGCTATGCATGATAAGGGACTTAGGGCTTAATTATAAAAAGATTGATGCTTGTCCTAAAGATTGCATGTCGTATTGGAAAGATCATGAGAATGACACATCTTGCTATGTTTGTGGTGAGCAGTGGTGGGTTGACAATGCCCAAGGAGATTATGAAGTTGAGGAAAATAATAGAGCTCATAAAGTTCCAAGGAAAATTTTAAGACATTTTCCCTTAATTCCTCGACTTCAAAGGTTGTTTATGTGTTCAAAGACAGCTTGCTCATTAAGGTGGCATAAAGAAGAGCGTTCCAAAGATGGGAAGTTGAGGCATCCAGCTAATGGAGAGGCATGGAAAGACTTTGACAAACGTCATCTTCACTTTGTTGCTGATTCACGTAACATAAGACTTGGATTGGCTAGTGACAGATTTAATCCTTTTAGATCCATGAATGTGTCTCATAGTACTTGGCCTGTGGTATTGATACCATATAATTTCCCACCTTGGTGGTGCATGAAGGCAGAGTATTCTATGTTATCTTTACTAATCCCTAGACCATTTTCACCAGGGAATGACATTGATGTGTACCTCCAACCACTGATTGAAGAGTTGAAGGTGTTATGGGAGTTAGGAGTAGAAACATATGATGCCTCACTAAATCAAACTTTCCAAATGAGAGCAGCATTGTTGTGGACTATTAGTGACTTTCCTGGGTATGCTATGTTGAGTGGGTGGAGTACAAAAGGGAAATTAGCATGTCCTTGTTGTAATTATAATACTAATTCGACTTACTTGAAGCATAGTCGAAAGATGTGTTACATGGGTCATCGTATATTTTTGCCTATGGATCATAAATATAGATCAAATGCAAGGGCTTTTAATAGGAGCATAGAATACAGGCCTCCGTTAGATTTGTTAGAAGGAGAAGATATCTTAGAATTGTTAAAAGACTTCAACAATGTGTTTGGTAAGAAGGAAAAAAAAATAGTGATGATCCATGGAAGAAAAAATCCATTTTTTTTGAGTTACCATATTGGAAACATAATGCATTACGCCATAACCTTGATGTAATGCACATAGAGAAAAATATATTTGATAACATCATTGGGACATTGTTGGATATGCCGGGAAAGACAAAAGATCATGAAAAAGCTCGTTTTGACTTACAAGACATGGGCATTAGGAAGAAACTTCATCCCAAAGAGACAAATCAAGGTAAAAAAATTATGTTTTCAAAAGCATGCTTCTCTATGACGCCAAATGAGAAGAGTATTTTTTGTGGTGTCTTAAAGAAAGCAAAAATGCTAGATGGTTGTGCATCAAACATTTTAAGATGTGTTCAACTTCCTCAAAGAAAAGTAATTGGCTACAAGAGTCATGATGCACATTTCATGTTGCATTACTTGCTTCAAGTAGCTGTGAGAAGTACAATGTGTGACCAAGTCACCCACCCTTTAATTCGTCTCTTTTCATTCTTTCGTTGTTTATGTCAGAAAGTTATTGGGGTGGTGGATCTAAATACCTTGGAATCAGAAATTACAGAAACACTTTGCCAATTGGAGATGATTTTCACCCTAGTTTCCCTAGTTTCTTTGATGTAATGGTTCATTTGCCTATTCATCAATTGAATGAGGTAAGATTGGGAGGGCCAGTTCAATTTCGGTGGATGTACTTTCCAGAAAGATATTTAGGAAAATTAAAGAGCTATGTTTGTAATTAAAGTCGTCCCGAAGGTTCTATTGCCGAGGGATACTTGGTTGAAGAATGCTTGACATTATGCTCACGATATTTGCATAGTGGTGTGGAAACAAGGCATAACAGAATGACAAGGAATAGTGATAAATGTGATCCTAGTGAGCTTGAAAGTTCAGATAGCATTGGTCATCCTATTGAAGGAAAGAAAAAGGGGAAAGCAATTTCTTTAGATTCCAAGTCAAAGAGCCAAATCCATCGCTACATCCTATTCAATTGTGACGAAGTTGAAAGCTCTATTAGGTAAATAAATATACTTCTTGTGGGTTTTAATTGCATGAAAGACTTGTTTTACAATTATGTTAACAATGTATTTTTTTTAATTATAGTGAGCATGAAAATGAAAAAACAAATCTCAATAAAAGAAAGAGGTGGAGTAATGCAAAGAGTCAAGGGCAAGATTTTGTTGAATGGTTCAAAAATCGTGCTTTGTTGGATGATGTTTCTGACCAACTTATGGAGTTGTCTAGAGGACCAAATAAAGTTGCGCGACGTTTTTCTGGCTATGTCATTAATGGTTACAGGTTTCATACAAAACAACGTGATGCAAGACGTAAATCCCAAAATAGTGGTGTGACGTTGGTTTCAATAACCCAAAGCTTTGCAAGCACTAATGATAAAAATCCTACAACAAAGCCAGTAACTTACTATGGTTCAATTATTGAAATAATTGAGGTAGACTATTATGGTCATTTCAGGTCTGTGTTATTTAGATGTGATTGGTTTGAAGTTGAAGAGGACGTGTACGGGTTGACTTGTGTTCACTTCAATAAGAGATGTTACATGGATGACCCTTTTGTGTTGGCTTCTCAAGTCCATCAATGCTTCTACATTCAAGATCCTTTGAATGTGAATAGGAACTATGTTATGAAGACTATTCCGAGGGACTTCTTTAATATGAAAGAACAATCAGACTCAAATGCCCAACAATTGTATCAAAGCGAGCCATCAGATCATGCAGTAAATTTAGCTACAAGTGATGGAAATTGTGAAGTTGAATTGGTTAAGGATGACATGCCACCAACCATTGTTGAAAATTCTTCGCATGTGCCAAATGAAATAGATTCTGAAGATGATTCTGATTTTGATGACATTTTGTTTGACTACATGGATTAATCTATGCATTGGCTTTCATTATTATGATTCTCCTTCACACTTTGTGTTTTCTATGAGGTAAAGGGACTCCTAAATGGTTTGTTATTAAATGAAACAAACTGCTGCTTCAAAACTTGTGTCTTCTTTAAATATTTCTTATGATTTAATTACTTTATTACATATGTTTGCATTTCTATATAATTTATCCTGATATACCTGTTCTTTTTATTTAGGAAATTTTTTTGTACGTTGTTCCTATATTGAACCATCGGTATAGGTACTGATACCCTTATGCATTTAACTTGGTAAGTTAGTATGCTATCTATTGACTTGTTTATTAAATTTATTTTAGATATTGGATTGCACACCTTTTCATATATTTTTTTTTCTAACTATAATAGTTAGTTTTGCAGGCAAATGCAAAAGGGTAGTGATTTTGATCTTGAATTTCAAGCGAAGTCCAATGTTGATTTGCTTCGAAAGTATAAAGTCAAAGTGGAAAATTCCAAAGCTTCCAAAATAAGCTAGGAATGCATTTCAAATCAAGAGCTGAAGAAAAGTTCCACATTAAATCAAGGAAAAAATCAACAGCCTGTTGGAAGCATTCAAAAGCATTCTATTGGCCACGTAAGAAGTTCTCTCTAGCTAGGTCTTGTGAAGTATTTTCAGATTTTAAACTTTTCTAAACTTTTGGCGTATGGTTGTAATCTTTTGGTGTGCTTGGCTTATTTTTAGCCTTGTTTCACTCATTTTTAGTAAATCCTTTTGCCTTTTAAAAAAAAAAGTTAGCTATAATACTCATTTTCAAACTACTTTATCAGTAAGATCTATTATAATTTCACATATGCTTTTTCAGTCCCAAACAATAGGCAATGATGGAGGAAGTATTCAAAAGGTTGATGGACGGAAGAAGTCACTGACCATTGGAGGAGTTGCTGTCCAAGTAACAAGGTCTACCCCAATGCATAACAAAAAGCAAGACCAAAGGAAGCAATCCTTGAACAATAGAGCTGCATCCCAAACAATAGGCATTGATGGAGGAAATATTCAAAAGCTTGACCAAAAGAAGCAAACATTGACCATTGGAGGAGTTGCAGTCCAAGTAACAGGGTCTACACTAATGCATAACAAAAAGCAAGACCAAAGGAAGCAAGGAATAGAGACTACTGAAGTTTCTCAGCAAAAGGGCCTTTTTAAATCCACAACCATAGTCCAATCTGACCCACCTAAGAAAATCAATGTCCAAATCAAAGAATTTTGTGATAACAATAATCTTAAGAAGCAGCTAAGGTCTACAATGGGAAATCAAAGTCAAGGAACAATGGAAGAAGAACAACCCTCTAAGAAGAAAAAGTACATTCCAAAGTGTCCAACAATGCCACTTTATGAATACATTGATAAGCAACAACATGAAATAGAAGAATCAGAAGATGGGGGTGGAGAAGGAAATGGCTAGGAACAAGGAGTTGAGGGGGATATCAACTATGAAAGTGAGGAAGTCGAGGAAATTAATGAAAATACAAGCGAAGGTATATTGTTACTATTTTCTTTTATTTCGACTCATTTGTGTTTTGATTGTCTTTGCTTGTTTATGCCAAATTCTCAACTGCGTCGGCATATGTATAGCTTTATTATTGTTGGCATGGACTAATTGCATTGGTTAAGTTTTTATTTCACCAAAACAAAAGAGGAATAGAAGGTTTCACTTTCATAAACTTCATAATAAAGGGTTTAATTGCATTGACTTTCGATTCTTCTATTTCTTTTTCTCCATATCTTGTGAATTCCACTCTATTTTCCTACGTTTTTCTTTTCTTCTTGCTGGTATATGCGAAGGGCCACTTCCTTCTTTGAGTTGAATGGGAAGATATATTTGGTTTGGAATTTTGACCAGTAAGCGTATTTTTTTCCAGAGGAATTCTTTATAGAGTTAGCTGAATTATGCTCATACTTCTCCTGCTAGTAGTTACATGGAAAGGTTTGACTACCTTGGAGGTTTAGTTTTTAGATACACTTTGTTTCTAAGTTCTGTTCCCTGAACATATTTTTGTGGCTTATATTAATCCCATTTGGAAATTTATGTTTTGTACTTGCCACAGTGTGATTTATTGTCTGTCTATCTTCTCAAATTGAGTATGGCATTATTCCTTTTGTCACTATGTTATTTCATTAGTGTTCTTTTTTATTGTACTGTACTTGCTTATTTTTCTGGTGTAACAAATTTATTTGGCCATAAAAGTTTATACTGATCCGACAATTTTTGGATGCATTAGGATACAACATGACATTTCTCATTTTCGTGAGAAAATAAGGTACAAGTTAATCTTCTTCTAGTATGGCAACTGAGTGTCCAATTAGAGTCTCAGAAGCTGGGGGGAAATGACCATATACTCATCGTTCATGACTTTACTCATTGTTTGTTTAATTATGTGTGCACTCTTTTGATGATTCAGAGCAGAAAGGCACTTCAAATTAATTAATTACTCATGTGATCATGTATTGTTCCTTTTGCACAGCTGTTTTAATTGAAGTAGTGATGACTTTCACTGTCTTAATTTGGTATATAGGTGATTGACTTTATTGGATAGGTTTGCGTGAAAATTGAGAGCAGCTTTATGCTGATTTATTACTCACTAATCTTAAGTAGCTATACATTGGTGAAAGTGATTCTTACTATTACTGTCTTTGCTTATTTAGGGGCAGCATAAAAAAGAAAGCAAGGAAAAACATTATGTGTAAAAATTCATACACGATCACCTGATGATAGGGAAGAAATTACCTTGAATGAAGAAGAAGGACAACCCGTTGGGCCAAATAAAAGGATAGTTTCACAATTCAGCAGCTTTTTGGGAACAATAGCAAGAAGTTCGGATTTATGTCCTCTTACTTACACTAATTGGAAGGCTATACCGGAGAAAGATAAAAACATATGGGGTTATGTCAACGTAATATGTATATGTGTGTTAGTGTACTCTAATGAATTAGACCTTTCTAATTGAGTTCATTTTCTTTGTAGAAAAAATACATCGTATCAGAGAAAGGAAAGAAGGCCGTGTAGGCTATTATAAATGATGCTTGGAGGAGATATAAATGCTCTATTAAAAAAAAAGCATTTTAGCAAGTATAAAAACTTGAGAGAGCGGTTGAAAAATTGTCCTGAAGACATACCGGAAGAACACTTCAGAAAGTTAATGGAATATTGGAGAATTGAAGCCATTCGAGTAAGATATAATGATAAATTGTGTACTATTTTGCATTACACTTTCTTAATTTAATAAAATGCATTCTCCATTAATGAACGTAGGAAATCAATCTTCAAAATGCCGAAAATATAGCTCAACAGAAATGGAGACACCGAGCAGGTCCTATAAGCTTTGCTCGCACAAGGGAGAGAATAGTATTCCATATTTTAATGTTGTAAGGGAATATTCAAATTATTGATTCTATCAATTTGTTAATGACATTGTTTTCTTGGTGTAGTGTGCAAGTAAGGAGGATAGAGAGTCTCCTTCTCAAGCTGAAATGTTCATCGAAACACGGCAATGTAAGAAGGGAAAGGAATTGGACACCGAAACAAGTGATGTAATTGTAAGTTTTATTTTATGAATTTATTATTCCAAATATAAATATGTATATCCTTAGTTGATATTGGTTTTTAAATATGCTAGATAAAGCTCCAGGACTTGGTGAGTTTGGGTCAATCTTCTTCAGAAGCTTTTCAAAATGTACTTGGTAAAGAAAAACCAGGGAGAGTGTGTTGCCATGGAAGAACAACAACGGCTACTATATTGATAAAAAATGAAGAAATAGCAGAAATTAAGAGAGCATATGCTAATGAGGTGGAGCTACTAAAAGAAGCACATGCTTGTGAGATGAAGGAATTAAAAAATCAAAACCGAAAATTTCAGCAAGGGATGCAAGATAAATCTCAGCTTCTTATGAAGACCATGTTAAATCAAAACAACTCAAGGCCTAATCTGGAAGCTTTGGCAGCTTTGTTCTCAACCCCGCCCGATGCTAATAGTGCTCTACGTTCTTCGACATCAACACATGCTCCAGATAATCATGAGGTAAGATTAACTCTGACTAAATTTAGTTGTTTGGAAACTAAACAAACCAGATTGAGATTGAAATATGGTTTTGATTTCTGGTTTTATTCTGTTGTGTGGAAGATATGCTCTAGTCTTTGGACTTTGATGTTGTCTGCTTCATTGAAGGATCCAAATCATATGTGGCTCATTCTATTAATGACTCAGTTTGATTTCATCTGACCCATCTAGTATCACCCTAGTTGCCTTTAGCTTTGATTTTATTGAAACCTCTTTAGGTGAAGATCCCATGTCTATTTCTATTTTAAATCCAACCTGAAAATATGATGCACAATGTTTGATCATCTGCAATGATAGTGAGCATGTAACATCACAAGTTTAAAGTTCTTCTCTCTAGTTCTCTGATCATGATCTATTGTTTTGAATGTGATATATGCATGTTAGCAACTTAGATGAATGAATTATATATCTGGAACAACTTATATAAAGTGAGCGAAATCTGTCCTTCAATTGCTAAAAATTTGTGACACATGGCAAGCTTTATAGATGGCATGCATTGGTCTCAATTTAAGACATGATTTACCCCTTTCCAAGTCTGAACTTGTTTCCTAAGTAGCTACACATCTTGATCGAAATTATTAATGAAGAAGTGCTGAAACTTGCTCCTTGAATTTCTCAAAACTTACAGCTGCCTTGGGACAACATTATGTCCTTCCATTCAAATCAATCATTACATGACATCAACCAATTGGAAGTCTATCTTAGGGTCAGAATTAGTATTTTGTTTGCACAGTCATACTTAAGGGGACTAATACAAATGATTTGTTACAGATTCATAGGTCTAGTTCAGAAGCATTAGATATCTTTATGCATGTGTCAACTTATATTGACTGAGTTGTTGTCATGAATTATTTGTGGACTTGTCTTGATTAAGTACTTGGAATGTTATCATTTCATTATAAGGCATAGATAAAGTTGGGACAAAAACGAGGGATGGGAGGTATATAATTGACAAGGAACTCATTAAAAAAATGCAGTGCTGTCAAGAATTATATTAATTCGGAAATAGATTATGACTTGTTTGTATCTCAACAAATAATTAGTTATTTTGTATGATAAATAACTGAAGTACTTGGATACATAATTTTATTCAAATTGGCTCATAGCCTTCTCTGTTTTGAGGTGGTTCTGTACTTATGATTATTTTTCCAAGATTGTTTCCTCATGTACAATTTGGTTTGGATATCATCTTGAATCTCTTGTTTGGTTTGGATGTCATCTTGAACATGGTTATCAATATTTTAAGATTCATGCGAGATTCGATACAAAATCAATCACAATCAATACGTATCAGGGTGTGAATCTTGTTTGCACCCAAAATCCTAATATTAACCTTATACTAGGTATGTTAAGGCTGAAAGATCTCATTTACCTTGGTCTGAATGTTCTGCTTCATCATGTTGTCCTGTTACACAACATGCTGTTTGAACTCAATAAAGTGTAGACAAGGGGTGTGAGTGATTTTTTTTGTTGGGTTGGAGAGGAGGCTGAGGGTTAGAAAAATTGATGGCACCATGTGAGAAATAATTACATTGAGATGAACTAGTCATAGAATAATTTAAGCTTGATTCTTGACCGGTGCAAACGTAGAAATATTATTCTTTTGTGCATGAAAACATGTCTTACACAAGTGTTGCATGAAAACATGCTCCCTGCTTCGATTCTGGAAAAACAACTCATAAAATACGATGGAGTCAATGGTTGTATTTAATTACATTTTCCATTTGTTGGTGTTTTTCTGTATTGTATGCTTTATCGGTTAATCAAAAAGTGCTTCATGATCAATTTAAAGAAGAAAGTTAGAACAAAAGTAAATCACATTCCCAGACTAAGGCAACTTGATATTTCGCAATAACACAAAATATAGGTTGTAGCCTGTAGCACTGCAATAAGGGTAGGTCTGAGGCAGTTGAAAATATAGTGGAAGATTCTAAGCTTTGCACTAAGAAACACCTAGCAAGCTTTTGCATCTAAATGTAAGTTCACACATGTTTGTGTTTCTATCACACCTGAAGGAGGCTATGCTATTTTGCCTTTCTGGTTTTGTGTCTGTCAAGTTAGTAGTCAAGTTGGTGATTTATGTTGTCAAGACGCATAAAGTAGCTCTGTGTAAAAAACAAGATTTGGAATCATTTAATGCATCTTTTAGCCCAGTGATTTATTAGGCCTGGTGGGAGGTTTTCTGATTCTGGTTTAGATTACTAGGTGTATTCATTTTGTTCTTGTTTATTATGTTCTTGATTTTTCTTGTTGCACCCATCTGAGTGCTGACACTTCATATGTACCAGGACATTCTTTATGGTGAGAGACTTCAGTACATCTTGTCGTTAAGTTTAGCTCCAACACTATTATTAAGGAATTCATTTGACTTATAAAAAAATAGACACGGTTATCTCAATCTGGTTTGTTTAGTGGTACTACTGCTATGTGAAAAAGTGTTGAAATTAACAAATAATTTGGAAAATAAATAATTATAATCTGAGTTAGATTCTTACTTCTGTTATGTTTGATAAATGTGGTGTTGGTAGGAAAGAAGGCTTTGAGAAATACCTCTTTTCATGTGCTGCTATTGGTTTTTAAACTTAATGGTTTAAGCTTATCATTAATTTTTATTTTTGGCTTCTGTAGGTGTTCATTTGCACTGAAATTATATGCATTTGTTTGCACAATCTTCTCTATTTAACTTTTCCAGACTTGTCTTGATGATTGACTAGTGTTATGTAGTTTTCCACTTTAGATTATGAACAATGTTTTTTGGTACATAATTAATGATTTTTTGGTACATAATTAGGAATATTTATGATTGTAATATTATTTTGGAAAAGAATGATGACATGATTAATGAAATTTCTTGTCATTACTTAATTGATGTTAGTGATTATATTGTTATCTTAATAAGTGGTTCATTTGATAAACAAAATCATTATATTTAGAAAAAAAAAGCTCTCTATTATATATTGCCTAAAATAAAACCGTTTTCTATATATAAAGCAAAAACCATTCTCTATACAATGCAAAAACCGTTTACTATACTGTGTGCAAAATCATTGTCTATTTTTGTCAGACAAAACCATTCTCTATTCAATGCAAAAACCGTTCTCTATACAATGCAAAAACCGTTCTCTTAATGAGCAAAAACCGTTGTCTATTTTTGTCAGAAAAACCGTTGTTTAAAGTGTAACACAAAAGGGAACGGTTTTATTATGTACTCTTTGATATCTAAAGGGAACGGTTTTACATTGTTGGCATTACAACACTGTAAAACCATTGCCCTACATTAAAAAAAAAACCGTTGTCTATAAACCATCAAAGGCTATGGTTTCTTTGTTTCCGTTGTCTTTATTCAAAAAACCGTTGTCTATAGAAAAGGCAACGCTTGAGAATATCACGGTGGAAAAACCGTTGCCGTTGAAAAAGGAAACAATTTTTTTACCTTAGGCAGCACTTTTCACGCGTAGCCTATATGCGAAAATGTTGTAGTATAAGTCCCAAGGGGAAAACTATGTTTTTGATATTCTCTATTTAGTTAAGATTTTACTCTCGTTCTCTCTCACAAACACACTCTAATTCTCTCTCGCTTTCTCTATTACTTCGTTCTCCCTCTCGCTATTTTTTCTTCTCTTTATGAACCATCTTAATGTGGCTTTTGTATATTCGTTTTGAAGCTCTTAATGATCGCAATGTGCTTCCTACATCTTTGTTGTCATTCACAATGTTTTATAATTGGATTCTCCATGCAGGTTTGTGCATCTTCATGTGGGTTCTCTGTCTTTTTTCACTCATAGCCTAACTTTGTTTTTGTTTGATTTATGTGAAACCTTCAATTTTTTAATTTTTTTTGTTAGGATCCGATTATATAACCTAAAAATGAAGGCTGGTACTTCTAGTTCTAAAGTTTTCAAAATATATTACAATGATATCATTGTTAAACCTCACGACATGTCCACGCAGTCCCTTTCCAAAGACTCAATCAATACTCCAAATATGTGCTTCTGTAGAAAGTCTTAGTGAGAGAGAGAGAAAGAGAGAGAGAGAGAGAGAGAGAGAGAGAGAGAGAGTTTTTTGACAAGAAATGGAGGCATATTGTAAATCGGTATCCCCGTCGATGTCTTGTTTTCATTCTTAACTTCTATGGTTGTCAAATTGTTCTTGAGCTTTATAACTGTTTCACCCACTTGCATATATGCCTTGTGATTGTAAAATTTATGTGTAAATAACTTATCATATGTTATCCAATTAAAATTTATGCCATGGGATTGTACAATTTATGTTTAAAAAACTTCTTACAATTTATCAATTTAAACTTTATGCCCTATGTTTGTACACATAAAAGGTTTTTGAAAGACTTATATGTACATGCACATTGTGTACATTATTAGCATAACATGTTGCTCCAAGATTTACATGACTTGTAAAGGTAATTTTATTAGACTTTATATGAAACCAGAAATTTCTATTGAGGTAGGAAAATGACTTAACTCATCAACTGGTAGTGTTTCCTAATGAACTGTTCCAAGACCAACCATTTTTGGATTAAACAATGATCAAATTGGAAGGGATGAATAACAACCAAAGAATTAGGGTCTTCGATTCATATTGATTTTTGCCAATTTGATCCTTGTTTATTCCAAAAGTGATTGTTCTTGGAAGAAGGCATCTCTGGACAAAACTATCACTAGATGATTTAAGTTTTTTCCTTTAGTCTCAGAAGGAATTCCAATTTTAAAATTAAAGTATAATAACATTTAGTTTCACATTCACGTCTTGCAAATCTTGAAAACATGTTATGCCAATAGTCTACTTCATGTGCTTGTACGAATAAATTTTCTCGGATAATTTATTCGTACAAACATAGGACATAAATCTTAATTGAGTAAATTATAGTGAACTAATTTTTTCAAAAGAACACCTTATGTAACGATTTTCTATATGGAACCACTAATATATATTTTACCTAATGCATTTAAATTAAAGTAATGGCTTTAAAAATAATATGCAATTCTAGGCGCCACACTAGTAGTGATTTCAGACGAAACTGATAACCAACGTGAGATTGGTTAGCATTTCATAACCACTACCCAAATATCTCCTGTTTTATTTTGTAGTAAATTTAGCAGTTGAATCAACTACTCAATGTCGATCGAAATTGCTACACAACTTTTTTTGACGTAGTGTGAGGAAAATGACCAATTGCCACGAGATTGCATTTGTTTATGTTTGTGTATTAAAGTATTGAATTACCATAAATGAAGCTTCTATTTGCGTCATGGCCTGTCTTCATAACCCTACTCAGGGCGACCCAAGGGGGTTGCAAGTGAAGCAACCGTTTTAGGCCTCAAATTTTTTTAGGCCCTAAATTTATTTTTTAATTTAGCAAATAATATTAATTACATTAGTATTTTTGCTCAAAAAATTACATTAGTATTTAGTTTTTAGGCCCCATAGTATTAATTTCACTTGCTATTAATTAATTTAGCAACAAAATGAATCATTCATGTGAATGCGTTTAATATTTATTTTTGTATTGTTTAATATTGTGAAAATTAATGAGGTCTAAAAAAACCTTTAATTTTTCTGTTGTTAGTTTTAAAATGAACTTACTCCAAATTTCGCTTTAGGCCTACACACATATTGGATCGGCCCTGGCCCTGACCCTGACCCTACCCCTCACTTTGAAAATGAAGCTCCTTGTGCTTGTGCTTTAACGAGAAGAAGTGGTCACATTCAAGATGGACCAAACAACCCATAGTCACGTCCACTTACATATGTTCCACTAAATAATGCTCTAATATGTTTTACCAATTCTTAATTTTTATTTCATTTATTTATGCTAAACAGTAAAAATAATTAATGTTTTTGCTATGAAAATAATTAATGTTTTTCCTCTGTGAAGCAAAAATTATATAGGTGCAAGTTTATATATGTGTACCTCAAACTTTTTTCACACACCAATTATAACCACTTTACATATATGTAAGGCATAACGAATTGTCTAGAAATGAGGAGGGAAAATAAAGTGAATAAAAGATTAATGTCGATGTTGGAGAAATTAATAAAAGGGCAAAAGGGAACACCATGGTCCAGTTATTTATTGTATATGTTTCTATTAAGCTTTGATTGGCATCGTACAGACCATGATGAGACGCGAGGTCTGCATGTGATCCTATCTTTGCAAACCAGAAATATTGAAATGTAAGTTCCGGTCCGGTCCCAACAATCTCACAAAAATGGTCCTAAACGGATCATATTCTAATCCAAATCGTTATGTTATATCCGTATATTTTTTTGGTGTTTTTTTTTTCTGGTACAAATGTTATCAAACAATTTACTTGTTATTGATTATATGATTCTCACAATAAATATTTAGTCTATAAAATATGAGTAATAATCAATATAAATTTGATATCCATCATTAAAATATTAGTTTATATGTAAGAAAGTAATATTATACAAAACCCTATTCTCATAAGGATTAACATAAATAAAAAGTACAATTCCCCTATACCTTTGGATCTTTACACAAAAAACTAACTAAATTTTATATACAGACGAGCCATTTCAAAATATGTCAAAATATGAATGATTGATGTATTTCACTGATCAAATACATAAATATATATACAGCTTTTAGAGTCCAATCACTCCACACACTTCTCCTAATATCATGTTAACAATAATCCTAATATACCTAATATAGCATAGTCAAAGATATTTACAAAATGCTTTGTACCGAGGGTTTAGTGAATATATCGGCTAGTTGAGTTCGAGTAGGTACATAAGATGGAAGAATGTTATTCTTGAGAATCTCATCCCGAACAAAATGGCAATCCACTTCAATGTGTTTTGACTTTTCATGAAAGATCAGATTATTAGCTATGTGTAGTGCTGCTTGGTTATCGCAAGAGGTGCGCATTGGTTGAGAGTGTAGTATACCAAGGCCAGATAGAATATCCTTCAGCCATTTCAATTCACATGTGATGGCGGACATCGAGCGGTATTCTGCTTCTGCAGAAGACTTTGAAACTGTATGTTGTTTCTTGGTTTTCCAAGAAATTGGTGAATTTCCCAGTAGAATGAACCAACCCATGAGGGACTTTCTAGTAAGGGGACAACTTGCCCAGTCTTAATCACACCAACCATGCAAGCTCAAATCACTTTCTCTGCTCAACATAATACCTTGGCCAGGATTCCCTTTCAAGTAATGCACTACACGCAAAGCAGCATGCCAATGCTCTTCTCTGGGTTGCTGCATAAATTGAGACAATGTATGAACACAATAAGAAAGTTCTAGACTGGTGAAACACAAATAGACAAGACGCCCAAAAAGACGTCGATATTGAGCAGGATCTGAAAGGAAAGGGCCTTCAGCCAAAGCCAAATGATGGTTTTGCTCATTAGGAAGAGGAGCTGGTTTGGCACCAAGCAACTCAGTCTCAGTGATAATATCCAAGGCATATTTCCTTTGACACAAGAAAATTCCAGTAGGTGACCTTGCAACTTCCACACCCAGAAAATATTTTAATCTTCCCAAATCCTTCATATAGAAGCTGTTGGAACCTAAACGATTGAGAAGTTTAGACCCTCATTAATTTTGATGATAACAAAGTATTTTCAAGAAGAACAATTTATCTTCTAACATATCTTTGAGTGTACAGGTATCAAAACTTCATATATATGTATAAAACACTCAAGGAAGAAGAAGAAATTTACAAAAGAATTGAATACAATCCACTAGTATCAGCATCCGAACTCACTTCAGCGTCTTGCTAACAGCAAGCGTCTAGTAGTGTTACTCTTTGACACGTGGAATACTCAATTGTCGCGAAGGCCCGTCCTCTGCTACGAGCGGCGTCCTGATCTCTTTAATGAAGCACGTGATGATCACGTTTACGCTCTTAGCCTCGCATCGCTCGAACTAATTGAATTTGATTTTATGCGCTCATTTTGATGTACGAGGAAGCAAAGGTGACACCTTTAGCATAAGACAAAATCGTACAAGGCAATTGTAAATTACAGATAGTACGAAAACGGTAATGTGTACTATTCTGATATTCTCTGGAAAGGAAGAAAAGGACTACATTTCAAATTACCTCACTCAATGGAAATGAGCTATTTTTACTGCAACGGTAATACCCTTGAAGACTCCTATAAATACCCCAAGGTATTCATTGAAGAAAAGTTGGAAAAACTGTGAAGAAACTGCATTCCAAAAGCAATATTACTCAAGTGAGCAATCAAGTTTCGTGCCAAGTTTCTGGTCTACATAGAACTGAACTCAGCGTCTTATACTTTCTTTTAGAAAGCCATTCTGTTTTGAGCTTAATCTTTTCATCCTCTCTGTGAGAGATATTTTGATTGTATCCAAAAGTATAATCTCTTTTATAAACTGTATTTAGCCTAGTTAAGGCTTTGTTCCTCAAAGGCTAGACTGCACTGAGTCGTTTTGAGAAGTTGAGAGTATTGTCAAGTTTGTGACAGAAGAATACTCTTGAGGAAAATTGTAATCAGTTGATTATAGTGAAAAATCCTTCAGGAACGAAGGGACTAGACGTAGCTACCAGTTGGTGGTGAACTAGTATAAATCTCTGCGTCTCATCCTTTACTGCTTTACATTTATCTTTACCTTGCTCAATAAAACAAGTTTTCATAAGCTGTTTATTTTCTGCATCCGATTTAATTCTCTGGATCTGATATACAAACAGTTTTGAAGAATCTGTGTTGAAGTGTTTTTGACGTATAGTTTGCGAAAAGTTTTTAACACAATTCAACCCCCCTTCTGTGGATGAAATATCAACTTGAAGACTATCTGATAAAAGAGAGTAACTGATGAGGACATGGAGCACCAAGAGGCCATTCAAAGCTTAGGAGGACCAATGACTAGGGCAATGTCAAGGAGGGTCCAAGAAAGCTTAGTCCAATTCATGACTAAGACAATTGCAAATAGAGGCAAAGATGTAATTGCACCAAAAACCATGCTTGTCATACAAGCCATGGAGGAGGCGCAACTTGCATAAAAGAAGGCAGCCAAGTTAATTTCTTTTAATTGAATAAAAGTGCAAGTGACCAATTGATTTATTTGGGACCAAGGCACTAAGTTATTTAATTTTTTTGGTGTGTTTAATCCACTTCAAGTGGCTGTGTGGCGCAAGGAGCAAGGGGCCCCACACCTCTCAACAGCTCTTTGTGTAGTTTTATGAGTCTATAATGTTGCTACCAAAGAAAGACAAAGGAATTCAAAGCAATCAAGGCAAAAAGGAGTTACACAAGACAAAGAAATGAAGGCTCCAACAAAGACATTAAAGCGCAGCCACCCATTTAATTGTAATTAATGTGTGGTTGTGAAACCTTCCCTGGTCATGAAGAGCAATCAAACGGTAATGTGAAGTCGTCTCTTTCATTTCGATTCGCCACTTAGGCTATGGAACAACCACAATTATGTTGTTTGTAATTGCCTTTAGTTATGCTAGTTATGTTAGCCTAGGATTCCTTGTAAGGAGTTTTGTCTCTTTGACTCTTTGTAACAACAAGACCCTTATTATATATAGGCGAAATTTCAATAAGAGGTAACAAAGATTTAGCAAAAATATTGAGTTCATACTCTTTGGTTCTGGATTGGACCAGTTTATCGATCTTATCAAGAAACTCTCTTCTTGTGGTGATCCTCACCTTCATAGGCTTATCCTTGTCTTGGATTAGACTAAGGTGGCGCCCCTGCCTCCCAATCATCCATCTTCTTCACTTACTCATAAACAGATCATTGAGACCTTGTTTGCTTCTTGTTTTTATTTTGTGTTTTCACAATCTGTCCCCTTAATTATCTACCTCCAAAGCCACGAAATTCCATTCATTCTCTATCCATTTTTCATTCATTTTTATAGCAAAAATACAAAAACATAAGTCACAACCAGATTCTATGTTGAAAATCAAGCAAATGGCCAATTTCTACAACAAGGAGGCCATCATTTGGTATCAGAGCAAGGTTTCGACTTTGTTCAAAAGAATCCTGTGTTTCTATTCTTACCTTTGAGTTCTGAATTCTTTAAAAAAAAAAATAAAAAAAAATTGCGAAAATTCATAAAAAAAAAAGTCTTGAATTCTGGTTGTGTTTCTTCGTTGCTGCAACACTCTGAAATTTTTATTTTATTTATTTCTTTTGAGTGAGTTCTTTCTTGTTCTAGTCTCACAAACTTTGTGTTCAATTTTTGTTTCTTAACTTTTCTTTCCAAGTCATTGTGTGTGTGGATTATTATTTGAATTGGTTTCTTGTATTGATCATTCTTTGGTTTCTCTAAAGAATCGACAAGAGTTATGGATCCTCAAAATCGACATTACTAGATGCCCTCACGGCAAAAATGAAAGAACTTTTGAAAGAGGAAGTGGAAGGCATAAATGAAACAAGTGACCAATTAGAAAACAGACAAAATAGCAGTGATGAGGAGGAACGGAGGAGAAGGAGACGTGATGAACCTAGAGAAGATAGGTTGGGTGGTATAAAAATAAAAGTACCACAATTTGTTGGGAAAAATGACCCGAGACGTATTTGGAATGGGAAACTAAAATTGAACAAATTTTTTCCTCAGAATAATTACACTCGATCTTCAAAAGGTGCAGGTTGCTTCTATTGAATTTACAGATTACGCCTTGGTGTGGTGGGACCAATTGGCAAAGGAGAGGAGAAGGCACAATGAGCAGTCATTTGCCACATGGGAGGAGATGAAAAGGCTCATGAGAAGGAGATTCATCCCATCTTACTACAACAGAGAGTTGCACAACAAATTACAATGACTCACCCAAGGCAACAAAAGTGTTGATGAGTACTACAAGGAGATGGAGGTGGCAAAAATTAGAGCAAATGTGGAGGAAGATGATGAAGCAACCATGGCCAGATTCTTGCATGGGCTAAATCGGGATATAAGTGACATAGTGGAACCGCAACACTATGTTCAATTAGACGATTTGGTACATCAAGCCATAAAGGTAGAACAACAACTTAAGAGGAAGGGTCGATAAGAAGAAGCACTACCACTTCCAATCCTCAAAATTGGAAGAGCAATATTAAGAGTGAAGGTACTTCATCATCCAAAGAAGCCGGTGACACAAAAGGTAAAAACACTACAACTAGTCCTTCTCAAGTTGTTTCAACTAACCGGGCTGTTAAGTGTTTCAAATGCCAAGGCTTAGGACACATTGCATCTCAATGTCCTACCAAGAGAATTATGATTGTAGAGGAGGTTGAGGAGGAAGATGAAGGGGTTGAAGAGTATGATGAGGATTGTGTTGAGGAGGAGGCCCAAATACCTAGTGGAGAGCTACTTATGATAAAAAGGTTGTTGGAAGCCGTGGTAAAGGAGGAAGATGCGACTCAAAGGGAGAACATATTTCACTCAAGGTGCCTCATACAAGGCAAGGTATGTTCCCTGATTATTGATGGTGGAAGTTGCACAAATGTTGCTAGCACAAGGTTAGTTTCCAAACTCCAACTAGAAACTAAACCACATCCCAAGCCATATAAGCTTCAATGGCTTGTTAATGATGTTGAGATGATTGTTGATGAACAAGTAGAAATTTCTTTTTCAATTGGAAAATATGAAGATGTGGCTGTTTGTGATGTAGTTCCTATGGAGGCCAGCCATGTCTTGTTGGGAAGGCCTTGGCAATTTGACAAAAGGCAAGCCATGAAGGGCATACCAACAAGTACTTTTTGTTCATCATGGAAAAAGAATTGTATTGACTCCTTTGAGCCCAAGTGAGGTGAGAGATGATCAAAAAAAATTGTGATAAAAATGTGAAAAAGAAAAAGAAGAAAAAAAGATCGCCAAAGAAAAAGAGAGAAAAAAGAGTGACAAAAAAAAAGATTGATGAAAAAAAGAAACAAAATTTGATGGCGACAAAAGGGGAGGTTAAAAAAGCTATTTTCTCCAATCAGCCCCTATATTTGCTTTTAGCAAAGAGGTGGCCTTGCTGGAAAATTTACCTAACACTCAAGAATTGCCAAATTGCATAAATTCTCTTTTGCAGAATTTGAGGATTTGTTTCCTAAGGAGGTACCAAGTGGGCCGCCACCCTTGAGAGGATTGAGCACCACATTGATCTCATCCCAGCGCCACTTTGCCTAATAGGCCAGCTCACCGAGCAACCCACAACAAACGCAAGAGATACAAAAGCAAGTGGCTGAATTGGTAAGTAAAGGTTGGGTAAGAAAAAGCTTAAGTCCATGTGTGTCCCTGTTATTTTAGTCCCTAAGAAAGATGGTAGTTGGAGAATGTGCACCGATTGTAGGTCATTAATAATATCACCGTTAAGTATAGGCATCCAATACCTAGGTTAGATGACTTGCTTGATGAACTGCTTGGTGCATGCTTGTTTTCCAAAATTGATTTGAAAAGTGGATACCATCAAATTAGGATAAGGGAAGGGATGAATGGAAAACTGCTTTCAAAACAAAATATGGTTTATATGAGTGGTTAGTTATGCCTTTTGGATTAACTAATGCACCTAGCACTTTCATGAGATTAATGAACCATGTTTTGAGGGAATTTTTGGGTAAATTTGTTGTTGTATATTTTGATGATATCTTGATATATAACAAAAATTTAGAGGACCATTGCATTCATCTAAGGGCTGTTTTAAATGTGCTAAGAAAAGAAAACTTGTATGCAAACTTGGAAAAATGTGTGTTTTGCACGGATCAAGTCGTTTTTCTAGGCTTTGTCATAAGCTCTCAAGGAGTACATGTGGATGAAGCAAAGGTGAAGGCAATCCAAGAATGGCCAGCACCTAAAAGTGTGACAGAGGTAAGAAGTTTCCATGGTTTAGCAAGTTTCTATAGGAGGTTTATTAAGGATTTTAGTACTATTGCTGCACCTCTTAATGAAATTGTTAAAAAGGAAATTGGTTTTAAATGGGGTGAGAAACAAGAACAAGCTTTTTCAATTCTTAAAGAAAAGCTCACCCAAGCACCAATTCTAGCATTGCCTAATTTTTCAAAATCTTTTGAAATTGAGTGTGATGCTTCCAATGTTGGAATTGGGGCTGTTTTGATGCAAGAAGGTCATCCAATTGCTTATTTTAGTGAGAAATTAAAAGGGGCTGCCCTAAATTACTCCACTTATGATAAGGAATTGTATGCCTTAGTAAGGGCATTGCAAACGTGGCAACATTACTTCTTTGCCAAAAGAATTTGTCATTCATAGTGATCATGAGTCCTTGAAGTATTTAAAAGGACAAGGTAAGTTGAATAAGAGGCATGCTAAATGGGTTGAATTTTTGGAGCAATTTCCTTATGTGATTAAGCATAAAAAGGGTAAAACCAATGTTGTGGCTGATGCATTATCAAGAAGGTACGCATTACTCTCTACCCTTGAAACTAAAATTTTTGGTCTTGAGCACATTAAGGAATTGTATGAGCATGATCTTGATTTTTCTGGTAAATATGCTGAATGTGTGCATGCTGCCCATAATGGATTTTGTAGGCACAATGATTATTTATTTAAAGAAAAAAGGTTGTGTGTGCCAAAAGGATCCATTAGAGAACTCTTAGTCAAAGAGGCGCATGAGGGGGGTTTAATGGGACATTTTGGTGTTCCTAAAACTTTGGAATTTTTGCAAGAACATTTCTATTGGCCTCACATGAAAATTGATGTGCAAAAATATTGTGAAAGATGCATTGTTTGCAAAAAGGCCAAATCCAAAGTTATGCCCCATGGTTTATATACTCCATTGCCTGCTCCTGAATATCCTCGATTGACCTTTCCATGGACTTTGTCTTAGGATTACCTAGAACAAAGAACGGAAAGATTCTATTTTTGTTGTTGTGGATGTGTTCTCAAAGATGGCACATTTCATTCCATGCAAAAAGGTGGATGATGCTTGCCACATTGCTGATTTGTTTTTCAAAGAAGTGGTGCGCTACATGGTATACCAAAAGTATAGTGTCCGATCGTGACACTAAATTTCTAAGCCACTTCGAGAACTTTGTGGGGTAAGGTGGGAACTAAGTTACTATTCTCTACAACTTGTCATCCCCAAACTGATGGGCAACCGAGGTAGTAAACAGAACCCTCTCTACTCTTCTAAGGGTCAGATTTTCAAGGAATTTGAAAATGTGGGAAACGTGGTCGCCACATGTTGAATTTGCTTATAATAGGGCTGTCCATAGTACCACAAATCATTCCCCATTTGAGATTGTGTATGGTTATAATCCTTTAACTCCTCTTGATCTATTACCTTTACCTAACACATCTCTGTTGAAGCATAAAGATGGCAAAGCGAAAGCTGAATTTGTGAAAAGTTTGCATGAGAAAATTAAACTGCAAATTGAAAAGAAAAATGAAAGTTATGCCAAAAGTGCCAATAAAGGGCGCAAGCGGGTTACTTTTGAACCGGAGATTGGGTGCAGGTCCATATGAGGAAAGAAAGGTTTCCATCACAAAGGAAATCTAAGTTAATGCCTAGGGGCGATGGCCCTTTTCAAGTGATTGCCAAAGTCAATGATAATGCTTATAAAGTTGACCTTCCAGGTGAGTATGGTGTTAGTGCCACTTTCAACGTTGCTGACTTGTCTCCTTTTGATGTAGGTGATGAGGACTTCAATTGGTCGAATTCTCCTCAAGAGGAGGGAATGATGAGGACATGGAGCACCAAGAGGCCATTCAAAGCTTAGGAGGACCAATGACTAGGGCAATGTCAAGAAGGGTCCAAGAAAGCTTAGTCCAATTCATGACTAAGACAATTGCAAATAGAGGCAAAGATGTAATTGCACCAAAAACCATGCTTGTCATACAAGCCATGGAGGAGGCGCAACTTGCATAAAAGAAGGCAGCCAAGTTAATTTCTTTTAATTGAATAAAAGTGCAAGTGACCAATTGATTTATTTGGGACCAAGGCACTAAGTTATTTAATATTTTTGGTGTGTTTAATCCACTTCAAGTGGCTGTGTGGCGCAAGGAGTAAGGGGCCCCACACCTCTCAACAGCTCTTTGTGAAGTTTTATGAGTCTATAATGTTGCTACCAAAGAAAGACAAAGGAATTCAAAGCAATCAAGGCAAAAAGGAGTTACACAAGACAAAGAAATGAAGGCTCCAACAAAGACATTAAAGCGCACCACCCATTTAATTGTAATTAATGTGTGGTTGTGAAACCTTCCTGGTCATGAAGAGCAATCAAATGTAATGTGAAGTCTGTCTCTTTCATTTCAATGCCACTTAGGCTATGGAACAGCCACAATTATGTTGTTTGTAATTGCCTTTAGTTATGCTAGTTATGTTAGCCTAGGATTCCTTGTAAGGATTTTTGTCTCTTTGACTCTTTGTAACAACAAGACCCTTATTATATATAGGGGGCGAAATTTCAATAAGAGGTAACAAAGATTTAGCAAAAATATTGAGTTCATACTCTTTGGTTCTGGATTGGACCAGTTTATCGATCTTATCAAGAAACTCTTCTTGTGGTGATCCTCACCTTCATAGGCTTATCCTTGTCTTGGATTAGACTAAGGTGGCGCCCCTGCCTCCCAATCATCCATCTTCTTCACTTACTCATAAACAGATCCTTGAGACCTTGTTTGCTTCTTGTTTTTATTTTGTGTTTTCACAATCTGTCCCCTTAATTCTCTACCTCCAAAGCCACGAAATTCCATTCATTCTCTATCCATTTTTCATTCATTTTTATAGCAAAAATACAAAAACATAAGTCACAACCAGATTCTATGTTGAAAATCAAGCAAATGGCCAATTTCTACAACAAGGAGGCCATCAGTAACATTCCTATCTTTTGTGATAATACTTCTGCAATCTGTCTTACTAAAAATCCCATATTGCATTCACGAGCCAAGCACATTGAGATTAAGCATCATTTTATAAGAGACTATGTTCAGAAGGGTATTCTCGAAATAAAATTTGTAGACACTGATCATCAGTGGGCTGACGTATTTACAAAACCCCTTGCTGAAGATAGATTCAATTTTATAAAAAGAAATTTAAATTTTCATCTTATAGAAGAATGATTAATTTCAGCGTCAGATGATATGCATCATCTCAGCATCTGATATGACATAAGCATGTATACGTATAAGCATCTTATTTGTCATGTGCATTATAACTCAACGTCTGGTGAATCGGTTGCGTGCGTCCAAGCACACACACACGTGTCACATGTGTTAAGGACTTAAGCGTCTCATCACATCTACTGAGTCATAATTATTTATGTCTTTCGTTAAAATCTTTTTACTTGATCTTACTTTTCTTTTGGCGTCTTCATTTAATGAAAAGGCGAATCTTCATTTTTTTTTTCTTTTTTTAATTTAATTTTTTGTGTGGAAATACGAAGCGATTTTTTGAAAAAGGACTGTACCATTTTCTATCAACTTTCCCACTACTCCACATTTTTCGCTCCATCACTTCACTCTGCATTTTCTTGCAAAACTGTTCTTTCTCTCTCTCTCTCTCTGTGTGTGATTTCGAACCCTAAAACCTCCATTACCCTCTCTGCAACTGCTACCATGGCTGATAGAAAGGTTGGACAATACACTGCTGCCTTCGATGTCTTCTCAGAAGCAAAACTCATGAATGAGAACAGGATTGATTAAGCTATATGGTTTTGATTTTGAAGAAGGTTTGGAGAAACTAGGCTGGAAAAATTACTTCATCTGGGAACCAGTCGACGTACTGAACTATGCTATAAAGGAGTTCTAGGGGAACGCTTACCTACTTCTGGGAGAAATTATAGAAGGACACATCAGAGGCTTCAAGTTACGCTTCACCATCAACTCAATTGCTCAGACGATCAATTGCCCTTGTGAAGGAATCAGTTACCATGCTAACTGGGTTGACGCTTACAAAGGACTGGAAAACGTCAACGAAGCCCTGTTTGAAAACTACCGTGAGTTGAAAAAGAAGAACATAACTCCCACTGCCAAAGACTTGAAGAGCCACTACAGAGTACTGCACAAAATCATCGCTAAGAGCGTGATTCTGAAGGCTGGCTCAAGCGACATAGTGAACTACGAGCAAAAGTTCATTATGAGAAACTACATGGATGGGAAGAAAATCAATCTGCCAAGGTTGATTATCAATAATCTAATAAATGCTCTTGTCTTCTCAAGGAAGAGTGTCGATAAGAAGAATATTATCAAGGTTATCCCTTATGGAGTTCTTCTCTCCATAATGATGATTAAAGATGGTGTTGTGAGAAAGCTGACTGACTCTACCAACACAGAAGAAAAAGAAAAATACGTTGGTGTTGGCGCTGTTGTTCGTCTAGAAGTTTTTGGAGTCAATAGTTTAGTCAGAATGCAGCTGATAACTGGCTCTATGATCAAGAAGGTGAAATTAGAGCAACAGGAAGGAGAAGCTGAAAAGAAAACCACTAGAAGCTCAATGGCTGGTGTGAAGAGACCTGCTGAATCTCCTTTAAGGGAGACTAGAAGAATGAAACAGAAGGTGGCTCCTGCACCTACTGTTGAGGAACTAGAAGATGAGGATAGAATTCCCATCAGAAAGGTCTTGGAGAAAAAGAATAAGCCAGCAGTTGAAAAAGATGCTTCAGCGTCCGGTCAAGGGAAGCAAGTCCCTCCTCCTCCTCCTGCCGTTGTTGCCCCTAGAGGAACAAAAAGAAGGTTGGTTAAGTCTTCTGAGCTTAACCCAAAGGTACTCGACTTTGCTGCTGATGAGTCAGTATCTATCTTCGATTCTCATGATGTTATTCCTGCACCCCCATTGTCTATTTCATAACCTCAAACTCAAACACAAACCAAGAAAACCAGAATGAGCCTCCGACAAACCTCTACCCTCTCAAAACCTACCCAACCACCATCCAATACACTCAACCTTGACCTACCACAAAATTCCTCAAATACCTCACTTACCACATACATTTCCAAACTTCACTCTCATCCCTTTAACCTATTATTCAAAGTACCTCCCATTAATCCTTTCAAACCCTACACACCTAAAACCTATACAATCACCAAAACCACTCCCACTTCACTCACCATTACCCATAAACCTATAGACTTCGGTGGAAGGAAGAATATCTCGTGCATTAACAAACCTCGGTTTGTTAAGTATGAGTCATATCACAGCATCTACAATCATCCCTCTACATGGCATTTGAAAACCTTCACCTCTGGAGTTGCCAGACAGGAGATTGCCTCTCCAATGACTGCTACCTTCAAGGATGGAGAAGACCATTTTCAGATGTCATTCAAAGGAAGACTAAGACCAGTACCTGGTAGCAGAGCAATCCCTTTCTCTGTTGACCTTCCTAAATCCCTACCACAAACTGAACCTCTCACACTGGAGGAGTGTGGAAGATGGATTACAGATGAAGAAGCTGCCTTCATGGCACACTGTCTTGAGATGAAGAAAATTGAAGTTATCAGACACCTCTGCAAAGTAGAAGAAGCTCTTGGAAAAATTAAAGAAAGAATATCTTCTTCTTCTGTAAAGAATTCTTCCAATAATTCTTCTGAACCCGATCTTTTCGACAAAAAAGAATAAATTTTGATAGTCCTTTTTGGCTCCGGTGGTGAATAGATCAATGCATTATGTATAAATATCTTAATAATGCAGATAAACAAAAAACAGATATTTATGGATATAGATCACCATTCCAAGCAAACAAAAACCAAGCAATTTCTTTGCCAAAAATATTCACGAGTTTTAGTATCTTATCGATGGCTTCTCTTGCATTGCCGGGCATGAGCGGTTTTGTTGCAGAATTGATAGTTTTTTTTTTATAATCTCTACAAGAGCAAACAAAAGCAAATCTTTGAACGTCATTGTGCGCCTTTCAACTCTAACACTATTTAAGACGAATAATAATTTGAATAGCAATCTCTACAAGAGCAAACACAAGTGTATCCGTAAAGATTGTACCAGACAGACAAAGGTGGCTACCTTGGTCTATCCCTGAGAAAAGGAAAGAACCTGCTCCTGGCAAGTTGCCATTCAGCAAGATCGGGCTCATAGAGTATAAGAAGGCTCCCAAGAAGTATAACCTTAAAGAATTCTCTAAGCTTCCGATTGCCAAGATCACTGAGGATCATGCCAGAAGGTTTTACCTTAGTTCTCTGAAGGAAGATGAATGGAGAACTGGCTCCTCAAACTACTGCAATGCCGAGAAAGCCACAATTCCAACAGTTGGCACAATCAGCAGAGTTACTGACACCAATCTGGGAACAGTCTACTTTGATGATACGTTCAAGTGTTCAGTAATCAGGCCACTTGACTGCATGAAGACATATGTCCAATGGGCTGCTGTGACCAAGCACTTTGACTTTGGATTTACTTGGAGTCAATGGTCGGAGTCTTGGAAAGACAAAGCTATGTTACCATGCCTCGTCCCCCTAGTGCTTACAGAAGATGACAGAGAAAATCTGCGAAGAATATACCTGGCAGAAAATGGAGGACTCTCTTTCGCTTCTGAAGAATTGAGTGCCTTCATCAGAAGAATATGGGGAGAAGATGCTGGAAACAAGTTTGATGCGTTCACTGCAGATGTGCTTCTGCATAGGGAAACTATCTTCATGGATTTGCTGTATCCAGAAGAGGTGGAGAAAAGAAGGGGAATTCAGGCAGAATCTGAGCAGAGGAAACTTGGAAGTCTCATCAAATGGTTTATACCAAATGATGCGTTCTTCCAAAAGGCTCAACAAAAGAAGGAACTGAGACTGAAGCTCTCCAACTGGGTGCTAGCAGAGCATCAGAAGATGAAACCTGCACCAGAATCAAAAGCTGGACCTTCTACTTCTACTCCTGCAGTTGAAATGGTCACCATTCCTAAAGCAGAGTTTGAAGAAATGAAGGCCACTAACCTAAAAGCTACTCAGCTGGAGAATGCACTGAAGCTATTATATGAACGTCTCAACATCCCTCCACCACCTCCACCAAATCCTTAAATTATTTTTTTGTGATATAAATTTTTTTTTGGTACTCTTATATATATATTCATTGTTTTTGCTCTGACTATTTGTCTATATATCTGATTATCTATTTATGTATATTCAAATTTTTCTAAATCTTATTTTGACTATGATGTTGCTTTACACTCTTTTTGTCTGATGATAAAAGGGGGAGTAAAAGAAAGGTTTGATGAACACGTGAAAGTCTGATTGACAAATTCACCGTCCGATGAATACACTAAAACTAAAAGTATCATGCATATCATTTCATACATAGCATTTGTGTGGTTATTCATTGCTCTAATATCTATTAATGCGTTGATATTCATTGATCCAGTACTCTAATAATGATCAATAATTTGGTACAATGAAAATCTTTTTGAAATGAAAATCAGCATCCGATCTCATCAGCATCCGATCTCACTTTGTTAAATATATGCTCTGATACATCTACGTATTTTTGCGATCACTTAAATGAATTTGTTTATCAACAATCGCCTTAATACCTAAATTGTTCTTATATATCTAAATTGTTAAATTCAGGGGGAGACCCTTGATATTATTTTGAAATTAAATTGTTCATCAACCTTGGATATTTGTCATCATCAAAAAGGGGGAGATTGTTGGAACCTAAACGATTGAGAAGTTTAGACCCTCATTAATTTTGATGATAACAAAGTATTTTCAAGAAGAACAATTTATCTTCTAACATATCTTTGAGTGTACAGGTATCAAAGCTTCATATATATGTACAAAACACTCAAGGAAGAAGAAGAAATTTACAAAAGAATTGAATACAATCCACTAGTGTCAGCATCCGAACTCACTTCAGCGTCTTGCTAACAGCAAGCGTCTAGTAGTGTTACTCTTTGACACATGGAATACTCAATTGCTGCGAGCGTCCGTCCTCTGTTCTAAGCGAGCGTCTGATCTCTTTAATGAAGCACGTGATGATCACGTTTTTGCTCTTAGCCTCAGACTGTTCTGGAACGGAATTCGAATTTGATTTTATGCGCTCATTTTGATGTACGAGGAAGCAAAGGTGACACCTTTAGCATAAGACAAAAATCGTACAAGGCAATTGTAAATTACAGATAGTACGAAAACGGTAATGTGTACTATTCTGATATTCTCTGGAAAGGAAGAAAAGGACTACATTTCAAATTACCTCACTCAATGGAAATGAGCTATTTTTCTTTACCAGTAATACCCTTGAAGACTCCTATAAATACCCCAAGGTATTCATTGAAGAAAAGTTGGAAAAACTGTGAAGAAACTGCATTCCAAAAGCAATATTACTCAAGTGAGCAATCAAGTTTCGTGCCAAGTTTCTGGTCTATATAGAACTGAACTCAGCGTCTTATACTTTCTTTTAGAAAGCCATTCTGTTTTGAGCTTAATCTTTTCATCCTCTCTGTGAGAGATATTTTGATTGTATCCAAAAGTATAATCTCTTTTGTAAATTGTATTTAGCCTAGTTAAGGCTTTGTTCCTCAAAGGCTCGACTGCACTGAGTCGTTTTGAGAAGTTGAGAGTATTGTCAAGTTTGTGACAGAAGAATACTCTTGAGGAAAATTGTAATCAGTTGATTATAGTGAAAAATCCTTCAGGAACGAAGGGACTAGACGTAGCTACCAGTTGGTGGTGAACTAGTATAAATCTATGCATCTCATCCTTTACTGCTTTACATTTATCTTTACCTTACTCAATAAAACAAGTTTTCATAAGCTGTTTATTTTCTGCATCCGGTTTAATTCTCTGCATCTGATATACAAACAGTTTTGAAGAATCTGTGTTGAAGTGTTTTTTACGTATAGTTTGCGAAAAGTTTTTAACACAATTCAACCCCCCTTCTTGTGTTCATGTTCAGAAGCATGTATGAAGGTAAAACTTGAATAGGTAAAGCTTGAATAGGTGGATAGCCCCAGAATCATTACCTGAAATAATAAGATCATCTACATACACTAACACCACAAGATGCACATTAACTTTTTGCATGGATAAAAAGGAATAGTCTAAGTAAGATTGCTGAAACCCATAACATTTTAGTGTAGTAGAAAGCTTAGCAAACCAACACCTAGGAGCTTGTCGCAAGCCGTAAAGAGACTTGTGTAGTTTGTAGACCAGCCCTTGATTTTGCATCAAAAAATCGGGTGGAAGTTTCATGTACACATCTTCTTCTAGGTCGCCATGAAAAAAGGCGTTGTGGACATCCATTTGGTGTAGTTCCCAGTCCTTGGCAGCAGCTACAGCCAGAACCGTACGGACATTAACCATTTTTGCCATAGGAGCGAAAGTTTTTGTGTAATCTATTCCTTCGGCTTGATGGTTGCCAAAAATGACCGGCCTTGCTTTGAATCGTTCAATGCTTCCGTCTGAATGGTATTTGATCTTGTAGACCCATTTGCAACCGAGAGCTTTCTTTCCTGGAGGTAAGCGTGTGATTGTCCATGTATCATTGTTTTGAAGTGCTTGAATCTCAGCTTCCCTGGCTTTCCTCCATCGCACATCCCGTATAGCTTCAGAAAAGTATACTGGTTCTCGTTCTGCACTAATTGCTGCAAGAAACTGACAATGTTGGGAAGAGAATTTATCACAGTTTACGTAGTGAGCTATAGGATACGCCTGAGTCATGTGATGGAGCGAAGGAACGGTTGGATGGGCTCAACTTTCTCACGGTGTTTGTTACATAACGACGCAACCTCACAGAAGTTTGCTTCATTCTATGTCCACGTCCAAGGAGAGGAGCATCTGACTCTGCCTGTTCATTACTGGTGCATGGTTCTGCATCTGTGCACTCCATATTTTATGCATCTGGTGCTGCCTGCTCATGGCTGCTACGTGTTACGGCACCATTGTGCTCCTGATTTTATGCTTCACACCTCTGGGTTCCATCATGTGCTGCATTTTCAGCTGCAGCACTGCCCCCCTTAATTCAAGGCTCGAATCATCTTGACAATAGTCCTCATTATGACCATCCTCATCTATACTTGCATCAGAAATAATCACTTGTGTTTCTGGTTGTCTTATGTTACCTTCAACCACAGAAGGAAACTCATTTTCAACAAATTTCACATCCCGTGACACAAAGAATACTTGTTTCTCTAAGTTAAATAGCTTCCGTCCCTTTTGACCATAGGGGTACCCAACAAAACTACACTTACGAGTTCTACTGCCGAATTTATCCCCCTTTCTGCCTTGATTGTGCGCGTAACACAATGATCCGAACACTCTCAAATGGTCATATGTAGGAGTTTTCCCATGAATCATTTTGTATGGAGTTTTTCCATTGAGAACTGAAGATGGTGTTAGATTAATTAAGTAGCCTGCAGTTAAAATGCATTCTCCCCAAAAACGAATTAGAAGGTTCCCTTGAAATCTTAGTGCTCGCGCTACATTTAGAATGTGTCTACGTTTTCTTTCTCCTCTTCCATTCTGTTGTGGTGTTCTGGTGCACGATGTTTGATGAATAACACCTTGCTCAAGAAAGTTTTGTTTTAAACAAGTGAACTCTGTCCCATTGTCACTCCTTACTACTTTGATGCGTTTATTATATTGTCTTTCAACTAGAGAAAAAAAAATTCATTATTGTTTGTGAGACTTCCCTCTTCTCGTGCAAGAAGTATATCCAAACTGCCCTAAAGTGATCATCTACCAATATCAAAAAATATGATGCAGCACAAGATGAAAGTGTTCTATAAGGTCCCCACAAGTCACAATGTATTAAATCAAAATTCTCTGATGCTTGATAAGTACTCAAAGGAAACTTTTCCCTTGTTTGTTTTGCTTTCTCACATATATCACAAACTTTATTCAAAGATTCACTTATATGACTACCACTGACATTAGAAATCATTTTAACAACCTTATAAGATGGATGTACCATGCGCTTGTGCTAAAGGTCAAGTTGATTCACTGAGCTAATTTGATAAGCTTTTGCACTTCGAACACCATGATATAAGTAGATCTCATTCTTCAGTTCACCCGCTCCAATCAACATTCGCGAAGTACGATCCTGCATCACACATAAATTGTTAGTAAACTGCATATCACAATTTGTTTCATGTGTCATTTATGATACTGAGATTAGATTGCAATTAAGTTTTGGTACATAGAGAACATTCTCAAGTTTGAGACCCCCATCAAGAATTACTATTCCTTCTTTGGGTGCAATTGCACGCTCTCCATTTGGTAACCCTACTGGACATCCTTGTATAGTTCTCTCCTCACAAAGGTTCTTCAGATTTCCTGTCATATGGTTAGAAGCACCAGTGTCTATAATCCAAGAATTCTTACCAGTCATTTTCTCATTTTCATTTGTTTTTTGAGCTTTCAGCATGTCAACAAGGGTCTGCCACTGCTCATTGCTGAGACCTGCTAGCCCAAGCTTCTCTGGCTCTGCATCAGATGTGTTGCCTCTTACAACTTAAGCTGCATTAGCACGAATCATCCCTCCTTTTCCACATCCTGCAGAGGGCCCAGAAGGTCCATTCTGTTGCCGATTTCTGCTGCTGGTTTTGCCTTCATTTCATGGACGTTCAGCCCACCATTCCGGGTATCCGACGAGTTGGAAACAACCTCTAGCATCGTGGCCTGTTTTACCCCAATGAGAGCACACTGTTGATTTATCCTTCCCCTCTCGCCCTTTGGTCCTGTATGCTGCCTGGACTGCAAGTCCCATGACTTCTCCCCTTTCTTCCTTGGATTTGGTTGTTTTCATCCTTTTTTCTTGCACCAGAGTGGCATAGACTCGATTCAGTGAAGGCAACGGATCTGTAGCCAGTATGTTAGAGAGCACAGTGCCATAACTTACATCCTCCAAGCCCATCAAGAATTGATGAACTTTTGAACGTGAACACAAGAAGGAGGGTTGAATTGTGTTAAAAACTTTTCACAAACTATACGTAAAAACTTCAACACAAGTTGTTCAAAACTGTTTGTATATCGAATGCAGAGAATTAAACAGGACCGGATGCAGAAATTTAAACAGTTTATAAAAACTTGTTTTACTGAGCAAGATAAAGATAAATAATGTAAAGCAATAAAGGATGAGACTCAGAGATTTATACTAGTTCACCACCAACTGGTAGCTACGTCTAGTCCCTTCATTCCTGAAGGATTTTCCACTATAATCAACTGATTACAATTTCCTCAAGAGTATTCTTCTGTCACAAACTTGACAATACTCTCAACTTCTCAAAACGACTCAGTGCAGTCGAGCCTTTGAGGAACAGAGCCTTAACTAGGCCAAATACAGTTTACAAAAGAGATTATACTTTTGAATACAATCAAAATAACTCTCACAGAGAGGATGAAAAGATTAAGCTCAAAACAGAAATGGCTTTCTAAAAGAAAGTATAAGACGCTGAGTTCAGTTCTATGTAGACCAGAAACTTGGCACGAAACTTGATTGCACACTTGAGTAATATTGTTTTCAGAATGAAGTTTCTTCACAGTTTTTCCAACTTCTCTTCAATGAATACCTTTGGGTATTTATAGGAGTCTTCAAGGGTATTACCGTTGCAGTAAAAATGTCTCATTTCCATTGAGTGAGGTAATTTGAAATGTAGTCCTTTTCTTCCTTTCTAGAGAATATCAGAATAGTACACATTACCGTTTTCGTACTATCTGTAATTTGCAATTGCCTTGTACGATTTTTGTCTTATGCTAAAGGTGTCACCTTTGCTTCCTCGTACATCAAAATGAGCAGACAAAATCAAATTCAATTAGTTCCGAAACGATGCGAGGCTAAGAGCAAAAACGTGATCATCACGTGCTTCATTAAAGAGATCAGACGCTCGCTCAGAACAGAGGACGGATGCTCGCAGCAATTGAGTATACCACGTGTCAAGAAGTAACACTATTGGACGCTTGCTGTTAGCGAGATGCTGGAGTGGGTTCGGATGTTGACACTAGTGGATTGTATTCAATTCTTTTGTAAATTTCTTCTTCTTCCTTGAGTGATTTGTACATATATATGAATCTTTGATACCTGTACACTCAAAGATATGTTAGAAGATAAATTGTTCTCTTGAGAAATACTTTGTTATCATCAAAATTAATGAGGGTCTAAACTTCTCAATCGTTTAGGTTCCAACAACTTTCTCTTCTTCTCTTCGTTTTTCAAGTTTAGATGTAACATTGCAATTGCATCCCCCATATGAACACTATGGGATCTGCTCATAGTTTGCCAGATCATCCCAGAGTGTTTTTAGTTTCCCATAGTATGTAACCATGGTCATTCCTTGCTGCTTGCAGTTTGCCAATTTTGCTTTCAATTGTTGAATCCTTGGACCACTCACAATTGAAAACCGTTCCCGGATATCTTCCCACAATTCCTTTGCATTTTTCATGTATGTCACATTGGAATGCAAAGTGGGTTCGATGGTATTTAATATCCATGACACAAGGATGGACTGCACTGTTCACCAATCTTCCATTTCTGGTGCATCTACATCAGGTTGTTTGTGGGTTCCTTCTATGAAACCCCACTTTCTTCGAGCACGTAACGAAGTTCTTACGGCTCGAGCCCATTCTTCGTAGTTCTCTCCCCGCAACTGCACTTGTGTGATCACGTTTTCGGGGTTGTCATTTGCGTTCAGATCATAAGGTGATGGAGACTTCTTGGCTCCATCGGTTTTAACTCCATCTGTTTTGACTCCATCAGTCTTCACTTCATCAGTTTGAGATTTCTCCCCTTTTTCCCCATTTCCTGCCATGATAGAAATTTGGGCAACGTATTATCAGAACCTGGTGAGCTCTGATACCATGTCAAAATATGAATGACTGATGTATTTCACTGATCAAATATATACATATATATAGGTTTTAGAGTCCAATCACTCCACACACTTCTCCTAATATCATGCTAACAATAATCCTAATATACCTAATATAGCAGAGTCAAAGATATTTACAAATCAGGTACAAAACATATCAGATAATTGCTCTCTAATCACAGCCTGGTCTTTAGTGATATGATTGGATATAATTATGACAAATATCGGAAATTATGGTACGGTATCTTTATCAAAATAATTTTAATATACTATCTTTGTCTAGTCAAAATTACTCCAATAGAATAACTTCTAAAGTTATATTGATCAAATCATAACCATAATTTATACATTTGGTTATCTTTCTCTTTTTTGAAAAAAGTCCAGGAGCATTTTTCTAACGAGAGAGGAGCAATTTTTTTTATAACTAAATCTCTAATGTAGTAAAGTATTGAAGGCAAAGCAATAAATGAACTTGTAGTAGCCATGCGGGGACACTTTCCCTAATCACTCCAAAGTTTATATTAATTCGAAAGGGGAAAATCTTATAAAGAAAACTTCACCACCTCCTCCTCTTGACTATACAAAATTAATTTTTGATGGCATAGTTATGGACTTGGGGGCTAGAGTTGCAAACTAGAGCAGTTAGGAGGAATGATTCAGGTGCTTTTTTATTTGCTCTAGCCTCAAAATTGGGGAGTTGCACTGCTTTAGAGGCAGAGTTGCATGCCATTCAAATGGGTTATGTTAGCTTTTGTTATAGGGCTTCGACAGAATAATGATAGAATTAGTTTCTTTGACGGCAGTGAGGCTCATCAAAATGGGTTGTTCTCCTCTGCACCCCTATTTTAATGTGGTCTATGACATCCAAAGCCTCATGAGTAGAATGAGAGCATCATCTCTTGAACATGTTTTTAGGGAAGCTAACCAAGTAGCGGATGGACTCGCCAAGTATTGGTAAGGATTAGATGCCTGTAGCAAATGTTTCCATAGTTTACCTAGTTTTCTTTTGCCGGCTTGTAATGCTGATAATGCTGGGATTATTTTCTCGTGTGGCCTCTAGCCGGTCTTCCTTCTATTTTCTTTCCTAGGGGTATATCCCCCCAGTGTTCACACAAAAAAATTGGCGGGAAAAACATAAAATTATAGCTCATTAATAAGATATTATGTGACCTGCCTCCTAATCGGTCGAATCAGCAAATCAATGACTTTGCCCTGTACCAGTAGTCTAAATCCAATAATATTTTCGGGTAGTGACTTACAGCACCCCCTTTTTTGCCAACAACACCCTTCAAATCCTTTTTTCCCCCAAAATACCCTTGCCTCTTTTCTCTCCCTCCCTTACCCACCCCTCGATTTATGTGACATCCTGAGAATTTTAGTTAGGAAAAATCATTTTGGGAAACCTACGAGAAAGCGATGAGAAACTGAGCCAAAACGTGAAAAATTAGGAGATCCACAGAGATCGCAATGGAGAAAAGAATGGGGAAGATCGCAACGCGATCATGCTGACACACCATTACAATTTGATGACAACTGGACCCAAAATATCAAGAACCTACCCGAAGCAATTGGAGGATGAACACACGCTAATCACGACACGACGATAGCATAACGACACATGTGTTGTGTCAAGCTTAAGCGTGTCGCGACAGGAAAGTAGCAAGTTCATCGCGCGAATGTTGTCTATAAATAGTAGCTCCTCCTCTTTCATTTTTGCACCTCTCCTATTTCTTTCTCTATAATTTTCTCTCTCTAGAAGTTAGTTGAGAATCTCTACCTCGGGGGTTCCATCATTGAGGGTGAAGTAGGGTCTCGAGGGGCAGCCTTAGGAGCCGGCCTGGGGGTACGACTAGTAGAGCAGGAACGTACAAGTAGAAGCGCCAGAGGCAGCTTAGGCCAGGTAGGGAGATCTGAACCCTATTCACTAGGGAATGTATGAATAGAACTAAGTATAAATAGGTGTAAGGTGACCTAAGCCCTACTAGGGATTGGTAACCAATAACATCTCAATAGAGGGGTTGTGACCTATGATGGCTAAGGACAGTCGTTGTAAGTATGATAATCATAGGAAAGAAGTACGATGAAATCCTGAGGATGGATGAATTTATGATAAGCGACTCGAACCCTATAGAAGACTTTTCCTTTGATTGTGTGTGATAACATGTAGCAGACGGTCACCCATAGCAACGATAAGTCTAATCCTACACGCGCTTGAGGTTGATTGTGATTGGAGTTAATTGTGCATATGTTTGTATGATTGATGTTGTTTGGGTATAAGTTATGATTGTTGGTATATTGATGATGGTTGATTGATTTGGGAATGAGTCTGGTATTGGTGGTTTAGTTAGAGTTGTGGCTTAAGTAGTGCGATGCCCTGGGATGATTAGAGCTGAGTATGATTACTGAAGGCCTATTAAGTGCCCTGTTAGGAAATGATCTAGGACTGAGCGGTGAGGAGCATACAAGCATAAAACCACTTTTGTACGCATAGGCTGGCGTAGGAGGCCAGATACCTATGTGCGGATACGAGTACTATCAGTATAGGACACACTGGTCCGTGGGGATAGTTTGTGTCCGACAAGTTCCATATGTGGCCACTACTGTGTCGTGGCGTCGGAGTACCTGGTCATTCTGATGGGGTAACGTTGTCTCATTATCCATAATGACAATCCCGAGTATCATCCTAACACCTGTTCCTATCGCTGAAGTTGGGGAATAGGAAAACATTCTTAGGGGTACGATGAGCAGGATATGAGGATGGACAGCTAACTTATCGCCCTTCATCGGTTGTTGGGGGTCGTTGTTGCTGTGTCGCTAAATCAAGGCTAAAATGGTGCCGAGCAGACGATGTGGCCACTAGGCATGTAGTGTCATAGGAACTCGATAACATGGACTGGGGTAGTTAGGTGACAATATACACTATTCAAGGATGGATGTGATTGCGACCTGTTTGTGCCTTAGTTCTATTTATCTGTTTTCCCTTACTTTATGGTGGATAGTATGTTCTTATCTCTTTGTTTTTTTTTTCGTATTGTTTTGTTTTACCTTCTGTTGGAGAATTAAGGAGACAGTTGAAGACGAGGTGGGTATTACCCTGAGGACCATGACCCATTACTTCCACCTTTCGATGCAGATGGACCCGAGCATCCCAGTTTGGGGTGACTTCAAGGTTTACTACAATGAGCTTGGGCACCAAAATAGTGTCCTTCAAGAGCTTGGGGTGGAAACCACACTTAGTTCCTGAAAGCAAAACAAAAACAAAAACTAACATGAAAATAAAAATGATAATAAGATAAAGCAAATTAAAATAACTACATGTTGCCTCCTACAAAGCACTTGTTTAACGTCCTGATCCTGACAGTTAGGAAGATTTTATTTAGTTTCTTTGGGCGCCCTCCCATCTTGCTCATCCTTGCTCGTCACCCTCTTAGAATTTGGCTTCGGTGGCCCAATCAAAACTGGTTGAGGCATTAGGGGTAGCAACTTCATTAAGTTTTCCAAATTTTCCTGAATTTTCATGAATCTTTTATCCACCTTCACAATATAATCTTCAAAGAATGTTAAAGGGGTGCAGTTTGTGGAACCAAAAGGGACTGTAGTTTCACGAACTCCTCCAACTTGTTAATTAAGATATCCATCTTGAGATCATAAGTTGGCTTGGGTTTTTTTGAACTTGCCTCCCGTGCAGTGAGTCATACTAGGTGCAATCCCGGTTACTAATTTATAAAGCTCTTTCTGCCTTCTTTTCAGCATCTCACTTCCACAGATGGCATTAACAACAATACTCCCATGATGCACAAGTCCATTAAAGAAAATTTGCATTAAATCCCATACCTTAAATCCATGCTTGGAGCATTCCTTAATTAAAGTTCAAAATCTCCCCTAGGCTACTGCAAAAGACTCATGCTCAAACTAACTGAAATTGGCAGTATCCGCTCTGATCCAAGCTGCCTTAGTTGGTGAGTAAATTTTTCCAATAAATCTCTTAGTGAACTCGTCCCATGAACTAAAGTGATCGGGAGGGGATGCCTCCATCCAAAGACGGGATTCTCCACCAAAGAGAGCGGAAACACTTTGAGTTTTACTCCGTCCCTTGAGAGCCTCCTGCATTTAACAGTGTCAGGAGTACCATTTTCGTCAATTGTGTCATGCACAACACAATGTTCGAGAATGAAGCTCCAATGATACCCAACTAGTCTTAAAAAACTTCAAACTTCTCTAATATTCGTATGCTTCTTCCATTGTAACATTGATTCTACCTTTGTGGAATCAATTGCTATACCATACCTACTAATATCACGACCTAACAACTATACTTTTTCTTTCAACCAAACTCACATTGGACAGCTTTGCAAGAGATTGTTTGTCCTTAAGGGTCTTAAAGAGCAATCCTAAGATACTCTGCATGCCCTTCCAAACTAGATAACCACAAACCTATTCAGGAACTGACATAATACCTTGTTCATGTAATCTGTGAATACAACGGAACACATAGCACCCGAGTCAGATAAAACAATTAAGAATTAATCGGAGTGAGATGAATACCTTGAATCTAATCTGAAGGTCGAGCGGACAAAGCTCCTCTCAAGGTAAAGACGGGTCCAGACTGTTTCCTCATCCTCTACCTCAGTTAGGATGACAAGTCGGTCGTTCATCCAATATATCCCGCTCATCATGACTAGGGATGGCAATACCGGCTAAGCCCGCCAGCCAAAATGGGGCGGGTGGGGCGGGATATGTTAGCCTATCACACCACATAACTCGCCCCGCTGGGCCATGGGCGGGGTAGCCCGCCAGGCCTATATATACATTTTTTTAATTTTTTTAACCAATTTTTTTTTGTATTTTCAGTTAGCCAACCCACCAACCTACCATTTTGGCTCGTTTTATGGTGAGCTTAGGCGGGCCAACTTGCCGGCCCGCCAACCCGTGACAGGGCGGACTGGGCTAACTTTTTTAACCCGCCACCAATTGGCGGGCCAGCCCGCCCCGCCCCATTTTTTGCAGGCTCATGGCAAGGCGTCTGTGACCCCTAAGAGTGCATCTCCATCATCTATCATAGTAGGATGAGTATCATGGAAGACACTCGTAATAGTTCACAATGGACTATGGAACAATAGTCCTCCGTCAGGATGATAAGGCAACCCTGACTACCACGACACAATAGCAACCAAACTATTGGCCAACAATGACTTATATGGACCCCATCGATCCCCAAGCTTTGGTACTAGTTATTATGTACTTGCACTCAAGTACATCTAACATCCTGTGCTCCCATAGCCACACAGTAGTGGTAACGATAATACATATGAACCTCACATGTCACAAGGATCATCCCCTAGTATCTCAACCCCATAATTATGATAATCAATTATCCGTGGATACTCTCTCTCCAAAGCAGTATCAGCCAATCCTTATGTCTCATCTATTGAGCACTAGGATACCATCATATCATATCATAAATACATCACCAATCAAATCACATCAAAGCTCAATGATTCCCACTATATCTCAATAAATCATATCATATCCACTTCACACTCAATATTCCGGAGAAATCAAGTCTATATCGCTATAAACCTTTAGAATCCCAACTAGGTCCTATTGGTTCCAAGTCAACATATATCAACATAAGTCATTAGTCATACCATACCAATCACAACAACATAATATCCTACTACTAACATGTTGTTGAACGTGAACACAAGAAGGGGGGTTGAATTGTGTTCAAAACTTTTCGCAAACTTTAAGTCAAAAACACTTTTATTTGAAAACTATTTGTTATCGGATGCTGAAGAATAACCGGATGCTAGAAATAGAACTTATGAAAACTTGTTTTTATGCGCAAGATAAAAGTAAATGTAGAGCAGTAAAGCAAGAGACATAGAGATTTATACTAGTTCACTACCAACCTGGTAGCTAAGTCTAGTCCCTTTGTTCCTGAAGGATTTTCCACTATAATCAACTGATTACAAATTTTCTTAAGAGTATTCTTCTGTCACAAACTTGAATAGTCTTAACTTCTCAAAACAACTCAGTACATTCGAGCCTTTGAGGAACTAAGCCTTTATCTAGGCAAATACAAAGTTCACAAAGTAATTTTCTTTTGAATACAACCAAATAACTCTCACAGAGTGGATAAAAAGATTAAGCTCAAAACAATAACTTTCTAAAAGAAAGAATATAAGACGCTGAAGTTCAGTTTTTGGTTTCCAGAAACTTGGCACGAAACTTGATTGTTCACTTGAGAATAACTCTTTCAAAATGTAGTTTCTAGCAACTTTCTTCAATGAATACCTTGGGGTATTTATAGTAATTTCAGCTCCAATTCATTGAGTGAGGTAATTTAAATTTCTGCCCTTTTCTTCCTTTCCAGAGAATATCAGAATAGTACACATTTCCGTTATAGAACTATCTGCTTTTCACAATTGCCTTGTACGAATTTTGTCTTATACTAGAGGTGTCACATTTGATACCTCGTACATCAGAATGAGCACACAAAATCAAATTCGAATTCCGTTCCAAAACAGCTGAGGTAAAATAGCATAAACGTGTCCATGACGTGCTTCAATAATAAGACCAGATGCTCGCTCATAAAATAGGACGGAAGCTCACAGCAATTGATTAATCCATGTGTCAAAAGATAACACTATCGGACGCTCGCTATAAACAAGATGCTGGAGTGAACCGGATGCAGACACACATAAAATGTATTCAATTCTCTTGTGAATCTCTTCTTCTTGCTTGAGTGAGTTATAAAACATAAACAATTTTAATACCTGCACACTTTAAGACTTATTAGAAGATAAATTGTTCAATTGTAAATACTTTGTTATCATCAAAATTAATGAGGGTCTAAACTTCTCAATCGTTTAGGTTCCAACAGTTGTCACACATAAGCACACTATAGCATCTGACAACATATAAAAAATAAGAGCATGTTATGTCCCATAACAGCCTGCTATAGAATCATACAGACATGTTATCAAGTATAACATGCTATCACACAAGCATTCAATTAATGAAATCATTTACCCTAATAGCACATGTTATCAGACATCCTCATTCAACATATAGACCTATGATGCCTATCCTTAGACATCATGGGTCACAACACCTATCTGTAGGTATTGCGATTATCAACCACTAGTAAGACTTAGGTCACCCAACGCATACTCAAGCATACAATATATCCTACAATCCCAGTGTGTAAGGTTACTTGCTCCCACCTAGTAACTCATATGCTGCAAGCTCCAACTCAAACTCACAGACAACGTTAACCCTCAAAACATGAACACATTGAACTAGATCACCACGATTGGGTCGGAACTAGTGTATAGGAGTAGGGAATGGTTAACAAGGCTTATGGAAGGTGAAAACGCGAATAAGAGAGCTAGGAGACTATTGGGATGCTCCAGAACCAAATGAGACCACATATTTATAGTGGTTGGGAATCAGTATATTGGCGACGCGAAACCCCAAACATGCGGCGCGTTGCGCCATGCGTCTACCATTTCTCATGCGAGCTGACACGCACCCTTGGTCCGCGCAATGATGAGATAAAAATCATGTAGCAAAGAATGTTGTTTGTTTCACAAAGAATGATAAAACTAACGTAGCAAAGAAAGCAGTTCACATAGCAAACAGAGAAATTCTTAGCGTAGCTAAGGTACAAAAATCCAAAATTTTAGTTTTGGTTTTTCCTCAATCCTAAACCTATCTCAAGCCTTAATTCAAGGTCCCAATTACTCATACAAATCATCTAACACTCAATCACACTTAGGCATATGATCCAACGAAGCGGTCAGGGTTTCGAATGGTAGGGTGTTACAATGCGGTCCCTCTTTTATTATTTGTTTCGAAATGGTCTCTTATTTTACAAAAATTATATTAATATGGTCCCTTTTTTTCTATAGTGATCCCTTATTTTACAAAAATTGGATCAGATTGGTGTAGTTTTTGTAAAATAAGGAACTATTTCGGAAAATAATAAAAGAGAGACCAAATTGGTACAACTTTTACAAATAAGGGACCAATTCAAAACAAATAATAAATAAGGGACCAAGCTGAAATCTAAAATAAAGATAAGAGACTAAAAATATAATTTAACAAATTTTTCAATGGAAACACCTGCTTTGCCATGCAGAAAATACTAAAACAAAAGTGTAAAAGATTAGAAACCAAAATTCATAAATAGGAAAAAATAAAAAGAAAGAAATATTCAATTAATTAATTAATTAATTAATTAATTAATTAATTAATTGTAGGGTGTTGTCAAGTTGGTCCGTAAAATTAAGAAATTGACAAAAAATCTAAAAAATTAAGAATTTGACAAAAAAAAAGTCTCTAAATTATAAATTGTTGGTCATTTTAGTTCAGATGTTTTTTTTTGTCCTCTGAGCAAGTATTTCAAATTACTCCCTAAAATTGAATACTAAAATCAAATTTACTATATTATATAAAATGAAGTTTTGTCACAGGGGCTTATGGCACGTGTCACCTCCATATTCATCTATTTTTCCGCCTAAAACAAAAATTATTTTTTAATTATTATTGTTTTAATATAGTCATTATTACAATATCTCCTTAATTGTCATTAACAATTGGAAATATATTTTCTTAAATGACATATTTATTTTAAATTATATATCATTCATCTTTATCAATCATCATTTATTATATTTAGAACTAATGATGAAATAATTATTAACTTGCTTTACAATGTTAATAATTATCATATGTTGTGTGACAATGATTATTTTTTGTGCATTATTACTTAATTTAATTAATTAGTACCCGTGCATGACACGATAATTTTACTTGAAAAAAGTAGTTATGAATGTCAAATAAGTTATCAAATTTGTTAGCTAAAACTCAAAAAAAAAAAAAAACTCAAAATTAATGCTACCTACACCCCATAATCAACCTGACAACACCCCGGCAATTAACTTTAGGAACAAAAATGGGGTTTCACTCAGTAATCAATAGCACATCAAAACAACTGTGTTCTCGTGTGTAGCTCGATAAAGAAATACATGGGGAGATAATTGTACGTACAAAGTTTAAGGTACAAATAATACAGCTAAAGCAGGGGAACTGTACCTTTTATGCCTTTTTCTTGGATCATGATCGCCCCCATAAAAAACAAGGTAATGTAACATCCTTTTTGTTTTGAGCAAGACAACTAAATATTCTCCACGACATAATCCAGCTCTTCATGTACATTGGACATCCAACATTGCCAGCCCCAAATGGCGTGCATTTGTTCATATGGCATTTTCTCACTCCCACCATGTGCGATAGTGGAAGAATAGTAAAAGATACATCATGTTGATCGAGGAGGGCCTATATGGATGGGTGCATATGTATGTGTTTATTCTCTGCAGGTCTGGTCATCTCACCTTTTAACCAACGAATAAAAAATCAAAGTCATGATGGTATTCGTCTCTTGCCATCTATTAAATGCTTTATTAACGTGAACATTATCGGGGGGAAAAGAAAGAAGATTTTTATAGCTATCTTAAAAGAAGTGAAAGACACAAAACTACATAAGTTCAACTAGTTAATGGTTTTTTTTCTTTTCTTTTTTTGGATATAAACTAGTTAATGTTTATTAAGTTTAACTATATAACAACGGCATAAATCCCCTTATGCATAAAAAATGGGTAAATAATCATTTTGGTTCTTAAACGTGTGAGATGCCAACACTACAGTCCCTGAATGTGTCGAAATTTCAAAAATATCATCGAGTGTGTCATCAAACTAACTAACGAAAGACACATTTGAAGACCAAACTGACTAACAAAAGACACATTCAAAGACGAAACTGACTAACGAAAGACAAAATCAGGAATGTTTTTGTATTTTTGATACATTCAGGGACTATAATGACAGCGTCTCAGATATTCAGGAACCAAAATGACAGTTTACCAAAAAAACTATACAAATTCCATTATCAAACAAACTTAACATCCTTCGCTTAACCTTTTGTTGGGTGTTAAAATTAAATAGCTACTTATAATTCTATAGTACACATGAATCAGGTGTTTTTTTTAGTGCTGTACATAGTCAGTCGCAAAGCCGTTAGATCGTGAATCTCGGATTTTGGTTTTCAATTCTAACAGCTCTACAACTGCTGCACCCTGCCACCGAAAATGATTCAAATCTCATGGATTGTAATTTAATATATAGCATAACATCTAAACATAGATCATAATTCATTTTACACAATTCATCATATAAATTGTTGAATTTCTTTCAAAGATACACAAATTTAGTGGAGCTAAATATGATTAGCATCATAAAATTTATGATTGATATAGTCGTAGGCCTAAAAAGTAACATATCTCTCTTGCGGAAAACACAATTGATTGAGTGCAAAAAAAAATATTTTATAGGTACTTTAATCCAAAATATAAGTTAACTAATGTGATAATAGTTCATTAAGAATTAATACGAAACAATTCAAAATGGGATGCTTCTCGGAAATTATCATCATGTGCCTCTTTATCGAAGAAGACAAAAGAATAATTCTTACACGAATTGATAGATTTTACAATTAAAATTGATAAAGAAAAAAGTTGTGTTGGTTCCAATTTGGAACATAATAATTCAAATGGAAACCTCAAGGAAATGAGAATCATGTACCTTTTATCCTAAGAAAGAAAAACAAGAATAATTGGAACAAAAATTTGCAGAGCGTGTGTTGCAAATAGCGCATGGCATATAATTTGAGGAGATCTCGTCGTTATTTATACCGGCGGTAAGACGGGCACTATCATTCCCGTCTTTCTGTATTTGTACCGCACTATATTATGTATTATTTTATTACACTTTGTAAGAAAAAAAGAAACCAATTAGAAGAAAAAGTTAACATTATAATAGAAAAAAAAATTGTTCATTATTATACAGTGCAAAATGGGTTAGCACACTATACCCCATTTCCTGACTTGGTGGGGTGTTACGTAACTGTTGCTTTGTGGTTATGTCATGGGTGAAAATGTGTGTTAATATTTAAAGAGTAGTTTAAAAAAGCAAATTAGGAAGCTAAAAAGTGGTTATAAAATAGAGTTCTCTTTATAAGATGTTATAGATACCAACAAGAATTTCCAATTAAAAAAATTGACATGACATATTTTGACATATTTATCTTGGCGGTCATTATTAATCAACAATTATTGAATTTTGAGGTAGTTCATAATCACATGGGATGTCTCAGTCGTGGGCCAAAAGTGTCAACATAAGTCGTAGCCTAATTTTGGAAATGTGGGTAAATTAATTATGTGTAAAACCTAGCTATTACCTATCTATATATAACAAAATAACAATGAGATTACAAAGAAACCAATTGATTAAACCCGGGTTGGTCTACTGAAGCATAACAAGGTCTTGTATTGACAGGTTGTAAGTGTTCTTAGAGTTCGAAGGTATTCTCAGCCTTGAACTGTGGTACCATCTCCCACTCAATTTTTTTACACCATAAAGAAACCACTTGATTAGTCCTTCGATTATTACACGATAATTAAAGAAAGAGGAAAATACTATATGGTAGTAGCTGGTGAAGTTAATTATTAGAAATAAAAAACTAAGGAACTAGAATAGGAATGATACTGGCATGCACAATATTATAGTAATACCCTCATTTTAATTAAGTTTAACAAAAAATTAAAATAAAATTATTTCAACCACTTTTTTAGTTTATGTTTGCAATAAGATCAATTCACACTAAATGACATTTTTTTTTTCACTTACTTGGAGCGTCGTGCGAAATTGGTGCTTAGCCGATTAACCGTTTGTTCAGCTGATTAGCCGTTTGATCAACTTATTAGCCGATAGGTTAGCTAACTCGCACTGCTAACAATAATTCCTCTTTTTATCAGATGGCTACACTGAGAAAAAGACTATGTTATTTAGCTGCGAGTTCCAAGACTATAAACAGCGTCTAGTGTTGAAGATTGAACTACTAAACTAAGGTTACATGAAAATAAAAGATAAAAAGCGATAAAAGGAAAGCAATAAAGGAATGATATAGGCAAAGACTTGTGTTTGATTGATTGTGTGTGTCAAAAAACAATTTGTACAATTGGTATTTATAGACTTAGACTACCTAAGAAACCTATACTAACACTATTTGACACGTTCTTAACCCAATACCCCACATATTACATCATATAAGATCATGACTAACAACATAAATATAGGGTAACTACTTAGTCAGCTAAGTTACAACCTTAAACCACTTGGTCAACTAACTTATTGACTGTCATATCAGCTGACCACGTCCTCCATAATCTACTTTTAAGGAAATAGGCCTTCATGCAAGTCATTGACTTGGTCATCTCATGTAATTCGTATATGTGCTCAATCGGCTAAATTATGGGCCAAACGGCTAATTGGCCATCAGCTGACCACATCATCTATAATCCTATTTTTAAGGAAATATGCTTTCATGCACGTTCTTAACTTGGTCAACTCATAGAATTCACATATATGCTTAATCAGCTGAGTTATGGACCAAAAATCCACTCACTACAAAAAAATCAGTTTTTAGTGACCGATTTTTCGGTCGCTAAACCTCTAAAATCGGTCGCTAATCGAATTAGCGACCGATTTAGAGACCAACAAAAATCAGTAGCTAAAACACTGGTCGCTAATTTTAGCGACCGATTTAGTGACTGAACATATAGCAATCGATTTAGAGACCGATTTTAGAGACTGATTTAGTGACCGATTTTAAAGACCGATTTAGCGACCGATTTTAGAGACCGATTTAGAGACCGAATTTGACTAATTTGATTTTATATTTTTATAAACCGGTCTCTAAATCGGTCCCTAAAATCGGTCGCTAAATCGGTCTCTAAAATCGGTCGCTAAATCGGTCTCTAAAATCGGTCGCTAAATCGGTCGCTAATTTATGTTTAGTTTAAAAAAAAATTAAACTTTCAAAAATCTATTTTTCAACACATTTTATCAGATTCCTTAAACTTTATCACATTTTTTATAATCAAATAAATTTTATTAAAGGCCAACACTACAAAAAAACAGTCAATTTGCGGGATTTTTTTTGTCAATTTGCAGGGGTTTTTGACCCCCGCAAATTGATTTGTGGGGGTTACGAAAACCGCCTCAATTACGTGTGCCGCAACCTTTTTGCGGGAGTTATTAGAAAACGCTGGTGTTATACCCCAATTTTGTCCGCTCATATTTTCATTTTTTTTGTCCGCGCGCCGAGCTGGGGGAGGTCGCGTGCCGAGCTGTGGAGAAGTCGCGTACCGAGCTGAGGTCGCGTGCCGAGCTGTGGAGAGGTCGTACGCCGAGCTGTGGGGAGGTCGCGTGCCGAGCTGTGGAGAAGTCGCGTACCGAGCTGAGGTCGCGTGCCGAGCTGTGGAGAGGTCGTACGCCGAGCTGTGGGGAGGTCGCGTACCGAGCTGAGGTCGCGTGCCGAGCTGTGGAGAGGTCGTACGCCGAGCTGTGGGGAGGTCGCGTGCCGAGCTGTGGAGAGGTCGTATGACGAGCTGGGGAGATCGTATGCCGAGCTAGGGATAGGTCGTTTGGAAATACGATGTCGGACACCAAGTGTGTCCGAAAATCATTTCCGTATCCGTGTTTCAATTTTTTAATGCTGCAACGGACAAATCCCTTTTAATGCTGCAACGGACAAATCCTCATAAATTATTTTGGGCCAATTTTAGCCCAATTGCAGTCCATTACAAGCGTTATTAACAAAAAACCTAAAATTCAAAACTGAAAATCAAAGTCAGATTTCCACACTTCACCCTTCACAAAGTCATCTGCATATCTTCACCAAAGTCCTCTGCATATCTCCTCAGCCACTCTACAAACTATGTCTTACAGCTATATGTCCCTCATAGGCCTCTTGCTTTTTCTTCATCTGCCAACCAAGTTTGACAAACAATGCAATTTAATCAAAAAAGGAGGAGCACCGTTGTTGAAGTCACGGCTGATTGCAATATTTTTTCAAACCATTGATACCATCTCAGACTTTGCACATGTTACCATCTCCTCAGCATCATTTTAGTACACACTTAGCATACAAGTTGCAACCTTAAGTGGACAAACTGAGCCCTCTGTTTTTTCTATAAATAGCAGTAGAGAATAGGGGGAAAGGAGGAGGAGATTTTTAGAGGAAAAATACTGGGAGTTTTTACTACAAATCAAAGAATTAGAGGCTCCACACTGAAGCCCTAATTCACCAAATCAGAAAAAAGAAAAGAGGAGAAGAAATAGACACAAGAAAAAAACATGAAACAGAAGCATAAAAAAAAGAGAAGCAGAAAAAAATAAAGAAGAAGAAGGGAGAAGACAAGGAGGTAAAACCTCCCTCTCCCTCTCAGCCTCCCACAATCCCCTTCTTCCTCCCTCTCCCATGATCTCCCTCCTCCCTTTCTTCCCTCTCTCCCATTCGTGAGCCCCCCCCCTTTTTTTTTGCGTAGCAGCTCTGTTTCTCAGGGTTTCCAATGAAACCCAAATAATTCCCCTCTCCCCTTTTGTTTCTAGCTGCTTCCTTCACCTTTTACTTTTTATTATTTTACTATTTTTTTTAAAACGTTGGGTTTCAGCCCAACTTTCTATGCCCCCCTCCTTTTTTTTTTCTCTCTCTCTCCTTGTTCTGTTTGTTTTTTTTTACGTCCCCCCTTCCTTTTTTTATTTCCAACCCCTTTTATTATTTTTATTATTATTATTATTTTCCTTTTTTGGCTTTAGTCCATTGGTTTTGACCCAATCTAGGGTTCTTAAAAAAAACATGTGAACGTTCCACTCATCCCTTATATTTATTAACCATACCTTTTTTTTTCCCAATCTTCTTGAATAAATATTAGTAGTGACAACGCCAAATCCGCTTTTGGTTTGGTCACTATGCAAACCCCTTTAAAAAAAATTAAAATCAATGATTACTCCAAATTCTCTTTTGGTTTGGTCGTCACAAGTTCTTAATAAAACATCTTAAAATATTAGTAGTGATTACGTCAAATCCACTTTTGGTTTAGTCACTATGCAAATCATAAAAAATAAGTCACAATTTGATTAATTAAAATCAAACAACACACAACCATTTTTTACCCAAGAACTACGTAGCCTTTGATTTCTCCACTGCACCCGGAGATACGTAGGAGCAGGAGCCCACTCCTGTCAAGCGCAAAAATAAACGACTTTTATTAAGTCCCTTTTTTTTTATCTTGGTTAATTTTTTTTTTATAAAAGGGAAATAAATTTTTTTTTAGAAGTTAATAAGATTTGCACAATTAATTAGAGGTAACATTTTTCGAAAGGATGTTGTAGGGTGCTAATACCTTCCCTACACATAATCGACTCCCGAACCCAAATCCGGTCTCAAGGACCTTACTTTTCTTCAAAAAAGGTTTTTTCCAATATTTTTCCTTCAAAAATAAATTATTGGTGGCGGCTCCATTAAACTCGAATAAATCCCTCCGGATTTTTCGGTCGCTACAGCTGGTATTCGACCGCCGCTATTTTAATGTTCATTTTGCAGGGATTTTTAACCTCCCTAATTTGATTTCATTTTACAGAGGCTATACTGTGGGGGTTAAAAACCTCCTCTATAGTTCTTTTTTTTCAAAAAAAAAAAAATTATTGATTTCCACATTTTTCTTGGATTCACCATTCAACAATCCAAAATTGACAAAAAAAGTATCAAACTTTTTTTAAGTCAATCATTTATTATTTAAAATATTATATTTACAACATATAGCAATGATATATGTCCTAAGTCAACACTTATGTACAAAGTAATCATATATGTAATTAATTCAAAAATTGAGTTATACAAAGCAAAGTATGGTAAATTACTATTAGTCTATACAAAGCAAATTGAGCTAACTCCTATTCTCTAAAGTCTTGCAAAAATGCCAAAAACATGCTTATTTGACACAATATAATGGCTCTATGTGGTGTGTTGTCCCCACTTGTACAACCTTCATGACATTTGACATCATCCATCCGGAGCAATCAAAATAACATCGTCACTATATCAGTAAAAGAAAAAGCAAGGGAAGAACAAATCCACATCAGAAAAACCAGCAGATGAAACATGAGCTGGACTAAACAGAAGCATAACAAAGTATTCAAACAGCAGTGCAACAAATCACATCAAAACATTGCAGCATGACTAGTGAATCAAGCAGCAAAACAATATTGCAGCAGAATAAAACTGCATTCATTTAGTTAAACACTAGTATGTTCTTACAGATATTACAGTTGCATATGATAATCAGCACTTAGCTATTACATTGCATGTCTTTGCACTTTCTCAATGTGTGTGTGTTTCAATCAGTCGAGAATAAAAGTCTCTTTCTCAATGTGTGTGTGTTTCAATCAGTCGAGAATAAAAGTATAAATGACATATACTTGCCAAAAGCAAATACGCAAAAGAAGTGTAAGCAGAAACTTCACAAATTGGGCCAAAAAAAAGGATTGTGTCATCAGCAAGAGCAATTTGTTCAGTATATTGAAATAAAATGTCCAATCTTGGTTCAGGTACAAACAACAAATGAAAAATATATGTGGATACCTTTGGAAGACCACCGATTCCTAGTGCTATATCAAGAGCAAAAGAAACAGTTGAGACCATGCCACATGATAGATCCCTTTCCAAATGTGGAGTCATTTTCGTCTGATTTAGAGCGCCTTTTACCTTCCCGTATATGAAAATGAATACATATATATATATATATAACATTAACTTCAAATCCGCACAAACTCTAAAAATAACCCCAAAGGGAAAAGGCATAAACACCTAAGTAATTTAAGCAAGACATGCATACTAAGTAATTGATGACAAAAAATAACTATGTATATGGATTAAGGTAAAGCAATCAAGGTGCAATCGGCCACCTGAGTGGCAGCATCCTCCCACGGAGTCTCTATTTCCTTTGCAAGATACTTGGTGAGGCTTGGGTAATCCAGCCTGCCTCCAACTTCAGAAAGTTTTTCACCAATGTCCTGCCAAAAATTTAAGCTCTATTTGAATTAAGAAAGCTTTAACATATAACTTTGACAAAGCGACAGATCCCTCAAAAAGAAAAAAGCCTGTATACAGTTGATTATTCTATAGTTCTTCATAAAATAACTCAGTAATAACATAATAGTAAACTACTGAACCATTATTACTAACTCTATATTATGGGATAAAAGTGGGGGTAAGAGTGAATTACCTTGTTTTCATTGGATATAACATACTTTGAAGAAGTAGAATCATTCTGAGCCAACTCCTTTGACCCTTCTCAGCTAGCTCCATTAAACTCCAGTTACTTGATAATGTCTAACCTGATTAGATTAGATTATGACTTGCTAAGACTAGAGGGCATCCATTTAGATACTGTCATTAAAAAAACCACAAAATATTTCAATACCTATCCTCCTAGAAGAACGCAATCAGATTGTTTACATGTATCAACAATGCCTTTTATAACCTGAAGAAGAATTTAAATGAGGAGAGAAATTCGATCAAGCATTTTTACAACAAGCTCAAAGTTCAAATCAAACCAAACTAATCAAGAATATCTATTACTTGTTCAGCAACGTCCACTTCAAGGTGGCCAGGGGCAAAGTAATCAAGGAAAAACAAAGGTTTTGCCCCTGAAGTAACAATGTCATTGACGCTCATCGCAACCTAAATAGAACAACAGCCAAAGCTCAAAACCAAATTAACCTCATAACAGAAACACAGTTCCAAAAACAAAAATCAATTCTCCACAAAATTTACCAAATCAATCACAATAGTGTCATGACTGCCAGTTTCGAAGGCAAGCATCACCTTCGTTCCCAGTTCCCACACCGTCAGTACCGACAACAAGGTACGAATCACCTACTCAAAACAAGCCGATTCAAAATTCAATAACAAGGAACGAAACAAAAGTGATTGTAGTGAAGATGAAAAAGCGCGTACCGAGAGGGAACAAGCCGCCAATGCCTCCAATTCCAGGCGCCATCTTCGCTATTCTTTGAACTAGTAAGGAACCAGCGTCAATGTCAACGCCAGCGTCCCTATACGTAAGACCTTGACCGCTGGCTCCGACGGCAACCACTCTGTTCTCGTCCCTCTTCTGACCTCGTGCGCGCGGTGAGACTTCGAGTCGGTGGAGGATTGTCACCCACACCACGATGAAGACGGCAGAGACTCTAGCCATTCTCTCTCCCTCCCCACTTAAATAGGCTCATAAAACAAATTGGGTTGCGGTGGAGGCAACCATCTGTTCTCCATGGCTTAGGGTTTGTGGCTGCTGTTGTTAGGGTTTTAGGAGAAGAATAGTGAAAAGGGAAATTGAGTCGAAGAATGAGTGAGTGAGGTTTTAATAAAATAAACTTAAGCTTCAGCACCCAAAAAAAAAAAAACCTTAAGTTTAGCGACCGATATTTCGGTCTCTAAAAATCGGTCGCTAAAGCTAGAAAATAATTTTTAAATTTTTGCAATGCAAATAAAAATCCGATTTAGAGACCGATATTTCGGTCGCTAATTATCGGTCTCTAAATCGGTCGCTAATTTATTATTTGCGACCGATTTGGCGACCAAACATTTTTTATCAATAACTCGAAGAATTCAGTCTCTAAATCGGTCGCTATTGCGACCAATTTTTTTCGGTCTCTAAATCGGTCGCTAAATAGCTAATTTCTAGTAGTGCTATAATGGTTAATAGCCCATCACTTGACCATGTTTTCCATATCCTTATTTTTAACGGAGTGGGTGCACATATTTTTAATTGAATAGCCCTTGATTCCAGGTGATCATCTTCTTTTCTTCATATTCTCTCCAAAACCACCTTCAATCTTCATCCCTGAATTTTTGGAAAGTTGCTACCGCACTTTGACTTGGTCATTTTCATATTATTTCTATTTTCTAAATATAATTATAATCTCTTAGGCGCTTAATCAACATTCACACGAGCCCATTAAGACCCAAAAATAGCATCCAAGCCCATTTAGACTTAGCAGCCATGTTCAATTGATTCTGCATCAGCTGACTGTCTCGGCTGAGTGGCTGTGTTTGGTTCACTTGATCTCGATCAGCTAACCTTTGTTTTAACCGACTGACCTTGTGTTAGCCTATCTTAGTTCAGCTGATCTGGATTCAACTGATTAGAACTCAACTGATCGGCGAAACTTGCACTTATCCGAGTGGCTCAATACATGATCTAGCCAACTATTTTTTTGTGTTAACACAATTTAATACATTTTTATACAATGTAAAATCAATCAATTCAACCATTAAATTATATTATTGTTGGTGTAAAAATTACAGTTCCAACCATAGGGCAAACGAAAAATATTATTATGAAGAAAATGGCTAAGTATAGATTATGTCAGGTCAGAGTGGTGTTTGAGAATTATATGATTCGAGAAGAGGTTACTTTGAGGACACACAATTCGAAACCTCGCTCAAGACCAGGAGTTCAAAGTCTATCTCCATAGAGTCAATTCAAATGAAGGCCTACAAAACCTCGCTCGAAGCAAACAAGGTTCAAGGTTGAAGAGTGGTTTACATGCGTAGCAGGCTTCAGAAGCAATTACTTGAGGCAGTTGCCACTAGGGTATATTTATGTTGTACGTGTCCATACAATAGGACTAGGCAGTTACCACTACAAGAATAATATTGTGTACCTGCGAATATTACCGTAGGCTTTTATGTGGTAGGTAAAAAATATAAGTACCGTGGGCCAAGGCCCCAGGAAGAAAAAGGGTGACGCATACCGTGGGCTGAGGCCGCCGATCCATTTACAACAGGCCACTGATCATTAGCGTGGGTCTCTGGCCCACGGTACAATCTGACTGTTGCAATTTGCGTGGGCCAGGCCCTCGGTTGGTTGGAGATGACCGTTGACAATTTTTGACCGTTGTAGACTTGCAACACTATATATATGTGATCGATGCACCTTGTTCATTCCCACATCAATTCTCTTATCATTCTTCTCATTTTCTCTTATCACTATTCCTCAAAATAATTATTCCTCTCCTAATTTTTCATTCTCCCAGTTTCTATAATTTGACTGTTAGTTTGTGGACTTATCTTCCGTCAATTCTGATATTACAGTAAGTCTCTCTCTATATCTCTTTCTTTTTTTTTCTCTCATAAAATATTTACACTAATGTATTCATATTTTTTTGATAGTAGCTAGATTCGGAACCACACCTTGCAGGACTCATCACCACCAAAGAGGACCTCGTCGGATTTACCGCACCACCGGAAACATTCACTCACAGGTTGGTAATATTTGTTAATTACATGTATATGTGATTTTTATCTTTATTATATATATTGTTGGTTTTTTATCAAATATTTTATTCTTTTATTTTAGTGTTTGTGAAATATAGTACATTAGGATAATATTGTTTATGTTTAATTGTATATATATTTGTTTTTTTTAATGAATATGTTAAGAAATATACGTGTAATTGAAAAATACAAGTTAGGAAAAATGTATGTTAGTTTTAATTTATGTTAATTTTGGATAATAATACCTTTAGGAAATATACGTTTAGGATTTGTGAAATATATTTTAAGATAATATTATATATTTTAATTGTCAAATTATATTGGTACTATAATAAATTATATGTTACGAAAAAATATAACACCCGTGTTTTAGCTGTAGTTTTTTTTTCGTGAAACATATATTAGGATAATTTTATACATTTTTTATTTGTTTATTAAATTAGTTTTCCCTTGTGTTAATCATTAATAGTTATTAGTTATCTAGTAAATTATATGTTAGGAAAAATATAACACCCGTGTTTTAGCTGTAGTTTTTTTGTGCTGTTGTGATTATTTGTATGATTATTTTTTATTTATTTTGAGTGTATTTGTTGTACACAAATCCTTTTTAGCGCACATTAATTAAATTGCCCGGTAGAAAATAATTGCGTATAATAAATACTCAAAATAAATCACAAATATCGTATAACAATAATAAATACAATAATTTTTATTGTTAGCATTATACCAACGGGATTAGATCCTATTGGGAACCATTTATTTTAATATACTTCCGAGGTTCAATATATATATATATATATATATATATATATTAAATCTTGAATATATATCATATAAACGTATATCAATCTGTGTATCTGTACGTAATATGCAGCAAATGGATCATAGTTGGATGTATGATCGGACTTATTCTGGAAGAAAGGGTTTAAAAAAAGCTTTTGTAAAAGGGGTTGATTGGTTTGTTCGTCACGCAAAGCACCAGATAGTTACCGTATTGAAGGGGGATTAGATGTTCGTGCGCGACATGCAAGTGCCAATGTGTGTTGACTGATGAAGAGGTCGTATTGCACTTATATCAGGTGGGGTTGAAGCCTAATTATTGGATTTTTACTAGTCATGGCGAAGTTGTTCCCACTATTGATCTACATGTTGAAGACAATTTCGCGGGTGCCTCAAGCAGTGGACCATCGAATATGCAATATGAGCAGTTTGATATGATGCAGGGGATGATTATTGATGCTTTAGGGGTGAATGTGTCGTTCGATGAGGAGCAATATGATGACACGGCCGAATGAGGAAGCACAAAGATTCTATAATGTTTTGATAGAGTCGAACAATCCATTGTTTGAAGGGTCTGATCAATCTAAGTTATCAATTTCTGTGAGACTTTTAGGTTTCAAATCAACCTTCAATTGTGCTGAGACGTGCTTGGATCATATGTCCCAAATTATGTTAGACGCAACACTTGTTAAAGATGGTTTACCACAGAGTTATTATGATGCTAAAAGGCTGGTGTCCACACGAACGGTAGCCTCGGAATGCGTCTTGCTAGTTGACGACAACAGGAGGGAGGCACAGAAAGGTCTAAGAAGCTTAACCACTAGGGTTTTGGGGCATTAAGCTTATATGCTCCCTTCCTTTCATTCTATTGCCCTAATGGGCCTCATACAATATGAGCCCATTTCCTTCTTATTTAATTAAATCACTATTTAATTAAATAATTTGATTCCGATTAGACCGTTCTATCGTGTGACCCTATAGGTTCCCATTAAGTTGGCAATAATATTAAATATTAAAATAATATTAAATATTAAATTAATATTAAATATTATAAGCAATGAGCGGCATCTAGCAATGCATCATTGCTACCCAATTAACGGGAAAAAAACCGGTGATCCGATTTTAACCTTACCGCGACCAAGGTTACTGTGAAGTCGATGTCCCTTCGTCCATATGTCTTAATTGAACACGAGGCATAAATGCGTCATCCTCGTTAAGTCCAATCATATGTTCCTCGATACCAGAATGAACGTGTAATCACAAGCGGGCCCAATATCATATATTGACCCACTTCCGCGTGGCCACGCATATTTCACGTCTCACTCTATCGAGAGGCCCAAGACATTACTCCTGTTATGTAGGAGGGACGAATCCTGTCTACATCACTCGCACCCCTCAACATGATTCATTGAAGGCCCAATTACTATCTTTATGATCATCCTGTTACGGATGACGTTTGATAGCATTAAAGCCTACAACTCCACATGTAGGAATCGCAGTGACTTCAAGTCAAAGGACTACTTCACTATGGTCGCCATGAGGAGCGCCTATGACACTTACATAACTATTATGAAGCGTCCTCATAGTGGGTCAGTCCAATATAAATATTACTCTTAATATTTATATCTGTGTGCCGACTTGATATCGCATATCTATGACCCATGAGATGTGGTCATCAGTCTACTCACACAATAGTCTCTATGCATTATTGTCGTCCTAATTAACAATAATACTCGACTACGAACGCTTTAAGAATAACGTTCTATATGTTCAATGGGGTCTCACGATCAAGTCATACTTGATGTTCCATTAAACGAACAGTCTATTCTAAGGACTTTATTATGCTATAAAATAAATAACACAATAAATGAAATGCCTCATATATATATCAAATATATATAATCAAATTCATGACACAAATGATAATCTACTAAAACTAGATTGGCCACTAGGGCTTACACCAACAGAACCTACTCCTCTAATTGAACACCTGAGGAACTTATCTGATGGTCCTCGTAAATGTGTTAAACAATGGCACACATTTTTTGTGAACGGGTACAAATTTCACACCCAGGAATGGACGGAGGGCAAAGAAACTACAAATAGTGGTGTTTATGTCAAAGGTGACACCGGGGGAGGTGAAAATGACTTCTATGGCATGATTCAACACATATATGAAGTATCTTAGACCACTTTAGACTACCATAAAAAAGTGGTTTTATTTTATTGTAACTGGTTTGATCCATCACATAGAGGCACCAAATTGAATCCAATAACTAATACGGTGGATATTAGAGTGAACAGACAATATCCGATGTTTGATCCCTGCAGGTTCCCACCACACTGCTAGTGGTACCCCTACACCATCTGATGACGACGAGGATGACGTCGACAGTCCTGGGTTGCATGATGTAAGTGATGAAGAGGTGGAGATGTCGCCGGACGGGATATATGTTATTAGACCTGCTAGTAACGCATAAGTATTGACACAATTTTGTTAATTATTTCAAAATTCTTAATTAATAATATAATTTTATTGTTTAACATATTTTTTTTATAGGTTTCTTCTGTCTAAACCATCTTCTACGGCAATCACAGAAGTAATACGAGAGAAGTATAACCAACCTTGGACCACTTGGGACCTATTAAAAAAAATGAAGCTGATAGGAGCATGATGTTGAAAGTTTTTAATGTAAGTGGTGATTAATATCATGCATATGTTATTTTGGTTGATTATTTAATTTGTATTAACCTCTAATGTTAATATAGGACAAATGTATTTGGTTGCCTGAGCATAATGCGGAGGTCGAAAGAATCTTTTACCATAGAGCTGCACGTCGCTTATCTGATATGCTTAGGGACGCACGCTTGAACACTGAACGTAAGGGACGTCCCTACTAGATAGGAGAACATGTCTGGGCTGTGTTGCAATAACATTGGGCAAGTAAGGACTTCAAGAAAGTATCTGAAAGGCATAAGACAAATAGGGCATCCGAGAAAAGTGGTTCCCTGCACACAGGAGGTTCCGTCAACACCGCACAGATCCGGCAACACTTGTTACACACATATATTAAATTAAATGTTGTTTTAAATTCCGATTGTTAATTAACATATTCCATCTGTTATACTGTGTTTCTCGGTGTATAGGAGAAGAAGCTAGGGCGACCAGTGTCATTGCCTGACCTGCATCACCGTACTCATACTCGGAAGGAAACTGGAAATTATATTTATGAGCGGTCACGGCGAACTCAGGTAATTATATTCATTACACATAATTTTGATTATTTATTGTCAAGTCTTTATATATGGTTGTTTATTTTGACTTACATGTTTTTAAAATTATGCATTTCAGGAGGAATTTGAGGCCAATATGACTCAGTATCGGGCTAATTCTCACGCTAGCAATGATGAGTCTAACCCAGATGAACTCAGTCATATTGAGCTACAAAATTGGGTGAATGTTACTGGCGGGAAGAAGAAGGGACGGGTGTACCGCGCTGGATCCCTATCCTCATGCTATCGTCCTGGGGTTTCTCGCCTACATATTAATTCGTCTTCCTCCTCTAGGGGCAGTACTGGACGCTCGTACACAAACAGAGAATATTTGGAGGTCTAGAGACAATTGCAAATTGCGCTGCGTGAGGCGCAGGAGGCCAAACAGGGGCAGGAAGATTTGAGGAATGAGGTTAGGGAGTTTCATAAAAAGATGTTTGAATTCATGCAGCAGAGCACCAAACCACCTCCACCTCCATAGCCATATCTACCTCCACAGCCACAGCCACCTCCACAGCCACAATCACAGGCACAACCACCTCCACAGTACTGCTACGTGCCACATGTGCCACAACCTCAGCATTCACAGAACTAGCAACTACCACAGCACCAGTACGGATATTGGCCACTATCGTCTCTACCGTCACAACATTATCATCCAGCACCAGCAGTAGATGCACAGCAGGTTTACCGGCCGGAGGCACCTATGCAGCAGGCGCCAGCACAGGCAAGTCAAGGCACCACCACTTTAGACAACGTGGCCAGTGATTTCACAGGCATGCTCGAGTCGGGTTTTAACTACCCGTTCCCTCAGGGTGGCGACGATGATCCTAATTATTACAGCGATCCTTCTCATGGTGTTCAGGATTTGTTGTCACCCGCTTTTGACATGTCTCCAACGTATACTTGTGGATTTATTATATATTTTGGCACTTATTACATTTTAACTAATTTATTAAATGTAATATTTGTTGGTGTTTTATTAATGTTTTTTTTGTTTTCACGTAATTTATGCATCACTATTAATAAGTATTTGGGTATTTAAAAGTTCTCCGGACAATCAAAGATGAAAAAAATTTAAATTAAATGAATAATCTCTTTGTATAAAATAAAAAATACATTCTAAAAAAAATTAAAAAAATTAAAACAAACATTTTTTTCTTAAAAAAAAAGAAGGCAAAAAATAACAAAATATAGTGAAAAAGAATTGAGGACTGAGAAAAAATTAAGAAAAATAAAAAAATAATAACTAGAGGATAAGGAGGGGCAGATTATTTTTATAACAAGTGCAAATAGTAACAGGCTAGGCTGTTGACCTAGTCCAGCCCACACTAACTATTTTTTACTTTCCCGCACCAGCTTTTTTTTTCACACACCCCCTAAGCCCATTACCATTGGCCCAAACCCACTTCATAACCCTAAAAATATATAACCCCTAAAACTAAACCCTCCCTCATTCAGATGCGCCGCACCCACCCTCCCTCCCTCATCTCTCTCATCTTTCATTCTCCCTTCTTCCTTCTGCGCCGCACCCACCCTCCCTCCCTCATCTCTCTCATCTCTCATTCTCCCTTCTCCCTTCGTCCTTCTTCCTTCTGCCACCGCCACCGCTTCCTTCATCAATGCTCAATCCAAGCTTCAATATTCTGTGGATCCTGTTACCAAAGGTGTTGGGCTCGTCAAGGCTGAACCGAGAAGTGAGGAGAGCAGTCTCAAAGAGCAAGAGAATGAGATCCTTCACAGAAGATCGCACAAAACAGAGCCAAACGAAAAACCTTAACCGTGGTTTTCCTTCGAGTTTCCGGCCACCATAGGCCTTCATTGGAAAATCTAATCCGATCGATCTCTTCCCCACACCATCTGCAACAAAACCCACAAAGAAGTTTTCGAAACGGAGCACTTTCACCGGCGGCCACCGCGTGGAACCGGGGGCTCTGCCACCATATGTACTGCTTGTTAAAGGTCATTCACTCTTGATTCTTAGATTTAGGGTTTCTGCTTTTTTGTTTTTCAACATTTAGGGTTCCTGATTCTTAGATTTTTTTTTCCTCTAATCTTTTGTTTTTGTGGAGGTTTAGTGTGTTGGATCTTTGGGGAAGCTTCGAACGAGCAAGGATGAAAAACCAGCAACACCATTCTTCAGATCAACGTGGTGACCATTCCTTCACCACTCTTTTTTTCTCTTTGTGGAAATTAATGTTGTTTTTTAGGTTTGCCACTGTTGTTAATTGGATCTGGTTTTTTTCCCCCCTCAGTTTTGCATTTGGCTGTGAGGTTGATAGTGGTGAACATGGCCATAGTGGTGGAGCTTGAAGTGTGCACATTGTGGGTTTCTGGGTTTCGAAGCTAATTTCTAGGTTTCTGGGTTTGTAATTTGTGTGTAATTTCTGGGTTTTGTAATTTCTGTGTATACATTGTGGGTTTGTAATTTGTGTGTATCATTTGTATATATGTGTATACATTTGTAATTTGTGTTTATATAGACATTCTGGGTTGTTTTTCTGCAATTTCAGAAATAGTATCACCATTTCTGCAATTTATTAAGTACTTGTTTGCAAAATTGCATAAAAAGTGGATTTCTTTTCTAGTAAATTTGGACCACTTTGCAAATTTTATAGCACAATTGTGGACCACTTTGCAAATTCTAAAAAAATAATTAAATTTTATCAGTATTAACTGATTAAATTTAATTATTTTTTTTAAACTCTGAGCGTTCATTACCGTGGGTCCTTGCCCACGGTATTTGTCTGCGGATCGTTTTCCCACGATAATTACCTGGGGTCTTTATCCCACGAAAATTATCGGCGGTATTTTAAATGAGGCCCATGGTATACATTTCCTACCATTGACTACCCTACGGCAACATGGCCCTCGGTTAGCCCTCGGTAAACTCATTAATAGCGACGGCTTTTCCACTTTAGAGAGGGTTTTCGGCCCACAGTATGCCTTGGATTTCTTGTAGTGTACATTTGCAACTCTATAAATAGGAGTTCTTTTTATGTAATCAAGGTCGAATTTACAATTTCTCAAATCCTATTACGCTTACAAGTTCTCAGAATTCTTTTTGAGCAATGTAATGAAGACCACTTTCTTTCCTCATCTATTTCAATTTACTTACTTTCATTTTAGCACTTCTCATCTTGTTCTTCCTCCCTGAATCTAAATCTACTTATCATCTATTTCTGCTTCTCTTCTAAACTTATTTCTGGTTTCTATATCTCATCTACTTCTACACTTCTCATCTAAACTTCTTTATGACATCTACTTCCCATCTATTTCTAAATCTCTTCTTTTTTGGAAATTATTTTCTCAACTTAATCTGTCTATCTCCCATAATACTTCTTTTATCACCCCAAACTCCTATTCTGCTTTCAAAATATCTTTCGTTCTAATTTGATTTACGAAGCCTTGTTTCACTCATGATTTTGATGTGTACTCCATCAGTCTCAACTATATTTCTTAATGTTTTGTTGTATGTGCATTGCTAACTTATGTTCTTTTTATTTGTGTTTGCCTTTAGTTTAAAGTTTTATACATATTTTTTGGGCATAATCCTAAACCAAGTGCACCCATGCCTGGAAGGCGTTTAACTACAAATCAGTTGCTAGTGGACAAGTTGTTCACTGAAGTGCAATATTTCATTGGAATAATGAGTGAAGTTATTAGATAGTTGCGGGAGTTATTTGACTTCCTAGTATAATATAATCAGGATCGATTACATGAATTTAGAACACCGAGTATTTTGATTACTTACTTGTTGAAGACATGATTGAAGTTGTCGTTGTCTCGTAGAACACCGTAGCACGAACGGCCAAATCTTCCTTTGCCTGGTCACACACTCCAATTCTAGGTTTTCAATGGGGCAAACCGTAGACGAGCACAATCTATCGTATGACGGCAAAGGGGACCTAGCCTATTTATTTCACAACCCTAGGACCACCCATCATGGGCCTAGTGGTTGGGCCTATACTGTCTTCCACATAAATCTAAATCAGGTGTCCAAAGGCCCAATACAATCAATCACATATTTGCGGCCTTGAGCATCATCAATTGGATCACAACATTAGCCCGTTTTGTAAAAGCCAAAAGACATAATTGATTGTAGCCCACAAGGATTATCAGAAATAATTCTAACATTCTCCCACTTGGGCAAAATCAATTATGTAATTTTAATTTGTAGAAAACATTTTGAAAACGACTCTCGGGCTAATAAACTATTTCCTAACGTGGCCACTAAACACATGATCCCAAGATGCAACACCTAATTAAGACTCCATCCAACAAAAGCTAAGTGATACCGAATCATGGCGGTAGTCATATCTTATGTCGACATAACACCTTCCATGGTTACAAATACCACCAACTCCGTCAACTAGTCATTTATGTGGAGTGTAGCAAGAAAATGACATGCCAATGTGATCTAATAGCCATACTGTCATTTTCTTTGTCAGTCCTCAATTTTTCTCAAATGCATTAAAGCCAGAGAAATTGTATGGTTTATGTGAAACCATTATGCCTCAGCTCCAATATGGCGTCAATCACCGGCATAGTAATCCCATTGACCCCGAGCTTTAATATTTTAGCACTTATGCCTCAGCTCCAATATGGCATCGACCACCGGCATAGTGGTCCTAAAGATACCGAGCTCCAATACTTTCGCATTTGATATACACATACAAAATTAATTATAATAAAATTCTTCTCATCATTAATCATAAAATCAAATGCAAAATTTACATCAATATGCTAAAAGTAAATAATTTGAAATAAAATGTTCAATGACATAAGCCAACATAAAACCTTGAGCTCCAACTAACCAAACACATCAAAAGAACCCACAATGCCCATGTTCTCAACATGTCTATTGAAAACAACGGGCCTGAGTCCTTTGGTTAAGGGATCAGCTAACATGGAATATGTGCCAATATGTTCTACCATTATAGCACCCTCTTTCACAAGGTCTCTAACGGTTAGGTACTTCAACTCCAAATGTTTGGATCCACTAGAAGTCTTATTATTTTTCGTATAAAACACTGCCGCACTATTATCACAGAAAATTCGCAGTGGCCTGGCAATGGAGTCCACAATGCGAAGTCCTGTCACCAGATTCCTCAACCAAACAGCATGAGTGGCAGCAGCAAAACAGGCAATGAACTCTGCCTGCATAGTAGAAGAGGCAACAAGAGTTTGTTTCTTACTCTTCCAAGATATCGCACCTCCAGCCAACATAAAAATGTATCCAGAAGTCGACTTCCTGTCATCAGGGCACCCGCCAAGATCTGAATCTGTGTACCCCACGATCTCCAAGTTGTCCACCCTTCTCGATGCAAGCATATACTCTTTAGTCCTTTTCAAGTACCTCATCACCTTCTTGGCGGCCATCCAGTGATCATTCCCAGGGTTTGACTGGTATCTACCTAGAACGCCAACCACGAAAGCGATGTCAGGCCTAGTGCATACTTGGGCATACATGAGACTACCCAAGGCACTCGCAAATGGTTTATCATTCATCTCTGCTCGCTCAACCTCATTCTTAGGACATTGATCTTTGTTGAATTTGTCACCTTTAACAACTGGAACATCACCGGATTTACAATTCTGCATATTAAATCTCTCCAAGACTCTATCAATATAAGCCTTCTGAGATAATCCGAGTATGTGACGTGATTTGTCTCTATGAAGCTCGATTCCCAACACAAAAGAAGCCTCACCAAGATCTTTCATGTCAAAGAATCTAGTCAGCATCCTTTTCGTCTCATGCAGCACACCAAGGTCATTAGAAGCTAATAATATGTCATCAACGTACAACACAAGGAAGATAAATTTGCTCCCACTGACCTTGAGGTATATACATTGGTCAACTTTATTTTCCTCGAACCCTATAGAAGTCACCACTTCATCAAATTTCAAATACCACTGTCTAGAAGCTTGTTTCAGGCCATAAATCGATCTCTTCAGCCTACAAAACAAGTTCTTACTATCACCAACATGGAAACCTTCAGGTTGATGCATGTATACTTCCTCACTCAAATCACCATTTAGAAAAGCTGTCTTCACATCCATTTGATGCAGCTCCAAATCAAAGTGAGCCACTAGAGCCATAATGATCCTAAAGGAATCCTTTGTTGATACTGGCGAAAAAGTCTCATTAAAGTCAATACCCTCCTTTTGTGTAAAACCTTTTGCCACTAGTCTAGCCTTAAACCTCTCAATGTTGCCCTTGGCATCCTTCTTTGTCTTAAAGACCCATTTACAACCAATTGCCTTACAATTGGCAGGTAACTCAACAAGCTCCCTGTAACACCTGAGGACGAGATCGACATCGTATTAGGACGACGTATCGAGACCTCGACCAAGACCTTGTGTCGAGATCCCGTGACTAGATCGTTTGCCGAGATCTTTTGTCGAGCTGATGAGACCACGTGCACTAGCCCTTTGGTGAGGAGGTCGCGCGTGTCGAGTTGATGAAGTCGCGCATCGAAGCCGATGAGAACGCAAGTCGGTGAGGAGACCGCGTTCACGAACTCGTGTTAGAACCTTATGCGCTTGCACGAGCACTCTTGTCGACATCGTGTCGAGATGACACCTCGTATTATTTCGAGCGTTACTCAGCGTTATTATTATATTGTTTGTAATTATTACATTGTCGACTTGCCGCTGGCCGGCAGTAGGGTAATCATGAGAGGAACGAGTTAACGGGTAGATGATTGATGGGATTGGCATCTTATAGCTGGAGTTACGTTTATACCCCTTTCGCCAAACAGTATACCACGACCGATTCCCTCACGCTCATTCTTTCTCTTTTCTTCTTTCTTCTTCCTTCCTTCTGCTCTGTGTTTCGTTGTTTTCTTTAAAAATCTCCATCGACGAAACCGTGAGTTCCAGCGAGATTCTGCACAAGCTTTCTTCATCAATCTTGTTCATCATCAACTTCTCGACCCATATCTCGTCTGATCGACCATCACCGTTGAGGTATGAAGAACAGATTTTCTTTCATCCGTACTCTTGTTTAGCGCTAATTCTTCTTCCATTTTTAACCAGTTTTATGCTTCCAAATCATATCAAATTGATGGGTTTTCTTATTCACAATATTACCTATCTTTTTAACCGATTAATTGGGCTTGTAAAACAAATTTCTTTCTCTGATTTTCTGCAATCGGCAGTGCCCAGAAACCTCCATTTTTGGTTCGTTTCGATTTCTTGTTTTCGTTGTTGCTTCTGGTTATTGTTGTTGTCGATCTATCTGTTGAAGCATCAGATAACTTTTTCATGAAATTTTGATCGAAATCCCTAACTTTGTGTTAGAGGAAAAATATCTTTCAGTTCTTGAGTTTTATATTTTTCTGGGTTGTGGTTGAGTTTGGGGAAGAGAGAGCTAGGTGTATTAGAACCATGGATCGATCTAAGTGGTGTTTGTTTTAGGAAGTCTGATTCCCGAGATCGAGTGATTTCCGAATCAAGGGTGTACGGGAAAGCGAATCCAAGGACGCGGAAGCAGCAGAATCCAGAACGAGGATTGTACGTGTCGAGGTCGACTGAGAAGCGTACGTGTCGAAGTCGTTGTCGAGTTCGTTGAAGACAGCCGTGTCGAGATCGAGTAAGAGAAGTCGTTGTCGAGCTCTTTGAAGACAGCTGTGTCGAGGTCGTTGTCGAGCAGCATTAACTTGGAGTTCGGTAAGGGCAACTCCTAGATATCTCTAAGACTTTATTTTATAAGTCCTTAAGTAAGGGCGCTTCACATTAATATTTTCGTAGTATGCTAGCGTAAGGGCATTTCATATTCTACGTGGTTATGTTATTGTGTATGGATTTTCCTGATTTGTGTCGAGCTGAAATGTTGTGATATGATTGAGTTTTTGCATGTATTTAATATGTGATTGAATATATGTCGTGAATTGTGTTTGCATGTTGAATTGCGTTTCTTCATGTCGAGCTTGCTCTTTTATTTAACATGCGGTTGAATATCTTGTGTTTAACTCTTTGAATATCGTATGCGGCGAATTGTTCATCGAGTGAGCGAGCTAGGTGAGTCGTATGACGTTTTTGAGCCGTGACCGGATAATCGAGGGTGCTAGGTCCCCTTTTTGTTTACGGAGATTGACTAGACGTCGCCACGCTACGGGACCTGAGTTAGTCCTAGGGAGAGCGAGGATCCCAAGGCTTGGCTGGACTTTCCGACATACTGATGCAGCGTGTGCATTCCGGAAAATTGTCGAGTCGAGAGAAAATGGATTTGTGAGTTGTGTCGAGTTAGAGTGAGATGGTCGAGTCACGTCGGTGAATGTTATACTTTGCTGTGTGCTTATATTTATGTCGAGCTTATCTTGAATTGTTGAGAAGTTGACCCTTTCCCGTGGTGCCTTCAATCCATGACGGTTACCCAGGCGATGTCGAGGGCGCAGGAACTTCGGCGATGAAGCGATGCCGAGGAGGAGCTCGACGAGGACCCGAGTGACGACCTCTATCTGTCGTGATTGTTGATTTGTTGGATGTTTGTTTTTCTGAGGACTGTACTTGTTTTTCTTTTGTGTTCGAGGTCGTGACCAGTTTGGGCAGTGTTGTGTTGTTGCTACAGGGTAGACTGGTGGTCTTACTTTTGGAGCAGCCCCCTGCGTGGGAGTCTGCCGGAAGTACCCCCAGGGTATGATGGCTCTTTTGAAGTTGTCGTACCTTAGGTGTATTTTCTTTGCACATTTGCTACTCTGTATTTTGTATACATTATTATTTCGGGTGATATATATATGTGTATGTTATGCATGTATGTTTTATTTGAATTTAAGTCTTGTGTCTTAGTTGCACCATGTTTCGAAAAGCTGTAATTACTCTGATGTGCACGAGTTGGTTTTATAAAAAAAAAATATATCGTATTTTTAAAAGGCACAAGAGTTTTGTTTTTAAAACACATCTCATATAGGTTTTGTTGAGCTTGGTGTGTTGAGCTCGGTAACTCGAGCTCGGTATATTGAGCTCGGTAGCGGTCCGGAAACGGGTCGTTCTGACTTTGGTATCGAGCTTGATTCGGTTCTGGCCGAGTGTGCATAAAATTTGGGTGGTCACTATGTCGGGTTGTGTGTTGGGTACCTAGTTGTATTGTGTTGATTCTTTGTTTGATTAAGTGAAGCACTTATTGCTTGAGAAATTGTTTGAACTGTTTCTTGATTGAAGCGGTGTGTTTTAACACATCCTTGTTGTGAGATTCGACAGGGTTTTGAACTTTGTGGAATCTAATGCCACCTCGTAGGAATCGACATCCGCAAATCCGAGAACGTCGACATGGAACGAGCTATTCAAGCTATGGCCGAGATGGCGGCAGCCATGGCTCAACAATCACCGCCGCAACTCAACAGGCTAACGCGATGGCTCAGCAGACGGCGGCGTTAACTCGGCAGAACTTACAAAGAACAAAGAACGGCGAGCGAAATCTTTGAAGCGAGAGGATTGGCCGACTTCAGAAGCATGATCCACCAGTTCTACGGTGAGCCAAATCCGGATAAAGCCGATCTTTGGATGCAAGAGATCGAGAAGATCTTTGAGGCACTTCATTGCGGGACAACGTGAAGGTCGACTATGCCACCTACTTACCGCTAGAGACGCGAGTATTGGTGGAGAGGAGTGAAGCAAGCGTTTATAGCGAACATCGCGAGATGACCTGGGAGCTTTTTCGTGAAAGGTTTTTGGACAAGTACTTCCCGGATCTGCATGAGCCGAGAAGGAGCAAGAATTTCTTCAAGCTGCGGCAAAGCAACTCGGCGGTGTCCGAGTATGCGGCCAAGTTCGAATCGTTGGCGAGGTATTTCAGTCCATTTCGTGACCGAGTTGACCAGAGATGGTTGAGTGAGAGATTCCAACGGGATTGAGATTCGACATTCGAAGTCGATGGTGTCATTGAGGATCGTAAATCTCCAAGAGCTGATTGATCGATGTGTCGAGGTAGAAGGAGAGGAGCCACAAGAAGAAGACTGTGGGCGGACCGGTGAGACCCAGAGTGCGGGCGTAGATTTGCACGAAGGGAAACTACCGCAGAAGAGGCCTTACGACCGACCTCAGGGGAACAACAACAGGGGACAGTATCGTCCGATGGCCCAAGGACCGAGGAGGGGAGGTCAGACCAGAGGCGAGGGGAGTTGCTACCGGTGTGGAAAGGCGGGACATTACGAGTAATCGTACTCGAGAGGAGGAGGTGTGTTTCAATTGCAGAAGCCAGGGCATTTTGCTAAGGATTGTCCTACACCTAAAGCTGAACCGACTATGCTTGCGGCAAAGGCCAAAGGGAAGCGTCAAGTGGCTAAAGGCGAGTTTTCTGCATGAGTGGCGAGGAAGTCGAGCAGTGATGATCTTACCCAAGGTGAATGTGAGATCGAGGGTAAATCCTTATCCGTTCTTTTTGATTGGTGCAACCCATTCCTTTATTTCTTCTGATTGTGTGAACCTTTTGAGCTTGACTGTGATCGCTTTACCGTTTAAATTAGTAGTTACAACCCCAATTTGCTAAAACCTTAGTCACAAACACCGCATGTCTTAATTGTGTAGTGATTATTGAGTAGAAAGTTTGTGGTCAATTTGGTTTGTTTGCCTCTTAAGGGCTTAGAAGTCATCCTCGGGATGGATTGGTTGTCACACCACCATGTCCTTTTGATTTGTGCCCGTAAAGCGTAATTTTTCCGGACCTTGGAGTCTCGATTATCTTTCTGCCGAGCGTATTGGAGTTTCTTTGAAAGAAGGAACTAGGGAATACATGTATCTAGCTAGTTCGGAAGTTTTCCAGCGGGTCGGCGTGAAGAATGTTCCGGTGGTGTGTGATTTTGAGGGCGTTTTCGAAGACGTGCGGGATTACCACCGATGCAGGTCGAGTTCTCCATCGACTGATTCCAGGAACGGGGACCGATTTCCAAAGCGCCGTCTGGGATGTCTCCTGCCGAGATGAAAGAGTGAAGTCCCGGATCGAACACTTGGAGTCGAAGCAATTCATACGACCGGCGTGTCACCGTGGGGAGCTCCGGTGTTATTGGTTAAGAAGAAGGATGGGCGATCAAGGTCGTGCGTGGACTATCGCGAGCTCAACAAGGTTCGTGAAGAACCGATTATCCGTTACCACGTATTGGCGACTTGATGGACCAACCGTGGAGCGGCGATCTTTTTCCAAGATAGACTTGAAGTCGGGCTACCATCGATTCGGCGTGAAGGAGGAAGATGTTGCCAAAACAGCTTTCAGGACTAGATCACGGTCACTACGAGTACTTGGTGATGCCGTTTGGAGTGGCGAATCGCGCCACCGTGTTTATGGACTACATGAACAGGATTTTCCATTCGTTTTTGGATCAGTTCGTTGTAGTGTTCATCGACGACATATTGATTTACTCAAGGAACCGAGAAGAGCACGCAGAACACCTATGTCGAGTACTGCAGATATTACGAGATAAGCAACTCTATGCCAATCTGTCGAAGTGTGAATTTTGGCTTGAAGAGGTGAATTTTCTTGGTCACGTGATTTCCAGAGAAGGGATAGCTGTGGATCCAATTAAGATTGAGGCGGTGATAGCATGGGAACAGTAGAAGGCGATTCTGAGATCGAAGTTTTGTCGGCTTAGCGAGGATATTACCGAAGATTCATTGAAGGTTTCTCGAAGATTGTCGCGCCTCTTACGATTGGCGAGGAAGGATCAACCTTTGCTTGGGCCAGGAGTGTGAAGCCGATTTTCAACGGCCGAAGGAGCTTTTGGCGGCAGCGCTGTCTGATTTTGCCTCAACCGTAAGAGCCTTTCGAGGTGTATTGTGATGCGTCACACCAGGGATTGGGATGCGTCTTTGATGCAACATCGGAAGGTGGTCGCGTATGCTTCAAGGCGACTTAAGATTCACGAGAGGAACTACCCTACTCACGACTTGGAGCTAGCGGCTGATGGTTTTTCTTGGCCGAAGATATGGAGGCACTACCTTTACGGGAGCACTCTTCTTGTTTTTCGGCCCGATCACAAGAGCTTGAAGTACTGTTCGACCAGAAAAGAGCTCAACATGCGTCAACGTAGATGGACGTAATTTCTCAAGGACTACGACTTTACGTTGGAATACCATCCCTGAAGGCTAACGTAGTAGCGATGCGTTGAGCAGAAGAGCGTTTAACCTCGATAATGATGATCAAGGAGTTGGAGATGCTCGAAGTTAGAGATTTGAAGTTGAGTGTCGAAGTTTCACCGGGGAAGCCGAGATTTGGTATGCTTACCATTTCTAACAGATTGTTGGGCGAGATCCGAGACCAGCAAGTTCATGACGAGCTTCGCAAGAGAAGATTCGATTGATAAGCGCAAGGAAAGCGGCGAATTTCAGGTCGGGCGGGCGACATCTTGAGATGCAATGGCCGAGTGTGCGTACCTAACGTATTCGAGCCGAGGAAGTTGATTCTCGACGCGCATAAGAGCAACTTTAGTATTCATCCAGAGTTACGAAGATGTATCAAGACTTGAAGAAGCATTTTTGGTGGTCCTATGAAGAAGCAAGTGGCCGAGCACGTAGCTTCATGTTTAACGTGTCGAAGCGAAGGTGGAGCACCAGCGACCGCGGGAATGCTACAATCGCAGCGTACCGGTATGGAAATGGGACGATATTTCCATGGATTTCGTTGTAGGTTTGCCGAAGACGCAGAAGAAGAATGATTCGATTTGGGTGATCGTCGACCGATTGACCAAATCTGCTCATTTCTTGCCGGTGGTCGACATACAACGTGGAAAAGCTGACCGAGATCTACATCGCGAAGATAGTACGACTTCATGGAATACCCTCTTCGATCGTGTCGGACCGAGATCCGAAGTTCACGTCTCATTTTTGGAAGGAATTGCAAGGAGCGATGGGAACCGAAGCTCGGCTTAGCTTCGGCATATCATCCACGCATCGACGGTCGGTGAGAGAACGATCCAATCGCTTGAAGATTTGTTGCGAGCTTGTACGTTAGATCACCGAGGAAGTTGGGACGACGTCTTACCATTGGTGGAATTCACATACAACAACAGCTTCCATGCGAGTATTGGGATGGCACCTTTTGAAGCGCTGTATGGACGGAAATGTCAGACGCCTCTTTGTTGGTACCAGGACGGCGAGTGAACTGTCGTAGGACCAGATATGATCCAGCAGACTACCGAGAATATCCGTTTGATCAGAGATCGGATGCGAACATCTCAAAGTCGACAGAAGAGTTATGCAGACCAACGACGTCGACCACTCGAGTTCGAGGAAGGAGAACATGTATTTCTTAGAGTCACCCCCACTACTGGAGTTGGTCGAGCGATCAAATCCAAGAAACTTACCCCTAAATTCATTGGACCTTACCAGATTCTTCGTCGTATTGGTCCAGTGGCATATCAGATTGCCTTACCCCCATTCTTGTCGAACATCCACGACGTCTTCCACGTCTCACAATTGCGGAAGTATGTTTCCGACCCTTCTCATGTCATCGAACCGGATGTGATTCAACTGAAGGACGACCTATCTTTTGAAGCGTTACCAGCAAGAATCGTTGATCGGAAAGCCAAACAGTTGCGGAACAAAGAGATCCAACTTGTCAAAGTTGTGTGGGATCAAAAGACGGGAGATGCGACTTGGGAGCTGGAGGAGAAGATGAAGATTCAAGACTGAATTTTTATGAGGTAAGCATCTTATTTGCAATTTCGAGAACGAAATTTTTTTTAGAGGGAGAGATTGTAACACCTGAGGGCGAGATCGACATCGTATTAGGGCGACGTGTCGAGACCTCGACCAAGACCTTGTGTCGAGATCCCGTGACTAGATCGTTTGCAGAGATCTTTTGTCGAACCAGTGAGACCACGTGCACTAGGCTGCCGTGAGGAGGTCGCGTGTCGAGTTGATGAAGTCGCGTCTGAGCTGATGAGAACGCAAGTCGGTGAGGAGACCGCGTTCACGAACTCGTGTTAGAACCTTATGCGCTTGCACGAGCACTCTTGTCGACATCGTGTCGAGATGACACCTCGTATTATTTGAGCGTTACTCGGCGTTATTATTATATTGTTTGTAATTATTACATTGTCGGCTTGCCGTTGGCCGAAGCAGTAGAGGGTAATCATGAGAGGAACGAGTTAACGGGTAGATGATTGATGGGATTGGCATCTTATAGCTGGAGTTACGTTTATACCCCTTTCTCGCCAGCTGTATACCACGACCGATTCCCTCACACTCATTCTTTCTCTTTTCTTCTTTCTTCTTCCTTCCTTCTGCTTTGTGTTTCGTTGTTTTCTTTAAAAATCTCCATCGACGAAACCGTGAGTTCCAGCGAGATTCTGCACAAGCTTTCTTCATCAATCTTGTTCATCATCAACTTCTTGACCCATATCTCGTCTGATCGACCATCACCGTTGAGGTATGAAGAACAGATTTTCTTTCATCTGTGCTACTGTTTAGCGCTAATTCTTCTTCCATTTTTAACCAGTTTTATGCTTCCAAATCATATCAAATTGATGGGTTTTCTTATTCACAATATTACCTATCTTTTTAACCGATTAATTGGGCTTGTAAAACAAATTTCTTTCTCTGATTTTCTGCAATCGGCAGTGCCCAGAAACCTCCATTTTTGGTTCGTTTCGATTTCTTGTTTTCGTTGTTGCTTCTGGTTATTGTTGTTGTCGATCTATCTGTTGAAGCATCAGATAACTTTTTCATGAAATTTTGATCGAAATCCCTAACTTTGTGTTAGAGGAAAAATATCTTTCAGTTCTTGAGTTTTATATTTTTCTGGGTTGTGGTTGAGTTTGGGGAAGAGAGAGCTAGGTGTATTAGAACCATGGATCGATCTAAGTTGTGTTTGTTTTAGGAAGTCTGATTCCCGAGATCGAGTGATTTCCGAATCAAGGGTGTACGGGAAAGCGAATCCAAGGACGCAGCGTGAGAATCCGAGCGAGGATCGCGTGTCGAGGTCGACCGAGAAGCGTGACGTGTCGGGTCGTTGTCGAAGTTCGTTGAAGACAGTAGTCGAGATCGAGTAAGAGAAGTCGTTGTCGAGCTCTTTGAAGACAGCTGTGTCGAGGTCGTTGTCGAGCAGCATTAACTTGGAGTTCGGTAAGGGCAACTCCTAGATATCTCTAAGACTTTATTTTATAAGTCCTTAAGTAAGGACGCTTCACATTAATATTTTCGTAGTATGCTAGCATAAGGGCATTTCATATTCTACGTGGTTATGTTATTGTGTATGGATTTCCTGATTTGTGTCGAGCTGAAATGTTGTGATATGATTGAGTTTTTGCATGTATTTAATATGTGATTGAATATATGTCGTGAATTGTGTATTGCATGTTGAATTGCGTTTCTTCATGTCGAGCTTGCTCTTTTATTTGACATGCGGTTGAATATCTTGTGTTTAACTCTTTGAATATCGTATCTGGCCGAATTGTTCATCGAGTGAGCGAGCTAGGTGAGTCGTATGACGTTTTGAGCCGTGACCGGATAAGCGAGGGTGCTAGGTCCCTTTTTGTTTACGGAGATTGACTAGACGCCGCCACGCTACGGGACCTGAGTTAGTGTCCTAGGGAGAGCGAGATCCCAAGGCTTGGCTAGACTTTCCGACATACCAGATGCAGCGTGTGCATTCCGGAAAATTGTCGAGTCGAGAGAAAATGGATTTGTGAGTTGTGTCGAGTTAGAGTGAGATGGTCGAGTCACGTCGGTGAATGTTATACTTTGCTGTGTGCTTATATTTATGTCGAGCTTATCTTGAATTGTTGAGAAGTTGACCCTTTCCCGTGGTGCCTTCAATCCATGACGGTTACCCAGGCGATGTCGAGGGCGCAGGAACTTCGGCGATGAAGCGATGCCGAGGAGGAGCTCGGCGAGGACCCGAGTGACGACCTCTATCTGTCGTGATTGTTGATTTGTTGGATGTTTGTTTTTCCGAGGACTGTACTTGTTTTCTTTTGTGTTCGAGGTCGTGACCAGTTTAGGCGGTGTTGTGTTGTTGCTCTGAGGGTAGGCGGTGGTCTTACTTTTGGAGCGACCCCTGCGTGGGAGTCTGGAGAAGTACCCCCAGGGTATGATGGCTCTTTTGAAGTTGTCGTACCTTAGGTGTATTTTCTTTGCACATTTGCTACTCTGTATTTTGTATACATTATTATTTCGGGTGATATATATATGTGTATGTTATGCATGTATGTTTTATTTGAATTTAAGTCTTGTGTCTTAGTTGGACGATGTTTGAAAAGTCAGAATTACTCTGATGTGCACGAGTTGGTTTTATAAAAAAAAAATATATCGTATTTTTAAAAGGCACAAGAGTTTTGTTTTTAAAACACATCTCATATAGGTTTCTGTTGAGCTTGGTGTGTTGAGCTCGGTAACTCGAGCTCGGTATATTGAGCTCGGTAGCGGTCCGGAAACGGGTCGTTACACTCCCATACACCATTAACTGACATAGATTGCATCTCTTCATCCATCGCATGCCTCCACTTATCAGATTGAGAGCAAGTGATAGCTTCCTGATAGCTCTTTGGATCAACAATGTCTCCAATGTCATATGCATCCTCACTGAGATAGACGATGAAATCATCACCAACGGCAGATTTCTTTTCTCTAGATGATCTTCTCAAAGGAATCTGTGCCTCAGGCTCTGTAGGTTGTGCAACCTCAACCACAGCCGGAGGATCAACAACATCATCGGTCTGAGGGACGACTACATCCTCAGTCGGAACAACCAAACCCCATCCTGGAAAAGGGGAAAGGATAGTAGAGTCCATAAATGCCAAATTCTTGGTGGCTTGATAGTGGTTCCACAACCCATATTGCTGTGTCCTTACAGGGGCATAAGAAACCTGATTGTGCAAAGTTCAAAGCTTGGCTAGAGAACAAGCAGAAATCTGTGGGGTTTGGTATGGACAGACAGTAAAGCTACATCACTCTTTTCATTCTTGAGTTTCTCTTCCTCGGCAACACACTTGGTAATAAGATCATTCACACTCCAATTCTCACCAATGGTATTGTGGGCAGTTTTAATTTGTGTGAAATTAGCAGGCAAGCAATTCAAGGCATGACCGACAATAAATTTTTCATTCAGCTCAATTTTGTGGGATTTCAGCTTGGTTTGGATGTGAACTATCTTCAGAATAAATTCCCTTACACCCCCAATATTGTCATACTTCATGTCCATTAACTCTTTCATTAGACATCCAGACTCAGCATTGTCAGATACCTTGTACCTCTGTTCTAGAGCAGTGAGGAACTCCTTTGCTGTCCCTTTGTCAGGCAGACTACTGAGAAGGTGTTCAGAGACAGTTCTCTTGATAGCAATCAGACCCAATCTATCAGACCTCTCCCACTTAGCCAAAAGTTCTTTCTGTTCAGGTGTGCTCTCCGCAGTGATCACAGGCTTATTCTCGCGCAAGGCTGAATCTAGATCAGCAATTCCTAGAGAAAACTCCAAGTCTTGCTTCCATTTCTTAAAGTTCGATCCGGTCAAGATCTCAATGGAAGCAGAAGAATTATTCATAGAGAAAGTCACTGTTAAAACAAAACATGAATGCATCAGATCATATCACAAGACAAGATATAGCTCAATAACGAAATAAGCTATCATCGTGAGGCCAGTATAATAGCACATTCCCCTTTGGGCAGAATGCACATACCAAGGTCACAACCTCAGTCAAAACCTCAGATGGGTTAATCCATGAGCATACACTGAGTTCAGAAAATTGTCCCCTTTGGGTAGACAAGTCCCTTAGCCCAATGCATTCTCCAATAACTCCATCTTCAATCAACTTTCAATCACAACACATAACAACCCCCTTTGGGCAGGCAATCACATGCAATGACCAAAAGCATCCCTCAAACTACAAAGAAATTCTCATGAATTAATACAAACGGTCCCACTTTGGTGGTAACGGCTCATAACAACGCATGAAACTCTTGCATTGGAATCAATTTTCTCTTGTCTATACATACGACACAGTCAACAGGCAAGTACATCACTTAAATGAGCACCTTTACTGGTCATGTAACAAAGTCAGTAGCATTCCAAACTGTTTTGCAATATACAGCGTGATAGACTAGCCTAACGAGAGCATGTATACAAAAATAATAGCACGCAATTATGCACAAATTTATAGGGAGAGTGATTATCACAATTAAATCCAAAATACATCACATTATTTTTCTAACATATTTTTCAATTTTATTTTCGTCAGAAAAATAATTAAATAATCAATTTAATGCATTATATTTTGTAAAAAATATCTAACGCAGCGGAAAAATTCTCGAAAAAATATGACAAATACAAGCATTAAATTTAGAGCGCAACACAAAAAACCGTGTCGAAAACGGGTCCCTGAAGGCCCTACACGCACTACCACGCGCTGCACCTGCGAGTGGGCTTCAGCAGCTCGTACTGTTCATCGTCTCCTACCTCTGGCGGGTCACGCGGGTTGCGAACCGGGTTGCGACGCAGGCGTTCGGGTCGGAGGGCTTTTCTCGCTCGTTTCTTATCCGTTTCACGCGATTTTTGTTGGGTTTTGTTCAGAATCAAATTTCCAATCATTTGAACTCAAGATCTTGGATTATTAGGGCCTAAATCGCGACCAGTTTGTGAAAAACCATCTTAGTCGCGGGTCTGATACGCAGTGTGGGTTTCGCATGTCTTTTGCTTCCTTTTCTCACGATTTTATGTGGGTTTCAACCAGAATCATGTTTCTAATAATTCTAGATCAAAAGCTCTAATTTTTAACAATCAAAACTTGAGATTTGAACAATTTTGGATATGAAACAATTTTGCCAAACCGTGATACGAAACAGTTGTTGAATCATGATATGTCCAGATTTCGCTTCGTTTTTATCATATATGTCCATATCGTGATACGAAACAATTTTGGATGCAAAGTCGTTGAAAAAAAAAAAATCATCCATGGTTGTTGAAGACATGTGACAGCAAACCAAGATTATCACAAAAGAGAGAAGAAAAAAAAAATCCGAAAATCAAATAACATTATGAACAATATGCATATCATATTTGTCGAAGGTTGATAGACAACAAACAAAAATCACGATTGTTGTTTTTCAAGATTAGGATTCATAAACATCAAGAAAACAAGCGTGGATATTCAAAAGGGGTCCTAATTCATATAATATAGGCTCTGATACCACATATAATATTATCAGGATCGATTACATGAATTTAGAACACCGAGTATTTTGAATACTTACTTATTGAAGACATGATTGAAGTTGCCGTTGTCTCGTAGAGCACCGTAGCACGAACGGCCAAATCTTCCTTTGCCTGGTCACACACTCCAATTCTAGGTTTTCAATGGGGCAAACCGTAGACGAGCACAATCTATCGTATGACGGCAAAGGGGACCTAGCCTATTTATTTCACAACCCTAGGACCACTCATCATGGGCCTAGTGGTTGGGCCTACACTGTCTTCCACATAAATCTAAATCAGGTGTCCAAAGGCCCAATACAATCAATCACATATTTGCGGCCTTGAGCATCATCAATTGGATCACAACATTAGCCCGTTTTGTAAAAGCCAAAAGACATAATTGATTGTAGCCCACAAGGATTATCAGAAATAATTCTAACACCTAGCCCACCCAAACACTGATCCCTAGAAGTGAATTTGTTTGGGGATGCTTGTTTTAGACTTTGTTTTGTTGTTCTGTTAGTTATTTTTCATTTACATTTGTAACTATTTCATTGTATAATGTTGTGTTGGTATTTGAATTGTAGTGCATTGGCATTCTAAATTGTTTGATTTTAATTGTGATTTGAATGTTGTTGTAAGGAGTAATGCTATTTGTAGCGAAACAATTTTATCCTGAAACTCGCAAATGATTACGTGCTACTTTTTTAATGTCAGATGAACTATAACATCCCATATTTCACGAGAACAGGGGAGGCATGTAAGTGAAAAAAATAACAAACCACGTCAACATCCCATATTTCACGGAAACAATGAAGGCATGTAAATGACAAAATAACAAACCACGTCATTCGTTTTTTTTCTCGCGATGGTACTTTTCGCTATATTAAGCATTTTCCTGTTGTAAGTTGTGTGGCACAACGTTGAATTACAAGTACGAAGTGTCTCGATAACTTCATCTAAGGCTTTGGTTCAAAGCATCACCATCCCTTGTTTACACTTTCTTTCGAAAGTTTATCACTTCTACTCGAAGTGATTATACATGTGCACTTAAAAAGGGCTCAAAATAAAGATAATTCTATCTTGTCCCAAATTGAACTTGAGGATTCATTTGTTTGCCAACAATCACAATAAACAATTATATTAACTTCATCATCATGCGTCTCAGATTTTATATAATTTAGATATTTATAAAGTATGTTATCTAATAGCATATATTTACTTAAATTTTAAATAACATATCTACTACATTTTATGAAATGGAGTTTTACCACGTAGACTCATGTCACGTGCCAATTTTACATTCATTCTTTTCCCACCAAAATAAAAACTATATTTTTTAATCCACGATATTCCATTAATTAAGGTATATCAATCACTTAATGCTCATATCTAGATTTTTATCATTCAATCAAATTTGAATTAAATTAAATTCAAATTCAAAATATAATAAATTAAAACATATCAATCAATTAATTATCATATCTGAACAATTGTCATCCAATCAAAATATTATCTAAGTCATGTGATAAAATAAGAATCATTAATCTTTTTGCCTAAATTAATTTAATTTTTTAGTTATTGTTTTAGTTTTATCAACCATTATTACCTCATGTCAAACAATAATTTCGTAGTGCAGATCATTAATAACAGAGAAGCGAATTCTTGCGCACAAGGTTGTTAGACTCGCGAGTCTACTCGTCTGATTCTACGAGTTTACGTTTCTACATGGACGAAACGAGTTGACACGCCCAATAACTTGTTTCTGCACAAACTCTGGTGGACTCGTGGTACACTCAGACTGACCCACGAATCTGAGCCGAGTCAACGAGTCAGTGTTGACATTTTAAAAAAACCCGAAAACAATACCGTTTCTTGCATTTCGTTCTTTTTTTTATGCTAATGCTTTGTGTTTGGAGAATGTTGTAATTATATTTGATACTAATTTTGCATGAGCTTCTATTTTTGGTTTAGCATGTTGATTATGCTACCAAAATTATCTTTCATTCTACAGCAAGTCAAGTGCGAATTTGGGATATAGAAGCAAATAAATAAATTATATTTTTTTGGGATATAGAAGCAAATCAAGTGCACAGGCTCTCCCATAAATATTGACTGTTTTTTGTCTTGATGATATGATAATAAGTATTTGTGAAGTGTAGATTTTTTTAATATTATTTTAAATATTAGGTAAAGTCGTACGAGTTTACGAGTCAAGTCTACCTATGCTCCACGAGTTTGCCTAGACTCTCTTATTAATATTATTTTAAACATTAGGTAAACTCGTACGAGTTTACGAGTTGAGTCTACCTAATTTTCACGAGACTCTCATGTTTGATAACCTTGCTTGTGCAGATATTTTAGCCAATATGGATCATCAGGGTGATTTTACATGGACAATTGTAGACGTCCCTCCCCCTCCCTCAGTCTTGCTTTACGTTCTCATGTAATGGGACATGCTACCCCTAGACTTGTGTCGTAGTTATACTATTATTCCCTTTATTTATAAAAAAAATGTAAATCATTAATATATTCTCTTAAATGACTTAGATATTTTTATATATTAATTATATAAATTATGAGTCATATTCATCGTTATTTTACCATACAAATTCGATTACTTTTAATTTTATAACTTTTCATAGCTGATTTGTTTTACTATGCACATCACAAAATTTAATAGAAAAATCATAACTATATAATGTTAAATTTTAATTTTATAATTTTTTTCATAATTTGTTTATTTTATCTCTTACATATTATTAAAAATTTAAATTTTCAATATTCCATTGGAATATAAATATTCCCAGCATTCCAGCATTCACATGATTGTTTATGTTTAATTATAATAAATGTTACCTTTCAAAAAAAAATTATAATAAATGTTAAATCAATATGTATTTTTATTTTTTCTTTTTTAAAGTTTGGATATTATACACGATAGAAACCATAATTTATTCTAGGGTTAATTTGTTGTCCAACATAGATAATTGATTTTCTCTTTTTCATGTTACTTATTTTAAAGTTATCTCACTGTAATTTAGATAAATCATTCAATTTTGTGCTTTATATTTTTTTGCTTAAAATCATAGTTGAGAAACCATATCTAAATAAAAGAAAAATAAAACCGACATTTTCTGTTTATTTGTTATATTTTAAAATTGGAGTATACGTATAAATACATATATTCTCTACTTCATAATGAATTATCTATAATATTTTTTGATAAATTCAATTATGCTAATACTTCTGTTGAAAAAAAGTCTTCAAACTTATTCTTATATGTTGGATACGTTTGCACGGGTAAATGCACTGATTATACATTAAAATGAAGTAATGCAATCAAGTATTTTTGTTAGTTTTTTATCTATACGAAATTTTGTAAACTCAATCTACTTCTTAAGAAATTTCAATCCAACTATTGCATTAGTTGATTTTGCAATCTATTATACTATTGGCTTAAATATGGTTTTCGTCCTTGCAAATATAAGGTGTTTTGAATTTAGTCTCTGTAATTTTTTTTTCCTTTTTCATCTCTGAAATTTCGACTTTTTTGTTTTTCGTCCTTCTCCGTCCATCTCCGTTGGTATAATGCGGAGTTGGCAAACGGACTTCCACTGTAGCCTATCCACATCAAATAAGTCATAATAAATTGGACTGATCATAATAAATTGGACCGATGATCTGGATTTCTTATGAGATTAATCATTTCCCAATAAATATAAATGAAATAAAACGGGGCTTAGAAAACCCTGTTTGAGTCGCGCAACAAGCGTTCTGGGAAGCAGAGGAGAGACAGAGTGGTGATCTCGTGATGGAGGCTGAGCAAGGTGGGGGCTCGCCGAAGGTGCAGGGAGCGGCTGATGGAGCAAGACGGTGAGACGGAGTTGGAGGGAGTACATTGGAGGGCGGAGCAAACTCGAGGCGGTGATGGATGTCGCTTTTGTACGAACTCGCGCGACGGCGACAGAGACTATAGTTTTGGTGGTGGGTATGGTAGTCGCGGACAGTGACAGTGCCACATTAGATGGTGAATGACGGTGGAGCGGGTGGTCCTGGGTTTCGCGGAAATGAACCGAATGGTGCTGGATTTCGTGGCTAAGCACTATTATTTGTAGTGGTGGAGCACCCTTTCTCTCATTGTTTCTTTCGGCTTCCTTCTCTCTCTTCGATTCATTTTCTTTTCTTTTTTTGCAGGATGGTTTGATAGGTTTATTGATCTCCGTTTGTTGATGTTTGGGATTGGGAAGATATGGGCTGATGGTTTACGATTGATGCAGTGACTGGGTTCTCACATTTTTGCAGGTTGTGTGTGTTTCAAAGGAGACTCAAGGTGTGATTGAACTATGGGCGGGAACAATGGTGAAGCAGAGAGTGCAGGTGTTTGCTATGGGAATGAAATGAGGGTCGCTCTAGTGGAGGTTGTGGGGTGAAGAATTTTGGTTCAATTGGCAGCATGATGGCAAGGTGTTGATGGTGAATGGTGAAAGAAGAGGGTTCTGTTTTTTCGAGATTTTGATTTGAGGCTGGGTTTTTGTAGAAAATGGATTTGTGGTTATGTGAGAAGAGGTTAAGGAGGCTGCCATGAAAGAGGCATTGTGTGGGTCTGAGAATTTTGAACCAGGATAACAAAGGGATGCAAAGGTTGGGGAAGGTTGGGGTAGCGGTCGGGTGAGGGTGAACCGAAAAGGGAGAAGGGTGGAGGAAGAGGAACCTAATTATTTGTTAATGTTTTTATAAAATAATTAAAAATTAAAAATGAGTCACCAAAGATGACTCTGCATATTATAAGGACATGTAAGCTTATTAATTTGACTCAGCAATGCCAGAGTGGAAGTCTGTTTGCCAACTCAACATTATACTAATGGATATGGACGAGAGGGATGAAAAACAAAAACGTCAAAATTTCAGGGATGAAAAAGGATTTTTGTTTTGCAAGGACTAAATTCAAAACACTCCATATTTGTAGGGACGAAAACCATATTTGAGCCTATACTATTTTTTCTCTTTCTCACCTATTTCTTTCTTTTCTTTTTATTTATCTTCTCTTTCTCTCTCTCTCTCTCTTTTCACTTTCTTCTCTTCAACCAACCAAAACATAAGTGACATAAGGACAATACATGATATTAAATGGTCCTATACATATACATATATATATATATATATAAACAGATATGCGCACATAGAAAACTTACTTAGCGTCTATTGGTGTTATTAGAAAACAGAAAAAGAAAAGTTGGGTGGAGAGAAACATATCATTTTCTCTCACTTTGGTTGTGGAGAAATAAATAAAGGAGGTAAACAATTAGTATGGCTAACATTAAAGTTTTCTTTCTTTAGAGTGAAAATGAAAATTTTAAGGAGATAATTTGTTATTAGAAAACAGAAAAAGAAAAGTTGGGTGGAGAGAAACATATCATTTTCTCTCACTTTGGTTGTGGAGAAATAAATAAAGGAGGTAAACAATTAGTATGGCTAACATTAAAGTTTTCTTTCTTTAGAGTGAAAATGAAAATTTTAAGGAGATAATTTATTCTTTTTACTTTATTCATCAACTTATCTCTCATATTTAATATACGGTTCAATTTTCTCATTTAATTAAGGATAAAATGTATTACTCTAATTATTCATTTTTCCTCCACTTTTTTCATTCAATCAAAGAAGGATGAGTTGTTTTCTACTTCCGATGGGTTTATGTGAGCATATTGAAAGCATGATTAGTACGTTCTGGTGGGTTAGCAAACAAGATGAGCGTAGAATTCATTGGATTAAATGGGAGATGTAAGGAAAAAAAGAAAGGTGGGATGGGCTTTAGAACATTCCATGAATTTAACCTTGCAATGTTGTCTAAACAAGGGTGGTGTGTCATGCATAATGACGATTTATTGATCTCACAATGTTTGAAAGCAAGGTATTTCCTAGGAGCAATTTCTTGACAGCTTCGATTGGTTATTGTCCAAGTTATACTTGGAGAAGTATTTTGCAAGCTTGTATGGACGTTGTTGAGAAAGCCGGTATTTGGAGAGTAGGGGATGATCATCTAATTCGTGTATGGGAGGATAATTGGCTTCCTTATCAAAATGGTTACAAGATTTGGTCACCAAAACCTCCTAATTGTGATATCATGTTTGTCTCGGACCTCATACATCATGATATTCGGTGTTGGAATGTTCCTTTAATTAATGAAACTTTTCTCCCTTTTGAAGCTCAGCAAATTCTTCAATAGCCACTTTTGTTCTCTCAGTTGTAGGATGAGTTTGTTTGGGGTGCTTCAGGGTCTGCTATTTTTTCTATGAAGAGTTTGTATCGTTTCTTAAAGGCAAGGCAGGTAGCAGATGCTTCCCATAATTCAGCACAGGATACTGATCAGCAAGTGTGGAAAAATTTGTGGTAAATAAAGACCATTCCAAGACACACCCATTTTGCTTGGAGGATTCAACATACAAAAATACCAGTCAACAATGATCTTTTTAAAAAAGGAATCAGCTGTGATCCATTGTGTGCTTTTTTGTGGGCAACATAATGAGACAATTTCTCATCTCTTTATGGAGTATCATTGGTCAAAGCAGGTCTGGTTTATTTCCCCTTTAGGTGTGGTATTTAATTCGCTTGATTCCTGGTACGTACCATTTCAGAAGTGGTTGGAAGGAAATATTATTGATGTATCTGTGAATGTTATAGTCCATGTACTGGCTTTCTGTTACGAAATATAGTGTGCTAGAAATAAAAAAATGTTTTGAGGGGACTGATGTTGATGTGGCTACCATTGTTTTAAAGGCACAAAGATCTATTGCTAATTATAAGAGTGCTAGTGCGGTGCTATTGGAGACGCTAAGTGGAGGTCCAAATTTGCCTATATCTCATGTTCGTTGGGCACCCCCTTAGTGGTTGTTATAAGCTTAATGTTGACGCAGCAGGTCCGATAGGGGGAAGTAAGTGGGGTATTGGAGTTGTGGTGAGGGACGCTGATGGTGTCGTGGTTGCTGCAAGTTGCTGACAGGTCCTTTCATTACCAGATTCAGAGGTAGCAGAAGCTTTAGCTATACGGAAGGGATTAGAATTTGCAAAAGATATGCTTTTCTTGGATCTTATAGCGGAATCAGATGCTTCAAATATGATCTTGGCGTTGAACGCTCATCAACAATTTTCCACGTATGTTGGTTCTATTATTGGGGATTGTATTAATTTTAATGCTTGTTTTCATAGTTTAAATTTTTTACATGTTAGGCGTGAGGCCAACCAAGCTGTCCATTATTTAGCTAAATATGCTTTTTATAATCCTGATTGCATGTGGATTGAAGAAACTTCATCTTGTATTTTTGCAGTCTTGACTCTTAATTTATTGACAGACTTTCGTTAATGAAATTATCTTTTACATCAAAAAAAAAAAGAAGTGGAGAAAAAGATCATATTTTCTTTCTCTTTATCCAAACAATAAAACTACTGATTTATCTTCTCTCTATTTTTTTCTTTTGTTATCTTTTTACACACAAATACACAAAGAGAGAGTGTAGTTAGAGAAAAGAAAGAAATCGAAGATACTGATTTTAATAATAGAAAATTAATTATCAAGATTTATTCCTCTAATAAAAATATACTCTGTTTTGATATGTAACATGATATTTGAGAAATTGAAACTACAAAGTTTATAGAATTAGTTAGCAAATAATCAATCAAGCACAAGGCGAAGTATATTTTAAATGTCGACCATTAGATTAAGTGATCCCACAAGATGTTATCATGGTATTTCTACACAGAGTCTCACTCTCTCGCATGTTTATAGTCTCACTCCACCGCATACCTTCGGATTACAATACCACCAGTCACCATGACCATATCACTTTCATAGTTGTTGTCACCTCTCGTCGCTCCCTTCTGCTCAGTCTCGACGCACACCACCACCTCCCACCTCAACGACCCAAACCCCAACTAGTTCAACCCCCCCAAAGCAAACTACCTTACTCAATGGTGGCAGAGAATATCACGGTTATGCGAAACTGATCTAGTGTAAGTTACTTTGTAAACCAATTTTGTGGAAGGTTGAAGTTAATTAAGCAGGGGGCTTCCTTGTTTATGGTAATAATTCCTTGCTTGTTGTTTACTTTTAGGCTGGGTGTGATTTGTGGTTTCTGAAAATGTCTTCTTTTTCACTTATAGACTTGGATACCTTACAAAGGGCTTAACTCAGATTATAGACTGTTTGATAAAGGTAGTTTATGTGTAGAGTAGATTGGATGGCTTTATTGCTTTGTGCAATGTGTTCTAAATGTTGAAGTTTGTGTGTTGTCGATCTCAATTTGTGTGGCATCCCGACTCAACCTCAGTGGACGAACCTTGCGGAGGAACCCTTAGGTTTTCAGGGAATTGAATTCTCACCAACGTTTGCGTTACTTAAGTTGGCATTCTCGCTTCTGCTTCATCTGCCATACTCTCACGGGTCCTTCCCTATAAGGCGAAATGCTCCCAACCGATTCATTTTTACATCCCACAACTTCAGAAGACCACTTAGCCTTGTTCATCTTCGACACAAAAGCGCTCAATCGGTGAGCTATTATGCACTCTTTCAAGGGTAGCTGCTTTTAGGAAAACCTTCTGGCTGTCTCTGCACTCCTACCTCCTTTATCACTGAGCGATCATTTAGGGCCCTTAACTACTGATCTGGGTTATTTCTCTCTCGACGATGAAGCTTATCCCCTATCATCTCACTAGCCGACCTTGACCTTTGTAATTTTGAGGTCATATCTAGTATTCATAGTTTGCCTAGATTTGGTACCGCTCTGGCGGCCCGTGCCGAAATAGTTCTTTACCCCTAGTTCATTGGATATAACTCACGAGCTCTAACCCAAAGTTCTGCCCTCAACCTTTAACGACGGGATGCCACAACAAACAAAGGACATTTAACCGAAGAGTACTAGACCAATAATCCAAGCTACACAACTAAGATGGAATTGATTTTCTAGATGAAAAGTTAATGTCATAGTTGGGTGGACAAAATATTGATAACTTGTATTGTAAGATCCTAACGTAAGCCAACCATAACAATAGTATTCTGCCTTCTCATTCTTCCATGAAATAGCTGCTTAAGCATGTTGAAATTTCATTCCTAAATAATATAAAAAGAAAAAATAGTTAACAAGACCAATGGAATACATTTATCAAAATAGATGCAATCAACAATAACATTTTAAAATGGAATACCAATACATGTTAGTTGCCAAAACTTATAGGTACAAGTGTGAACAGCAGTACCTTGTTTTCAACATCTACTATTGCATAAGTAACCATGAAGATCTGATTATTGGCATCTTGACCAACTATAGATAGTAATTGTCCTCCAAATTAAACTTTCGAGAAGCAGTCATCTAGGACAATAAATGGCCTACATCCAGCCTTGAATCCTCTTTTACATGCATTAAGGCACACATGAAATCTTTGGAACTGGTGTGGGGAGTTTGGAATAGGAATTGTGTCAATCTTCGCATTTGATCCGAGATTACTCCTAAGCAGCTCTTGACCATAATCCTAAACTCTTCCATATTGTTCTCTCTCACTCCCTTCCATAAGGGCCTTAGCTTCCTCCATGGATCGAAAAATTTTAGCGTCATCCACATGGACCCTAAGCTCGAATTTTAGGTATTCAAATGCTTCCACATATGTAACAATGGGCTGGGTTCTTATCTTTTCCTCAAGCTGCTTGACCAATCATTTCCTATTTGCTTGTTTGTTCTTGAAACGTCTCCCACAAATGTGCTTTGAGGTGAATGCCTTAACCTAAAAACTTATAGTAACCTCACTCCAAGCACAATAAATCTTCCAACAACAATCGGCCTCCTTGCATTGGCTGCCTTTACCTTATCCTTCTTCACCCATTTAATCTCCTTATCCAAGTAGATTGTATAACCTCTAATAACTGACTTGAAGATTGAGAGATTTCTAAACTCCATCCCAAGCTCCAAATTCACTTTCCCATATTGTGCAATTTCATTGAATTGTGGGAACACTTTCTTACCACTTCTATCATTCTCATCATCGACGGTAATAGGACTTCTTAGCTGTTCTAAATGGTAAGAGTTGTCACTCTCCTCATTTTATTCTTCATTTTCCATTGTGCCCATATCATGTGAATGATTATCCCTCTGCACAAAACCATATCTCAAGCCATCATCATCAGAACTTGTGCCCTTATCCTAACACGTGTTTTCCCTTTCCTTTGCCTTTCTACCTTAGACTTCCCTTTATGATTCACCTCAGCCTCAAACACAACATCTTCATCACTATCAGCTTCCACCGGAAGAGGCCTCTAGAGGTTGTCCTTCGCAGATTCATAATCATCCAGTAAAAAATTATCATCACTAATCTGATCCTTTCCACCAATGATATCATCCTCCTGAGGTAAGGAAAGTAGTTTTGGTATATCATTGGTATCATCCTCTTATACAGCTTCATAGGGCATGGCAATAATCTTTGGGTCAGCAATAGCAGGGTGCTCATAAAACAATTGTACCTCATACATGTTGTGTCTTGTTGTACTCACCAAGTCATGTATGTCATGATCAATCACTTACTCATGCAACCGACCGGTTTCCATACCTTCCTCTGGATCCAAGTGCCACACATGATCAACAACAGTACAACTGTACGCACCAAGTTGTGCATGTCATGATCAATCACTTAATTACTCATGCAATCGACCAATTTCCATACCTTCTTCTGGATCCAAGTACCACACAAGATCAACAACACTACCACCGTATGTTTCACCTAGTCATTCAAGTCCATTATGTTGAAGCAACCTGTGTCCATATCCTCATACTTATCAATTTCACTGCTGATATATTCAACCAAACATCTCTCATTTCTTCTCAAGTTCCCTCCATGGTGCAACACTAGAGTTACATCCCAAGTCATCCCTGCACATACATTAATGACACAGACTAAGTCGATTAGTGTCCAATAAATATCCCCTGTCATGCATCACAAATATAGGCACATTAATCTGAAACCAAGACACATTCACAAAAAACATCACACTATCCATAACACACTATGGGTAACCTCAACAAAACCTAATGGTTTTCATCAATGTGGTAAAATCATGTATAAACATTTTTTTATAAAAATCAAACAATGCAAGAGCATCTTACAGTTCAAGAAAATGATGCCCCTAAACCCTACGTAACAAGTAAACCCAAAATAAATCAACTAACGTGTAAACCCACTGAAACATTACCTCTAATTGTTGTAAATCACTTGAAGAAGAAGAACAACGAAGCACCCTTGTCCTCCCTGGGGGCTAACGAGCGAGTACTTCTCGCATAAGGAAGATGAAGGGAGTGAAACAGGTTGAATGAGATAGAGCGTGAAAAAGGTTAGAGCACAGTGGAAAAAAAAAACTTGAGGGGAAGGGGTTATTTACTGATATTAAAACATTTTTTATCTAGTCCCTATGATAAGGCAATCCACTTGGAGTCCAGATCAGTATTTAACACGACGCGTCAGCTCCTCAAACGACATCTGGTAACAAAGACTAGCAGAGGGACTAACTTGTTTAATGTTTTGCAGAGTCATAGACTTTTCTGGAATACTAGTAGTCTTAGGGAGTGACTTGCCACTACCCTACAAAGTCAGAGATATTTTGGTGGTTTACTATATTTTCAATATAAAATATGAAAATAGTGTTCTCACACTTTATTGGAGGTGTTAGAGTGGTGGAAAGAAAAGAGAGAGAGAGGGGGGAGAGAAAAGAAAGAAAGAAAGAAAGAAAGAAAGTGAATGTGAAAAGTGTTATAAGTGATATAATAAAATTAAAAAAAGAGATCAAAAAAGAGATCAAAAGGTGATGTGAAAAAAATGAGAATATAAGAACTCAAATTATTTTAACAGCCATGATAGTCTTCAATTGAAAACTAAGTGATACTCAATAGTTATTTTCCTCAACCATAACACTTTTCGTAAAACCTAGAGCTCTCCATTCTTCAAGTTCAAGCCATCAAGGAACTACAATGTCACTAGACCAGTATATTTATTGTTGCTTCAATTGAAGACTATCCTTTAAAAACAATCGAAAACTAAGTGATAACTCAATAAATTTATGTCTTTAAAATTATGAATTATCTCAATAAAATTATGAATTATCTCAAGTGTGCCGATTTTTTAGATAAGGAGGGAGCTAGATCTTTTGTTAGGTGCAAGATTTGGAACACCCCTTCTTATAGAATGGGATCCCTTCTCTTGAGTGATGTCTTAGAGCATCTCCAACTATTGTTCTTACAACCATTCCTAAATGTAAGAACGTGTTCTTATTTTTCCAACCATCGGAGAGGAGTGATGTGGCTGTCACCTTGTAGAACGGTTGTGCAGTAAGAACGGTGAAGAACTTGTTCTTGGGGTCAACTGTGGGGTCAGTAGAATAAAAATAAAAATAAATAGAAGTATTAATTTAATATTGAGTGGGGTCAATTATGCAGCCTACTTAAGAGCAAAAAAATGAGTTCTTCCATTGCATTAAAAAAATGTTGTGTTATTATATCCCATGTGTTGTGTTTGCAGAACCAAGATTATGAATTGGATACCCTGAAAATTACAATAGATCTAGCCAGTAACTTGTTCACAATTAAGAACAATGCATGTTGTTTGTAAATCGATTGAACCCTCATTAATCAAAGTGATTGTGAATGCAATAGAATAATATCAAATTGAACAATTTAAAGCAAGAAAATGAGAGATTGAACAACAAAATTGTTAACCCAGTTCAGAGCGTAGCTCCTACATCTGGGGGACAGGATCCGAGCAAGAAACAATCCACTATGAATGAGAGATTACAAGTTGTGAATCCTTCAAAGAACTTGATCACCAATCTTTAAGTTCTTTCATGAAAGATACCTTCACAATGATCACTCTATCTCTTCCTCAGAGCCTCTTGATTTTCTCTCATAACTCTCTTAGTTTCTCTCACTGTGATTAGTTACAAGATGAATGAGATGATAATGATCTCCAAACACTCAGAGGAGTATATGTAACTAACTAACCACCCTCCAACCTCCTAACTGGTTCAGTTACAAGAGATAAACAGAAACTAACAATCTTAACTAACAAGTCTTGATCGCAAGAGCTCAAGAGATCCATGGGCTTCTATTGGGTCGAAGCAAATAGGCTGAGAGATAGACTTGAAACAAAAGGCCCAAACTCTAGTCGCCATAGCATCAACACCATGTGACATCAAAGATCCCACAAAATGGGAGATAAGTGTTAGGAAATTACGCAAAATTTCCCCATAGTCAGATTAGTGGAAGAGCGAAAAATAAATGCAGAAGCACACACAAAAATTGATAACGGAGTTCGGCCAATAATGCCTACGTCTCCGGACTGCTGCAGACCTTATATTGAAAAAGGAAATACACACTGTGTTTACAAACACTCACACTCTCTCACAAAACCCACAACCCAATTACACCCAAAATATTTCTCTCTAAATATTTTTCACAAAAACTCCCTCACTGGAATTTTCTCTCGGTGCTCACTCTCTCAACTTGGAATGCACTCAATGTTGGAATGATTTGCTCTTGCCTTCAAGCTTCTATTTATAGGCAAGGTTTGCAATGTGAACATATAATATGAACACATCAAATTGGATGGCCACCTACCATCATGTGTTTTATGACTTAGGCAAGGTTTGCAATGTGAACATATAATATGAACACATCAAATTGGATGGCCACCTACCATCATGTGTTTTATGACTTTCCATATTTTCCAATCCATGTTTTTCCTTATTTTGGTTAGTGGGTTGCCTCCTTTGACTAACAATCTCCCACTTGAAGACTGATTTCAATCGGTCTTCACACCTCGATCAAGCAGCAGCCTTCCCCGGTCTGTTATTTGAGCAGGCCAACTGAAGTTGAGCACAACTTCAGTTTGTCGATAGTCACCACCTTTGTCAACATGTCTGCTGGGTTCTTACTTCCTTGAATCTTCTTCAACATTAACACTTTATCCTCAAGGCAGATCGATGAAGTGATAACGAACCCAATGTGCTTTGTTGCAGTGAAATGCCGAGTTCTTTGCCGATGTATCGCACTGACTATCAACTGCTCAAAACACTCTTCTCTGTGTGAAACCCAACTCTGTTAACAATCCTGAAGCCATATCAATTCTTTCTTTGGCTTCATATGCGCTACATACTCAGCCTCTGTAGTGGATAAAGCAACAATCTTTTGTATCCGCGACATCCAACTAACTGGTGTAGTACCAACAAGAATACGTAACGATGGTACTTCTTCTGATCGACTTCACCTGCAAAGTTTGCATCTACGTAGCCTTGTACTTTTATTTCTCCTTTGCCAAAGTACAAACACTTCTCTGTGGTGCCTCGTAGATACCTCAAAGTCCATTTCACTGCTTCCCTGTGAGCTTTTCCTGGATTTGACATAAACCTCGCTAACTACTCCCCTTTGCATGGCCAATGTCCGCCTCGCATGCACCATTGCGTACATCAAACTTCCAATGGCTGAAGCATATGGTATTTTAGCCATGGATTCTCTTTCTTCCTCCGTCTGAGGTGACTGTTCCTTGGATAGGCGAAAATGACTGGCCAAAGGTGTGCTGACCGGTTTGGCGTTTCCCATGTTGAATCTTTGCAAAACACGGTTGATGTACTCACTTTGAGATAATCGCAAAATTCTCTCTGCTTATCTCTCGTGATTTGCATTCCAAGGATCTTCTTTCTTTGGACCCAAGTCCTTCATGTCAAATTCTTTTGACAACTGTATCTTCAAGTTTTTAATCTCATCCATATCTCAACTCGCTACTAACATATCATCGACATAAAGTAACAAAATGATATAATCGACTTATATCTCTTGAAGAAACAACTGGTCGCGTTGCACTTCGAAAGCCTTCCTTGTGCATGAAGCTTTCAAACTTCCTGTACCCTTTGTCTCGGAGCTTGTTTCAGACCATACAAGCTCTTCTTTAATCTGCACACCATATTTTTGTTTCCATCTTCTAAGAAACCTTCAAGTTGGTGCATATAGATCTCCTCATCTAAGTCTCAGTGAAGAAACGCAGCTTTCACGTCCAAGCTACTCAAGGTAGAGCTCTTCGCTTGCAACAATACTTAACATCGACTGATAGTATTGAGCTTCACAACCGAGCAAAAATTTGGTGTAGTCAACTCCTTCCTTTTCTTTGGAATCCTTTAACGACTAGTCGGGCTTTGTATCTCTTGGAGCCATCATTCTCCTCCTTCACCCGATACACCCATTTGTTGTGAAGTGCCTTCTTTCCCACGGGTAACTCATTAGTTCCCATGTTTGATTGGAGATCAAAGACTTCATCTCATCTTTCATGGCAAGATCCCACTTGCTAGCATCTGTGATGCGACATGCTTCGCATAATCTTGAGCTCCCTTCATCACCAACAACATGTAGTCCATGTATCTCTGTTGGGCACGGGAACTCGAGAAGACTTTCTCGCTGCTTTGGGTGGAGTAGGAGGCTCTGGTGCGTCAATTGATTCCTCTGACTGAGGATTCTCAACTATAGGACTTTCTGGGTCATCGTCCACCTCTGCATACACTGGCCCACTCTGTTCTGAGTTGCTGGCATCTGTACTATGCCTGTCCTTGTACATCACTCTTTCATTGAAGATCACATCTCTACTGCGGATCAGCTTTTTGTTTTCATCATCCCAAAGACGGTAGCCAAACTCATCTTCACCATAACCGATGAAAGTGCACTTCTTCAATTTGGGATCAAGTTTATTCCTGCCTTGATCACTGATATGCACATATGCTACGCAACCGAAAACTCCAAGATGTGAGAGTTTTACCTCTTTTCCGCTCCATACCTCGTCTGGTATTTTGTGCTCCAATGGTACCGATGGACCTCGGTTGATCAAGTAAGTCTTTGTGTTGATCGCCGCCGTAATCGCCTTAAGCCTGATCGCACCCGCAAGCTTCGCTCTCTCTCGTCAACGCTCGATTCATACGCCGCCTACACCATTGTGTTGAGGCGCACTGCACTGCTCTTCCATTACGATCCCGTGCTCATAGCGTAACTTCTTGAATCTGGTGTCTTCATATTCACCACCATTGTCGGTTCGAGCTTTTGATCTTCAATCCTGTCTCATTTTCTACCATGGCTTTCCACATCTTGAAAGCCTCGAATACTTCAGACTTATGTTTCAGAAAGTATACCCATACCTTCCTAGAGTGATCATCAATAAAGGTCACGAAGTATTGCTTCCCACTAATGGATGAGACAGTCGTTGGACCCCAAACATCAGAGTGAACAAGCTCGAGTTTCTCTTTCTTTGGGGTTCTTCCACTTGTCTGAAAGCTAACTCTTTTCTGCTTTCCAGGTATGCAGTCTTCACATATGTCAATTTCTACTGACTGAAGACCTGGCAATTTGCCCTTCGAGTGCATGATCTTCATCCCTTTCTCACTCATATGGCCTAGTCTCTGGTGCCATAAATTGGGACTATCATTTGCTGCAACTGCAATCAAATGGCATGCTCCTGCTGTCTTATAAAGAGTACCACTCTTTCTGCCACGAGCAATCGTCATTGCACCCTTTGAAATCTTCCAATGATCGTCGTGGAAGACTGTTGTGTAGCCGCCATCGCCAATCGCCTCATCGAGATTAAGTTCTTCGTCAGTCGGGAATATGTCGACATTTTTCAATTCCCATACGGACTGCTCAACTTAATCTTCACTACACCTTTGCCAACAATCTCACAAGACTGTTCATTACCAAGGTAAACTTTACCAAGGTTTCTGGGTACATAATTCTCGAAGAATTCTCTCTGCGAAGTGGCATGAAAAGATGCTCCAGAGTCTAACACCCAAGACTCTTCCTTGCTCTCCAAAGAGCATATCAACATGTCACCTCCTCCTGAGGTGGAAGCAACATTTGCCTCGTCCTTCGCCTCCTGGTTCTTCGGTGCACTCCTGCACTGATTTTTGTAGTGCCCGGTCTTCCCGCAATTCCAACACTCGATAGTCTTCGAGTTGGAGTTTTGAGAACTATGATGATTTCTGGATTTGGACCGCCTGCCCTTTGATTTGCCACGTCCATTTCCTCTGGTTGAATTTCTTCCCCTTGACTCTGTATGCAATACTGAAGAGGATGAAGATTCACCCGACTCTCTCCGTCGGATCTCTTCACTGAGAACCAGATCACGAACATCGTCAGATTTCAACTTATTGTTTCCCGTTGAGCTACTCACAGCTGTGACAGTAGCATTCCAACTCTCTGGAAGAGAAGACAAAAGTATCAATGCTCGTACCTCATAATCAAATTCAATTCCAACTGAACTAAACTGGGTTGTGACTAAGCTGAGTTCATTGAGATGTTGCGCTACCGATGCACCTTCCGCCATCCGCAAGTTAAACAACCGCCTCATCAAATGAACTTTGTTTGAGGCCGATGGCTTCTCGTACATGTTGGAAAGAGCCTTCATAAGATCTGTTGTGGTCTTTTCTTTTGCAATGTTAAACGCAACGTTACGGGATAACGTCAATCGGATAACGCCAAGGGCTTGTCTATCGAGAAGGATCCATTCATCATCCTTCATCTCCACTGGTTTCTTTCCTGTGAGAGGTTGATACAGCTTTTTCTGATACAGATAATCCTCGATCTGCATCTTCCAAAAGCCAAAGTCCGCACCATCAAACTTTTCAATTTTCACCTTTCCTTCATCTGCGGCCATCACTCCCACTCGAGTCTGACTTCTCAGGATCGTTTCTGACAATTTCTGCGAACCACCGTGCTTTAGAACACCTCCGTGGACAAATTGGTAGTGCCGACCAATTTTACTAGCTCTGATGCCAGTTGTTAGGAAATTACGCAAAATTTCCCCATAGTCAGATTAGTGGAAGAGCGAAAAATAAATGCGGAAGCACACACAAAAATTGATAACGGAGTTCGGCCAATAATGCCTACGTCTCCTGATCTGCGCACCTTATATTGAAAAAGGAAATACACACTGTGTTTACAAACACTCACACTCTCTCACAAAACCCACAACCCAATTACACCCAAAATATTTCTCTATAAATATTTTTCACAAAAACTCCCTCACTGGAATTTTCTCTCGGTGCTCACTCTCTCAACTTGGAATGCACTCAATGTTGGAATGATTTGCTCTTGCCTTCAAGCTTCTATTTATAGGCAAGGTTTGCAATGTGAACATATAATATGAACACATCAAATTGGATGGCCACCTACCATCATGTGTTTTATGACTTAGGCAAGGTTTGCAATGTGAACATATAATATGAACACATCAAATTGGATGGCCACCTACGATCATGTGTTTTATGACTTTCCATATTTTTCAACCCATGTTTTTCCTTATTTTGGTTAGTGGGTTGCCTCCTTTGACTAACAATAAGAACCCAAGTATGATTCTGTGGATGCATCTAGTCCTTTGTTTCTGAGTTTTTTCTTTTATTTATTCTGTAATTCACCGGAAAAAAAAATTAATCTTGTATTGGTTCTACTTATAAAAGAGTGTGCTTAAGCTATTTAATGAAGTCGATATATTTTTTTATCTTTGACTGGAATCTCCAAAAACATTGCCTTGGGATTAATCTTAATGTTGGTAAAGTTTGTCTACTTCTGCTGCAACTAATCAATATTGGGTCGACGGGTATGATATTTCACTCAATAACAAAAACATATTTTTCAAAAAAAAAAAAAAAGTATATGTTGCCTTCATTTATCTTTCAATATTTCAGTAGTAGCTTGGCCTTGTAAACCCAAGGACATGGTTCAAATCCCTTCGAAGACAGTTGTAACATGACCATTAGTGTCACTAAAATAATAATATATCTCATTTCTCCACCCCTTTTAAAAAACAATCTTTCAATATTTCAATTTTTTTATTTCTCTTTTCTCAGTTTTCTCAACGGTTAGAGTTTTTATTATATGGCTATAGCCTACAGGTCAGAAGTTGAGTCTTGGAATTAATGTTATTATAAATATAAAGTAAAACTACTGATAATAGACATATTTACGGTGTACCATGTTGCCATTTTACTCACTATACTTTTGGTTGATTTACATGCACCTCATTAAAGGTAAATTCTAGGGTGAACCACCAAGGTAGGCAGTCCATGTGAACCTGTGCAACGACCGATGCTACTATTAGGAAGCAGAAGCTCACGATCCCCCTCGTCATCATGATTGAGACAGTGACTTGATCGGTGTTGGTTTAAAAAAATAAAAGAAAATGAATATAAGTTGAGTTTTGAGCCACGTTTTATCTTGTTTTTGTCGAACCGACACCGATCAGGTCCTCGTCTCAACCGTGAGGACAAAAAAGACCGTAAACTTATGTTTTCGAAGAGCAGGGTCGATTGTCGCCAGAGTTTCAATTTTTCAAGTATTAGTCCATGTGGACCACCTATCAAGTAATGGTCCGCCCTAGAATTTGTCCTAATTGAAAAGTTGGAAATGTGGGTAAAAAACATGGGAAGGTCGGGATGGAATTCTCTCCCGTAAATTTTGTGTCCAGTTGAATCCCAGCCCTTCATTGGAAAATGGAGAGAGACTATAAACTAAAGAAAAAAAGGGTTGAAAGGGCATCTAAGAGTGGGATCAAAAACATGACAATCTCATGTTTTTTTTAAACATGAGAGGATCCGCTCCCTGGGAAGGTCCTTCCCTGCCCTATGAGGCTATGACAGTTTTGGCATAAGTGTACGATGAATCTAAACTGGTCTGATTAAACCTGCCAAATATTTTCCATTTTGAACAGTTAGTACTTAGTGCAAAATGTTTTCTTTAAAGAATGCTTTATGGTAAGAACCACAAATCAAACTGGAATCTAAGTTCAAAAATAATAAAATAATGTCTATGGAAGTAAAAGAAAGTCTAGTTTGTATTGGAATCTGTACCAATGGGACAATAGATCTGTAGAAAGCAAAAAACAAGAAATCCATATATTTTGATTTTCTCCATTGAATGAGTGACTAATACCAAACAAAACTTGACTTTCATGTCAGTTTATCCCTTAGCTTTCAAGTAAGTGATATTTTAGTTCGCTAACTCCTTTAGAATCCTATGATAGTAGATAAAGAAAATCTTGAGTTAAAAAATTGAACCAGACCTTTTTATCCCCCCTGTTGAGTTGAAAAGATCCATGCAGAAATTAATGAAAGGTGTCTAGAGACTAGAGCTATGACCTTTTTTTACCCTAGTTAGCAAAGAAAATTGAGACTTTGAGACTTCTATCTTATTATTTCCACTTCACTGGTCCCTTTTGTTGTAAGCTTTGGTCCATATTATTTGACTTAAGAAAATGACACATGCTTCTTTTTTTTTTTTTTTGCCCTTTTGCTTTTGATATAGATGAAAGTTCCAGTTGATTTGGTGAGATAAGATCATATATCCAAAAGAGAATTGTATCTAGTGATACTGAAGGTGAACACAAGAAGGGAGTTGAATTGTGTTTACAAACTTTTCACAAACTTTGAGTTAAAAACACTTTAGAACACTTAAAAATGAATATGTTTGAAATCGGATGCTGAAGTAGGACCAGACGCTGGAAATAAGATTTTTGAACACTTGTTTTTATGCGCAAGATAACCGTAAGTATAAAGCAGTAAAGTAAGAGACACAAAGATTTATACTAGTTCACCACCAACTTGGTAACTACGTCTAGTCTCTTCGTTCCTGAAGGATTTTCCACTATAATCAACTGATTACAAATTTCCTTAAAAGTATTCTACTGTCACAAACTTGACAATACTCTTAACTTCTCAAAACGACTCAGTACGTTCGAGCATTTGAGGAACAAAGCCTTAACTAGGCAATACAACTTTCACAAAGATAGTTTTGAATACAATCAAACTAACTCTCACAGAGAAGATGAAAAGATTAAATTCAAATAAATAACTTTCTAAAAGAAAGAATCAGATGCTGAGGTTCAGTTCTTGTAGTCCAGAGACTTGGCACGAAACTTGATTGCTCACTTGAGTAATAACCTTTTTAGAATGTAGTTTCTTGCAGTTTCTAGCACTTCTTCGATGAATACCTTGAAGTATTTATAGGAGTCTTGAGGATAATACCGTTGCAGATATTTCAGCTCCAAATCATTGGGTGAGGCAATTTGAAATTCTATTCTTTTCTTCCTTTCCAGAGAATATCAGAATAGTACATATTTCCATTATTGCACTATCTGCTTTTCACACAATTGCCTTGTACGAATTTGTCTTATTCTAAAGGTATCACCTTTGATTCCTCGTACATAAAATTGAGCGCACAAAATCAAATTCGAATTCCATTCCAAAGTAGCTGCGGTGAAGAGCAACAACATGATCATCACGTGATTCATTAAAAGACCAGATGCTCGCTCAGAACAGGAGACGGACGCTCGCAGCAATTGAGTAATCCACGTATCAAAGAATAACACTATCGGATGCTCGTTTTACACAAGACGCTGGAGTGAAGCGGATGCTGACACACATGGAATGTATTCAGTACTTGTGAATTTTCTTTTCTTGCTTGAGTGAGATAAAACATAAGAGATTTTAATACCTGCGCACTCAAAGACTTATTAGAAGATACTTTGTTATCATCAAAATTAATGAGGGTCTAAACTTCTCAATCGTTTAGGTCCCAACAGATATACCTATGAGGGCTCATTCTTTTGGGCATGAACAAGTTTTGAATCCAAATGAAGAAATAAATCAGCAAAATCAGGGTTTTAAATTGTGGTTACGGTCAGGATTACGTTGCGATCCTTGATATTGTGAAAATTATGAACAAATGCAGATGATGCGGTCGCAATTGCTGTCGCGGTATGATTACTTAGCTAGATATCAAAAATCTTGACATTGCGGTTGCATATCACAATTTAAAACCATGCTCAAGATCATATCCTCCATCAGTCTCATGAATTGCAAGTTATCATAGGATTCAGGACCACAAAAGCAAAAATATCTGAAATTGTATTTACAAAGAAAAATACATAAACAAGTTTTGAATCCAAGTGAAGAAATAAATCAGCAAAATAAGGGTTTTAAATTGTGTTTACGGTCACGATTACGTTGTGATCCTTAATAGTGTGAAAATTACGAATAAATGCAGATGACGCAGCCACAATTGCGGTCGCGATATGATCGTCGTGACATTAAAAACATTGACATTGCAGTCGCAATATGATGACTGAGACATCAAACCTTGATCGTTTGTCCACAATTGCAATCGTGATGTGATCGTTGAGACATCAAAAACCTTGACAATACGGTTGCGGTTCACAATTTTAAAAGATGCTCAAGATCATATCTTCCATTAGTGTCATGAAATGTAAGTTAACATTAGGAGTCAGAAGACTCAGGACCACTAAAGAAAAATATATGAAACTATGTATACATGGAGAATACATAAGCCAGAAGCTGTACAGATATATAAGAACAAAAAATAGAGAGAAAAATCTCAGTTTTAAAGTATCATCAAAACCCCACAAAAAAATTCTCACATGACCTCAATCTCTTTTATTTTACAAGTTACACCGCCGTTTCAATCCCATAAGGAGCTTACTTTGTTCTCAGTGCTCACTTTGTAACGGTGCTTATAAAGGATCCCATGTGCTTTTTCTACCCCATATGCTTGCACACTCTCTCATGCATGCATACATATAGGTAGAAAGAAAAAGAGAATGAGATTCCATACGGATAAAAGGAGTGGACCCAATGATTGGCCTTTTTCTTGCATTTTTACCTTTCTTATCCATCACTCCAACACCAAAAATCCTTAAGAAGGCACATATCTTTATGTTTTTTTCTTAATTGTAATTTTGGTCAATCGGGTATCGTGATTGAGCGATTTTGGTCCCCCAAGCAAATTGAGTTCTCCAAATATTGCGATTGTACAATTTTGGTCCCTCAGGTTCCAATTATGCGAGTTGGGCCCTTCATTTATTGTAATAGTGCGATTTTGGTCCTTCTCGCCTATTAATTTCTAATATAAAATGCTAATGTATCACGTATGGGTATGGCTTAGCACATAACTTGCTCTAAGTAGCATGTTAGTTGGCTTAAAAATTAAAAAATATTTACGACATTTTCAGTTATAAATTGAATGACAATTGAACGGAGGGACCAAAATTGCATGATTGCGATACCTAAATGACCTAATTTGCTCAATTAGAACCTTGGGGACCAAAATTGTACAATTGTAATACTTTGAGGACTCAATTCGCTCAATTAGAACTTGGGGACTAAAATCGCATAATCGTGATAACTAAAGGGCCAAAAGGACAATTAAGCCTTATTTTTTTGTTTAGAATTCATCCTAATTATCCTTTTGGATCAAGTGGGTCTACTAGAATATCCCTACGGCTTAAGCCTTTTTTGACCTGCTATACGACTAATACGCAGTTCGGCCGATTGAGTAGGTTTTACCCCAATACTCATCCTTAAGAAGGCACAAATCTATTGCATAGTGGAAATTAATAGGAAAGTTACATGTTTAAGAAAAAACATGGTTGTATGGCACAATATCCCACCCAACGAATCCTCTTGCAAGCTTCCTTGATTCTCTCATAATTAAAACCTCATAATTCTAATACCAAAAATCATTATTCATTATTATATGAATTAACAACAGTTATAAGCTTTGAGACATTGCCAAGTGTCCAAAATTAGAAGCCCTTGTCACATTCAACCCTCATGGCTTAGTTTGCAAAAAGTAATGCCTCTCACAAGAGGTTGTATGACAGATCCCCACCTCCCCATGTTACAACTTCCCCTCCACCTGTCCCCACCTTCCCCACTTTTTATAAAACCCCTCATCCCTCTCTTCCCTCTCCTTCACTCCCTCATCACATATCCTTCATTTCCTCCCTCATTGCCATTACATTTCCTTATTCATCATAACCGTTATTAGTCCTCCATTTTGTTAACACCTCCCTCCATTTTGTTTACACCCCCCTTCCAAATCATACTTTCCAATTAAGCACACATAATAACCAAGCAACAAAATGTGCAGCTCCAAGACCAAAGTGACTATAGGCATAGAATCCCCCACCACCACCACCACTGCCGCTGCCGCAGCCACCGTAACTTCTCCAGTGGCCAGAATCAATGGCAGGCCAGTACTTCAACCAACTTGCAACAGAGTTCCAAATCTTGAAAGGAGAAATTCAATTAAGAAAGTGACACCAAAGTCACTTTCACCACCATCACCACCACTTCCAAGCAAGACTTCAATGACAACCCCAGTTTCTCCAAAGTCTAAATCCCCAAGGCCTCTAGCTATAAAGAGAGGAAGTGACAACAATGGTTTGAATTTAAGTTCCGAAAAGATTACAATCCCAAGAAACCCCATAATAAAAACTCCAACTTTGGAAAGAAAAAAGTCCAAGAGTTTTAAGGAAGGGTCATGTGGTACTATTGAGGCATCATTGAGTTATTCTTCTTCCTTGATCACTGACTCCCCAGGAAGCATAGCTGCAGTGAGAAGGGAACAGGTGGCACTGCAGCAGGCACAGAGAAAAATGAAGATTGCTCATTATGGAAGATCAAAGTCTGCAAAATTTGAAAGAGTTGTCCCTATTGACCCTTCAAGCAAGACTTCTGAAGAGGAGAAGAGATGCAGCTTTATCACAGCCAATTCAGGTAATTCATAGTAAATATTTTAATACAAATTTATATATATTATACCCTTTTTGATACTCAGTGCAATGGTGCTTTATCTGAAAACAAAATGTGTTGTCTCTTTTTGATTAATAGATCCCATCTATATTGCTTATCATGATGAAGAATGGGGAGTTCCAGTTCATGATGACAAGTAAGCCCCCACTTCTCTCCTTTTCTTTGTCTCACATCTCACAGACACACACACAAATTACAACAAACATTGAATCACCAATTTAGTCATTTTAGAGATTGTCAATTTAGTTCATAAAATTATTAATATTCTAAAATAGTCTTTAAAAATGTCTGAAAACGACTAATATGATCGAGAATTTTCAAACTCAAGAATAATTTTATAATTTTATTAATTTTAGGGATTAAGTTAACAATATTGTAATTTCAAAGACTAAATTGTTGATTCACTTTACTTTTGATGAGACAAATGATTAAGACTGACAAAAACTCTATGTTGTCCATCCAGGATGTTGTTTGAACTTCTAGTTTTAAGTGGTGCTCAAGTTGGATCTGATTGGACCTCAACCTTGAAGAAGCGCCTAGATTTCAGGTTGGATTCTGCAAAAAGTCATTCATACACATAATTGCATATTCACTTACCTGAACTTATTTTCTTTTTGTTCAAGGGAAGTAATAATAATTTTAAATTATGTGCAGGGCTGCATTTTCAGAATTTGATGCAGAAACTGTGGCCAACTTGACAGATAAGCAAATGATGTCTATTAGTTCTGAATATGGCATTGATATGAGCAAAGTTCGAGGAGTTGTTGACAATGCTAACCAAATTTTACAGGTAAGCAAGCTTCAAGCCTAAAAAACTGTGCCCTTTTCATATCATGTTCCCCAAAACAATAGTTTGAGCTTGTTAAATGGTTTAGATGGATATTCTAGTAGGAAAGAACATAATAGTTAATTTGGTAAAAACAATATTATTGGTGACTTGTTTTCATCCACATCACATCGTTTTCCTCTTTAATTCACTCATTGACAAGATAGTTGCAGACAAGTAAGCTCCAACAGGTTAGAAATTTTTAATTCTTGGCCCCACATGAGTTGATTGATCTCTGCTAAATTTCAAACCATATCAATGTTGACATATATCATAAAATCTTAATTACTACTGTACACTTTTAAGTGTTATTTTTTAGAATATTTTTATTATTATTTATACGTTATTTTTAAAGTTCAGATTCTTATTAATTACTTTTTTATCGATTATATTCTTAACTATTGTAGAGAGAGAAATATTTACAATTAAGTAATGACAAGTAAAGGGTATGATTAGAAAACGATTAATAATTTCATCAAAATCAACAAAATTCAATAATTTTCTTAGTTATTGTAAAACAAACTTAAACGACACTTAAAATAGAACAGAAGAAAAAATATTGATTAAAATTAAATTGCAATTACTTTTAGCTCAATTATTAAAAAAAAAAAAAAAGTTCTGTTCATGTAACTGATTCATGCGGTAAATATCTTTTACTTAAGTATTTGTAATATTTACTTTTGCAAATTGGGCCATCATTACAGGTTAAGAAAGACTTTGGTTCATTTGACAAGTACATTTGGGGGTTTGTGAATCATAAACAAATCTCCACTCAATACAAGTTTGGCCACAAGATACCAGTGAAGACATCAAAATCAGAGAGCATAAGCAAAGACATGGTTAGGAGAGGGTTTAGGTTTGTTGGCCCAACAGTGGTTCATTCATTTATGCAGGCAGCTGGCCTCACCAATGACCACTTGATCACTTGCCACAGGCACTTGCAATGCACCTTATTGGCAGCAATAGAGCCCTCTCTATAGATCCAATTTCAGCTGAGAAATAATAAGGAGCAAGAGATTGACCCCACAAGAGATCAAGACATGAAAGAAAACTTAGTTATGTATGCTGAAGAGCATATGTAATCAATGTGCTAACAATAGTTTAATTTTCAGTTAATGTTGTGTATAATATATTAGATTAGGTCTTTTTTCTGATTTGTGAGATGTTGTGAGAATTTTAATGATAGTTTGTGTGTGCTTTTCAAGAAGAAAAAAAATGATTATTAAAGAGAAGAGAAAAGGTTTAGGATGGTGTTAAGTGGTGGGAGGGTTAGGGAACAATGAGCATGTGCATGTGCAATTGGGAGGCAAGGGCATGTGTGGTGTCAGTTTGCTTTTGTAGTCCATGTGACCCATCAGACTTTTGCATTATTATTTTGGTTCCCTTTAACAGCCTGTGTGTGGGATACTTGTAGAGGGGTGTGTAGGACCCACCTTCCCCTCCTTTCCTTCTCTTCCTTTGTTTATGGGGTTGTTATTATCTTTACTGTATTCTCTTCTCTAACTTTTTGGCTTGGGTGATATTATGAATTTATGCCCCCCAATATATTTTGGAGTTGGTGTGGATGTTTTGAGTGGTCTTCAATACATTGGTCATGTGCTTCTGTACTATTTGATTACTAATATATATATACTTTTCAAATTGTTAACCAGATAAGATAAGTATCTTCTCCCATGTGAAAGAAAGGGTATTTCTCTCTCTTTCTTTCTTCTAATTGGTTGCTTCAAACATTAAATACTTTTTGTGAAACTCATGGCTGTCACTATAGCTGTAGCAGCATTTAACATGGTTACACATGCAGAGAAGGATTTGCAAATGCATATGAGAGTGATAAGATACTGCCCTAACAATAACTAATTGGACTAAAGAGAAAAATAAATAAATGGCCAATTAATGTAAGGTAGTTGAGTTGATAATACCAAAACTTGTAAAATAACAAGAATCCACTAGAACATTGAGGAAGTCTCCCCTTGTGACGTGGTATAAGCAACTTCATGAATCATGATCCATGCCAACAAACATTATACCATCTAATTAATTTTATTTTATATAGTAAATACACAAAAATCAATAGTTGACTGCTCTCTCTCTCTCTCTCTCTCTCTCTCTCTCTCTCTCTCTCTCTCTCTCTCTCTCTCTCTCTCTCTCTCTCTCTCTCTCTCTCCCTCCCCACACACACACACACATATACACATATTTATCTATGTATCAGACACCAGGTCTTTTGAAAAAAGCCATTCACGATTGCGATAACATCATGGTTTTTAATGTTTCTGCGACTGCAATGTGACAATGATTGAAGTCGCGTTAGTGGTATTTGATTGTGATTCTCCGCAAAATCAAAAAAAATTGATGTCTCTACGACTGCAATGTGACTGCGATTGAGGCGGTATCAATCATATTTAACTATGATTCTTCGCAATATCAAGAATAACAAGACTGTGACCGCAATTCAAAACCTTTTCAGATACCTACAATAACAACAGAAGGTTTTTTTTTCCTAATTCTCTTTGGAGTTAGTTACATGAATATTCAAATGATGTCATGATGTCTTATAATAACTCATGTCTAGGAAAATTTTGATGTTAATTTTTTGCCCCATAGTGTCACAGACATTTCAACTATTTCTAGGCTATGTTGGGATAATATTCAGAGTCTGCAGAAAATGTTAAGCCCATGCATCTCAGAAATATCATTCTACATTGCTGATCTTTATTGTTCTTTCAGACATTTTCTAACTCTCAGGTGAATTTATTATAACAAAAAAGAAAATACTCCCTCCGTTCCTATTTATAAGAGACAAATCACTTTTTTAGTTCATTGAATAACTCATGTATTTGGTCTATATAGACCAAATACATGAGTTATTCAATGAACTAAAAAAGTGATTTGTCTCTTATAAATAAGAACGGAGGGAGCAGAACTTATTTTTGCTTGTTTATTTGATCCGGTGATTGCATTGTACATGGAACATTGGGCTGCTAGTACAAGAGAAAATAAAATAAATCATATTAAAGAATAATATCCTTTATTTGAAGGAGACACGGGATGCCAAAAATTCGCAACTTCGATCAAGAAATAATGTTTCCACATTTCATGAATTCCCCATCTTCATGCAGAAGCAAATGCCATTGACTCGATTATCAAAAAAAAAAAAAAAATGCCATTGACTCGGAACTGTAATTGACTCGGTCGTTCCTGCTGCAATATAAATTAAGAGAAAAAAAAAAACATAATACTGGAAAAGGCTCCCATTGAATTTTTCTGTATAACGAATAACTAATTTATCATCGAATTCTAGTAAGTTAAGAAAATCATATATTTTTTGTCAAAAAAAAAAAGATGATCATATATTTTAAACTAAATAAGATTAAGTATATCTAAGTTAATTTTTTTTGAGTTTGTGATAAAAAAAAGTTAATTTTTTTTGAGGGAAAGGATATCTAAGTTGTTTATTTTAGAAATTAAGATCATTTTATAAAAGTCTTATTACAGCTCGTAATGTCATATCACTAATATTACGATCACTTTTGAAGATAGTATTGCCAATTCCTTCCCAAATTATTGTCCATGCATTGCGCTGGGCCTAGAATTTATTTTTCAAATTTCAGTGATTGACTTTAGCAAATCGCTAGCTCGTGATAATAATAATCTTCATTATAAAAACTAGCGGCAAGACGAGCACTCTCGTGCCCGTCTTTTCACATTTCTACTGCGTTACAGTATGTATTATTTCATCGCGGTTTTTGTTTAATGTTGGTTTTAAGGGATTTGATTATGCATTTCAGGTATTTCATCACACTAATTTTTTCGAATGACATATTATTATTAACACATTGATATGTGTGTGTATATATTAACCAACACCGCATGGTCAAGTGGTTTGGGCTTCCCTAGGACACAGGCGGTCGACTTGGTGCTCTCAGGTTTGATTCTCGCAGTGTGCAAACACGGTGTTGGCCAATGCAAATATTAAGAAATGGAAATGCAGGAAAACTGTATAACAGAAAAGGAAAGCATTGTGAACAAGCTGAAATAAGAGAATGAGTTTCTATTGAATTATGATAGAATCAAGCTTATTACAAATTGAACGAAAGTAGCTTGCATTTATACTAAATAGAATGAGTGCAAGAAAATTAAAATGAACACTGTTCCATTGAGCCATAGCCTGAATTTGGTTGAGAATTGAGGGAAATTACTTTGCCACCAAATTTAGTTGAGTTGAGCTTAGTTAGCAATCCGTGTGACTTCTCCAATTGCTTCTTATTCTCTGGATCTTTTCCTTCATCAACGATTGGATTTGAGTGTTTATTTGGAGCATTTAACACCCTCCCGTAAGCTGGAGCATGGTACAAGTCCAACATGCCCAACTTGGAAATAAAGGGAGCAAACTTGGAGGGTGCCAACACCTTGGTAAAGAAATCAGCCAAGTGTTCTTTCGAGGCAATAGGCAACAACCGAAGGACACCTTTCTGGAACTTTCTCTCTTACTATATGACAATCAATCTCCAAGTGTTTGGTTCTTTTATGGAAGACTGGGTTTGAAGCAATACATATGGCACTGCGATTATCACAATACAAGACAGGAGATCTTGAACAAGTGACTTTCAAGTCATCAAGCAAGTAGAGAAGCCACTGCAACTCAGAAGTGGCAACTGATAGGGCACGGTATTCTGACTCAGATGATGACCTAGAGACTGTAGGTTGTTTCTTGGCACGCCAGGAAATAAAAGAGGATCCTAAGAAGAAGCAGTAGCTAGAGATAGACCTCCTTATATCAGGCCAGCCTGCCCAATCTGCATCGGAATAACCAAGCAATTGCAATTCATAAGTTCTGGGAAAAAGGAGACCATTGCCCGGGTTATTTTTCAAATATTTGATCACTCTGCAGGCTGCTTGATAATGAATCAAAGTGGGTTTGCTGAGAAATTGACTGAGTTGTTGGGTTGCAAAGGTGATATCGGGCCTGGTAGTGTTCAGATACAAGAGCCTGCCAATCAATCTCCTGTAGGATGCAACATCATCATATAAAGGACCATCATCATTGTACAACTTGACAGAAGCATCTAATGGTGTTTTAGCAGGCATGGAACCAAGGAGACCTGTCTCATGGAGAAGGTCTAAGCAATATTTTCTTTGACATATGGAAATCCCCATCTTTGAATGAGCAACACTTCAATGCCAAGAAAGTACTTCAAAGTGCCTAGGTCCTTGATGCTAAAGGATTGATCAGGTGCAGTTTTAATTCTTTCGAATTATGCCAATGAATTTCCTGTCAAGATCACATCATCTACATAAACAAGAAGAGTTGTAAAAGCTGTTCCAGTGGCCAGTGTAAATAGTGAATAATCAGAATGACTTTACTTGTAACCCTTGGCTATCAATAAAGAGGTCAATTTCTCATACCATTGTCGACTAGCCTGTTTAAGGCCATACAAGGACTTCAACAATTTGCACACTTGGTTGGGCTTATCACTGTGAACACCTTGAGGAATAACCATATATACATCTTCCTCCAAATCTCCATGTAGAAAAGCATTATTGACATCCAATTGATGAAGATGCCAATTATGAATGGAGACAAGAGTTAGCAAGGTCCGGACTGTTGTGAGTTTTGCAATAAGTGAAAAGGTGTCAAAGAAGTCTAAGCCCTCTATTTGGTTATATCCTTTGGCTACTAATCGAACCTTATACCTGATAACACCAATATTGCATCATTTTTATAAGGATATTAGAATGTGATTTGAATAATTATTAAATATTATCAATTGAAATTCACTCTTTTTTAATCTAAATTGTGCAGAAATGGAAAATTAGGCAATATGGTGGTCAAATACAAATTTGGCCTTGAAATAGGCCCAGAATGCTAAGCACGGTCTTCGCATAATATAATGAAGCATGTCCATGCTTACCTGGAGCATCAATTACCCAGATCGGGCCTCACGTACTCCCCGAATAGCTGGTTGGTATTTTAATCATATCTGGAGCTGTAGTTATCGGATTAAGGCGTTCTTGGTGGCATTGGAAAGCTAAGAGAATTTCCTACAACTTTGTCAGAAATTGGATGGAGCAAGGCCTCTTCATCATGGAGCACGACCTATTCATCATGGAGCACGGCCGTGCTCAACCAAAAATATTAGAAAATCATGTCGGCAAGGTCGGTGACGCGTAAACAGGCTGTAAAGAGAGCACGGCCGTGCTGGTCCCGTGCTGAACCCAAATTTTTACCTATAAAAGGAACGCTCAGCAGAACATTTGAAAACCCCCCGGGATTGATTCTCTCCCAATTCTCTTCTTCTCTTGTTACCTTCTAGTCTTATTTTGTTTGTTTTCTTATATTATTTGTGGTATCTTTATGATTTATAATATGAGTGTTTAAATCCTTTTGATTAAATTATTCCTGGTGATATTTCTTTAACAAAAGAATTAGCTACTCTTTACACAGTTAATTAAGTGTGTGGCGATCGTACCTTCAATTAGTTAACGAAACTCTAGAGATAATTGAATCTGCATGCTCTGGTGGATCAAGGATTGCGTGTTCATTTTCAGTCAGTCATTGAATTGATAAATTTATTGATGATTTATGCTCTTTCTATTTACTTGCTTTGAATGATCAAACAAAGTAATAAATTAGGAGGAAGACTGTTAACATTGCATGATCATTGGGTGTTAATAGCTTTTGAATAGATGATTGGTAATCAGTAAGAATTGTTACTCATTTTATAAATTAATCAAATACACAGATATAAGTATTAGTGAACCCATTACCTTAGTGCTTTTATTATCTAATTCATTTCTTAAATATTTTATAATTTCTTTTGTACTTATTTTTATGCACTCTTTGTTTAAATTCACTCGAACCATTTGTCTAAATAACAAATTGATCTAAGTAGAGCATTAATCATTTCATTTCCCCGTGGAGACGATAATCTTTTATACTATAACTTGACAAGATCTTATACTTGCGATTTTGACCGAACAAGTTTTTGGCGCCGTTGTCGGGGAATTGTTAATGATATTGATCAAAATGATTAATTGTTAATTTAGACGTTTTTTGTAATTACTTTCCTTTTTCTTATTTTATTTTATTTTTATCTTTTATTTTATTATTTTTTTTTTCTCTCTCTTTCTTGTCATTTTAATTTTATTATCGCCTCCTACATGGATGGTTTTACCTCCTACATGGACGGTTAGCTTTTATTTTTATATTTCGTCTCCTGGTTGGAATAGATTTTATTTTGTGTAGCGTCTCCTAGTTGGAAGACTAGATTTTATTTTGTGTAGAGTCTCCTGGTTGGAAGACTGGATTATTTTCTTTCATTTAATTTTTCTTTTCTTCTCTTTGAAAAAAATATGGATTCTCTTTTCGTTTGTGAGTGTTGTGGTATTTTAACAAACACTACAGATGCAAGTCACAAATCCTTAGAGAATAAAATATCAATTTTGGCTCAATTGATAAACAAAAAAGCAAGAGAGACCACCTTGCTTAATCAACCAGAGCCTAAAGATGAAATCATCATTTTTGAGGATGATGAGAAGTTAATTGAAGGTATTGAGTCCGACACTTGGTCTCAGACAGAGTCTGACATTCAGGCCATACTTGACATTTGGCCTGAGAATGAGTCTGACACTTGGCCTAAGATTGAATCTGGCACTTGGTCTGAGACTGAGTCTGACATTTGGCCTGACATAGAGTCTGATACTTGGCCTGAGACTCACTCTGAAACTTGGTCTAAGCCAGAGGTTCAACCTAAGCATGACTCACAACCATCCTTAGAAAAGATCAAAGTTCTTGCAGAAGAGAATGATTCTAAGGAAAGCGAAAAAAACCTCCCAGTACTTAATGAAGAGCAAGAGATGGAAGCCTCAATTACTTTGGGACAGACTCTTGTAGTCAATATTGGCGAGGCAGCCATTGAGGTTCACAAAGGAAAGGTAACTATTAAATCTGGTAAGGTAGATGATATTTCACAATCTTTGAATTTTAACCCCTCTCCTTCAATTTCTAGTTAATATATTGACGATGTGGTTGCTGTTAACAATCCTCCTTTAAATTCTTTTGATTTTCTTAAAAATGTGGTTATTGTTAACAAGTTTGCTGGTTTAAGAATGCAAGATCTTTTAAAAGATATTACTAACCTGCAGGATCCTAGCATATTGGTGGAGGATAGCAACATAAATACTGCTTCCTACCATGAGCGTCCTCCACCACCGAAAAGAAAGATGTCAAGAAACTTGAACCACATGGTCAAGAAATGCGAAGAGGGAATGCGCTAAATGCAAAATTCACTCTTGGAGAACCCGCTGGTTGACCACTGTTAAGCAATCCGTCAAGCTCACGATGTTAAACAAAGCGCTTCACAGGAGGCAACCTGTGTTTATATTATTTCAGTTTATTTTATTTTATTTTATGTTCACCATTTTATTTTGTCGACAGTTCTATCTTCACTTACTTCATCTGTGACAAACTATCAGTTTTGGGAAGAAATTTGCCTACTGCACCCCCTCCAAAATATGCTCATGAAATTTTCTACAGGGGGGTCATTTTCCACTCTTTACTTTTTAGCACTTGATTTTGTTGTTATATCTTTATGTGCTTATGCTGTGATTACTAGCATTGAGGACAATGTAAGAAATAAGTGTGGGGGGAGTTAACCACTTGATTTTTGGTTATTACTGTTTTGAAACGAATTGAAGCTACTAATTTTGGGGCGAAAAACTTGAACTTTTTTAAGAAAGCTTTTAATGTTTATTGAGATGATACAAATTTCTGAAAGCTGAAAATTAGAGATGAGCCATTGATTGAAATTTTTTCCATGAAATAGCTTCTAAAAGTGAGGATTTGAGCATGATTTGGGTTTGCGCATTGTTGCAAGATTATTATAACCCTATTCTCCATGAGAGTTGTTTTCATTTTTACATTATGTTCTAGAACTTGACATGTGACCATTCAAAGCGAAACTAATTTATAGAATTTTTGGAAAATGATTGGGGTATTTAGGATTTGTTTCTAGCCTGCTACACTTTGCGATAAAATTTCACCACTTAGTTGACCACTTTGAGCTCTAAAAAAAAGGAAGTTTTATTCTATACCCTCTGATTTGATTGAGAAAATAGATTTGGGTACCGTTTTAATTTAAAATGGAGCTGCTTGGTTTTGGTGACAGATATATTCAAAGGGCAGAGACTTATTCCTCAAAAAAAAAAGTGAGAAAAAGAAGAAAAAAAAGAAATATTTGTAACGAGGAACTCTGATAACAAGAAAAATGTGAAAAAAAAGAAAAGTTTGGTGCTCTGTCTAAAAGTGATTATATATCTAAAAGCTCCATTTTTCAAAAGGATAGCTGCTCAAAACTGATTATTTATTATAGCCCTTGAAATATCATTTCTTTGAATTTCCATACCTTAAATTTTCACCCCTGGCCTCATTACAACCTTTAAAAAGTCCCCTTGATTTCAAAATTGTCTATAAATCGTTAGTCGAGTCTTGGTCTATCGTCAAGCTTATGGTAATGCTTTGTCTATGAAAAATTTGTCTGAATTCTCCTTGCCCATTGATACAATTGAGAGATTGAAAGGGAGTGACACATTTTTGGTTAGTTTGATTTCAAAGGTGCTTATTTTTCTAATTATCCAATCAAGTGAAAAATATTTCTCTTAAAGAGATAAAAAGCCGCATTTTAAAAACATTTGCTCTGCCCCATTAATTGGTCAGCTATCATTGATAAAAAAAAATTGGAAAATCAAAAACCAATTACTTTGCTTGAGGGCAAGCAAAGCTCAAATGTGGGGGAATTGATAACACCAATATTGCATCATTTTTATAAGGATATTAGAATGTGATTTGAATAATTATTGAATATTATCAATTGAAATTCACTCTCTTTTAATCTAAATTGTGCAAAAATGGAAAATTAGGCAATATGGAGGTCAAATACAAATTTGGCCTTGAAATAGGCCCAGAATGCTAAGCACGGTCTTCGCATAATATAATGAAGAATGTCCATGCTTACCTGGAGCATCAATTAGCCAGAGCGGGCCTCACGCTCGTCCACGTGTTCCCTGGATAGTTGGTTGGTATTTTAATCATATCTGGAGCTGTAGTTATCGGATTAAGGCATTCTTGGTGGCATTGGAAAGCTAAGAGAATTTCCTACAACTTTGTCACAAATTGGATGGAGCACGGCCTCTTCATCATGGAGCACGGCCGTGCTCAACCAAAAATATCAGAAAATTATGTCGGTGACGCGTAAACAGGCTGTAAAGAGAGCACGACCTTGGAGCACGGCCGTGCTGAACCCAAATTTTTGCCTATAAAAGGAACGCTCAGCAGAACATTTGAAAACCCCCCGGGATTGATTCTCTCCCAATTCTCTTCTTCTCTTGTTACCTTCTAGTCTTATTTTGTTTGTTTTCTTATATTATTTGTGGTATCTTTATGATTTATAATATGAGTGTTTAAATCCTTTTGATTAAATTATTCCTGGTGATATTTCTTTAACAAAAGAATTAGCTACTCTTTACACAGGTGGCAGTATCAGTATGTTCAGGTTCTGGACTCTGTGCAGAAACATGATTATTTGGAAATGTATCATGTGCAATGGGTTGTGAGGGGTGATAATGCCATGTGGAAGTGGGAAGAGTGGATTTATATGGTAATATATGTTCATGGTGTGTAACGTTTCTGGAAATGAGAATTTCTTTGTTATTGAGATCCAAAAGTATACATCCTTTAATGCCATGTTTGTAACCAAGAAAAACACATTTTCTTGCTCTTTGTGAGAGCTTTGTCCTATTGTTTTGAAGAGTGGATACATAACACAATGAACCAAATATTTCTAACTCATGTAAATCAGGTGGTTTGTCATGTAACAAGAAATATGGAGATTTATTTTGAATAATTGAGCTAGGAACCCGATTAGTGATAAAAGTGGCATGCAGAACAGCATAGGACCAAAATTGTTTGGGTAATTTTGATTGAAAAAGAAGAGCTCTTCCTACATTTAATATGTGTTGATGCTTTCTCTCAACTCTTGCATTCTATTGTGGAGTTTCAATACAACTCCTTTGATACAAAATTCCTTTAGAAGTAAAGTATTCATGCATTAAAAACTCGGGTCCATTATCTGTTCTAACAGCTTTTACTTTGAATCCACTTTGATTTTCAACAAATGTTATGAAATCCTTGACATGTTGTCTTACTTCTGATTTTGATTTCATTAAAATAATCCAAGTATACCTGTTGTGATCATCAACAGTAGTCAAGAAATATGTATGTCCATCCATAGATTGAATTGAAATCGGACCCCAAATATCAAAATGGATTAATTCAAAACATCTCTCAGCTTTATTCAAACTTGTGATATAAGGTTTTCTCTTGTGTTTAGCATAATGACAAACATCACATACAGCTTTTGGATCTACATTAACAAAAGAAAATTCAGATTTCAAGGTTTGCATTCTAGAATAAGATAGGTGTCCTAATCTAAAATGCCATAAGGCAGATTCTGGTAGGTGGTTTTCTGCTGCACTAGTTGCTACTTGTGAGACACTACTACTAGTATTTGCATTCACTGAGAAATGGTATAATCCTTTGAAACTTTCAGCCAAACCAATCATCTTCTGTGATTTCTGGTCTTGTATAATACATTTAGATTCATTAAACAACATGACACAATTTAAAGCACTGCTGAGTTTTGTAACTGAAATCAGATTTTGAGAGAAATTTGGCACATACAAGACATTTTCAATTCTTAAAACAGGAGAAAAAATCACAGTACCAGCATATTTAGCAATTGAAGAATTACCATTAGGTAATTTTATGTTTATAGGATTAATTTCATGATAAGAATCAAAACATTTCAAATTGCCACATATGTGATCACTCGCTCCTAAATCTATGATCCAAAAGCCAACAGAAAAACTGTTAAAAGCAATGGAAAAGAAGATTTTACCTGATCTATAATGCTCTATTGGTGAATGACCAAATTGAGCAGAATTCGCCTTTGAAGAGCTAACCTGGTTAGCAGGTGAAGTTGATGGTTGATTAATGCTAGAATTCTGAATCAGATACATTAACTTCTCATATTGATCCTATGTAAAATTAGTAGTTCCTGACCTCACATCACCAGCTTCTGAGGCAGTATCCTTTGATTCAGCATCTCCATTAACATTGTTAGCTGTGGAGTTTCTTTGCAAATGAGGAGGAAAACCATGTTTTCTATAACATGTTTCCACAGTGTGGCTAATTCTTCCACAAAATGTACAAACCCGATTCCCAGGCTTGTATCCAGAGTTTGGAGCATATCCTCTGCCTCTCCCTAGTGGTTTCTTATACTCCGCAACATCTACCAAAACCTTACTATCATCATTAGTAACAAAATTCCCTTGCCTTTCATGTTGTAGAACCATGGAAAAGATTCTATTCATGCTAGGCATTGGTTGCATTAACAGAATTTGTGACTTAACAACTGAGAAATTATCATTCAATCCAGTCAAAAAACGAATTGCATAATTCAGTGTATGATTATCTCTAGATTTTCTCATAGAAATGCAACTACATTTCACAGGACAACTACAAGCAGACATAGGCATATAGGTTTCCAATTCTTCCCAAAGTATTTTTAACTCAGAATAGAACTCAGTCACAGTGGAATTACCTTGTTTGAGTGCATAGATCTCTTGTTGTAATTAGGAGATTCGGATCAGATCTCCCTGTGAGAACCTTTTCTTAAGATCTTCCCACACATCTATTGCATTCTCCAGGAACACAATACTTTGTCCAATTGACTCAGTAATGGAATTCATCAGCCAAGAGTGAATGATCATGTTGCATCGACTCCAAGCTTTTTAGCTTGGATCAAACGGATCAGTTGGAACTGGAATAGTGCCATCAATGAAATCATATTTATTCTTTGCTCCAAGGGCTCGTCTCATCGACCGAGCCCAAGCATGGTAATTTGAACCATTCAAGGTCGGTGTTACAGTCACCGAAAAAGGTCCATCACTAGGATGCACAAAGTAAGGGCTCGTTTGATTCAGAGCCGGATCTTGATTTTCGCCATTGTTGGGCGGGTTATTCACACCTCTCACCATCAGAGTAGTAGCAACGGATCAGAGCTCAACGCTCTGACACTATATTAAGAAATGGAAATATAGGAAATGCAGGAAAACTGTATAACAGAAAAGGAAAGCATTGTGAACAAGCTGAAATAAGAGAATGAATTTCTATTGAAGTATGATAGAATCAAGCTTATTACAAATTGAACGAAAGTAGCTTGCATTTATAGTAAACAGAATGAGTGCAAGAAAATTAAAATGAACACTGTTCCATTGAGCCATAGCATGAATTCTGTTGAGAATGGAGGGAAATAACTTTGCCACCAAATACAGTTGAGTTGAGCTTAGTTGGCAATCCGTGTGACTACTCCAATTGCTTCTTATTCTCTGTTGGATCTTTTCCACCATCAACTGTTGGATTTGAGTGTTTATTTGGAGCATTTAACAGCAAAATTTGTCGCTACGCACGAGCGCAGATTAGTTTTTCGTTGAAAGCATGGGACACTGTGGGGTTGGAACGATCTCCCCTCGAACCAAAAAATATATTAACTAATCACAATATTATTTCTCCAAAATGGAAAATACTATCTCAAAAGAATAATAATTCTGAATTCTGGGTAAAGGGAAAAGTCATATGACAAATTTATCGCATCTCATTGTGTAACATTGGTTTTAATTTAATTTGGTTCTAAATTTTAAGTATTGCATTACAAAATTTCTTTTAGCTTAAAAAATAAAACTTTAAACTAAAAATTTGAAAACTATTAAATAGTATTACATTAATTTGTAAAGCTCTTATTTTTAGTATTAATTTTAAAGTAACTTTTCCAAACAAAAAAAAATTGGATGAAATGGCACCTAAGATTAAATGTATGACTACACTTTCAAGAGACTTAAACTTCTTTCATTTTAAATGATGTATAAGTTTTTAAAATATTAAATCTCTTGTACAAATACAAATGTATATACATACAATTACATATTAAATTTTAAATCCACATAACAATGAATCAATAAAAAATACAAAACAATTATGTAATTAATTAATAAGGTTTAGAATGATAGAATGCAAAATGAGAAAAATGACTACACTTATGAGACTTAAACTTCTTTCATTTTAACTAATATGTATCTGTAAATATATTATCTTGTGACTCTATATAAGTTTTTAAAACATTAAATCTCTTGTACAAAACAATTAAGTATTTAATTAGTAAGGTTTAGAATGATATAATGCAAAATAAGAAAAAGAAAAAAGTGAATAACGATATAGCATATATCTGATGACATTTGTTCATTCTCATATAAGAACTCACAAAAAAAAAAACGAATTTCAGGTAGGCCGTTAAATGTAAATGGTTGTGATGAACTGTCAAAGCAACTCATGAATTTTAGTTGGGTTAGGCCTTGATATGCAGAGTATAAAATATCCAGTTTTGAAACCAATTTCAAACAAACTATTTTGTTTGCAATATACGAAAATATATCCAACTTAGTTATAGAATTGTAATCTAACTTGGTTAGCACCCCTTACAAAATCTCTAAAAAAAATTACACATTGAAGCATTGAAATCACCATTCCCAAAAGAGAGTAGCTTGCATTTATAGTAAACAGAATGAGTGCAAGAAAATTAAAATGAACACTGTTCCATTGAGCCATAGCATGAATTCTGTTGAGAATGGTGGGAAATAACTTTGCCACCAAATTCAGTTGAGTTGAGCTTAGTTGGCAATCCGTGTGACTTCTCCAATTGCTTCTTATTCTCTGGTGGATCTTTTCCTCCATCAACGGTTGGATTTGAGTGTTTATTTGGAGCATTTAACAGCAAAATTTGTCTCTACGCACGAGCGCAGATTAGTTCTTCGTTGAAAGCATTGGGACACTATGGGGTTGGAACGATCTCCCCTCGAACCAAAAAATATATTAACTAATCACAACATTATTTCTCCAAAATGGAAAATACTATCTAAAAAGAATAGTAATTCTGAATTCTGGGTAAAGGGAAAAGTCATATGGCAAATTTATCGCATCTCATTGTGTAACATTGGTTTTAATTTAATTTGGTTTTAAATTTTAAGTATTGCATTACAAAATTTCTTTTTGCTTAAAAAATAAAACTTTAAACTAAAAATTTGAAAACTATTAAATAGTATTACCTTAATTTGTAAAGCTCTTATTTTTAGTATTAATTTTAAAGTAACTTTTCCAAACAAAAAAAAAAATTGGATGAAATGGCACCTAAGATTAAATGTATGACTACACTTTCAAGAGACTTAAACTTCTTTGATTTTAAATGATGTATAAGTTTTTAAAATATTAAATCTCTTGTACAAATACAAATGTATATACATACAATTACATATTAAATTTTAAATCCACATAACAATGAATCAATAAAAAATACAAAACAATTATGTAATTAATTAATAAGGTTTAGAATGATAGAATGCAAAATGAGAAAAATGACTACACTTATGAGACTTAAACTTCTTTCATTTTAACTAATATGTATCCGTAAATATATTATCTTGTGACTCTATATAAGTTTTTAAAACATTAAATCTCTTGTACAAAACAATTAAGTATTTAATTAGTAAGGTTTAGAATGATATAATGCAAAATAAGAAAAAGAAAAAAGTGAATAAAGATATAGCATATATCTGATGACATTTGTTCATTCACATATAAGAACTCACAAAAAAAAAACGAATTTCAGGTAGGCCGTTAAATGTAAATGGTTGTGATGAACTGTCAAAGCAACTCATGAATTTTAGTTGGGTTAGGCCTTGATATGCAGAGTATAAAATATCCAGTTTTGAAACCAATTTCAAACAAACTACTTTGTTTGCAATATACGAAAATATCTCCAACCTAGTTATAGAATTGTAATCTACCTTGGTTAGCACCCCTTAAAAAATCTCTCAAAAAAAAAATTACACAATGAAGCATTGAAATCGCCATTCACAAAAGAGAGTATTGAAAACCTCTTATATGATTATTTTACTCGATAAAAATCAGTTGAAGGGAATTAGAATTGCAGCAATGCAAAAATTTGGATCTCCACATGATATTTTGTACATCTAATTTTTTCTTCAAATCATCTTGATATGTGAAACTGGAACATCATCTAAAACATGAATCCCCCAACAAAATGCCACATACTATTATGTGCCCAAAGTCTGTTAACTGCCAAAGTAGACACATAAAAAAGCATAAAAAATCAAGTGGGACAGATGCAGAGTAAAATAAAGTGAAAGATGATAACCTCACTGATTCAATAAACCCTTGCTTCCTAAAGTTACATTTATCAAGTCATGGCAGTAATGTAGTATATACACAAATAATTACAAACAAAATCAACAAATTATTATATATTAGTGAAAACATTACAAAACATTGGTGACCATAAAATATTATTAAAGAAGTGTTGATCCAACAGAAAAAATATTGTTTACAGATTTCTAGTAAACTCCACTCTGGAGAAGAAAATTCATCCATTTTAGTAGAACCTTTTCAAAGGGACAAATTAAGAAGCCCTCCAATCTCCTGACACCAACAAAATTGATTAATACTCTAATTAACCAAGCTTCATTCAAGCGGGGAAAAAGAGAGTTCAAATATAGAGGACAGAGTCTTACCTACCAATGGCATAGGTTTGGTTGCCCTTGCCTGAGTTCTAGACTTGTAAAACTTTAGCATTTGCGAAACCCCTCTTATTTAGTGTGAAGAATGAGGTATTATTTATTGATCTCAATTATCCTATCAAGCTCCACTCCCAGACAGATATCGAGAGACATACTGCAAAAAAAAAAAAATCAGACATATAAGATGTTTTCTTCTCTAGATGATATAGATATCCCTTTTGCACATTTTAATTTCCAGGTATAATTGCACTTTTAGTCTCTTAGGTATCGCGATTGTGCGATTTTGGCTTCTAAGTTCTAATTGAGCGAATTGAGTCATCTGGGTATCGCGATTGTGCGATTTTGGTTCCCAAGTTCTAATTGAGCAAATTGGGTCCTCTATGTATCGCAATTGTGGAATTTCGGTCACTCCATTCAATTGTCATTTAATTTATAACTAAAAATGTTGTAATTTTTTTTTTTAAGCCAACTAATATGCCACATAGACTAAATTATGTGTAAGGTCATACACACACGTGATACATTAATTTTTTTTATTAGAAATTTATTAGAGTAATTGAAAGAAATGTGATTTAGTTATATGCACTGCCAGCTGGAATGCCAGCTGTGCAGAGTTTGTTAATAGGTTAGTGCCACCGTGCGCTTTGTTATTCGCTGATCGCCAACAAGTGGCAAGGTTGTTAGAGTTAACAACAATCTTAACCTCCTATATAAACTGTACAGTGTTGTGATTAACAGAGGGTGATTCATTTGTAATATTGAATCAGAAATGAAAGATGCAGAGCATCACTTTTAGATTCATTTTGCTTTCTATCATGGTATCATTCGCTAGTTACGATTCTGGTGTTCTTGATCGTTCACGCTTCCTTCACTCTTTCGTCTATTGAATCGCTTCTGGTGTTCGTCCTTTCATCGAGTCTGAGAAATGGCGTCGGTGACACAGTCCACGCCGTCAGGTCACGGTGCTGGAATCAACAACAACAACGTGTTTGGACCGAAATTGTCCATCAAATTGCAAGAGAGCAATTTCTTGCTGTGGAATCAGCAAGTTGAAGGTGTGATTACATCGCACAAAATGCACAGGTTCGTTGTCAATCCTCAAATTCCGGTGAAGTTCACGACTGACGCTGATCGTCTTGCTGGAAGGTTCTCCGATGAGTATGAAGCCTGGCTTATTCAAGATCAGGCGCTGTTTACCTGGCTCCTTTCGACGCTTTCCGAAGCGGTTCTTCCCAGAGTTCTCTCGTGCAAGCACTCTTTCGAAGTATGGGATCAGATTCACAAGCACTTTTATGCGCACATGAAGGCTAGGTCAAGGCAACTCCGATCTGAATTGAAGTCCACGAAGAAAGGAAACAGGTCAATTTCCGAATATGTTTTGCGAATCAAAGCAATTGCTGATTCATTACTTGCTATTGGAAACCCTATCTCTGAGCAGGATCAGATTGAAGCAGTTCTTGACGGTTTACCAGAGGATTATAGCCAATTTGTGTTGATGATTTACGGTCGTTCTGAATCGCCTTCTCTAAATGATATTGAGGCTCTTCTGTATGTGCAAGAAGCACAGTTGGACAAGTTTAGGCAAGAACTTGCTGTACCTGCTGCCTCTGCAAATGTAGCACATGCGAGTTCTCATCACAACTTCGGCAATGCTCGATCTGGTAGCAGCTATCCTCGTGGACGTGGAAGGTTCAATCGCGGCAGGGGCCGTGGTCGTGGTCGCTCTAATGGTAGTGGCAACCGTCCTACTTGCCAGCTCTGTGGCAAGTATGGCCATGCGGTTGTAAATTGCTGGCACAGGTATGATGAAACTTTTGTGCCACAACAGCCTGCGGCTCAATCCAATGCTGGAACTAATGTACATCAGGCTAGCACCAGCAATGCAGCAACTGCTCAACAGGACAATTCTGCTGCATCCAAACAAGCAGATCAGCCGAATGCCTTGATTGCGACTCAGTACAATCCCACTGCATACACTCAAGAGTTATCTCTGCCACCAGGTCTGGAGTCCCAGGCTTGGTTTGCAGATTCAGGTGCGTCGCATCATCTAACCTCTGTCATTTCCCACTTGCACCATAGCACATCCTATGTAGGGCCAATTAAAGTCTATGTTGGTAATGGTCAAGGTCTTGATATCAAATCCGTGGGTTCATCCACTTTTAAATCAAACCTAAACTCACATACTGTGTTAAGTCTAAAAGATGTGTTACTTGTTCCCTCAATAACTAGAAATTTGTTGTCTGTGTCCAAGTTTTCTAAGGACAACAATGCTTACTTTGAATTCTATTCTAATCATTGTTTGGTAAAATCTCAGGCATCTAGAGAGGTCCTACTTGAAGGGACTCTTGATGCAAGTGGTCTATACTGTTTCAAAGATTTGCATCATCTGTTACAAGTTTCCAGCAACTTATCCAAGTGTTCTCTTCGATCACCTGTACTCAACAACACTGTTTCTGAGTTTTCTTGTAATTCAGCATTCAATACTCCCAATGTACTTTCAATTTGGCATTATAGATTAGGTCATGCTAATACTAATGCCATTAGAAATGTACTAGGTCTCTGTAATATCCATGTACCAAATAAGAATGCTTTTGATTTTTGTAATTCTTGTTGCCTAGGCAAATCCCATAGGCTACATTCTCCCCATTCAACAACTGTATATTCAAGTCCTTTTGAAGTCATATATACAGATTTGTGGGGCCCTTCTCCCTCTCCCTCTAGTAATGGTTACCTGTACTACATAGCTTTTGTTGATGCCTATTCAAGATATACATGGATCTATTTTCTGAAAAATAAATCTGAGGCTTTGAATGCTTTTAAATTGTTCCAAGCTCTTGTTGAAACACAATTCAATGCCAATATTAAAGTCATACAATCGACTTTGGTGGGGAATACAGACCGCTTCACCAAGTATCTCAATGAATTAGGTATTGTTCATAGACTTACATGTCCCCATACCTCACATCAAAATGGAGCAGTTGAGAAAACACAGACAGATAGTGGAAATGGGTCTCACTTTGCTTGCTCATGCCTCCATACCTATTTCTTTTTGGGACCATAGCTTCACTAATTCAGTTTACCTTATTAACCGGTTACCTTCTTCTGCTCTTAAAGAATTTTCATCTCCATTTCATGCTTTATTCAAAACTGTCCCTGACTACAAAGACATCAAAATTTTCGGTTGTGCCAGCTTTCCTTTAATTCGGCCATATAATAAACACAAGCTGGAATTCAGAAGTACTGAATGTGTGTATTTGGGAATTTCACCAACACATAAAGGGTATAAATGTCTTAATAGTGAAGGTAGGGTCTACATCTCTAAGGATGTTCTTTTCAATGAGTATAGGTTTCCTTTTCCAAGCCTGTTTTCCACTGGTCCATCTCAAACAGCTGTGAATTCTTCCAACTCTTCAAGGTTAATCGTGCCTTGTCCTTTAGCTGCTGTCCCTGCATCAAACACAGCATCACAGTTCTACACGCAACAGGGTCCCACTCCCTCAGCAGTTGAACCTGTCTCACAAACAGTAGCACAACCCTATACTCAACAGTCTCCTAATCTTTCTGCAGAGTCTTCTGCTACCTTAAGCAGTCCTTTACCTAGTGAGTCCATGCAGAATCTCACGGGTCCTGTACTTCACAACTCTTCAGACCCTACTTCAGTGGTTCCTACACTGTCTAACAAGTCTGTATCTCCTCAAAACACTGGCAGCTCACCCTCTAACTCTGTTTCGGCCTCACAAACTGAGAGGTCCTCCTCAAGTGATTCCACACAGCACAATCCTCAACCCTTGGTGGTAAATGAGCACCCTATGCTCACCAGATCGAAAACTGGTCACTCTAAACCAAAAGTCTTTCTTACTCATGTTGAGCCTAACAGTGTTAAACAAGCCTTAGCCAATCCTCAATGGCTTGATGCCATGAAACAAGAATACCAGGCTCTTTTGTCAAATAAAACCTGGACACTCACTCCCTTACCTCTAAATAGGAAAGCTATAGGTTGCAAGTGGGTGTTTAAGGTGAAAGAAAATCCTGATGGAAGCATCAACAAGTACAAAGCCAGGTTAGTAGCTAAAGGCTTCCACCAACAGCCTGGGTTTGATTTCAGTGAGACTTTCTCACCAGTGGTTAAGCCTACTACCATCAGAATTATTCTAACACTTGCCTTAACTTTTAAATGGGATACTCAGCAAATTGATATCAACAATGCCTTCTTGAATGGCTTGTTGCAAGAAGAAGTGTTTATGCAGCAGCCTCCTGGCTTCGAATCACCAGACAAGACTCTTGTATGCAAGCTTAACAGGGCCCTCTATGGCCTCAAGCAGGCTCCCAGGGCCTGGTATGACAGGCTGACCAATGCCTTGCTGCAGTTTGGTTTTCACCATAGCAAATGTGATCATTCACTGTTTATCTATAAGGCAAATGGTGTTACTCTCTATGCTCTGGTGTATGTAGATGACATACTCATAACCGGGACTTCCTCCAAACTCATTCATGACCTCATCAACAAATTGCATATCAAGTTTGCCTTGAAGAAGCTTGGTAAGCCAGATTATTTTCTGGGAATTCAAGTCAGAGACTTAAAGAATGGCTCTGTGTTGCTCACTCAGACTAAGTACATTCATGACTTGCTTGCTAAAGCCAAAATGACAGATGCAAATGGAATGGCCACTCCAATGTTGAGCAACTGCAAGCTGAGTAAACATGGTACTGACTTCATGGAAAATCCGAGCCAGTATAGATCTATTGTAGGGGCTTTACAGTATGTAACTCTTACTAGACCTGACATAACCTTCAGTGTCAACAAAGCTTGTCAGTTTATGGCTTCACCTCTACAAAGTCATTGGAGGGCAGTCAAGAGAATTCTAAGGTATCTAAGTGGTACCTCCACCCATGGATTACTTCTTCAACTCATTGCTCGATCGAAGTTCTCTCTCAGGGCATCTTGTGTGATGGATCGGGCGATGACCCGGACGACAGAAGATCTACTTCGGGTTCCTGTATTTTCTTTGGCCCTAACTTGGTATCTTGGAGTTCGGATTAAATTTACGAAAAGTATCTCCAAATTTACGAAAAGTATCTCCAAATTGTCTTTGTGGAAAATTAATCTCTTTTAGTTGACAAGAACCCTTTTGTAGATAATATCTCCTAATTTCATCTCTATCCCTTGGATGACAATCTAAAATTTTTGGCCTTAAACTAGGATCATTAGGAAGCTTTTCCAAATCAAATTCCAAAAATCTATTTTTCATAATGTTCTACTTCCACATTCATTAAGTGCTTGAGGAGGAGACACTTGCTTTGGAGGTTATTTTCTTTTGAGAAATCTTTTCATTGCTTTTTGCTAGAAATAAAATCAATATAACCACAAATAAATAAATCACAACCAAGAATTAAATAAATCCTATTATATATAAGGCAGTGTGACAGAAAATATTATTATATGAAAGGTTGCAAATTGCTTAACCCATTATATAAAAAACCCTATTAGATTAAAAACAATTCTCATAGAAACAAAGTTATATAAAAGACAAACATTGCAAACTATTTAATATGAAAAAGTATGGGAAAGAGGGAAACCACACCAGGCGAGAAAAATACAGCACGTATGTGTTGAAGAACTCGATCGGCACATCAATGGGAACTATGCACACACCAGGAGTAAGCACAACAGGAGGGACCGTGCTTGCTGAATCTGTGTGGACTAGGGAAAAATAATGAGAAGGAAAAGTCAAAACCCTGGGGAGTAGGGACATGAGTTTCTCCTTGGGCCAAATACTAATGTAACTTAAAAAAGTGCAAGTGGGCCACAAGGCCATTAGGTGAACATTTAAAAAGTGAAATCAATCTGACCACTTTCCTTTTTTCTTTTTTGAAGTTCTCTATTGTTTTAAAGTCATTTATTTCAATAAAATGCATGTATATAATTTATTAAATTTTTTTTTTTGAAATTGAAGTGGAGGCATGGCTATAGATCCATCCTTGATATGGAATGATAATTGGCTTCCTCTCCAAAATGGATACAAAAATTGGTCTCCCAAGTCTTCTAATGTTCAAATTACCCAAGTTTTTGAGTTGATTTTGCAATATGAGGCTAGATGGAATGAGCAGCTCATAAATGAATTATTGTTGCCCTTCGAAGCCATGCAAATTCTCCAAATTCCTATTCCTTCTACCATGCAACTTGACAAGCTTGCTTAGGGTCCTGTGAAACGTGGTTATTTCTCTGTGAAAAGTGTATATCACTGCATTAAACAATGGAAGGCTACGGAAAATTCACAATCTTCGAGTTTGGATAATGATTCTCAAATATGAAAGAAATTACAGCGACAAAGAACCATTCCAAAGCACGTTCACCTTGCTTGGCGCATCCTTCATAATGGCATTGCTAGTAGGATGAATCTGATTGCTAAAGGTATGCATCTTTTCCCTCTATGTCCGCGATGCAATTCTAGTTATGAGGATATTGATCACATTTTTGGTAAGTGCACATTGGCTAGACAAGCCTGGTTTATATCACCCTTGGGAATTAATTTCGATCAGTAGCAAATAGCTTTTATAAATTGGTTGGAAAAAACATCTCCTTCAAGCAAGTTTTTGAAGGGAAATTTATTCAGCCAATTGATATTGCTAACAAGGCTTGGAAGAACATTGCTGAATACTCTATGTTGCTTAACACTCATAATGTGCAGAACATTTATGGGCAGCCAGTAACACATGTTAATATGCGATGGTCTCCTCCTCCTAGGATGTCGTACAAGATCAATGTGGATGTTGCTGGTTTTTCGGATGCGGTGTGGGGTATTGGTGTTGTGGTTCGTGATGATTTGGGTGTTCTATTTGCGGCTGCTACTTGGAAATTTTGTGCACTTCCGAATGCAAATTTGGCTAAATGTTTGGGAATAAGGCTTGCTCTTTCTTTTGCTTTTGACCTGGGATTCTTTAACTTGTATGCAGAAACAGATTCTCTGAATATAGTACAAGCCATGATGTCTTCTACTCAATTGAATACTCATTTTGGAATGACCATGATGTCTTCTACTCAACTCTTCCCTTTTTCAAAATTTTAACTGTTGTCATGTTAGGAGAGATGTTATTCAAGTAGCTCATAGGCTAGCAAAATTTGCTTTTTCTGCTGGTGATGTTATTTCAATAGAAGAGACTCCTCATTGTATGTTGCTGCTTTAGCATCTAATTTGTGATGTTTTAATGAAGTTTTTCCTAGTAAAAAAATGATATTTGTACACCTAAAAAATCAAACGCCTGAATATTTTGGTGAATGATATTCAAAATCATGGTTAATAATACCATATTGAGTTTGGTTAATCTACGTGTACATCAAAATTAGATAACTCATTAATTTTCCATTAAGCTTCATCAATCACGATTTTAAACATCATTAATTATTCACTGAACTTCGTTAACAGACAATCTAGTTAAAAATGTACAAAATCGTGGTTAATGAAACTTAGTGGATGGTTAGTGAGTAACCCAATCTTAGTGTATCCAATAAACAAACTCAATACGCCATTAACCCCAATTTTAAACATCATTAACCAATGTAGCTAAGTGTCTGATTTTTTCAGGTGTACAAATATTATTACTCGGAGGAATACGCATGAGTTCTGATATTTTGGAGTGACAAAAATGTTTAGGAATATATGATGAAAATTTGCACTTATGGGCGAGTTTCATGGTTAAAATCAACCGAAAAATAGTTATAGTTGACTTTGAGAGATGTAGGAACTAGAGCTCAATTAATGTAAAATGCCTTTTTTAAGTAAAAAAATTAAAATAAAAAAGGTAAAATGCTTTCTATAATAACCAATATCTGGCATCAACGTGAGTCAAAAAAAAATATGTAGCATCAACCAACGGTGCTATGCTATATTCGTGATAACATTCTAAGCACCCCCAATTTTAGATTGACACTTGGTTTCAGTTGAATTGGATTTTAACAAAATTGATATTAAAAATTAACTTGAAGAGTTAATATTTAAATAAAAAAATAGGCTTATATATGTTTGTTGTCCCCGTAAATATAGAAATTTATATTTTTTGTCCCTGTAAATTATTTTTGTCCCTACAATATAGGAAATTTTACTTTTGATCCTTGTTTCATTTTAGTCCATGAAATTAGAGACTATTTTGATTTTAGTTCCTGAAATATGGACCATATAATGACTGATTCCAAAATATATATATTACACTTACAAGGATGAAAAGCAAAAAAAAAAATTGCACAGACCAAAAACAAAGTTAAGAAAATTGCAGGAATGAAAACAATTTTTTTTTGCAAGGACAAAAAACCCTTAGTATTTATGGGGATGAAAAGCGTATTTAAGCCAAAAATTTATTTACCTTTTGAGAGGAATTAGAGTTGGAGGAGAAATAGAACAGATATTCTTGAGAGCAAAGAAATTTAAAGGTGATTTCATGATTTAAAAGATACAGAAATAAAGTGATGCAATCATATTTATAGACATCATTGAGAAGCAACTAATTGCAACTAACAAGTAACTAACACAAATAAAAAGTTAATGGAACTAACACAAACAAATTTTCATAATAGTCTCCCCTCTAACGGGTGTTTAACCAGGTTGAAAAAGATGAAAGAAACCACCAGCTTGAGATGGAAATAATGAATAGTACCAACATCAGCCAAGGCACCAGAAGATTTAAAGTTCTCGTATTTTGCATCATTCCAAACAGTTTGAAGGCTTCATTGGGGCAACCACATCTAACAAAACCATACATGACAAATTTCCAAGTAAAACAATATATATGGGCCATCAGATAGTCTCTAAGGACCATGTTTTTCTAGTTTTGAATAATCTCCTTCAAATCCCTTATTACTAAACTGAATCAGAAATCTAGGGTTCTCAAATCCTCCCATGGTTAGTATTACAAAATTGTGTAGTTCGATAAAGAGAGATCGAATTTCATGTGTTTTGTGCGACTGAAGGACATGATTATGTTCCAAATATATTGTGCTCTGGTTATCACAAAAGATCATAGGAGATGCATGTGCAACAAAATTTCAGATAATAAGTTTTGAATCCATAAGAGTTATATACAGCTACTTGTGCTAAACTCCTATATATTCAGCTTTTGTGCTTGAGTGACCGTAGTTTGTTTGCAAGATCACCAAGAAATAAGGATAAGGCCACGATATACAATTGCTCCTGAAGTAGCCCTGCAGTCATTTGGATCTAAGGCCTAGTCCGCATCACAAAAAGCCCTCAATGGCAAGGGATGATAGGCACATGTAGGTTGAAAAATAAGGACACATTAATGTTGGGGAATCAAGAGATAAACTTTTAAAAATTCTTTTAAAATCAATCTCAAGAGGGAAAAATTCCCTGCAAAGATCGCTTAGAACTACGAGAATCAAAAAGATGTTGTGTTTACCTATTCAGCTTTTGTGCTTGAGTGACCATAGTTTGTTTGCAAGATCACCAAGAAATAAGGATAAGACCAAGATATACAATTGCTCCTGAAGTAGCCCTGCAGTCATTTGGATCTAAGGCCTAGTCCTCATCACAAAAAGCCCTCAGCGGCAAGGGATGATAGGCACAGGTAGGTGGAAAAAGAAGGACACATTAATGTTGGGGAATCAAGAGATAGACTTTTGAAAATTCTTTTAAAATCAACCTCAAGAGCGAAAAATCCCCTACAAAGATCGCTTAGAACTACGAGAATCACAAGAATGTTGTGTTTACCTCTTGAAGCGTGCTTTCTCAATCACCAAGCGTTGCAGGTGAGCAACACCTCTACTCAGTCCACGTGAGCAATATCCGGAGCCAGTGCGTCGGTGCTAGCAGACGGCTTAGAAGGAGAGCTCTGACCATCGCATCTCATGTGCCTCAAGTGTATTAATATATAATGAGGGGAGCTCGTGTGTTATTTATAAGCACATCAACACTTGCTATTCGCACCCCTCAAAATTAGTCTTGCACCTCCCTCATCAGGTCTTGTACATTACAAGCTTATTTCATGTCTTATTTAATTAAATCATATTTAATTAAATTCATCATCAATTAATTAAATCATATTTAATTAATCAACTATTACTATTTATTAATTAAATCATATTTAATTAGTAAATCATTACCATTAATTAATTAAATTATATTTAATTAATTAATCATTGGCCGAATTAAATCATATTTAATTTAATCAATTATTGACATGAATTAAATCACATTTAATTTATTTGCTCCGAATATCAACTCTATGTGTGTGACCCTGTAGGTTCCCACTGAGTTGGCAATGATATTAAACATTATATTAATATCCAATATTTAATATAATATCAAATATCATAAACAGTGAGCGGCATCTAGCAATGCATCACTGTTACCCAACCCATGAGAATATCGGTGATTCGATTAGAACCTTACTGCAACAAAAAATCACTGTGAAGCCAATATCCCTTTCTCCATATGTCTTGATTGAACACGAGACATAAATGTGTCATCCTCGTTTAGTCCAATCATATGTTTCTCGATCTCCAAGTAGACGTGGAATTACGAAATGAGCCCAATATCCCATATTGGCCCATCTCGACGTGGCCACACATATTTTCACGTCCTACTCCATTGAGAGGCCCGAGACATTACTCCTGTTACGTAGGAGGGATGAATCCTATCTACATCACTCACACTCCTCAACATGATTCACCGTAGGCCCAAGTACCACCTTTATGATCATCATGTTACGGATGACGTTTGATAGCATTAAAACCCACAACTCCCCATGTAGTAATCGTAGTGACTCAAGTCAAAGGATTACTTCACTATGGTCGCCATGAGGAGCGCCTATGACACTTACATAACTATTATGAAGCGTTCTCATAGTGGGTCAATCCGGTATAAATATTACTTCTAATATTTATACCTGTGTGCCGACTTGATATCACATATTAATGACCCGTGAGATGTCGTCATCAGTCTACTCACACAATAGTCTCTATATATTATTGTCGTCCTAGTTAACAATAATACTTCGACTATGGATACTTTAAGAATAGTGTTCTATAGTTCAACGGGGTCTCACGATCAAATCATATTTGATGTTCCATTGAATGAACCGTCTATTCTAAGGACTTTATTATGCTATACACTAATAACATAATAAATGACGCATTTACATATATTAAATATATGATTAAAGTCATGATACAAATAATAATCTATATTAAATAGATTGGCCACTAGGGCTTAAACCAACAATTAATAGTGCCCTTGAGATATCGCAGAATGTGTTTAACTATAGTCCAACGAGATTCCAAAGGTGTTTTGATACATTGATAGACTTTATTAATTGCACAACTGAGTTCAGGTCTAAGATGGTTGCATACTAGAGTGTACTAACTATAGATATGTACAAAGATAAATCTGACATGTAATTTGAACCTTGTTTAGACAGTTAATGTCGTGGAACATAGGTGAGGATATTTTTTTTTTGCAAAGGCAAAAAGAATTTATTAGACAAGGATGATAGAGGCTAAAGGACATCCTAGTCCAAATAATTACAATGTTCATTAATCAGCTCCAAATATCATGCCCCAATGTCAAGCATGAACATACATAACAAATATCCCTATGTGGGGCATGTATTTAGCTGCATTTACTTATTGTCAATACCAAATATTACATATAGCAATGGAGATCCAAAACAAAAAAATGTATCTAATTCACCTCCTTTTGCTACTGCATCAAGCTGTCATAAGCAAACCTATTATTTGGAATCAGCTCTTGTCCAACCCGGTCAAATGATACATAACCAACAAAGCATAATTAATAGGGGTAAGACAAACACACATTCCCATTTTCTCTACTTAACATATAAGCATACTCTTACTCTTTCACCAAAGATTTATATCAGCTACATGTTTTCTAATTTACCCAAATCCACTTCACTTATTTGATTTTCCTCTTCCAATCTGTCCTCTTCATCTGTGTCACGCATCTTCGCTTTTACCCATTGCACAAACCACTGCAAGATTGTGTTCCCACGTTGTCCACCTTTAGTCATATTGGTTTTGGACAGTAAATCCCAAATGTACTTGCTTTAAGGGAGCAACAGTGTGTCGTTGGGATAATGTATAACTTCAATGCTTAGAAAATAATCAAGCTGGCCGAATTGATTGATAGCAAAAACTGAATGGAACTTGGGAACCATTTGCTGAATTAGTGTAGATGAGCTGCCAGTGATGATTATATCATCTATGTACACTAGGAAATACAATACATTGATGTCCAAATTCTAAACAAATAAGGATGGATCACATTTACTATCCTCAAAGCCAAACTGTAGAAATGTATTTTGCAACCTTTCATACCAGGCTTGATGTGCCTATTTAAGGCCATAAAGTTCTCTATTAAGTTTGCACACTAATGATTTAGCAGTAAACTCAAATCCAGGGGCTTATGACAAGTAAACCTCTTCCTCTAAAAAGCCATTGAGGAATACATTATTTATATCAAGTTGCTGCAAAGGCCAATGATGAGTAGTAACAAGAATAAGAATAGTCCTTATGGTAACATGCTTAACAATAGAGGAGAAGGTCTCTTTGAAGTTGAATACCCATTTACATCCAATGGGTTCGAGATGAGATGGTAGAGGAACAAGTGTCCAAGTGTTATTTTTCATAATAACAATATATTCATCTTTCATGGCAGCAAGCCAATTGGGATCTTTGATAGTTTGTTTGGCACTCTAAAGTTCCATGTGGGTAAGAAATAAGGATGAATGGATTTGTGGTTGGACAATGCCTGATTTAGAGCTGTAAGACAATTTGGATTCATCAAGAACAAAGATGAACCTTGTATCTACAAGAAGTTTAGTGGGAGCACAATTGTGTATCTGGTGTTTTATGTGGATGGCATACTACTCATCGGATACAACATTTCTACACTACAACATGTGAAGACATGATTAGGGAATTGCTTCTCAATGACAGATTTAGGTAAAGCTTCCTATGTGCTGAGAATCAGGATCTATAAAGGTAGATCACTGAAGTTACTTGGCACAAGTAGGGTACATATGTTGACAAAGTGCTTAGACGCTTCAATATGCATGATCCCAAGAAAGGTCTCTTGCCTCTATCACATGGCGTATATTTGTCCAAGTGACAATTACTTTCTATGTCAAAGGAGAGGAAACACGAGTAAGGTTCCATATGCCTCAGTAATTGGATCCATCATGTATGCCATGACATGTACTCGACTGGATGTCATGTATGCTTTGCGCATGACCAACATGTACCAATCTGATCCAGGTGAATGTTGTAGGACCGCGATCAAGAATACCCTTAAGTACATAAGCAGAACTAATGATTCATTTCCTGGTCTATGGTGGTGAGGAAGAACTTGTTGTAAGAGGTTACATCGCTGCTAGCTTCCAGACTGATAAGGATGACTAAAGATCGCAATCTAGGTTTGTGATTTGTCTGAATGGTGGCGCTGTGAGCTGGAAAAGTTTAAATCCTGAGACAATTGTTGATTATACTATAGAGGCCGACTTAATTTATATCTCCAATGCCACCAAGGAAGCCGTTGGATCAAGAAGTTCATCATTGAACATGGTATTGTTCCAACCCATTTGACCTTTATTGTGATAACAATGGAGAAATTGTGCAAGCTAATGAACCTAGATCTCACCAGCAATCTGAACATATACTTATGCGCTTCCATATCATTTGAGAGATTATTGACAAAGGGGATGTGAAGACATGTAGACTACCAATACTTGATAACATTATTGACCAATTGATGAATCCTCTTGCTCAGAAGAAGCATAACGCTCGCACTAGATCGACAAGTATTTGATTTATGCCCGATTGACTCTAGTGCTAGTGGGAGATTGTTGGTATAATCCCTAGAGGCCAATTCTTTTTGCTTTGACTTACATTTGTATTAAGACATTTATTTACATATATTTATATCTGAGGCATTTCAGTTTATTATGTTATTCTTTTGTACGTAATAAAGTGCTTAGGATAGTGAGTTTGGTTCAATAGAAAGTCAAACATGACTTTATCGTGAGACCCTGTTGAACATTAAAACATTATTCATAATTCATCCAGTAATTAGAACGACAATAATACATCAAAACTATTATGTGAGCATATTGATGATCACATCTCACGAGTCATATATATGAGATATCAAGTCTTCCAAAATGGATCCTCTCCTTCCCTACTTCCTATCCATCACAAAATATAAGGGTGGGAGGTGGTAGAACATGATTAAAAAATAGGGAGATAATGAAAAAAGAGTGAGATTATGAGCGAGATGGGGAGGATGGAGGGAATGAGTAAAGGAGAGGATCCAAATCCCAAGTCTTTCCATATGTATGAATACTAGAGTAATATTTATACTGGATCGACCCATTATGAGAATGTTGCATAATAGTTATGTAAGTGTTATAAGCGCTTCTTATGACGGCTGTAAAGAAGTAGTCATTTGACTTGAAGTTTTAGACTTGTGGTCCACGAATGACTCTATCAGGTTGTGACGACCATTGCAGACCCAATTACCAATTACAGATGACGACCATAAAGATGCTTCCAAAAATTCGTTACAGACACAATTCATACATTGTTTCATATTACCTGCTTGAAGAAAGAATACACTTCTTCCGTATATAAAACCCCTCATATTACAGAGTATCTCACAATTGCAACAACTTTGGTATATCTTTTAATCTGCTTCTGTTGTTTTTCTTTAATTATTTCCATTCTATTGATTTTCATTTGCATTGGCATGCAAATTCCTTCTCCAAGATTGAACACTTCTTCTACTACTACGTAATAGGTACACTCCTTCTTCATTCATGTGCAGCATTTGTCTGATTTAGTTTGCCACAATAAGCCTTATCTAGCAGCATATAAAACTAATATTTAACAGTTGGTCTTTTCTTCTTCCATATTACTTCATCCGCCTGCAATTAGGCTTGTCACTAACATTTTTGTTGCGATAACCAATTTTTTATCTGACCATGTTAAAGGTCACCTTAAGTGTGACCTCCTTGGAAGCTCCAGGTTAATCGCCCCTGTTTAGCCTTTGCTTGTTCACCACTGTTCACCATGATTCTAGTCTGCCTAATTAGTTGTATCATTCTCAGTATTTTAATAGTATAATTTTTTTTAGCAATGTCATCGGCCGACAGGTACAACCTAATAGAGTCATCCGTGGACCACATGTCCCCTGACCAGATGTTGTATTATGTATGTAGCATCTTGTTACAAATGAAGTTTGATAACATTAAAGACATAATTCATTGCAGACCCAATTACCACCTACATGTGGAGTTTTAGACTTTAATGTTATCAAATGTCATCCGTACACTAGTGCAAAATGAGGATTTTACACTGGTTAAAATTGACATTTTACACCGGTTTTGGTACCGGTGCAGATGCTCCCGGTGTTGTATGTTGGGGTTAAAAAAAATGAAGCAGTGACGCACCTACGGAAATGGAAGGTAGGTTGAGCAGAAGAGCGAGTGAAGAAGAGAGATTATTCTTCTTCTTATATTTTTCAAGCTTTGGTCTGAGGGAACAGAAGAGCGTGAGGGTGAGGGTGAGTGAAACCTAAAGAGCAGAGACAGAGATTATCAAACATATTAAAACCAAAAAGGGCCAACACTATAAGGTAAAGGAATAAACCTATAAGCACAGAAAAGGAACAAGTGGTTGTGGTCGCTTCTGGTTTGCCTCTGAGACAAGGCTACGAAGGAGAACGACGGTGAGAACCACGTGAAGTAAAGGTATATATTCGAACGGTTATGAGAGAGGATGGGAACGACGACAGTGCAGCGGCGAGAGAGAGGACTCGAAGGCGGATAGAACAAGGAGAGTGCAGCGGCGAGAGAGAAAGAGAGAACAATGAGAGTGAAGTAGGGTTATCTCAGAGAAATGCTTCGTGCATAACTGAGAATGAGAGGGAGAAAGTTATTTTAATCAAAAGAAAGACTTTTAACACCGGTTCTATAAATAACCGGTGTAATATGGTACGTTTTTAACACTGGTTATATATAAACCAGGTGTAAAATGTCTTCAGTTTTTAAATCTCAAGCCTTTTACACCGGTTGGTTATATACCCGGTGTAAAAAGTGACGCGATAATTTTAAAATTGCCACTGCATTACTTTTTACACCGGTTAAACCTAAAACCGGTGTAAAATATCTAATTCTTTTCCGTTTCGTGCACTAGTGGTAACAAGATGATCATAAAGATGGTAATTGGGTCTGCAATGAATTATGTTGAGGGATATGAGTGATTAGATATGATTCGTCCCTCCTACATAACTGGAATGAAGTCATAGGCCTCTCGATAAGTGATACATGGAAATGTATGACCATGTTGAAATGGGCCAATATGAGATATTGGACCCATCTGTGATTATATGCTTACTTGGGGATCAAGGAATAAATAATTGGACTAAACAAGGATGACACATTTATGCCTTTTACTACACGTTAAATGTTGGTCACTATAAGGTTAAATCAGATCACCGATATTCTCATGAATTGGATAGCAATAGCAATGATACATCGCTAGATGCTGCTCACTGTTTATGATATTTAATTTAATAGATTTGATATTATTTTAATATTTAATATCATTGCAAGTTTATTGGGAACCTATAGGGTCATACACATAAAGCAAATAATCAGAGAGGAATTAATTAAATTAAATATGATTTATTTAATTAATTCCAGTTTGGGCTCGTAGTGTACGAGTTCATTAGAGTTAGGGTGAACAGGGGAGAGGAGACACTGATAGCTTTTAAGATAACCGCCTCCTTCACTGCCCAAGAGTCTTAGTTTGTGTGCCTCCCCCTATAGCCATCAGTTTGTGTGCCTCCCCTATAGCCATCAGCTAGCATGATGTTCTCTCCAACGATGATTTGCTTGTGTGGACTGATTAGAGGTGTTATCCCTTCGCAGTGCTAGTGATCAAGATCACACTTCAAGAGGTAAACTGTAACACCTGATGACGAGATCGACCTCGTGTCGAGACCTCGTACCAAGACCTCGCGTCGAGATCCCGTGCCGAGATCGCGTGCCGAGGTCATATGTCGAGCTGATGAGGTCGCGTCGAAATTTGAGGACGTCGTATGTCGAGCTGAGGAGACCGCGTGCACAAGCACCCTGATCGACCTCGTGCCGAGACTGTAACACTTGTATATTTTTACGATCGTTAATTAGCGTTAATTAGTATATTTTGTTGTAATTATGCTTTAATAAAGTAATTACTTGTTTCCTAAGAAAGTGATTTAATTGAATCAAGAGCTAAAATAAATTGAGAATTAATATTTTAATATTAATTCATGGTTTGAATGTTGTCGAAATGCTCTATTGAAATTTCGTCGCGTTTCAAATCACCGGGTAGTTTTTATCCGCGAATAAAATTTAAAACGAGCCCCGATTTCGATGAAAATCGAATCGTAACTTATTTTGAGTGTTTTGAAGTGATTGTTTTTTTTTATTATTATTTTTATAATATAATATTATCACGCAGAGAATTAATTCCTCGCGAGTTAATTTTCCGGGATTTTTCCGGCGAGAAACAATTCGGTTTTTCAGTTTTTCGTCACCGCGTTTTTAGATTTTAAGACTCTAGATTAGAGGGTAGCTATGAGAGAGTGAGATTAGATGAGATTAGAGTGGGTAAGGGAAGTATGGGCTTTGGTGTAGGTGTCACCCTTTTGATTGTTTTTTTTTATGACAAGCATGGTCTTATTGCTTAAGATATGGAAAACCACACAATTGTTTTGAACCAAGTAAAATTTCTTTTGATTATATTTTTTTTTATTTATCATTCCTTTTGCTGACCAGCGTGAGTCTCCCCTCCCCTTCTTTTACTCATTCATTTTTATTTCCATTAAATGTTTTTTTTTCCCTTAGGCCAAGTGAAAGTCTATTTAATCTTTCCTTTTTATTAATTGTTGTATACAATACTCCCCTATTTGGAGAACAGGTCTGCGACCCTAACCCCCATCCCCAATATTCACTTCACCTTCATCTTCTCACCTTGCCTTGAGTGAGAAACAAGGTACTTCCATGACTCCCACCCCTTTCTTCTCCTTGGGCGTGAACCACCTCCCATCTTACTCCTCATTTTATTTCTTCCTTCCTTTCCTTATTGATTCAGCCGAACACCCCCACTCTCTAAACCCATCATCTTCATCTTCTTCATGCCTAGAGAGAGAAGCTTCCATGTCCGCCATAGTTCCAAGCTTCATTAAGGTTTCTAGCTTCATTTCATCTCCAAATTGCAACACTTCTTGCTCCTAGTTCTTCTTCTACTTCATCATCTTCATCCAACTATCCAAGTAAGGAAAAATCAAATTTTTCTTCCCCATGTTTTTTCTAGCCCTATGTTTTTTTTATTTATTCTTGATTTTGTTGCTTTATGTCCTGATAATTGTTGTTTTGGTTGTTGTTTGTATGTTGATTCATGATTGTTAGGAGATGAGCACCATTTTACCTCTCCAAGGCGAAAACCCTAGGCTTGAGAAAGGGGAAAGGTTGTGATCCTAATTTAAATCAACTATTTGATGTTGTTTGGTGTTATTGGAAGTGGTTTGATGTTTATTAAGGTCATAGTTTGTAATTTGCTTATGTAACTTGCAATTTTAAACATTTACCTATTCTTGAATCATGGAAATTATGTGGTTTTGAAGTTAGTTTATGTTTTGTGCAAAAGTGATTCTTGAAGGATTAGAATGGCATGTAGGACTTGATCATGTTGTCTTTAAATTCTTGGCATGATTATTGGCATGATTTAAATGTTTTTGGAGACTTTTGAAATTGGCCTAATTGAAAGAACTCTTTAGGAACTCTTGTTTTGGAATTGTTTTTAAGTAAGTGAACTAGGAAACTTGTAAATTGGCTTTGAGCATGACTTGTTTTTGAAAGGAAAAAGGCTATAGAAATGGCACTAACTTGTTGTTGGAAACTGTATTAAACCATGTCCTTAAATGTGCTTAAGTTATGTTTAGTGTTGTCTTGATGTTTTGATGCTTGAAGTGTATTTGAAAATGACTTGGAATTGATGTAATTATAAAAAGAAGTTTTTGCAAATGTTTTTTTTTGAAAGAAAAAGAGGTGAGGCCGTGAGGCCATGGAGGAATTGGAAAATAAATCTTGGTTTGCTAATTTGTATAAATGCTTGTATGAATATGTGTTTAGACCTTGAAATTTATGAAAATGGTTATTTGCATAATCTTGCTTTGAGGTTCAAGAAAGATTTTTAGTTTCAAAAACTTTACTTTTCAAGTAAGTTGAGATTTCTAAATTGTTATGTGATAAGTTAATTTTCAAGAAGTGTTTTGGTTTTAAAACCTTATTTCTTTTCAAGTAGTTAATGATGTAAATGCTTGAGTGGTTTATTGGTTAGAAAGAGGGCTTAGTTGAGAGCTTAAGTTAGATAGAATTATAGATTGTGCTAAGTTGTTCGTGGTGTTAGGCTCAAGTGACCCGAGGTCGTGCGGAGCGGAAACCGAGGAATATGAGCGACGTGGACTTAAGGACGTTGGAGTGACGTTAGCGACGGCAAGAGGTAAGGGCACTTCTAGACATTCTAGGATTTTATTTTATGTCCCTGTGTAAGGACAATTTTTAGAGATACTTAAATTCTTGATTTACTATTTAAATTGCTTTATTTAAATACGAAGAAGTCTGAGAACTCTACGAGTTCGAAGTTAGGGTCTTCGAACCCCTTCGTTTTGTTGTCGTGCGGTCGAACATTTTCCGAGTCATTCGTGGGTGAAAACTTTGTGGTTGGTCTGCTGAACCCAACCCCCCACTTGTTTGTACCTCTCTGTTAATTCCATTGAGTTGCAGAGGGATGGATTCCTTGATTTGCGTGTCAAGCATGTAATGTTGTGATATGATTGGGTTTTTGCATGTATTTAATATGTGATTGAATATATGTTGTGAATTGTGTATTGCCTGTTGAATTGCGTTTCTTCCTGTTGAGCCTGCTCTTTTTATTTGACATGCGGTTGAATATCTTGCGTATAACTCTTTGAATATCGTATGCGGCGAATTGTTCATTGAGTGAGAGAGCTTAGCGAGTCGTTGGCGTTTGAAGTTGCGACCCGGATAGCGGAGAGGGTGCTAGGTCCCCTTTTTCCGTTTATGGGGACTTCTAAGCGTTGCCACGCTATGGGACTGAGTTAGTATCTAGGGAGGCGAAGATCCCAAGGCTTGGTGGACTTTCCAAAGATACTGATGCAGCGTGTGCATCCCGGAATAATTGACGAGACGAGAGAAGATGGATTGCGAGTTGAGTCGAGTTTAGAGTGAGATGGTTGAGTCACGTTTGGTGAATGTTATACATTGTTGTTTGGCTTATTTCTTTATGCCTTGATTATCTTGATTTGTTGAGAAGTTGACCCTTTCCCGTGGTGCCTTCAATCAATGATGGTTACCCAGGTGGTGGCAAGGATGCGAGGGGCCCGACAGCGAAGGGCGACGAGAAGGGACGCTTCGGGGAGCCCAGCAATGACTTCTATTTGTCATGATGGACTGTAGTGTGTTGCGAATAGTTGACTGTTGTGTGATATTTCCTTTTTGATAACTGTTATATATATCTTATGGATGACTGTAGTTGTGTCTCTTTTGGAATAGTATGTCGTGACCAGTCGGGCAGTTATTATTTTGAGCTCAGGGTAGACTGGTGGTTTACTTTTGGAGCAGCCCCCTGCGTGGGTGTCTGCCGGAAGTACCCCCAGGGTATGATTGTTCTCTTGAAGGTCGTCATACCGTAGGTGTATTTCTTTGTACATTCACTACTCAGTATTTTGCATACACTATCATTCCGACTTGTATATTTATATATTATGCCTGTATGTTTTATTTAGGAATTAAGTCTTGTGTCTTAGTTGCACCATGCTTCGAAAAGCTGTAATGACTCTGGGTGCGTATGTGGGAATCATTCTTCTTATTTAAAAAAAAAAATACCGCATTTCTCATACCAGGCACAAGAGTTCATATTTAAAACGCATCGCATACAGGTTTAGTGTAGCTCGGTAGCGGTCCGGAAACGGGTCGTTACATAAACGCAAACACCTATAAAAGTCTATCTCGTGATTCCCCAATAGAGTTAAGCTGGAGATGATATGGTCATTGGATCTAACCAACATAGCATATAACTCAATCGAACCGAGATTAGCATATTGGGCAAAGATGGAGAACATCATTTCTATGCCATTATCATTTTCAAGTTTCAGAGACCCGTATTGAAAACATCCATGTCTTATTGAACACATCCATGTCCTATGGATATAGGGTATCGATAATGAATATCAACCACCCTTTTGGTTTCTCCAGCTGTGGTCCTATCATTAATTTTTTTCTTCACGGCATCAAGTGTTCATTTATCTTAAATGATCTTAGGGAATCACATTCAAACATGGTCCCTTGATCAGTTGTTGTAATTTGTCCATTGCAATACATAAAACAACAGTCAAACTCATGTTTGTAAGGAAGGATATGAATTGAGTGAAGAAAGGGTTTTGAGTGACCACGTTGAGGAGGAATATAATGTTGTTTCATTTCTAAAGTGAGGTGTTTCATAACACTTTAATTTATACAAGCGTAAGTGCAATCTCAACCGTTCAAAGTTTCAGTGCGATCTCAACTGTTCAAAGTGTCAATACAATCTCAACCGTTCATGTACTGACGCAATGACGCGTGAAAAATATAATTTATTTAATCGGTGCGATCTCATCCGCTCATTTTGGTGCTACAACCACAACCATTCATCTACTAATGCACTAACTTTGTTTTTTTTAAAGTTTAGATAACTTCCAAAAATATAGTTCCAGCCAATAGTTAACACGTCTGGTTATAAACTTCTAGACCACATCCGAATTTATATATCTGGAGACCAATAAATAATTCGTCTGAATATCTACATCTGGACGTTATAAAATATCCAAACATTAACATTCGACAGGTACTTCACCCTGTGACCTAGGTCAAATGCGTCTGGAAGTTAACTTCCGGGCAGAGGCATTTTGGAAAAAAATGAAAAGACCTTAAAATGTGATGTATTGGTATAAATGGGGTGTCAACAGTAACTATCTTTCTTTTTTTGAAATCTAAATTCCAAATGGACCTGAAGCCCATTAAGCAAAATGACCGCAAAATTGACCGAACCCACAAAACTAGGAATTTCACTTTCTCTGACGGGTTTTTATTTTCCCACCTCCCCCACTTAATTTTAACACCTCCTTTTTTTAAAAGTCAATAATACCCCTATAAAATACAAAATTACCCCTCCTCTTTTCCTCCCACTCCCCCTTTTTCTTCCCCTCTTCCTCACCTTATTTCCCCTCCCCGCACTCATTTATCAGAGGCACTCTCTCACGCTCACTCTCTCAATCTCTCCCACAATCTCTCTCCCCCAACCTCATCCCCTCTCTGTCAGTGTGAATCCTCAGGCGACGATGACGTCACCGCCACCTTTTGTCGGATTTCTGAGGTGCGGCAACCCTTTTTTTTTCTTCTGCGATTTCCAGCATTCCGGATTCTTGTTGACAAAATCGTCCGGAAACAAGATTCCTGATGTTACATTATTTTGACAACACCCGGATTCTTATTTCTGGTGACTTCCAGAAGTTAGTTTTCAGATGTTATACAGATTGAAATTTGATAAACTTCTTGTTTGGTGCAGATTCCAGGCATCACAACTATGAGTTCTGTTCTTGTTTTTGTATTTTTTTAATGGTCAAATTACAACAGGTGACAAAGGCATCACATTTGAGGGCGATACCCCTAAATCGTTTAGGGCTTCGAAGGGCATTACACTTAATGCCTTAAAGAAACAAGTTAACGACGCAGTGGTTACATTCAGAGACATCAGAAGGGTGTCTGATATCCATTACCGATACTCTGTCTGTTAGGAACACATATGTGTTCAATATAATGTTTTGAAACTTTAATTTAACGGCGATGTTGAGACGATGTTCGCAGTCCATGAGCAATATGCTAGCCTCGAGCCAATCGAGTTATATGCGGATCTAGTGAGAAGTCCTGATCAGATTATCTCTCTCCTCAGCAAACCAAGATCTGTCGACGAAATCATCGCACTGTGTACTGCCCCAAATTCGTCAACCGTCACTAGCTTGACACAATCTTGATGTTTTGTTGTATTTCTCAAGTGTTAAGGTTTCAATTAACTGTGTTGGTTGTATTTTTCATGTTGCAAGTGCCTTATTTCCAGTTAATTGAATAAGATTTTAATTTATGTCAACTAAAATATATATTTATATATAGATAAATGTTTGTTGCCAACAAAACAAAATACATCTGCTGTTCATACAAATAAATAATGCGCTAGATCTAATCGGAGGCCCTAGATCTCTTCCTCCGGACATATGTTTGCGGGCAATGTTGATCGGGACATGCTAGTCTCATAAGTTCCTGCACGAGAACCCAACACTTTATGTCCGGCTGTATCACCAGGCGCCCCTCTAACAATCTCTGGCCGATCTCATACACCCTCATCTATCGTATCCTACAACAATATATATATTATTAGTTAATTAGTACTTTATAAAATATAACAAAATAAGAATAATAATTCCAACATGCCTCTGATACTAGAGCTGGCTCTGGTGCTGGAGCTGGTGGTGCTGGAGGCGGCGTTTTGTGGGTAAATGTCCGAGTGCGAGATCTTATGGAACCACTCCATATAACCTGGCTCCACGTCCGCCGACTGCGCGGCTCGCTGACCACCCTCGATGACATGCTCGTCAAAATGAAGCCACATGTCGTCCATCTGCTGCGAACTGATCGACTGCGATCTGATGCTGCGAGGATCCTTGAGAATGATCTACACATCCAAACTGGTGCAGCACCCTATCTGGCAGGTAGGGAAACATCAAAGGCCCAAATCGGATGAATCCTCTGAATAAGCATATAGCCTGGAACTCGCGTTCCGCTCTGTGATTCGTATACGGGTCCCAGGTAACCTCCTCAGCAGTCAGTCTGTCCAAAACATGCCTGTATGGCTCCACTAATCCTGCATCCCTAATCAGCTTCCAACGACAGGCTCGAGGTCGTGGCTCCTGGTAGTTGGGCTCGAGCTCCCTGGTGCCGATTGCAACACCCTGGAAGTGCTCGTATATCCATGACTATGTGATAAATGCCAAGTCAAATTCTTTTCATTTGTATGTTACATGCATGTAAGTATTTTAAAACAACGACATTCGTACCTGTAATAGCGTCATGTAAGAGGCCGCCAGCCTCGTCTTATAAGGGTGTTCGCGGATTTGATTGGATCGGTTTTAAGGGAAAAAACCATCTAATCCAATCCTTTCGGTTTTTACTCTAATCATCCAATCGGTTTAGTTTTAAAATTAAATCCGATCCAATTTACTTCGGTTTGGATTGGATTGGATTTCGGTTTCTCATTTATAATCTAATCTCTTGGTTTATATTTTTCCAAATGGTGAAATTACGAAAATAATGATAACTTACATTTCATAACATTAAACTAATAGTATTGCAGTAGCCAACAGTAGGACAGTAACGACCCAGCTTTTCTTTGCTTCTTATAAACAAAACTATGAAATAATCAAAAGGAATCGTTGACCCCAGGAATGCTTTCAGTACAACCATATCACACATTATTTTTCTGTATTGATATATCACGCATTATTGTATTAATGTGAAAGAGAATTATAAAATGGGAAAGAGAGGAGTAGATCCACAAATTAAGAAAAATATGTTTAAAATTATAAAAATAAGAATAAATAATTTATTTGCAAGCTTAAAAACGTACCCAAAAAAAATGTATATTAAAAAACAAAATATTCTATATTATATAAAAATATACATGATTAATTTAAAAAATTAAATTTTAAAATGTGTGAGAAAATATATTAAAAATAAGGTAATTATAAGTATAATATTATGTTATGTAATAATACTTTGGATCGGTTTGGATTAGATTGGTTCCATTAGAAGGATCCGAAAACCGATCCAATCTAATCCAAAATTTCGGTTTTTTGCGGTTTTCGATTTTTTCGGTTTGCGGTTAATTCGGTTTGCAGTTTTTCGGTTCGGTGGCTGCGGTTTGAATTGGATTGGATCGGTTTGTGAACACCCTTATCGTCTTATATCTGCTGGCCTCCTTGAGTTGGTCGTACATGAATGCTAATGCCATTGCTCCCCATGCATAAGTGCGAACACTGCTCAGGTCCCTAAACATTCCCAGGTATGCCACCCGTGTCAACGACTGGCTCTTGTCGGCAAAGATAGTGCCGCCGACTAGGTGTAGCAGGAGCGCCCAAGCTGCCATATCCCACTGGCCGTCATCACAACACCTAGGGTACACCACTCTCTGCAGCCAGTCGAGACGAGCCGTGGGTCCCTTATTCATGTCAACTTCAGCCCGTGCATCAACCATGGAGACGCCTAACAGGTCGTGCAACCAAACAACAGTTGTCTCCCTATCCAGCGCAGGCATGGTGAAGAACACCCCCGTGACTGGAATATGGAGTATCTGGGAGACGTCATCCAGGGCGACCGTCATCTCCCCGACAGGTAGGTGGAAGCTGGAGGTATCTGGCTGCCAACGCTCCACAAACGCACTTATTAGCCTCTTGTCAATTACTTTATAGCTGATGCTGCGAAGTTCCTGAAGCTCAGATTCCTCCAAAATTGCCATAATCTCTGCACGGGGCAATAAATCGACAACGCTTTTGCCGTGATTTACTACATTCAGCTCACCGCGATCCTGGTACAAAAAAAATATAAGTCAATTGCATTAAACTATAGAATGAAAATAACATAATAAAAAATTAAGTATTACTTACATCGTCGTGCCATAACCGTGTGGCAACATGGTCACCGTAGGTAATGAGGACTGATGTGTCCTCCGAGTCGCCAGGGAACGAATCTGCCTCCTCAACAACTGCCTCATCAACGACAGTCTCACCTACGCGTGCTGCCTCATCAACGGCAGCCTCATCTACGTGGGCTGGCTTCGCACATGCTGCCTCATCACATGCAGCCTCATCAACGGCTGCCTCATCCTGGGCAGCATCTTCATGGGCAGCCTCCACGTGCGGTGACTCCTCATGGGCAGCCTCATCTACGTGTGCAGGCTCCTCGGGCACATCCTGCAACTGTTGACATTGCACCGTCCGGGTTTTGCGTGATGACGTTGTTGAAACAAACTCTGAAATTCCAGTTTTGATGATCAACAAACTCTGAGAAAGATACTTAAGTTTATTGACTCATATATGTCTCTAACATTTTCTGTGAGTAAGTTCCAGCAAAGAAAGAAAAGCAAAAGAAACATGTCAAGTAAGAAGACAATGGAATTAAGCATAAGATTATGAGAAATATGGTGAATTGACATTGGACATCATTCTTGAGAAGGAAGCTGTTAAACAAAGTGGAAATTAGCTAAATATGACATAACAATGGACAGCTTTCTTAAGAAACAAAACTGCAGTAACTATAATCAAATTCCAGCAAACTCACTCAGGAGTGAGTAAGTTCCAACTTACTCTCAACTACTGCAGAAACAGATTCAGAAGCAAAAGGAACAAATTAAATGCATCAAGTGATCACATTTATGAGCACACCATGCTATTAAATGAAGAACAAAAACTGAAATCAAGAGCTTGTTGCTCTTCTTTGTAAGTGAGGAAGTTGACAAGTGAAGCTTCCAAAAGGTGATGTGTGAGGAGAGCAGGCGATTGGTGAAAAGCAAGATTGCTCTGTGCAGAAACACTCATCACACTGTGCAAATCTATCCCAAGAATTTCAAACGGCTCTGCAACGGCTAGATCACCAAATCAGGGCTATATATCACAGCATTGGAACACTGAACAAAATTGAGAGAGCCAAATTCAACTGTTGCATCAAATTCAAGTTGCAAATCAACTGCCTCTCAACTCACCCAAAAGTGCACTATGCAGAAATTATTCGGGGATCTTTTTGTGCACTTGTCTGCTTGTAAACAAAAAGTTTTAAATTGTATTTCTCTGTGTGTAACTAAGCCTTAAACCCCAAAAACAACTTATCCTTGTATCTGTTTTGTCTTAGTGGGATCCTATCAAACTTCCTAGGGTAGGTGAGTATTGATGAGGAGTTCTGCTAAGGAAGATAGTTCAGGAACAGGAGTAAGTTCCTGGTTGTAATCAGCTTGAAGAGGCTGAATGAAAAAACACTTGTACTATTTGGGAAATAGTGGAAACACTCACTGGGAGTGAGGAGTGGATGTAGCCCAAGGTTTGGGGTGAACCACTATACATCTAGTGTGATTTATATTTATGTTTTTAAATCCATCTCACTTGTGACACTTCACACACTTCACTTAAAACTCAGAAACAGTGTTCTTCAACCATTCTGCATAATCATGCTTTACTTACTGCCAATTCAATTCATATGATTCTGTTTTCACATCATGCAATATTTTGTCTTACACTATTATTGATCAATCACACAACATATGTAAACACTACAACTTGAGTAAGTTCAACTGCAGTATCACTAACTTACTCAACTCCAAGAACTAACTTGAGAGCAAGTTTAAAACTGTTTTAGTGCAGGATTTTTAATAGGTCACAATTCAAACCCCCTTTCTTGTGACATATTTTCACTTCAGACGCAGTGGGCCTTATACGAGTCGAGCCACTACTAGATGAAGAAATATTGGCTACTTTAGAACCACCCCTGGTGCGTGCCATATCTGTGGAAAATTCAACAACCAAATCAGCCATGTCAAAATTATGAAAAACTGAATTCACAGTCATTCCGAAAACATGTTGAACAACCGAAAACTTGTTTCCGGAACTGTGTTAGTTTTTAAACCCATTTTCAAATCTGGAAACTTGTTGACGGAGGATTCCGAAAACAAGATTCTGGTTGTTCAACATGTGGAATTGCTATTTCAAACGTCTGTATTCTTGTTTCCGGGATCCTCCGTCAACAAGTTTCCGGAAACTTCAAATTCGCAGAAAAAAATAACGCAGAAGACTGGAAATGCAACCTAACCTGAGACTGTGAGCGAGACGTAGAGGTGCGAGGAAGAAGGAGATGCGATGGAGAGAGATGGAGGAGGAGGAGAGTTCTATGTGGGGGAGGGGAGGTTTCTGGGGGAGGATCTCTGGGAGAGAGAGGGAGATTTCAGAGAGAGAGAGAGAGGTTTGAAAGAAGAGGGAGGTTAAGTGACGAGAGGAAAGAGGGAATAGAAAAAATGAGGAGTAGTTTGGTCTTTTTGAGAGAGGGGAGGTGTGGAAATTAAAATGAGGAGGGGAAAATCATGGCCTTCACTTACGTATGTAAAATCCCTTCGTTTCGCTTCCTCTTCAAATCCTCACTATTTCCCCCGTTCCTCTCTCTTCCATTTCCCTTTATTCTCTCTTTCTCTCTCAATTCACTATTTCTGACAAACTCTCCGATTAGGGCATCGGCGTTCCCCTACGAGATGCCCCTCTTTATCTCCGACGAGGAGTTCTCGCGGTTATCCGGCGACACCGCCGCCGTCGCCGCCAGGGCCGACGCCTACATCCGCGGCCTTCTCCACGAGCTCGACACCGTCCGGGCCAAGTCCGATGCCGCCGACATCAACGCCGAGCAGAACTGCTCCCTCATCGAGCAGAAGTACCTCTCCCTTGCCGCCGAGTTCTCCAAGCTCGAGTCTCATGCATCCAACCTCCAATCCTCCCTCGATCAACGCCTCCGCGACCTCTCCGACGCCCAAGCGCAAAACCACCAAATCCACTTGCAATTGGTGCGTTTCGCTTCCCTCTTTTTGCTAGTTATTGTTGTTATTGTACAGGAAGTTCTGCACTTCGATATAGTAGTCTTGTCATAGTCATGCACACTTTCAATTGTATTACATAATTTTTCCACTTCAATTTTTTGAATCTTTTTTAATACTAATTTGATATTAATTTTCGTTGTTTTATAGCCTTATCACAAGGCCCTGTTTGGACTATTTTCTAGTTTGTGGAGCTTCTCAATTAAAATAAAGTTTATGAATTGTTATTTATGGAAAAGTCCTATGAACTTATAGATGTTTATGTAGAGTTAAATGAGAGAGCTTCTAAAAGAATTGAAAATGCAGAAGCTAATATCAAGTTGTCAACTGATATTTGTTTAAAAACCTGTTATTATAAGTTTCTTTTGATTTAAATTTTACCATAAGTACATTCAGAGAAGTTTGTCCAAATTGGCCAAACTGTTTATAATCTTTAAAATTTGCTGCATTCCTGTGTGGTGTTGTGTTGCTATTCGTGCTTCTGAGGTTGTTGTTGTTGTTGCTGTTGTGATGTGATGGTTTTTGGTCTTGTAGGTTGAGAAGGATAGGGAGATAGAGAGGCTGAGGACAGAGGTGAGCGAGCTGCACAAGTCGAAGCGGCAGTTGCTTGAGTTGAACGAGCAGAAGGATTTGGAGCTCAGTGAGAAGAACGCAACCGTCAGGAGCTACCTTGATAAGATTGTGAGTTTCTCTGCTTTTTGGTGCTGTAGTTGGTTTTATTTCTTTAGTGAACGCCTTGTAATGGTTTCCTGTGATTGGTTGTGTTTCAATGGTGTTGTTGAAGGTCAATTTAACTGAAAGTGCTGCCAATAAGGAGGCACGCCTGAGTGAAGTTGAGGCGGAATTGGGGCGATGCCGGGCTGCTTGCACTCGCCTCGAGCAGGTTCATTATAACTTTCCTTTGATTTCCCATTAGTTTTTATGCCTGAAGAGAATGTTAATACTACTTGATTCCTTCAATGACTCTGTTTTTCACGGTTAATGACTCATTTCTAAATGGATCATAGCCATGCAATATAATAATGGTAAGTAAACTTGGACGTTTCAAATGGGCTGGTCTGCTTTGCTGTTGTCTAAAATGGGAAATTGTTTTTAAATATCTATTGCTCTTGTTATGTGCTGGACGTTTACTTGTTTTATCAAGAGTGAACACAAAACACTTGCATTTTTATTTCACTATAACCATATAATGCATGTAAGCAGGAGAAGGAGATTGTCGAGAGGCAGAATGCTTGGCTTAATGAGGAGTTGACTGCTAAAATTAACAGTTTCTTAGAGTTGTGCAGAAAAAATTCAGAATTGGAAGCCGATATGTCTTCCAAGCTTGCAGATGTGAGTTTAATATCATAATAGAAAATTACTAGTTCTTTTTGAATTTTAGTTTGTTTTCACTTCTTTGCTTCATCGTCATTTGATTTCTTGTCAACACTTTCAGGCGGAGAGACAGTTTAGTGAATGCTCTAAGTCTCTACAATGGAATAAGGATAAAGTAAGGGAGCTAGAAATGAAGCTTAAATCTGTGCAAGAGGTTGGAAACGTTCCATTCTTTGTCTTGAGCTGTAATATTTGGATTCTTTTCATCTGAAACCCTGCTTGATTGGGCTTTTATACGCTTTTAGGAATTAATATCAGCTACAGGTGCTGCTGCAGCCAATGAAGAGCAATTATCTGCTGAACTCAACACTGTGAGTGCTATGGCAAGCTTTGGCATGCTGCACCCCCTTCCAAAACAAAACCCCAATTTATTTATTTATAATAAATATTGCTATAATATGCTTAGGCTTTAGATATAGCTTCATAGCTATCTACCTTTCTACTTGTGGGGCACAATAATGGAATCTATTGGAGATGAGAGAGTTGAATAAAAAGAAAAGAAATTTTGTTCGTAAATTTAAATTGGTATTTTCAGTGGTTGAATGTGATGATACAGTGGAGCATAAAAGATTTATAGCATGTGGCTAAAGTGTAATTTTTCATAATGATATACTATAATAAATTTAATCCATATGTAGGGATGGGAGAGAAACCAAACATTTAGTCATATTTCGTATCCATAGTAAATTTGATGTTCTGTTCATCATTTCTGTTAACTGTTTTTTCTTAAAATAGCTGCTTCATGATCTGTTCTATCATTAACTAAATTTGCAACCAATAAAGTGAACAATAAAGGGACTGTTGGTTTCCTTGCCCCTATCTCCCTGTCCATCAATTTTAGACTTCGGTTCACCAGTCACCATCTCATAATAAATTAAGCATTTTTTCACCATACGTGTTAGGAATATGATGACTTGGGATTTTACAGATACTTTGCCCTTGGTGGAGGATAAAATTGATTATATTTATATGGACAAACTGTTATGCATGATGCTGTTGCTTACTTCATAGAATCTGAACTTTCAGCTTCATGGTACTCTTAGCATTATGTAATCTGCAATGACCAATGAATAAATGGTTCGTAGTCATGCATTTCACTTATTGTTCATATGTTTAGACATGTTGCGGAATTGAGTGAACATCTAAGATACAAAAGTATTCCCTAGTTTTATTGGAGCATTGTATTTAAAGTATGTCAAACGTTCTATTTTATTTTTGTTAATAATATAAATTTTTTGAAAGAGAAGAGAGGTGAAGTACCACTATGACAAAGATAGGAGATCCTTCAAAACAAGTAAATCTTTGCATAAGGAAGCGCTTGAATAACAAGGATGCAAAAAGGCTGCCCATGACCTTTGCATACCTTAGATAGTAGTTCCCTTGAAGTAGTCATGAGCATAAGACCAAGAGGACTGAAAAAATAACTATCCCGATTGCCAATTTATGTTTGGGGTCACAGATGTTTATTGTGTGGAAGTAATATTGTCTATAATTTATGAACTCTGATGTATTCTTTCTTCAGGATAATGAGCATTAAGTGTTGTGTATTTTGTTATGTATTTGAATTTGAATATATCATGTTAATAGGTCAATAAGCTTAATGAGCTCTACAAAGAGAGTTCTGAGGAATGGTCAAGAAAAGCAGCCGACCTTGAGGGTGTGATAAAAGCGATGGAGGTGAAGTTTGTTTGTTATTACACTGTTTCCTAATGTTTGGAATTTGTCAAGTTATACATTAGAGTGCTTGAATTATTTTGGTAATGTTACTCATGTTTGAACAGTCACACCTAAAGCAAGTTGAAGATGATTATAAAGAGAGACTTGAGAAGGAATTATCTGCTAGAAAGCAGGTTGAAAAGGTATTTTATTCTTTGTTAGCGAGGTGTTAATGTTCTTTATTTGTTTGCTTTCCTCCATTGTATTGAACTGGTTGTTATTTGGAACATATAGTATTTAACTTGTCTGTAAGCTGGACATTTTTTAGTTTATCATAGGTAATGCTTGAAAATGATTAGTACTTAGATGACATGGGGTCGTTGTTGCTCTCATTTTATTCGTGGGTACTGAGTAGATATTGACTCAAAATTTATCATTTGCTCAAATGTACAAATAATCTCTTATTTATTTGGATGCTCGTAGGAGGCTGCTGATTTGAAAGAAAAGCTCAAGAAGTGTGAAGCTGAACTTGAGACAAGGAAAAAGGCAAATGAACTAAGTAATCTTCCACTCAGCAGTTTCTCTACTGAACCGTATGTCTTTCTTGACCTTTTTTCTCCTTTAAAGCACTTGATTATACTCATTTTTCCATCCCGTTCTTGTGTGTGCTGCTTCTCATTGCTTAAGTTGTTGTAAATGTCGAGCCCGGGGTGCAACATGGATAGATAGAATCTCATGCTCATTGGTTGGTTGTGACTTGTGAGGAACAAGGACTGAAATATGCAAGAATCTGCCACTTCTGCTTCTTTGGAAGATGCAGTAGCTCGACAAGATTTAAGCAACTTAGTAATGGTGGTTTTATAATGGGAACCATGCCATTCTGCTATGGTTTTGACTTTTGACAACACTGAACAATGACCTTTGTCATACATTTGTTTTTAGTGTTGGAATGTGATAGGAACTGGAATTGTCTTTAGAAGTAATAGAGGGTAATTTAATGAGCGAAGCTCTGATTACAGTAGAAACGTCCAGGGAAATACAGAGACAGAACAAAATATCAGAGAATGGAACCTTCTCTGTGTTGTGGCAACAACCTTTACTGGGATATTGACGTTGTCCTCTGATTGCCTGATTCATCACCACCCTTCATCACTGGTGAGTACCCGGGCCTGTCATGAATCCTGGTTGCACCTCACCGGCTGCGCTGCCCATCTGAAATAATCTTTGATTGCAAAATAAAGGGCTTGAAATACTGCAAAAGTAAAAATCACAGTACGCAAGACACCATCAGAATAGAGGGCTTCTACTGCTATTGCAAGCCACCTCTTGCCTTGTCAATCGTCTCTTTGGCACTGGTTGACCGTGACTGACCTTGAACCCCCTGCAGCCAACCATGGGTTGTTGGCTTGATGCATTGGAGAATTAAATGCTAGTGAAGATTGCCTGACTAAATGCTACAATAGAAAGAACTGTTTTCCCTTCCCATCATAAAGGACAAAAATTCCTTACTTTTATGACAGAAAATAGGGTTCAAACAATTTAGGAAATTGAAAGGAAGAATATACTGTGTTATGTAGAAATCAACCCTGGACAGGACAGACCCTTCAAAGTGGATGATATCACTTGGATGCTGTTGGGCTTGACTAACACTAGTGTCTTTGGCTTTAGATCTATCCGCAAGGGTAATGTAATGAGGTGTTTTGGGGGGGGGGAAATTAGAAAAAAGAGAGGTTTACCAGCTATGTGATTGTTATCACAAGAAACTAAAACCCTAGGGCCTAGATAAAAAAACAATGAATAAGAGATGCAGGCCATGGAATTACTATTATGGGCCAATCACTTGAGATGATTCCTGATGAACTGCCTTGTGCTGTAGGTCCTCCTAGTAATTATCTGACAACATACTAAGGTTGGCACTGTCAAGTTTAGATGCCGCTGCATTTTTCAATGGTTGAGATTGAGTAACACTAGCGGATTTCTTTGGAATACCATGCAAAAAATATCACTTGTCCTGATTACGTCCATGGCTTTTACAATAGGAGTATTACTCTAGTCACTTCCACAGCTGTGACCTCTTCTTTGTGGTCGGTCTTGTTAAAAATAATTGTCCATGGACTTTGAGTGTTTGAGGGCTAGTGGCTAAGGTGATCGATGAAGAGGGAGCCTGCAACAACCAGGTAATGAGAGCCTCCACTTTCATTAGATTTAGTTTCTAATGGACTCGATCCTTGCGAATACGGTGATGCACGAAGATCATATACAGATTGTCATGTTTGATGGAGTTTGCTTTATTTAGATGTGGGCAGGTCATGATATGTTATTTGAAGAGGGTTGGGATTGTGGACGGAGTCATCCAATCATTGCACATCATTTTGAATGACACACTTTCGACTTCTTTCTGAATTTCATGGCAAGTTTTGTAGGAGTTAAAGGGGACCAGCTGTTTGGGATCAATAGCCATCCACAGAAGTGAGTCCAATTGATAGTTGGCTTTCTTTCATTGTTCTCTGTTCTGCAATGTCCTTAGCCTTCTTTGTCAAGTAATCAGAGCGTCCTTGGCCTAGGAACCACATATCACCTATAGGATGCCTGTCCAAAAAAAATTTCCCTTCAGTTTCTTAGGCATAATGGTTTCAGAAGTCACGGGGGACATTTTAAACTAGGCAGGGAGAGCTTCCCATGTGGCAAGGGCATCACATGTGGTGAGAGCGGTGTGTGTGAAGCCTCATGCAGCTGCATATCGCGGTGGGGCTTTTGGGAATGGGCTGCTTGTCACCTTCGAAGTGGTTGAGGTGTGTTTCGCCAGAGGGGGTCTCGATGGTTTGGCTTCAACGGAGACTATTATGGCTATTGACATCGGAGATGTCCCTGCAACGGATTTGATTTTCTGAGAACTTGTCCTCTGGATAGTGGATACCAAGCTGAATGAATTGGTTCAGCTAGTGAGACCCTCTCAGCTTATTTTATAATTCTGTACCAATTGAAATCAGATTACAGAACAGATACCTGAATCCAAGTTTAGGGATGCATCCTAGGGTGTAATAAGCGCGTTTCATATAAACACTTATGTATAATGTATAAATTATTTCTATAATCAAAGAGGGAATGTTGTTAAGTAGTTTTCATATAAGCTTGTTTTTATAATCTATCTTGAGGAGCTTATTGAAATAAGCTGAAAACAAATTATAGATATGTTATAAGCTATTTTCATCATATCACTCAAATGCTTACAAAAGTGCTTATGTCCTAAGATAAGCTCAAATAAGCTATAAATAAGCTCTTTCAAACGCACCCTAAATATAACGTGATTCTATTTCTATTTACGTGGGATGTTAGTATCAAATGATAACAAACCATGTTAAGAATTACAGGTAGGCGATGCGAAAAAGGAAAAAAGAGAAACATAGTAAACTGAAAATATTATTGTTAGATTTACTGTATCACGATACCTTAACTAATACCTCTGTCCTAATGATACTATTAGGGTCTAACTCATCCTTACAAAACCGGCTTGTAAGGTGAGGGGTACCATTTACTTATAAACTCTTTTGAAGCCATACCTATAGTCTATGTGGGACTTGGGTTTTTCTCAAAACACCCCCTCACACCCAGCACTATTAGGTTTGGTGCGTGTATAATATTGTGGGTGGCCAAGGATCTAGGATAGGCTTTGATACCATATTAGGATTTTGTGTCTAGCCAATCCTTACAAAACCGGCTTGTACGATGAGGACTGCCTAAGCCTTATAAACACCTCTCAGACCATATCTCTAGTCGATGTGGGACTTTTAAAAGATACTTTGGTCAGGTTCCTAAATTTGGTCAAGTCCAGTTATGATAATGCAAATAACTAACAACTCTAAATCTTAGCAGTTTTAATTCTTATTTGATAGAGATTCTCTTTGAGTGCAATAGTAGAGAAAGATAATTGTAGTTTTCCTTTTTCAAACCAGGATTGGTGATTGAATTATCTTAGCAGTTTTCATTATTGATTGATAGAGAATCTCTATGAACTAGTAGTGAAAGATAATGTAAATTTTCGTTTTTTGAAATCAGCATATGTAATTTTGAATCACTTCTCAACCTTCATGTATTTAGTTTGAAAACCTGCTTAATCATGCCCATTTAGGCCCTTTTTTTTCCCTCATAAAAAAACATTTCTCAGTTCCTTTCTTTTTGTTACAGGTGGCTGACATCTGTTGTAGCTGATAGCATGGTTGGGGAAAATAACATGCTAGTCCCGAAAATTCCTATTGGTGTTTCCGGAACAGCATTAGCTGCTTCACTTCTGCGAGATGGGTGGAGTGTGAGTTATTAAAATTTTACTCTCAATACTTGACCCTTTTTTTTCATTTGATTTGCACATATAAATCTTCTTACTGTATTCTTCTATTTGTCAAAGTTGGCTAAGATGTATGCAAAATACCAAGAGGCTGTTGATGCATTGAGGCACGAACAATTGGGAAGGAAGGAGTCAGAGGCAATTTTGCAACGGGTACGATTGATCTGGTGCATCTTTTTATATATAACATAATGGGAGAGAAATTCGAGAACACATTTATTGTTTTTTCTTCATGTCTGCCTGGTACTTACTAGTTAATGAAGAAGCATTTTGATGGAACTGGATCGGAATTTAAGATTGAAATTCTATTGAATGAACCCAAATTCCCAATCTGCTCCAGCGGGGGGTCACAAAATTAGGATAGATTAGAAGGTCAGAAGTGGAGAATAAAGAAAGATAAGAATACCCAGGATTTTCTGAGAGACCTGGACTCTCCTCAATCTCAGTCCAAATACACTGAATACCTTTGTTCTTTTCTCCCCATTCCATATATTAAACTCTATCCAAACTACTAGAACTACCCAACGTAGTTTGTTATTCTGTTTACAAGGACCTCATGGGTTTTGATCCCTTTTGCTCTCCTACCTCTTCTCACATAGACCTTCCTGAATTGAGGTCTTGAAGTATGTAACGACCCTTTGAAAGGAATCTGTTTCTCTTCTCCTTTAATTTTTGAGTAAACATCCATTTGTTGCCCCAAAGGTACAAGGGTCATTGGTTTGGTCCCCTAATTTTGAATTTTCTGAAATGGTGCTCTATTTTTACCTTTGTGTTCCATTTGGACTGCAAAAAGGACCAAGTTGATGTCAAAAATTGAAACTAGATGACTGTTTTGTGCATTTATCAATGGAGGACCAAGCTAATGATACTTGTATTCTTGATGGACCAAAAAATGGTGTTAATGCACTCTCTCCTCTCTCTCTCTCTCTCTGCTGTTATTGGCTAAAAATGGTTTGCAGAATGCCTGTGATATATATTTTTTTCTGAGTATGATTTGTTGTCTCTATTGAACCTTTATATATCTTTTTCAAGTTGTATTTTTTGTTTCAAGTTATATTATACTATTGAGTGTTAACTTTGTTAGATTTGGGGATGATTTGATTTGATTTACTATAACTGTGTTTGATAAACAAGTTAGGACGGGAAAGAACATAAAATAATATGGTGGGTTCTGTTTTTAGTTTGGTGCATATTAAAAATAAAGATAAGAGGCTATACAGAGTGCAGTTTAGAATAGGGTTTGGATAATGGGCTTTCAATAAGCCAACGATGGGCCATGTCTAAGGAATGAAAAATTGTTTCTACTTCTGAACAGTGTAGTTAGTATCGAACGATACACACAATTCGAATCGCGAAACACAATGTATTTGCTGGATTTTGATACAAATCGTAGCAGTGAATTGAAAGTTGCTCGGAATCGCACCTGTATCGGCGGAATCGTGAAACTGAGACTTATCGGACGTTTCTGTGCGTGCCACAGGTCGAAATGGCTACTGGGTCGGGTCATGTGACCCGCGTCTCTGTCATGCTGATTTAGGGTTTTCGTTCGCCATATTTTCAGAAAGTAGAGAAATGGCGCCGCTAAAATATTTACTGGGCCAATGTTCGTGGCCCACTTCCCTTTTAAATGAGTTTTTGGGTTCTTTCAATATTGTTAAAAAGAATAGGAGACGCGATACTTTTAGGATTTTGTATTATTATATTTATTAAAAAGATATTTGATATTCTTAAAAAGAAGATACGAGACGAGATAAGTTTTACGCTTTCGTATTTATATTTTAAAAATAAGATATAACCAGTTACCAAGTGTGATATGATCTAAAATAAGCTCCAGACTCTTGGGGGAAGTGGGAAAGTACTGATAATCTAGAAATTTCCAATTCATTCATATATTATTTGAGATTTGAGTTTACATTCTGCTTCTTCCCCAGTTCTTTCTCAGCACCCTCCACGCCTTCTATTTTCTAATCATCAAATCAGCTTTGTGTCTCCCTCTTTGGTGAAATTGAAGAGACAATTGGAGATGCAGAGGAAGTGGAAGAGCATGAAATACCAGAGGAGGAAGATGAACTGAATGATATTGATCTTGGGGATGATGACGAGACTGGAGAGCAGTTAGATTATGATTTTTTTTAGGGGGTTTGAAACATTTTTTTTTTTATAATTTGAATTTTGAATTGTTTTGAAGTTCATTTATGATATATTAGCTCATATATTTTGCTTATGTTACTCATTTTTTACAAATGTCATATTTTTATTGATTATGTATCTTACGATTCATAAAAAGATACGATATTCGAAAAATAGGTCTTCCAATACATGATACGAATCTAGATTTGATAACCATGCTTCTGAATGTAGCCCATTATACAAAAATACTCAAATAGAAAATATTTACAATAAAATAGAAAATAAAATACTTAAAAGATACTCTAACAAGTCTAATAAAAATAGAAAAGAAAATTATTTGTATGTATGATATAGTGCATTTTGGTTACACTAAAAATGCGAAACCAATGATAATAGAACAGAACCTCAGATTCTCTTTTGTTCTTTACATGTCAAACGTTACCTATGTTTTATGAATGTCAAATTATATCCTTTCCAATACAACTTTCTTTTGTGGTATTTGTTTATACTATTGTTCACTATTAACTATATTGTTTTCAATATTTTGTTCCACTATCAATATATCAAATTTAATAGCACACATTTACCCACTAATACATATATTCTGTTAAAGATGAAGCAATCTTCTATGAACTTTTTCAGGTTCTATATGAGTTAGAGGAGAAAGCAGAAGCCATAGAAGATGAGAGAGGTATATCTTTTTGTTGAGTTGCATGTGAGTTACTAATTACTTCGTTAACTCAGAGAAGAAGATATAATTAAATCCTGTCCAAATTTTTGTCTTTATTGTTCTGCAACAAGTTCAATGAGAAACCAGAAGTTAGATCTGGATCTTGATTCTTTTGCATTGTTTTTTATTCATATATCTAAATGTGGTTGTAGTGTTGTACCAATAAATAGTGGGTGGTTGTTATTTTTGTGCTTGTGGAAAATATACAAGGATTGGGTAATTCATTTTGGAATTTATACTATTCATATTCATATTTCATCGTGACAAATTTTCAAGCAAAAATTGCTTGTGCTTGATATCATTGTAGACCAAAAGCTATGCAAGTATTGTAATTATCGCATTGTTTATCTTCTGTGCCATAGTTTTTTTTTTTTTTTTTTTTTTTTTTTCTAAAATTACTGAAATAAATATATTGGTGTTTATGCAGTGGAACATGAAAAGATGGCTGACGCATACTCTATGATGAACCAAAAATTGCAAAACTCGCTCAATGAAAATTCTAACTTGGAGAAAACCATCCAGGAGCTGAAGGTTTTATATAACAAAATATAGTTTCATCTGCCCTTTTTGGTTACGTGTAGATTTGCTTAGGTGTGTCTTTTGCAGGCTGATCTCAAAAGGCACGAACGTGATTATAATCTTGCCCAGAAAGAAATCAATGACCTGCGGAAACAGGTAAGCCGGAGAGCGTCCTTTCCCCCCCTAGTAGTCTACTATGTTTCTATATGTATTTCATCAAATAATTTGTTCTATAGCTTAGTTTGGAGTCTTTCTTATTGTTATCATCGTCCGTGACTGTTAAAGCAAGGGGAACTAACAAGCCTATTCTTCAACATGGGCTCAGTTACATGGGTAAATGGACGTCACTAGGCTCTATACAAACCAAAATTTCAGTAACTTCAGAGCAATTTCGTCTTTGTTGGTTTCTATTTCCTTTAATCTCTTACTAGGTTTCTCGTCCCATTTTAATTGGATATTCTTCCATTTGTCTTTTTTTCTCAATGGAGCATGACTTGGTCTTCTCAGAAGATCAAGTTATCTTAAATAAGTTTTGGTCACCTCCTTGATTGATGCCACTTTTTCTATGGTATATTTTCCTAATCTTAATTTTCACTCTGCATTTTTCATCTCCACTACACTTTTTAGCTTGTTACAACTTTATTTTCCGACATTTCATTAACCTACAACATTGTTTGCTTTCCATTTAAATTTGCTTTCCATTTAAAATTTTCTGTTTAGTCTTTTAGCCAGTTACTTAGCAATAATAAATTTTGCTTGCAGCTGAGCTGATCCACCCAATATGAGTTTTATGTGTGACGTGCAAGATGAATTTGAGATACCTATATCATGCAACTTGTGCCTTGCTGCACTTGCATTTCATATTCTTCATGTTACTCCAGCTTGGCAGATTTTTTTTTTTTAATTCCGAAACCTCTATCCACAACTCAAGTTTTGAATTTAACCATTTTATCAACTCATCAACTATGACTACGTCACATACAAAAACCATGTATTGTGGAGTGGCTCTAAGATGTCCCCAATGAAGTAGTTGTTTGGTTCAACCTAACTCATCAACTATGACTACATCACACCCTATTAAAGGATACATTCCTTGTACTCTACATTAGTTAAAATAGGGTTGATTGCATTGTATATTTCCCTGATAATTCCCTTGTAACTAACTAACTGTGTTAGTTAGCCTTCCCCCTGTTGACAGCAGTTAAATATAACTGCCTCTAGCTGTGACTAAAGTTCTATAAAAAGAACTCTTGTAATTGATCGAAGGTAAGAAATGAAAGAATGAAAATTCAGTTTCACAGAACAGAATTCTCTGTTCAGTTTACAGTTTTGTAGTTTTTCTAACATGGTATCATCGAGTCCAGAAGATCCACCGCCTTCACCGCCGCCGGCGGTGGCGGCTCCTTCTTCGTCTTCCGCGACTGTGGCGCTGTCCCCACCTACACTGATTCGTTCGTCTTCATCGTCTTCCTTTACGGCGATTTCTGAAAAACTAGATTCCGAAAACTACCTTCTATGGTGCCAACTGGTTGAACCTGTGATTAAGGCACATAAACTCCATCACTTCTTGGTGAATCCAACCATTCCGCCGAAGTTCAACACAATCGAAGACAGTGCTACGAATCGCGTCTCTCCTGACTTTGAAAAATGGGAGCAACAAGATCAACTGTTGCTCGCCTGGCTTCAATCAACGATCTCGAAGGAGATGCTTCGTCGTGTGATTGGTTCGAAGCATTCTTGGCAGCTATGGGACAAGATTCACGCTTACTTTCAATCGCACATGCAAGCGAAGGCAAGGCAACTTCGTTCTGAGCTTCGCGATACGAAACTCGAAACTCTTTCAGTCTCTGAGTTTCTTCTTCGCGTGCAATCGCTAGTCGATTCGTTGAATGCGATCGGCGAACCGATTTCCTCTCGTGAACATCTTGATGTGGTTCTCGAAGGTTTTCCGCAGGAATACGAATCCACGATTTCACTGATTTGTGGTAAATTCGGTACGGTTTCCATGGAAGAAGTCCAAACATTGCTTCTTGGCCATGAGTCGTGCCTGAATCGCTTCAAGAAGCAATCAATTGCTTCTGCTAATGTCGCAACCTCCATGAACCCTAATTTCAAGAACTCGAATCCTTCAGTTACACCTCAGGCAAATCTTGCTACTTCTTCTCAAGAAGACGTCTCTGGTAACTCTCTTTCGCAGCGCAATTCTGAAAGTGGTGGCCGTGGTAATGGCCGTGGTCGTGGCCGTGGTTCTGGTGGCCGTGCTTCTGTCCAATGTCAAGTATGTCACAAGTATGGGCATGATGCCTCAATCTGTTTCCATCGCTTCAAAAAGGGTTATACTCCATCCCATGGTTCTGGAAACTCATCTAATCCATCATCTTTTACTCCTCCATGGTCTCAGCAACCTAGCTTCTATCAACCAGGTTTCACACCTTCATCTATGACAGTTCCAGCGCCATGGCCTGCCATGTCTTGCCCGCAACCATGGCCCTATTCCACATGGGACTACTATGCTAATGCAAGACCAGCTCCTCAAATGTCTAGACCACAGGTGCATAACATGTACACAGGGCAGTACTCTGCTCCATTCATTCCACAGGCCTTTCTAGCCCCTCAAGCTAGGCCACAAGCGTTTCTCACAGCTGCAGATTCATCCTCATCTGTAAATTGGTACCCTGACTCTGGGGCTTCGCATCATGTCACCTCAAATTCACAGAACATTCAGCAGTGTTCACCATTTGAAGGCCCTGACCAATTGATAATTGGTAATGGCAAAGGTTTGTCAGTCAATTCTATGGGTTCTACTTCATTTCAGTCACCTTTCAATCCTAGTTCCACCTTAACTCTTAATAATCTTCTACATGTTCCCACAATTACCAAAAATTTACTTAGTGTGAGTCAATTTGCCAAAGACAACTCTGTATTTTTTGAATTCTGGCCTAATGTTTGTCTTGTAAAATCACAGGCATCCAATGAGGTTTTACTCAAAGGAATGCTTGACAAGGATGGTCTCTATGAGTTTCAAAACCTGCTACAACCTTCAGCTGACAAGTTGGTTAAGCAGTTTTCTTTGAATTGTAATTCTGTTTCATTTCCTATTAATCATACTGCATCTGTACACACAGCCACTGTAAACAGCACTGCACCTGTCACCACTAGTTCTTTTCTTTTGTGGCACTCAAGGCTCGGGCATCCCCGCCTTGATGTGCAGAAACATGTTCTTACCATGTGTAAAATACCATTTTCTAATAAAACAGTGGCAGATTTCTGTTCTTGTTGTTGTCTTGGCAAGGCACAGAGACTCCCATCACATTCCTCTAATCATGTGTTTACAAAACCTTTAGAACTCATTTATACTGATCTTTGGGGACCTGCTCCTATTACTTCAACTACTGGTTTTGACTATTACATCACATTTGTGGATGCTTTTACCCGTTTTACTTGGATTTATCTTTTGAAAAGAAAATCTGATGCACTACCAGTGTTTAAAGAATTCAAGTCACTTGTTGAAAATCAGTTTCCTCACACATTTAAGGCTTTACAAAGTGATTGGGGGGGGTGAATTCAGACCCTTCACCCAATTTCTTAATCAGTGTGGTATAATCCATAGGCTCATTTGCCCGCATACTCATCACCAAAATGGGTTAGTAGAAAGGAAGCATAGACAGGTTGTTGAAGTTGGTCTCACACTCCTTTCTCAAGCTTCACTACCTCTAAAATACTGGGACCATGCATTCCTTACAAGTGTCTATCTTATCAATAGGCTTCCTACCTTTGCTTTGCAATTTGAAATACCCTATACAAAACTGTTCCAACTTCAGCCAGAGTTTCAATTTCTCAAAGTATTTGGTTGTGCTTGTTTCCCATTACTTAGACCTTACAACAAACACAAACTTCAGTTTAGGTCTCAAGAGTGTGTGTTTCTAGGCTATTCTCCTTCTCATAAAGGTTACAAGTGCCTAGATCCCACTGGTCGTTTGTATATCTCTAAAGATGTGCTCTTTAATGAGTATAGATTCCCATATAAAGAGCTATTTTCATCTGACAAGACTGTCTCTGCTCCTGCCAATGTTTCTGCTTCTATTCCTACTCTCTTCACCTGTTTCATCTCAAATATCTTCTTCTCCTGTGCATCAACAGTCTCATTCTGAGTCCTCTTCCAGTCACATTGCACCTACACACACTGTTTCTGCATTAAACAACACAAATTCTGGTGCTGCATCAAACAACACAGATTCTGGTGCTGCATCAAACAACTCAGATTCTGCATCTGCTTCTTCACAGCCTGTGCATACTGCAGCATTGACTTCTCCTTCTTCCAGTGGTTCCAGCTCTTCTTTACCACCAGCACTGCCAAGAAATACTCATGCCATGCAGACTAGAGCCAAATCTGGCATAGTTTGTCCCAGAATAAATCCTACTCTGCTGCTAGCACATGCTGAACCCAAGAACACCAAACAAGCTCTTGCTAGTCCTACTTGGTTAGCAGCTATGAAGGCAGAATATGATGCCTTACTTAAAAACAGCACCTGGAATCTAGTGTCTCTTCCTTCTGGCAGAATTCCAATTGGTTGCAAGTGGGTATTCAGGATCAAGGGGAATCCAGATGGCTCAGTAAATAAATATAAAACAAGATTAGTAGCTAAAGGCTTTCACCAGAAGTTTGGGGTTGATTATACTGAGACTTTCTCACCAGTTATCAAACCAGTAACTGTGAGGACAATTCTGACTCTAGCAATTTCAAGAGGTTGGTCACTTCAACAACTAGATGTCAACAATGCCTTCCTCAATGGCTTGCTTGAGGAAGAGGTCTACATGGTTCAACCCCCTGGTTTTGAAAGCTCGGACAAATCCTTGGTTTGCAAATTAAACAAAGCCCTCTATGGCCTCAAACAAGCTCCAAGAGCTTGGTTTGACCGATTAAAAAGCACTCTCCTGCATTTTGGATTTGTTGCTAGCAGGTGTGACCCATCTCTTTTTGTTTATTCCAAAGGTTCTCAGCTGGCCTACATGCTAGTGTACGTGGATGACATAATTGTCACGGGAAATAATCAGCAGTTTCTTCAGCAGCTAGTCTCCAAGCTTAATGCCGTGTTTTCCTTAAAAGAGTTGGGTAACTTGGACTACTTTCTAGGTATTGAGGTCAAAAGGCAGCATGATGGTTCCTTAATCATGACTCAAAGCAAATACTTAAGAGATTTGCTAGCAAAAACAAACCTGCAGGATGCTAAACCTTTACCTACACCTATGATTTCTGGTTCCAAGCTTACTAAAGAAGGCTCTGATACTTTGTCCGACCCTACTTATTATAGGTCAGTGGTTGGTGCTTTGCAATATGCCACAATAACTAGACCTGACATAAGTTTTGCAGTCAACAAGGTGTGTCAGTTCATGTCTAAACCTTTGGAAAGTCACTGGGCAGCGGTCAAGAGGATATTAAGGTATTTGAAGGGAACTATCTCATGGGGTTTACACCTAAAACCTATTGCTACTTCACCACTGTCTCTGTCAGCCTTTTGTGATGCTGACTGGGGCTCGGATTCTGATGATAGGAGATCCACCTCTGGATCCTGCATTTTTATTGGACAAAATCTGGTTTCTTGGTGGTCTAAGAAGCAGCCTGTTGTCTCTAGATCCAGCACAGAAGCCGAATATAGAAGCTTGGCATTAGCAACTCAAGAACTGTTATGGCTGCAGTCTCTGTTAACCGAATTGGGAGTTCCTTTCTCCACACCACAGGTCGTTTGTGACAACATGAGCACCATTTCTTTAGCACATAATCCTGTTTTGCATGCTAGAACAAAACATATGGAGCTAGACCTATTTTTCCTAAGAGAGAAGGTGCTCCAAAAACAGCTACTGGTCACTCATGTTCCAGGCACAGCCCAATGTGCTGATATTATGACAAAGGCTCTGCCTCCTTCAAAGTTTGACGAATTCAGAACCAAGCTCACTGTTTGTGATACTTTTCAGTTCACCAGTTGAGCTTGCGGGGGAGTATTAAAGGATACATTCCTTGTACTCTACATTAGTTAAAATAGGGTTGATTGCATTGTATATTTCCCTGATAATTCCCTTGTAACTAACTGTGTTAGTTAGCCTTCCCCCTGTTGACAACAGTTAAATATAACTGCCTCTAGCTGTGACTAAAGTTCTATAAAAAGAACTCTTGTAATTGATCGAAGGTAAGAAATGAAAGAATGAAAATTCAGTTTCACAGAACAGAATTCTCTGTTCAGTTTACAGTTTTGTAGTTTTTCTAACACACCCTAAGTCATTCTTTGGTTCAACCTATTGTTTTAAAAGACAACCTTTTATTACACATCCACAAGTTAGCAAAGTAGTTGTTGCCCAATAATGCATATGCTTGATATGGCACCGTTTCTTTTCTTGTGCCTTCCAGAAGACTTATCATGGCAACTTATCATAAGCTTTCTATAGATTTATAAAGACCATGCATAAGGTTATTTTTGTTTTATCCTATTTAATAATTATTATAACGTCCATGTTTGACATTCTTGAGTAAAACCTAGGTGGTTCTCTTGCAAGTATCTTATTTTTACCAGAAAAACAACTCCGCCAGATTTTCCTTATGGCAGGTCATGAATAGAACTAAATATTGCAATAGCATAGTTACATTTTATATTATATTATGTTATATGTTGGATTTTGCTTGGTGTTCATTTTCTCTGTGTGGGGTTGAGCTCTATTTATTTTTCTATCCCAGAAACCTAAATTTGATTTTTCAGTGTAGAGAAATCTGTTTCTAGAAAGCAACAAATTTCAGCTTTTTAAATATATGATAAAAGCCCTGTTTCTGGTGCTTGAATTGAGCTAAACTTCTAGTTTGTTAAGATGTGATTTTTTCGTACCAAAAGTTCTCTCTGAATGAACATCATTTATGTGTGTTTTACTGCATTGTAGTGATCAAGGTCATGGATTTATCTTCATTGCGTTGTGTATGGTTTTGTTCATTAACCAATTTTATTATATTTAGAACTATTAATTGATGAATGAATCTTTACAGGTGACAGTACTTTTGAAGGAATGCCGGGACATACAACTTCGTTGTGGGTCAATTGGTAATGATATTGTTGATAATGCTCCAAATATTACTTCCAGAACAAGTACAGATACTGAAGCTGAAAATGTCATATCAGAGCACCTTGTAAGTTTTTCGGTTTTATTTTTCTCTATTAATTTTTGAACTTTTTTGTTTCATTCTTACATGTGTTCAATTCAATTTGGAAAGCAGTTAACCTTCAAGGACATTAATGGACTAGTTGAGCAGAATGCCCAACTCAGAAGCCTTGTACGCAGTCTTTCTGCACAGATTGAAAATCAGGAGGTGGAATTCAAGGTTGGTTGGAAAAGAAGTTTTTTGCCATCCGTATGCTGCAGCTCATAAAGACCCCCAGAATATATTGTTATTGTTTTTTTACTATTAAACTGTAGGAGATGCTTGAAATGGAGCTCAAAAAACATACCGACGAAGCTGCTTCTAAAGTTGCGGCTGTTTTGCAGAGAGCAGAAGAGCAAGGGCAGATGATTGAATCACTTCATACATCTGTAAGCCCTTAATAGTGTTTTTGGTTTTGGTTACGATAGAAGGTCTACAACTTGGGGAAGGGATTGTGGTTTTCTTTGAGAGAGAGGACCTTGCAAGTCCTGGTGGGATCAAAATTACCGGACCTATAGAACCCTGACTGTAATTGCACCAAGTGTTGGACTGAATGCCCCAATTTATTATGCTCCATCTTTTCTATATTATTCTTACTTCTTGTACTTATTTTTTTATTCTTGTTATTAATGCCTTTATGTTTGTATTTACAATTCCTACTTCTTGTAGGTTGCGATGTATAAGAGGTTGTATGAGGAGGAGCATAATCTTCATTTATCTCAAACCCATTCTTCAGAAGCTCTTACAGGTTCCAAAAATATTTATTTATTGGCTCTAACTTCGTATCTGGTTTTCTCCCTCTTTTACGGTGCAATCAATTTTGAGTGGGAATAGGGGCTTTATGGGATTGCTCACCTTCATTTTGCATATTTGAAAAAAGTTGGCATTTTGTTAATCATCTTTTTTTCAATAAAAGGTTGAGTCGGCGTATGTCAAATTTAAAGAGGGTGTACACATAAGTTTCACCATAAATAGAAGAAGCTGTTTGCATAGGCTTTAATAATTGAACTCATGATATCTGATGAAAATCAAACTTCAGCAGGACTGCACATCATCTCTCTGTTGCGATTCTAAATTGGTCTTCTTATTCCAAAAAAAGTTATTGTTAAATAGTTTTATAACGCATGTTAATCCTAACTGGCTTTAATTCTAATCAATATGCCATTTACTAGAGGTCTTGTAGATGGATCCTCAGACTATTGGTTGAAGCTTAGCATGTTTGCTGAAAGGAAAGTCAGCCACAGGTATAGGAGAAGCAATTTTGGTCTAGGACAACAGAAGGTTATGAATTTCAATGGGTAGGTGTAAGGGTTTTTTCGGTGACTCAGATGAAGAAAACGAGTCTATTGATGGGTTTTTGGATAAAGGTGATAGCAAAAGGGCTTTGCAGGGATTAGAATGAGGCATAAAGGGTCAATTGGTGGTGGTTTTGGTGCTGTGAACGGTACTTGTGAAAGTAGGATTTTAAGTCTGATGGGTTTCAAGAGAAGCTGAAGGAAGAAAAGGACTTAGGTTTCAAGTAATCAGTTCAGTTCATCATTGATATGGACACTTAGAGAATTTTTTTAATAATTTAAATACGATTTATTTTTAGAGGATATAAGGAGAGACAATGTTAGAGGACATAGATAGCCTTCTCAAAAAGCATCAACGCTGACAACCTAAAAATATTGAGGATAGCAGTAGTTTGCAAAAGCTTTTGAATCCCCCTAAAGGTATATGAAACAAGGAAGCCAGGAGGAAACGCGAAAAAAAATCCTGTGAAAAAAAAAATCTTGTGAATGAGGTTCAAGATCTTGAAAATTGCTCTAAATTTCTAATGATCACTGAGCTGTATGTATTAGTGTTCACTTCATTCTAATAACCATTGATGACGATGTCCTAGAGGATGTAATAATGTTTCCAAATGAAAAGTTCAATCAAGCATGTAAATTTTTTGCATTCCCGCATATAAGCACAACCACTTCAAGATTATATAGGTTTTATTTGTACACCATCAGTTCCTTCTAGTCTGCATTCTCTGTTACTTGAAGGATTTCATAAGATTTTGATGATATTTTTAAGATTGTCCCATAATATTGTGTCTGTTTAGTATCATAAAGATTTTCCCATATATATTTGTTTGTCTCTGTATATGTAAAGAATATCCTTCCAAAGAAGAGGAAAAATTGAAAGATGATGATTCCTCCCATTTCCTTTTATTGTGTCTAGAATAAAATGCTTCTGGCTTAACTCCTCCCTAGGACAGTTACTTGGAAAGTTTATGCATCATTGGATATTTGTTATGTGTGTTTGTTGGCAGAGGAATATCTTTTAGGTAATTCCATTGTTTTAACTTTTTGCTTGTTAGATTGGTTGTGTATACATAAAGTATTGTTGTTATATTGTGAAAAGGGACAATTTGCATGGAATGTGATATTTAAAGAAAATTTTAAGATTTGTAAATTATTGTGAATTGGCTTTATCCATTTTTGGTTCATTATTATCAGACAAGTCTCTGGCAATCATAGATTGTTGGCACCTTACATTTGTTGATTCTTGATTTTTCAGCTGCTGCAGAAGTTGGAAGAAACAACGTGAAGGCTTCAATTGAAAGTTCACAGGTAAAGATAATGTTACGATACTTGGATACAATGATAATCTCATTCTTCTTGTTTAGGACAATGCTGCAAAAGTTTAAGCTATTAGTGGAAGGCTTATGACTGGTTTTATACATAATATATGCCATCATGCAAGAGCCTTTTGGGCTTGAAGTGCGCAGAATGCATATGTCGATTATACCTTGTTCTGAAATTCAACTTTTAAAAATAGCAGAAGGTTGTGTTAATTATGTTAGGTTGGTTTAATCTTCTTCTTGTTCTATATTTATTCCTTATTCATGGTATGTATAGGTCTCTGTCTGAGATTATTGTGTTGTAACCTATCAATTGTTTCTTTTTGGTATGATACCATGTTAAAGTTAACTCTTGTAAAAACATTTATTGTTACATGAATTCAACTAAGGGTTTTATATTTAACTCATATTTTTTAATATTCTTTTCATTATTATAGGAAGTTGCTAAGAAGTCTCTCGAAAAGGCTGCAGAGCGTGTAAGATGCCTTGAGGATGATTTAGCGAAGTCTAGGTAAGGTTGCTTAATCGCTATACATTATATTTGTTGTTTATGATGCTTCATAATTTGTGTTTGGTTTATGATTGTTCCTAGTTAGTACCTTGTAGTTTGAAGAAATGCATTACATGCAACAAATAGCCATGTTGCTGAAGCCAAATTACTGTCAGAATCCCATTTTTGTCTCCTAAATTTTTAATCTTTGCTGAAGCCGAGATACTATGATTTGTTTCTCTAATTAATTAGGATTTGGAGTCTTCTGCTAATATAAATAGGGGTTAGTGTTTTGTGTTTTTGAATCAAATCATGATCATCAATCATATCACCCAATATTCCGAATTTGGTGTCTTGATTCTTTCTCTTCTTTCTTTATCTCAAACTCTTTAGCTGCAACAGTAAGCATTAGATTTAATTTGTTAAAAGAAAAAATAAAATAATAAACAACAAAAACCAAATCTCACTTGGTGGGTCAGTTACATGGATTGACTGATGCTATAGTGTCTAATTATAAAGGAAAAATGCTGTATAGATGCTCTTAATTTGTTAATGTAGATATGATTGCTTTCAGTAATTTGGGCTTTTCTTATGGAATAGTATTTCATTTCAACATTTTGACCGTCCTGTCCTTTATTATCTATGTGACTATGTCTTGTTGGCTGGAAATAAAATTTTATAATTAGCAGAAACCTAGATACATCCTGATGCTATTGAATTAAGCAACAAAAGTTGTATTGGTTACTGAAGGGCTGCTTGGTGCTACAAAATTCCTGTTATGCACATCCACTATGTGGTTCTATAATGGGTATTAAAACATTCTTTTCCCAAACTTAGGTAGTTAAGTTTTTGAAAATTGGTCAAAGATCGAGTTTGAGACTCATTTTACAGAATCTGAACTAAATAGATAAAGCTTTGCTCTGAACATAAGCACATGATCTTGCTCTGGAATGTGAAACACATTCAGATTTCTACTGAGCACCTTTTTTAAAGCAAAACAGAGGTCCAGTTCCATATGCTTGGTTCTTGAATGAAGTGCCAGATTATGAGACAATGAAACAGTTCCGAGGTTATCTCAATTGATACTAGTAGTGGCAACCTGAAGAGGAATTCCTAGATAAAAATTCTGCTATCTGTGGCAAAAATCATGTAACCCTTGTGTGAAGATGTGTAACCTAGGAATGTTTATTCTTGTGATCTGTTAGCTATTTTTTGGATCTCTCTCTCTAATAAAAATGATGGAAAATTGTAACTAAGTGAACTAGCTAACTAAACTGATTTGGCGGCGGTTATTCTAACTAACTATGTGCATCAACATTTTTTTGGGTTTTCGGGCTGCTATCCCCTTTGCTGATTTTGGAGCATTAATACTTCTTAGGTATGAGAGAAGTAAGTTAAATTCAGTTGGAGGAACTCCGAAGAAGTTTTATTTTTGCCTGAGTTGTAGATGTAACAATATTTTTTAAGTTTCTGGTCGTCTTTGCTTATCCCATGTTACAAAATTTTTTCTTGCATTTATCAGATCTATAATATACTTTTCCCTTCACTTACATTAT